>OZ022335.1:35290245-37790245 GCA_963989225.1 Dromius quadrimaculatus
TGTTTTTAAATTTTCCGACTTGTAATAATTATTCTGTTTTTTCAGTTGCAGCGAGCGAAGAAGCCACTTCTCTGGTGTAGGTTTCGTTGGGGTTTTCCTAGGCCCAAAGGGAGAATTCCCGGAGAAGAGTTCGTCTCTTTCCTCTTAGTCATTGCCTGGGGGCGAACAAGGCTTACAACAACGCAACAGCATCGCCAAGAAGACTTCCAACAACACAGCAGCATCGAATATTCAACAATTAATCTTCGAACCTTTGTACCCTTTCCTTATTCCCAAAATAAAATCATTTCCACAAAATTTACAGTTGTTTTATTTCTAAACCTATTTTTATTGTTTTCAGGTGTATTTCGGAGAATAAATGTAGTGTTAAATAGTATGCAAAATAAATTAAATTCAATAATAACTTGTATTTTTATTTTTGATGTAAATACAATTTGAGTTGTTTTCAGGGTTAATTATAATTTGTTAATTAGTTTGTAAGATGATTTAAAATCCTGTATATTCAATTCTTGAAGTAAATATGAATTGTATTGTTGAAATTTAAATATATTATTACAATAAATTTGTATTTTATTCTTGTCAGGAGTAAAGTTCAAAAATTCTCCGCCAGCAGCAGCACCTGTCAATGAGTGCCAACAAAAAAATGTTTATTGAATAAAAGATTATTTGATAATTTAGTCATTCAAACATATCAAATTCAATCTAAATTGAATATTTAGAATACTTTGGGTCAAATAAATATGCCAAATAGTCGCTATTTTTCATTATTAATAAAATTTAGTTTTCAAAACGTGATAGGTGCTGCCACCTCTGACAAAATGACTGAACTAGTTGTATCGCAGAGAGTATTGGTGTTGACATAAATAAAACCTAATATTACGAGCTTGTTTAATGTTTAATAAATTACTTTTGATCAATAATAGACTCTATATTAAATTCTGAAGAAGATTTATAGTATATATTAATTATTCATTTAATGCATCAAGAAAAATTGAGATAAATAAAATACCGGCAAGCGATGCGTCGATCGCCGGTTAAGCCTCCTGTTCCGCTGCCGCTGAAGAGGTACGGAATGGGATAACTGGTGTTGACTTATTATATTTTCGTTTAGATTTTTATTTGTATAATTGAATCATTTTATTAAAAAAATATCTCAAACAAAAGCTGTACAATATTAGATTTCGCATCTAGATAATTTTTTTAATTAATTTTTAGTGCTTATTAAGCTCTAAAATTACATTAGAATATGAAATAAACGAATGACTGCTGTTCCTTTAGTGTCTCCGACTTTTTTCGATCTTTTTTTTTATCACGTTGACATTTTTCAACACCGCCTTGAGTCGTTAAGCGTTTATAAAATCTAATTTTGTCGGACGGGCCGCAAATTGGGCACAATTACACTTTTAACCCGTAACCACTGTTTATGGGTCAATTTGACCATATGCATTTTTATTATTTGAATTACTCGCGTATCTGTTGAATTAGCGCAGGCCTCGTTCAGCAGTGTGTCAAGTACTGATTGGTTAGTCGAGTGTTGAAGCAGCTGGGAGTGTAGCTGTCAGTTTGACAAATTTGGAGTTAAATTACTCATTTTCTGGTCAATTTGACCCATATACAGTATGTACTTTATTGGAATTTTTAGATTTTTATTATATATAATTATGATATTGTAGAAGATATTTAAATGAGAAGTCATCCTAGATGTTCAAAAATGGTCAAATATAACAATGACAACTTGGTACAATGAGGCGGGAGATTATAGAGAAAGTGACAACGAATTTGTGAATTTTGAAGATATGGGTAGCGATCACGATTATACCCACAAAAAATTTTAATTGTTCATTAGATAAACTTAAGTTCTTGTAATATGCGTTGTTTTGTTGCATTATACAAACAAATATTATGATTGAACAAAGATATTCAGGTATGGTCAAATTGACCCACTCACAATAACTATGTAACTGAAATAGGGTCACAGTGGTTACGGGTTAATAATTCATCCATTTATTTGTTATAGAAATTGTTTGATAATTGAACTAATTATCGGTCTTTTAGTGTCATTTCTAATTAATCACTCGCATCGACGAGCGTCACGGTACTACGCGTAGGTGTTGTGACACCCAGTGTCATGTTAGAGCAATTAGCAGCAAAAGTAATTATTGTTGTAATAATAAACCAAAGAATTTTTGATGTGTGCTGGAAGACTGATTTGGGCGGCGCGACGCACAGTTGAATTGCATCCGGCGCTCGCTACACACGGCTGAATTTAGGAGGTGAAACTTGAATTGGTAACAGATAAAATGGTAATAGTAAAATGATAAAAGTGTAGTTTAATTTGCTCGAATTTGAATGGTAATATCTCGAGTAACATCTGCTTTATTCTGTCATTAGGGCAAAGTCAACACCCTATACTGTATGTATCGGAATGTGAGTGATTTTATATTACAGTGTTTTTTCAGGGGCCTATGCATATTATAAATTTCAGCATTGTTGCATGTATCGTTTAGAAGTCAGATCAAAGTCAACACCCTGTATTGCAATATATCAAGATATTAGTGATGTTATATCAGAGTATTTGTTAAGGCCTATGCGTATTATAAATTTCAGCGTTGTTGTATGTAGCGTTTGAAAGTTAGGTCAAAGGTCAACACCTTATACAGCAATGTGTCGAAATGTAAGTGGTATTATATTAAAGTGTTTACAAAGAACTCTATATAATATATATTTCAGCATTGTTGTATGTATCCTTTAGAATAAACATCTTATATTGTAATGTATCGAGACGCAAGTAGTGTTACATCAGAGTGTTTCTCAAGGTCTATGCGTATTCTAAATTCCAGCGTTATTGTACGTTGCGTTTAGAAGTTAGATCAAAGGCAACACCCTATATTGTAATGTATCGAAATGCGAGTGGTGTTATATCAAAGTGTTTGTTAATGTCTATGCGTGGTATAAAACTCAGCGTTTTTATATGTATCGTTCAGAAGTTAGATTGAAGTCAACACCTTATATTACAATGCATCAAGATGCAAATAGTTTTATGTTGAAGTGTTTGTCAAAGTCTATATGCACTATGAATTTCAGAGTTGTTGTATCAACCGATTAGAAGTTAGGTGGAAGTCAACACCTTATATTGCAATGTATCAAGATGCGAGTAATTTTATATTATAGTGTTTATTAAGGCCTATGTGTATTATGAATTTCAGCGTTATTGTATGTACCGTTTAGAAGTTAGGTTGAAGTCAACACTCTATATTGTAATGTATTGAGATGCGAGTGATATTAAGATAAAGTGTTAGCAAAGGCCTATATGCGTTATAAATTTCAGCGATGTTGTCGATACTGTTCAGAAGTCAGGTCTAAGTCAACATCCTATATTGAAATGTATTGAAATGCGAGTTATTTTGTATTAAAGTGTTCATCAAGCTCTATGTGCATTATGAATTTCAGCGTTGTTGTATCTACAATGGTAGAATGCAAAAGCCTGATCAAAGTCAACACCCTATATAGGAATGTATTAGGATGCGAGTGATTTTAAATTAGAGTGTTTGCAAAGGCCCATGTATATTATAAATTTCAGCGTTGTTGCTCTTACCGTTCAGAAGACTTCTACTTCTACTTCTACTTCTACTTCTACTTCTACTTCCACTTCTACTTCTACAAGTACAAGTACAAGTACAAGTACAAGTACAAGTACAAGTACAAGTACAAGTACAAGTACAAGTACAAGTACAAGTACAAGTACAAGTACAAGTAGAAGTAGAAGTAGAAGTAGAAGTACAAGTAGAAGTAGAAGTAGAAGTAGAAGTAGAAGTAGAAGTAGAAGTAGAAGTAGAAGTAGAAGTAGAAGTAGAAGTAGAAGTAGAAGTAGAAGTAGAAGTAGAAGTAGAAGTAGAAGTAGAAGTAGAAGTAGAAGTAGAAGTAGAAGTAGAAGTAGAAGTAGAAGTAGAAGTAGAAGTAGAAGTAGAAGTAGAAGTAGAAGTAGAAGTAGAAGTAGAAGTAGAAGTAGAAGTAGAAGTAGAAGTAGAAGTAGAAGTAGAAGTAGAAGTAGAAGTAGAAGTAGAAGTAGAAGTAGAAGTAGAAGTAGAAGTAGAAGTAGAAGTAGAAGTAGAAGTAGAAGTAGAAGTAGAAGTAGAAGTAGAAGTAGAAGTAGAAGTAGAAGTAGAAGTAGAAGTAGAAGTAGAAGTAGAAGTAGAAGTAGAAGTAGAAGTAGAAGTAGAAGTAGAAGTAGAAGTAGAAGTAGAAGTAGAAGTAGAAGTAGAAGTAGAAGTAGAAGTAGAAGTAGAAGTAGAAGTAGAAGTAGAAGTAGAAGTAGAAGTAGAAGTAGAAGTAGAAGTAGAAGTAGAAGTAGAAGTAGAAGTAGAAGTAGAAGTAGAAGTAGAAGTAGAAGTAGAAGTAGAAGTAGAAGTAGAAGTAGAAGTAGAAGTAGAAGTAGAAGTAGAAGTAGAAGTAGAAGTAGAAGTAGAAGTAGAAGTAGAAGTAGAAGTAGAAGTAGAAGTAGAAGTAGAAGTAGAAGTAGAAGTAGAAGTAGAAGTAGAAGTAGAAGTAGAAGTAGAAGTAGAAGTAGAAGTAGAAGTAGAAGTAGAAGTAGAAGTAGAAGTAGAAGTAGAAGTAGAAGTAGAAGTAGAAGTAGAAGTAGAAGTAGAAGTAGAAGTAGAAGTAGAAGTAGAAGTAGAAGTAGAAGTAGAAGTAGAAGTAGAAGTAGAAGTAGAAGTAGAAGTAGAAGTAGAAGTAGAAGTAGAAGTAGAAGTAGAAGTAGAAGTAGAAGTAGAAGTAGAAGTAGAAGTAGAAGTAGAAGTAGAAGTAGAAGTAGAAGTAGAAGTAGAAGTAGAAGTAGAAGTAGAAGTAGAAGTAGAAGTAGAAGTAGAAGTAGAAGTAGAAGTAGAAGTAGAAGTAGAAGTAGAAGTAGAAGTAGAAGTAGAAGTAGAAGTAGAAGTAGAAGTAGAAGTAGAAGTAGAAGTAGAAGTAGAAGTAGAAGTAGAAGTAGAAGTAGAAGTAGAAGTAGAAGTAGAAGTAGAAGTAGAAGTAGAAGTAGAAGTAGAAGTAGAAGTAGAAGTAGAAGTAGAAGTAGAAGTAGAAGTAGAAGTAGAAGTAGAAGTAGAAGTAGAAGTAGAAGTAGAAGTAGAAGTAGAAGTAGAAGTAGAAGTAGAAGTAGAAGTAGAAGTAGAAGTAGAAGTAGAAGTAGAAGTAGAAGTAGAAGTAGAAGTAGAAGTAGAAGTAGAAGTAGAAGTAGAAGTAGAAGTAGAAGTAGAAGTAGAAGTAGAAGTAGAAGTAGAAGTAGAAGTAGAAGTAGAAGTAGAAGTAGAAGTAGAAGTAGAAGTAGAAGTAGAAGTAGAAGTAGAAGTAGAAGTAGAAGTAGAAGTAGAAGTAGAAGTAGAAGTAGAAGTAGAAGTAGAAGTAGAAGTAGAAGTCTTCTGAACGGTAAGAGCAACAACGCTGAAATTTATAATACACATAGGCCTTTGCAAACACTCTAATTTAAAATCACTCGCATCCTAATACATTCCTATATAGGGTGTTGACTTTGATCAGGCTTTTGCATCCTACCATTGTAGATACAACAACGCTGAAATTCATAATGCACATAGACCTTGATGAACACTTTAATACAAAATAACTCGCATTTCAATACATTACAATATAGGATGTTGACTTAGACCTGACTTCTGAACAGTATCGACAACATCGCTGACATTTATAACACATATAGGCCTTTGCTAACACTTTATCTTAATATCACTCGCATCTCAATACATCACAATGTAAAGTGTTGACTTCAACCTAACTTCTAAGCGGTACATACAATAACGCTGAAATTCATAATACACATAGGCCTTAATAAACACTATAATATGAAATTACTCGCATCTTGATACATTGCAATATAAGGTGTTGATTTCAACCTAACTTCTAAACGGTAGATACAACAACGCTGAAATTCATAGCGCATATAGACTTTGACAAACACTTCAACATAAAACTATTTGCATCTTGATGCATTGTAATATAAGGTGTTGACTTCAATCTAACTTCTGAACGATACATATAAAAACGCTGAGTTTTATACCACGCATAGACATTAACAAACACTTTGATATAACACCACTCGCATTTCGATACATTACAATATAGGGTGTTGCCTTTGATCTAACTTCTAAACGCAACGTACAATAACGCTGGAATTTAGAATACGCATAGACCTTGAGAAACACTCTGATGTAACACTACTTGCGTCTCGATACATTACAATATAAGATGTTGGCTTTGACCTTTATTCTAAAGGATACATACAACAATGCTGAAATATATATTATATAGAGTTCTTTGTAAACACTTTAATATAATACCACTTACATTTCGACACATTGCTGTATAAGGTGTTGACTTTGACCTAACTTTTCAACGCTACATACAACAACGCTGAAATTTATAATACGCATAGGCCTTAACAAATACTCTGATATAACATCACTAATATCTTGATATATTGCAATACAGGGTGTTGACTTTGATCTGACTTCTAAACGATACATGCAACAATGCTGAAATTTATAATATGCATAGGCCCTGAAAAACACTGTAATATAAAATCACTCACATTCCGATACATACAGTATAGGGTGTTGACTTTGCCCTAATGACAGAATAAAGCAGATGTTACTCGAGATATTACCATTCAAATTCGAGCAAATTAAACTACACTTTTATCATTTTACTATTACCATTTTATCTGTTACCAATTCAAGTTTCACCTCCTAAATTCAGCCGTGTGTAGCGAGCGCCGGATGCAATTCAACTGTGCGTCGCGCCGCCCAAATCAGTCTTCCAGCACACATCAAAAATTCTTTGGTTTATTATTACAAGAATAATTACTTTTGCTGCTAATTGCTCTAACATGACACTGGGTGTCACAACACCTACGCGTAGTACCGTGACGCTCGTCGATGCGAGTGATTAATTAGAAATGACACTAAAAGACCGATAATTAGTTCAATTATCAAACAATTTCTATAACAAATAAATGGATGAATTATTAACCCGTAACCACTGTGACCCTATTTCAGTTACATAGTTATTGTGAGTGGGTCAATTTGACCATACCTGAATATCTTTGTTCAATCATAATATTTGTTTGTATAATGCAACAAAACAACGCATATTACAAGAACTTAAGTTTATCTAATGAACAATTAAAATTTTTTGTGGGTATAATCGTGATCGCTACCCATATCTTCAAAATTCACAAATTCGTTGTCACTTTCTCTATAATCTCCCGCCTCATTGTACCAAGTTGTCATTGTTATATTTGACCATTTTTGAACATCTAGGATGACTTCTCATTTAAATATCTTCTACAATATCATAATTATATATAATAAAAATCTAAAAATTCCAATAAAGTACATACTGTATATGGGTCAAATTGACCAGAAAATGAGTAATTTAACTCCAAATTTGTCAAACTGACAGCTACACTCCAGCTGCTTCAACACTCGACTAACCAATCAGTACTTGACACACTGCTGAACGAGGCCTGCGCTAATTCAACAGATACGCGAGTAATTCAAATAATAAAAATGCATATGGTCAAATTGACCCATAAACAGTGGTTACGGGTTAAAAGTGTAATTGTGCCCAATTTGCGGCCCGTCCGACAAAATTAGATTTTAAACGCTTAACGACTCAAGGCGGTGTTGAAAAATGTCAACGTGATAAAAAAAAAGATCGAAAAAAGTCGGAGACACTAAAGGAACAGCAGTCATTCGTTTATTTCATATTCTAATGTAATTTTAGAGCTTAATAAGCACTAAAAATTAATTAAAAAAATTATCTAGATGCGAAATCTAATATTGTACAGCTTTTGTTTGAGATATTTTTTTAATAAAATGATTCAATTATACAAATAAAAATCTAAACGAAAATATAATAAGTCAACACCAGTTATCCCATTCCGTACCTCTTCAGCGGCAGCGGAACAGGAGGCTTAACCGGCGATCGACGCATCGCTTGCCGGTATTTTATTTATCTCAATTTTTCTTGATGCATTAAATGAATAATTAATATATACTATAAATCTTCTTCAGAATTTAATATAGAGTCTATTATTGATCAAAAGTAATTTATTAAACATTAAACAAGCTCGTAATATTAGGTTTTATTTATGTCAACACCAATACTCTCTGCGATACAACTAGTTCAGTCGTTTTGTCAGAGGTGGCAGCACCTATCACGTTTTGAAACTAAATTTTATTAATAATGAAAAATAGCGACTATTTGGCATATTTATTTGACCCAAAGTATTCTAAATATTCAATTTAGATTAAATTTGATATGTTTGAATGACTAAATTATCAAATAATCTTTTATTCAATAAACATTTTTTTGTTGGCACTCATTGACAGGTGCTGCTGCTGGCGGAGAATTTTTGAACTTTACTCCTGACAAGAATAAAATACAAATTTATTGTAATAATATATTTAAATTTCAACAATACAATTCATATTTACTTCAAGAATTGAATATACAGGATTTTAAATCATCTTACAAACTAATTAACAAATTATAATTAACCCTGAAAACAACTCAAATTGTATTTACATCAAAAATAAAAATACAAGTTATTATTGAATTTAATTTATTTTGCATACTATTTAACACTACATTTATTCTCCGAAATACACCTGAAAACAATAAAAATAGGTTTTAGAAATAAAACAACTGTAAATTTTGTGGAAATGATTTTATTTTGGGAATAAGGAAAGGGTACAAAGGTTCGAAGATTAATTGTTGAATATTCGATGCTGCTGTGTTGTTGGAAGTCTTCTTGGCGATGCTGTTGCGTTGTTGTAAGCCTTGTTCGCCCCCAGGCAATGACTAAGAGGAAAGAGACGAACTCTTCTCCGGGAATTCTCCCTTTGGGCCTAGGAAAACCCCAACGAAACCTACACCAGAGAAGTGGCTTCTTCGCTCGCTGCAACTGAAAAAACAGAATAATTATTACAAGTCGGAAAATTTAAAAACAAAAATTGAGCTCACTTGAACTTTGTAAGCGACGGGCTGAATTAATCAGTTGACTTCTTTAAAGTTGAGTTGAATCTGGGGCCTGGAACAGTTGCTACTGATGTGTTGATCTGCTGAAGGACTTCTTGGACGGCTGCTGGGCTCTGGTTCTACTGCTGTTGGAAGAATCCTTCGACGGCTGTTGAGCTCTGGTTCTGCTGCAGCTGGAAGATTTCTTTGACGGCTGTTGGGATTTTGTTCTGCTGCTGCTGGAAGACTTCTTGGATAATTGTTGAGCTTTGGTTCTGCTGCTGAGCTTTAATTCTGTTGCTGGGCTTTTATTCTGCTTCTGCGGTCTGATTCTGCTACTGGGCTCTGATTCCGCTGTTGGATGATCTAAAAACATAAAAAATACAAATAAATTAATAAATTGAAGATCATTATTTACAGTAGTTAAAACCAGTCATATAATGAGTGATATTATATTACCTAGCTGATGATGCGATGATGTTATGAAGATCCACGGCCGGCGACCTGAAACAGAAACTTAAAACAAGTTTTGGTGAAACACATTCAACAAAACAAATATTGAGAGTTGATTTTGGCTGCTGGGCTCATCCTCAGCTCCTCCCACGTTGTCCATTCCCTCGTTGTCCACCTCATCAGCTGGGCTCATCCTCAGCAAATGATCTGAAAAAATACAAATTAATTAGAAATTTGCAAAAGAGCAATACAAAATAGCTGAAAAAAATTGATTAGAACCTGAAAAGCAAAGTTTATTAGTCCACTTACGTCCTTTTGTTAATTTGTTGGAGGTGGTAATGATGAATTGAAGAAGCTGAAAGGGAACTTTTTTTGATTAGTTGCATACATTCAACATTCGTTCAACATTCAATCGTGTTGTGTGTTTTGGTTAGTGTTCGAAGAGCTACGCGACGAGTGATTGTTGCTTTATTATTACCCGAAGTTATTTTAAAAATGCTCAATATATTATGCTACTGATATTGACTCTACTTTACTACCCCAATGAGTGCCTGAGCGCTCAGACACCCAAGCACCGGTGTGCTCGTCGTTTGCAGAATAAAAAAAAATACGTTGTTTGAATACGTGGCCAATGCATATTCCGAGGCCCGCGATACCGCCTAATTACGCGATATGGTAACCTTAAGTATCGGTCTCAGCTAATGTTGTTTCTTGAATTTAATCAAGGACCCCCGCCAGCCACCATATTTTCCGACTTCCGATAGGTACATATCGAGAGTATGCCGTTACTCCCCAGTTAATTCGCTCGTTCGCCCTAGAACTCATTGCAAATCCACGCGGTGGTGTTCACCAGGGGGGGTGCCTCTCGTAGCGGTACCTACGTGTGCACCGATTCCCACGTTGGACCTTTCATTACAGGCCTTTGCAAAAAAACCAAGACATTTTATTTATTTATTACATAATAAAAGCAAAGACTAACATCGCAAATACGTGCCCCTAACGGACACGCAATGCGGAACAAATTCACCCCAATTTACATATTTAAATAAATACACAAAATTCTGATCTCTACGTTAATAAGCAAAATTCACAACCCCAAATATAATGAAGCACTTTTAAAATATTTATATTTTCAACGTATTTCGCGAGAACAGAGTAACGCACTTCTGTTCTATTCGATATTGAAGCAAACAATGATCAGAATGCAACGATCTCCAACTCAATTTATTTTGAATCTCCGAGCTACGTTCGGCTGTCCATAGTGCGCAATGTGTTAGAAAGAATACACAATATCAAAAGATACCTCGTAGCGCTCATACAGTATACGGCCAAGCCCGTACAAAACCAAACTAAACAAGATTGCGCAACGTGAAACTTTAATTTAATTTGAAATTTATTTAAAAATGATGAATAAATTTGAATTTTGTATATTTGAAGAATAAAAATATTCAATAAATATTGAAACAATAAAATTAAAGTGCATTTTGAATGCAAATTACAATTTTGCCAAAATATTGTTTAATTTTATGTGATTATTTGTTGCTATATTATTTTTGAAATAAAAAATAGACAGTTAAACTCTAAAGTATTTGATAATATTCTAAAATTGCTCAAGGGATGTCGATTTATGCAGCCCCTAATCATAATTGGTACACGAGCCATAAATTATAAATTTAAGAATTAAATATCTCGAAGACAGTTGATAATTTGTTATATTGCACCGCTTAAAATAAATATTTATTTTTGCATATACCGGGGGTTGTAGAAAACTCAAATTGTAGGTACATACTCAGGATGGATGTACCTATACGTAGAATAAGTGGCAGTTCTTAGTTGCAATTGGGGCATGAGCTATAGATTTTTAAATTAAATATTCTAAAAAATAGTCAAATTTAATACATTTCAGCGTTCGAAACAATTTTTTTTTTTTGCATATACCAGGTGTTGTAGGAAACTCAAATTATAGCTACATACTCAAGATAGATGTACCTATATGCAGAATAATTGGCAGTCATTAATAGTAATTGGTCCACGAGCTATAAATTTAAGAATTGAATGTTCTAAGAAACAGTTAAATTTATTACATTTCACCGTTCGTAACAAATTATTTTTTTTTGCGTATACTAGGTGTTATAGGAAATTCAAATTATATGAAAGTATTCAGGATGGATGTACGTATTTGCAGAATAATTGGCAGTCTTTAGTTGTAATTGGTGCACGAGCTATGAATTTATAAATTAAATATTCTAATAAACCGCTTAAAATGAATAAATTTTTTCTACGTATACCAGATGTTGTAGAAAATTCAAATAGTAGGTGTATACTCAGAATAGGTGTACGTGTTATTGGTGCACGAGGTATAAATTTAAGAAGTAAATATTTTAAATCAGTCAATAAATTTATTACATTACACCGCTCAGAATAAACAATTTTTTTTACATATATCAGGTGTCGTAAAAAAATTTGAATTGAGCATACATTGTCAGGCTGGATGTACGTATACGCAGAATAATTGGCAGTCATCAATTGTAATTGGTGCACGAGCCATAAATTTATGAATTTAATGTTATAAATCTGTTAATAATTTATTACAATAAACCGCTTAAAATAAATACATTTTTTCTGCGTATACCGGGTGCTGCAGATTTATTAGCAGTCCCTAATCGCAATTGGTGCCCAAGCTATAATTTTTTTAATTGAATATTCTAAAAAACAATTAAATCAATTACATTTCACCGTTCGAAGCAAATTATTATTTTTTGTGTATACCAGGTATTTTAGGAAACTAGAATTGTAGGTACTTACTCAGGATGGATGTACGTATATACAGAATTATTTGTAGTCATCAATAGTAATTGGTGCACGAGCTATAAATATTTTAAAAGACATTACACCGCTCGGAGCAAACTAATTTTTTTTCGATAGGTATACAAGATGTTCAAAATTTAAATTATGAGTACATACACAAAATGGATGTATGTATATGCAGAATTATTTTCAGTCATAAATTGTAATTGGTGCATGAGCTATAAATTTTCAAATTAAATATTCTAAAAAACAGTCAAATTTATTACATTGCACCGTTTGAAACAGATTTTTTTTTGCCTGTATCAGATGTTATAGAAAACTCGCATTGTAGATACGTATTCAGGATGGATGTACGTATATACAGAATTATTTGAAGTCATTAATAGTAATTGGTGCACGAGTTATAAATTTAAGAATTAAATATCTCAATGACAGTTAATAATTTATTATATTAAACCGCTCACAGCACATTTTTTTTGCGTATACCAGGAGTTCCAGAAAACTCAAATTGGGGGTATGTACCCAAGATGGATGTAGGTATTTGCAAAATAATTGGAAGGCATTAATTGTAATTGGTGCACGAGCTATAAGTTTGAAAATTAAATACTCCAAAAGTCAGGTAATAATTTATTGAATTGAACCGCTCAGAATATTTTTTTTTTGCGTATACCGGGAGTTCCGCAAAACTCAAATTGAGGATACGTACTCAAGATGGATGTACGTATATGCGAAATTATTGGCAGCCATTAATTATAATTAGTGCACGAGCTATAATCTTATGAATTAAATATACTAAAACAGTTAATAATTTATTACTTTATACCGCTCAGAACAAACAACGTTTTTTTGAGTATACCAGGAGTTCTAGAAAACTCAAAATGTGAGCACGTATTCGCGATGGATGTAGGTATATGCAAAATAATTGACAACCATTAATTGTAATTGGTGCACGAGATAGCTGTGTATAAAGTGGTTTCAAAATTTTGTAACTAAAATATTAAAAATCTCAGAGACCTTCAGAAACAGATACGTGGTTCTAATCACAAACTTGTCTTGATTTTTACAGTAGAATAAAGCTGTAGTTGAAAATAGGGGTTTCTATTCAAGAAATTTGAGTTTTTCAACATTTTAATTTTTAAATTTTGAAGCCACTTTATACATACCTGTATAATATTCATGAAAATCATTGACGTAAAGCCAAAGTTTTTCAAATAACTTTTAATTGAAAATAAAATACTGAAAAAGTAAAGCTACATTATATAAACAATTAATACAGATTTTATAATGAATGCCATCACCGTTTGTCATTCTATGATTATTATTTTAGGAAATGTGACAGATTTTCTTCATTACATTCAGCCCTCTAATTCCGCAGGATTAAAAGATAAAGAGTTAAAATTTATTATATAATAAATATCATTACATAACCTTCCTTTTAACGTTTGATTTATTATTCTACGATTATTATTTTAGCAAATATGAGCTTTCAAAATGTGACAGATTTTCGTTGCTAAATCAAGTCCCCTCAACCGACACAACTTGAATACAAAGGGTTGTAATTGATTTTTGTTTGCAATATTCAGCCCTTTGAGCCAACAGAATCAAGAGATGAAGGGTTGAAATTGATTTTATAATAAATGTTATTACATAACTTTCCTTTCAGCATTTGATTCATTATTCTACGATTATTATTTTAGGTGATACAAGCTTGGAAAGAGTGACGAATTTTCGTTGCATCATCTAAACTGACATGACTGAAATAAAGAGGGTTAAAACTGGTTTTATAATGAATAACAAAACAACTAAAGCAGTATATTTTAGTTACAATATTTGATCTCCAATCCAATAGGGTTGTAATATAACAGACAGGGTTGAAATATGAAGGATTGAAACTAGTTCTATAATAAATGGTATTATATAATCTTTTAAATAGAATTTGGTTCATTATTCTGCAATCATTATTTTAGGAGTTACAAGTTTTTGAATTGTAACATATTTTTGTTGCAACATTCGACTTTCTAATCCGGTTGAGCTGAAAGATCAAAGCTTCAAACTGGTTTCATAATAAACGGTATTATATAAGCTTTCAATTAGCGTTTGGCTTATTACTTTACGATTAAAATTTTAGTAGATACAGGGCTTTAAAGTGTGATAGATTTTGGTTGCTACATTCAACCCCTAAGCCCACAGGGTAGAAACATAAAGGGTTTAAACTGGTTTTATAATAAATGATACTGTATAAAATTTTAATTAGCATTTAGTTTATTATTCTACCATTATTAATTTTAGACATACGAGCTTTGAAGATGTTTTGTTGCAAATTAAAAACCCTTTTTTTAGGGTAGATTTTTAATGCCATTGCAACAAATTTGTACTAAAATGACGATAATTATATGCATTGATTAGAAAATTACAAAAAAACTGCATTAAAATCGCCCAGTAATTTAAAAATTGAGAAAAACTTATTTTGAGCATTCTCTCTTCGGTCCGATTACTTTTGACTACATCAGAAATACTATATTATTGTAACTATAAACATGAATATTTTAGTAATCGTTTTTTGAATTATTTTTAGTTTTTGGGATTTGATAATGCTGCCATTTGGTTGACAAAGCTTCAAAATAAGTAATTTAATAAAAAAAATACATTTTTGAGCTCTCTACTATTATAAATAAGCTCAAAAGTGTCACCATACTTCAATATTAATTTCATTCAACTTGAGTGCACACATGTGTGTAATATTTTGAAAATAGAATAAACGTACAAAAAAATTGTTTGACATGATGAATTTGTTTATAGTTTGATGGCTGTTGACCATGAAAGTGCACCAAGTGAAAAAATTAATTAGAGTTGCATTAATGAATATGAATAATATTTTATTTGTTATACATATTTTTTGTGCATTAAAGGGTGCCTATATGAATGGATTGAAGGCTGTTAACCTTCATTTATCTTATTTAAAAAGTAAATATCATGAATCTGAATCGGTTCCATTTTTTAAGTAATGTTTATTACGAGATTATTATTAGCCATTAAATTTATTTGTTGCGTTATTCAACCCCTTATACCCCAGGGCTGAGAGATCAGGGACTGAAATTGGTTTTATAATAAATATTATTACATATTGTCTATAATAGCTGTTGCTACATCGCTGCCCTATTATTACGTAATACTTCCAATATTTTTTCCTTCGAGTGGTGGTTCAGACAAAAAGTGAGTTTCAATTTTACTAGTACATTTATATTTAGATCGATATGATTTTCACTGACTTTTAATATACCCCGTGGCGTACTTGCCACAAAAGCTAGGATGACTTGTAGCTGCACCTAACGGCTTAGAAAAAATCAATGTGCACTACAATAGTGTCTGCCATACTACCATATCGGGCAAAAGGCATGATCTATTTGTATGAATATTATTGAATTTTGTACTTGTTTTGAAATAATTAAATATTTGCGTTATCTTTTTTGGCTCAACTATGGCCAAATCTAAAATTGTTTCAAATAAAGTCCTATTTATTTTTTGAATTTAATATTATGCTATTATTTCTTGAAATATCACACCCAGAATTTGGAGGGTGCATCATGTTTATATTTGTTAGGGATTTTTCTTGAAGTATTAAATAACAATAATTTAATTGCAGATAATGACGTTAGCATAACATGCATATCAGTAATCTTATTCAATAACTGTTTCGTCAGTCTCGTTTCATCGTTCTAAGTGAATAGTTGTGTTTTATTGCAGTGTTTGTGCCGAATATTATAATGATATTCACGGTGAGTTATCCATGGTTGACCATTCTAGATATGATGTTATTTGAGTATTGCTATTGTTGTTATTGAGTATGATGTTGAGTATTCAGCGATTGAGCTGATATGTTGCTATTCTTTAATTCCTTTATTCCAGCGGTGGCCTCCTGTAACTTTAGTGTTTATCAGGAGGAGCCCAGCAATGGAGTGTTCCTAGAACTCACTTCGGTGGGGGAACGATCAGCTAACTCCCAACGATGCACTGGTGTAATTCCAGAGCCAGCGGTGCCCTCCTGCCATCTTTAGTGTTATATCAGGAGGTGCCCAGCGATGGAGTGTTCCTAGAACTTTCTTCGGTGGGGGAACGATCAGCTAACTCCCAACGATGCACTGGTGTAAATCCAGGGCCAGCGGTGACCTCCTGATAGCTTTAGTGTTTATCAGGAGGAGCCCAGCGATGGAGTGTTCCTAGAACTCACTACGGTAGGGGAACGATCAGCTAACTCCCAACGATGCACTGGTGTAATTCCAGGGCCAGCGGTGCCCTCCTGCCATCTTCAGTGTTTTATCAGGAGGTGCCCAGCGTTTTAGTTGCATATCTTTGAGTGAGCAGGCGAAGACTGAGTTTCAACTTGGCTTCAACTCTTTCTTCTATAGCCTCGCAGATCACTTCACGAAAGTTTGCAAGTGTCGCAGATTCACATCCTCCGGATGTGAAGCGAGGTCTCTCCGCAGATTCACGCTTAGCATGGAACGGAGCTCAGTTTCACATAAATGCCTGCGGGCAGCGTGGAGTGAGGTATTTTTCCTCTTTTAAAGTTGTTCTCCATACCAACTCCTGTTTTCTGAGGGTCGCTTGCGAGAATGATTATGTTAGTGTTCTTTATTTCAGTCATGGATCCTTACTGAGTATGATTTACTCATATCTCTGTTTTCTTCTACAGACTTCCTGAACTTTCGACATCTTGATTTGGAGACTCTATGATCTACATATTATTTAATGTAATAGTCAACCGACTTTTTATTATGTAACAATATGTATGTATTTCATTTCTTTTGTGAATAAAGCTTATTTGATTCAACTAAACTGGAATTCTTAACAACTATCAGAAGTGGGATCTAAACAGTTCACATCAGGATCACGGCTACATCTAATTGCATTGATAACCTGAAGAATGCTTTATTATGTTACAGCCAAACCGCCCGCTTTTCTATTTCTTTCTACAGCTGGAAGCCCATCACTCATGGATAGGAGTAGAGAAAGTAACCTGGGAAGCTTGATTTGTGTGACCTCACGAGAGAAAAGGCAGTTTTCTGCACGATAGATGGTACCAATGACTCCAATGAACGTTCTGCAGCTCTACTAGATACAATAAGGAGCCAGAATCACTTTTGTTGTTTCTGAAAACAGTAAGAGGTAATTCGCTATCCAATAGCTTAAGGAAATCTCAACATAAGATGAAATGCTCTCACGTAGCGTTGAACAGACTTGGAGATGGACTAGTATCTGCTCGCTGCTTCACTTATGGACAGCAAGGACATAGACTTTCACAATGTATGAAACATCGACGTGGTGCACATTATTCAGGTTGGACTCAGTATAACAGAAATAGACATCAGTCTGCATATTAAGAGCAAATACAGCTACCAATTCGGCAACAACAAGTTCATCCAGTAAGGAATGTTTTGGCAACCATAATAGAGAGAAGCGACCATGATGAATATTTCTTTGACGAGAAGTAAATGGAGTAAAATTCGAAAGCCTATCTACTTATGTGATGATGAGGGAATCAACTGCGAAAAGAATTGAAAAATTGGTAAATGATAGTAAAGTAAAAGGGAACTCGAAAACGGATATGTTAAATATTTAGGTGAAACTGAGGAGCACATGTTGGAAATTGATAGAGTGGAATCGCAAGTAGTCTTTTACGTTGATACCGTACAGTCAATATCTATCATTGTAGGACAACTATTTACAGAGTCGTCGGAAATTGTGGTCTCCAAGAGAGTTTTTGGTTCTTGAAGAAAACCGAATCGTCATTCAATGAAATCGTATCGACACCGTGCTGTTCAATCAATTTCTAGGTTAAAAGCGCTACAGTCATTCCTTCAAGATTAGTAAGTTAGATTACCTGTCGTATAGAATAGAAAGAAGAACTCTTTGTCGATTTGAGTTTATGAGCATCAGAAGGATATGTACATGTAATTCTGCAAATGATTGTAGTTGTGGATAATCATATGGAATGTTTTACTGACGTGAATCTGTCTGATTCATATCTGAAAATATGAAGGGATGAAGTCTTAGCTCAAGGATTGAAATGTATGGCTGATGGTTGGAAACCATAGTCAAGAAATAATGAACAAGGAGTTAGTGAAGACGAGATAGATATTGGGAGGCATATAACAAGAAATTAGTGAGAACAGCTTTCAAACTTTGTTCAAGACTTATCAAGACTGTTCTACCAAAACCTTAGAAGATATTCGACGCACGAATGTAACATAAATGGAAATCGTTTCGACAGAGTGAATACCTATTACCTATAGACCGTATAAATGATCCATTGTGGGGAGAAAGCGAGAACAACAGATGGTTCAAGAACTTTCAGACGCTTATACAATCCGCTAATCAAATCTCTCTTTTGGCTCAAATATTTCTGTTAAAGAAGAAAATTGGAGAAAAACGAATGTGCATTGATTTTAGATGTCTCACTTAAGTTACAGTGTAAGATTGTTACCCCTCCAGACATGACGTTAGGATATTACTAGACACTCATAGCAAAAAGTTCAAAATATAGACTGCGCTTGTGACATCCGATAGCCAGTATAGGTTCAATTGTTCACCATTCAGATTAACAATTAGAAGTGTATACTAAGTGCAACAGTTTTTAGGACTCACTAGTTATTCCGCCAATTCATCAAGAACTATGCAAGCATTCTACAACCAATAACAAGATTGACAGAGAGACCGCTTCTAAGATTATATAACTCTGATACTGATACAAAACTTCAAACAGTTGCAAGCAAGATTGATTCAGGTGGAATTCTTCTTCAATAGAATAAGTCGGACACACAATATCCATTAGCTTGTTTTGATCGTCAAACATCTCTAACCGAAGAGATATCATCCTCACGAACTGGGAACATTAGCAGTAGTGGCAGCAATGAAAAAGTTGAGAATGTATTTGTTAGGAATTCATTTTAAATTGGTGACAGACTGTAAAGCGTTGAGAACAACGTGTACAAAGAAAGACTCAGTACTTAGAATCGGAACATGGTAGCTTGGTCTTCAGGAATATACTTTTGATATAAAATATCGCCCAGGATCACGAACAGCTCACGACATGGATTCTCATCTAGCAACTATCAAAGAATCTCCCAAGGAAATAACATTTTGCACATTGAACCAGATGATTGTATCCTCGCAGATCAATGACACATGAGAAGCTCAAGATGATTAAAGGTGTTTCAAGTGAACCACTAGAAACTGATTATGAAAAGAACGTATATGAAGATTGATGCCTCAGAGATGAACGAGTATATCGGATTACTGCTACTGGAATACAATGAGTTGTACCCAAAGGACAACAAATGCAAATAGGCACCTACCAAAACAACTTTGGACATTTTGGGATAGATAAGACATGGAATTAGCTTGAGGCGTTCTGTGGAGAAATAAGTTGACTGTTGTGTGAATTGTATGCACCACAAACCGGTAAAAGGAAGACACCAAGCAAAACTTAATCTAGTGTTGCCGCAAGACTCAAGACTAGTCTTGGTCTCGTCTCGTCTTGTCTTGGTCTTGCCAAGACAAGACCTTTATTTAGTCTTGCCTCAAGACCACAAGACGAGACAAGACGCACCTTGAGTCTTGACAAGAAAGTCTTGAAGTCTTGTTCAAGACTCTTGACTAAAATTGCCTGCTTTATTTCCACAAAATTCTAATTTCTAATTTGAATTTTTTATTCTGGGTTTTGATGGAATAAATTTTTGTACGTAGTCAATCACATCATATTGGAACTTGAGATATTTGTCATATTTTTTTGTATACTTTGAATTGAAAATAGAAAAAAATACAACTTTTGATTTTAAATTCTGTATATTTTATTTGAAACTTTGACGTTTCGATCCTTTGACTAAAGATCTTCTTCAGAAAACAATGATACAAAAATAAAATAAGGCAAGTAACTAGATACTAAAAATATACTGAAAAAATAAATTAATAGAAATAAATTGACTCCATTTGATTCGACTACCAGTATTGATTTATTGCAAAATTATGATGATTTAGTGTACTGTTTGCAATCCTCAATTTCCATTGAAATTTGGAAATTGTTAGCAATACTTTATTCTTTTTTATGAATTTGAGTGAAATATATTGGATACGTTCAGCTACATCCGATTGCATCGTAGCTGTGGAGAATTGTGTTTGACGTTTATTCATATATAATATCATAAGTGGTTAAATTTTACCGGAAAAATTTTTAGATTGTTACGAGAGCTTGTTGCTTAGCAATTTATTGAGTGATATTGACAGAAAAATCACGAGCTGTTAAGCGAGTGATTTTTGATCAATATCACGAAATAAATTGGTAGCAAGCTCTCGTAACAATCTAAAAATTCTGCCAGGTTAAATTTAATCACGAATGGTATTCGGAAGATTATTTTTCCCATCCAAATTCATCAATAGATTCCAGAGACTCGACTCCGAATTTGCTCATTTTCACATTCAATCTGTCTGTCAGTTTGACAGATGCTGAATCAACGCAGCTGAATGTTCTTTGTTTTATATATATATAACCAACAGACAAAATTTCCAAAAAATTTCCACTTGAAAACCGTGTAGGTTGTACCACGTGACGTCGAATGGTGCAATTCTATTGGTCGAAATTTGGATGGTAAAAATAATCAAGATAAGTCTAGACTTTTCTTCATATATCATTATTTGTGCAATAAAACATTAAACCTTGTTTATTTTGCAAATGACTGAATATAATTGAACTTCGATATGATGCTCTTGATATATGTTGAAGACAATACACATTAACTTCAGCTTTTAAAATATTTTCCGTGTTTTCTTGAAATTTATTAGCATCTTGGTGGGTCTCAAATCACCTACTTGAGAAGATTCTCGGAAAAACTTCAACTACAGCCCCTAAAACGAGATCATATAGCAATATTCAGTCTCATGTCTTTAAACACTAAAATCACACCAATCCTTGTACTGTCTACATTGAGTATAATCTCAAAACACAAAGTTAAACTTCAATCACAACAAATAAAAGAATGTAGACATCCACCCAACTGGTCGATCTACTATTGAACTCTTCTTATTTATAAATAGATGTTTCTTTGTATGTATATATAAATTTAGGTTTTACACATTTTTGTGAAAGTTAAGACATCTGCAATACATTAGTTCTCGTCCCTATTGTTCATCGCAAAAAGGGTATAAGAAGTATGTGACCTTGACCATGGGACAGCGAATGTTTGTCTATATATTTCAAACGTTTGCTTCTTTATGAATTTGTTTGAAATTACGTCCCTCCGTTTCTTCAGATCTCCTACGGCTTGGTCAGGGGTGTTTGCCGAGATTGGCTTTTCTCTAACCCTCTCCAAAAAAATGTGCTTGAAAGTGGAGTGGCTGCTTTTTTTTAAGAATTTTTCAAACATTTGTAACTAACTCTCACATATATTGCATTATTTCTACAATGTTTTCAACATCATCTCTTTTTCATTTCAGTAACATTTCTTCAGATCCAGTTGAGTATTCATGAAATATTTTGCTCTTATTGATAGCGAAACAATAACTGTATCAATATGAAATGTTTGAAATTCAAGTTATGATATACTTGCAATTCTTATAAGAGTTGATTCAATATCCTAACTATGATTTATGATGCTGAGTAATTTGTTGAGGAAACCCTATGATTGATAACTCTTTTATCATACTATCCAGACATGGGCATCTGAAATATATCACGTAAAGAGCCCTTTTTTAGGACTCCGTACGCAAAGGGTGTTAAACTGACCCTATTACTGGAGCTCCGCTGCCTGTCCGTCCGTCTATCCGTACCGTAATCGGTAGACTCTTGAGATTTCATAGAATATGTATGACTATGACCACTATGGCAACAAATAATAAAAATGAGGTAAATATATGGGATCATCATACAGATCTTAACGAATAACAACATATTGCTTCAGCGCTTCTCTTTTTTTTATAAACTAGATGATTTTCAAAAAAATGGGTAATATAAATATTGCTCGGTGGTACAGAACCTTTCGCGTGCGAGTTTGATTTGCACTTGGCTGACTTTTCACATTATATAATAATATAATTTTAACGTGGAACATGTAACATGTTCAAACAAAAGCTAGAGAAAACTTTTTCTTCAACACTATTTTAGAATTTGCATATTCCATAACCAGAAATTATGTTGGAATAGGGCACATTCCACACTTGTGTAAAAATATTTATTCTGTTACCGGGTAGAATCATTTCGACGAATCAGAAGCTGTTAGTTTTGGTGACTATGGTTACGTGTCAACAATTCAATTATTTTTATCTGGCTTTACGTTTGACATTTCATAATTTCTTCTGAAATATTGGTGAGTCTCCAAAACCTTGTTAAAGAAAGTATGGTCAACAACATGTATTGGAATGGCGTATTTCACACTCGCGAACCGTAATCCTCGCCTTTGGCCTTTCGCTCGTGTGGAATTAGGGCCATTCTAATACTTGTTGTAGAATATACTATTCTATGATGTTTTTACAATCTTTTTGAATCCACATATGAGAAATTAATTCTTTGGACATATATCAAAATCAAAATTTTACGTGTAAATGCCAGTTTCTGATGATATCATCTCGAACTTCGATTTAATTGTTGCTACCAGTTTTCAATGCATAATATCAATTAGAGAAAATTATTTAAAAAAAATCAAAGACAAGACTCTTGTCAAGACTCTCGACCAAGACAAGACTCGCTTCAAGTCTTGTCTTGTCAAGACCAAGACAAGACTATGTCCTGCAAGACTTGCTCAAGACCAAGACAAGACTCAACTCAAATCTTGTCTTGTCTTGTCTTGTGGCAACACTAACTTAATCCCATAGAGAAAGTACCTGTACAATAAACACCGATAGTATTGGACCTTCTGTTAGAAGCTCATCAGGCAATGTTTACGTGATAGTCGTCGTTGATGGATTCACAAAATATGAGAGCAGTGAAAATACAGAAACGAAACACGTTATCAGTTTTTGGGGATCACTTATTACAAACCTTTGGAAGAATATCGACCAGATTGATATCTGATCCAGGAACAGTTTTAATCTCCAAATAGTTTGCATCATATTGTACAAATGAAAAAAATGAAACACATCAGCAGGGCAAGAGAGTAAAATTTACCATTTTAACTTCACTGGCAACTACTGCCGAATATGTTGCAACTTGAGATAGATAAATTGGAGATAATCAATTCCTTGTGAATAACTTTGTGAATTCGACAACTAAGATAAGTACAAGTGGATTACTTTTTAGCTACCGTCCAAGTACACCATCAGACGTAGTTGTAAGCGTACTTAGAAGTACAACAAGAACGACCAACAGTGAGTAAAATACAAGAATTGTGACAAGAAGTAGCTACAAACATGATTGAGAGTCAAATACAACAAATTGCAAGTGTTGGCAATAGTAGAAATTTATAAACACAGTAAGCAGGACCTTTCATTTTAACGCCAGTACTACGAAACAATAGATACAAAATCGAAGATTTGCCTCATTCAAATTGCAGTAAGAGAACGAAGTACCAAAATGTCATAGCTGTGGAATGTATGAAATGGAATAACCTTAGTGTTAGGAAAAACAAGTTTCGATTCTGATATCGCAGCTTCTGATGCCGATATCTACGGCTTGGAGAATTAGCTTCTCGAGGACGAGAAGAATGTCAGGAAAGCCGAACTGTTAGGGATTTTTCTTGAAGTATTGAATAACAATAATTTAATTGCAGATAATGACGTTAGCATAACATGCATATCAGTAATCTTAATCAATAACTGTTTCGTCAGTCTCGTTTCATCGTTCTAAGTGAATAGTTGTGTTTTATTGCAGTGTTTGTGCCGAATATTATAATGATATTCACGGTGAGTTATCCATGGTTGACCATTCTAGATATTATGTTATTTGAGTATTGCTATTGTTGTTATTGAGTATGATGTTGAGTATTAAGCGATTGAGCTGATATGTTGCTATTCTTTAATTCCTTTATTCCAGCGGTGGCCTCCTGATATCTTTAGTGTTTATCAGGAGGAGCCCAGCAATGGAGTGTTCCTAGAACTCACTTCGGTGGGGGAACGATCAGCTAACTCCCAACGATGCACTGGTGTAATTCCAGGGCCAGCGGTGCCCTCCTGCCATCTTTAGTGTTATATCAGGAGGTGCCCAGCGATGGAGTGTTCCTAGAACTCACTTCGGTGGGGGAACGATCAGCTAACTTCCAACAATGCACTAGTGTAAATCCAGGGCCAGCAGTGACCTCCTGATAGCTTTAGTGTTTATCAGGAGGAGCCCAGCGATGGAGTGTTCCTAGAACTCACTTCGGTGGGGGAACGATCAGCTAACTCCCAACGATGCACTAGTGTAAATCCAGGGCCAGCGGTGACCTCCTGATAGCTTTAGTGTTTATCAGGAGGAGCCCAGCAATGGAGTGTTCCTAGAACTCACTTCGGTGGGGGAACGATCAGCTAACTCCCAACGATGCACTGGTGTAATTCCAGGGCCAGCGGTGCCCTCCTGCCATCTTTAGTGTTATATCAGGAGGTGCCCAGCGATGGAGTGTTCCTAGAACTCACTTCGGTGGGGGAACGATCAGCTAACTCCCAACGATGCACTGGTGTAATTCAAGGGCCAGCGGTGCCCTCCTGCCATCTTTAGTGTTATATCAGGAGGTGCCCAGCGATGGAGTGTTCCTAGAACTCACTTCGGTGGGGGAACGATCAGCTAACTTCCAACGATGCACTAGTGTAAATCCAGGGCCAGCGGTGACCTCCTGATAGCTTTAGTGTTTATCAGGAGGAGCCCAGCGATGGAGTGTTCCTAGAACTCACTTCGGTGGGGGAACGATCAGCTAACTCCCAACGATGCACTAGTGTAAATCCAGGGCCAGCGGTGACCTCCTGATAGCTTTAGTGTTTATCAGGAGGAGCCCAGCGATGGAGTGTTCCTAGAACTCACTACGGTGGGGGAACGATCAGTTAACTCCCAACGATGCACTGGCTTAATTCCAGGGCCAGCGGTGCCCTCCTGCCATCTTTAGTGTTTCATCAGGAGGTGCCCAGCGATGGAGTGTTCCTAGAACTCACTACGGTGGGGGAACGATCAGCTAACTCCCAACGATGCACTGGTGTAATTCCAGGGCCAGCGGTGCCCTCCTGCCATCTTTAGTGTTTTATCAGGAGGTGCCCAGCGTTTTGGTTGCATATCTTTGAGTGAGCAGGCGAAGACTGAGTTTCAACTTGGCTTCAACTCTTTCTTCTATGGCCTCGCAGATCACTTCACGAAAGTTTGCAAGTGTCGCAGATTCACATCCTCCGGATGTGAAGCGAGGTCTTTCCGCAGATTCACGCTTAGCCTGCGGACAGCGTGGAGTGAGGTATTTTTCCTCTTTTAAAGTTGTTCTCCACACCAACTCCTGTTTTCTGAGGGTCGCTTGCGAGAATGATTATGTTAGTGTTCTTTATTTCAGTCATGGATCCTTACTGAGTATGATTTACTCATATCTCTGTTTTCTTTTACAGACTTCCTGAACTTTCGACATCTTGATTTGGAGACTCTATGATCTACATATTATTTAATGTAATAGTCAACCGACTTTTTATTATGTAACAATATGTATGTATTTCATTTCTTTTGTGAATAAAGCTTATTTGATTCAACTAAACTGGAATTCTTAATATATTTTACTTTTTAAGCCCAAATTGAATCAGTTTATTATTTTATGAACCGTTTGAGTCGATATCACACATGCCAATGTAAACGTAGCATGATTTCTAATTAATTATTCTCTGAGAAGATTTGTTAACAGTAGGATCATTTCGGAATAATTAGGTTGCGACGTTGAAATTAGCAGTTCAAAAGGTCTGTGGTGCTACGGAAATATTTAAATAGTGAAGTTCTTGTTAAAAATTTATTTTTAAAGTTTTAAAACCGTCAATAAATCGGATAGTTTAAAATGTTAGGTAAGTGAAGTATTTCTTGTGAATTAGATTATTATTATTTATTCAAATTTATCTTGTTTATGGATGTGAGATAATTTTAGCATACTTTTGATTTATAGTAGAAAATTCCATATTTGCCAAATTACTTTTAATGTAGAGTTATTCAGCAATAGTTTATAATAAGACAATAAGAGCAACTAAAAAGTTTCAAGTTTTTCTAATAACGTGATAAACATATCATTAGGAATAAATAAGATAGGTCAGTGTAATTATGATTAAATATTGCTGAATATAAATTTATTGAGCAAAAACTACTAGAAAGATTTAAAAATTTTCATCCATTTAATTAGCAAATATTGGATTGTTAATACACGGGCTCTTTTCCAAAAGATTCTAATGCACAGGCTATTGGACGTCTATTTTATCTCAGAAAGATGAAAGTATTTTTGATTTAAGGCAATGAGAGTTATATAAAAAACATATTGAATCAAATGCCAAGTGAACACATGATCTCAAAACTAGTTCTGTACAAAAAAATAATAATTAAAAAACATGTGCTGTTTACTTGTTGTTATCTAAAATTAAAACTTTAATTCTGCTGAGAAATTGATCGAAAATTTTACTTGATATCTTCTATCAAAATAGACAAATAGACTAATGAGAATGGTTTGATAAATGCAGTCATCATGTTTTTGATGCTAATATATGATATATATATATATATATATATATATATATATATATATATATATATATATATATATATATATATATATATATATATATATATATATATATATATATATATATATATATATATATATATATATATATATATATATATATATATATATCATATTAAATGATATTTATATTGCATATTTGGGCACTTGAGGGTTGAATTGAATGTTTGTTACAGATCCATCGAGCAGTTCTAATCACCCAGACTCTTCAAGAATCTTCTGCAGCTGTTTAGTGGGCCATGACAATCATCTTCAACCGACATGGCAGTCCAAAAACCATCCTATTATTGTGTATTTATTGTAATAGTTGAATAAATCGTGTTAAAATATTTGAATTCTGTTTGCAAATTTATATTCTACGCGTGAATTAGCAGGGATATGGATAGTTTTGAAATTTGTAAGGTATGTAATAGTTTGTCCAGTCTCATATTTTTATCAACTGTATTTATTAGTTTAAATACCTGAGAAGTCAAATTCAAATGTTGGATGGTCGCACCCTCAGAAGTCGCATCGATTTTGCTTCCATTTTAGATCATTTTTACTTCAAAATACGATTTCTCGTGAATGCGTAAATAGATTTCAAATTTATTGAAATTTTTATAATCTACAGAGTTGAATTGATTTAATTATATATAGTTTAATCTCTCAAATTATGAATTAAGGTCTGTTTTGAGAGGTAGAAAATATAGTAATTTGCCAAACTTCAAGTTCAAAACCATTATTTTGGAATATTTCGGAAACGTGTTGAGATGTTTGCAGATTTGGACTCTACGCGTGAATTTGCATAGATAATGATACATTTTAAATTTGTAGAGGATTATTCAGGGTAAAAAATAGAGCATTGTCACTTTTTTCTGAAATTCCAAAAGTATAAACTTCAAACCTCGATATCTCGAGTATTTGAAAGAATTTTGCAAAAATAAGAAAATCCAATATCCTCATGTTGTCTCATTCAAAACAATATACAATGGTATAGGTTTCATAACCATAGGACGTCTCTTAAAAAAATCTATTTTTTTTTGCAATTTTAGAATACTAAAGAAACTCGAAAATTTTTGTTTGTTAATTTTCGCTCATTTTAGCTAATGTATTTATTAAGATGAGTCTGTAGATCACAAATCTGTAACTTTTATGTTGATACGCTTATAAATACCTGAGAAAATCAAATTCAAATGTTGGATGGTCGCATCCTCAAAAGTGAAAATTGATTAGATGAACTTAATAACTTAATAATATATGAATCCTAACCAAGCTTCGAACTTAGATTATCACAAGTTCTGGTTTACAAAACTTATAGGAAGAGATTGAAATATCCTCCCTGGTTCACAAATGAAATTATTAAATATGTCGATTCGAAAGCTAATTTCCACAAACTCCAGAAATTATATGGAGACTCATTGTACTATAATGAATTCGAATATCTAAATTTATGCTGGTCCGGTCTCCTGCATATCCCCTTATAAAATAATACACCATTATATGAGTGACACTTCCAGTTTGGCTAATATTAACTTTACTGTACTACGTGAACTCTGTTGATCAAATATAACAATAAGTACTTCTAATACGGGTATTATCGATCCCTATTTTTAGGGCCTTGAGCGGAATAATGGTGAACCAGTCCTTGTTATCAGAAGAGAAAATAAATTCTTCACAATAAAAATTAGAAATAAAGACATACATATTTCTATAGATAGATTAAAACCGGCCTATCTCATCTCATCTGATAAATGTTATGATATTTTTCATTTTGAACTCATTTGAACCGAGCTGGTCTCTGACTTTTATTGACTTCGAAGTAATAATTTTACGGATATGAGGAACCAGGAAAAATAAATCAAACAGATTCAGCTGCATTAACTTTAATACCATTTACAATAGAATATATGTGGCACAAAATATTCATAATAATTTACAATATTCTTGGGACAATTAATTCTGGAAAAATATTCCATTGAATAAAGACAACATTGAATCCCTAATCCGAAACATAAAGACAGCCATAGATGGATATTTCCTAATATTTGATTCTCAACTTTTGTCAACGCGAATGTTATACCTAAACATGTATACATTATGAACATAACAGGCAAAAATGACCTGAATACGAAGCATAATACATATTCATGCATTATTGCTGAAATTATTATAACTCCGCAAGTAGCGAAGACTTTATTTCCTGGATAAATATTCTCATACAAATCTCTATAAATATACGTGTGAAGATAGTCATAAACTATTGTGTTGACTCTTCTATAAAATTGAAGATATGTGGATGAGTTCCACCAATCCAAATAGAACATTCTATCTGCAAATTGCATCATTTCTGCCCACGCATTCATCCAAGAATGTACTACTACGTAGAAAAGTATCAACGGTATCAAAAATCCTGGCAGGATCATTTTGAATATCAAAAGTATGACACTAATCCAGTTGAAAGGTTCCAATCCAAAGTTATTGAAGTTTGGTACTATGTAGTTTGCAGTCATTGAACTACAGAAAATAATGAAGGGAGCTAGTTCGATTAGATTGACAGCTACAAAGGACCATTGGATTTCTTTTGTCCTAGAAAAAATGAATAGCAGCTGTTATAGCTAAAATAATAATTCCCACACTGAGAAAAAAGTAGAGATCATAATTTCACGATTTGAAAGAAAGTGTTGCAGTCAGTTCGAATGAATTAGATCTTGATGAGTGAACTAAATAGCTTTTGCCTCATAATATGCAGCTGCATCAAGTTCTAATACAAACTAAATTATATGGAAAGAGAATTTTTGACGAGAAGATGTAACAATGAATAATCCCTATGATGTAGATAGTAGACAAGAAGTTACTCAGTATAAGATATTTCATGATTTTTTTGACCCAACGAAAATGATTTTTCGGAATATCGAGTGGATAAAAGAAGACACAGAACAGGGCCCTGATTTTGTAACTAGAAAGCGATACCGAATAGAAATAAAAAATGGCGATGTGTTGAATGACGACCATCTTGGATTTCTATTCAACAGTGCGAATTCTAAGGTATTTCAAACATTTAATTCTTCTCTGTTTTAACGCATGCGTATTGTGGTAGCAATTTGAAAATAACACATGTTAGGGACTTGGGTGGGAGTTCCGGCGCTTGCTGGTCACTCGTTTGTAAACAAAAGGTCGAATGTCCTCGATGAACGCCTCTGCAGCAGCTTTATACAATCTGCGTATTATAAATTTATCTGGAACATGACACAAAATATTCGCAATGCAGAAATGGAAAACACGAAGAATGTACAAGTCTATGAAGACTATAAAATTCAAAGGAAAAAAGTAAAATAAACTATTGAAAGCTCTGAGGCTAAGAATTGGGATCAATTTGAGAATAAGATTTGGAAAAAATTCGGAAAAACTACAGAACACTTGAAATTGTAGAAAGGGAAATCAAGCAATACTGAAACAATCACAGTATAATCAGGGAAAAACAATAAAATAATAAGAAGATGGAAACAGCATTTCGAGAAATTATTGGAAGGAGACCAGAATACAGATGAAAACAGGGAAGACGAGAATAATCTATCCAAGAACAATGGAAATACTGAAGAAGTGGAGGATATAACACAGAACAAAATTAGAATAGCACTCAAAAAAACTTCAGAAGGGGATGCTCCTCCAGCACACGACATGTTAAAATAGGAACAACTGAAGTATATGGGTGAAGTGGGAGAACAAATTTTCGAAGAAATGATATACAGAATATGGAGAATGGGAAAAATCCCTAAAGATTGGAAAAAAAGCAATGATATTTTCTATACTCAAAAAAGGAGACCATAGAAGCTGCAACAATTACAAAGAAATATCACAACTATGCACAACCGCCTTTACAAAGTGATATTAGAAAATAGACTCAAGAAGAAAGTAAGAAAGTAAATGGAGAGTTTACAACGTGACTTCAGGAAAGGATTACAAGAAAACAATCGTGGGTAATACTGAAAAAGAATAACGTCAGTGAACAACTTATGAAAAAATCAAGAGTATCTATAGGAAAACATTCAATTATATAGGAACCAGGAATCAAGTTTCAGAAGAGTTTAACACGTCACAAGGTCTAAGACAGGGTAGAGCTCCAAGCCTTTTGTTAATCATAATTTTTTCAGAATGATATCTTGAAAAACAAAGATCAAAACTGAAAAATTGGAAATAGGATACTACAACGATATCAGAATTCGTTTTTGCGGATGATTTAGTAATTCTAGCGTTTAGTGAAAACGACATGCAGAATAATCTGAACTTATGGAATGGAGTAATTGAAGAAACATAATATGACGATGAATGCAGGAAGAACAAAACAATGGTGAACTCGAAAGAAGACATAGTAACAAACATTGAGGTGAACGGAAGAGAAATAGAACAGGTGGAAACGATCTCGTATCTCGGAGCAACCCTTAATAATAAAGTATATAATATGAAATAATCAAGAGAATACAACAAAAGCTACCATGCAATAAACAGAATAATACTGAATAATAAACATATTCCTAAGAAAATAAAAATGACTCCACACAAAACAATTTACAGAGTACAGACCTACATTGATATATGGCAGCTAAATCTGGCTAATGAACCAGAGAACCAAGAGTAAAGTACAAGCTACAGACATTAGGTTTCTCAGAAAAGTGAAAGGAATAATAATAAAAGATAGAGTAAATAACAAAACGATAAGAAACAGTCTACAAATGGAAAGTATACAAACAACCATAGAAAAAAAAACAGTACGGATATCTAGTAAGAATGCCTAAAGAAAGACAGACTAAACAGGTATGAAACGCAAAATTAATAAGGAAGAAAAAAGGGGTTGACCTATCAAGACACAAAAAAATTGTGTAGAAGAGATTTTAAAAAGAATAACATTAGTGTGCTAGAAGCAAGAATAAAAGTAAAGAACAGAGAAGTATGAAAGAAACCAATAATCAGCATTGAATAAACAGACAATCTAATAGCGACACTTGAGAGGGTATAAGCCTATTTGAAAAGATAATAATAATCATATTAATACAATAACAATTTGATGATATGAGGTAGTGTTTCGTAATAAAAACATCCATAAAATAACATGAATATCGCTGAATGGATCAATCAAAAACCAGATAGACTATATAATTATTAATTGGGACAAAGTGAAAATAATCGCTTCCTTCGAAAAACTGTGCTTCCATTCGCTCCATATCCCCACCACACACTTTTTAGTATGACGCACGTCTTTCTTCCATCAGAAATGACTTTCTGCAGCACTGATTTCACTAGGCAAGTGCAAATGTTCATCATCGTGCTACACAACTAAACAGCATCACTTATCATGCGTTCCTCTGTCTCACAATGCAGTCCACCCAGACATCTCGTCACAAAAAACCACGAGCTCTCAATGGGATCCAAGTCAGGTGAATTTCCTGACCAATCAAGCACCCTAATTATATTCTCCAGCGTGAAAGCCTTTAGCAGTTTAATTTTTCGATTAATTCAGTCGAATTCATCATGTCTTGATCAGGAACTATGCTTCTAGCGCCATTTGTCCTGAAGACTTCTTTCAGCGGGTGTTTTACATCAAAATATTGGGCCGTAGGATCACTGCACATATGAACACTCGACTGGACATCTTAACACGACCCGATCCCTGGTCGCAATTCAAAACTGGTGAAGGCCCCTATGCTGGAGAACCAAAGTTCCTGATTGGTCCAGGAATTCACCCAATCTAAATCCCATCGAGAACTTATGGAATATTGTGACGAAGCGGCCAGACAAGACGGATTGTACGACAGAAAATGCCACTCAAATACGTTTTTACGATAATAAACTCAAAAACAGATGTACCAATCCAGCGGAGGCAACACCAAGTGGTTCGCCAAGGGAAGACACACGTAATGTACTGCAGACCTATGGAGCCAATAGAAGCACATTCCTCCAAAAAAAGCACCTCTTCTCACCCTGTCCTATTTAGTTTGCACAATATAGTAATATCAGCAGATTAAATAATAAGAAAGACGACCGAAAACAGATCTGGAATTTGATGGAATGGCTTCGGTTGACTGGAAGATTCAGAGTTTTAGTTTATGCACATGTAGAAGAAAACCGAAAAGTTAGCAGAAGAAGTAAAGGAAATTAGCCTTGATATAAATAGTGCAAGTGTTATACACGCGTTAGCGTGTGCTGCTTGATGATGTTTTAGGTGAATGTGATGAGAAACTAAGCAGGAATGTATTAAGAATTGAAAGGTATAAACTGTATTGAGAATATAGATGAGCGTGAAATTTCGGTATCTGAGAAAAACGAAGTGATAACTGACTGCAAAGATTTGAGGTGTGGCGTATACGCTATGTCAGTAGCGACGAACGCGACTCCATGCGGTAGAAGTTATAAGCTCTTTACTAATACTGACTGGAGCTGGCAAAACAAATATAAAAGAGCATAAAGCCAAACTTAATTTTTGAGGCAAATAAATATGGAAAATCCTTTGAAAAAGTGGGTATCATCGGGACAAGGTTTAATTTGTTATCTTCCTGAATGTTCGCACACACAAATTGCGCAATGGAGAACTGAAATTTGATTCATTTCCGAATCGCGAATGGGCGTAAAAAACTGTAAAAGTCATCTTCTCAGTATGCTTTTATGCAATAGAACATATTATCAATTTTTAAGATATTTATCCAACTATGCTGGACGATTCCAAATCATTGGCTAGTCAGTCTTGTAGCAGATATTTTCTGTGTTAATTTATATGTAAACTGCAGCTGCATGTATGAAGTTGCAACTAATATAAATAATTTTTCGACCTAAATTTACCTGTATCAATAATTTTTTCCAACGATCATGTAAAGAACACAGACTTATTATTATATTAGTGAACTTTAGAAATAAGCAGTTAGTAATTTACAAATTGTATAATGTTTGTACAGTATTAATATTGAATTATTAAAATTATATTTCAACAATATTATCATTGATTATAAATTGAGGGCAAAATATCATAAATGAATTCTTATTAATGAATTTCCACTTATTTAAATGAATGATGCTTTCGGATAACTCGTATCTGGCAAGCAACTATTAAATCATCAAGCATGAATGATGCTGATTCCTTAATAAAGAATTTAAAACACACCAAATCAAGAAGTTTGTATGATAGTCACCCAAATTATTTTCAATTCATAAAAATAACTCGTAACTATCAGATGAAGCTATGTAACATCACGAGAGAAATTAATACTGTTTATCGATTCAATATTCAGACAATAACTAAACAGAACACCAGAACGTACGTATTATCATGTCAAGTAGAAAGCTATGTTTACACTTATAATAATTTACACATATCTCAACCAATACATTATACAAATTCGGATTTGTTCTATTACTAAATGTGCCAGGCGTTTCGCGCAAAGTAGCTCCCGTAATTTTAATATCTTCGTTATTTTTAATTTCTTCTTCGTCGCGGACATGAAAACTTTGTACCAATTTTTTCCCTTTGCTCAAACTTTTGGATCTAAATATAGATAAATCAACTTCTTGAGACCCGCATCGAAGTACTACTGTCATTGTAACAAACTTTCTGCTAATTTTGACTGCCAGTTTTGCTAATTACGTGAATACGTAAAAATTTGTTGATTGTCACGATTTTAAATATATTAGTAAATAAATGCCAAATGTCGCCACCAGGGCCGCGCACAACGCTACTGACATAGCGTATTACTGGAGCTAGTGAATGAGTTCGTAAAGTCAGGTTGTATCAAATATAGGAAGAAGAGTGTCTGCATGAGGTTGTAAGGTCTAGGGCTATACAAAAACTGACTCACCTTGGATATTCATCTTTGTAAATAAAGGTAGGTATGAATAAGAAGTAGATATATTTGGAAAAAGTAGACTTTTTAAAAAACTCTCCAGGATTTTGTCTGTAGAATTTGATTCGCGGAATATTTGTCCTCATATAACCATGCATTTTCATTAACATTCGGATCTGAAATGGATGATGAATTATATATTAGACTGTTCAAGAGCTCTGCATCACTTTTTTGAAAGACAATCGGGAATATCAAGATAAAATAAAGTAAATTGGGCCTGGGCCGAATTCAGCTCTTTTGGAAGGAGCTTCACTATGGTATCATAAATAAAGACAAATGTATGCTAGAATTAATGAATAAGAAAGAGATAGAGTACATTGCCATGGTAATTGATGAAGCTTCTCCAGCTAATGAAGGAAGCTAAATTCGGAACAAGTAGTACTAATAACTGAAGTAAACTAATACTAATTGGGAACAAGTAGTACTAATAACTGAAGTAAACTAATACGTGTATTTTTCATTATCGGAGGTAATACCACGAGTGCTTGAAAATTACCGGTAATCTTCAAGCACGAATGGTATTTAGGAAGAATGTCATAAAATAAAATTCAAATTTATTAAAATGACATAAACTGCCTCCAATTGCCGTCTTAGGATTTTACTGCATTTATTGATAGTTCAATTCTCATCATTTTTTTGTCGATTTCATCTTCTGCAATTGCACCGAACCGATTAATTTTGACAATATCTGACAAATACTTGGAAAAAATTAGAGTTGCTATTAGGATTGCTCGACATTTCTTCGGCGAAATATAGTATTTTTCAAAATAACTCATAAAGATACATAGAACACTTCAAAAAAATATGGTATATAATGGAAAAAGCAAAAAAATAGATAATGATGTATTTGTTATTTATTTTCATAAGAAGTATATTTTCTTGTGCTTTTCGCATTTTCATACAATCTTTCGTCTAAAATAAAAGAGTCATATGCTTTATTACATTTAGTTTTTAAATTAATGTTGATCAAAAGCTGAAATGATGTTCGGGTACATGCTATGATTGCTGTGGCATCACTGCATCAGTCAAAAGATAATGTAAAGGGACGTTCATAAATTTTCAAGATGAAGAATTTGTTTGTTACATTTTGGTGTTGCAAATATAGTATTTTTGCGTACTATATATTTCTTCAACAGTATATAGTACGTAGATTCGAAATATAGTACAATACTATATATTATAGTACGGTTGGCAGCCCTAGTTGCTACTTACTTGGACATTTCTAATTTACAATAAGTACAATCAAAACATGTTTAATTTGTTTGTGTTATCAAAATAGTTTGTTATTGGAAATTTCTTGATGATTCACTTGTCTTATGGAAGAATTCATACAAGAGTGGAAAATTCAAAATTATAGATCACAATTCATTGTACCTTTTATGTTCTTATTGATTTAAAACTACTGAGTGCAGAAGATAGGCAATAATCTATTTATATAAGTTTTGTGTTTTATGCTGCCAAATGTTTACTTAAAGTAATAATGACATGAAAGTAAATTTTGAGTATGATATCCAGTTTTAGAGGCCAGTGCAGAATATCCTGTTATTAAAATTCACATTTATCACTCAATTTTGTCAACGGTTCCGAAATTTTAAATTTTGACAGTGTATATATCTAATTGAAGCTAATGTATATTCACATACCTGTTCAGTTATAATTATGGCTGCACTTCCCATCCGCAAATCATAATGAAGTACACAATAAGAAGGTACGCAGAAAAATATTGCAAAATACCCCAGAAATAGCATGAAACATAATGGATCCCATAGTAGCAGATCTGAAAATTTAGATGCATATAAAACACTTCAGTAATAGTAGTCCAGATTAATAAAATTCATTGATAGTATGTAACACTAATGGCCAGTTTCATAAAAGACCAAGTAAATTTACTCCTAAAGTAAATTTATTTTATTTAACAAATTCTAATCAGTTTGAGCTTCCTTATGTCAACAAAATCATTGCTGTCAAGTGATCGACTGGCATCTAACAGAGTAAATTTTATTTACTCTGGAAGTAGAATACTCTGCCCTTTATCAAACCGAGCATAAGAGAGTTAGAAGATGGGAAAAATTGTTCTTCTAGTTCTCCTAGCTGATAATACATTTGTTTTAAATTCTAGTTATGCCCCTGAGTATTGTTCAATACATATTCAGTCTAACTGGACTATAATGGTGCAAAACAAGTCTAATAATCAATTATCCCCTCAATGTCTTTTTTTTCGATGACTTTGTCTTATCATGAATACATAAATGTACATGTTCAAATATTCAACTTACACCTTGTAGGTAGTTCCAATCCAGACTTGGCCCAAAATTGAAATGCAGGGTACAGCAATAGAACAGCACAGAACATCATTATCCAGATAACAAAAACCATGTGAAACCGTGGGAACCCAAGGAAAATATAGTGAAAACCATATTTCAACCTGAAAATGATAATGATCAAACAATATTTGTAAGATCATGGTAACTGCTCTCCAAGTATAAAATTTCATTGAATGATTTCTTCTTGTAAACCCTCTGGATATTGAGTAGAAATTTATCGAAGGTTTGACTCTCATAATGCGCTTGTAGTTCGAGCGTAATGTTTGTAATTTCTTGGAAGAATGACAGTTGTCGATTGAAATAAGTATTTTGAAACTTTGAACCATCGTAGACCTGCCACTCACTCATTTTAAACTTAAAGAATATTTGTATATTGGCAATACATTGACCTCAATAATTCTATTCTTGCAAATGTAGTAAGAGGGGCTAAATTTGTCTCTGAGATCAAGAATTTGGTCTTTTAGTCATATTTGTACCTCATTGTCAAATAAATTATTTCTCCTGAAGAATTTCACTATTATTTTAGATAGCACATTTGTTTTAAATTAGATTGCACAAGTTCATTGCACTTCACAGATAACAGCTGGAGAAAATAGTCCGAAAATAGTCAAAATCTATGATGCTTATGAGCGGCGAATAAATTAATGACCATTTGTAAGATCGTTCATCGGGCTGAAGAAAATATTAAATACAGAGAAGTTGCTCTTGGTCCGAGGGTTTAGAATGAAAGCTCGATTGTGCAAAAAGATTATATCAATTGTTCACGTTCTTCTCGTTTCTGTCGTTTGGCCGTATAACGTCAGATCAAATAATTTTATTTGAAGATTCGGGAAGCGCTAGCCATGTATATCTAAACCGGAAACTGAGTCGAATTGAGAAGGAGTTGATAGAAATACTCAGAGCGCGCGACAGTAATAGTGGGTAGTAGGTCGATTACGGAGCACATAAAAATAATGATTGTCAGTAGTTCGGTTACGGAGCGCGTGAGAGTGAAAATAAATAGGTATATTAGCTGAAAATAAATGAGGAGCGGTGGGAACAAAACGAGAAAGAGTGACAATAAATTATTAAACAGTAGAAATAGATAAGGGACATTGTCACGGTGTAATTGTGACTATTTTAAGGTCAGTTATAGAAAACATTTTATAGAGGATATTTTAGTTGAATTATTGTAGTCTAAAGTGAAGATAAATTACGGACGAGTTGAGTTTCATCTTAATATGGATGTCAAAAAACTTATGGTCACCTAACTAAAAATCGAGATCACAGTGAACTATACAGATTTTTAAGAACCTATTGATAATTGATTCTTTCATATTATACATATTGATGCGAGATAAATGCTCAACAAAATACAATCATAACAATTCTTTTCTTCTAAAATGATGATATTTTCTATTTCTATCTAATAGAAAAAAAACTCACCTTCCTGATTCATTTATGTCCTTCACAATGGTGTGCATAAATATGATGATCATAGCCGAAATACAAAAATGTCTTAGGCTCCTTATATGATCTATTTGATAAAGAACAGTCAATAATGAATTTCTTGCTGTGAAATCTCTTCTACATCGTATTCCATTTTTAGATTTTCTGAAACATCACAATAGAGTTTTAATGGAACTGAAAAGACTATCATATTCTAATTAAGAACGATTTACTTATCAATCAAGTTACGAATGAAAATGGGACGATTACGAAAGTAAGTTTTTCAGGTACAATAATATTTCCACTTTGGTAAAGTGATTTCTGATATATTTTCAAATTTTAGATCAACCAACTTAATTTAGTGTTGAATAAATTGCGCACAGATATACAAAATCCACAAGAAGGTATAAAGAAATATATTGCACAAATATAACCATCATTCACTTTGCAGTTTCTGTATGAACATGAATCAATTATGTACTAGTATATTGTGTAACAAGTGCGATAAGTTGTCGATTGCCCACGAGAGCGAAGCTGGGCACACGAACGAAGTGAGTGCGCTCATTCGCTCAAGTGGGCAATTGACAACACTGCACGAGTTGCAGATACTATTTTTTATTACGAATGTGGGATGAGTATTATTTTGTGTTTGTTTTTCCGGGCGGTAAATGATTTGCGTGCGACAAGTTTACTTGTCGCACTCAAATTATACTTGGCGCACTCAAAAAGTAAAGCGCTATTTACCGCCCGGAAAAATGTGCGCAAAGTAGTACTTATCCCGCATGAGTAATAAAAAATAATGAATATATTGTCTAATCATTTCTAATAGTAGTAGCTGATAGTAATTAAGGTATCAAGGGTGTTGAAAGGACAATATTGCCTAAGGTCAACAGTCCGAGGGCCTCTGGCCCGAGGTGTGTACGTTGACCGTAGGCATTATTGTCTGTTCAATTCCCGTGGTGCCTTCAATGTTTAATGTTTTTCAGTCAAAAATTTTAGCAATGTATTGTGATTTCTGTCAGATTTACTTGCAAGTTTCCTAGTTACTTGCTGTAACTAGGAAACTTGTTAGTTATTTTTCAAAATAATGCTAGAGAGCATTATTTTGGAACATAATGCCCTCGGGTATTATTTGTTATATAATTACCTTGAAATCAGTGTAATTTTGACAACAATAATAAACTAGTTGGACATTAATATTTTTTTGTTACTTTCATCTCATCTGATGAACGAATCATTCAAGTGTAGTCAATTTCCGTCGGTACTTAAAATTGATGATTTTATTTCTGTTTTCGAAGAAGGAAATGAGCATGTCTTTGAAAACTTGAAACCAATTTCAATTCTATTCGCGTTTTCAAAAGTTTTTGAAAGATTGTTGTTCGCGCGACTGATCGATCTTGTTGATAACAACATTTTGAGTCCTTCACAATCCAGCCTTGTTAAGGAAAAATCTAATGAACAAAAAGTCAGTAAGATTTTCACTGAATCATAATTATATTCTGTAACGTACTTCCCACAAAAACTAACAGTATCTGTAATCTTTATTTGAGTCTTCTTCACTCAATCATTCTCTAGTAATTGAAAAATTATGTACGTTGAATAACCTCACCTGATTTTTTTAATACCCATAGATCTTGATCACAACTTTGTTAAGAACAATAACTTTTGGTGTCAACTTATTTCAGTTTAATTCAAGTAAGATACTTTGAATGGAACATCAAGATTCACGTCACACAATGTTTGTGGATCTAGTCTTTTATTATTGTTAGACGCTCAATAATAAAGTGCAGAAGTTGTCGAATCGCAAATCAATTCTTTTTAATGAATAATTTTTTTGCGGTGGGATGTTTCCACTGTTTTTTAACCTTGAGTCATTCTATAAGAGTAAGATGCACTTTTAAATAAGTTACACATGCTTATTCATGTAAAATTGATATCAAATTACGTAGGTACTTTATACTCAAAATAGTGTTAAGACATAAGACACAAGAATAATTAAAATAAATTATACACAATGTTCTTCCTGATATCTCAAAAGTGTAACGGATGATTTGAAAATAAAAATGATTCTTGGATTCATATGAGACACAGACAATATAGCCAAAATAAGAGACGGCATTGGGTTAAAAATACGACTTTCCACTCAAACAATTCGTTATGTGCACCTTGGCCAACATTTTTCCAGTGACCAAACAAGCTGTCTAGACTAAAATTATAAATAGTTTGTTCAATGAACAATAACACATCAGAAAGAGCATTGTGTACCTGCAATTTATCTCAATTATTCTGTCTGTTATAATTCTATTTTAAGTAAAAAGTTACTACGTAGTATTTGATTTTTGTTTTACATGAATAAACGTGTGTAACTATTTAAGAGTGCATCTTACTCTTGTAGAATGACTCAAGGCTGAAAAACAATGGAAACATCCCACCACAAAAAACTTATTGAATTATCAAGAAAAAGAATAGATTTCAAGATTCGACAATTTATACACTTTATTATTGAGCGTCTAACAATAATAAAAGACTGGATTTTCAATTACCGTGTGACGTTGATCTTGATGTCTCATCCCAAGTACCTACTTGGATCATACTGACAATAAGATGGCACCTTCAGCTTTTGTTCTTAGCGTGTCATCTGAAGACAGCCATTTTGATTTTTCTGCCGAATAGATTCGAAAATCAATTTGGATATTGATTTATAGTTCATTTCAGTTAAGAGCTGTCCAAGAGTTCTTATAGCAATAAGATTTAAGCATTCTGAATGGCCAAATACGAACCAATTTTAGATTAGCATAAACTCGTACTTGGCTATCTGTCATTTACTTACATTATTCGTCAGTCGTTCATCAGTTATCATAAATAGATTTGTGCAATTCGAAGATTCAAATTTGTATTTATTCAGGTGATATGTGAATATATGTGTTGCTCTAATTTCTTCAATTTATTTCCAAACAGCTTGTTTTATATCCTGCATTCACTGTGACTACTGTGAGTGATTCATGCTTGCATTTCTGCCGATTAGAAGAATTAAATCGAAGTCCCATAAGAACTATTGGACCATTGTAAATTGAAATGAAATACAACCTCTCGACTTTCGTGCCTAAATGTCAAATATACTTGTGTTTTTTATCCAGCATTTTTTGCAATTACCCTAAACTGAGAGCGAATAAATTGATATTTAATATTTTGGCTCACATGCAGAATATAGTACTCTTATGATTGGAGCAATATTTAAAGTATCGTTCACGTAAGACTTATTGTAACGATAGTGCAGAGGTCTTGCAGTTGTATTGCAGTGCACACAGTTTCGTCAGTGTTCGTTATACGTTAACAATTAGTCCTAATTCAAAATGGGCGTAAGCATAAGAAATACATAAGACATAAAGTTGAACATGTGCGATTCTTATGGCCGTGTTCACAATGCTCTTACGTATTTCTTATACTTATGTAGTACATAACAGCTGCATAAGAAAGTTGAAATCATTTCAACTTTACGTATTTCTTATGCATATATTTTCTTAATGCGCATGTCCAATATATTTTTACAGACACAGACAGTAAATGTGTCAAATGATTAAGAATAAACTTGTTTTTGTGGTTAGAAATATTTATAATCTTTGTTTTAATAACAATACTGAACGAATTTTGTCTTCCAAAAAAGACATTTGCAGAAACAAAAGTAATGCCCTAAACTAAGAGCTTTAATGTAAAAAACAAAACCAAAAGCAATGAAAAATATTTTCAAATATAAAATTAGAAAAAAAGGAGTCTTTAAGAAAGCTGTTTTGATAAAACAATCGAATCAAAACTAAAATAAAGCAAAGCCATATATGTAATACTCCTATATTGCTAGTCCTCATAAGTGGAGGTATCACGGAGAAAGTGCGACAGCAAAACTCGTTGTGCGCAAGCGTCGCGGCTTCGATCGATGTTTGAAAGGTTGTTTCCAAAGATGGATGACGCTTGCACGTGGCTTGCACCAATTGCACGAAGTTGCTCAATTCTCAGGCATGCTCACAAGGTTCGTGGTAGAGTAAAAAGAGATAGACGTATAATTGTCTGAAACGTAATCTTTTCACCGGTCCCGCGTATCCAACTAGCAATATAGGAGTATTACATATATGAGCAAAGCGTTGTTTAGGACAAGTGATTTAAATTGTGCCAGATACTAAAAACTAAAAGTACTTATATTTTATAACCAACTCAGGCCGCAATATCCCTATAAAATAATTTTTATGCTATGCTCATTGTGAACACGCATAAGATTTTCATAAGAATTATGTTATGTACTTCTTATGCTACGCCAATTGTGGATTATGGCTTAGTAATGGATTGAATTTTGAACCGTTCAGGGTGAATTGCAAGAAAGCGAGCTTTTTTCGGATAATATTTACTCCAACTCGAGTACCCGAAATCATTTCCTGTGTTTTTTAGCCTAATTTTGCACTTTTTCTAATAAAAAAATCCACCGTTTTAGTACCGCTGATAAAATTTCATTGTACTAGGTAACCGATAGTATCGCCATCTCTTAAGATCTGTTTGAATCACAGGAGCACTCTATTCTGCATGTGTACCAATGACGTATTATTAAAGTAGACCGAGCGCGACCTATGGCAGTCCACAGTTTGTTGTGATGTTAGCACTTACATGGTGAGGGGTTCTGAGAAGCGAAGGGAATAAACATGCTTGTTATGCGGTTTGCCTGCTTTTATTTATGTTTGAGAAGTGCACGCCTATATTCTGTACTATATGTTAATATTTATTAAAATAGAAGTAATAATATATCAATTGATTCAAGATAAAAAAAAACTAGATTTTTTTCACATCTCACAATCGATATTTTTTCAAATGAAAAACGCAACCTGCGATACAACGATGTTTACCCTTCTCACCCCACTGTTTATTCCTGCATCAAAACAAATGCCGCGTGCTGGGTCTACTGTTAATACGTCATTGATGTGTACCAATTTCTGTTTTACTTATTTTCACTACTGCCAGAAACGTGATATTCAATCAATTTTAATACTTGTTTTCTGTGGAGGGCTCCAAAAATGATAAAAAATATACTTGTGGCAACACTGCTCACTCCAGTTGTTTCGAAACAACATCACGCTGGTATACATTGACAGTCAAATGTTTGGAACGTTTAGAACAAGAATATAACTCAATGTTTGTGTAATTAAAATTTAACAGATTAAAGGATATTTCTGGTAAGTATGTATTTATATTGAATAGAATGAAAATTTCATCGTTAATAGTTATTTTTATTGCTGATTAAATGGTTAGCTACTGGAAACATTCTATGGGAGTTGATAGTTTGATCAAATAGTGTTTATTCGTAGATTTGATTTTGTTTATTCTAAGTAACTAGTTTAATACGAGATGATTATTGAAGAACTTGACTCATTCAACTGAGCTCTGTAAATTGTATCAGAATGAAGTAAATAAATGAAAATAACTATTTCAACTGAATGTAGAATTGTATTCCAGCTTTCAGTTATTCATTCATCAGTTTCCATGTACGAATATAGGTGGTTCATCTGTCAGCTTCATGAATATATGAGAAATTGAAAAATACTATCAAATTCCATTCTACTTAGATGTTAACATTTAAATCCCAGAATTTTATTCTCTAAACTCAATTTTAAATTGAATTTAACCAGCAGTTGCAGAAATCTAACTTATATTGCATTTCTGTGCAAATCCACAAATCTTTCAAGTCTATAAATCCATGAGAAATTGATAAAAACGCATCGCCAAATATAAATTAATGTCAATTTGTTCACAAGGATGACAGGTTCATTGCGATTTTGTTCATAATTTATGAATTTATAAAACTTGTACCGCTCTAGCTTAAATTTTATGCTTCACTCAAAAAAATAAAATATCGAATCGGAATAATGACAGCAATGTTTATGTAACATTGGACTTTTGAGTTTTGATACGATATTGCTCAGTTAAAGGGCACTTTAGATTTAAGGGATAGGCAACTAGCCAATTGCAACAATAATCTCTATGCAATATTTGTACCTGATTTTATATTTATATTTAGGTTATTGATGCAATAAATACAGCCTTTCAAAAATGTGTTTGAGAATGGAATAAATGCACTTATTTTCATGGAAATTGGAAAAAATGTGATACATAAACTAACATATCATAGTAGGAATTTAATATGTAAGTGATACATGTATTAATAATTTCTAATGTATCAATCCATAGCAACAAAGTGTGACCTCAGTATATCTGGCGTAGCTAGAACAAATGTTGCGTTAGCAGCTTCAACAAAAAAAACTTTTTTAATGCTGCAATGCTGTAAAAATAAAAAATATTATTCAAAATAATACATATCATTCCGAAACATTTTTTGTTACATGTGAAGCTGAAAGTACAATTAAAAATGTTTGCACATTGAAAATTAAAGCTCATATCGGTCAATGCAGAGCTAATATATTACATTATTCCAATAAAATCTTGAATAATTAAAAATTACAAGCTTTTCAAGTGATGTGAATTTTACCCCTGAACAAATTTTTCTTGTCAAGTATTTCTATATCAAAGTATGAGCATTTGGCAAAATGATTTCAGATTGTCCAATCAATTTAAGAAATATCTCTGAAATGAACTCGGAAATGAATCTTTAAAATGTCTCATTCGTGGAAAACCAGTACAATCATTTTTTTATTTGACTTATTTATGAATTTGAATACATTTTTTTGATATATAAATTATAAGAAATTGAAGTTTACATTACTCCCTTCAAAGCCTGATTCTTTCAAAATCTTCCACCAATCTTTCTGCATATAAATTTTTCACCTCGGACACTAGTACTCAAATAAGGTTCACTTGGAAACGGTGATTTGTACAAAAAAATTACAAAAGAACTTTTTTTCAGGAAATTCAACCATATATATATATATATTTTTTTTTTTTTCAGGAAGAAGTATTACTTGGATGGGAGCGTGGATGCTGAGTAGATCTTTAAACTTGAAAGTTTATTTGGTTATCTTCTTCATCGAAGATATCTCTTCTTATACGTTGATGCTTCACTCAGAATTTATTGGTCAGTTTTGAAATATTCACATACATTACTCATAAAATACTGTTCCTCAGTTATGAGGCCTGAAAAATTTTGTTTCGTGCCAACTTGCTACAATAGATCAAAAAGAGAAACAAGCAAAACTTACGTCCATGTTCCTTCAAATGAAATCAGAAGAAGAAACTGGTTCCTGGCAATATTTGGCGCCAAAGCACATGTCACCAAAACTTCAAGTTTATATGTATGCGAGGATCATTTCAATGTAAGTTCACAAAGTAATATTTTTATATCAAATCAAGATTCCTTTCTTCGATAACGTATACAGGATGTATCATCGGGATGGATTAATAAATTCTATTAATATTAAGGGAATTGTTTTATTAGAGCAGCTCCCTTAATATTGAGAATGTTATAAATCATTGTGACAAAATATTTTTTCAACAACCGACTCTTAAACTAATGAAGAGCTTACAGCTAAATTTTTCAGTTAGGCGCCACCTTGATATGTAAGACAAATAAATTATATATGAAACAAATGCCAAACAAATTAAAGGGAAAATATATTCAATCCTTTTTCTCTCTCCTCTGATTGGTCGAGCTACTAACTACTAAGTATCAAGTTTGGAGCATGCAAACTCTTGCACTAACTATTACTACTAACACTAACCACTAATTTCCTTGAAGTAAAAAAATCATGATTCAAATTGACATGAAAAATACGTCAAATTTCTATTTAGGTTTTACACGTCTTTTTTCAGATAGTGAAATTCTTAAAAATCAGATTTTCTGCACAAGTTCATTGCACCTTCACAAAGAACAGCTGGATAAAACAGACAAAATCTGTGCTGCCATCTAAAAGTGGCATATAAACTGTTATTCTCATAATTCAGGTCCAGACAAAATTGATATTTCAGTTTGCATTAATTCCCAACAAGCTGGATTTTTGTATTGGTCTTAAATACGTCTTCACGAATGTTATGTCAAAAGTTCCCATCGATACCGCTAGAGCGTTGTTTTTTATCCGAGAATAAAGGTCACAAAATCATTTTTTTGTGTATCTCTCTGAAAAGGTGAGAGCTACAGGAAAATGGACGAAAAAAAGTCTGTAAATCATAAAATTCTCTACAAAAAAGATATCAATATCACGATTTTCGACCGTAGATATGCACACATTTCCGCACGACCTCTGAAGTAGTGTACTCGGTGCTTTTTTTAATGTGGTTTCCCCAGTGGGAACTTCACGATATATTTTGATCAAGGAAATTTAATTGAACAATATTTATTAGTATAATGAAAACTGTAGCAAGTAAATTACATAAGTCATCATCGAATTGTAGCCAGAAAATTACATTATTCATTAAAAAATTGTATTCAGCAGTTTCTCTGGAGCAGGGGGAAATGAAGTCTGGATGGACTTCAAACTATTATCCATCAATTTCCATCCTCAGTCATTGCCCAGCCACATTTGCACTTGGTCGAACACACGAAGCAAGTTTTGATAAGCAGAAGCAGATGTTCGAGACAAGATAACTGCACTCTTTCATTGCTCCTTGTATTTTTCACAAAATTTAAAAATCTATACTCTATTATCGACTCCATTTTTTTCGGAGCTCCATATAAAGCAAGGAGAAAGTGAAATACTCCTGCGTTATTAATCAAATCATTACGTTTTTCAAGTAATTCAAATACTGCAGTTTTGCTTTTCCTGGAATAAAATATGAGCTCGACATTTTTGATATGCAGTTAAAATCTATGAATAGTATATTTTTGTTCGAATTTGAGCTTATTAAGTCAGGTTTCAAAAAGTAAATGATCTCATCATTTGGAGTTCGTGCAGTCAGTATTATAAATAAATCTATATTTTCTCCAACAACGATAGTTATATTGGTGGTACTTGATCTTCTATTGCATCATTATTAGCTTGTTTCACAAGAAAATTGGCAGCTGCGAATTCTTCACACAACATCTAAATCAAGCATGATTGATTGTGAGTATAAGCGAGAAATTGTTATTGGTTTCTTGGAACAATCATTAGTCGATCAAAAACGATATCAGACGATGAGGATGTTTTTGTAGTTCGACGACGTTGTTATTCATATTTTATAGATTTGAAATCGCAATAACTCGAGAACGGTGCTTCGTAGAGAAGAAAGTATCAACATCTATTTAGTGGAGAATTTTACGATCTTTAAATTATAGATATACTCAAGAAACAAAAATTTGTGACTTTTGATAACGGATAAAAAAACAACACACAAGCGGGATTGATGGAGACTTTTGACATAGCATTTGTAATGACGTATTGTTGAAAATATTTGCAAACTCAGTACTTTTTTCCGTCAATTTAATATTAATATTATTTTTTAATATAAATTGTGATTTTTGTTTTCTTTTGAAAAATCATGATTTTTTTGATATTTGTCTTTTTTCTTCAGTTTTTCTAAAATACTAATTAGATAATACATATTTTCATCACTTTTATTGATAATTTGAACCATTTTGTTGCATAAATGCCTCTAATACTAATTTATTTTCAAATTGACATGAAAAATACGTCAAATGTTTCAGAGAAACTGCTGAATACAATTTTTTAATGAATAATGTAATTTTCTGGCTGCAATTCGATGATGACTTATGTAATTTTCTTGCTACAGTTTTCATTATACTAATAAATATTGTTCAATTAAATTTCCTTGATCAAAATATATCGTGAAGTTCCCACTGGAGAGACCACGTCAAAAAAAGTACCGAGTACACTACTTCAGAGGTCGTGCGGAAATGTGTGCATATCTACGGTCGAAAATCGTGATAAATCGACAACGATGCTTCGTAGGGAGAAAAGTATTGCTATCTTTTTTGTAGAGAATTTTATGATCTACAGACTTTTTTCGTTCATTTTCCTGTAGCTTTCACCTTTTCAGAGAGATACACAAAAAAAAATATTTTGTGACCTTTATTCTCGTATAAATAAAAAACGCCCTAGCGGTATCGATGGGAACTTTTCACATAACATTCGTGAAGACGTATTTAAGACCAATACAAAAATCCAGCTTGTTGGGAATTAATGCAAACTGAAATATCAATTTTGTCTGGACCTGAATTATGAGAATAACAGTTTATATGCCACTTTCAGATGGCAGCACATATTTTGACTGTTTTATCCAGCTGTTCTTTGTGAAGGTGCAATGAACTTGTGCAGAAATTCACTATCTGAAAAAAGACGTGTAAAACCTAAATAGAAATCAATTTACTTGCCAATAAGATATGAATATGACTAGTTGTTGATCTTAAAGACACTTTAATCCATCTTAAAACATATGCAAACAGAATTACCGAGATTAGTGGAGATATCAATGTATTGTCAAGATACAAATATTCTTTTAGTTCCTAATAAATGATTGATAAGATTACGATGGTTCAAAGTTATAAATACATATTTTGATCGTCAGCTGTCATTTTTACTCGATGTTCAGAGGATTTACAACAAAACGTTACGAGGAAAAATAGTTATACTTGACGAGTTCTATTAGTAGTTGAATTTAATGTACTTATTTTTGTTACAACCTATATATTCATGAATATAACTGCCTTTGCTCACCTGATGAGAGTACACATTTGTCACATCTAAACTCTAAGCTACACCAAAAAAAAATCAGTGGTGAAGATTTTTGAAAATGGTCCGTTTTTGACTAGAATATTTATGATATGTGGTACGTTTTGATGTTTAAATTTTTCCGAAACGTTAAGTAGGTATTATTTTCATAATTTTTTTCATCTGTTTGTTACAGTTACAAGAAGATGCTGAAAATTATATGAGATATAAAATGTGTGGAACAAAATTAATGATGCGGTACGACATCGTTCCTCATAGGAATTTAGAAAGAACTGTGAAAGAAGAAGTTGAGGAAGAAGTGTCGTCGCAATTTATGTTATCTTCCCAAGAAATAAAAACAGAAGATATTGATTCATTTGAATATGAAAATAAATTATTTGATAATTTCTCAAGCAATTCAACGCAGTTAGCTCTGAGTCTCACACATATAAAAAGTGAAACTGAGGATTTAGACATTGAGGAAAATATCGATTCATTTGAATGTGAAATAGAAGTATTAAATAATTTCTCAATAAAAAGTGAAGAAGAGGATATCGACAATGCGCAACATATTGATTCATTGGAATGTAGAACAAAACTATTAGATTATTTCTCAAGCACGTCAACGCAACTAATGCAGAGTATTACACCTACAAAAAATGAAATTGACATTGATGAAAATATTGATTCATTTGAGGATACAAATTTTTTTGATAATTCATTGAGCACTTCAACCCAACTACTGCAGAGTACAGTGCCTATAAAAAGTGAAATTGATGATATAGATATTGAGCAACATTTTGATACATACATTTGAATGTGAAACAAAGTTATTTAATAATTTCTCAAATACGTCAACTTATCGTCAAAAACAATGAAGACGAAACATAGTGATGTCACTTTTTTCAAGTTTATTTACTGAAGAACTCACAAACCCTTTTTCGAAATTTGTTAGTTGAGCTGTCTTAGAAAAATGGGAAATAGAAAAAAATTCTTGACTTGGTACATCGAAAACAGTTCATTTTAATTATGTAAGAAAATAAATCAGAAGGTTGGGGATCAAATTGTTTTTGGGCATGCTGCAAATAAATTTTGAGATTGAATCGATGGATGGAAACTGTTAAAGTGAAGTAGTTTACAGAATTGCGAGTAATTTAGGTGTGAAGTCTGCCTGTGACGAAAGGAATAAAACTTGATTCATGAGTACCACTTCTGAGAAATCTGAAGAATATAAAAACATAATGTAAGGTTATGGTTACCTGATCCATGTTGAACTGATGGAATAAAAAATATTTTGTAATAAAAGTATCTTAAATTGTGAATACATTTTATTTTCTTTTCTATTCAGTTAAATTACCAGATATATTGACCTACAATTACTACATTTTCATATGTGTTTTATAAATAGAGTCTTCGTGAAAAGAATTGATATAGCCTTTTTGTGTCCTAACGTAAGGTTTATAAAGTGTAATCAAACACCCTGTAGATTAAACTATTTTTTTTTCATAAAAACTACTTTTGATTTTAGATTCTATATATTTATTTGAAACTTTGCAGTTTCGATCCTTTGACCTAGGATCTTCTTCAGAAAACAATGATACAAAATAACTAGACACTAAAAATATGCAATAAGGTAAAACATCCGAATCTCTACGTCGTTTGAGGAAAGTCAAATCACACAATCTACTTGCCTTTTTATTGATGCTCTTTCAAAAATCTTGATCTCTTTCATTATTTGCTCATCATAAAGTATTTTTAATAATCTATACATTTTTCAGAATTTCATTGAATAAAAACGACTTTTGATTTTAAATTCTGTATATTTATTATCTATATATAATACTGAAAAGGAAAAACTTCTGGAATGCAGTCAACAAAATTTATTTTTATTTTTCTATTTCAACTAGTTTCGACACCACTTGTGTTATCCTCAGGAAATATAAATTATGATACATGCGATTAATTAGTTAAAAATAATTACAATTTGTTTAACTGTAAGCTACTTACATGAAAAATTTTGTCTCTAATAAAATTTAGTGAAATCATTAATCAATAATAAAACATGAAAGGTGCTTGTAGAAAACTTAACATTTGTAAACATGAAAATATTTTAAATGTAGTCAAAGTTAAAGTAAACTAAAAAATGTCTTCCGTTTCACGAAAACCGTTAGAACATCATTTTTGTACTGGTGGAAACCTGTATACCAGTTTTTTTATATAAAAAAGAAGAACTAAGTACCACAAGGGACCAATTAGAGTGTTGCAATAAAATTTGAATTATATTCAATCATGTCTTTGTCTTCTTATATTTAATTAAGTTATTGTAAATTTTACTCAAACTCATTGTGTCAGTTTTCACATTAATATTGTTTTTATCTGCATTGATGTGTAGCATCTCTAGTGTCAATCTCTTATTTAAGTTTTGTTCAAAATCCATTATTTTAGTTTCGTTGAAGTGGGACTTGTGATTTAATTATTTTGCATGTCCCACTACTGCACATTTTGCTGTCGTCATATTAATTTTATCATCAAATTCCCAGTCAAGAAGTACATATTTTCATAATACTTTATGGTGAACAAATAATGAAAAAGATCAAGATTTTTGAAAGAACATCAATAAAAAAGACAAGTAGATTGTGTGATTTGATTTTCCTCAAACGTTGTAGAGATTCTGATGTTTTACCTAATTGTATATTTCTAGTATCTAGTTATTTGCCTTGTTTTATTTTGTATCATTGTTTTCTGAAGAAGATTCTTGGTCAAAGGATCGAAACGTCAAAGTTTCAAATAAATATGTAGAATTTAAAATCAAAAGTCATTTTTATTCAATAAAATTCTGAAAAATGTGTACATTATAATTTTTTTTCTATTGAGTTATGTCAAAAAATAACATACAAAATAGTAAAATTTTCAAATTTTTTCACATGACCGTCAAAACGTTGTTATTGGCTAAGCGCCGCTGTGACGTAATCACGCATGTTGGCGATAAGAGATAGGAACTGTGGAATAATTCGACTTGGAATAGAGTCAGATACAAAATGAGTTCTGATGGGTACGTGAAGGGACACTCCGATAATTTTTCATAAGGTTCACGAGTTAATAGTTGCCGACTTTTTCTTGAAGTGTTATTCAACGCAGCTGAAACGAGTGTTGTCAAAGCTAAGAAGTAAGTCTTTGTTATGGATCTTTCTTTTGACAGTATCGTCTATTTTTGTGCGCAAAGTGTAGTTAAATTTTATTTTAGTAATCTATTAATTTTGACACATTTTATCACATAACAGTGAACTAATAGAATGAAACATAACTTACATGATTTATTTTATTGATTTATATTTTTTGTGCTATATTGTCCACAATCAATGCATACACTATAACGAACACATTGTATAATATAAATTTCTTTCAAATATCAATTTGACATATATCAATAAAATAAATAAATCCAATGGCATCCATAATCCACAGTTTTCTTTTTTACCCTTTGAAGCGGACATTAATATCCATCAATTTTCTGTAAACAGAGAATTAATAAAAATGGTTACCATGGTTTGGAATTGAGAGCTTTCGAAGCAGAATTCAGCTCAGTAATAGGATAATTTCGGTGCATTTGCCAAAAAAAAATATTTTATAGCATTTATTTCGATATTTTTTAGGGGTCGAAATGCTTTACATCACTTAGCAATCAGCAAATTTGAATTTCTTGTTACTTGAAGTAAAATCTTGAACAATCTCAAAGAGAAGGAAAGATAAATTAAAACTCTGAATACATCTTTCCAAGCCACAATTTATAAAATTTAGCCATTCTTTCTATACAATCAATAATCTTGTTCAGCATCAACATTTTCCAGCATTCCTTTATAATCCATTTCTGTTGCTTCAATCGTTTTCGTTTCTTGAAAGCACGAAGGAGAATAATAGAGGAGCGGACACTCAGTTGGAGAACATGAAGCCCAAAATGTAATGCGACAGGTGTGAGAGAGATAGCGAGAGCGGGACCAGTTTTGCGTGCTTCATATGCAGAAATAAGATTATATTTCAATTATTCTTAATAAAATACAATTGTCAGATAGATTTCTTATGTTCATTACGTTAAATACTACATTATTTATTAAATGAAAGGCAAAAGTAGAAGAAAATTAGCATTTCTATTCATTAAAACCTGCAATGAATTAGTACATTATGAAACATGTTTTATAAACGTATCTTTGGACACGAGTTTTCTTATGAATTATAATAGGCACATAAATAATTTGATGAATATTTGATATTACAATGGGCGTAATAAAATTGGAAAAATATACACAAATAATTTCTTACTCAATAGAAGAAAGGTAGAAATAAAAAATGCTGCTCGGCAAAAAATTTTATTTGTCGAACATAACGAAAAATTTTGGCAATCGACTTCTATGGAGGAAGCTGACTGAGTGGGTGTTACGATATTTCTCTTTACAAGCTCTGTATGTACTATTACAATTTGGCACAAAACATTTTCTTCCCATTTTACAATATATTTCCACAAGAAAATACTAAATAGAGCGAAATCCGCCATTTACTTCCATACAAACATGGGTCCGCCTCTACCTATCTCTCAGTTACGTTCTCTCTCTAACAATATTACGTTTTTGGCTTCACTTTTGCTGAACCATCGGTCTGGTTTGGAATTCTCAGAAACTCTAATACAATGACTCCAGCGATTTTGAAGGAGTAAAAGACCATTCACTCCTTTGTGCATATAATTTTATGATAATTCCACTCCAAGATAAAGTAAGCCATATATAAAAAACAATTTTATCGTTTTGACAGCGGATAAAAAGGAAGGTAACTTTTTGCAAGTGATAAAACGTTATTTACCTTTCTCCTAGCAACCAAACCAAAACACTCACTATATTTATGTCATTTGCATAATCTGTCTATGCTTAAACTGCAAAATAAACAGAATTTGGAATATTCCCGAAGAAAATATAAATGAAAATATTAAGTAAAGTGTGTCTATAAATACAAAAAACAATAAATCCTGTATCTGGAGACAATTCATCGTATTTTGTGAAAACCAGAATTATGTATTAGAAAGAGGTACAACGATATGTCAAATTTCAAATATTTTGCTAGATTGGACTTGAAGCTTGCGAAGAATTGATGAACAAAATTATAAAGAATACGTAGTGGAATATGTCAAATGAAACGATGTATGATAATGGTACTCTCAATAATTTGCACATTTAAATAAACTTTTTCATAAATAGAATGTCGTTAAATTATCTAGCCGAATTACACTCTAGCATTTTATTTTTCTTGGGATAAATTTCAGTTTGACAACTCAACCTTGTAACCTGACAGCAATTTGACTCGAAAACTGTTCAAAAAAATAAAATCACTCCACCTACGGTGTCGTGATTTTATTAGAACAGTTTTCTTGTCAAATTGCTAGGTAACAAGGTTTCGTTAAAACAGAAATTTATCCAGCAAAATAAAAAGCTCTTGTGTAATTACTGTTGATAAAATTTCAGAATTGTGCAGCATTTATAAGCGATAGAAAATTATCTACTTCGATAATGGTAAAGAAAATTGCTATTAAAATACGAATTTGTTATTACCAATTGATTGCTCATAACAAATTTGTTATAAACATATTTTTATTATCAACATAACAATTTGTTGTAAGCAATCAATTTTTAATAAACCATTTATTAGGAACAATGATAACATCATAAATTAACAAGTGTAGTATAATTGCAGATTATCGTACTTTTCCGATGAATCGTAATCGTCGATTATCTTGCACGATTAATACGAATTAATGAGCATGAGAAAATAATTATAAATTATAACAAAAAGATAGCTTCTCTGTGCAAACAACGACAGAAAAATCAAAAATATTAAATAAAATCTTGTTTGAAACTTTTATGCTACTGCTGCGCTAAATTATCTGTAAATCACTCTTTACATTCTTGGTATTTTAATTTTGTAGAATTCTTAGTGCATTCTTGCAAAAAAAAAAAATACGCTATTATGTTCACTTTGGCTGTCTGGCTGGCTGGCGTGACGCTGAGATCTCGACAATTACAGCACTTACAGACTTGAGACTGGTACTAAATGGAAGCTGCTATTTTGTAGGTTTCTTATTCATACACCCAGTTTTGGGTAAAAAATTAAATAAATATTCAAAAGATAATTACTGCTGAAATATGCATAATCAAAATTTGAAAATTACTGCTCAAAATAAGCAACATGTCAGTAATTAAATTTCATACTTTAAAAATAAATATGTTTTATTGGGATATCAGTTCTGTGAATTAATAAGAAACACAACGTTTCGACAGCAAAGTGCTGCCTTTTTCAAGTGTAAAGATATATGAAAATAAATAAACAAAATTGTCAAGACAACAAAAATAAAAATACAAATAGTAACTAGATTAGTTTAAAATATATTAACTCCTAGGATCGTAGAGCTCTGCCTGTGGTTGATGATTCAATATCCAGGTCTTCAGGAGATAATAATGAAGGTCAAAATAGGGAAATTGTCAACTCCTTGTGGTTCTAGGTCAATTTGGCTCTACTCTTTTTGGTTTGGCGCATAACTGAACCATCCACAGATCTTCAGGAGGTGGTGATGGAGTAACTCTTGCAAGTAGATTCATAGATACAAATAACTTGAAATTATGAAAAAATGATTGGTAGCCATGATCGGTTATTGTAGAGGTTGGAGCTTAATTAAAAGTGGGATAAGGGAAGCGTGCGACCTCCCATCAATCATTATTTGTTATTTTGTGGTTGACAGCGCATTTTTGGAGAAAATACGCTAATATATTCACTTAGGCTGTCTGAATGTCTGGTATGACGCTGGGTTCTCAGGAACTACAGCACTTACAGACTTGAAACTGGTATTAAATGAAAGCTACTGTTTCGCAAGTTAGTCCAAACTGCTTGATTTCAAGCTCAGTGATTGTAGAAGATAGTAACTTGAGAAATGTTCGAAATAAAAAGCTTTCATGAATTGCCAAAAATGTGCTTTGATCATTTAATTTAATTTTTTTTATATAACTTTGATAAAGGTCAAATTATTATTTTATGGTACAGCACATGACCTCTTGCCTGTCAATAACTAAACAATAAAAAATATCATTTTGAGTTTTTACTCAGGACGTTATAACCAGAAAATAATTAGGACATATCATATTATGAAAAGATCTTCGTTTGTAGAAAAACAATCAAGATATGAGATTTTAGTATTTGGCTGAGATCGTGACTTTTCAGTTTCACTGAATGTCTTTTGTGTTTATATCACTTTATTTTTATAAAAAGTACTTTTGATTTTAAATTCTGTATATTTCATTTGAAACTTTGACGTTTTCCTTTTTTGTTAATTTATAATGTTATTATTGTTCATAATAAATGGTTTATTAACAATTGATTGTTCATAACTAATTGTAATTGTTTCATCTTGAATAATTGCACGAAGAGATAGGATGTATATTGTTATGTATAAAATTCGTGAAAATATGATGAAATCTTATAAATCATTATTTGTGAAGGTTCATTGATGGAAGCTATAGGAGCAAAACGAAATCTTTATGGATAATTACTGAAATAGACTAATATACCACATAATTGGCTATAAAATCAATCAATATTACATATTTGCTTAATACTGAGAAAATAGATAGAAGAAAAAAAATACGAATTATAATTTATATACACTTTCAACCAAAGGATGGGAGCTCATTGTATTTAATTTAGTATTCCATTTCCTATCCTGATATTTGATAATACCCTGACAAAATAAATTCTTAAGCTTGCTATGAGTCAAGAAGATTAGTTGGACACATGTTTTCAGGTAGTTTCTATAAATAGATTTGTCTTTAGAACTTAGCAACAAACCAATATTTAGCCATCTACTGGCAGTAATTTAAAAATTCATTAGTAGTTGTAACTTTAGCCACTATCACTTCAGGTCGCTGTTTTGGAAGCGCACCCTTAAGATAGCGAATTGCATAGGCGTGATTGTAAGCACGATGAATGGTAGAAGATCTAATAAGTCCTTCTCCTCCTTACTCTTGCTGACTTGAAACATAGCGCGGAAAATGGGGAACACTCATTGAGAGTGCGTTTGCCACATATTTTTTTTATCTTTGTAATTGATTTTTCAAGTCTTCAACCGATATTTTTGTTACGTTAGAAGTTTTTTTTTCTTTTCTTGATTTTGACAATATCAAACGCCAATAGTCAGAAAGATGAATGGTCTTACCTCTTGCGTAGGATTCTCGAGATCTGAAATACGAATTACCTATTTGGCAGGAAGGACTGGCCGACCATAAATTCAGGGTCAATAATTTTAATATTATCATTAATTTGGAGCAATATCATAAGGGTCAATGTAAATTTCTAATTCCTGTCCTGCCCGGTACAGTAGTCGCTGCACATAACAACATGTTTGGATATCAAGGCTCTTATTATTTTTGTGAACCACGAGAAGCAGTTGTCTTGTCACATGTGTTCATAAAGCCTAAATCAGTCGAGAGCTCATGTTATCCTAGATTGTATACGTATGCTTCTTTTATAATAAGTCACAGAAGGAGTTACTAAACTAAAAGCATAATTACATTGTGAAGGGTACGGCAAGAGTTACGAACTAATCTTTGCTCTCATAAAAAATATTAAAAAAAAAACCCAAATCGCAAAATAACTCATTAAAACTCACAATAATTATCTGTACAAAAATGCGTGATATTTATTTTTGGCAAGAGATTCGTGAGAAAAAAGATGGTTCAACTTATTACAACTTAATCAAACTACAAAATTAAAAACAATTACAGCAAGAAATTATACGTTCGATGACAGTGTAATATTAAAACTCTTCAACTCTTGCCAACATTTGATCACCGGAAGTATAATTTAAAGATGGTAATGTGGATTCCACTGATTATTTATATTATATTTTCACTAAGCCTATCTCCCCGAGAGTTTTGGAATATGGAGTAAATATTCTGAGAGAGCAGTAGAAAAAATGATTGTCTCAATCGAAAACTTAGACATCAGTTAACATCTTGATTCTACTATTATTACTGCAGTTTGTAGGTATTCACCTACTTGCTCTATAAGATTGATTTCGGCAGAAGCTTATTGGATTTGACTCAAAAATGAATTTAAAGTGATTATGATACAAGACTCTCGCCAAGACTGGACTCTGGTCTCGTCTCGGTCTCGACCTATTGAAGCGAGACGAGACGAGGCCGGGACTGGGCTCGAGTCTCGTGGTAACTCTAGTTATAGCTTTGAGGAACATGACTAGCATTGGTCTGTAGTGTCTACTATATGTTTCTGGGAGCTGAATTTTCCTAAAAAACTATTCCTATTGAATCTGTTTTACATATCCTAACGACCCTATTTTTAAAGCGAAGAAAAGAAGATATCTCATTACCATCTTAAAGGATAATAATCATTGAATATATTTTAATTGATTTTTTACATATGTTCGACGATAAAATCATGTAAATAAGAAATATTGGCATAGATTACAGGATAAAAAGGATCATCACATGTTTTAAAAAAAGACGCGATACCAATAAGATGATCTCCAACTACAAGTGGACCTCCGTCATCTTCAAAACAAACGCCCCTTTTGGCAGTGAATGTACATAGCAAATCATCTGTCATTTCGAAACCAATTTTAATGTATCTCTTGCTGCATTTTTCGTTACTTATAATCTTTGTTTTGACTTCTTGTAAAGTATTTGGAATGGAGGAAGTTTTGTTCATACGAATCCATCCAGTTGAAATTGCCTTTGTTCCCGCTGGAATGGGATGATCCTTGGGTTGAAGTTTGATTGATTTAGTTCTGCGATTGAATTTTATATCTGTATCCAGCTTTAAAACTGCGATATCGAATCGCCATACTCGGGCATCACCCGCTGGATATACTTGATAATAAGGATGTATAAATACTTTAGAAACATTGTATGCTTCGCCTTTATACAATTCCGCTGAGCCGACGTTTATTGTCACATATCCAAGGTATTTCCTGCACGGAAAAAAAATTTATGAGTTTTCATTATTTATGTCATTAATTTTCACATTAATCCAACTTGATAGGATCCATATTCTCCACATTTCATGTATTCAATAAAATATTTTTCTCAATTATTTTCTACTCTATGTTGAAGCAATAACACTATTTACATACGCTAATGCAAGTACCACACTTTCATCAAGCTAAATGTAATCTAAGACATTTACAGACTCTATCAGACATCAACCTGAACAACAATAACACTTTCTGCATGAAATTTTGTTCCATGAAGGTGTTCTACTGATTGGTGGATATAAAATTATTTGCTACACGATTGAAATTTAAAGAACTTTGAGAGCTGAAGGTTAATTCAATGAAACAAAAATTATTCGATATGTTATTGTAATACTATTATTATTCTGGACTTTATGGCTTACCAGATCACCAGCGTGACGGAAATAATTATTCACAGTATGTACATACAGCGATAACACTTAAATTTCATAAGCCATGGTACAAAAACGAATGCAAGAAGGCAAAACAAAATATGAGACAAAGCTACAGTACATACTCAGATGATCGAACTAAAAAATCATATCAGAATAAGTACATAGAAGACAAAAATGAATACAAAGCAATTATACGCGAAAAGAAAAAGGAATACATAGCTAAACTACAAGACAGCATCAATAATGTGAATGATAGCAAGCAGTTTTGGGAGCTGTACAAACAACAAAGCGTCAGTATCACAGTACTAAACCCTATAGACATGAATATATGGAAACGACTTTACAAAGAAACATTTCTATCTTGCGAGAAGGTGAACACAAATCTTATAAGTGCTCTGGATCCTTTCTTCGACAGTGAGATAGATAATATTGAAATAAGACGCGCTCTAGATTAGTGTTGCCACGAGACGAGACTTTAGTGAGTCTTGTCTCGGTCTAGTGCTGGTCTCGCCTAGCTCAGTCTCGTCTCGGTCTCGCCTTGGTCTCGAGTAGGTCAGTCTCGTCTCGGTCTCGAGTCTGGACGAGAGTCTCGCCATGATTTTTCAAAATCACATGCGTGAATCAATTCGTTCCACCTGAACATTATTTGCGATGAATTCTATTGAAAATATGTATTTGTGTGTTTGGTACGCAAAGTCATGTTTTCTAGCTTGATCATAAACCCCCAAACTTGAGCTTCTGGCTCACTTTCTAATTGTTGAGTTCCACAAAAACTCTAAGCTACAAATAATGTGTTTTTGAAATTCCGTTTATTACACAATTATTCCCACTTTGCTGAGCAGCTCTGGGAGTTATGATCACGTGTACAACACGCTTGCGTGTTGGATAGATTTAGCATACAGCCTACGCCGAATTTGCAATACCAACAGTCGCTCTGAGGTTGATTTCTAATTTGTTAAGACTGTCTTTTGACGTCATTCCATAGACTCTCGGCACATATACCACCTATTGGACAATTAGAGAAGTGATTCAATGTCACCATCGTTGAAGACAGTCTTCCAGAAGTACGAAACAGAGTCAAGTCAGTTTCCTTAGCTTGATGTCAGATTTGACATTCGTATTTCATGAAATAGTAACAATAGAATGAAATTATATTATTAAGATTATTAATAATAAATCATCAGAATGATTAAACTTTAATTGAATCTGATTTCAAACACAGTTCTTGACTAACTGCCAGCATAAAGTGGTCAATCATATTGTTTGCACCAACATACAGTATTCAAGTCCCTACAAATGTAACTATGTTATAACAACACTGACATTGAGACTGCGATCTGTCTTCAAGCTGTTTCTTTGAATTAGAATAGAACCCCTGGGACCACGAGGATTCGAGGAAATGAAGAGGTAATAGTTTCATGCAACAAATGTGTCGATTTAAGCATTATGACGAGGTTAAGACTAGGGCTGTCGATGAAATCCGGATATCCGAATATCCGGATTTTCATTCTTAAAATATCCGTTTTTTTCCTATCCGGATAAACCGGATATTCGAATATCCGGATTTTTTCCATGCGGATAAACCGGATATCCAAATATCCGGATTTTTATCCTCATAATGACGAACTATCCGAATATCTGAATGAAGCAGATATTCGAATATACCGACATAATTATTTGTATATCTCCGTTTTCCAGTATATGCCACAATGTCTCCGTGGCTGCCTTCTTGTCCTTCGTCGTATGCATCTACGCAATTAGATATTCTCGCAACATTTACACCATCTGAACGACTATACTTTCGTCAGCTGGTAATATAGTTTCCGCAAAAAAAAAGTTTTCTTCTCACCGAAAACGTTAATAAATTAATAATTTTATACCAAAATTTAAAATAATAACATGAAGGTACTATATCACTGCTTGAATACCTACATATTTCAAGATTATTTAAGTCTTCTGATTTTGTGATGTAACATGAGAAATATTCTCATTCAAAAATATGGATAAAATTATTCTGGCGGAATTAAATAAAATTTTGTACAGAATATGTTATGAAAAGCCATACTGTTTGACTCACGTAATTTGAAGAACATACTGATGGTTATTCCGGATTTTTGTTTCATCCAGTTATCCGGATGCACGGTCATCCGGATTTATCCGGATATCCGATTATCCGTTGTTCTAAGCCGGATACCGGTTTTCTCGGATACCGAATATACACTTGCACGGATATCCGGATTGGCATTTCCACGGATATTGACAGCCCTAGTTAAGACTACATATTTCGAGTCAAGAATCGCTGAATTACAAAAAGTATTTTCTGAATGTCATAATGCTAGTTCACATATGTGTTTCACGCAAGGACCAAATATACCTAGACAAATCATTGCCTCTATTTCCCTATTGAATGTTTTGATTCCGGCTGGCCAGAAAGAGACAACTAGAGAGCGAGTAATGCATAGTCTGCTTCGAAGTTTGTCGGAAGATGTCACCATAGTTCATCTGTCACATTTGTTTGTTTGTTTACGTATTTTCGGTTTTGTTTTTCTTCTTTGGATGTTCGAAAGTTTTATAGTTTTTTAAACAATTCTTTTATTATTTAATATCCAGGGAGATCTACTCGTTGAAAGTACTAGAAAAACGGGATTCGTAGGTTTTTTAGCTGGAATAGAGAGTTTGAAATCTTTCTATGCAAAATATATGAATGTTATAGATCCAAACCTGAATTTTGTCTTGACGTATAAATTTAGTCAAGATCACCTGGAATTATTTTTTAGTGCAGTTAGGAGTAGAGGTGGCAATAATAATAACCCTACAGCCAGACAGTTTGAAGCTACTTACAAAAGATTAATTGTACATGTCGAATTAAAAGATTCTGAATATGCCAACTCTATCGCGCTAGACGATACATCAATATTAAACGTGACAAAAAGAACTATCACCGTCAACCAAAATAGAGAGGATATGTCAAATGAAACATTAGACATGAGCCATACATACTTTTCTCCAGAAGCATGGAATTTGACATGTTTCTCAGACAATGTTGTTACGTACATGGCTGGATTTGTAGTTAAAAAAATGAAGAATATTATTGTTTGTGGAATTTGTTTGAATGCACTGGAAAGTGATTCTGTAGATAGCAATAATTTCAAATTACAAATTCGTAAAACATATGGCAATTTGCAACAGGCTTCTACTTTTGTAATAAATGTGTGTAGAGTTGCGGAAAAGTGTATGCGATATGCAAAAATCAGCGGGAGTATTTTTAAAACAAACATTAGAAAATAATTAATCAATACTACGCTGAGAAATTTGCCTCATGGAATTTTAGACACCTTACATGATCACATGCTGGATCAAGAACCGCTGAGCAATCATGGAATTCAATTGATTAATTTAATTTTAGATATTTATTTTAAAATAAGAATCCATCATGAGACTAAGATAAATTTAGAAAATTCTACAAGTAGAATAAGAAGTATGTATACTAAAACAATATTATTTAAAAATCAGTAGAATAAAACACAAATGTTGAGCAAAAATAAACTGCAAATTAAAACAAATTTGTAAACTCTATCTCTAATGAAAAAATTTTCTTATTGTCTATTTGTATTTACTGATGATATAATGTCTGTAGATAATACTCTCATTCTTGCTTCAAAATTTATTGGCTGGTACCACGAGCTCTGTTTTTGGCGATACTAGGAGCCTTGTGTCAAGATGTGTTTTAACGCAATTAGAATTTTCCCAAATACTTTGGGAAATGAACTTCAGATGCAAATTACAGAAAACACATATGTCCACAAAATTTATTTGAATTTTTTCTATTAAAATAGCTTGAAATATTTATATTGCCTTAAAACTCTTCCTAAAATAACACTGCTAGTATAGCCAAAAACAGAGCTTGTGGTACCAGCCATAATGTTTAAGTTCTTAAAATTATATGTTGACTTAATAGGTATTTGTACTCCTCCAAATAATAACGTATTACGGCCTGGTTGCATGAATGTTCAACAACTAAAGAGTTCTTTAAAAATGAACAATATCAAGTCGAATATATTTGTCAAATAAGTTGCTAAGCATTGGTGTCAAAACTTCGATTTGATGTTGTTCATTTTTGATGAGCTGTTTAGCTAATGAACGTTCATACAACTGGGCAATGTTTTCGTTTTGTTCTTTTGCTTGTTACGTTAAACTTATCTTTTTTGTCTGATATTAGGCTATGTACATTACCCATTTTAACTTTTGAGGTAGCCTTATTGGAGACCTACTATAATTGTGTACATTAATATAATTGTTCGCAATTCCATTAGATCATTATATTTTACACCACTGCGATTATGCTGACAACTGATTCTAGCTGGTATGTCTATTAAATTTAAGAATTATTTGCATTTATTAATACTTTTTTGATAACGCAGATAAGTCACAGAGCCTGCAAAATAAAAATAAGGAAGAATGAATAACGTCAGTTACATCTTGCAATAAAACATTCAATTGAATTTAATTCATTGCAATTGATATTTTTCTGATTAATGCAAAAATTGAAAATACTCAGAACACACGGACGGTGCTAAAATTATTGAAGTTTATGATTCATCGATAAAATTTTAATTTTTATAGAAATGGTACATATAACAATATTTATACATTCATCAGAAATATTGAAAATACTTTAAAATTTCATTACAAAAACTTGAGTACAGGTGGTGACATCTAGAGATGAACGCAAGAACAGACTCTGTTTATCTCTTTTTCTAGATGTCTCTTTCCGTCCAGCCAAAAACAAAACAGAAGCTTTGAAGTTTTGTCTAGGTATATGTTGTCCTTGGTTTCACGCCACACTATTTGTCTTCTATGAATCTCAATATAAATTCAAAAACTGAATCCAAGTTACGAAAGCTTCAATATGAATTAATGGTAGATCTGAGATGCTCACATGCTCAGTTTACGCATTGTCTACGATGTGTTAACCATCAAATTCAGAGGTGGATAAAGAAAAACCAAATTTTCGAATGAGGTTATTTTATTGACTGTGAATAACGAGCTATATGGTCCAGATTACTGAAATTTCTAGAAGAATAGTATTGATTCTCCCTTCCTACGGCCCAGTTTTACCTAATCTGATATAATTTTGAATGAAATTATATGAGAGACAGGAATATAATCAGAAATCATATAGTTAGGAGAAGAGTTTCAGGCCTTAAGTGATCCAGTCGAGTTAAAAATATTTTCAAATTCCTCAGAACGTTTCGAGCATCATATGTGCTCATCATCAGCATAAAGTACAATAAATTGATTTAATTACTTAAAAATTTGAACTACATGTAGTGCAAGCTCCCATGACAAAAAAGCTACCCCATCGAACACCTCAAAATTATAAATTGAGAATGGCTGAAAAACATGTAAGAAACATGTTACGCCTGCAAGACTAGTAAAAATTTGTTAACTATTATTTTTTTAAAATTTTTGAAATAAGCTAAAAAAATTGTTTTTTTTTTTCAAAACATCTGTTTGAAATTCATACAATTTGTAGTAAGTGATGAACTGTTTTTGAAAAAAATTGTCTGACTGACAATTTTTATTAATTAACTTCTGACAGACCTTTTATTAAAAATAATTTTTTTCATGAGAATGCACTTTACAACACCTCATTGGTTTTTTTTTCAAAATAAAGTTTAAGATCCCTTCTAACTATTACAACTTGTCTTACTGGCAATTTTTGTTAATTAATTTGTCAGACTCAATTTTGAATGCGCAGCATCAATACATCAATATCAATCATTGGTATCCCAAAACACCTTGTTAAAAAAAAAAACAACTAAAGTTTGGGATGTCCTCTGCATATAAAAAATTGTCTGTCATTAAGAAAAATGTTTTTTACCATGTCAGATTCAATTTTTAAGCGCCGTGACAGCAAAAATATAAACTTTTTCAAGGACCTTGTCAAAACACCTCTTTAATTTTTTTCTGAAAGAAAGTTTGACAGTTATTTTAGGCATACAGATTGGTCTGTCAGCGAAAAGATGTTATCTACTATGTCAGACCTAATATTTTAAGTGCAGCGACCACATTTTTCAATAAAAGAAATGAGCTATAATCGTTGCTAATTGGAAACTTTTGATTCTGCAATTCTAAAACAATAATGTAGATTTCTTTCATATACTCGAATACATTTTCAACAAAATATTGGTTTTTACTATGTTAGACTTCATTTTAAGCATCGAACCTGTTTCATAAAAATAAGCTTTCACAACGACCGCGACAAAACATCATTTCAATTTTTTCTGATTCCATTTACATTACAATACATATATAATTATAAGAACATGTTACACTTAATTTTAATGATGGTATATGTACGCGGTGTCTCTGCCGGCTCGAAGGATTTCCTGAAATTAGAATTTTGGTCCGTGCTTGTAAATATTTGCCTACCCCTGCTGGTATTGGTACTAATTGTAAACTGAATGATAGACTACTAATAGCGGAGGGAGTTGGCATAAAGTCAATGTGTCTACTCCGTAGACTCTACGGCGTGGAACCTGGTCAATGTTAGAGGTATTAATTAACAAAAATTATCAGGCAGACAAGGTTTAATAGATAGAAACAATCTTAAACTATATGTAAAAAAAAAATCGAGGTGTTATTAAGTGCACTCTCATAAAAAAAAATTGATTTCAACAAACGGTCTCGCGAGACTCTCGAATTTTGCACAAAATTTGAGTAAATAAAAAAAAAATTAAGGAAAAAAACTTTTCAGAACTCATTTTTTGATGAATATGTTTTGTTTGGATAAGTTCTGTACATAAAATAGATTAGAGACACGTTTCGATAGCAAAGTGCTGCCTTTTTTAAGTGTAAAAGAAATATGAAAGTAAATGAATAAAATTGTCAAGACAACAAAAATAGAAGTACAAATAGTAACTAGATTAGTTTAAAATATTAACATCAAGGATCGCAGAGCTCTGCCTGTGGTTGATGTTTCATTATCCATAGGTCTCTAGGAGATAATAATGAAGATCTGAATAGGGAAATTGTCAACTCCTTGTGATTCTAAGTCAATCTGGCTTTACTCTTTTTGGTTGGGCGCATAACTGAACCCTCCACAGATCTTCAGGAGGTGGTGATAAAGTAGCTCTTGCAAGTAGATTCCCAAGTAAAACTTGAAATTATAAACAAATTAATGATTGGTAGCCTTGATCGCTTAAGATCATAACCGGTATTCAAATTCAAATTATTCGGTGATTTTTTTATTTCATTGCTTCTCTTATGAGCCTCTTGAACCAATTGCTCTCTTTGGTCAGAAGCTTCGTATTCTTGAAGTCAATGCCATGTAATTCTTGAACAGCTTGCTCAGCCACAGCAGATTTCTCTGGATGGTTCAATCTTATATAAAGAGAATGCTCTTTCAATCTTGTTTCTACAGTCCTCTTGGTTTGTCCAATATATACTTTGCCACTTTGACAAGGAATCTTATATATACCTTGATACTGTAGAGGAAATCTGTATTTAACATCACCAATAAGATTTCGAATTTTTAAACTGGAAGTGTATGAAGTCTTTATATCATATTTATGTGGAAGCCTTCCAATTTTATCCGTTATATCAGCTACGTGAATATTTCCTTATTATTTGGATCTTGAACAAGAGGCGTAGAATTCTTCTGTCTAAGTGCTTCCTCAATCTGTGTTTTATTATAACCATTCTTCAAGAAAACTTCATCCAAAAATTTTATTTCATCAGATAGTTTACTTGGATGACATAATGAAGAGGCTATCTGATATAAAGTTTCAATAGTACAAAATTTTTGAGCAGGATGGTGATTTGATGACTCATGTGAATATTGATTTGTATGGGTCGGCTTCCTATATACAGAATGGATAAGTTTACCATTATCTTGTTTCTCCAGGTGAACGTCCAGAAAAGGAAGACAGTTATTTTCTTCAACCCCAACACTGAATTTAATGTTCCTATGTTGCATGTTTAGATAATTCTAAAAAACATTCAATTTATCTCTTCCATGAGGCCAACAGCAAAGACATCATCAATCTAACGTAGCCAGACTGTAGGTTTCTTCATAGCAGTGCTTGAAGCTTTTTGTTCAAAATTCTTCATGTAAAAATTAGCGATAGAAGGAGAAATAGAGGAACCCATGGCAGCACCATCAATTTGCTTGTAGAAATTATACTTTGTTTCAATTTATTTGCAAACGTACCTGCTTCGACTTACGCAGCGGGTGGCTTCTTAAATTAGCTTAAGGGGAGAAAGGACAGGGTTGTAATAGTGTATTTGAAATTCAATAGATGAAATATTTGTCTAGGATTTAATGTCATTTTATTTTCAAGGAATACAGTACAAAACATATAAAAATATTAACAAAAAAATATATATACATGATATGTATATATAATATAAAAATTATTAATTCACAAGTATGCTACCGTCACTGTCACTATCACTACTACTACCGTCTACATGTATCATAAAAGAATTCACAATATTATTTGCATTCAAGTATTGGTTTTCTATTTCCTTCACATGTTTAATATAATTGGACCAATTTTTCTGGGACACATTATTGATTTCACATTGTATTAATTCAATGACTGAAGCACAATTGGCAGGTGAACTATTGTTTCTCCTAATATTAGATTTAATTTGGGCCCAGGCTAGTTCTATGGGATTAAAAATACAGTAATACGGCGGTAAACGTAAAATACTATGCCCAAATTCTTTAGCTATTGAGTCACATACATATTGCTTTTCAACTACTTTAGTTTTCACGACTTCCATAAGTTGTTTCTTTGAATAAAATTCTTCAAAATACATATCATTTTCAATTAAATATTCTTTTATTTCAGACTTATTGCTGGACATAGTAGGCACTTTTACAGCTAAACGAGAATGGTAGCTCGCATTGTCCATAACTATAACACTATTGGAGGGTAAATTAGGAAGGAGTTTATTTTTAAACCAACTTTCAAAAATATCTGCTGACATGTTGTCATGATAGTCCAAACTAGAGTCTTTCACATTTCGGGCAGATAATAGAAGTGCGTCATTGAGCCATCCTTGTTCGCTTCCTGCATGCAGAATAATAATTCTTTTTCCCCGTGAAACTGGCACATCAACAGCACAACTGGTACTTCCATCTGTCCAACTTTTTTTCGCAATGTCGTGAGAATCGTACCATGTCTCGTCAAGATAAACTATAAAAGTATTATTCTGACGGTATTCAAAAATTGCTTTTAAATAATTATACCTCCACTCACAAATTCTTTTGGACTCCATTACAACTTGTCTTCTATCTACCGTTTTGAAAGAAAATCCTATTTTCTTGATTACTCTATATAAACTTGTCACTGAACAATCAATATCCGATTTGTCATCGATTAATCTCTTATGCAAAGTTCTTATGGACGGAAGAATATTTTCTGCATACATGGTATAAATTTTCCGGCGGATTACATCAATTTCGAACTCACTCAAAACTCGCACTTGACCGGAATCACGTCTTTGTCTTTTTGGTGTAACTCCATGTAAAACAATTCGCCTTACAGTGGCATAATTCACTTTTGTTAATTCTGCCGTTTTTTTAATAAGAACTCTATCACTTTCACTAGTTTTTAAAGAGTCGTATACGTTCAAAATAATTTGTTTGCAACAGTCCGATAAATGTACATGTTTCTATTTACTGCTTGGTTGCCACATTGTTCGTTTAGAGTTTCTGATGAGCTTCACGATGATAAATAGAAGTATAACATTAACACAATGACAAATTTTCAAAAATGTAACATCTTAAATAATTTTAGGAAATAGAGGGATGAATAATATCATTTCTCTTATTGGTTAACTACCCTCAGGGAGTGGAAAATGAGTTGATTGAAAAATGTTACCTGCAAAATCTTTGATTATCTGAAAGCTACAAATTACGTTATATTAGATGGATTTGAAAATTTCCCTAATCTCGAATACTATTAACAAATACAGTTATTGCACTTCACAAGAAATGCCGTTCAAAATACAGTTGCACTAGTAATCTCCAAATCAATCTAATCCTCCCCTGACTCATAGAAATATTAAAACCCTGCTGGTTTGCGGTTTGTCCCTCATTTCGAAGGCAGGTTCGTTTGCAAATAAATTGAAACAAAGTATACCATTGAAGTTGAAGAAACAAGAAGTGAAACAATGTTTAAAAAGCTTGACAGTATCAGATGAAAAATGATCTTCCAATAATTTCAGAGTATCGATGATAGGTACTTTCGCGAATAGAGATGAAACGTCAGAACTGACAAGTAAATTATCTGTCAATGTCATATCACTAATTAAATCCACAAAATGTTGGGAATCCTTGACATACGATGAAGTATGACCAATCATCAGCTTCAACAAACCATCCAAATATTTGGCTAATCCATATGTTGTTGAGCCTATTGGGGAACACCTTTTTTATGAATTTTCGGAAGACCATAAAACTTTGAAATGACAGGATCTTGGAGAATAAGCTCTTTCTGAATATCTTGAGGTAAAGATGATTCTTTCAAAAGTTTAGTTGTTTGATATTTTGAAGAGCTAAGTGAATTACTAATAACTTGAACGTAGGCAGCATCATCTAGTAAGTCATTTGCTTTTTTAATGTAATCTTCTTTATTCATGATGGCTTTAGCTTTGCCCTTATCAGCTGGTAGAACAACAATATCTCTATTATTTCTTAATTCTCTTAGGCACTGAAGTTCACTTTTTGATAGGTTGGATCTGACAGCTGGAGCCTTCATCAAAATACGCACAGTTTCATAAGAGTTTCTTGAGACTTTTCTGCAGGTAGCATATTGATAGCAGCTTCCACATTCGTTATGATTTCTTCAACAGGGATACGGCTAGGAGTGATTCCATAACCCAAACCTTTACATAAAACACTACAAGCAGTATCTGACAAAGAATGATTACTGAGATTGATCAATAATTTATTTTTAGGTAGTGAGTGGGTGTCAGTTTCAAAATTATGGTTCTCAAATAATTTATCAAATTTAGTTTTCTGTGAATTACTTAACTTTTGATGTTGATCCGTTGAACGAAGAGTGAGAATACTATCCAAAATTGTTCAATCTTCTGGTGCCAGAACTGAAGACAGGTATAAATGAAGAGAACAACATTCTTTGTCCAGGCGATCAATTTATTTTCTAATAGACTGGATTCTTTCCCGGAGCATGGCAAAACTTGCACGATTTACAATTCTTCTTGCTTGATATGTTTCTATATGGGTGTGAACATATGCACAGCTTGGAATGATGTTCTTATCTCTGCATCTCTTCAAAAAAGTTAGATCACAAAGCCGGGATGTTTTCTGTGCCTCTATGCGAAGGAAATTTATAAACATGTGAATAAATTTGAAAAAGTCAAGATACAGAAAACATTCCGGCTACTCAGATACTGCTTGTAATGTTTTATGTATTGGTTTGGGTTATGGAATCACTCCTAGCCGTATCCCTGTTGGAGAAATCATAACGAATGTGGAAGCTGCTATTTCCAGTTCTATTCATCATACAATATGCTCCCGTCTCAAACTTCTCAATTTGGAATGTAAAATCGATTGGTACATCAAACTTTCTGGTGAGTTTTGTATAAAGCAGTACACTGTGTGCACTAGACCCCAGAGAGCCTCTTTATTATGTCATCCAAGTAAACTATCTGATGAAATAAAATTTTTGGATGATGTTTTCTTGAAGAATGGTTATTATAAAACACAGATCAAGAAAGCACTTAGACAGAAGAATTCTACGCCTCTTGTTCAAAATCCAAATAATAAGGAAATATTTGTTACGTTGCCTTACGTAGCTGATATAACGGATAAAATTGGGAGGCTTCCACATAAATATAACATAAGGACTTCATACACTTACAGTTTAAAAATTCGAAATCTTATTGGTAATGTTAAATACAGATTTCTTCTACAGTATCAAGGTATATACAAGATTACTTGTCAATGTGGCAAAGTATATATTGGACAAACCAAGAGGACTGTAGGAGCAGGATTGGAAAAGCATTCTCGTTATAGAAAATTAGACCATCCAGAAAAATCTGCTGTGGCTGAGCAAGCTATTCAAGAATTACATGGCATTGACTTCAAGAATACGAAGCTTCTGACTAAAGAGAGCAATTGGTTCAAGACGCTTATAAGAGAAGCAATGAAATAAAAAAAATCACCGAATAATTTGAATTTGAATACCGGTTATGATCTTAATTGATCATGGCTACCAATCATTAATTTGTTCATAATTTCAAGTTACTTTTACCTGGGAATCTACTTGCAAGAGTTACTTTATCACCACCTCCTGAAGATCTGTGGAGGGTTCAGTTATGCGCCAAGCCAAAAAGAGTAGAGCCAGATTGACTTAGAACCACAAGGAGTTGACAATTTCCCTATTCAGACCTTCATTATTATCTCCTGAAGACCTTTGAATATTGAATCATCAACCACAGGCAGAGCTCTACGATCCTTGAAGTTAATATTTCAAACTAATCTAGTTACTATTTCTACTTCTACTTTTGTTGTCCTGACAATTTTGTTTATTTATTCTCATATTTCTTTTACACTTGAAAAAGGCAGCACTTTGCTATCAAAACGTTGTGTTTTTAATTATTTTTATGCACAGAACTTATCCAAATTGAACATATTCATCAAAAAATATATATATACTCTTGGTTTCGTCAGAAATCGAATCCACAACTTGCCTACCTTCTCTTGCATGTGAAGCGCGTTCGTTTGCCATCATTACGCTGTGATGGATGTAACAAGCTATTCTACATAACATTTTCTCATTTTTTTTTCCAATTTATGGGATTAATATGATAAATATCATGTAAAAGAAGATAAAGAGACGAATACACTACCATACTGCACAATAATGTAGCATGGTATTCTGGAGCTTTTTTATTTGCGATAAACTGATTTCTCATAATTATTGAAGTTCTGTGACAACGAGTTCCTGGGATCCACGATATATCATCATTCACATTTAATGGCTCCCCATAAATGTAATAATTTATAGAATGCTCTATCAAGAAAATATGTTTGATGCGCTATTCTGAATATGAATATTTTTAAAAGGTGCACACGGATTGCACCTATCCTTCAAGAAAATCAGAATCTGAATATATTGCCTCAGTGAGAGAAACTATTTTTTGCCCCTTTACCAATGAGACATACTGTATTAACGAACGAAACGAGATTACATGACATAATCCAATAAGATAAGATAATACTGATAAAGATTGGGTAACTTCTCTTCACTACATTCGTATCAGGTCAGACATATGTTTCGAAAGAATGATTTGATTTCATTCAATATAATAGGAGAGCTAGCAGTCGATCCGACCATCGCGTTTTCTGTAAGGCTGAAATTTGGTAGATCAGTTTTTCACAACGTGATTCATCTGAAAATACGGAACTGCCAGGTGCCCCGCGGGTCCGAATAATACTATATTTTTTTTACAAGTCAAGTGAAAAGTGAATTAAATGCTCCTGTGAAGCAGAAATTTTACTGTGACTCAATTTTTGTATATTTAAATGTATATATAAATTGATTGATCATTTATGGGGTCTAAATACGTACCTACATTTATTAAGAGATAGACCGTTTTGGCAGCCAGGCAATAGTCAGATCGACTGGTAGCTCTTGGACTAATACATGTGAAACCCTATGATACTCACATTAGTAAAATGCATATATACAAGTTAAATGTAATAGTGACGTAATCTTCAATAATACCGGAAAATTCAATATTGCAATTCTGTTTAGATCTCTGTTTTATAAGTTTATAAATCTATAAATTATAGATAGAATCGCAACGAATTGACACTAATCAACAAAATTTGATGCTTTTTTTAATCAGTTTCTTATGAATTTATTAATCTGTAATACTTATGGATTTGCACAGAATTGCAGCACTGTCAGAAAATCAGTCATTCATCGTTACAAGTAGACTTTGTCACATCGTAAGCAATAAAATTCTCACTTATCGATACAGTGAGCTGGTACAAGGACAGTATTCTTGTTAATGATAGTGGCACCACAATCAGAAGACTTTTCAATGTTGCATTGTGCTTGATAAGGGCGCTTTTCAATCTTGGCATCATGTCCTCCTGATATTCTGTTATGTGGGTTTTTGGGCTTCCGCCTCACAACAGAGCTGACTGAAAGAATAATTCAATAGAAACATGGAATGAAATGTAGATGATAGAGCCCGCTATATTATGTGATTTCTATTCAAAAGAGCATGTATACGTACACCTATTCCAAAATTTTGCTAATTTTTATAGTAATTCGTAAATGTATTTGAATGTATCAATCTTTATCATGTGATTATGTATTTCATTATGCACTTTAAACTTAAGCTCATTTTAGAGCATCTATTAAATTAATGATTCTTACCATCGTATAGATTACAAATGGAGAGCAGAATAATCAATATTAAATTCATGTTGTACGGAGTAAAAAGAACAAGAATTTTCTGAATGCCAAAAATTGCTATACCTTTGAGCAGTATTATTGCAACTGGTAATGATTGATTCATGATTTTGTTTCAAATATAAATTAACTTTTTTATCACAAGGTAATTAGATTTTATGATTGATATTTAGTACTTAAGAATTCGGTTGTTCATTAGATTTATTTGTCAAGATAATGATTATGGAGGTCTTTGATGAAAGGAAATATTAACAGACTCAAAAATATATATAGGATTTTTCACTTGATTTCAAATGAAATGAAACCTCTACAATATTGAATTTTATAGAACCATCATAAACCATAATAATGATAATATACTCCATGTTCCGTTGACACAAAAACAAACATGTGTGTGGAACAAGCCAAAAAATCGCTTATAGTCCAGTCGACATGTACTTTGGGGTCAGAATAAATGCGAACTTCATGAAATTTTGGTATTTTGTTAACGAGCACCCAATAGTATTGTTTCCCAACCAAAATTTCGCCAAGCAATTTCCAGGAGGAGAAGAAAAACACGAAATCTTGGCACTTTTTTCAGTTTTTGTCCTGTAACTTTTTTCTCTCAATTCCTACGTCTTAGATCATCCAGTTCAATTTCCCAGCACATCAAATTTCCGATAAGTTTGACTCATAAAACTCGTTTGTAGACCCAATAAGTTTCAAGATACAGCAATTCAAAAAAATTATTAATTCATCAAAACCCAAAAGAACGTCAAAAATGGTGGTTTTCGCTATATATCTTTCATCTCCCAATTATTTTGATGGTATTATGGTACCTAGTTCCATTTTGACACATCAAATAATCAATCATTCGATCAATCAAATCCACTTCTCCCTCTGCCTGTCTGTCAAACAGTTGCTCTAAGGTATTCATTCAGTTAGGAACTACGAAAAAAATTTAAAATAAATTTTTACAATTATGTGTTCAATTTGCAACAATTTGAAATCAAATTAATGATAATAATTCAATCTACATGGCTCGCATTGTCAAAATGCTATCAGATCTCATGTAGAACCAAGCTTTTAACTCTACACGCCCTAACTCTACAAGCTGTACACCTCAGTCAAAATATGTGGCTTTGCCGTTTCGTTACTATAAGAACTATTGTATATCAGAAGAGTAATGAACAGTTTTTCACCTTATGCCTATGTGAATGTAGCGAAATGGCCAGGTCACATATTTTGACTAAGGTGTAGGGCCTGTGAGGTTACGGCTTGTAGACTTAGGGCGGCTGCACAATAGCCCTAGAACTAGAACTAGAACGGTAACGGAAAGCTATCGAGAGCGACAACGGAAACGTAAACGCCGACCAGATGCACAACTGCAGCACGCGAAAGACCGAGAACAACGTTGTGACAGATAACCGCACTTCTTATATAGTTAAATTAGTATTCTTAAACATGGATGACGAAAAATTACAGGTTTTCATGGCATTTTTGATACTTTTTTTATAATTATATACAATTAGAAAATCCAAACAGGAAGTACGATGATGCACATTCCATAAAACTCTTTATAGAATCAAAATTTGCTCTCTAGGTGGTGGATTAGACCAATTAATCTTGAAAGAATACAAGAGGAGCATTCGTAAACATATTTAGGCATATGAAGGAAGCTGACCATGAAATGTTCTTTAAATATACCAGAATGAACGTGCGATGTTTTAATAACCTTCTCAGCTTATTAAGGCCAAAATTATTGAAGAGAAGTAGAAGAGAATATCTATCTTGGCTATGACTTTGAAATATCTGGCACATGATAGTTCTTTTCAAAATTTAAGTTGGTTGTTTAGAGTTGGAAATCCAACAGTTTCCAAAGTAATATATGAGACTTGCGAAGTTATTTGAAAAACAATTCAGCCCATTCACATGAAATTACCTAGTGGAACAAGAAAAATCAGTGCAGTCAGAGCACAAGAACAAGAGCAAATAAATCAAACTCTCAACACTCATATTTTCAAGAATAATGGACAGTGACGTCACGCTTGTTTCTCATTGGTTGTTTAATACCCCGAGAACGGGAAACTTAAATCTTGACCATCTTTACCGTTTTCATTCCCGGCCGACCTTGGTCTTTCCGTTCCAGGAATCTTATTGTGCATGTGTATATACAAGATAACACTGTTCAAGTTTATTCCCGTTTTGGTTCCCGTTGCCGTTTCCGTTCTCGGGCTATTGTGCAGCCGTCCTTAGAGTGTGTAGATTTGGAATCTTGGCTCTACATGAGATCTGATAACTTTTTGACAGTGCAAGCCACATGGTCTCGTCTTGGCAACATTTTACATGAAAATGTTTTTGCTGGGATTTTACTTCTTCCTGTGAGTTTTTATTGTACTATTATCTATAACAAGGAGTCCTTACATCAATTTTCAGACCTCTTGCATCAAAATTCGTGGCAGGCTCATACAATCTTCTATTCCCCAGTTTAAGGGCTTGGAGGGTAAAAATTTTAAGGCTTAGAATTTTTTCATTGTTTGTGTAGTAATACTAGCTCACATGCCAAATTTCAGCATTCTAGGACTTTAGGAAGTACCCCAAGAATTTTGATGATCATCAGTGAGCGAGTCAGTGACGAAATCGTTTTTTTTTTTTAAATATCAATAGAATCTAAAGTATGAGAGCTACGCAAATGAAACTTTATATATTTAATGAGTCCACTATTGACATCATATCCGAATTCAGTTTATCTGGTATTATCCAAACCCAAGTTATGAGGGTTTAAAACAACGACGAAGCTCTTCGAGAAAAGTTAGGTAGTGCTCTTGCGCTTTGCTTGGCTCGTCTAACGTGCCTCCAAATATGGTGGCATAGGTAGGCAAGGTAGGGGGTGGGCTATAGGTTGATTGATGCGTCAGAATGGAACCAGGTACGATAAATACACCCCAGGAAATATTGAAAAATAAAAAATATTTAGTTAAAATCACCATTTTTGACCCGTTTTTTTATTTTCAGGAATTTATTACTTTTTTGAAGTGCTGTATCATGGAACTTAGTGGGTCTACAGACAAGTTTTTCCAGTAAAATTCATCGAAATTTAATGGTTCACGGAATAGAAATAAAGGGGAAAGAGTTACAGGGTAAAAACTAAAAAAAGTGTCAATATTTTGTGATTTTTTCCTCCCCCTGAAAATTGCTTCGCGAAATTTTGGTCGAAGAACATGGGAATAACACTATTGGGTGATCAAAAACAACATACTAAAGTTTCATGAAGATCGCATTTTTTCCCAAACTTCCCCCTATCATTTCAACATGCCGACTGACTGGACTATTATGAATAAATCGTCAAAATAAAAGTACAAAAACACAATCACGAGTTCATGAACTCATATTCATATGATTCTCTGATTTCAGTGTTACAGGCAGTTAAAAGTACAGGACCGAAACGTACAATATTTAATAATATCTAGTTGATATATGAAAATTTCTTCTGTTTCTAGTATCATAATTATAATAAGAAAAAGGGAAACCCAAGCGTGACAGATACCAGAAGTTTGATAAGAGCTTTTTTAATTAAAAAAAAACCGTAAAATTTTCAATTACACTGTTCTCTAGTTTCAATTAACTAACTTAATTAAAACTAGAGAACCGTGTGATTAAGAATTTTATGGTTTTTTTCTATTAGAAAAGCACCCACCTCATTTCTATCATAATTATGTTTATGCAGAACTGAACAAAAAAAATATTTCTTCTTAAACACGAAAAGGCAAGTTTCCAAAACATATATCAGTTAAAGTTGGAAGATTTAACTTTTCGAAAATAATTCTACAAGAATAATTGTAACTAGCTCCGGCCAAACAACGGATAGCTTTCTTCTAGCATATGAAAACATCTTGACTCGCATGAGAAAGGCCCCAGAAACTAATGGTGCAGTCTACAGCGTGTTTGCTCTTTTCACACTTGCATTGAACACTGTTATTAGTGCTATTTGAATAACATCACCATTCGCCATTTTTTTCATTCGCTATTATCATGGGTGTAGCTAGAAGGGGGGAGCAAGAGTGAACATTTACAAAACTCATTGTTCACCCTGGAAATGAAGCTTTATAGTAAGATGCTCAACTTTACTGCAGATTTGAGGAAGGTGTTACGGCTTACTTCACGCGAATGAAATTTTTTTTCATTATAAGATGCTATTTACTTGTACTTGATTACGTATCTCTTGCGCATATGATTGATTTAAGACAAGGAATAATGTCAGGTTTAGATTAAATTAGTTTAAAACAATTACAATCGGTTAATATTCCAAATTTTAGCTCGTGCAAATGAATATGAAATCTTTTTATTGCATAAAGTATTGACAAAACACTCTTATTTATAGCTATGGTATCTAGACTTGGCAAGGGAGGTTTTGCAATTAACGAGAAATTTCTAATAAGCCGACGGAAGTAGCAAACTATAAAACCTTGCAGCTGCAGTTCACTCCGATTACGTGAAATACCATAATTTATTACTGCTTCAACTGCTTGTATATTTGCGAGGTTTAGCTGTATTCCCTGCTTGTTAATAGCAAATCCTAAATAGAAACTCAATCTCATGTTTGAGGAAACTACATTTATCTATTCTTAATTCAAGCAAGTTTTGAACTAAAATGCTGAACATCTCCTTGAGAATTTCTAAATTTTCTTCGATTGTTTCAGTGGCAATGAACCAATCATCAAAATATACACACTTCAGAATAATTTATTGATAGCACCCCATTGTTAATAAAATCTAAGTCTTTGTTATTTTCTTGGATTATGACTTGTTTTCCAAATGTGAGCTGATAATTATCATCGTACATAACATTTCTACCTAATTCTGCATCTGGGATCATAGTTTTATTGGTCCCTACTCGAGATTCTACATTTTTATTAAGTTTATATTTATGTAAATCAACAACAGCAACAGCTTTACAGATATCCAGAATAATTAATGGACTGCTATTAATTCCTTGCCAATTCTGGTCCACATTAAATTGACCTACTTCATCCCGAGGCACTAAGTGTTGAATTATGATATTAGGCTACCTAAATCTGAAAACACATCTATTTTCGCTTCAAGAGGATACATTTCGATTCCAACTTTTCAACCGGAATAGTGAATGACAGAATCGGTACTGGAAGCTTTTCAACCAGCATTGTTGAACTATCTGCAGCAGCGTTAACCGTCGCCGCTGCTACTGATCGTCGTTTGCAACACAGACTAAATATCTAAACTCATTTTTCTTATGGTCGGTTGAGCCACAAGTGAGACATGAACTACGCTCGCGTCAAAAGTCATTCACTCTCAAATGTCTGACTGCTATAGCTTGTGTCCTGAGGATGTTATTTTCAATCTCCTCAGTCATGGCTTGAATCGTGTCTATTTCTGATGAGTTCAACTTGTTGCATAGTTTTAATTTATCGTGAAAATAAACAGACAACTTTTTTCTTACTTTCCACTTTCCGCTTCCATTTTTCTTACCCGGCTCATATGACTTTCGTACGTAGAAATAGTATATTGTGTGGCAAGGGACGAAACAAGACGATTTCAGATGAGGGTGAGTGCTGCTCGCTGGCATCACATTCGGCTGAAATCGTGTCCCGTGCCATACACTGTATTTTTCATAATACCTGCAATGGAACTTTCCATATTACAAATTTGTCATAACAAAGTGAATATTTATCTTTTGATTTTGCAGGTAACAAGTCGGGAGTAACTGCTTGTGCTTTATCAATAAGATGTTGTGATATATTTGAAATTGTCGTATAAATACTTTTTTTCATGAAACTATCGTCTTTTCCATTTAATTCACAGTCACAAATACAACAACTGTCAAATTAACTGAAGTTATATGATCTCCATTTGGAGATTGACAATGAACAAATGCGAGTCTACCAGGGATAAAACGATTTAAGAAATACATTCAGCGGGCAGAAACAAGCTTGTTTCTCCCCATGGGAAGAAACAGGCTTGTTTCTCTTCTAGGGCAGAAACAGGCTTGTTTCTCTTCTAGTGCATTCGGCTACACTTGCATTCGTATGAAATTGTCTTGTTTCGACTGACAAAACAGGCATAGAAACGCGTTGTTTCAATGTAGGTATTATAAAAATATCAATTTCATGTCAATCTTAAGTTCTTTCCAAGTTTTAGTTACCATACCTGGTGTACCTTCATACCAGTCTTTCGCTCTGTTTCTTAGCTGTTTGCTTCAGACACATTATACACGATTCCGATCTCGTAGACTCGATTCATCCAAAATTGCACATAGCTATCTGAATCTCCCGAGAATATTGAAATCTGGCTTCCAATATCAGAATAACTCAATGATGGCTGGCGTTTTTCACGTAACTGCATTACTGCCGCTGTAATGTCTCCTATTGGTATAGGAGTAGCGTTGACAGTATCTTCCTGTGTTTCTAATAGCAGCGTAGACATTTTTTTTGTGAGCTAGATATTTTAATCTTCCAATATCTTCCTAATCCTGTGCTTGTATGTGCATACCACTTCTGAAATTCTGTTGACCCACCTCCTTGGATCGACGGACATAAATATTTTCATTTCTTGTAGGACAACTAAATTTTTTTTTTCTCAAAACACATGTATATAGACATAACTACATAACATAAGAAATGATTAATTCCAAAACTCATCTATCAGTTTTTTATTATTGCTCTTCATCTAAGTGTCCAGGCCGGTTCTTCAAGAAAATGTGGCAGTCCTGATCTGAAATGACTGGCCTTAGGTAGATTTCACAGTTTATCAATCACTAGCAGTTCGTGCCGGCTTCGCACGGGTGGAAATTAATCGATATTCATAATTTTTGTTTTAATTTTTAGAGCATAGTTTAATAATATAAGATAATAATTATTGATATTAATTTCGCATCTAATGCTTGAATAACACAATGATAATTAGAGCGTAGCCTCAACTGTAGAAATTTGATATAGGTGCATAAATCTATAAATGAATAGCTTCGTTAGTATTAATAAGGTAATAAGATTATATTGCAGCGCATGCAATGTAAGTAATTTAAAACTTTTCTACATTTTGGTTTACATTATTGAAGTTTCCGTAGGGACCCCTTTGTTTTCGGAGTAAATTACAGTAAATTAGTAATGTTACTAAATGATAATATAGAATTCCACTAGTAAATGAATCTTTCAAATAAAATATATGTTACAAAATTATAGTGACAAATTTCATGCTGTGGAAACATTTGAATATAAAATTTCTGAAACACTTGTTATTTGTTCCACAAAGTTTCAAATCTAAGAATTGGTTTGGCACCATTATCTTAGATTGGAGAGCAACTGTATACACGTGTTCCGTCTTCATTGGGACAGGTCAGTACAGTATAGCCAACCCAAGATAGTCAGAGCTTGGATCCAAAAGTGTTGAAACTCATAAAGATAGATGGACTGCAAAAGTAAAAACTATATGTAGCACCATCTATCAAGCATAAAGCCAGTTACGGCATGTCACAAAATAAGTGACAAATTTCATGCCCTGGAAACATTTGAATATAAAAACTCTGAAATAAAGATTATTTGTTCCACAATCTTTCAAATCGATCCAGTAGTCTTTGAGCTTATTTATCACAAGAAAAATACAAACTTTTTCTTCTCATAATATTAACCAGCAACTACTATAGAAAGTTTAAATTTATTTTAAATATCACTCAAGCGCCACCTATTTCGCATTGATGATACCATGTCAAAACCTCCAAGCAAGTGATAGCAACAACTATAAAAAGCCCTAACTCAATCGGATGAACGATACACGAACGGAGAAATTCGGCTCTGACGCCATCTGAATTATATATATGATACTATAATGAGAACCCTCACGAAAGTGCCAATAACGACTATAGTAAGCTTCAACTCAATCGGATAAATGATGTACAATCGAACAAACACGGCTCGTGCACCATTTAATGTATGTATAATGGAAACTTTTATGTAAGTGCCACCAACAACTATAGAAAGTTTCAACTCAATTGGATGAACTGTGCTCCAGCAAGCAGATACGTGAGCATTTCTTGTAAAACTGTTTTCTTTAGCCTATGTTACTCAGTGATAAAATAAGATTCTACTGGTGAAAGAAATATTGAAATCGATTCAGTAGTTTTTGAGTTTATTCATTACAAACAAAAATACAAATCTTACTTCTTCATAATATTAGTCTAGATGAGCAGTAATATGAGCAAAAACACGGACTACGACTTTTTTCTAGCTTATTGCATAATTATTTGTTAATGTGGTTGAACTTACTATTCCCTACATGACAAATCAATCATTTTTTATTCAACAATTTTCAGGAGACAGTTGCTAGGGCGCGCTTCTTTATTTCACCAACCACTTTCCTATAGTCTTAGAATAACAATATCGGTTGCATTTCTTCAAATAAATACTATTTGGAAACAAGTTTTATTTGTATGTCTTGTAAATTGATGTCCTCATAAATACATTATAGAGGTGTGGATGGAATTTGTATGTACATTGTGACGATCCCTCGCTGATGGCGGGGCTGTTACCTCTGACGTCGCTGTCAAAACTGCTGATGGTGTGCTCGGGCGCCAATGCGGTTGATGATGCAGTTTCTAAAGCAGACGGCTGGATAGCTCAGAAGGAAAGGGTTAGGCTTGTTGAAATAATCATCAGGAGGTAGGTTTCACAATGAGATTTATTTTCACACAAATAACGATGACGGTGAACATAGAACATATATTTTGCAGGAATTTTCACGGAGGTAGCTTGGCTGATGGTGACAGGACGGCTGTACATGACACTCGACACCAACGATTCGTGAAGCGATTTCCCAAACGGTGGATTAACTTATCTTCTACTCTTGTGAAAACAATCTAATTCCCAAATAGTGACTCTACGATAAACTTGCTCAACGCTGTGAAGCCAACAATGATCCTCTCAACGGTGATTAAAACAATGTAACGCTGCGAAATCACAAAGACTTCGTCAGCGGCGACGCTACGTCAAGTTAATCCAACACTGTGAAGTGAACAAAGACTTCGCCAGCGGTGACTACGTTAAATTATTCAAACACTCAAAAAAGTATTTCAAGTCCAAAAACAACAAAAATATTTTAAGTTCAAAACAGCAAAAGCAAACAAATCAAAGTCTCTTTTACAGACTCATAAAAAACAAACAAACTCACAGATTGTGTCATACAGTTGTGCTAACGGACTTAGCACAAAACTCAACTTAGACAGTAAACACTTTGAAGATGATACTCGGGATCGGAACAAGAAGCGTACTTTGGAACGGCTACTCAGAAGACTGGACTGAAGAAGTGACTTAAATCGACCGCAGGGCCTTATTCTTCCTAAAGTTCAATGGAACCTTATTTGACTTGTTTTTTGATTAATTTCATATTAGCGCTATCAGTAATCTGAAGAAGAAATACCGAAGAAAAAGAAGTCACTCTACAAATACAAATCTCTTCCCAACAAATTCCCTCACTTCTTTTCCTGCTAAATACATTATTATTGGTTATATTTCCTTGAAAATAATATCATCCTAAATCCTTTGTTTATGTCGGTAAAGTCGGTGATGCTGAAACTGTAAAATATCAGATCTTCATTTGTTTTTGTCAAAGATCACAAAGAACAAAACAAGATATACAACATATTATACAGAATAACAGTTGATCACATTCAGGATTCATTAACGGTAAGTTCATGACATAAACATAGATCAAACAATACAGTGTTGTATTTCATTTCAGATGTTTCCAAAATCCCAACTTACTCAACCACATGTTGTGAAATATCAAAACCTATTTATTACAGCTGATGGCTAGTGATGGTCAGGTAAACGATGGAGTAGTGCTTAAACAGAATTACGGTTTCAAAATTTATAAGGCAAATAAGATGTGGAACTAGTTGTGATAAATTTCGAAATATTGGACGGTAGCAGAAGGCTATGAGATGTGCAACTGTGACGAAGTCTTGGGAAAGAATTCGTCACAGCATGTACAGAACTGTGAAGAAGAACAAAATAGAAATGCGAATATCGCAACTTTCACAACAATCTAGGAGCGATTCTGGCAATTGCATTGCGACATCTACATCGCCCAACATTTTTGAAATGCTTTCTATACAATGAAAGCAGGATGAGAACTTCATGTCTTCTGGGATGAAGTATCAGTAAACTCCTTTTTCAATTAGTAAACTACATAAAGAGACGCGTCACAAGAACCCTAATATTTGAACCAAATCCAAACTGATGTTGAGTTTATTCAGAATGTCAGTTTCACCAGTGATAGACTTTGATATACGTTTAATATGGAATATTTTGTAATAACACTCCTCTGATAAGAAAGTTACACCCTTACCACGGTTGGAAATAACATTGATCTATATTTTGCATAAGTTTTCACATGTGTCCGTGTGAGATTGGTTTGTGCATTGCTGTTTTCATATTACGATAACTTGAACTCCTTCTTGCGATACAGTGTTTTGAAGGTGTGCCGGATTCTAGACAAAAAATCAAAAAAATTGAATCACGTCAAATATGATTGTCAGCAGCGAAATCTTTTTATTGTTTCACATATAAAATTTTCCGGTGAATTTAATGATAAAATAAAAAATTAGGTATTCCATGTAAAACAAGGAAGCTGAAGCCAGTTTTTGTGCTACTGGTTTTGAAATATTTCAGTTGAAATGGGCATGTTGGAGAACCCATAGATACTAGATACCAAGAGAAGAATTTTCGTCAATATCTTGTTGAGGCTAAATACCATAATTCTTGAACGGGAAGTATTTTAAAAATCGACGATGAATGCGATCAGGCAGCAAGTATTGGTACGTATAAAATGTATATCATATTAGCACAGCATATTCAAGTCTATTCTAGACTCAAGCAATATAAGAAGACTCTTTAGCATTGATAAGTTTGAATATTCTGGAAATTATCGTATATAATATCACAAGGAACTGTAATTCTATCAATAAATTCTCATTACGGATTCGCCAAATAAATTTACATTTAGAATATTTACATGAGAAGTCAGTCACTCACGATGTCAGCCGTTGTCCTCCATTGTCAAAGATACAAAAATGTGTCGTCCTTGGAGCGTACAGCAAACTTGACAAGATGCAAAGAATCTTGTACAGTGCTGGGAGACTTACTCAGTGGTGTAGCAAATATTACCCATGCCCGGAATGCATTAGATCTCAGGTTCGAATCCCGGCGCTGTACAAGAGTTTTTCAAAAATAATTCGAAAATTAATTTACTCTCATTGAACCGTCTGGCTTATATTAGGTAGTGCGGCGCGCGCGAAGCACAGCCACTGCTACCAAATTGAATTAGAAATGTCAAAGTCAGTAGAAACTCCAATTTTTCCTGAGTATTTGTCAAAAATCGTCACATTGAATCAGTTTGGTACAATTGGAGTATACGAAATTGACGGAAACATAATGAGAACTGAACCAATGAATGCAGTAAAATCGTAAAACAGTATTTGGAGGCAGTTATGTAATTTTAATTGAATCTTATTTTTTGACATTCAAAAAAGTCATGGAAGATCATATACTAGACCGGAAATTTTCATGATAGATAAACAAATAGTCCGCGGTACAGAGCCCCTTTCTCCGGATTATCAACACTCTTTCGAAAACTTATGAGTGGCTTCATTCTGATGAATCCGACAAGTTTCTCATCTGCGAAATTTTTTGAGACTGCTGCATTTCCCACCGAATAGCCGAGAAAGACGTCGATTCTATGATTTATTCTGGATCATCAACATCACTCTCTTTTATAGTTTGATCGTAAGATAATATTAGCAAGAACACTCGCCATATTTCGTCCGACAAAAATATTACGGCGTTCGGCATAACTCGCATCTCCAACATGTCAAAACTACAAGTTTTGTTATATTATTAATATCCTGTATATATATTTCTCAGTATCATTAAGTGAACATCAGTGAATTCGAGTGGTGATATCGTCCGACAAAATTTCTGCTGTATATTTTCAGTCCGAAGCTCTGAAAATGTCAATTCTATGACAATGGTTTGCTGATTAACACTTGTCGCACAAAAATCATACATATAGGTATATATCTTGATCAAACAATATATTGTCCGAAAAACACACAATTTGAAAATATCATTATTATAGAGAAAATTTCCAAAGGAAAGCAGAAAATTGGATGCAGATGTTGAACAAAAAACATAAAAACATACTTGGAAAAAATTGTTCAAACATTAGAAAATCTATCAAAATGATATTTTCCATACGATTCTAAAATATCGATATTTCAAAAATGTCCAAGGATAATAAAAAAAAATTGAAATTAAATTTTTATAATTTATGTAAAAGAATACATGCTCCGGAGAAAAATTATTTTCAAAGCAAATATTCAATTTGATCAGTATCAGATTCATCAGTTGATGAATTCCCACCATCTGCACGAGACTAATATTCATTGTCTTCAGTAGTGCTACTGTCATCCTCATCCTCATTATTATTTGTGTCTGAAATGAAATTCAAAATATATATTCAAATTAAGTAAAGTATATTTATGAACTGATTACAAGATCACATAAGGTCGAATCACCAATCTCGATGACACTTACAGATATGTTTGAAATATGAAAAAGATGGAAAGCGTGAGTACAGAGACTATTAACAGGTAGAACAAGATTATTCTTTCTACCTTCTATGGTTTTACATTGGGGAAAATCACTGTACTTATCTTTAGAAATCGATTCCAACATATTATTAGTGAGAATTTGTGAAATAAGTTTTCTGAATTTTTCATGAATATTCAGCACATATTTTGTCGGACAATCATACCAATGTCTTCTGTACGTCATTCCAAAGAGAGAAACATTTGAAATAAATGATTATCTACCAATTTATTATATTCACAATAATTTTACAATATTCTGAAAAAATTTGAATATTTTCAAATTTTCATTTCAGAGATTCTCTTTAGTTATTCTGCTGGAGCAAGTTCACTTCAATCAAGCACTTATTGTTGATTGCAGCACTTTTATTCAATTTTTAATGCTAGTTCCTCTAATTGTATCTATCTCTTTTACATCGTGTAATTCATTTCGGAAATTTATTAATTTGTTTTGTGCTGTTCATTTCCTCTAGTGAACTACGTTGCTTTAAAAGTGCTTATATATTTGGATCTGTAAATTGTGTTCATTAACGTAGAGATCAAATTTGTGTATTCAATGATGTCGATTGTGATTGTTCCGCAATTGCGTGTGCGTTAGGTGCACGTAATTTGTATGTTAATCTCTGCTATTGTTATTAGATATAACAGAAAGGCTTGGTTTTCCAGCAAAGGGCCATCGTGAGAATTGGTCACACTAAGGTACCGCTACAGGATGCACTTCCCTCTGCGCACATCATTACGTAGCTCTGCAATGAGTTCTAGAGCGAACGAGCGGAGTAGCAGAGGAGTAATGGTATATAGTCTTAGTCTTGATCTTGATATGAGCCTAAGGATGCCGGAAAATGTAGCAGTTGGTGGAAGTCCTCAATCAAATACATTGCGTAACTAGGTGGTATTGCGGACCTCGGTATATGCATTGATCATGTATCTGAAAATTAATTTGAAAACGACGAGCACCCCGGTGCTACGGGTTCTTAGCGCTAAGGTACTCATTAAGGAGATAGAATCAATAGCATAATTATATCGAGTGCTTTTGCAGTAACATCGTGAAGTAATGTGGTAACCCAGCTTTTCGAACAAAATAAAATTATAGATCCGATAAAGAAGCTCGGAGCAAACAAGCCAAAACATCTCCCAAATCATCATTCTTTTAGCCAACTAATTAACTAAAGGACATAATTTAACTAATAAACTTTGCTATTCAGATCCTGGTTTTTTAATTTATTTTAGCTATTTTGTATTGCTTTTTCCGAGGAGCTGTAATCGATTTGTATTTTTTCAGATCACTTGCTGAGGATAAGTCTGACTGTTGAAAATGAAAGACATTGAGGGAGGATTTCATGAGGGATTGGACATCGTGGGATGTGCAGAGAATGAGATAAGCTGCCAAAACTCTCTATATATTTCAATTGTCTGCAGAATGTCTTATTATCCAACAGTCCATACAAAAATGGAACCACTAAAATCATTAATAGGTTCAAAATACAATCAATCAATTTAGAATAGAAAATTAGTCACTGGAAAATACAGTTTGAACAAAATGAATTCCAATATCACTATGATATTATTGAACAAAATATCAGCTTTATTCATTGGCACAGACTCCAATTATTTTTGGAAAACAAATCCTACCTCATCAATAATATTTAATAAGCATATATAAAAAAGTTCGATAACATGTTGCTCATAGCTATCAACGACCACCTATCATAAGAGAACTGATTTTACAACATGACGCAAACTATGATACCCAAACGCGTAGTACGTTTGCTATAATTAGGACGCAATTTTACTGTACCATTTGAAGCAAATCAATTACCTCTTTTTCAATTAATTGGAGATGTGAAGTGAAATTATCTGTCAAATGATTGACATTGAGATTAAAAACTTATACAGAGCACAAATTGCTAACTTTTTCACGAATTATAATTATAAAATTCACCAGAAGAAAGTAAATTATGACGTAATCAAAAAATATAACGAAACGAAACAATACCTAAAACAAAATGATGACAACTTTATTATCAAAGCAGACAAATCAAATTTAACTGTGGCTTTAAGTAAAAACGGATATAATAGTAAAATAGGAGATTTATTGGATGATAGTGGCACATACATTGAAAGAAGTAGATATCTCATAGCGAAAATTCAGAGTTCAATTAATAAACTTGTAAAAAATTTATTTGACGAAAAATAGTGCAATCCCCCCCAGAATTTTTGGTGCTATTGAAGTACACAAAAACAAAAAACCTCTCCGCCCTATCATTTCTGGGAATAATTCGCCAACAGATGAATAGGCTACATATTTAACTCGAGTACTTGGTGATTCCGCATCCTAAGAGTTCATCTCTCAAGTAACATTAGATATTGATTATGTTTTCATTTCATTGGAGGTAATCTCAATATAGACTAACATTCCAATTATCCTATTGCAAAAATATGATATTATATCTTAACGTACAGACATACTACTAGACGAGTTACTAAATTCAATTATATTTTGTGCAGAAGTTGCTTCTTCAAATTTAATGGAGAGTTCTATAAACAGATTTTTGATGCAGCAATGTCTCCTGTGGCTGATTATGGATTTGATTTTGAATGAGGCTATAACAAAGCTATCATTTGGAGTTCTTTTCATGAAGAAATACGTAGATGATTTGATTACAGCTGTGCCAAGATCTAAAATAAATGAGATTGTATCCACTTTCAATTGCTTTGAGTGCGCTCACTTACAATACATAGTAGAAACATATGTTACCAACAACCTTCTTTTTTTAAATTACTGATTGAACAAGAATGTGACAACATTGCAACCAAATGGAACAAAAAGCTCTTACAAGTACCAAATTCTTAAGTTTCCAATCTGATCATCCGAAAAGTCAACTTCTCAATTTTGCTAAAAATATGTTTACCAGGGCACTTACCAATAACTATATGACACAGAAACCGTAGTATACTTAAAATCTAGTTTCGAGTAAACAATCCTAATCGCTTTCAAGGTCAAACCATACAGGAAGCGTATGCTACAAACACATTATTTGTATCACTTTAAAGTCGAACTTTTGGCGTTCAGTTTATCTGTGTGGTGCGTTGTTTACTTCAATTATCTAAGCTCAATTAACCATCATATTATTCACTTCAGTGTGTGAAGTGACTGAGAACTTCTATCAATTGGTGAGTTTGTCTGTCATCGAGTTTTGTGAGTTTGGTATGTATAGCGTGACGCTGCGCTAAGTGTATGATCCTTTTCCTTTGAAGTGCTGGTATCCTTAGCTACCTGAGGTACCAATGCCATCGTTGCTCACACCTTGACCGTATGATGGCAGTGATTGCTGCCAACCGCATGTGCCGTGTGTTATTGCGGCGACGATGTGATTCCAAGAGTGCATAAATCAACCAACCTGCGTGTGTCGCAGGCATTGGTACGGCATGAGATAAAAAGATAGTTCTAGTGATTTAGCTATCTGGGAGCTAGAACCACCGGTGCTACAATATTCTGTCGGTGTTGCGCGAAAATATGTATATGCCAACCGCATGTACTGTAGTGTTGTGTCGAGCCTGCTATTTCAAAATAGCAGTTACTTCTGCTATTGCTACTTTCATTTAGCAGTTGAAAATAGCTGCTAACATAATAGCAGTTACATAATATTTAGAAGCGCGTCATATATAGCGAAACCTTTCTTGTACCTTGATTGAATGAAATCTGAATTGCTATTTGCTTCTATCTCTTGCATTTTCTGTATCTTTGATCATTTCTGTATCAATTCCTCAACGTACAGTATAGAGACTAGGTTGAATGTAGATAATAGAAGACTGATTTGTTTTGCTTCATTTATCGAGTTACCTATTTTAGAAACAAGCTCTAAATGCTTATACTTGTACAATAAAATGACTCATCATGAGAAAGATATTTTTTGAGGGCACATTTTCATAATGACCGTTTTTCGTGAGGTCAATAATAAGGATTTATTTCCGTTTGCCTAGTTGATCCGTGAATTGAAATACTGGATCTTATTAGCATTATGCCATAGGTACCAGTTTTAAGTTTATTACAATGCTTCTGGACGTCAACAGAAACAAAATATTATCGAAAGTAGCCGAAAGAACAGTAAGATTGATGCGAACGCAAAGCGAACTGCGAAAAGCTTTGAAAAAGATCCAGTTTAATGGTTTGGTCATGTTAATGTCTGTGCTATGCTGGTATCATTGGCGCGTTAAGCAATTCATTTCCATCTGCTATCTAAAATGGCAGCTATTTTTCTAGCTCGTAGCACTGGTCACTGCTATGTTGTTGTCTGTACTATGCTGCTATCTATTGGCGCATTCAGCAACTTGTTTCCATCTGCTATTTGAAATAGCAGCTATTTTTCTAGCTTGTAGCAGTAACCAACTGCTACGAATCATATATCAGTCAAGAAATAACAGACTGCTATTTAGCAACTCATCACTAATGTACTGTGTGTTATTGCGAGCAGCGCGGTTGTTCCAGTGGGTAAATCGACCAACTCACGTGTGCCGCGGGCATAGACGTTCACTATAATATTGGTAACCATCTATAATAATAATAATAATAATAATTTATTTAGATAGCTTGAAGCTAAAAACAATACAAAAAATAATATATAAAAATATCTCCAGAAAAATTTTACAGAATATTGTACATTAGAAAATTGTAACAGAAAAAACGTATAATATAAAATAATAGTTAAGTACTTTACTATAATAATGCATCGAAAGAGCCTATTCCAATAATAATTGCTTTTTAAGCTTTTTCTTAAATACCTTAATATCAGTAATATCTTTAAGAGTTCTATCTAAGTTATTATATAAATGAAAACCTTCTACAAAAATAAAACCTTGGGTATTTACATTCTTATAACTATTGATGTGCAAGTTATCTTTCTTTCTAGTATTATAATCATGAATTTTATTGTTAAAAATTAGCATCTCAGACAAATATTCGGGTACTTTGTTATGTACCATTTTATAAACAAATATGGTAACAAATTTAGCTATGTCCAACCACTGAAGAACAGAAAGCATGTCTCTAATTTTAGTGTATCTATTGCACTTCAAAATACACCTCATGCATTTGTTTTGTAAAAGTTGAAGCTGGGCGAATTGAGACTTGTTACACCGAAGGAGAATTGATCCACAGTATGTTAAATGAGGAAGCACTATAGTGTTATAAATAATTACTTTACTCCATCTAGATAGGGATTTTCCTAATCTACACAAAAAATTTACTTTCTTAGCAAATTTCTTGATAATATTTTCAATGTGTTCAGTAAACTTCAATTTATTGTCAATAGTCACTCCTAAATATTTTATAGTAGCCACAAACTCTATTTCACTGTTATTTATAATAACTTTTTTATTGGTACTACCAGTCTCTTGATGATGTTTCCTAGTATTCACAAGCATACACTTTGTTTTATTTGTGTTTAGTTTTAGTTTATTTATAGTTAACCAATTGCTCACAGCCTTCAGATCCTGATTTAATGTATCTAACAGTATGTCTTGATTGTCGCTGTCTAAGAATATTAGAGTATCATCTGCAAAGAGATGAATTTTACACTCATGTAGAACATCCGGTAAATCATTAATATAAAGAATAAATAGTAAAGGCCCTAAGACACTGCCTTGTGGAACACCATTATCGCACAATTTTTTGTCGGAGATCTTATCTCCGTACTTAGTTTTTTGTACTCTATTTTCTAGATAGCTTTGTATCCAACTAAGAACAGTCTTATCAAAGCCCATGTTCTTCAATTTTTCCAATAATAATTTGCGGTCTATGGTTTCAAACGCCCGCTGAAAATCTAGAAATACAGCACAAGATGTTCTTCCACTATCTAAAGAGTCTTTCCATTTTTTTAAATATGAATTGGATAGCGTACTCGCAAGAGTGTTTTTCTCTGAAACCTGACTGCCACTTACTGAGTATGTTATTCTCATCAATATACGATTTAATTTGATTGTATGCTGATATTTCTAGTAATTTTTCATTCGCAACCAACATGTTAATAGGTCTATGTTCCTCCACTTTAGATGTTGCGGATACTTTTGGAATCGGTATTATCAAGGATTCCCTAAGTCTTTCTGGGAATATCCCAGTCTCTAACGACGTATTGATTATGTTCAGTAGCGGGTATCCTAGGAGTGGAAATAAATGTCTCATAGTTTTGATATCTATTCCATCCCAACTAGATTTGTTTTGATTCTGATTGAATAAAATATATTCCAATTTATTGATGGAAAGTTTCTCGAATCTGGAAAATTTGCAGTTGTACTTATTACTGGCACTGAGATTGGTAACGCTAACTTTCGGAATTTCAACTAGGATATCATTTATACTGCTGATATAGTACTCGTTGAATACATTCGCAATTTCTTCATCATCTTCAATAACTTCATTCTTGTATGAAATATTGTTTTGTTTTTTAACGGACTTTTTTCCTAAGAGTGATTTTAGGGTATTCCACATTCCATTCTGATTACCCTTATTTAAATCAATTTCACTTTCATAGTATTCTTTTCCACATTTTCGGAGCAGCATAACATAATTATTTCGCGATTTTTTGTACTTTTCCTAATCAAAATTTGAGTCGGTTAGCTTGAACTTGCGGTAGTTATTATCACGTTCTTTTCTAGCCTGAAAAACAGCAGTGTCATTCAACCATGGCTTGTTGAAGTTTCGCTTGATAACTTTTATTTAACTGCACTCTGTTTTTGTTTTTATAATATTATTGCAAAAAATGTCACACAATTTGTTAACGTCACTAATGCCATACTCCCAATTGCACTCAGCCAAACCAGTTATCATTTGATCAGTTTTGATATCTGTAACAGTTCTAACACTATGCGTTACTGAATTAATCATAGTTGGGTAAAATAAAAACACAAATTCAGACTTTTATAATTAGTTTTGTAGACATTAACTGTTTTTTTGATGTTAACAGATTACTCATCGCTTTTACCCTCTTCCATGAAAGTTTTGAAACAGCTGAGCCACTCTGACTTCATATCACCTAAAACGGTGAAATTGTCATACACACCTAAAACTCAGGACGACAGATCGCCTTTATTTATTGTTCCTGATTTATCAGGACCGTATAGTACAAGTTTAAGGAAATTTGCAGATAAAATGTTGTTTCCTGTTTATTGTGCATCGCTATCAGCAACAAGAATCAAAGATGACATAATAGAGATCTTAGCTCAGGTAAGTAGAAAATTATCTAATTCTATAAAAGAGCGAGCTGAATCGGAAATACTTTGATTCACTTGATACTTATTAGTTCTATAAACCATGATTTTTTTTCTGTCATATCGCTGTGATTGTGCAATATGATTGAGGGCTAGTGATACGTTGTGATAAAATAATAGGATTCAAAGAGCTCAATATGCCATTTATCCACTTGCCTTGTTTCGCTGATACTGCAATGTTGAGTTTGAAGCTCCATTCAATTACAGTTCAGAGACTGAAATTTCACCTGCAGAATTGAACACATATAAAAGAAATGAGTCTATAAAATGAATAAATATTCTAAAATTACTACAGAGCACCATAAACAATTTAACACTAGAAATTTTTATATTATCATACTCATTTAAAAATGCAAGTGAGAAAATTTATTCTCAAGAGCACAAGTGGTTTGGTTGACAATCCAGTAAGATAAATGTTTTTGAAAGCTCTGGGAGTCCAACAAGTCTTTATCATCCTGATTTTCTTGAAATATAGTGTTCTTGTAATGGAGATTCTTCCTCTCGTAGCTATCACTTTGATGACTATTATTCGTAACAAGTGTGGCTTTTATTGAATCAGCCACATTCAAGTGAAATGTATCATTAAATTTATGATACGATATTTATTATTACTTAGGAATTGCCTATGGTGGAAGAAAAAAGTTTATTACCTTTTTTAATCTAAATACTTCGACTTGATTCTTAGTACCATTCACCAAACACGATTAAAATCCAAATTTCGATGTAAATTCTTCCAAAAAAGAACTACATTCTATTCTATTCTATTTGAGTTCCAATGCAGTGAATGCGACTAATTCATTGCCTCTCCACTAGTGGACAGACACCAAAATGAAGCAGCCGTCGACTCCGAATTGAAGATTGAAATTTATCTTTCGATTTTTCAGCTCTTCCAAATGAAGTACTGCTGGCTTGAGTTGCCAAATGCAACTTATGAACACACTTCCAATAAGTGATGTTACTATATTGAGTTACCGATTGCAACTAACTTGTTCACATCCCTTGTTTTACAAGTAACCTCTCATAGTTACGTTTACATTGTTTAATTTTATGTTTTCTGATAGATGTGTTAATTCAAAATATTAGAAACCCAAAACACACTATCTAGATTAAGGAAAGGTTTATTGCTTTTCTTCACTGGCCTCATTAGTAACTGATGGAGCGATATTGTTAACTGAGTTGTTGTATTTGGAATTGACATAAAACCGCTATTTTTACACAGTAATTGTTCAGTCGCGTGATCGTGTGAGCAGTAGCTTCTATTCGCGACTAATCCTGGCGATTCTGTCGCCCGTCCTTTTCCACACTGAGCATTTTATCTAAAATTTGAAGGACAGCTTGATCAAAAATAAAAGGAATCAAATTTCGTTTTTGATTTAAATGATTATTATTCTCTCCAAAGAGGCATTTTTCTAATAATTACTATTTTATCTCTGAATCCTTGATGTTAAATTTAAATATCTGTACAGATGACAAAAAAACCACTCATAAAAATATTTTGATCATATCACATATGTAAATATCGATACTTGGCACAGTTACCAAATCTATTTGAAAAATGATCTATTTCGGCTCAATTATAAGAAATCATTATAAAGAAACCCAATTATACTAGCGCTACTTGAATTGACCCGGAAATCTAAAATCTCACCTCCAGTTCAATTCAATCAGCAGTTGTAGGTACATCTGATCTTAATAAAAATATTTATTTTATTTGACTGTATTCTTTACAAATTATTACTTTAATGTTCAAAACTAAAGTACTTACCCAAAATGGGGCAAATCCCGTTTTGGATATCTTATTCTAGAGAAAGATTTTTGGATATAGCAACGGATCAGTTTATTCACCTCGTTAATCCACAGATCTGCACCATATTTTTGGGAGGACAGTAGAAGGTTTCAATAAAGCCAAACCATTCACCATAAAATTTGCCGCGTATTTGCCGCGTTGATGCCAAAATTATCTCTTGATTTTACTAGCTCTATCTTCATTTGTAGAGTTTCCGATTCAGTGAACCCTACTTGGCTCACCGAAATATTTGGGGCTATTCTGTAACTCAATCGATGAATTTTTATCGATCATTATCTATTTCAGCCAATGAACGTAGGTAGCACTGACAAAAACTCTGAATATTTGCTTGTTACAATTATTTCCATTTGTCAAAAATCTTATCGATCGATAACTGGTGGTAGGAATATGAAACAACAGGTTGCACGATAAGCTGAGTTGAGAGCTCGTCAAATAGAAGTCGATTATATTCAAATGACTAAACCAGACTACCAATAAGTGTGTTACTCCTGGTTACTATTTTGAGTTATCGATTGCAACTGATTTGTTTACTTGCCCTTATATCCCAAGTAACCTCGTTTAGTTACTGAAGCATTGTCTATTCAATGTTTTCTGTCGATAAGTTGATCCTAATACAGAAAGCTTTCTAAATTAACGAAGGCAGTAAACTTTTCCTCCACTGACCTCAGTAGTATACGTTTTGATGATTTAAATATTCTTGAAAGTTTGAATGGACATATCAAGTTCAAAAGTGAACAGTATGAGCGAATCTTTGAACATGTGTCTTACAGCGTTTTTGATCCTGATTTCAAATAAAGTTCATAAAAATATGTATTTTTTTATATTTTAAAATTTGCGCTGGTAGTTCTTAATTATTTTCAATACATTGATAAATTCCTCTTCTATTTCAGCAATTCATCAATATTGGATCTCCTAAGGTAAACAGGCTGGTTGGAATATCCTGGGGTGCAATTCTAACATTGGAAATTGCAAAAAAAAAAATGGAAAGTTTGGGTAAGAGAGTAGAAGTATACTTGATTAACGGAGTGCCACAAATGATTAAAAGTTTCTCAAACCATTTTTACGTTAATGGAGAATTCGACTTCACCCTACTCACAGAACTCATTAAAATAGATGGACAGGTAATCAATTATTTGATATTTATTGAATTTTGAATTATATGCTGAGTGTGTGATCTATCATTTTCTAGACATAGAATTTTGTTAATGTGTACTTATTTCATAATTATGTTGTGTTACAGAATTTAGAGGATATTCTTTCTTCTTCTGATGTATCTAAAGTTGACTGCAAAGATATTTTTGCATCACTAATGGTTCTCAAAAATCATATTGAATATTCCAACTCCTATAAACCATTGAAAAATAAAATTCGTGGACTTGTTACCATGATTCTTCCTGAGTCCACATTGCAAGAAGATACAAACCTATTAGAGGTAAATTCATTCCAATGACATTTTATATGGCATTTAACGATGTTAAGTTAGTGAACGCAATACAAAAAAATCAAAGAAAGGTTCAAAACGCGAGAAATCAAGCATTCTTATTCTCCGAGTTGTAAGTAGGTATTTCAAATTATTTTCGGATAATACTTCTCTTTGTATATTGTTAAGGAGCCCACCCTCGTTTTCCTCACATCGTCAAATAAACAAATGAAATATATTTGTTTAGATAGCTTAGACACACACACATACGAATAATGATCATAAGTCGCAGAAAATGTCAACTTTTGGTAGAAAGCTGCACCATCTTCTTACGTCAAATATTACGCATAAAGCAATATATTATTGTTCTTGAACAGAATAATTAAAGTTATCCTTATCATAAAATCAACTTGAGCAAAGTACGGCGAAGGGAAATTTTCACAATCCATGTATACGCGTACCTTAGGAAAGCAAAGCGAAGAGAAGCATGGCGCAGCCTTCTTCCAATAGAATATATTTTTCTTCGTCGCATTTCGCTTCGCATCTCTAAAGTACGTGATAACCAATTAAAACGAAGCAACCCAAATTAGAACAAAGCTCGAAAAAGTCCTGTGACTCATCCAAAATATTGCGGTGAAACTTGGCACCATATTCAACTAAATGGAATGGACCCACATATCCCGCCGTTCTGTATGTTTTCTTGGCCTACTTCTTCATACAATAATAAAACAATAATATGTTCAAAAGTCCTAGCTATCAATATTTTCACATATTTTCACAGAACTTAAATAATTGCAACGATACCCTAACGAAAACAAGAAAAAAATTCCGAAATTAATCGCTTCAGTGCTCCTATTTTTGCTCTATTGCCTTTGGTCTATGTTGTTTTACTGTGCCCGTCTTCGTCACGCTTAGCTCCATTTTGTATGGGAAACCCTTCATTTTACTATTTAAAAGCAAGAACTTGTTATTAAAACGGTGCAAAAATTGATCAAAAGTTAGCATATACTGTGATTTGTAAACATTTCCAGAATATATGCGATGAAAAGTACCAAGAATATTTATGTCTAACTTATCCAAACAAATCAATTCCATCCGCATACCTTGTAGCATAGGAAAAACGGCTAGAAGAATTTTACAGAATTATGTCCAGAAGAATATTTCCATTACATCATCAAATATTTGTAAAAAAAATTACCTATCAAACAGAAAAATTACAATTTATATGAAAGTCAGAAAAAAAAGTTCACATATACAGAGTGTGACAGACCACATGGATTTTAATCTCTGTATTTCTCACGCTAGGACGCCCAGTATTTCTTATTTAAGATGCAGAGCAAAGCGTATCGCATCAACCTACATAATACATTGATTTTGATTTGTTCTCTATCTCTAATGGAAAAAACCTGGCAGCCTACAACGAAAAATAGAGAGAGATTAGAATCCAGGTGGTCCACATGTGAATATTTTTGAAATTACTATACATTAATTTGTTTATTTTCAATTGAAGACTAGTTGAACGATATAATTCGAATATAAAAACGTCAATATCGATAAGCAATCTTATCTCTAGATTCAGCTCTCACAATATTGTTCTGTTCCAATATAATTAACAGTTCTGCAAGTCTTCTAGGCTCATGGCTTCTTGGACGATGCTCCTCCGCTGAATTCTTTTTGAGATTTTTTCTCTCTATCTTCTTATATTCAGTTCTTCAATGTCCCCTCTTTTTTTATCTTTATACCTCCTTCAAAAACTTTATGCACTGTCCTGTCTTTCTGCATGCGCACAAGCCATCCTAGTCTTTCTGCTTTTATAACTTCTATTATATTCATATCGTTAAACAGATCCATAACTTTCACATTTGTCCTGAGTAGTAATAATAATAATGATAATTATTTTGTCTGTAGGAATATATACAAAGATATACAAAGTTTTCTGTCAAAAACAGAATGTAAAGTACTCCAAGTATTCCTTAATATTATAGAAATGTTTACTACCTAGAAGAATTTTGACAAATACCTTAAAACTATGAACATTATCAATCAATTTTATTTGATGAGATAACGATTGTTAACTTTAACTGCTAAATAATAGGTACTTCCCTCATAATGTGATGATTTGTGAATTGACATACTTGAATCTTCTTGATTTCTTGTAGTTAACATCAAGTTTGTGTACAAATCTTTGTTGGTGATGAATATTGGAAAAACTCATAGATAAAAAGAGAGGTAACCGTTATTTTATTCATACTATTAAAGAGCGTTTTACAATGAGTTTTTGAATGAACTTTGGCCGTATATCTTCTTTTGCAATAAAAATATTTTGCCGACGTGAGGACTAGTACCCCAAAAAATTGAACCATGCCTAATTCGGCTCCCAATATAAGTATAGTAATAAGTTCTTAGAGTAACAGTGTTACCAATATTTCTCAATTTATAGATATCATAGCAACTAGAAAATCACTTAGCTTGCAAATTTTGAATATGATAGAACCATTTCACATGTTCATCCACCAGCATACCTAAGAACTTGATACTGGGTGTTGTATAAATGGTGCTGTTGTTATTGCGTATAAGTGGACTGGCATTATTATTATATCTCATACTGAACATTATGAATTTACTCTTTTCACAATTCAATACAAATTTATTACTAAAATATCAAACTGACATTGAATGAACACAGTATTTCAAAAGAGTTGGAGAGTTATTAGATAGTGTTCCCTATTCAAAAATAGGTAACAATTTCCTACCGAAAATGATGACGAAATATGAAAAAACGATGGAAGATTGATTGAAATTGGTTATTTGAGATGCTCTCTCATTGTTTCAAATACAGTAACACCAAAAATGTATTGCCTCTTGAATTCATAAGTCCGGTAATCATGGGTCCAATGTTTTCCGGGATAAATTCATCTACTTATTCACTCTTCAAATAGTCTGCGGATTCCATAATCTTAAACTAGAACTTCAAGAGTTTACAAGAGAAATTCCCATCAATTTAATGATCTCAAATAAAATAGATATATATATATATATATATATATATATATATATATATATATATATATATATATATATATATATATATATATATATATATATATATATATATATATATATATATATATATATATATATATATATATATATATATATATATATATATACATATATATATATATATATATATATATATATATATATATATATATATATATATATATATATATATATATATATATATATATATATATAGAAGAAATAATCGTAACCGCAATTAAGTAGAATTTGAAAATTTATTGGGTATTTCCGGTTAAGTTTTTTCGGGCAATGTAATAAGTAGACTCTTTGAAGTTGTCTAGCTTTCGGTATATTTTATACCTTCATCAGGACACTACAATATTAATGATAATGTAAGATACAAAAAGATTTCTAACATTATTTACTTACATTTCGTGAGGCTTCAAAAATCAGCCAGATTAATAATAATAATTATAACTATCAACAACATGAATACAATCAATTAATTCAAAAGAAGAAGAACCAGATTAAAAATCATGAAAATTAAAGTAGAAACTGTGAAAAAATAGTATAAATATGAACAGTCAAAAAATGATATAAATAAAAATAAAAACAATTTTTTGAAAGAAAATTTTACACATAAAACTTGATTTCCAAAATTTTGAAAATAAATATTAAATTTTTGAAAAAATTTTTCTGAAACAAATTTAAAATCCCAAGAAATGACACAAATAGAGAAAAACTCAAAAAAATGAATGTAAAAAGAAAAATTATTAATTAAACTTCTTAGATATTTCAAATAAATTGGCATATATTGAACTCAAGCCATCTATGTCACTTTTTTTATTCATTGTATTATCTGTCGTTTTAATGTAAAGCATTTCCAAAAAGGATCGTTTTTTCAAATTCTTTTCAACATCTAAAACTGTAGCATTACTGTAATCTATTTAATGTTTTTTTGAATTTTTATGCATCGCCAATGCAGTAGCATTGGGTTTTAAGTGTGTGTCACTTTTATGAGATGTTATTCTACTAATTAACTGTTGACAAGTTTGCCCAATATAGCATTCATCGCAATTTTTACAAGGAATTTTTAAATTAAATTTGACATGAGCGGGGCTGGTACTTTATCTTTTAATCTAGTGAAAGTTGACCTAATAGTTTTAAAATTTCTTGTAATAATTTTCGTTTTATCATTTCTCAAAATTTTCATGAGCTTAGGTGTAAGATTAGATATATTTGGAATTGAAGCAAACAAAACTCCCTGACGAGTTTTATCAGCCTGTACAACTTGACACTGGGGAGGTTCCTTTGGTATATGAACATTAAAAAGTAGACTATTAACAAGTTTTTTTGGATGAGAATTTTGGATAAGTACGTCTCTTAACTTGATGAGATTCGTTTGGTGGAAATCATCTCATCTTCAACCCTAAAATAACATTTACTTCCAGACGACGAGGCTGTTCTGAATTCATTTTTTGACTGTTCATATTTATACTATTTTTTCACAGTTTCTACTTTAATTTTCATGATTTTTGATCTGGTTCTTCTTCTTTTGAATTAATTGATTGTATTCATGTTGTTGATAGTTATAATTATTATTATTAATCTGGCTGATTTTTGAAGCCTCACGAAATGTAAGTAAATAATGTTAGAAATCTTTTTGTATCTTACATTATCATTAATATTGTAGTGTCCTGATGAAGGTATGAAATATACCGAAAGCTAGACAACTTCAAAGAGTCTACTTATTACATTGCCCGAAAAAACTTAACCGGAAATACCCAATAAATTTTCAAATTCTATATATATATGGAATATAAAATCACAACTCGAAACTAAGTTTTTAAAAAGTTTATCTTAAACTTAGTTGACTGGCTAGTACATTGGTTACAACAAAAATGACTATTTTCTAACTATGAACTACATATATGCAAAGATTATCTATCTGTCATCATTTTCTGTTTCCCGTGAGAAAGAACTTGAAATTAGATTCTTGCTGTCCAGAAGGCTGATGCAATGTCATATAAAATGGTGAAATACAGGGTGTGACCTTATATTACTCATATATATATATATATATATATATATATATATATATAATTTAAAGGAAACAAAGTTTGAATTTTTTTGATACTACAATGGAATAATCTTTTTTTTTTCAGCACTCTGAGCAATTCCGTTATAAGATTTTGAATGTGGACGAACACCGAATTCTACAAAGCGTAAACCTCATTGAATACCTTCATGAAAGCATGGATATAATTTTTGTTTGAGATGTTATATATTCTTGTATCTAAACTAAATAAATATATTGTTTCATCAGTTTTAATTTTTTTCCCACACAAGAACAGCGCTGTACGTTGAACACCAACAGCCTTGTCATCGAAATGATATAATCTAATCAACAATACAGGATTAATATTATTTAGCATAATCATGGTATTTAGTCATTCAAAACAAATTTCAACGAAGGCTCAATCACTCTAGATATCATTTTACATCACAATGAGAATCTTGCAATCACGGTAAATTCAATGTGATATCCTTCAATTTTCACAATATATTGTACAATTTGTAGAGTTGAAGTCTTGATGCTATAATTTATGGACTGTATTCAGTAAAACTTCAATATATTTTTTTTTGTTTTGTTCAATTTATTATTTCATTCCAAATTGGCAGCTCTGAATTATCGAAAAGAAGGTGAAGAAAAGAACAGCCTACCTCAGAGCTACAATTTCGCAGGAGGAAGAATTTCTTCTTCGAAGGCAAGCGTTGCAGAGGTTCAGGAACAATGAAATCAGGGAGCAGCCTTGCAGTACAGCAGGCACTCGCTTCAGGAGCGATGAAATCAGGAACCGTCTCACAATAAAGCAGTCACTTGCGATGATGAAATTCAGGAGCAGCCCAAATATTTCAATAAAACCACTCGTAGAATTTGAAGGTGAAATTCAAGGGTTCGTTCCCAATAAATTGATGTAAAACATAGAGAGTAGACAATAAATAATAATAAATTTAATATAAAAACTCTAACTTAACTTTCAAAACTCAATATATGAGTGAAAATTCGAAAAAAAAAAAACGTTTTCTCTCTATCACCCTTTTTGTATGACTTGTTTATAGTTATTCCCGCAATTATTATGATTTTTTTCACGAACATACAATTTGGATCTTGAAGAAAACCACCAAGCATCCAAAGCAAGCAATGCCCTCCTGATCCCAGGTTCAAGCATTTAGAATGCGCCAACCTGGATTACTTTAGATAAATGGAGCAAACAAGTCTAATTGTCTACAGGTGCCCACATACGAGTATAGTGTAGGCAGGAAGATGCTGAGGTCTGCAGATATTAGTACCTAGCGTTAGCCATGACGTCATCTTGAAACAAAGTGACAAAGGTGATATATGGATGATAATAGGAATATGGTGGCATTGAATTTGCAGCAGTCAACAGAAGCAAAATCAAGATACCTCTTGAATTTGTTTTGTAAAATAACCCGGTACAAGTATGCTAACCAGTTTCTCAAGTATTATAATGATCACAAACAATATAAATATTGAAACCAAGTATGTTCATGACTTATCTTAACGGCGAAAAATTTCTTGAAATTGTTAAGGGGTTGCGATGATAACAAATCGATAAAAGATATGATAAAATATAAGTACAAAATATGAAAGACTCATGTTTGGCTGATGAGCTGTTGGTGGCCTTGCCGTCAGAAGTAAAGGGCTGATCAGGTGTTAGGACGTTATTATGCCGAATTCTCCTGAAAGTAATACAAGTTTGAGCCACACTGTGAGATGCCATCAGAAAGTCACACACATCAATTCTCTGCCATCAAGGCATTTCAGGTTCAGCTTAGGTAATTAGAATGGATATAAAAATTATACACCTGTCTCAGAGGTTGGATAGGATATCTGGTCAACAGATAGGCCGTTAAGTTCATAGAAGAGATGGCTACCAATATTATAGTGAACGTCGATGCCCACGACATACGCGAATTGGTCAATTTACCCACTGGAATAACCGCGCTGCCAGCAATAACACACGGTACATGCGGTTGGCATATGCATATTATCGCGCAGCACCGACAGAATATTGTAGCACCGGTGGTTCTACCTCCCAAATAGCTAAGTCACTGGAATTATTTGGCTATCAGTACCGTAATGCCGTACTAATACCTGCGATACACGCAGGTTGGTTAATTTATCCACTTTTGGAATCATCCCTGATGGCACTGGTACCTCAGGTAGCTAAGGATACGAGTACTTCAAGGAGAAAGGATCATACACTAAGCGCGGCGTCACGCTAAACATACCAAACTCATAAAATTCAGTGACAGACAAACTCATCAATTGATAAAAGCTCTCAGCCACTTCACACACTGAATTGAATGGCTAATTGAGCTCAGATAATCAAAGTAAATAACGCACCACACAGATAAATTGAACGCCAAAAGTTCGACTTTAAAGTGATACAAATGTGTTTGCAGCACACGCTTCCTTTATGGTTTGACCTTGGTAGCGATTAGAGTTGTTTACTTGAAACTAAATTTCGAGTGAACTACGGCTTTTGTGTCATATTGCTATAGCAGGGTGTGTCAAGAATCTGTTCGCATTGTGAAGACAAAGAAATGAGACAGGCCTTATGGTGAATTTCTAACTAATGAATATCTTTTTTGCAATCATAAAAATACTCGTAGATTATTGTATTTGAAAATTTAACGTCACAAAATCAATATAATCTTTTACAATCTTCACGGATCACATCGAAATTCAAGGATTTCCTCCAGAAATCTAATAAATCATCTCTGCAATTTTTTATATCGTAGATTCACTCGTATTTGTCTAGCAATTTACATATTACTACGTGAATATTCTCGTCTAGGGGTACGTCTATGATAAAGCATCGGTAAAAGCTACAGGAGCAACAATAACAGCCATAATGAGACCAATGCTAACTTCTATCTCGTGTATGTGTATCATATTAACGATTTGACAGTTGTGCTATTGTAAAATATGCTGTCGCGATATAAGATAGATATTGTCCCGGAAGAAAATAATACTCCTTTCCTCGAATACAATTGTAGATCATTATCGGCCAGTTGCATCACCTTCACTTAACTTCAAGGGAGGAATAATAACCGTGGTAACAATTGTCGATACAATAGTTGCCATAGATATTAAACTTCACTTGAAGTCAAGTGACGGTAGTGTAACTGGCCATATATCAATACATAATATCGTGGACAACGTGAATATAGTGTGTATCCAGTAAACTTCGAACGATTAACTTCTAGTGGATATTATTATTCATATAGCAATTCACGTAATGATCGACAAAAGAGTATAAGAGAGTGTCAAATAAATATTGCTGAAAATTTATGACAAACTTGAAAATAAATATTGGAATTGTCATAGCAGACCAATTCTACAGGAAAAACGATCAATGCTCTCGATAAGGTAAGAAAATATTACATATTCTGTTAAATATGAATTTCTGATATTCCAGAAAACAAAGTTTTCGTTATAATATAGGAATAATCAGCATATTATCAAACGAAGTTCAGGTTAGGTTAGGTTTTGGGAACACCTGGAATGAAATACAACACTGTATTGTTTGATCCATGTTTATGTCATGTACTTACCGTTAATGTATCCCACTGATCTCTTATATAACACTGGATTGGATTTAGGCCGCTGGAATGCGGCCCAATTGAGCGTCGCCATCTTGGAAAAAACTGCGGTTCTGTGTCAATTGGTGACAGTTCAGTATGGTGTTGGGACGCAATTTTATGCTGAATAAATTTTGTTTATTTATTCAAATGTAGATATATTAATACATAATATTGTTATTGTTTTATTTTATTAGAAAAACTCAACTGAAAAAGTTTGAAGATATAACTTATTCCTATTTTCAGTGAAGTATTACTTTTTACAGGTTTTATGGAGACCTAGAAGGATACATCAATTCATTATGTTAAAGTAATCAAACGATTTGATTTTCAATTTTAGATTAAATTGAAAATATCATGAATATTAAAATCATATTGTTGGGCAATGCTACAAAATTATGATAACAAATTTGAGTAATATATCAAATTTAATATAAAATATCTTGCTCACAAAATTAATCGCTGGACTGCAAATTTGTGCTTACTTACGAACAATAAAATCTTGATTATTGAATGTATTATTATTCTCCTATCATGTGTAGTAGATATTTAAGATTATTAGTTTTGAATAGGCAATATTATTGCAGAAATGCACTTCATATATTCATATAGGTAAATTCATAGTTTTAAATTTTAGGTAACAAAAATTTATAAAACTATTGAACGGATTAAATAATACTAAACTGCAATGCTTAAAGAATACTTAAAACACTGACACTAAAAAGTTTACAAATATTTTTAACTCTCAATAAATATTTCAGCTATTATAACAATTTTTAACTTTTGTTGATTATTAATGTATGTATTGTAATATATATTGAGAATAATTTCTTCAGCTTACTTGCATTATACTTTGAATTTCATCGAGTGTCTTCTATAAGTGTTTTGAATTTGCCGCCGAATAGTGACACAAAACCTCAGTTTTACTGTCAAGGCCGCCGTTCAACCGGGGCCGCTTTCAGATACCAGAATACGGTCTAAACCCAATCCAGTGTTATATTAGAGATCAGTGATGTATCCTGAGTGTAATCAACCGTTGTTCTGTAAAATATGTTGTACATCTTGTTTTGTTTTTCGTGATCTTTGACAATATCAAATGAAGATCTGACATTTTACAGGTTCAGCAATATCGACTTTTCCGACATAAACAAAGAATTCAGGATGGTATTATTTTTAAGGGAATATAGCCAATGTGGATTTAGCAGGAGAAAAAGTGAGGGGATTTATTGGGAAGAAATTTGTATTTGTTAAATGACTTTTTTTTCCGTATTTCTCCTTCACATTACTGACAGTGCTAATATGGAATTAATTTGAAAACAAGTTGAATGAGGTTTCATTGAACTTTAAGTATGAATAAGGCCTTGCGGCCAATTTAAGTCACTTCCTTAATCCAGTCTTCTGAGTAGCCGTTCCAAAGTACGCTTCTAGTTCCGATCCTGAGTGTCATCTTTAATGTGTTTACCGTCCAAGTTGAGTTTTGTGCTAAGTCCGTTAGCACAACTGTGTGACACAATTTGTGAGTCTGTTTGTTTTTCATAAGTCCATAGAATAAACTAAGAGTTTTTTGCTTTTGCTGCTTTGAACTTAAAATATTTTTGTTGTTCTTGGACTTGAAATAACTTTTTTCATGATAATTTTATGTAGAGTCGTCGCTGGAGAAGTCTCGATTGACTTAACAGTTTAGATTATTCCACTGTAGAATCACCGCTGAAGAAGTCCCTTGTTAATTTTGCAGTGCTTGAATAATTTAACGTAGTCACTGCTGGCGAAGTCTTTGTTGATTTCATAGTGTTGAATCAATTTAACGTAGCGTCGCCGCTGACAAAGTCTTCGTGATTTCGCAGCGTTAGGTTGTTGTTGAGGAGGTCATTGTTGGCTTCACAGCGTTGAGCAAGTTTATCGTAGAGTCACTATTTAGAAACCAGTTTGGTTTTACAAGCGTTGGAGATAAATTAATTCACCGTTTGAGAAATCGCTTCACGATTTTTGTTTTAAAGTTGTCCGCCGCCTGCGACCGCCTGAGTCCGTACTGCAATCGCCGGTGTCGAGTTTCATGTACAGCCGTCTCGTCACCATCAGCCAAGCTATATTCGTGCAAATTCCTGCAAAATATATGTTCTACGTTCTCCGTAATCGTTATTTGTGTGAAAATAGATCTCATTGTGACACCTACCTCCTGATGATTATTTTGACAATCTTAGCCCTTCCCTTCTGAGCTATCCAGCCATCTGCCTTAGAAACTGCGTCACCGACCGCATTGGCGCCCGGGCACACCGTCAGCAGTCTTGACCGCGACGCCAAAGGTAACAACCCGGCCATCAGCAAGGGATCGTTACAATGCACATATAAATGCCATCCACACCCCCAAAATATATTTATGAGGACATCAATTTACAAGACACAAATAAAACTTATTTCCAAATGGTATTTATTTGAAGAAATGCAGCCGATATTGGTATTCAATACTGAAGGGAAGTGGTTGGTGAAATAAAGAAGCGCGCCCTAGCAATTGTCCCCTGAAAATTGTTTGATAGAAAATTATTGATTTGTTATGTAGAGAATAGTAAGTTCAACCACATCAACAAATAATTATACAAGAAGCTGGAAAAAAGTCGTGGTCCGTGTCTTTGCTCATATTACTACTCATCTATACTAATATTATAGAGAAAAAATATTCGTATTCTTGTTTTTAATGGATAAACTCAAAAACTACAGGTTCGATTTCAATATTTCTTTCACCAGTAGAATCTTATTTTATCACTGAGTAATATAGGCTGAAGAAAACAATTTTACAGGAAATGGCCATGTATCTGCTTGCTGGAGCATCGTTTATCCAATTGAGTTGAAACTTTCTATAGTTGTTGGCGGCACTTTCATGAAGACTTCCTTTATACACACATTAAATGGTGCACGAGCCGTATTTGTTCGATTGCACATCATTTATCCGATTGAATTGAAGCTTACTATAATCGTTATTGGCACTTCCGTATAGGGGTTCTCATTATAGTATCATCAATATAATTCAGGTGACGCCAGAGCCGAATTTCTCCGTTCGTGTATCGTTCATTCGATTGAGTTGGGGCTTTGTATATTTGTTGCTATCACTTGCTTGAAGGTTTTGACATGGTATCATCAATGCGAAATAGGTGGGGCTTGAGCGTTATTTGTCCGTCCGAGCATCGTTCATCCGAATGAATTGAAACTTTCAAAAGTAGTTGCTGATTAATATTATAAAAAGAAAAGATTTGTATTTTTATCTGTAATGAATGAACTCAAAAGCTACTGACCCGATTTGAAAGATTTTGTGGAACAAATAACGAGTGATCCAGAATTTTTATATTCAAATGTTTCCACAGCACAAAATTTGGTACTATTATTTTGATACATCTATTTTATTTGAAAGATTCATTCAGTAGTAGAATTCTATATTATCATTACTAAGTTACTGTTTTTCACTTCAAAAAAAGGGATCCCTACGGAAACTTCAATAATGTAACCCAAGATGTAGAAAAAATGCAAATTCCTAACGTTGCGTGCGCTGCAATATAATCCTTTATCGCCCGTATTAATACTGATGACGCTATCCATACATAGATCTATGCACCTATATCAAATTTTTACAGTTGAGGCCATGCTTCAATCATCATTGTGTTATTCAAGCAATAAATGTGGTAATTATTTCAATAAACATTATCATATATTATTAACCCAGATAGCAATAACGTCCTGAGAATATTCTCTAGTTGTCCTGTGGATGCCCTGGATATTCGAAATATTCATGGTATATTCCAACAGCCTATAAATCTTCTGGAAATATCCTATTTTGCTTATTCTTGGAATATTCATAATCAATATACATAGCATATTCCTATATACTATGAATCATTTGAGAATAGTCTATCCAAATTATTCCTAGAATATTTGATACAAATATTCAAAGATTATCACATTTTGTATATTTTCAGTAGAATATCCCAGATAGCAAAGAAATATTCCAAGAATAAGCAGAGAATATTTTTTCCGAATATTCAGCTATTGTTGAAATATCCTATGTTTATCGATATATATTTGTGGGATATTGATAGAATATTCCCATGTCCCGATATTGCATATCCTATAAATATCCCAGGAATCATCCTGAAATATGCTATGAATATATGATGTTATATTCCTGGAATAATCTATGAATCTCTATAAAGTAAACGTTCAATATATGCTAAGAATATTATAGGGATAATTGAAATCATATTCTTGGATTATTCTGGGCTGGTTTATGACCATATTGAAGCTATATTTTTTTGGGAAATAAAATCATATCTGTGACAAGAAATTCAATTAATAGGAAATATTTATTCTTATATAAGTACAATTAGGAAAAAAAAAATCACTCATAAAACTCACAAAAATGTAAAAATACATTGCGTATTGCACTTAACTTCCAGAGTTGGAAAAATATATATGATATGAAAAAAATAAAATCATATTTGCGATAACAACAAGATACAAATATAGATATACATTATATAATCTATTGATTTCTAATTTTCATATGTTCAGGAGCCTTGCTTAGTCGTTTGGCAATTTTTAATTCAATTTGTTTTCCTGTGACATTTCTGGCGGTATGGTTCTTCTTGGCAGATTCCTAAATGAGAAATCATTTGAAACAGATAATATTAATTATGATAAAACAATACTTTACCAATAATTGCAGTAGTCAATTTGAATTTTTTGTTCTCTTTATAGTCCTGCCAACTCTATATCCAGTGGCTAATTCATTTGCAAGAATTCTTGTCATCACTCTTCTTATTAATTTGCCCACATTTTCCTCTTTAATTTGAGCCATCGAATACCTGGAAACACATTCATTCTGTATATTTACAGGGTTTCATACAAACACCAAGTGAAATAAATGAATATTAATTCAAGAGAAAGGAATAATAATATTAATGTTCATTTAAGAAATCTTCATTTGTTGGCTCAATCAATAGCCAAAATGAAAATAAAATAGAATACTTACATTTTTCAGAACCAATCCTCACACAAACAAAAAAATATCCGATGCCATGTGGCTGCGATAAATACGACACGATGACTCACATCTCTATAACTGAACTGTAAAACTTTCACCAAAATCGGCAGAGCATTGTAATAACTTTGTGCATCTTCTACAGGTCAAGATTTAACAAAAATATTCCATACATACCAAAACATTTTATAATATCACGTTTTTTATCACGTGAATGTAGTGTCTGAAAATTTTATGCATTCATTTATCATTATCCATTTATTTTCTTCTACTGCGTGAATGAGATACTCCACTACTATCAAAATTTGATAAAATTCCATGAAAATATGAAAATATTGGATAAATAATAGATACAAGTAATAAATATATTGAATATTGCTTTGTTTTAATGAAAGGTTGATTTAATACTTACATGACGTCATGATGACGTTCAAAAGTCTATAATTTTTCTCAAACAGTGGGCTCCATAGCTGTACAAATTCATAAAAAATTTGATCTTATCCATGGAAAAAATATGTTGCGTTATAATTTGATGTACTTATAAATCAATGGGAATGTATAGGAAAAGTTGGCATATATATCATTTCTATTTATCGAATGCTATTTAGAAACATTTTGACAAACCTCCAAATTTCACAGGCATGCGCAAAGAAAGAAAACTAGTTTCAAACTACTGAGTATTGTTTGGTCGAAAGAAGAGTGATTTTGACAAGTAAATTTGTTAAATTAATAATTTATCTAGCTCGCGATCTTACTAAAAATATTAAAAATAATTACGCCACCTATTTCACTTTACGTCATTATTCTCAAAATGTTTGATGATGAATAAGACTACCGTTTGAGTGACAATAGACCTTTAGAAGTCATGGAAAATTTCCAAACCTAAAAAAAATATTTCTAAATTGCTACGAGGCTCTTTTGATTCGCATTTTCAAAATACTTCCATTTAGTCATGTCTCAAACTACTCTGATCCATTTGAAAATTTTATGTATCAATGATTTAGGTCGGACTTGGGCTAATATTCAATTAATTATTTTAGCCATATTCCAATGATCAAGTAATAAAATACATGTATATTTAAATTAGATAGATGTGAAATTTTCCTGTCTCAAATTATTTTGAATAAAGAAATCAAGTTTTTGCAGAAATAAAAGAATTGAAGTCGAGACAAAAGACTTTGGGAGCACAAAAAAAATTTTTGAGTATTTTTATATGCAATAATTCACTAGACAAAAATGTTACATTCATTCCATTTTTTTTTTCTCCCACGAGAAATGTACGTAAAGTACGAAAATAAAACTTAGATATAATTTTTCTTATGAAATTCTACGATAATTGAGATCTGTTTTTATATTGGGTTTGTTGAAATCTAAATTCTTGTTTTGGTTACAATTGAAGTTCATCTCTTTCATCCTGACATGTTATAACACAATCATAAATGTCTCCATTGGCCCCACCACCAACAATCGTTTTCAGTTATGAATAAAGTTTATAAGGCTAAGCAAAATTGAATTTAACATGAATATCTATCATATATTCTACTAAGAATATACAAAATGTGATAATCTTTGAATATTTGTATCAAATATTCTAGGAATAATTTAGATAGACTATTCTCAGATGATCCATAGTATATAGGAATATGCTATGTATATTAATTATGAATATTCCAAGAATAAGCAAAATAGGATATTTCCAGAAGATTTACAGGCTGTTGGAATATACCATGTATATTTCGAATATCCAGGGCATTCACAGGACAACTAGAGAATATTCTCAGGATGTTATTGCTATCTGGGATATGATAGATATTCATGTTATATTCAATTTTGCTTTGCTTTAATAACTTTATTTATAACTGAGAACGATTGTTGTTCGTGAGACCAATGGAGACTTCAATGATTGGGTTATCACAGATTAGGATGAAAGAGATGAACGACTTCAATTGTAACCAAAACAAGAATTTAGATTTCAACAAACCCAATATATAAACAGATCACAATTATTGTAAAATTTTATAAGAAAAATTATATCTAAGTTTTATTTTCGTACTTAATGTACATTTCTCGTCGAACAAAAAAGAAAAAAGAAATGGAATGAATCTAACATTTTTGTCCAGTGAAATATTGGGAGCATATAAAAATACTCAAAATTTTTTTTATGCTCCCAGAGTCTTTTGGCTAGATTTTAATTTTTTCATTTCTGCAGAAACTTAATTTCTTTATTCAAAATAGTTTAAGACAGGAAAATTTCACATCTATCTAATTTAAATATGCATGTTTTCATTACTTGATCATTGAAATATGGCTTAAATAATTGATTGAATATTAGTCTAAATCATTGACACATAAAATTTTCAAATGGGTTTCTGTATCAGAGTAGTTTGAAATATGACTAAATGGATGTATTTTGAAAATGAGAATCAAAAAACCTCGTAGTAATAAGAAATATTTTTTTTAGGTTTGGAAATTTTCCGTGACGTCTAAAGGTCTATTGTCACTCAAACGGTGGTCTTATTCATCATCAAACATTTTGAGAATATACGTGGCGTTATTGTCTGGCTTGTTAAGCATCATCTAAATTATTTTTAAGATTTTTAGTTAGATCACGAGCTAGATAAATTATACATTCAACAAATTTACTTGTCAAAATCACGCTTCTTTCGACAATATCCAGTACTTTGAAACTAAGCTTTCTCTTTTTGCGCATGCTCGTGAAACTCGGAAGTCTGTCAAAATGTTTCTAAATAGCATTCGAAAAATGATACAATGAATGATATATATGTCAACTCTTCCCATTCATTTCCACTGATTTACAAGTACATCAAGTTATAGCATAACATAATTTTTTCATGAATAAGATAAAATTTTCTAGGAATTTGTACACCCATGAAGCCCACTGTTTGAGAAACATAATAGACCTTTGGACGTCATCATGACGTCTTATAAGTATTAAATCGACCTTTCATTAGAACAAAGCAATATTAAATACAATTTTTATAACTTATATCTATTATTTATCCAATATTTTCATATTTTCATGAAAGTTTATCAAATTTTGATAGTAGTGGATAAAAGAATATAAATAAATAATAATAAATGAATGTATAATATTTTCAGACACTACATTCAAGACGTGATATTTTAAAATGTTTTGGAATGCATGGAATATTTTTGTTAAATCTTGACCTGTAGAAGATGCACAAAGCTCTGCCGATTTTAGTGAAAGTTTTAAAGCAGGGTTATAAAGATGTGAGTCACCGCGTCGTACTTATCTCGGCCACATGCTATCAGATATTTCTTTGTTTGTGTGAATATTGGTTCTGAAAAATGTGAGTATTCTATATTATTTTCATTTTAGCTATTGATTAAACAAAAAATAAAGATTTCTTGACTGAACATTGAAATTATTATTCCCTTCTCTTGAATCAATACTCATTTATTTCACTTGGTGTTTGTATGAAACCCTGTAAATATATAGAATAAATGTGTTTCCAGGTATCCGATGGCTCAAATTGAAAAGGAAAATGTGGTCAAATTAATAAGAAGAGTGATGACAAGAATTCTAGCGAATGAATTAGCCACTGGATATAGTTGGTAGGACTATAAAGAGAACAAAATATTCAACAAATTCAAATGGACTACTGTAATTATTGGTAAAGCATTGTCTTAATATAATTAATATTATCTGTTTCAAATGATTTCTTATTTAGGAATCTGCCAAGAAGAGCCATACCGCCAGGAATGTCACAGAAAAATAAATTGGATTGAAAATTGCCAAACGGCTGAGCAAGGCTCCTGAACATATGAAAATCAGAAATCAATAGATTATATGATGTATATCTACATTTGTATCTTGTTTTTATCGCAAATATGGTTTTATTTTTTTTCATATTATATATATTTCTTTAACTCTGAAAGTTAAGTGCAATACGCAATGTATTTTTACATTTTTGTGAGTTATCTGAGAGTAATTCTTTTTTTCTCAGTTGTACTTATATAAGAATAAATATTTCCTATTAATTTAATTTCTTGTCACAGATATGATTTTATTTCCCAAAAAAATATAGCTTTAATATGGTCATAAACCAGCCCAGAATATTCCAAGAATATGATTTCAATTATCCCTATAATATTCTTAGCATATATTGAACATTTACTTTATAGAGATTCATAGATTATTCCAGGAATATAACATCATATATTCATAGCATATTTCAGGATGATTCCTGGGATATTTATAGGATATGCAATATCGGGACATGGGAATATTCTATCAATATCCCATAAATATATACCGATAAACATAGGATATTCCAACAATAGCTGAATATTCGGAAAAAATATTCTCTGCTTATTCTTGGAATATTTCTTTGCTATCTGGGAAACTATGCTCTAAAAGTTTAAACAAAAATTATGAATATCGATTAATTTCCACCCGTGCGAAGCCGACACGAACTGCTAATGGTTGATGAACTGTAAAATTTACCCAAGGCTAGTCATTTTATACCAGGGCTGCCACATTTTCTTGGAGAACCGGTCTGGATACTTTGGTGAAGAGCAATACTACTGATAGTAGTAGTAGTAGTAGTAGTCTAGAGAATTTCAGAAGTGAGATGAACATGCAAGCACCGGATTAGGGAAATATTGGAAGATTAAAATATCTAGCTCACAAAAAAAATGTATACGCTGTCATTAGAAAAACAGAAAGATACTGTCAACGCTATTCCTATACCAATAGAAGACATTATAGTCGCAGTAATGCAGTTACGTGAAGAACGCCAGCCATCATTGAGTTATTCTGGCATTGGAAGCCAAATTTCAATATTCTCGGGAGATTCGGATGACGATGTGCAAGTTTGAATGAATCGAGTCTAAGAGATCGGAATCGTGTATAATGTGCTTGAAAAAGTTATTAAAGTGTAAGCCACCAAACAGCTAAGAAACAGAGCGAAAGACTGGTATAAAGGTACACTAGGTATGGTAACTAAAGTTTGGAAAGAACTTAAGACTGAATGAAATTACAATTTTCACGTACGAAAATCATGTGAGTCGGGTAATAAAAATGAAAGCGGAAAGTGGAAGATAGGAGAAAAGATGTCTGTTTATTTTCGCGATAAATTAAAATTATGCAACAAGGTGAACTCATCAGAAATAGACACGACTAGGTACAAGATTGAAGGGATTGAAAATAACGTCCTCAGAGCACAAGCTATAGCATTCAGGCATTCTAGAGTGAATGACTTTTGACGCGAGCGAAGTTCATGTTTCACTTGTGGCTCAACCGACCCTAAGAAAAATGAGTTTAGATATAGGTCTGTGTTGCAAACAACGATCAGTAGCAGCGGCGACGGCTAACGCTGCTAGAGATAGTTTAACAATGCTGGTTGAAAAGCTTCCAGTACTGATTCTGTCATTCGCTATTCCGGTTGAAAAGTTGGAATCAAAATGTATCCTTTTGAAGCGAAAATTGATGTGTTTTCAAATACAGGTAATCCAATATCATAAATCAAAGCACAAGTAATGCCTCGGGATAAAATAAAGTCAATTTAATGTTGATCAGAACTGGCAAGCAGTTAATAGCAGTCGGTTAATTATTTTGGGTATCTGTAAAGATGTTGCTATTGTTGATTTTCATGAATATGAACTTAGTAAAAATGTATAATAAAACTATCAAATTTTATGTACCATAATAATAATTATCAGCTCGCATTTGGAAAGCAAGTCATAATCCAAGAGAATAAGAAAGATTTAGATCTTGTTAACAATTGAGTGCTATCAAAAATCATGCTGAAATGTGTATATTTTGATGATTTGTTGATTGCCCCTGAAACAGCTGAAATAAATTCAGAAATTCTCAAGATGTTCAGCACTTTAGATCAGAACTTGCTTGAATTTAGAATAGATTAATGTAGTTTCCTCAAACATGAGATTAAGTACCTATTTGGGGTTTGCTATTAACAAACAGGGAATACAGCTTAACCTCGCAAATATACAAGCAGTTGAAGCAGTGATAAGTTATGGCATTCCACGTAATCAAGGTGAGCTGCAAAGTTTTATAGGTCTAGTTAGCAACTTCCGTCGGCTTATTAAGAATTTCTCGGTAATTGCAAAACCGCCCTAGCCAAGTCTAAATACCATAGCTATAAATTAGAGTGTTTTGTTGCAATAAAAAAAATTCATATTCATTTGCACGAATGGAAATTTGGAATATTAACCGATTGTAATAGTTTTAAACCAACTCTATCTAAACCTAACATTATATTACGACTTGAATCAAACATATGCGCAAAAAGTAGGTAATCAAGTGCAAGTAAAAAAAAATCTAATTATAAAAAAGACTGAATTTCATTCGCATGAAGTAGACCATAATATCTCTCTCCAATCTGCAGTAAAATTGAGAGTCTGACTATGGAGCTTGATTTCTAGGGTGGACAATGAGTTTTATAATTGCCCATTCGTGCTCCATCCTTCTAGCTATGCCCCTGATAATAGCGAATAATAAAAATGACGAATGGTAATGTTCATTCAGATAACAGTGTTGCAGACTGCATCATTCCTATAGGAAAATAGGAAAACTAAGGGGAAAAAATGTTTGGGGACATAATTTTAATGTAAACGAATGTATGAGGTAACAGTGAAATATCATATGTTTTGAATTTTCCGAACATATATTCTAATGGAATTCTTACGAAGAGATATGTTCAGATAGTGTCCCACTGTTGGTCACTCTACTCTTAATGTTTTGGAATTATAAATTACAAAATGGAAGAATATATGTTTTGAGGTTTTCTGTTTTATTGGCTTAACCATAAGTACACGTTTTGGAGTTATAAATTGAACAATTTGAATATTTATGTTTTGGAGTTTGGCCCGGAGAATGATTTCACATCTTTCATTTGTGGAACTTTGTTTGGTTTAACCTAGAGGTTCACGTTTGGAGAGGATTTTGTGGAGTTCATATCTGAAAATATTGCTGACGGCTGACTCCATGGCTCGTTATTTTTTACCTTTTTAAGGTAATTTTTTTAAAATTTAAAATGAACTAACTATATTATCTGGGATTATAAATCGAAAAATAAAAAAATATACGTCTTGGAGTTTGGAGTTTTATTGGCTCAACCATCATAAGCATACGTTTTGGAGTGATAGATTGAACAATATAAAAATTTATGTTTTGGAGTTCTCGAGTTTCGCTCGGAGTATGATTTCACATCTTTCATTGATGAAATTTGGTAATATTGGCTCTACAATGAATATATGTTTTGTAGTTAGGAACTAAAAAATTAAAGATCTCATATTCTGGAGTTTTCGAGTTCCATTCGGAGTATGATTTCACATATTTCATCTATGAAATTCAGTTGTGTTTAATCTGAAGTATATGTTTTGGAGTTATACATTTTAAAATGATCAGATTTTGAGAAATTCATGTCTGACAAAATTGCTTACGACCAACTCACTGGCTCGTAATTTTTTACTCTTTTAAGGTAATCTATTAAAATTTGAATTGAACTAAGTTCATGTTTAGAAGTTTCATAGATTGGAAAATAGAAGAATATATGTTTTGGAGATTCAAGTTTTATTGATTTAACTATAAAGTTATAAATGAAGCAATCGACAATTTGATTTTGATGTATTTGAATTTGGCTCGAAGTATGATTCCATATCTTTCATGTGTGAAATTCGGTAATATTGGCTTGGAATCCAAAGTATATGTTTTTCATTTGAAAATTATGAAATGGAAGAATTTATGTTTTAAAGTTTTTCAGTTTGGTCCGAAGTATGATATGACATCCCTTTGTTGAAAAATTTGGTAATATACAATTCACAAAATTTCGGATTTTTTCGACTACTATAACTCGATTGAATTCAGTCACAGGTCGAAAAATTTATGTTCACGCATAATATAATGGATTGGCTAAACGCTGTTAGACTGATTAGTGCTTGTTCCGACTGTGTCATCGTGGTCCATCATTTGATTACGCTGAATGTTCTCTATGATCCATGAAAATGTAACTGAAGTTTTTGGAATTCAATGTGATAAAGCGAATGTCTTTTTTATCATGTATTTCAAGTAGAGTGGATATTTAACATGAACTATATGTTTTGGATTTATATATTTCAGAATTAAAAGATATTGTTAAGTTTATATCTGAAAAAATTGCCGACAACTAACTCTCTGGTTGTGTATGATACACTACTATTGAAAGATAAAAATAATAATTTCTTTGTAATACTTAATTTTTACTAATTACTCAATATCAAACCTTATTGGTCCTTGCGTGAACAATTATCTCTCTCTCGTTATATACGTACCATGGAGGTCTGAATAAACATGGCAGCCTGTGAGTTCAAGTCACAGAACGGCTCGGAGCTCTCTCTCTTTCTACACTTACGAACACATGAGGAAAGGAGATAGCGCTACAAAACTCCAGTAAATGCTTCACGTGTAGCTTGGGCCGAGACACCTAACCTCTCTGGCTCGTCGGATTCGCTGCCGCGAATCCTGATTCCCAATTTATAACACTCAGATTGATCTACTCGAAAATGTTCAGAGACGTTTTCTTAAATTTTTGTTTCATATTTGCAAAGGGTATTATCCACAAAGAGGCTATGAGCATCGCTTATTGTTTTCTGAATTCAACTTCACTTCCTCACATGATAGACGGTTCTCAAAGTCAATTGAATTCTAGTTCTCTTAGCTACATAATAAGATCGATTGTTCATGGCTTCTATCACGTATTAATATTTGGGTGCCGCGGCTTGATTGTCGTCACACTGTACCTTTTCCTATTTCCAAAGTGGCAGTAGGAAATTAAAAAAAGGTAATGTTTCTTCACTATTTGGTAGCAAAAACTTAATTAACACTAGATTTAAGTAATGGAATATCCTACCTTGAAAGTGAAGACCCAGGCTAGCTATTAATATTTTACCTGAAAAATAGGAAATGGGCGCCACTCCCAGGAAATGATCGAAGGAGAAGAAGGTACTATTCTGGGGGACAATAGCGACAGCAGAAAAGAAATAAAGCATAAACGTCGAAATCAATAATAAATAAAATTATTATTAATTCAAAGCAAAGGATTCTAAAAATTATAATTAAAATAATTTGTTACTTACGAAAATGATTAAAGCTATTATATGAAAAAAATCTCACTGCAACAGCCAAAAGGGAACTGGAGAGCACGTCACAGACGTTCAAAATTACGTTACAATAATTAGCTAAATTCCTCTTCAGGCGGAACTCAAGACTAGTATCGGCAGAGAAGATAGATGACGGATTGGTAGCCACAAAAACAACGTCAGACAAGAACGTTCTCTGAATTAAGTAAAGTTGATCTTGCGTCTTATAGGGCTTTGATAAATACCCAACGGTCCTTGAAGGTGTTAAGGTTGGCCGTGCGCTTGGTCTTCAACTTCGGATGATACGAATGTTCTTCTTAATTTCGAAGACGTGTTGATGTTTTTTCTTAACTTGAAGTTGGCCAAAAACTAGTCTCAAGTGGCCACTGGCCCCTAAGATCTCTAGCAGTTTACACTGAAAACAAACAACCCAATCAGTATCCAATTCAACTGAAACAGGAGGTTCCTATGAAAAAATTGGAGAGCTCTCTTCAAACGTGAAGCGTTAAAATGAATAAATTTAGATTCAAACTGAAAAACGGATAAACTGTTAATTCAGTAAAAGTTAAATCAAATAATCAGTAAGCTATTTATTTGTCTGATTTTAAATGGTGCACTAAAAATTTACAAAGTGAGAAAAAAACTACGCTGAGCATTAAAGAGAAGAAAAACAAAGAAGATACAAAGTCTAGCAGGACAAGAAAAAGGATTTATTAGCGACGAGTCGATAAATTTACGAACGTGGTTCGTTACTAAAAAATTGGATCAATCTTCACAAACTCGTAGGATTTTCCAGCTTAAAAACGGAAACTAAAGCTCACAACAAAATATTTTGAGCTTTGGAAATCAGAAGCTACACAAACAACGTAAGAAACTAAACTACGAATTGTTGAATGACAAATCCGCAACGCGTTGGATCCAAAATATAGTTAAATTATTTATTATCAACCACTTTGACTAATCATTTATACATCATACATACTTAGGTGAGGAAAGGTAAAGGGAGGAACGAAGATAGCCACAAATCTCGTAGGTTTTATTACTTCGAGTGTATATATAAAATTTAGAAAAAAAATACGCTTAGAACAAAAATATGAATTGAGTATAAAAGTTTTAAGACTGTAAAAAATATTTTGAGCACAAAAAACTAACAACGAATTAAGGATGAGAGAGATAAATTTGGAAAATAAAAGGTTAACCACGCGGGTTGCCTCAAACGAAATCACTAGCCAAAATAATACTGAATTTGGAATAACGTTAATAAAAATGATAAACAAAATACTTACAAAATCATAACACTGATTTTAATCAAATAAAATAATCACAACATTTAGAACAACAAGAAAAATCACAAGACTGTTCAAAAACAACCCGTCTGCAACAACGGCTCAGGCACGGAAGAGGAAGAACCAGACGCGCATGCTCCCTAAGTTAGCGCTCTCCAATCAAGTGTGATTATCAAGTACTATTTTACAAAATTAGTGCAGATTTGCTACATAGATGGCGACATAGGTATGCAATGGGAAAACAATTGTACAAAAAAAGACATCAGACGAAATTTTTGTAACAACACATTTACTTTTTATTGTGAATTCTCCAAATCAAACATGCGTCTGAAAGCACCTGTGAGTATCATGTGCAATAATTATAACAAAATATGTCAAAATTGTGATATATTCTCTATTGAGCTTTGTAAAATAGTTTCTATCACTACTGAATATCTGCAAGAGCAATGACTCATTAAGTCAAATTTCTAAATGTATATTTTCTGTTTATTATTCTTCTTAATTTATTGTTTTTCTTTGCTGTTATATTTTTCTTGTGATTGGGCGACAACCTGTTAGAGATAAATTATATTATTATTATTATTATTATCATCAAACTAGGTAATAGAAGATTGTATGAGGCTGTCGCGAATTTTGATGCTAGAGGTCTGAAAATTGATGTAAGGACTCCTTGTTATAGATAATATTACAATGAAAACTCACAAAAAGAAGTGAAATCCCAGCAAAAACATTCTCATATAGAATGTTGCCAAGACGAGACCATATGGCTCGTACTGTCAAAAAGTTATTAGATCTCATGTAGAGCCAAGATTCTAATGGTGGGATTCTGAGCATTATCTTAAATTTCTATAACGTAACAGATCTATAAGCTTATCATAAGTGGAGTTCTTATGGATTTTAATAAAATAGTATTCTAAACAATTTTCTATAAGTTATGACGTCATGATTTTTCCGTTCATTGGAACTTACAGTTCAATGTTGCAAACAGGTTAGAAAAAAATTTTTACTTTTGGATTTTTTGTTCAAACATACAGATTGATATATTTTATTTAAGCTTCCAATGCACTCAAGTGAATAAATCATATACGACGTGAATAAAGCGATCAAATATAACGATGCCTTTAAATTTCAATTCATATCTGTTCTCACTCATGTTGTCATGTGTCAGATTATTTTGACATATTTAAATTGAGATACTAAGAATTTTGCGAAAGGTTTGAAACATGAAGGTTTTCTAGTGGTTATTGACATTACAAAAGTGTTCGATGGAATGAACAAACATTGTGTATCCTCGAAAGAGAACCAGAAATATTACCAGGGCGCAATAAGTGTACATGGATTATGAAGAATATGATTACGTATTCAAGAATAACACTAACATGAGATGATAATTTTTTGAATAATAAATGAGAATAATACATTGAATTCAATTGGGTCCAAATTTAGATGTAGGTGAATGAAAAAGCCACTCGCGAGAAGATTTTGAGTGGCAAGAACCTAAAATTATATTCCTGAGCATGAATATTTCTTATTGATGTATTTTGAAATGGCCATTTTTGAATTGATGCGAAGTTCATATCAATTTATTGGTAATTGTATTCTCCTAGCGTAACAACTGTTAAAAATGATTATTTGGAGCTGCGAATGAGCTTACTGCATACAAAGATTCTTCTTATGAATCTCACCTAATGTTTGAATGAATTTTCAATACAATTATTGGAAATAAATGCTAATTTTTCGAAATCCTTTACCAGAAAAAAGTACGTTGTACGCAAAACACCTGAATTATAATTTATTTTGACATTTCAAATGTCTTATGGTTAGAGTTGATCTAATCTTAACGTTATAGACCTCTATTACATATTTAAAGAAATCTATAAGCTACAGATTCTTTCAGAATATCATTTCACCTATCGAATCTGCAAGTTGTTATAGACTTTCTAATAGACGCTATAGAAACGCTTAGAATCCCACCATTAATCTCTATAACGTTACAGATCTATAAGCTTATTGGAATCCATAAGTGAAAATCTTATAGATTCTATTGAAATGGTATTCTAAACAATTTTCTATAAGTCATGACGTCATGATACTTCCGTTCACTGGAACTTACAGTTCAATGCTGACAAAAGGCTAGGAAATAATTTTTACATCTGGATTTTTTGTTCAAAAATATAGATTAATATATTTTATCAAATTCCGTTTTGAAAAGTCAAATTTTACATCAATTTCTGACGTTATAAAACGTCCTATTTTTCATAACTGTCCTGCAACAGTTGCGTAAAGTAGTTACGTAATGATTTTACATAACTGGCCATGTTTCAGAGCTAATCAATAATACTTATCTGCGTACAATTAAAAGAATGATTTATTATTTACAATATGCAGCATTGGCAGAGTCTTTAAGATCAAAGGGTACTATAGCACTCAGGATATCACTGCTTGAGTACATTTTGAAAAATTATTTTGACGTTTTGTGAAAATTCGATATTTGTTTATTTCAGTGCACTTTGTTTCTGTAGTAAAAATAGATGTTCATGAATCACAGTCATCTGAATTTTGTGATGTAACTTGAGAGATGTTCTCATTAAAAAATATGGATAAAATTATTCTGAAGGAATTAGATAAAATTTTGTACAGAATACGTTATGAAAAGCCATATTGTTTGACTTATGTAATTTGCGAAACTCGCTACGCTCGTTTTGGCCAATATTACTTTTCGTCAAACAATATGGCACTTTTCATAACTAATTAGGTAAATAACTATTATTTAAGTTTTTAATGCACTCAAATGAATAAATCATATAACGACGTGAATAAAGTCATCAAATGTAACGATGCCTCCTAATTCTAATTCATATCTGTTCTCACTCAAGTTGTCATGTGTCAGATTATTTGGACATATTCAAATTGAGATACTAAGAATTTTGCGAAAGGTTTGAAACATGAAGGTTTTCTAGTGGTTATTGACATTACAAAAGTGTTCGATGGAATGAACAAACATTGTGTATCCTCCAAAGAGAACCAGAAATATTACCAGGGCGCAATAAGTGTACATGGATTACGAAGAATATGATTACGTATTCAAGAATAACACTATAAATTCAACATATGATGATAAATATTTGAATAATTAATGGGAAGAATACATTGAATTCAATTGAAGACGCTCCAAATTTAGTTGTAGGTGAATGAAAAGCCACTCGCGAGAAGACTTTAGTGGCAAGAACTTGAAATTAAATTCTTGAGCATGAATATTTCTTATTGATGTATTTTGGAATGGCCATTTTCGAATTGATGCGAAAATCATATCAAATTATGGGCAATTTTATTATCCACACGGAACAATTGTTTGGAAAGTTTATTTGCAGCTTCGAATAGGCTTATTGCTTTACTTAGATTTTTCTTATCAATCTCAAATAATTTTCGAATGAGTTCTCAATACAATTATTGAAAAGAAATGCCTACCTCCCATGATCCTTTACCAGCAAAAAGTACATGAAACGCAAAACACCTGAGTTATTATTTATTTTGACATATCATATGTCTTATGGTTGAAGATCTTTCAATCTTAACGTTATAGACATCTATTACATATTTAAAGAAATCTATAAGCTACAGATTCTTTCAGAATATCATTTGGCCTATCGAATCTGTAAGTTGTTATAGACTCTCTGATAGACGCTATTGGGAGCGTGCGAAGCCATGGAAGGGGAAGTGAAATCGTCGCTAGCGCTAGCAGCGGAGGATTCAGGCACTTCGGGAGGCTCTTTTGTATATTTCTAATATAAGAAATGCACGTATTAACTGCAGTTTTTCAAGAAAACTAATAAAATGAGCAATCGGTGTTGCATTGTTGTGAATTGCAAAGATACTGGAAAAAACAACAAATTTAAATTTTATTAATTTCCCGTTGCAAAATGGAAAGTAAATCAAAGAAATAAATGGATAGCTGCAGTGAGAAGGAAAAGATACGTACTGCCATAATCTTTATTTCTGTGATAAAAATAACATTGAAAATAGCAGACTTCAGAGAGGTCACAGGCGCTTATGGACCATTAATTATTATTCTCAAAAGTAATTAAAAAATTGGCATTTTTTGGCGCTAAACATTTTCTCATATATATTTTTTCCAATTTTTCTTCTTTAGACTTTGGGATTATTTTTTTAATACTAGAAAATTGTCTCATATCTGTATATCATTAAATAATAGAATCATGCATTAATCTAGTTCAAGAAAATTTATTAATGATTTTTTATTAAATGTAAGTGGATCGCTTTGATATCGTAAATCACATGATTATATTTGAGTGATCGTTCATTCGAGGCAAAAAATCTGAAGAGGAGTCATGTCCTACCAATGTTTCTCCAATATTCCTTTCAAATTACAAAACTTCAAAAGTTAGTGAAAGTTCAACTTTAAGCATGGGAATGAATATATGCAAATAATTTAATATTATTATTCAATTGTCCATCAGTATTAATGGCATGAGGAGTTATAATCAACGACAAATAATTTAGCATTGATTAAGGAGAAGAATAAACCTCAAAATGAACAAAATCTACCAAGTGAAAGCAATAGTAATCATATAAGTCCATCAGTAGGATTTATTAGTATTTTAAACATCTCGAGGATATTTTGAAGTCCATCTACAATACTTTAATCAATTTTGGACATTTTGAATTTGTCAATTTGATTTCACAAATATATAACAATTCATATTGCAATTGCTACGAGTTTTTCTGATTTATAACTTGACACAGAACTGCAACATTAGTTAGGGATTGACTATTTTATTCATTCTATACGTTTTTATTCCATGTTATTATTTTATGATTGTTTTTATATATTATGCCATTACTCAACCAAACTTCCATTGAGTTTCTATCTATTTTTTCATTGATCATACTTACTTCACTGTCAGCCGAACTTATAAGAAACGTTTAATAATAATGAATAAAACTTTTCACTTGCTTAGAATATCCGTATATACTTTTATTGATACCAAAATATAACATTTTATCTCGTTAGATCACAATGTACATATATGCCAAATATCCTCCTTTAGTTCATACATCAACTGGCGCTGCTGTCGCGCACTGAGCGAATAGAAACGTTCAGAATATCACCATAAATCTACACACAGTCTACAAGCCCTAACCTCACAGACCCTGCACCTTAGTCAAAATATATAACCTTGCCATTTCGCTACATTCACATAAGCATGAGATGAAAAATTTATTCACTGTTCATTACTCTTCTGTAATACAGTAGTTCTTGTAGTAACAAAACGGCCAAGCCACATATTTTGACTAAGATGTGGATATTGTGAAGTTGCGGCTTGTAGTCTTGTAGAGTTAGTGCGTGTTGAGTTTGAAGCTTGGTTCCACATGAGATCTGATACAATGCGAGCCATATGGTCTCGTTTCAGCAACATTTGACATGAAAATGTTTTTGGTGCGATACATACGAGACTCTTACCCATCTACAAGAATTTTATCAATTTATATAAGCATTTGAGGGAGAGACAGCTCCTTTTACTAAGACTTATATTATTCAGTAGCGTTTTATTCTCTAAATATTCAAGTTGCTTCAATAATTTGGAGAGGAATATCAATCAGATCGTTCTTAATTATTATCGTTAATATCTTTTGTTATCACTATTATTATTGATATTTAGAGTTCGATAATCATCCAATTAATAAATATTATCAATTGAAGATTGAATTATTATCATTAATTTGATTTTAAACTATTGCAAATTGAATACATGATTGTAGAAATTCATTTTTAATTTTTTTTTTGTAGTTCTCTACTGAATGAGTACTTTAGAGCAACTGGTTGATAGACGGGCAGAGATAGGAGGGGGTTTGATTGATCGAATGATTATTTAGCTGCTGTGTTAAAATGAAACTAGGTACCATTACACCATAAATAATATTGGAAAATAATAGATAAATAGCGAAAACCCCTAGTTTTTGACGTTCTTTTGGATTTTGAGGAATTTATCATTTTTTTGAATTGCTGTATCTTGAAACTTAAGGGGTCTACAAACATGTTTTATGAGTCAAACTTATTAGAAATTTGATGTTCTACGAAATTGAACTGAGTGATTCAAGTCGTAGGAATTGAGGGAAAAAAGGTACAGGACAAAATCTGAAAAAAGTTCCAAGATTTCAGGGTTTTTCCTCCCTCTGGAACTTGCTTGGCGAAATTTAGGTCATGAAACAGGGAAATAATACTATTAGGTAATCATGAACAACATATCAAAATTTCATCAAGTTCATGAAGAGTATTGTTATTATTAAAATATCTGATGGTTGTAATGCCCTTCAAACATTACTCAATTGCCAATGTGTGATTCACTCTAATTTCCATAGATATTGAATTTCAAATGACCTCACAAAAATAAATCGAATGAGCTCAAGTCAGGAAGCATTAGGAGCCATCTAATTGGTCCATCCTCACCAATCCATGAATTAGGAAATACTATGTTCATATATTCCTGAACAATTCGCTTCGAATAAGCTGGACAGCGGTCACGTTGATAGATTATTTCAACAGTTTTATTAGCAATAAGCTTTCTCTTCAAAAATGTGATAGTATATAGAATGTTCCATTTCAAAATCATATTTTTGGTGTGTTATTCTGATTATGAACATCCTGTACAAACAAATATATTTTTAGAATACACACAGGTTGTATCTATCCTTCAGTGGAAACTAAATTCAAGTATATACCCTCAGTGAGAAGAAATCTTCTGCCTCGTCACCGATGGATCACACTGTATCATCATCATCAAATTTAGCTCTACAGCCCGAAGTGGGCTTTGGCTTTCTCCACAACCTGCCTCCATTCCTCACTATCTTATGTTTTCATTCTCCACCCCGTCACGCTCATTTTTATTGAGTCACTTTGCATTTTATTGTAATGTGCGAGAATGTAGAGGCTTGTAAAGGTGACCTTGCATGGGCGGAGCCTTTCGTCCTCATTGCGTCACGCCGCGCCGCATTACATCACTTCTCCCGATGGAAGCCTCTAGAAATATTCCAGAAATGTGGTATGACAGGTAACGATACCCTTCGCTGATGGCGGGGTGGTTACTTTTGACGTCGCTCTTAAAAACTGCTAACGGTAGCTCAGACGGGAAGGGTTAGGGTTGTCAGAAATAATTATCAGGAGGTAGGTGTCACAATGAGATTTATTACACATAAACTATGACGATGAACAGAGAACATTATTTTACAGAAACTTGTACGGCGATATTTCGGCGGACGGTGACGGACGGTTGTACATGACACTTGACACCAGCGGTCGCAGTACGGTCCCAGGCGGTCGCAGATGACGAGAAACTTTCTATGCGGGTGGAACCAAATTTGCTCTCTCGCAGTGATTCTACGTCAAGGTGTTTCGATACTGTGAAGTCACCAGGTGACTCCTCCAGCAGTGCTTCTACGTTAAATCAATCAAACGCTTCTACGTTAAATAATCAAACGCTTCGAAATCACGAAGACTTCTTCAGCGGTGCTTCTACGTTAAATCAATCAACGATTTGGAAATCACGGAGACTTCTTCAGCGGTGCTTCTACGTTAAATAATCCAAAAAAATATTCTAAGTTCAAAAACAGCAAAAATATTTTAAGTTCAAAACAGCAAAAGTATTCTAAATTCAAAACAGCAAAAATATTCTAAGTTCCTTTTACGGACTTATAAAAAAACAAAACAAACTCACAAATTGTGTCGGACAGTTGTGCTAACGGACTTAGCACAAAAACTTCACTTGGACGGTACACACTCTGAAGATGATGCTCGGTATCGGAACTGGTAGCGTACTTGGAACGGCTGCTCAGAAGACTTGACTTACAAAGAAGTGACTTAAGTCGGCCAAAAGGCCTTATTTATACCCATATTTTAATGAAACCTTACTTAACATGTTTTAAAAATTAAGTCCATATTAGCGCCAGCAATAATACAGAAAAAAGAAGAAGTAATTTTTCAAATACAAATTTCGTTCCAATAATACATCTCTTATTACTCTCCTGTCGAATACATCCTTTTCTGATTTTATGTCCTTGATATTAAAATTATTCTAAATAATTTTCACATCGGTCGATAATATAGAAATTGTCAAGTGTCGGATCTAGTTCGTATATGGTCAACGGTCGCGCAGAATGTCAAACAACAACAAAATATACAAAATTAGGCGCGTGCACGTGACGTCACGGACATTTAAAAATGTCAGCCTGGTGGACCAACAAACGTTCTGTCATATGGAACACTTTTGATAATACCTCAATTTTAGTGCTGTTGTTGGTTGTTTTTAGAAAAGTGAGGCTGTACAAGATTCATCTTTTCGTGGATTTACTTCAGATAAAAACTTTGGCGGAAGAATTATTCCTCTAGTCATTAAAAAACAAGGATAATGCTCTAAAAAGGAGTGATTTAACTTACACCAAAATTAAGTAAAGCCGTATCTGTAACAGGCACTTTATTGCAGGTATTTTATCTATTTGAATCTGATATTTAATATTTCAAGTGAATATAAGGTAATATTTGAAATTTATGGCTGCATAAAGTAGATAAGGTATCTGAAATTGAGACAGATTTTATAGGTTAGAAGTAACACAACAGGATAAACAAATTGTTCAACCTGAGTATAAGTTATGTTTTGTTGTATAAACTGAAATTTTTGTATAATACATTCAACAAATATTAGCATGATCCTAATTTAGACCTAACTATTACACTATGTATTTGTAAAATCGCTAAAAACTTAAACCGTAGAATTATTTCTAAATTGTAGACAAACTAGCCTTTTGGACGATAGAGATAATCCTGATTGAGGACGTTTTCACATATAGGCAAAGCTGCAGGACTCTGCTTTGTGCAAGTTAGTAAATTAGAATTCTAAATTTTTTTCTAACATCTCAAGCAAATAGCTTAACAGCAAAATGAATGACAATCAATAATAATTACTTGGAATAGAAAATTCAATTTGAACTGCCTTAAAAGATGTTTAATTGGAAAACAAATGAATCATTCGTTTATTACAGACTTCTATGAATATTTTTGAAGATTATAGTCATGTTGGTTAGTGTTCATAATTTGAAGTTTCATGTAAGCTTTTATAAGTTATAACATATTCTAGTTGTATTCAGCTTCCTTCATAAGCTGAATAATCTTTAGTAATTACCATGGAAATGTCTTATTTCTTTTATCTCCACCACATATGAATCTTGTGACCTAAAAATTGGGGTAAACACATACCAGATCACAAACGGCATGACCGGTAGCTCAGTCGTAACAGTTTAAAGGTGGTGGGTATGTTTGACCTCGTTTTCTTGACACTTTTAAATTGAGGCACTTCTGTAAATAAATCTGAAAGAGGGCGCCATGCAATTTAAGGTGGATCGGGAAATTGCAAAAAAGGAGTCTAAACTCATAAGGTCTGGAGTAAATCAATTTAATTAGTGTATTTAACCCATTATGTACCAGTGTCCTATATATAGTACTCAAGAATTATCATTTTTTTTTACTGCTTCAAAATAATTTTAAGTGATGTATTATTGCTCAATTCATAAATATGGACCTTCTTGAATCCATATAAGTATTTTTCATTGCATATTTGAGATAAATATCCAGTGAAAAATTATTTTCAAAATAGTACCTTTTTGGATAACTTTTTACTTGTTCAATTATTTGTCGTTTTCAGAAATACTGTTTCATTTTTCAGATATATTTAATATCTGGAACAATGTTGAGGGTTCAGGTTTTATGGATTTGTAGAGTTCTGTTCACAAAAAAATTCCGGAAATAAGAAATATGACGTAAAATTTTTTGGTGTCATATATATAGGACAACGGTACAATTTACATATAAATTTTCCGTGCGTACACTCTTATAGCAGTACAAAATAGAACATGCTTATATACATATTCTCTGTGAAAAAATCATTGTTCTCGCTACGGTTTGACAGGAAACAGATCCTAAGTCTGACAGTAATTGAGGCTTCATTTGAAAACAAAAAATTCTATGAAAAACTTCAATTGGCAAATAGTGTAGATTTTTGCTGCTTTGTCTCCAGAACCAGACGTCCTGAGTGACATTGATGAGAGTGATGATGATTGCACTGGAGATGTAGGAATAAGTGATGTTCCAGACATCTCCAAGGTAATGATATAATTGATGAAGAAGTAGATACATAAGAACAAATCAGTAATTCATTTCAGATTATTACGCAAGAATCAAAACGAGGAAGACTGAGTGATATTTGTCCTCGATGGCATATGAGTAAACCGATTTATAGCAATAATATAACTGAATAGAACTCAGAAATAGATCAAATCAAGAATATCAGTGAACTATTGAATTATCTTACGCCGGTAGGTTTATTTGAGAAATTTATGTCTGACGAAGTATTTATTTTACTGCGAAATGAAACTATACGTTATGTTTCGACTGAACAAAACGAAAAAGGCTTTTTTTGCATGATTGGGCGTTCTCATATGTTTTCCAGTCCTCTTTTTGAGGTGGTATGTTGATTTTACCGGCAAACTATGATAACTATGGTTATGCTGACTTACCGCTCATGGGCAAAGGCGATAAGTGAAAAATTGTGGATTTCCACAAAAAATATTCATTTATTTATCGTTATTTGTGATTGAGTATTCACAATAAAATGTCAAACCACAGCGAATAAGCAATTATTAGGTAGTAACTCAATATGAAAAAGAATATAAGGATTCATATTTTGGGTGAATCTTCCAAAAGTGCAAAAAATTTTGTAAGTATCACGGTAAATAAGTACAGTACCGATTTCGTATATTAGTCAAGCCTCGGCCTCCTAACTATCATTCTCAACCGGAAAACTGTACTTACTGACGTGATGTCACATCATGTATGGAATGTTTCAAACTTCACCACAAAAAATAATGGCAAAGTATGATGACCATTGGTTCGGCGTAAAGAGTATTCGCGAGGCATGCGATACAGAAGTTGGATGTCGGACTTGCAGCGTGGAGGTGAGCCTGTGGCGAAGACATTGATCCCCCAATAACAGGGTGGCTTGGCACGGTGGAGCCCTTCAAAAGGACCCTTCGGTACGGAATGCCCCTGCGAAGCAAAAAAAATGTTTCGATTGTACAGCGGGAGTATTTACGAAATCCCAACATGGGTTAGTAATGTCCGTAGGTAAATTCGCTATCGAGTACGAAGCACTACTTCAGATAAAATCTACCACTGTACGCCACTGGACACGTCACAACGTAAGTCTTGATCAAAACCGACTGATCCGCACTTTCTACCAAATCTTACCTCTAGTATCGAAAAATATTAATTAAATTAAACAATAATCTTTAGTTGAAATATTGAGCTGCTACTGCCATCCCTTTATAAAATAGTGAAACAACAAAAATATTATATAGACCGGAATAGGATAATTTGGGAACATGATGAAGGGGTGTGAAATCAGATTCATTTATGGAGTTAATTACTGGAACTAAATAACATTTGATACTTTAAATTGTTACAATCTTCATAGATAATAAACGAGATATTTTCTCCAAATACCTATGTTTTATATTGTCTGACAAAGAATAATGATCATCGATTAATCGAGATATTATGCTAAATATAATTTTTAAAACAAAATTTCACGAAATAAACATTAAATTCACAATACGGCAACCAAGCACAATGGTTTCAAATGCAATGTTTTGTTGGTTCACCAGGCTGGTGGGTTGCATAGATTCGACCACGTGATGCACGCGCCTAATACAATATACAACATATTTACAGGACAACAGTGGATTACATTCAGACTTTATTACGGTGAGACATAAGACATAAATACAGATCACACGATCTCAACTTCTTTTAATTTCAGGTGTCTTTAACACATAACCTTATTCGTCCACATGTGAAAGATAGTAAACGGTATTGAAAGCAGCTGAACACGGATGAATGAACGGTATGTGATGTTGTAGGTTGATTCAGAGTTACTGAATTTAAAGTTTACAGGGTGCGCAAGAAGTGAATAAAATTGTGATGGACTAAAAAATGTTTGCGGTAGCAGAAGGCTCTGGGATGTGCACCAGTGACGGATTTTGGGGCCTAATTCGTTACAGACATTCGAGAAATAGATATTTCTATATATAAACGCAAGCAAACGATCTGAGTGTTGTGTAATGGTGAATCTAGAGCAGTGAATATCAAACAGTGAAGTGGTCAGTGTATATAAATAGTTGAAAATAAATATATTTGTGGCTCTGTTTGAGTTAGTATCAAGTGATAAAAAAATTATATTGTGTTGTTAGTGATATCTGGAAGAATAAAACTTCTATTTCATTTTAAATTATGAAATAGTGACTTCTAATTCAATAATAAACTATTTCTTCAAGCAATAAACATTACATTATTCATCCATTCGAGTTTTGGACCGCCTTTTTCTCCTTTTATTATGGAATTTATCATTCAGTATTCCTCACTTATTCGTAGCACATGTCCAGCTCATCTTATTATTCGTGATTTTATGAACCGTATTATATTTTATATTCCGTTAGATCTTCCAGTTAGAAATTGTATCATGATCTCAGAAGTTCCCTTTCTTTTATGCCTCCAAATATTTTTCTGAGAATCCTTCTCTCGAATATTTGTAGTTTATTCACATCGGCCTGCGTAAGTGTTCAAACTTTACATCCATATGTGTAACTGCTGGTCGAATCAATGTTGTGAAGATTTAAATGTCCTTTTACGTGATATGATTTTATTACCAAGCATCATTCTATAAACAAAGTATGTCCTGTCCGTCTTCTATGGTAAAGCTTATATCACGATTATTTATTATTTTTATTCCTAAGTTAATGTAACTTGATACATCCTCAAAGTTTTTATCGTCTATCTGTATATTTTGGATTGTTCTTTTGGATTCCTGAGCTGACATCTTTATAAACTTTGTTTTTGTCTCATTTACAATCAATCAAACTTTGACTGCTGCAATCTCCATGTCTATGCATAGTTGTTTTAGTGTCATATTCTTCCCGAAATTATCAAGAATAAGTACATATCTAGATATACATCATGAAGAATGTGCTTCCACCTGCTGTTCTATCAATTATTTCTTGTAGTGTTAGATTCAATAGGATAGCTTCAAGGTTGTCTCTGTTGTGTACTCGCCTAAAGGCTAGTCCGATGTAGGAGTCGCGCGAGCGACGGAAGTGGGGTTAGAAAAACGAAAGCAAAAGTGACAGACTTGTTGTTGAATTATATTATCATTTCGATATTTACTTATTGTATTTTTGTGTGTGTGATTTATTAAATACCTTGTTTGAAGTTATAATATATTGGCGACGAGGATAAACGTTGATGAAAACGGAAAAGAAAGCCAAAGAAAAGGAAATACTGCCCAGAAATAACATAACCTGAAAAATGACGACGAAGACAGTCGTAGGAACCGTAGGTTCGGTTTCCGAGTTTGTACCAGGTTCGGCAGATTCGTGGGAAGTATATCGTGAACAATTAGGTTTCTATTTTGAGGCAAACAAAATTACTACAGAGAACAAGAAAAAAGCAGTTTTTCATTCGGCATGGGGCAAGGTATCATACGCCACGCTGCGATCACTGGCTACCCCTAGAAAACCGAGTGAATTGACGTTCGACGAGGCCGTCAAACTGCTGTCCGAACATTTTAATCCACGACTCAGCAAGTTTGTTCAAAGATTCAAATTTAATCGCCGTGATCAGCTGCCCAACGAGACGTTGGCGGATTACTTAGCGGAGCTCAGAAGGTTGAGCGAACACTGTGAGCTCACGGATTTAGAAGAAATATTATTGGATAGATTGATCTGCGGAATGAGAGATAAGCGGCTTCAACGAAGACTGTTGGCAGACGCTGACCTTACGTTCAAGAAAGTCAAAGATGCAGCGTTGGCAGACGGGTCAGCAAATAAGAACATTTCAGAATTGAAAGCAAATTATAACACTGGGCAACAAGTGGAAAGCACAATAAATAAGCAACATGAAAGTAAAAGACGAGCTTGTTTCAGATGCAACAGGAGTCACCTTCCTGAAACTTGCACACACATTCAAGCAGAGTGCAAATACTGCAACAAAATTGGCCACGTTCAAGAAAAATAGAGATGGAAGAAAAGACTCGTCAAGTAAGAGCGAAGCATCCAAGAAGAAAGAAACATCAAAATGCCATCGTACAGAAGAGGATGAGGAATACAGTTCGGTCAGCTATCTATTCAATATATCTGGACGTGAAACTGTCAATAAACGTACAGCTTCGATCTTGATTGAGGGATTTCCGGTAGAAATGGAAATTGATTCAAGAGCCGGACACACTATCATAGGTTGAGAAACGTTCAACAGGATTTGGCCTACCGGTAAGAAGCTGGACAGTTCTAAAATAATCCTCTGAACGTGGTCGAAACAACAACTCGAAATTTTGGGGGAATGCGATGTCGAAGTACAGTTCCGAGGTAGCAGATCACAGCTGCAGCTGATTGTCATGGCGAATAACGGACCAAGTCTACTCGGAGGCTATACCATCGGCGTTAGAGCGATATAAAGAAGTTTTCCGTCAGGAACTGGGAAATTACAGAGGAACACCCATCAAAATCGTGTTGGACGAGGGATCAAGACCAATTTTCAGAAGACACCGTGTGGTTCCACTGGCTTTGCAAGCGAAAGTTGAGGCAGAATTAACACGAATGGTAAAGGAAGGCGTATTGGAATAGGTAAATCAATCTGACTGGGCAACACTCATAGTCCTGGTGCTGAAGCGGAACGGAGACATCTGTATCTGTGGCGACTACAAGAGCACGGTAAATACCGTTATCAAAACAGATATCTATCCTCTGCCGACGATAACGGAGGGTCTGGCAGTATTGGCTGGAGGAAAAATCTTCACCAAACTTGATTTAGACCGGGCGTATACTTAGGTACAGGTAGACGAGGAGTCGTCAAAGATCCTAACACTGGACACCACCAAGGACTTGTTTCAAGTCAAAAGACTTCCGTTCGGAATTTCGTCAGCCTCTGCTTGTTTCCAAAGACTTATGGAAACCATCCTAGGAGGATTGGAAGGAATCATCGTTCACTTAGACGACATCCTAATCACGGGAAGGTCGATGGAAGAACACTGGCAAAGAGTACAAGAAGTGTTGAAGCGCCTCGAAGAGGTGGGTCTACGCATTAATAGAAATAAATGCGCATTTGAAAGACACTTTGTCGAATTCCTAGGGTTTAGGATGGACGCCGAGGGAGTACACCCTACGGACGAGAAGGTTCGAGCAATAAAAGAAGTAACACCGCCGAAAAATAAAACAGAACTAGAATCGTTTTTGGGCCTGATGAATTTTTATGAACGATTTATGCCAAATAAAGCCTCGGTCGCAGGACATCTCTACGAACTACTATCGAAAAAGGCAGTTTGGGAGTGGGGATCAAAACAAGAACAAGCTTTCCGGCAGTGTAAGGAGTTGCTAACGACGGACAGAGTGTTGACACATTACGATCAAACATTGACTCTGTTGTTGGTGTGCGACGCATCACCTCACGGCGTGGGAGCAGTGCAAGCTACCAGATGGATCAGAAGCACCGATTGCGTTTGGCTCAAGGACTTTGCAGACGAGCGAAAAAAACTACGCCCAAATCGACAAGGAGGCTCTGGCTATAATGTTTGGACTTAAAAAATTCCACGGATTCATTTGAGGACGTCCTGTAACCATCCCGACAGACCACAAGCCGCTGTTGGGATTACTACAACAAGGAAAAGCTATGCCAGAAACATTATCGCCTCGGATGCTCAGATGGAATTTGATTTTGGGCAGCTACAACTTCGTTTTGAACTACAGGTCTGGGAAAAAACATGCGAACGCGGATGCGTGCAGCAGATTGCCATTGCCAGACGAGGAAGAAATTTTTCCGGAACCGGCAGACGTGCTTCTGCTCGAAGAAGCACCGACAGGGTCACCTTTGACAGCTGAAAACATCGAACAAGCGACGTTAAAAGATCAGGTACTATCGAGAGTTCGAAGAGCAATCCTTCACGGAACTATTGAAGAACTTCCAAATGATCCAGATTACATACCATGGAAGCATCGTGACGGAACTCTATCGGTGCTGAAAGGCTGTGTGCTATGGGGTAATCGCGTGATTATTCTGAAAGTTTTGCGAGCTACGGTACAAGGGCTTCTTCATAAAGTACACCAAGGTATAAATAGAACGAAGGCTATCGCTCGCAGCTATGTCTGGTGGCCGGCGTTGGATAAAGACATCGAAGAAATGATCGGTTACTGCGCAGCGTGTGTGCAGACGAGAAAAGAACCCCGAAAAGCAGATCCGGTAAGCTGGGCACCGCCTGGGAAACCCTGGTCACGTATTCACATCGATTTTGCGGGGCCCACCATGGGACATACGTACTTAGTCATGGTTGACGCTCATTCCAAGTGGCCGGAGGTCAAAGAGACTGGAGGTTCAATGTCAGCCGATACCGTGATAAAATGTTCCAGAGAAGCGTTTGCAACTCATGGTATCCCAGACGTAGTCATATCCGACAAAGATACCGGTTTTGTGGCAGCTGAGGTAAAAGACTATCTTCACAGGCTCGGAATAAAATTCATCCAAACAGCACCGTACCATCCCGCATCAAATGGACTAGCGGAAAGAATGGTTCAGACACTGAAACACCAGCTAAAGAAAATACCTGCTCAAAAGTGGCAAGTAGAATTGGCAAACATCTTATTGGCATTAAGATCTAGACCGTGTGCTACAACCGGAAAATCACCGGCAGAGCTACTGATGGGAAGACGACTGCGTACGCTTTTGGACAAATTCCACCCTGAAACGAGCCAAAGCTGCGAAGGGAAAGGAGAAGAAATGCCCGTGCCGAAGAACAGAAAACTCTCAGTGTCCGATGATATATTATATCGAAACTTTGGCAGAAGCCCTAAATGGGGGTCTGGGAAGATTGAAGAAATCAATGGCCCGCGAAATTTCACAATCAGAACAGCTTATGGCGACCAAACGAAACGTCACTTAGATCAGATCATCCGAAAACCGGTGGCTACCGCCACCGTCGAATCGATACCGGAGTCTATGGTTCAATCACCGAGTCAATTAAACACTCGGGCCAGAAACGCAACACCGGTAACCGAGCTGGTGAATTCGAGAATTGAGGATCCCCTTGAAGAAGAGCACCAGGCGTGGTCTCCACGGCAAGCCCATACAGAAGCATTAGACTCGGCAGTGGAAGATGACAATCTGTCAGGAATAACAGAGAAACAGCCGGAAAACGATTACGAAAAACAAACACAAGAACCCCGCCGTTCGGGCCGTATTACTAGGCCCGTGAATCGTCTCAACTTGTGAGGGAAAGGAATGTTGTGTACTCGCCTAAAGGCTAGTCCGATGTAGGTGTCGCGCGAGCGACGGAAGTGGGGTTAGAAAAACGAAAGCAAAAGTGACAGACTTGTTGTTGAATTATATTATCATTTCGATATTTACTTATTGTATTTTTGTGTGTGTGATTCAATAAATACCTTGTTTGAAGTTAAAATAGTCTCCTAGTTTTTTTGCTGTATCAAGTGTGAAACTATGTGTTAGTCTACCTAATGTTACATTAGCTTTGGTATCATTTAGCGTCATTTTCATAAATCTTATAATTTCTTGGGGTATTCCGTGTTAAGTTATAATTTTATCTTCTTCTCAATCTATGCTATCAAATGCTTGTTCAAAAACTACAAAAAGCGTGTGTAAGTCGATAACGTGTTCATCGTATTTTCCCAATATTTAAGTTATCATGAAAGTTTTATCAGTTATACTTCTGCCTGGCTTGAGCGAAATTCATATTGATATTCTCCTTATATGTTTTCTGCATAAATTTTCAATAGTTTCATAGTTGTTGCAGTCAAGCTTATCTTCCTTCTCAAAAATTTCTTACTTTCCAATTTTCAGGCATTATCTCTTGGTCCCAGATTGAAGTTATTATCTCATATAGAGAATCTATGATTATTTCTACCTCATATTTCATTAACTCTGCAACCATGTTATCGTCACCAAAAGATTCATGATTTTTTAAATTTTGTGTGACATTTGCTATTTCCGATAAATATGTTTCGTTTAAGTGTAAAAGTATAATAGATAAATATACAAAAATTATCAAGACAACAAAAATACAAAAGGTGACTAGATAAAATATTCATCCCTAGGATCGTAGAGCTCCGCCTGTGGTTTAGCATATAATTCAATGTCCACGGGTCTTCAGGAGATAAAAATGAAGGTCTAAATAGGGAAATAGTCAACTCCTTGTAGTTCTAGGTTAATCTTGCTCTACTCTTTTTGGTTTTGCACATAACTGAACCATCCACAGATCTTCAGAAGGTGGTGTTGAAGTAACTCTTGCAAGTAGATTCATAGATAAAAAAAACTTGAAGTTATGAACAAATGACTTGTAACCACGATCGATTGAGTACATAACCAATACTCAAATTCAAATTATTAGGTAATTTTTCTATTTTTATTGCTTCTCTTATCAGCCTCTTGAACCAATTGTTCACTTTAGCCAAAAGCTTTGTATTCTTGAAGTCAATGTCATATAATTCTTAAATGGCTCAGCCACCGCAGACTTTTCTGGGTAGTTCAATCTTATATGTCGAGAATGTTCTTTCAGTCTTGTTTCTACAGTTCTCTTTGTTCGTCCAATATATACTTTGCCACATTGGCAGGAAATCTTGTATATTCCTGGATACTGTAGAGGGAATCTGTCTTTAACATTACCAATAAGTTTTCGAATTTTCAAATTGGAAATGTGAGATGCTTTTATGTCATATTTATGTGAAAGTCTTCCAATTTTATCAATTATATCAGCTACGTTGATGATTCATAAATCGAAGGACCACCGTGTGATCTTCACGGAATCAAACACTGCTCTTGGTTTGGTTTTTATTCCATGTATTTACAAAAAATATCATACAATATATACAGCTTCTGCCTTACAAAAGAGTGATTATAAAACTCTGAAACTGAGTATTTTTCCGTCTGGTTCTGACCAATGGTTTTCACTCACTGAGTATTATCAATGACTCCATACAAGTACAAACACATTTTCCTCCACCCCTCTAAGTAGGGGTGGCGCCAACAAGTCGGTACAAGTTCGTAAGGAACCATAACCGACAGAGTTCTTAGAACCCTTGACAAAAATATAAACATAAACAATAAAATGAAAATATACACGATGAGACCGAACATACGTAAGGCAACGTAACAAATATTTTCTTATTATTTGGATCTTGAACAGGGGGAATAGAATTCTTCTGTCTGAGTGCTCTCTTGTTCTGTTCGTGTAGGCTTTTCTACTAGGATTTCAGTATGGTTGTCAACAAAAGTGTGATCCTCCGTTTTATTTTGGGTTACCTGCTGTGAGTGCTGTGTGTTGGACAGATACTGAATTTGAAAATGCCTGGCCCACCTTTGCATTATCTTATTTCCTTCCCCTATTCATATCTCTTATTCACTCAAATTGTAATACTGGCTTGAATATTCTATTTCTTCCAATTTTGTTGTTTACATTACCTTTTTCTTTCTTTCACATAATTTGTTTGATCTTTTTCGTAATTGTTGATACATCTCTTGATAACTTTTTGCTTTCTTCTGTAGCATTTTTGTCTTGCTTCATTTTTCTTCTCTATTGCCTTTATGCATTCACTATCAAACCATTCTGCATCTCCTTTTTTTGTTCTCCTCCTATTGCTTTTTCTGCTGCTTTTTTAATTGCTAGTTCTATGTCTTTCTATTTGTATTCAATATTTAATTTTATGTGTTTTCTCGGTTCCACACAACTGTTCTAGCAGAGCTTTTTGATAATTCTCTATATCCTTCTTATCATTGATTTTTTCTGGTTGCAATATTGCCTATCAGTTCGCTAAATTTTCTTAACTATGGTTAACAGTTGTCTAAATAGAGCTTCGGTTCCTGATAGCTCCTCATGTCAGTAATTGAAGACGATTACCTGTCTTTAATTAATACGTGATCAATTTGGCTAACAATATTGGATCCTGGCACCTTTTAAGTAACCAGATGTATTCTCTTATGTTCAAAATAGGAACTTTCTACTACCAAGTTGTTTCTTAGTGCAAATTGGGCGAGCAGTGCACTATTTTCACTTGTAGTATCGTGTAGGGTGAATTCACCTGATATGCCTTCTAGGAATTTCTCAATCTAATTTTCTCCCAAGTCTCCCATAATCACTAGATTATCGTAGTTTGGTACCTTTTGATTTATTTATTTCCTAGTGTATCATAAAATATTTCCTTTCCATTATCATTTTTCCTTCGGTCATATACATTCATAATGGTGATGTTCCAATATTCTCCTTCAAATCTAATTCTACATATTCTGTCGCTAATGGGATAAGAATCTAGTAATTTTTTCTTTCAATCTTCAGTAAGCATAAATCTTGTGCCCCGCAAGCCAGTTCTCTCTTCGTTGAAGCTGTATGAAATTGAATATTTTTATTAATCTATCCTTCCAGATCCTTTCCATCTCATTTTCTGTTATGCTATCAGATCAAATTTATATTTCATGTTTCCTTCTACTATTTCCATCATTCAATCAAGAGTATTTATAACAATACAACATGGCGCAGTCGGCAAACTAAAGCAAAATAAGATAAATTAGGTGCTGAAGTTGGTATTTTGGCAAAATAGAAGTACAGCATGGATAACCTCAAACCTCCAGGAGAAATGTCTTTGGAAGGAGATTTGGCTATCAATTGGAAGGAATTCAAACAAAATATAGAGTTGTATATGATTGCCAGCGGATGTGCAATAAAAGCTGCAGAAATACAGGCAGCTGTGTTGTTGTATATTAAACGCTCAGAATCGAAGTGTCTGAGCGCATCCTTTTTGGACAATAAAAAAGGAGATGTGACGTTCTGCGACATCATCACGAACAATCAATAATAATATGATATGAGTTTTGACAGTGTTAAATAATAATTTCATGTAGAACAATTACTTTAATATTAATAGACAAAGATTATGAAAGGCCACAACAAAATTGGCGACGAGGAGAAACATTTGTTACTGGAGAAAAGATAAAAGGAATTGTCGATTATTAACCCTCCGTTAGTGTTCTCGAAAAAAGTTTCACGGTTGGTGTTGTGGGGTATGTCATACCCCATATGAAAGTCCTCTCAAGCTATTTTAAATTCTTAAATATGATAATTTTTTTGTTTGCACATGTTCTACAACTTGAAACCAATTGATATAAACTGAACAAAATGTATCCAGCTATATTCATTGTAAAAATATAAAAGATAAATCAAAATAACAGCAAGTCTGCCTTGGAAAAAACATACATCAATATTATCGCTCATAAATACTTCTAATATCATCACACATCAAAGATCTTACAGTATTTCTTGAGAAGAAGGATCAAATAAGTCAAGCAAGAAAAAATTACTCAAGTATCATCAAAGAAAAAAACTTATTGCTCCTCAAACTGGGCACAGTTTTTGCAACTCAAAATTGCATGTTCCAAGCACAGTGGAATTCTACATCGCTTACAAGCATTAAATGTCTTTTTAATACATAAGCACTATTTTGCGCACGTTTTTCTGGGCAGTAAATGGCTCTTTGGCTTTTGAATGCGCCAAGTATAATTAGCGTGTGACAAGTAATCTTATCGCACGCAAATAATTTATCGCTTAGAGAAATAAGCGCAAAATGGTACTTATCCCGCATTCGTAATAAAAAATAGTATCTGCAATTCGTGCGGTGTTGTCAATTACCCACTTGAGCGAATGAACGCACTTGCTTCGTTCGTACGCCCAACTTCGCTTTCGTGGGCAATCGACAACTTATCGCACTTGTTGCACAATTTACTATTCTATCTTTGTTTCTAGGACAAACAGAACATCTCCTGCTTGTCTTTTGTCACTTGGCTAAATTGGCCTTAAAAAATACCAAAATATGAAATAGCTTATTGTATAACGTAATATGAATTTAAATTTTACCTTCAGAATGAGTATACATAAGAAGTTACTTTAAAAGTGTACCGGGGTATGTCATACCCCAACCAACTTGTCATACCCCAACCAACTTCCAGCAAGTTTGATGCTTAATTGAAAGTTTATACATAGTTGTATATAAGTCTGTTCTCTTTGTTCAAGTATAATCCTAAGCTACTAAGAAAAAGAAATCACTTGTTTGTCTTAAATTGATTTTACGATTGAAAATAGAGTTAATGGGGTATGACATACCCCACAACACTAACGAAGGGTTAAAATCAGCGTGTACTACTAAAATGGATGCCACAAAGTTGCAACAAATTGTTGCCGCTCAAACAGCCCAGCAACAAGCATTTATTACTACATTATTACAACTAATTCCAACAGGCACTCAACCTGTATCAGCCTCAGTATCAAAAACCTTCTACTCTTTCGAAAAATTTGATAACAATGAAGGATCATTTGACCAGTACATACAGAGGTTAGAAAATTACTTCTCTTTTATAAATGTGCATTCTGACAAAGAGAAGTGTCAGAAAATTTTATTAAACTGTATCGGACCAAAATTATATAGTGTTGACAAATCTAGTAGCACCAGAACTACTCACAGAGAAAGAGCACGATGACATCATCAAGCTTTTGAAGACTCACCCTGCCTGAAGCTGTTTGAACGTCACAGATTATTCATCCGATCTCAAGAACCAAACGCATCAATCGCCATTTATGTAGCGGAGATGCGAAAACACGTTTCAAATTGCGCACTCGAATGTGGTAAATGTAATAGTCTAAGAGCTGACGACGTTTTTTCTGATATATCTACGTAAGCCGAAATAATATCCAAGATACCGGTAAAAGTGTCTCCTATTTGAGAATCCGTAAGTCTGGTAGCACCTGTTCCTTGCGTTTCAGGTACAAGGTAGAAATTACATAGGTAAGAACTCAAATTTTTGAAGTAATGATGTAATACTGTTTTCAAGCTCCATCTTATAGGATAATAATTGAGAATCTATATAATAACTCTCCCTGCTTGATCATTTGTTGTTGACATGTCGCCAGACTCATTTATAATTTGAGTTTTTTTTTTTTTCTATGTATCTACGTAAGGTCTTGTATATATTTTTTTATATGAAGGATGATACATATAGGTCGAATTATGAAATGCCAGACTAAAATATACTTATGAACGACTCGAGAAAAATATTCGAGAAATAATTATAAGAAAAGACTCTCCACGCCACAAAGTTTTTCAATTGCAAACTGAGAACATGGAGCGCATTTGCTTTGACATGATATGAGAAGTATATGATGATGCACCTTTCAGGTTAGCAGTTGATCCCAATATTATTTCCTACTTTCTAGAAAAAAAATTAGAAAACGTAATATTCAAAAAAATGATTAACAATAACAATTTTCTCCCCTCTTTTCGAGAAATTATAATTGTCAGAATCCAACTACTTCAATTCCTTCGGATAACGGATGGACTGAACCAAATGTTCAAAATGTATTTTGTAGCTGTTCAACTACTTCTATTTAAAAGCTATGTAATATTTCAGCCTGGAAAAAGAGGTATATAATAATGACTGATGAATATAATTTCTAATGATCTATAATAGTATATTGTGAAACAAGTGCGGCAAGTTGTCGATTGTCCACGAGAGCGAAGCTACAGATACTATTTTTATTACGAATGCGGGATAAGTGCTATTTTGCGTTTGTTTTTTCGGGCGGTGAATGGTTTGCGTGCGGACATTATTCTTGGCGCATGCAAAAGGCAAAGAACTATTTAACGCCTACAAAAACGTGCGCAAAATAATACTTATATTCCATAAGCAATAAAAAAAATTATTCTCAAAAATCACTACGTTTTTTAATTACACTAGAAAGTAGGGAATAATCATTATATACTTCTTATATCTCATCAAATCAAATACGCATTTCTTCTCAGTTTGCAGATGAAAAACGTGGTGGCTTGGAAAGTCTTTCTTATTATTACTTTTTAAATCTTTCTTCGAGATCTCTACTGCAGAGCAAATCAAGAAACAAGTTGAAGAAAAATATTATTGGAACGCAAAATGGATTTAGCAAGGGTTACTGCACATAAGATCATATTTTCAGTATTGAACAGCTAATTGAGAGAGCCCTTAAATATGGTAAAGAACCAAACATATGTCTTATAGACCTAGAGAAACAGGGAACTACTGGAAAAAGAAGCAGAGGAAGGCCACGAGAAACACGGGACGATGCGATATATAAAATTTTAGAATTAAAAAGAAACAACAACAATAGCATACGAAGCAGTAAGAGACAGGAAGAAATAGAAGAAATTCACAGAAGAAATTTGGAAGAAATAACCTAGACACCTCAGGGAGGTAAAATAGGAACCGTCCATATATTGTAACGAATTTAAGTCTATAAATTAGTCATTTCGGCTTTACTGGTGCTTAGAATTATTGTGGAAATATTTTACATCAAGAAATAGGAAGGAATATATTTGTTTTTTAGAAAATTGCTGGTACCTTCTATCGTTTTCTAGAAACGCCTGGACATTTGCGGGAAAAACGTAAAGGGGAGAGACCCACGGTATATATTCGCTGACTCAACGAAGAGGATTATTGATTTTGGCCCAGAGACCTTATAGTATCGACTGCTAGTGGTTGAAATAAATTGTGTTGTTTAAAATAAATCAATATTGACATAAATAATTAGAGTTGAGTTAAAGTGTTGTGTGATAATCTTTAGTATAAATTAGAATTATTCATTAGAAAAAGTGTTAGTTATCTAATTTATTATTTCAATAAATCATAAAAATAAATAGTAATGTAATTCTAGCTCCCTGAATTAAAATAAATAACGTCACAATATATAACAATAAAATAGTATCTGCAACACGTGCAGTTTTGTCAATTGACCACTCAAGCTAATGAGCTCACTCACTTCGTACGGGCGCTCAACTTCGCTCTCTTGAGCAAACAATAACATACCGCACTTGTTGCACAATATACCTACCATCAAAGATCATTAGAAATTACATTTATCGGTTATTAATATATAAATATTTTTCCAGGCTGAATTATTACATCGCTTCAAACCACATATTGAACATTTTTTTCAGTCCATCCGTTATTCGAAGGAATTAAAGTTGTTGGATTCTGACAATTAGAATTTCTCCAAAAGTGGGAAGAAAATTATTATTGTAAATCACTTTTTTGAACACTACGTTTCCTAATCACACTAGAAAGTAGGAAATAATACTGGGACCAACTACTAACCTGAAACGTGGGGCGAATCATCATATACTTCTCATATCACATCAAATCAAATGCACCCGTGTTCTCAGTTTGCAATTGAAAAACGTTGTGGCTTGGAGAGCCTTTCCTTATAATTATTTCTCAAATATTTCTTTCGAGGTGTTCACAAGTATATTTTGGTCTGGCATTTCATAATTCGACCTATATGTATCATCCTTCATAGCAAAAAATATATACCAGACCTCACGTAGACACATGGAAAAAAAAAATTTCAAATTATAAATGAGTCTGGCGACATGTAAACAACAAATAATCAAGCAGAGAGGGTTATTTCATATATTCTCAATTATCATCTAATAAGATGGAGTTTGAAAACAGAAATGTAATAGTGACGTAATCTCCAATAAAATCGGAAAATTTAATGTTGCAATTCTGTGTAAATCTATGTCTTATAAGTTCATAAATCTACAAATTATGGATAAATTCGATGCTTTTTTATCAGTTTCTTATGGATTTATAAATCTGTAAGACTTATGGATTTGCACAAAATTGCAGCACTGTCAGAAAATCAGTCCTTCATCGTTACAAGCAGACTTTGTCACATCGTGAGCAATAAAAATCTCACTTATCGATACAATGAGTTGGTGCAAGGACAGTATTCTTGTTAATGATATTGGCACCACAATCAGGAGACTCTTCAATGTTGCATTGTGCTTGATAAGAGCGTTCGTCAATCTTAACATCATGTCCTCCTGATATTCTGTTATGGTGGTTTTTGGGCTTCCGCCTCACAAATAGAGCTGACTGAAATAATAATTCAATAGAAACATGGAATGAAATGTGGATAATAGAGCCCGCTATATTATGTGATTTCTATCCAAAAGAGCATGTATACGTTCACCTATTCCAAAATTTTGCTAATTTTTATAGTAATTCGCATGTATTTGAATGTATCAATCTTTATCATGTGATTATGTATTTCATTATGCACTCAAAACTTGAGGTCATTTTAGAGCACCTATTATTTTAATGATTCTTACCATCATATAGATCACAAATAGAGAGCAGAATTATCAATATTAAATTCATGTTGTACGGAGTAAGAAGAACAATAATTTCTTGAATGCCAAAAATTGCTATATCCTTGAGCAGTATTATTGCAATTGGTAATGATTGATTCACGATTTTGTTTCAAATATAAATCAACTTTTTTATTACAAGGTAATAAGATTTTATGATTGATACTTAGTACTTAAGAATTCGGTTGTTTAGATTTAGGCCCGGTTTCACCAAAGTCAGTTAAATTTATCTAGAGGTTAACTTGAGTAAGTAACTATAGTTACAATTGTATCAACAATAGTTTTCGTATAAAATAACTTCTGGATAAATTTAACTAGCTTTGGTGAAACTGGCCCCTATTTGTCAAGATAATGATTATGGGGTCTCTAATAAAAGTAAATATTAACACACTCAAAAATATATACAGGATTTTTCACTTGATTTCGAATGAAATGAGACCTCTACAATATTGAATTTGATAGAACCATCAGAAACCACAATAATAATGATATTTTTCATTGACACAAAAACAAACATGTGTATGGAACAAGCCAAAAAATCGCTTATAGTCCAGTCGACATGTACTTTGGGGTCAGAAAAAATGCGAACTTTATGGGATTTTGGTATGTTGTTCATGATCAGCCAATAGTATCATTTCCATGTTTTCCGACCAAAATTTCGCCAAGCAATTTCCAGGGGAAGAAGAAAACCACGAAATCTTGGCACTCTTTTCAGTTTTTGTCCTGTAACTTTTTTCTCTCAATTCCTACGCCTTAGATCATTCAGTTCAATTTTCTAGAACATCAAATTTCCGATAAGTTTGACCCATGAAACTTGTTTGTAGACCCAATAGGTTTCAAGATACAGCAATTCAATAAAATTATTATTTCCTCGAAATCCAAAAGAACGTCAAAAAATAGTGGTTTTCGCTATATATCTTTTATTTTTCAATATTTTTTATGGTATTATGGTACCTAGTTCCATTCTGACAGCAAATAATCAATCATTCGATCAATCAAACCCACTTCTTCCTCTGCCTGTCTATCAAACAGTTGCTCTAAGGTATTCATTCAGTAAGGAACTACGGAAAAAAGCATAAAACTAATTTTTACAATCATGTTTTCAATTTGCAACAATTTGAAATTAAATTAATGATAGTAATTCAATCTATATGGCTCTCATTGTCAAAAAGTTATCAGATCTCATGTAGAATCAAGCTTCTAACTCTACACGCCCTCACTCTACAAGCCCCAACTCCACAAACTCTACACCTTAGTCAAAATATGTGGCTTGGCCGTTCTGTTTCTACAAGAACTATTGTATAACAGAAGAGTAATGGACAGCGAATGAATTTTTCACCTTATGCCTATGTGAATGTAGCGAAATGGCCAGGTCACATATTTTGACTAAGGTGTAGAGTCTGTGAGGTTACGGCTTGTAGACTTAGAGTGTGTAGATTTAGAATCTTGGCTCTACATGAGATCTCATAACTTTTTGACAGTGCGAGCCATATGGTCTCGTCTTGGCAACATTTTCATGTAAATGTCTTTGCTAAGATTTCACTCATTCTTGTGAGTTTTTATTGTACTATTATCTATAACAAGGAGTCCTTACATCAATTTTCAGACCTCTAGTATCAAAATTTGCGGCAGCCTCATACAATCTTCTATTCCCTAGTTTGAGGCTTGAGGGGTGAAAATTCCAATGTTCAGAACTTTTATATTGTTTGTGTAGTAATACTAGCTCACATGCCAAATATCAGCATTCTAGGACTTCAGGAAATACCCCAAGAATTTTGATGATCATCAGTGAGCGAGTCAGTGATGAAATCAGGTTTTTTTTAGATATCAATAGAATCTAAAGTATAAGAGCTATGCAAATGAAGATTTATATGTTTAATAGGTCCACTATTAACATCATATCCGAATTTTGTTTATCTGGTATAATCCAGACCCAAGTTATGAGGGTCCAAAAAAGCGACGAAGCTCTTCGAAAAAAGTTGGGTAGTCCTCTTGCGCTTCGCTTGGCTCGTCTAACGTGCCTCTAAATATATCGGCATAGGTAGGCAGGGTGGGAAGTGGGTTATAGATTGATTGCTGCGTCAGAATGTAGCTAGGTACCATAATGACCCAGGAAATATTGAAAAATAAAAGATATTTAGCGAAAACCACAATTTTTGACGCTTTTTTTGATTTTCAGGAGTTTATTACTATTTTGAAGTGCTGTATCTTGGAACTTAGTGGGTCTAGAAACAAGTCTTACGAATCAATCTTATCAGAAATTCAATGGTTCACGAAATTAAACATGATGATCTAAGGCGTAGGAATGAAGGGGAAAGATTTATGAGTAAAAACTGAAAAAGTGTCAACATTTTGTGGTTTTTTCCTTCCCCTGAAAAGTGCTTCTCGAAATTTTGGTCGGAGAACATGAAAATAACACTATTGGGTGAACAGAAACAGCATACTAAAGTTTCATGAAGTTCGTATTCTTTCCCAAACTCTCCCCTATCATTTCGATATGCCGACTGGAATATATGAATAAATTGTCAAAATAAAAGTTCAAAAACACAATCACGAGTTCATGAATTCTATTATATTATGAAAATTATTCAGTAACAAGTAGGCAAGGTTTGAGTTCCTTCTTGAGAATATTCATATAATTCTCTGATTTCAGTGTTACAGGCAGGTAAAAAGTACAGGACCGAAACGTGCAGGACAATATTAAACAATATCTAGTTAATACATGAAGATTTGTTTTGTTTCTAGTATCATAATTTTAATAAGAAAATGGAAGAATCATCTAGATGATGGAAGCGCATTTTTGACAGCTCATGAATGCTTGTTACTTCAGAGATTTCGCAAATTACCATCTCTTACAATTACTGAGCTTGAAATCAAGCAGTTTGGGCAAACTTACGAAACAGCAGCTTCCATTTAGTACTATTTTCAAGTTGACTATTTGATAGGTACATAATTTATACATGTACAAACTCAAAAATACCTTTTAATCTTCATTGTTTAGTTATTGACTGACAGGAGGTCAAGTGCTGCAGCTTAAAATGATAATTTGATCTTTATCAAAGCTATATAAAAAAAAATACACTAAAAGTGAACAAATTTTCATCCAATAATAATAATTCATTCTAATAAGCTTCAAATTCGCGTCAAACAAGTCATTGAATGAATCCCGGACAGATTTGACAACTGTACGAAATAATAGTGACACCCGCGGCGAAAGTTGTAACTAAATTTTTATCTACTTTAATAAATTTTAGTTGCCATATCCCTAATGTCATAGATATCTATGGACATTGTTTCACTTGAAACACGTAATTGAATAATTCAATTTTCCACAATCACTGTGCTTGAATTGAAGCAATTTGTGCAAGCCTACGAAACAGCAGCTTTTATTTAGTACCAGTTTCAAGTCTGTAAATAGTATAGTTGCTGAGATCTCAGCGTCACGCCAGCCAGCCAGCCAGCCAGCCAGCCAGCCAGCCAGCCAGCCAGCCAGCCAAAGTGAATATAATAGCGCTTTTTTCGGAAAAATGCGCTAAAAAAGGGAAGCCCAAGCGTGACAGATACCACAGAAATTTGGTAAGGGCTTTTTCAATAATATTAAATAATAAAACCGTAAAATACTTGATCAAACTGTTCTCTAGTTTTAATTAACTAACTTAATTGAAACTGAAGAATAATGTGATTAAGAATTTTATGTTTTTTTTTTTTAATTAAAAAAGCCCTCACCGAATTCCTGTCATAATTATGTTTATGCAGAACTAAAGGAAAGTAAGAATTATTCTTAAACACGAAAAGGCAAGTTTTCAAAATATAAATATAAGTTAAAGTTGGGCGATTTAACTTTTTGAAAAGAATTCTACAAAAATAATTGTAACTAGCTCCGGCCAAACAACGGATAACTCTCTTCTGGCTTATGAAAATATCTTGACTCGCATGAGAAAGGTCCCAGAAACTAATTGTGCAGTCTGCAGTGTGTTTGCACTTCACACTTGCATTGAACATTGTAATTAGTGTTATTTGAATAAACATCACCATTCATCATTCTTATTATCTGCTATTATCATGGGCGTAGCTAGAAGGGGCAAGCAAGAATGGGCACTTACAAAACTCATTGTTCACTCTAGAAATTAAGCTCCATAGTCAGACTCTGAACATTACTGCAGATTTGGGGAAGGTGAGGTTTACTTCATGCGAATGAAATTTAGTCTTTTTCATAATAAGATTTTTTCTACTTATATTTGATTACTCACCTTTTGCGCATATGATTGATTCAAGACGTAGAATAATGTCAGGTTTAGATGAAGTTAGTTTAAAACTATTGCAATCGGTTAATACTCCAAATTTTAACCTGTGCAAATAAATATGGAATCTTTTTATTGCATAAACTATTGACAAAACACTCTTATTTATAGCTATGGTATTTGGACTTGGCTAGGGCGGTCTCGCAATTGACGAGAAATTCTTAATAAGCAGACGGAAGTAGCTAACTAGACCTATAAAACTTTGCAGCTCATCTCGATTACGTGAAATGCCATAATTTATCACTGCTTCAACTGCTTGTATATTTGCGATGTTTAGCTGTATTCCCTGCTTGCAAATCCTATATAGGTACTCAATCTCATGTTTGAGGAAACTACATATTACGTAAAATTTGCGTGCTAAGTTCAAAATGACTTTAAAAATTCTATGTAAGTCTAGCTCAGACTCAGGGAAAACAATTAAATGAAGTGAGGCTAGCTTCAGCAAAAGATATACAATAAGATATAGGTAAAGAAATAAATCGTAGGGCGCCACGTAGTTGAACTTATTTTTCCCAAGGTACTCAACCACGAAAATACCTGAAACTATGGTGTTGAAAGGAATAATTGGGAAACAGGAGAATAGGTGTCAATATTCTGTTCGTCAGCGTCAATTTGGTTGCTGACTCCCAAATAATTTAATATAACTCAAACAGCAACTTACCTTGAGCTTACTGAGAGAAATTACGTTCTCTTACTCTACTACACTGCTGAAAAGAAAAGTATGGGCAAATTTCTTACAATAAAAAAACAATAGGATTTACCCAAAATAAATGAAATCAATTAAATAAGTAATTTTAACAACGCACCTAAATAGTGCGAAAAAATAAATGAATGAAAGTAATTGAAATATATAAATTCAAATTACGCGCCTAAATAGCCCAAAAATAGATAAATAAAGCAAAATAGTAGGTCTTACAATAACCAATCGCCTAAGTATCGCAAAAATAAATGGAAGTAACTAAGCTTTGCTAAAATTGGTTGGAGCCCTCGACGTTGTACTCGAAGTACAAAAAAAGTAAATGGAAATGCCGAGCAACTCGCGCGTACATCTATGAGTATACTTAAAAAAAAAAAAACAATAAATTTGGCCCTTCTTCGATCGAATCGAGTTCACAGCGAAGTATACCACATAAGCGTAGAAAAAAACAAACTAATTCGTCGACTGATCCTATACAATTCACAAAACAACGGCGTGGTCCAAATGACCACGCAAAAAAAGCAGTTAGCAAGACCTAATTAAATTCAGCCGTGTAGAGCGGTTTGGCCACCCAAAGTGGGTAAGTAATAATAGAGAGGAAAAAAATATCGGCAGTCCGAATAAAAAAACAAAACCACGAACGTAATGCCACTTAGCTGTCACTTCTGGTTGGTTGCTGAAGTTCGTTGACCCCTATTGGTCTGTCACACCAAGATGGACGCCTCGAACAGATATTTCTCGCCCGAACTGGCTCAGGAAATCTGGTGATGTCACACCAGGGTCAAAGGTTGGAATACCTAGGTGGTATCATGCACTCCATAGCCGAGATGTTGGTCCAAAGTAACTAAACCACGCACCCAGATAGTCGGTGCAAAGAAAGCGATAAAGTGCACGAAAATTTTATGATCCTCCAACAATGGAGATGCTTGCGGAACAACACAAAACTGCACCAAGTGCCCAAAATATTCCGAGAAGCAAAGAAAAGCTAGCTTTCGTATCCCTCCTAGAGAATTGCGCGGGGCAACATACAAAAAAAAAGCGATTCTAAAAAAAAATTTTAGTGAACAAAGGTAATGCGTTTGTTAAAGATCAACGGTAGACTGACGACTTAAGTTAAGTCAAGTTCGGACAACCGGACTTAATTAGGAAAAAACCATTTTTCATTAAATATAAAAAAAAAACTACCCGATTGGCTGACGCTAAATAAAGAGAAGGAAAGAGACAGACAGACAAAGTGACTTAAGTTATCGACAAAGTAAGAAGAAAGAAGAAGCGCCTGCGACGGTCGCAAAGATCCGCGCCATGAATTTAAAATCCAAACAAAGACTCAAAGACACATGTTTATTGATTAAAACTAACCTCAAAACCTATGGCAAACTATTTAAAATAAAATATAAGTGATAAAAAAAATTATAAATCAAACTAAATTATACCTATTCTATATTTTCAGGATTGAAGAGACTACTAAATAAAACAAAAATAATATATTGAACTGACAAAATAAAAATTGAACTGGAATCAAAAATTGAACGTAACATACATTTATCTGTTCTTAATTCAAGCAAGTTTTGAACTGATATGCTAGACATCTCCTTGAGAATTCCTAAATTATCTTCGACTGTTTCAGTGGCAATGGACAAATCATCAAAATAAACACACTTCCGCATAATTTATTTGATCTAGTTGATTTGAAGTTTTTTTTATCTGGACAGGTGCTTTTCATGTTCACATTCCTCCCAGTAGGAAAATGATCGAGCATTCTTCTGTTTTTTCTTATTATTTTGAGAATTGTCTGTTTTCCGGCAACCTGTGACATAAAATCCACCTGCCCTATTTGACTGTTAAAGTCACCGAGGAATATTTCGATCCTTTATCACACTGCTTCTCTAGTTTTATAGAATTATTATTTTGCTTTCATTTCTTTGTTTTTTGTTATGGTGTGGGCTGAGATTAAAGTTGAGCTTTGGAGTTTTTACAATTGTCTCAACCTGCATAGGCCCTCTTTTATTTTTTGAACGCGAGAACCTTATTTTCCATTTTTTTTTTCATCAAGAATCTTCTTCCGAATCCTCCAGGTTTAGATTCGTGTCCACTGCAGTGAATTGTTGCAGATTTTTCATTGATACTGCCTTGTGATTTCGAACGAATTTCTTATTAGGCTAAAATATCTATCCGGATTCCATTTAATTTGTCGATAAATTTATCTAGTTTTCCAGGTTGGAGCATCGTTCCAGTGTTCCATGCTGCAATCCTTGAATCATTGTCCTTTATGTATTTCTGTTTTTCTTTTTCCACGATAGGGTTGTTGGTTCTAGGCGTAACTTCCTTTTCGGAGGACTATATCTTCCGCTTCCATCTGCCCTGAGCTGAGGTTGTTCAGGTTTTCAGGAACTACCTCGAGGAGGTGGAAGTCGGAATTGGGTAGAACAGACTATGCGGTGCTCTAAAAAGACTGACATCGTGCGATGCGCATGCATTACCCCGTAATCGCAATTGCAGAAATTTGTTTGTAAAATCAAAAAGATAGTTTCAGTACATCCAAGTTTATTCAAAAAGCTCAGTAATAATGTACTTGAGTGCACTTGTTACAAAAAGTATCGTATGCAACACGGACACTAAACGATCATCATTATTGTCATGGATGAAGTTAGTTATACGAAGCTAACTTCATTCTGGACAATATTGACGGTCGTTCGGTTCTTGTAGCATAATGTAGTATTGATAATCAGACTGTAAATGCTTAACGTACCTACCTATAGATGAATTCTCAACTAAAAAAAAATGGAAATCATCAAGGAATCAAATCAATTTGACGAGGCAGAGTATTCATTTATTTGAGATATTAGAATATTAACACAACATCTTAGACAAAAATTATATCTATGCTTTTATGCAGATATTCGATGAGGTTTTCGCTTTGCAAAATTTTTTGTTTGTCCACATTTATCACCTTAAGACGGAATTGCTCGCAGTGCTGAAAAAAAAAATTGTATCATTGTAGTACCAGTGAAGACTTATTATGTAATAATAAGAAATATAATAGGCTTCATATCAGCTCTAATGGCGCTCTGAAAAGTTGGTTCACACCTACCGGCTTGTCATTGAAACAAGCTTACATCTGATAAATAGTAAACAAACGAGTGGAAATAGCGAACAAAAATAAACTGAAAGTTGTTATGTTGTTGATTGTTAGTCCTGTATGTCAAACATTAATGCTCATTCTTCTCCAAATAGTAGATATGAGGCTGGAAGGAAGAAAAAGTGGATCGTTGCTGTCAGCTGAGCAACGTTAGTGAATCTGTTCGTTTCAGTGTTTTATGAGTTCGCAATTTCGTAGAACTATTTAGGAACTTATATGCTTGAAGAAAAATATAATTTGTTACATCTTTTAGTCGGAGAGCCCATGACCCATGTTTCATGAAGTATTTGATTCAGATAGAAATTTTGTACAATAATATATTTAGGTAAGATGTGTTGATAAATAAGTGTTTGCCTGAGCTACCTGAGTACGCAAGGTACTGCGCATAAAAAAGATGGAAAAAAATAGCTCCCGAAAAAAGCTTCAGATTCAGAAACTGACAAGTAGGTGCTATTGGAAAGTTGAGTTTATTTTGAATATAACGTGCGAAAGCGTCAAAATTCGTAAGAATGAAATAATCCCTGAATCCGGTCCTATATGGGCGGGGCCTTCCGTTTCTTTAAAATAAATTGTATAGTGTTCGTTTATCAATACTTCAAAGCATAAAACTTCTATTTTCTTTTCATTCATTAAATAGTGATTTTTATCTAAGCAATAAACACTTCTTCAAAAGCAATAAACATTACATAAATAACAAAATGAATGAAGCAGACATTTTTGGATGGGTTAATATTAAACCAAAATACTCCAAAGTTGCATTTTCATGAATTAAAAATAAGTGATTGATTCACGCTGAAATTTCTATAGCATCTTAATCAGATATATTTTAAAATATTTGCAGAAAGTCAGACACTTTTTCCGGGGTTCAATAACTGGTCAACAATAAAACAATTTTTCAGGCGATCATGGCAAAAAAGGTGTTTTTATGGCTTCTTTTGCGGCCGTGAAGTTTCGCTTTTTGGGACTGATCTGTCAAATTTTACTTTTTGGGACTGATCTGTCAAATATTACTTTTTGGGACTGATCTGTCGAAAAATATTTCATAAACACTTTATATTTACCTATATGGGCAGCTTGATGAACTCTTTAAGAAACAGTTTTCGCTTGAATAGTACATATACTCTTCCGTCAACCTCTGTAGTTCTTGCAATTCAAAAAATGGAAGAATCATCTAGATGATGGAAGCGCATTTTTGACAGCTCATGAATGCTTGTTACTTCAGAGATTTCGCAAATTACCATCTCCCGCAATTACTGAGCTTGAAATCAAGCAGTACTAGTTTCAAGTTGACTATTTAATAGGTACAAAATTTATACATGTACAAACTCAAAAATACCTTTTAATCTTCATTGTTTAGTTATTGACTGACAGGAGGTCAAGTGCTGTAGCTTAAAATGATAATTTGATCTTTATCAAAGCTATATAAAAAAAAATACACCAAAAGTGAACAAATTTTCATGCAATAATAATAATTCATTCTAATAAGCTTCGAATTTGCGTCAAACAAGTCATTGAATGAATCCCGGACAGATTTGACAACTGTACATAATAATAGTGACACCCGCGGCGAAAGTTGTAACTAAATTTTTATCTACTTTAATAAATTTTAGTTGCCATATCCCTAATGTCATAGATATCTATGGACATTGTTCCACTTGAGACAAGTAATTGAATAATTCAATTTTCCACAATCACTGAGCTTGAATTAAAGCAATTTGTGCAAGCGTACGAAACAGCAGCTTTTATTTAGTACCAGTTTCAAGTCTGTAAATAGTATAGTTGCTAAGATCTCAGCGTCACGTCAGCCAGCCAGCCAGCCAGCCAGCCAGCCAGCCAGCCAAAGTGAATATAATAGCGCTTTTTTCGGAAAAATGCGCTAAAAATAAATACGCATTTTTTGTTAAATGTCAACTTGATAGAAGACAATAAATTAAAACAATTTCAACGGCAACTAAGATTTACAATTGCAATGTTTTAGAAATAAATAGATAAAATGATGTGATTTTGAATTATTTCGTAATGATCGCCTAAAAAACGTTGTGTGCACCTCGGCCTACAGTTCTTTTTTGGTCTCACCTGAATTGCAGCCTCAGCTGCGCTTCGGCCGCAAACAACAGACTCGACCAAAAAAAGATAACCTTTACGGCCTTGATACACAAATAACTATTTTCTCACCTTTCTTATATGCGCACTACCTGGATTACCCAGGTAGGTCAGGCAAACATTCATTTACTTATACATCTTACCTAAATATACCATTGTACAAAATTTCTATCTGAATGAAACACTTGGCCGGTTGTTCCACCTAAAGTTAAGTATTCAGATATTTAATCTACTGATAACTCCAGTTTCTGTTGCTCCATGTTCAGTTAAAATTTATCAGTAGGATAAATATTCGTTAACTGCAAGTTAGCTACCAGCCAGTCAAACCGGCCGTTAGGAAGTTAATTCCGAGAATATTTCTTCGAATATACGCGAACAAAGACACGGAATGAGACTAAAATAAATATTTTGATATTTGTACGTGTTATTTTAAAAGCTTAAATTTGAATATAAGGTGCGTTTTTATAATTGATACAAAAATGGTTATCGAAGACGGCGATGATGAGGAAATATTAGATTTTATTGTTGAGATTGTTAAAATTTAACGAAAACAATATACATTTCGAGAAAGATTCAACAACTTTGACAGATGGAATGATTCAGAATTCTGTATGAGATTTCGAGTGTAAAAAAATACAGTCTTGTATTTATAAGAAAAAATCCATGTTCAGTTATTATTTCTCTCAAATAAACCTAACTGCGATTTTTTGTATAACATGCATATATTACCAGAAACCACGCTGTATCTCCTATGAACCAGTTACAGATAGCGCTACGATTTTATGCAACTGGACATATGTTAATATCTGTAGGAGATTTTGGAGATAAACATAAAACAGCTTCATGCAGAATTATACATGTAAACATGAGCAATAATATAGATGGGGACAATGATGATTCAGCTCGAAACTCATTAATTATTATTGAAAATTTTGGTAGATATTGATTTATATTATATTAAAATAAAGTTCATTCTGTATTTCAAGATTACATAAATAAGAATATCTGTTACTCTGTACGACTTTGTATTATATAAACTTACGAAATGAAAAATATATCATTCAAGTGTTCTACGTACATGCAAAACAAAAAAAAAAAAAATCACAAAAACTTGAAAATGTATGATTAAAATATTTCAAATGAAGCTTTCTAATTGCTTTTGTTTCAATTTCAAATCTAACTCATGAGATCTCAATACTACTTTATTCAGTTCGATTTTTGACTTTATTTTACACATTTCAATTCTTTTTCCATTTTTATTTTAAATATTTTTTTATTGATTTATATTTCAACTTCAAATTTTTTTATTGCGCATATACAGTCCGCAAGTTGAATTGAATTCATTTTCTAACTGATTCCAAATCTTATCTTTTTCTTTCCAAGAAATTGTATCAGTTCGTTTGGATTCAATTATATTTCTCGATTAAATTTATTAATTTAGAGACTTCAATGCTTGTAATTCACTCATAATACAAAGATGGAAAGAGCACTTCTCCGAACTGTTGAACAGAGAGGAAATACAAACGGTGAATCATGAGGTATATCAGATGGCTGAACCATATATTGAGGAACCAACGATAGGAGAAATTAAGGAAGCAATAAATAGAATGAAGAAAGGGAAGGCTCCAGGTAACGATACAATAACTGCTGAGTTGCTAAGCAACGGAGGGGAAGAATTAATCAACAAAATTCATGAGTTAATAAACAGTATATGGAAACAGGAACGTATGCCAGCACAGTGGGAGGAAGGAATTATCCAGCCTATTCTTAAAAAGGGAGACAGAAAGAAATGTAGTAACTACAGGGGAATAACTCTACTTAATGTAACATACAAAATTTTATCATGCATTTTGGCCTGGAGACTGGCGGTTTATACTGAAGAGATACTCGGAGACTATCAATGTGGCTTTAGGCCAAATAGAAGCACTACGGATCAGATATTCACAATACGACAGGGCATGGAAACGGCATACGAGTATAACAGAGATCTGCGTATACTATGTATAGATTTCCAGCAAGCATATGACTCTATATCAAGAAAAGCGCTATATGCAGTAATGAGAAGCATAGGTATACCAAACAAACTTATAAGACTTGTAGAAATGACACTTATAAACGTCAGAGGAAGGGTAAAAGTGGACGGAAGATTAACGGAAGCCTTCAACATTCAAACAGGTGTTAAACAAGGGGACTCCTTGTCAGCCTTACTCTTCAACATTGTGCTGCATTCAGTGGTAAGCCAAATCAAGAACAGTGGAAACATTGCTCACAAAGCCGTACAGGTCTGTGCATATGCGGACGATATAGCAATAATAACAAAAGACATTATAGAGCTAAGAGAAGTATTAAATGTCATCTGCGAAGGAGCTGAGAATGTAGGGCTAAGAATCAATGAAAACAAGACAAAATACATGAAAATGTTACCCTCACAAACAAGAAGATACATGCAAAACTTAACCATAGAAAACTGGAACTTTTTGGGAGTGAGCAACTTTATATATCTAGGAGAGGCATTAAATAATAGAAACAACGTGAAAGAAGCTATACAAACAAGGATAAGGGAAGGTTATAAAACATATTATCGATATGCGAAAATATTCGAATCGAAACTGCTCACAAGGAATACAAAAGTAAGACTATACAAATCGTTAGTAAGGCCAGTAGTTACATATGGTTCAGAAACGTGGACAATAAGAAAAAAGGAAAAAAATTAACTATTATGTTTTGAAAGGAAAATTATGAGACGGATATACGGCCCGGTGAACGAAAACGGAATATGGAGGATAAGATACAACCACGAAATAAGTGAACTAATTGGAAACGAAGACATAGTCAAGTTTATCAAATCTCAAATAATAAGATGGATAGGGCATGTAGAGAGGATGGGTGAAGAAAGATCAGCAAAAAACGTAATGAATACTCGAATGCACACAAAAAGGAAGAGAGGAAGGCCACGGAAGAGATGGAAGGAGCAGGTAGAGGAAGATTTAAGAAAGCTTAAGGTAAACAACTGGAGGCAGAAAGCTACAAACCGATCCGAATGGAGGAAGATTGTGGAAGAGGCCAAAGTTCACCCAGGACTGTAGAGCCACAGAAGAAGAAGAAGAATTCACTCATTCTGTTTGATATATATTAAACAAAATCAAAACAAATAAAAACCATAACCTAAATTCTGCAAAAAATCTGCCAATTTTATAAAAATAAGACTATTCCAAACCTGCAGATAGCAATCTGCCAGTTAACTATCTGGAGAATAAAATAAGCTGGAGCAACCCAAAAATTTTAACCTTTTGATAAAGTGATGGAATAAGTTTATCTGGTGGATAGTTAACTGTTACTTTATCTGAACTTGGAACAACCGGCCTTTTTAATGGAACATGGGTCATGAACTCTTGGACTTTTTGATCTTGTGGTATTAACTGAAATGAAGCTCACAGCACTTTGACTCTTTCGCTAAACTAATGAATATTTAACGAGAACTACTTTTGATTTTAGATTCTGTGTATTTATTTGAAACTTTGACGTTTTGATCCTTTGACCAAGGATCTCCTTCAGAAAACAATGATACAAAATAAAGCAAAGCAAGTAACTAGATACTGAAAATATACAGAATACTAGATGTCACATCTAAACAAAAATCTGAGGTGAACATCACGTGACTTACTTGTACATCATTTGATATATACACAAATTTATTCAATAGAGTTTTCTGTCACTTCAGATTATGATTAATATAATTTTAATGATATTTTGACATGTACTTACAATGACAAACAAAATCAAAAAATTGACAACAGATTATCATTGCCTACAATATCATTTCAATTAAACTGATTGTTTCATACGGCAAATTCTGAAAGTCTGCTATACGTATAAACTGCACTTCCGGCTAAGCCGATTGATACAAAAATAGTAGATAACTATTTTGATGCTGCAACAAGTTCAAACACTAAATTTCAATATACCGTACCTGGTCATAGTAGATTTATGCAAAAAAATTTAATAAAGTTTCAAGTAAAGTGCACTTCTGGCTTGGCCGATTCATACAAAAATAGCAGATAACCATTCTGATACAACATCAAGTTCAAATACTGAATTTCAACATCCTACGGTTGATCATTCCGGATTTATTGGAAAAGTTCGGAAGAAGTTTCGAGTAAAGTGCACTTCCGGTACAGACGATTGGAACCATAATGCGAATTGCACAGCTAGACCCTATACCTGTCTCAAATATAGAATTTCAACATTATACGTTCAACCAGCTTTGAGATTTGCGAGTTACGAACGAACGCACATACGTACCGACATCAAGCCAAAAATAGTCAAAATTGATTCAGGGATGCTCAAAACGAATATTTCCATCAAAATCTCGATAAATGAATTTTGTCGGCTTCACAGTACTTTCTTGTACTAAGTACAAGTAAGTAAAAAGAATAAAATCCTCTGGCATTCACCCAAGGCTTGAGGAGAACCACGTGAAAACCCCAAACAGAGGAATAGGTCCTGTTTGGTACAGCTCCGCATACATCCCAAGTCACAAAATACACGACATTTCAACAAGACAGCGTAGCGCTACTCTTTGCTATTGGTTTGGCTCACAACTGCAGTGTCAAATATTCTTCAGTGTACTTTATAACCAAGAATATACACATGACATCAAGTTTGAAGAAACAAGATGTTCATCCATTCATGGTGGATGGGTCAGAGAAGCAATGGAGATACTTAAACATCCAAATAACTCTAACCATACTGATGGTTTTGAATTATCAAATGTTTGGCTTTCTATAGTCAATAACACACATACATAATGACTATGTTTTAGCTAATGTAGTTCTCTGTGAAACTCATTCTGCTTAATATGCAACAAATATGAGGACTTTCTAATTAGCTGTCCATTCTATGCGGCACCGAGAAAAAAATTTATCTGGAAATATATCTATAACCTACCCACCTACCAACTGAATCAATGAACAGAGCCCTCCTTTAGACCCTACCTCTGAACAAATATTTGACATTTACCTAAAACTTTATGAATACTTCATTGAAAATGAGAGCATTTGCATTCAATATTTATTTTTCATACCATTTAACTACTGTAATTCAATTGATCTTCACCATTTGTAGGAGGAACCTCAAGCGAATAGATGATATTATTATTATATGAGATGTCATTGAAATGCATTTACCTCTGATAGGTTGAAATCTTCTTGCAAGGTGGACTTACTTAAAATCATAGTAACAAGACCACGAATTCTATTTTCCAATGGTTTGTAGAAGTTTAAATATTCAATATGATTTTCAAGGACCGTTAGCGATCGAACAATATCTTTGTAGTCAACTTTGGATAAATCAGGAGCAGACAGAATATCTTTTAAATTCTATAACACAACACATCATGAAATAGGTACAAATAATTGAAATTTTGTCTGGAAAATAATAGATTACACACTAAGCATATTATATAATAAGGTAATTAATAAATTGTTGATTACCTGTCCATCTATTTTAACAAGTTCTTTGAGTAGAGTTGAGTCGAATTCTTCATTGACGTGAAAAAGGTTCGTAAATTTTTTTATCATTTGTGGCACCCCATCAATCAGATACACCTCTACTCTCTTACCCAAACTTTCTAATTTTTTTGCTATTTCCAATATTAAAATTGCACCCAAAGATATTCCAACCAGTTTGTAAACCTTAGGAGAGCCAATGCTAATGAATTGCTGAAATGGATAAGATGATTATTATTAATAAATTGAGATAACTAAGAACTTTATATCCTCTGCTGCGACTAATTTAAGTGTCATTGAATATAAGAAAATTGTCCCGAGCCATTGTGAATTTTTTGGAAATTATGACTGAAATATTGAAAATTGCATTTTTTGAAAACTGTTATTGAAAGTGAACATTTACATGGCAACTAGAAACTTGCTAAATGATTGTTTTGTTCACAGGACGCGGAATATTTCGCATGCTGCAATAAAATAAACTGTATTGGTATCATAGCAACATTAAAAGTCACATTGATTGATTCGGAATGTCAACATTTTTTTAAATATTTTTATTAATTTGAAGACATGGTTTTCAGAAAAACGTTGTTTGATACACGATTGCGAAGTTATTTCGTATTCTCGACTGCAAAAGTGATATTTCGCAGTCTAGATTCAAAAATTACTATTTACATACATTATCTTAACAGATATTCACGCTCATCATTGGAACACTGAATCTGTAAGGCTCTATGCTAGATGTATAGATATAAATCAGTTGCAGCAACAAATTATTACAGCAGTCTATGTCTCAGAGGTAGAGCATTGTTCTATGGTTCGACAGAGACCAAGTTCGAATCGCGTTCAAGTGAAGTTGAAATTTTCATATTCTTTTCTTTCATACAGAGAACCATTTCATCAATATCACTTACCTGAAGCATCATCATCTACATCTAAGATATTTTATACTAATTTTCATGTGCTAAACTTATCTTCTATTCGACTGACGACCCATCACTTTTCAATGGGCGTATTATTATTAAATTGAGGTAAATATACCAATTAGAATCTTTGAATTATAACTAATTTCCATTTTGGAATATTTTTTTTTTTGCTGTTAATATAACACGAGTCGCAGACTGCGTTGGAACTGCTATTTGAAATAACCGCGCCAATGCCTACAGGCACAAACATATACATACGCGTCGCGCATACTCCAATGCTTGACAAGTTCCGTATTCTTTCATTACTTGTTAGTGTCCAAGAGCAGATAGGGTGGGTGAATAGCAAATGCATAAAATATTGGATTAAATACTCCTATTGAAAATTTCTTATGACTTTCTGAAAATTAAACAATATATTGTGTTGGACAAGGATATGATGATACTGTCGTCAAGAATACAATGTTTTGTGGGCCTAGCAGTAAGTTTATAGTGGTCAAAAATAAAAGAGTTCTCTTTAAGAATAGTCAAGCTCTCGATTCATTTCATAATCTTCATCAAAACGCTGGAATATCATAGAAAATTTCACATAATAATCTTTTTTTGTAAACCAAATGTATAAAATCAAGTTTTTTTTTTTTTGTGAAATTCTAACAGATAATTTTGACTTACTTTTTGTGCGGGTAGAATAAGTAGATTAACATTCGTCAATTTATATAAGAATTTTTTGGTCAAAACACATTTTAACAGTTTTTGTGTTCTCGTAGGTCCAAAACATATTTCATGTAACAATAAAATTTTAATAAATCCAGAATTTTTTTCAACTTGGAAAGAAAACAGATAAAAAAGTTGTGTAACACTGTTTAAAAAAAAAACAGAATATCCATAATTTTACAGTTAATAAATAAAAAATATTATTGGAAAAAAACCAGTAGTTGAAAACAATATGGCGAGAGAATTTAGACTTCTAAAAACAGCAAAAGTTCTCGCGCTTTTGCTGTTTTATTGGAAGCCCAAGACATTGGGCAAAATATTGGGATTAAATTAAATTGACCTCCTCCTGATGGCTTAAATTTTATCAAACCCGGCCAGAGCAACCGAATGAATCCTTTGTTTAATTATTTTATATATATATATATATATATATATATATATATATATATATATATATATATATATATATATATATATATATATATATATATATATATATATATATATATATATATATATATATAAACTGCGCTATTAGTCCGTGAGACCGGGCATAAATCTTTCATTGATTACCGCTCACTTGAAACTTTGTGAGTGGCTTCATTGTGATGTGTCCGACAACTTTTTCATTTGGCAAAATTCTAGATTTGGGGACGTTTTTCAGCGAGAGCTAACTAATTGGCAAAATATTACCGTCATATAGATCTTTACAGTAATCGAAAGATTTTTTGATTTTAAAATGAAAAAAAATATATTGTCCGACATTAATATTGGCGCTAGCGGTGAGTCCGACAGGCCTCTTGTTGCAAATCGCTATAAAGTGTACTATACACCAGTAACAAGAAATGAAAATTTGATTGATCGCATAAAAGATGCGTGTGCTCAGAGCCGGCCCGAGGCAAATTTTGGGATGCAGCGAGACTCAATTTTGACACTCCCGTTGTTCATTTTTCTTAATACTGAGGCGTCCTCTAGAATTTGGCGCCTGGAGCGACCGCTCCGTTCGCTTCGTGGTAGGGCCGGCCCTGCGAAAGAAGTTATCAAAAATTTTCCAATGAACTCACAGAGCTTTCAAAAACATTTACCTCGCTCATATTGGAGACCAATCTATTTGTACAGTAAAAAATAAATTCTCTCACTTGCATCTTGAATGACTTCCAACTAAGTTTGGTATAATAAATTTTTGAGCAACCAGAGTCTAGTAGGAGCTCACCCTAATTCATAACTTTCGATGAATGATTGATATTTTAATCAATTATATAAAATTTAGAGTCTTATTTTTCGTCACGTACCAGTATAAATAGGTTATAAACATTATTATTCGTGGCGTGATCATATATAACTTCCGCGTGCTGAATTGTTCATATAGTCTAAGATCCCAAGAGGGATCGACCTTCACTCATCTGCTTACCTGATGAAAATTATATTTTATCGAATAAAATATGCTCCTGAACATACACCAATGAGGTTGCCGCGAAAAATATGTGCATAGCAATAATCGCAGTTATAAATTTTTTTTTTTCAATTTCCATCGAGCTTATTGCCAGACGAACTAAATTCCAATGGAAACATTCAACAAACAATAGTTATTTGTGTATCAAGGCCGTAAAGGTTATCTTTTTTGGTCGAATCTGTTGTTTGCGGTCGAAGCGCAGCTGAGGCTGCAATTCTGGTGAGACCAAAAAAGAACTGTAGGCCGAGGTGCACACAAACGTTTTTTAGGCGATCATCACGATATAATTCAAAGCCACAAAATTTTATCTATTTATTTCTAAAACATTGCAATTGTAAATCTTAGTTGCCGTGGACATTGTTTTATTTTATTGTCTTTTATCAAAGTGACATTTGTAAAAAATTCGTATCAATTTGTTGAATTGCACGAACTATTAAGGTTGACGGAGGAATATAAAATCTATTCCGGCAAAAACTGTATCTCAAAGAGTTCATCAAGCAGCCCATATAGGTAAGTATGAAATGCTTATGAAGAAGTTTCTGACAGTTCAGTCCCAAAAAGTAAAATTTGACAGATGTGTATCAAAAAGTGAAACTTCACAACCGCAAAAGGAGCCATAGAAACACCTTTTTTGTTATGATCGCTTAAAAAATTTGTAACAGTTAGGTTGCATACTTTTTTCTGGTTCTTGTTACCTGGATGCCGTATACAAATAGGTAAGTTGAAATGAGTAATTGCACTCATCTGCTTACCACTTGAGAAATATATCAGAATGAAGACAATTTTTTTGTAAATACGGTAGTATAGGGTTCCTGAATCCGTTAAATTATCACAGTTGCCAGGCTTTAAATTAAGAAGATCGAGCAAGCAAAAATATATAACAGAGAAGCATTGCGCGTTCAATTTGATGCTACAGAGGAGGATGCAATACATTTGAATGCATCGAAATACAGCCAAGAGAAACGTCCTCATAACAGAGAGAAAAAAAAACGTGTCTCGAAAAAAGCTCTTTTTATGACTCATGCAGGATAAGTACTATTTTGCGAACATTTTTCCGAGCGGCGAATGGTTTCTTTAATACAAGAAAAAAATTAGTTAACTTATTCACGGTAGCTATCTATACTCTATAGTATCAAACACTGATGCCAGATATCAGAGTTTTCAAAAAAATTATTCTGCAAAGAAATAGTGAAAAATTCTTTGAAGAAGTTAAAAGTTTTGACTCAACAACGATACCACCATGCTGGATATCACAAAACAAAAATATCTGACGTGAACATCACGTGACTGACTTGTACATCATTGGATATATATATATATATATAAAATACGATGTGATTTTGTATTTCATCATATATATCATTGGATATATATAATCAAACACAAAATCTCATCGTTCCACAGTAATCGTTTTGGATTTACCCAAAAGATTCTAAGAATCTGTCAAGTGAAATGCGCTCTAAGCCAAGTCGGTTGCTATGGAAACAGTAGGCCATTATTCTCATACTAAAACATTCCTAAATACTGATTTCCAAAATTCTACGTCTACCAACAGATCTGAATTTATGCGCAAAATTGAAAAATAAATTCCTACTGAAGAGCACTTCCGGTTCAGTCTATAGTTATAAAAATTGAAGGCAATCATTCAGATGATACAGCAGACTGAAATACCAAATTTCAATATTCTACACCTGATTGTTTTGAATTTATGCGGAAAATTTCATAAGACCGTCAAATAAAGTGCACTTCCGGCTCGGTGGATCTGAATAAAAATAGGATTTAAGCATCTAAACGGTATAATCGTCCTAAATACTGAATTCTAATAATCTTCGTTTGATCGTTTTGGATTTATACGGAAAATTCAAAAAATGTTTCGAATAAAGTGCTCTTCCGATTTAGTCGCTAGCAATCCTAATGCAAGGTGTACAACTAGATATTATAAAAGTGCCTAATATAAAATTTGAATATTCTGCGATTGATTGCTTAGAATTTATGCGGAAAATTCAAAAAGTCTGTCATATGAAGTGCACTTCCGGCTCAGCCGATTGTTACAAAAATAAAAGATGACCATTGAGATGCTACAGCAATTTTAAATACTGAATTCATGTATCTTACGGCTGTTCATTCTGGATTTATGCGGAAAATTGAAAAAATGTCTGAAGTAAAGTGCACTTCCGGCTTAGCCGATCGCAATCATAATGTAAGATGTACAATAAGATGTTATAGAAGTTCTTTATACAAAATTTCAATGGTGGATCGTTCTATATTTATGCAAAAAATTCGAAAAAAGTTTCGAGTAAAGTGCATTTCTGGCCTGGACGATTCTTACAAAAATAGCAAATAATCATTCTGATATATTATCAAGTTCAAATACTAAATTTCAGCATCCTACGGTTGATCATTCAGGATTTATGAGAGAAATTTGAAAAAAAGTTCCAAGTAAAGTGCACTTCCGGTACAGACGATTGGAACCATAATGCGAGGTGCAAAACTAGACCTTATACCAGTCTTAAATACAAAATATTAACATTATACGTTCAACCAGTTTTGAGATTTGCGAGTTACGCACGCACGCACGAACGCACGTACGCACGTACGAACGCACGAACATACGTACTGACATCAAGCCAAAAATAGTCAAAATGGATCCAGGGTTGCTCAAAACGGATATTTTCATCAAAATCTCAAAAGGTGAATTTGGTCGGTTTCAATACTTGTTACTTGGTACAAGTAAGTAGAAAATTACGCACCATTTACTTATATCAATTCAATGTGGCTACTTGCAACTGATAGTAATTATGTGAAATCATGTCCTGAAAGTTGCGGTAGGTTTCTCGATAATCATTTGAAACTAAAAGAATTCGATGGTGACCAGCCGCGTTCAAAAATAGACGATATTTTGCAAATGACTGAGGAAGAGGATGGAAGTGTTTCTTCCGACTTGGAAGACAATGCAACTTGTGGCGATTCTGATCCTGGATAAAGTTTAATTATTAGAATATTCTTGAATTACTTTTTTCATATGTATTCATTGTTCATATTTTTAATTTTCACACTAAATATGTGTTAATAGTATATTGTGCAATAAGTGTGATGAGTTGTCGATTGCCCTCATTCGCTCAAGTGGGCGATTGACAACACCGCACGAGTTGCAGAAACTATTTTTATTACGAATGCGGAATAAGTATATTTGCGCTTGTATTTCCAGGCGGAAAATGGTTTGTGTGCGATAAGTTCACAAATTATATTTCGCGTTCGCAAAAACCAAAGAGACATTTGTCGCGCGGAAATCGAGCGTAAAATAGTGCTTATCCTACATGAATAATAGTATTTCAAAGACATTTTTTTTAGCTGTATTTTGATGTATTCAAATGTACTGCGTCCTCCTTTATCGCATCAAATAGAACGAGTAATCGCGCAATGCTTTTCTGTCATACATCTTTGCTTGCTCAAATTTTTTTATTCAGAGGCCTGATAACTGTGATAATCCAACTGATTCAGGCAAGCAGCCCTATACTATCATATTAAATTAAATTGTCTAAATTTTCATATAGTTTTCAAGTGGTAAGCAGATAAGTGCAATTACTCATATCAACTTACCTGTTTGTATACGGCAAGTAGGTAATAGGGACCAGAAAAAAGTATGCAGCCTAAATGTCACATATTTCGTATGTTGTATGCTTCCATTGAAATTGAGTTCGTCTGGCAAGCAGCCTAATGAAATTTGGGAAATTTCATAATTCCGCTTATCTGTAGCCATGCACATATCTCAACGACAAACTTATTGGTGTATGTTCAGAAACATATCCTATTTGATGAAATATAATTTTCATCCGGTGAGCAGATTGACGAAGGTCGATATTACTTGGGATCCTCTACTAATACTCCGTTATAAATATACAATACTTGTTCATTCTATAGATTTATTTCTTCTGTGTGTCAAATTCTGCAAATGAAAATTCAGTCTCTGAAATGTATTAAAATGGAATCTGAAACTCAACATTGCGGTACCAACAAAACAAGGCAAGTGGGTGAAATGCATATTGAGCACTTTGAATCCTATGATTCTGTTATAACGCATCACTAGCATTAAATAGTATAACACAACCACAGCGCTATGATAAAAAAAAAATTATGGGCTATGGAGCTAATAAATATCAAATAAATCTTATTTTTCATTTACCTGAGCTAAGGACTCTACCATGTCATCTTTGATTCTTGTTGCTGGTAGCGATACGCAGAAAACAGGATACAACATCTCATCTGCAAATTTCCTCAAACTTGTACTATATGGTCCTGATGAATCAGGAACAATAAATAACGGTGAGCTGTCATCTTGAGTTTTTGATTCGTATGACAATTTCACTATTTTAGGTGATATTAAGTCAGAGTGGCTCAGCTGTTTCAGAACATTCAGAGAAGAGGGTAAAAACGATGAGTAATCTGTTAATATCAGAAAAGCAATTAATGTCTTGAAAAAATTCAATATGTATTTGATAATTGTGAGAAATTGTGTGCATTAAGAACACTCGAACAAATATGTGTTTGAAGAATTGAAAAATTATATGTTATTACGAGTACTTCTGCAGGAATTGTGGTATGCAAGTGGATTAAGTGTGTTGTTATCTGAGAAATTAAAGATGCTCTGCAATAAAAAAGGTTAGAGAACAGAAACATGAATTATTCTATGAGAAGCTGACACACAAAACTGCAGTTGGAGCACAATAATCAGACAAAAGGCATCTAGAAACACACAAAAAACTCTCCTAGCTACAAACATGGAGATTAAATCTCTAAGGAGAAAAAACATTCTAATCCAAAAGATGCCAGGACTAAGAGCTAACGAATACTGGACCATGTCGGAGTGTCATATACCCAAAATATCATCTGACGAACAAATGTCTCGAGAGCGAAAATACTGCATCTTTATGCATATTATATTGAGGACCACATTAAGCAATCTATAGAAGTTGTGACCCATTGAAGATCAACATAACAAATATCACGACACAATTTATAATTATGTAAATAACAATCCCGAAAACGATCCTAACATATATTTACGCTCATCACTGATTCATTGATTCTGTGACGCTCTAAAAGAGATATCACTTAGTTACAGCAAGAAATTGTTGGAGCAGTCTATAGCTCAGAGGTAGAGCGTTTGACTACGACTCGATAGGTACAAAGTTCAAATTGCGTTTGAGTGCATAAATTTTCTTATATTTTTTTTTACTTTTATACAGGTAACCATTTTATCATTTATATTCAAGGTATTTTATGTTATGTGCTAAACATATTCTCCATTTTAATATGAATCTGCGATATTTCGTGTGATGATGGTGGTACTTGGCAACACTACTGTTACTTTAAACAATTGTTGTGATATTACAATTTTTAAATTCAAATTATTGTGAATTGTGAACTTCAACTGTTATTAGTTTAAACTTTTTTGAATCCATACTACACCTTGAACGTTTTATCAAGAAACAAATACGATCGGATTGACAGGGTAAGAAAAGTAATATCAAAATATTTACATTTCTTGCATTTCTGTTGATGTTTGAGATCTTGACAAACGTTCACGCTCATAACTGATTCACTGACTAACTCTTTCATCAACATTACTTACCTAAAGCATCATCATTCACATTTAAGGTATTTTATTTCAGTGATATGCTACGCATATCTTCCATTTGATTGACGATCCATCACCTTTCAACGGGTGCCTAAGGCGCCTTGCATACCACTAGTGGTGAATATATTTACACACATGTTACTTGAACTTATGCAAATAAACGAAATAATCTAATACAATGACTCTTGGATAAATTTCGAAACATGCTCACACAATCAATGAATCAAAACAATAATATCATTATTATGTATCAGTTTTATTGTCCGATGCTGAAAAAATATCGAAGATAGTCACAAGACTGTCATCTTGATTTGCATCACTGAATTTATCACTCAGGGCCAAATTCAGAGACGTGACTCATACTCACCTCCCATTCGCCTTTCACTCAATCTGACAGATTGAGTGTCATAACGAATTCAAAGACATTTGACTGCTCAAATTTGAATTGAAAGTGAGTGACAATTGAGTTTGAGTTGAGTAAGATCCTAGTATGTGATGATCGGGTCTCTTAAATTTCACTCAAATTGATATAAAATTTATTGATAAATATGGTTCCACGGGAAGCTGAAAATTACTACTTCACTATACTATTTTGATGATGATCTTTTCCTACAGTCAAATAACGGTATGATATAGGGAAGAATTGATCAAGGAGAAGTCTGAAGACACTTTTGTGTTGGGAGGTGTTTTGTAGAGACGGTGTTCTTAGCACACAAATGAAATGAAATATTGTCAGTAAAACCAAAACGTTGTTTTTTCCTATTACAATGATTATGGACTCATATCGGATTGAGTTTACGCGCCTTTTGTATCAATATCAAGAAACGTGTTGGACCAAAATCTAGTTTTTGAGAGCTATTGTGCACAGCATTAGCATGTACGAACACCGCGCACGCGTTCACTAACATTCATTATACTAGACCCAAAACTTAATTATTTTTGTACTTGTTAAAAGAATTTCCCTTCTATAATAAAGGAATCTGCTGATGTATTCCAGATCTGAAATTATCAGGAACAACAGGATTGTGATCAGAGACTCAATCATTGTACTACTCAATTAATTTATTATTGGAGTGAAATTCTTGTATAATAGGATTCATCTTGATAATTTTGAATAACAAAAAATATATCAACACAGTATTGTTACAAGTATAATTTTGAATACTCTTGGGATGCTTCAGTCCATGATTTTTTGTAGTATATATCCAGTTAATTCTCTTACATTCTATATTTGTTGTATCATTGAATGGTATTAATTCTTCGCTCATATAGCTTTTATATTTCTGCAAATAACATTTCGCACATCCAGTAATATCGGAACTGATATTCATTTGTCCATATTCTCATGAAAAAATATTTATCATCTTCCCTATATTCATTCAAATTCTCCATATAAATTGATTTTAAATCTGTCAGTATAAAATAATTTCATTTCAAACGTCAATTGAATGACATCTACGCTCAAATTTTTAGGAGTAACATAATTATTTTATGATTTATTACCTTAAAAAACGACTTTCAAGAGTGACTCTTTAAGAGTACGTTCCAATAGATGACCGCAACGCTCACGCTAAAGGCCGCGGCCGCAGTTTTGCTGTTCCACTAACTCATAATCGAAGTTGCTGGTGCTTCAAGTGGAACGATGCGAGTGTCTGGTGAATGTCAAATGAACTGACAATATGTGGTTAGGATCGAAAAGTAAATAATTAATAAGATCAAACTAACCTGTAGCAGAAAGGATATACGAATGTGATGAATCCAATATGCCTGTAAAAATTGATCGCTCTTTAATAATAATAATGATGATAATGAGAAATCATGAAATTGTCTGTCATTGACAAATAGAGAATCTTGAATCAATTGACATAAATCGGAAACTAAAGTACAAATTGGGAAGACAATTTCTCATTTAATTTGAACTTCTTGACAATTTCTGCAAAAATGAACGCAACGACCGCATCGACCCAACTTTCAATCGCGGGATTTGTGAGCTTGAAGAAGTCGAGATCAATGACGTCATCTATGACGTATTCATCATGAACGTCAAGACCGCGATCGTCTTGTGGAATGATTATTAAGGTGACATGAGCGTTATGGTCGTCCAGTGGAACGTACCCTTTGATTATGTCCGCTGTCTTTGCAATCGTCATTGTATTTTGTCCTGTACTGTGTATTACACTATTTAATATTATTGTGAGAGTGACACCATTGATTTTATCAGTGATGCCGAGTAGAGAAAATCCTGTAAGTATATAATTATTATTATTTGATAATGATCTCGATATCTTTGTCAATACCAACCTAATTAAACAATGCGCCATCATTAAAATGTTAGTATGAAATACATCTAATGAAACATAATGAAAAACTATTCTATCTGTAATATTTCTAGAAGAAAAGTTCTGCGTGCATGAACAACGCCTGGTTAATTTCCTGCACATGAAGGAAAAAGTGGGTCTGCTCGGTTTCCCACGTGCAGAGGATTTGAGAATCAAATAATTAGCGAATATGAATCAGAATGAGCTAAGAGAGTTGAGCTATCGGCAACTGCTTGACCGTGGCTATCGAGTTTGTGAGCTGCATTTTGATAATAGTCAATTCAAAAATGAATTGAAACAACGCCTCAACGTAGGTCAGATACCTCGTGCCGTTTGTATTTAAGGTAAGACCTCTCCTATCATAGTAGAAATAACAAAAGTTCTGATAAAATGCACGAATATTACAGATGCACCCGATACTTCACCAGCTCAAATCAACCCAGCTAGAATCAAACCAGCTGAAATTGAGCCTTCTTGAACTAATATCACCGAGGAGCATGGAGACGTTGAAAATATTTATTCAAGGCCTGTGTGGAGGAAACTTCCGACCATCAACTTTACAATTCATTGATGCATACAAGACTGCTATTTTAAATAATACTGTTAGGTGCAGTATCGGCTCGAATTGTGGATGATGGCGATGATGGCGCAAACCTTCTCTCTTACGGAATCCTATGATAATCAAAATCAATATCGACATCCCCCGTTACCAATATTCCTATTCCACGCGTCCTTCCACAGACCACTTGCATGGATGTTGTAGCATCGGAGATAGATATTCAAACAATCCCTGGGTATTCAATTCAAAAATTTCTAAATTATGAATGTGATTCTTGTTTTCAGTTCTTTTGTTTTGTAAACATTACTACATCCATGATTCAACTGTTTTACGGGACTATGGAAGCGATGAGAAGTTTAATCTCAGATAGCCAAGCCCAGATTTTTCGTAAATAGTCGATGATTGTAAAATACTTATTTTGCTTCGATTCCCAATTTCATTCCATCCCCTAACATCCTATCTCATATAGACATCCACTGTATGCCTTCTAATTTTTGTTATCCGATCATCACATTTAATATTATTGAGTCACTTTTAAAAACTTATAAATAAGATAATTAGAAAAATTGATTAAAACCTTTTTTGTCAATCATTGTACATAATTTATCTATTTTTTTATATTTTCTGTAATTTTTTTCTATATATGTTTCATATTCTCTTGTAGTATAACAATTTGAGTTTTTATCTACGATCGTATAAAAAGTGATAATTTCTTGCATTCTGAAATTGATATTTTAATTCAAATCCACTAGAACTTTCATGTCAACTTCAACGAAAGCAGTTCAATTTCTAATATCTGTGACTGTTTTACGGAAATTAGGAAGAACGAAGATAAAACATTGTAAGACACACGTGAAAAAAATCTCTAATATTATTTGCACATATATTTTGCTTCTATTTGTACATGTTTTTATATTACTTCGTATTTTAGTATATAATAATATTTAGCACTACAGGCCAAGATGGCCCATGGCTTCTTCGATAATCTTTCGCCACTGCACTCTGTTCTGAGCTTTCGCTTCCCAGTTTTTAATTTTCATCTGCTTGATATCATTGAGCACTTCATTTTTCCACTTTTTTCTTGGTCTACCTCTTCCCCTACCCGTATTCACACCACTTCCTAACACTGTTTTTGTTGTTCTGTCTGCCGTAAGTCTCATTACATGTCCTAACCATCTTAACCTCTGAGTTTTAATCACTTCTATGATGCCCGGTTCACCAAATAAGTCCATCACTTCCTTATTAGTCCTTCTGAACCATCTGTCTTCAATTTTTACTCCTCCCAATATTTTTCTTAAAATTTTCCTCTCCCAAATCATAAGTTTGTTTTCAGCCCTGTTGTTCAAAACCCACAATTCAGAACCATAAATGACTGTTGGTCTCACAATTGTTTTAAATATTTTTAGTTTGGCACCACGGGATATATTTTTATCTGCAATTATAGAACTCATTTTCCCCACGCATCTTGATCCTTTTACTAGCCTCGCGTCTATTTCTTCTTCTTCGTTATTTGTATTTGTTAACGTTATACTCGAATAACTGAAGCTCTCTACTTTATCGAACTTATACTTTTTACCTTGTTTTGTCATAATTTCTAGTTTGTCCTCTCCGGTATTGTTTGCTTCCCTCAATACCAAATACTTAGTTTTCTCTTCATTCACTGCTAATCCCACTATTTTCGCAACTTCCTGTAACTTTTTGAAAACTTCCTTCATTTCTCTTTTTACTCTGGTAATAATGACAATATCGTCAGCATACGCCAACACTTGGTGCCTGTGGTGATATATAGTTCCGTTTCTGTGAAGTCCGCTTTTTCCCATAACCCATTCCAGAACCAGATTAAACAAGATCGGTGACATAGGGTCACCCTGTCTTAGTCCTCTCGTCACTGTGAAACTGTTCGACACCGACCCATCGACCAGGACTTTACATTTTGTGTTCGCTTGAGTCATTTTAACTAAATCTATAATTTTTTCCGGTATCTTGAAAGCATACATTGTATTGTACAGTTTTTCTTTGTTTATCGTATCATATGCCTGTTTAAAGTCAATGAAGAGTAAGTGAAGGGACAAATTGTGCTCGTAACTGTTCTCCATTATTTGCTTTATAGTAAATACCTGATCTATCGTGGATCTATTTCTCCTGAAACCTGCTTGATAATCACCTAAGTTTCTTTTTATTACTTCTTTTAGCCTGTCTCTCAAACAAATTGCCAGCACTTTGTATGCTACATCCAACAAGGTTATACCTCTATAATTACTACAAACTGCTTTGTCACCTTTCTTCAGCAAGGGGTAAATCAAGGACTCACTCCAGTTTTTGGGCATAATTTCTCCTTCCCAAACCTCTCTTATTATTTCATGTACCAGGTTTTGCAGTGTTTCACCTCCCATTTTATATACTTCTGCTATTAGTCTATTTTCCCCAGGGCTTTTTTCGTTCTTTAGTTTTTTAATTATTTCTGCAACTTCTTCTATAGATGGAGACTCTGTGTTTATTGTTATATCTTGATCTTCCGCCGATACACTCTCTGTAATTTGCTGGTCATCATATTCCCATTGCTCCACACTCTCTTCATTCAGTACCTCTTTAAAATACTCCGCCCATCTCTTTAATCTCTCTTCTCCTGTGACTAGCTGTCCTACCTTATTTTTGCAATATATTTGTTTTTGGATGTAACCATACTGATTCTTCTTAGATTCTTGATAGAAATTCTTAATCTCTTTATTTCTGAAACTTTGCTCTATTTCAAACAGTTTTTCTTCTAATGCTTTCCTTTTTTTCTCCCTACATGTTGACTTTGTTTTCTTCCTTTCGTTCAAATATATTTTCCTGTTTTCCTCATTTGAATTGTCAATAAAGTACAGTCTTGCTATATTTCTTTTTGCTATGGTCTCTTCACACTCTTTGTCAAACCATCTTACCTGATCTATTTTCACCACTCAACATTTTCTTGGAGACTCTCTGTATTGCCTCTTGCGTGTACTTCCACTTTTCATCTATATCTCGTATCCCTTCTATCTCACTCAACTCTTTTTTCATTAGGTTTCTGTACTGTTCTAACAGCTCATCATTTTGCAAGTCCCTCACACATATTTTTTCTCGTCTTCGTATTGTTTTCTTATTACATTCGGGAAATCTTTGTTCGATTTTAATTTCCACCATAAAATGGTCTGAGTTGGAGTCGGCACCTCTTCGGGTTTTCACATCCTTTATTATTCTACTATGTTTACTTTCAATCAATACGTGGTCAATTTGATTACATACCCTTCCGTTTGGAACTAACCAGGTACCTTTCTGGAAATGTGTACTCATAATTTTCATTTGGTGTTCTATCGCAAATTGTATTAACAGTATTCCATTTTCATTGGATTCCTGATGTTTACTAAACCCACCTGTAATGTGTTTATATGGGGCTTCGTTCCCTATCTTCGCATTTAAATCACCAATAACTATTTTAATATCGTGTTTCGGGACCAAACTTGATAAATATGAGAGTTCCTCATATACCTTATTCTTTTCTTCTTCATCCTTATCATTTGAATGAGCATGCACATTAAAATACTAATTTTCCTGTGAACACCCCTTATTCTGATTGACGCTAGTCTCTCGGAAACTGGATTGAAATTGATTATTGCCTCCCTCAGTCTATTATGAACCATAAAACTTGTACCCAAATACTTCGTTTCCCATCCACTATTGAATACAATGTAATTATCTATTTCAATTATGTCGTTTCCTTTTTGTTTAGTCTCTTGTAATACAGCTAAATCTATCTCATATTTTCTTAAAACTGCTACCAAATTCGTATATGCTCCTTGTTCGTTCATACCTTGCATATTCCATGTTACCATTTTGAATTTTTTGTTTGCATTATAATTATTCCTTACTCGTTGTCCATTTCTGTGCCCTTTCATCAACTTTTTCTCCGTCCTTTGCAATTTAAGTTTTTTGATGTTCCTTTTTCCACGAGAACTTCTGTCTTCTCGTCCCATATGAACTCTTTTTCATTCACTATTAATTTGTTGAACAGAATATTAACTTTTTTCCCTCGCATTTTCTCCTCTCTTGCGGTTTTTCTTATTGTGGCCAGCATTTTTCTTTGTTTTTGCGTGAAGTCATTATCAATGTATATTTTCTTTCCTCTCAATTCATTTTTATTTTTCATAATTTCGATTTTGTCATCGAATTCATCAATTTCGCTAATATAACAGGTTCAGATTCGTCTTTTCGGCCAATAACTGTAGCTGTTCTTACCTTACACGTAACCTCTAAAACCTCTCCTAACAATATATTAACCACTTCTTTTGGCCTCCTTCCTTCCATTTGTAATCCATGAATTACTATATTCTTTTTTCTACTTTTTCTCTCCCTGTCTTCCGCCTCATTACTCAATTTTTGGACTTTTTGTATGAGTTCTTCTCTTTCCACTTGCCATTTGGCCTCCTTCGTTTCCAACTCTTTTTTTAAGTTCCGTATTATTTCATTATTTTTATTCATACCTTCTCTTAGTTCTTTATGATTACTATCCATTTTTTCTTGCAATTGTACAATTGTTCCGGATAATGCCTTTAGCATTCCCTTCAGTTCCTCCATTTCCTTTGTTCCGTCCTACGTACTGGTGATCTACGCGTTTTCTGACTTTTCTTAAATAATTCCTCGTTTTCACCTTCTCTTTTTCTTTTTTCTACGGAATCACTTCTACTTCTAAAATCTTGGTTCATTCCTTTGGGCGGGTACGCTTCTGCCTCGTCCTAAGCGTATGTATGTACATGCGCTGCCTACTATCGTTGGCCACGACAAGGTCACTAAAGTCACTTTGTGCAAAATTTACTTTGTAAATGAATCAAAATCTCAGTATTTAAACAACATATATAAGGTTTTTATTTCACTAAACTCCACCTGGGTTATTTATTCACTCAAAACTCCAACTAGCGTCTGAATTAACTCAGTAATGCCTTTGATATCGGTTATATCACTGGAGCTCACTCAAACACATGTATCACAACGAAGCACAATCACTATTTCTATATTATTTGCACATATATTTTGCTTCTATTTGTACATGTTTTTATATTACTCCGTATTTTAGTATATATATTTCCCAATACTTTCATGTATTTTGTTAATATGTAAAAATATATGTATATTTGTGGAACGAAATTCTGGTTTTTTATTTTAAAGTTTACGAAACTTTTTGAATATTATATGAATAAGTAAAATTCGAATTTAGCGCTCCAGAATTAGTACATGCTCGGCACCGCTTGGAGCGCTGTTGTGTTGATGTGAAATCTTGTAAATTTTGGTAGCATTGTACCGTCAAGTCTTCTCTTTATTGGTAGTAGACCGTCAGATAGTCGTAGATTTGAGTGCCCCATTTTGTTTTCTCTGCCTTCAAGAGTTTTGATAAGTTTGTATATTTGGAGTATAATAATGCCAAAATTGAAGCTGGACCGTGTAGCCAACATAATAATAATTAATTTTAAATTTTTATAAAAAAACCTGTTTTTATCCAATTTTCTCGTTTCTGCCATGCTTACGAAATGAAATTTAAGGAAGAAAGAGTCAGTGAAAAACGATAGGCAGAAGTGATCCACTTGGCCAAGGGTTTGAAATGAGGGCTCGATTATGCAAAAAAATTATATCAATTGTTCACGTTCTTCTCGTTTCTGCCGTTTGGCCATATGAAAGTTGATATCATAAGTATCTCGTGAAAACGAATGGCATAAGTTTTTCGAATGAGCAAGTCAAGATATGTACGAAAACATCTTGCGAAAGTCTGAATGTTTTCGTGCATAACTTGACTTGGTCATTCGAAAAACTTATGCCATTCGTTTTTACGAGATACTTATGATATCAACTTTCACATGACCAAACGGCAGAAACGAGAAGAACGTGAATAATTGATATAATTTTTTTTGCATAATTGAGCCCTCATTTCAAACTCTTGGCCAAGTAGATCACTTTTGCCTATCGTTTTCCGCTGACTCTTTTTTCCTTAAATTTCATTTCGTAAGCATGGCAGAAACGAGAAAATGGGATCAAAACAGGTATTTTTTATAAAAATTCAAAATTAATTATTATTATGTTGGCCACACGGTCCAGCTTTAATTTTGGCATTATTATACTCCAAATATACATACTTATCAAAGCTCTTGAAGGCAGAGAAAATAAAATGGGGCACTCAAATCTACGACTATCTGACGGTCTATAGTCTTTGAGCTGATAATACTGTCGGGTATATGATCGTTGCTATGGATCGTACCCACATAAAACAAAAGTTTATGATTGACTGTAAACCAAATAGATAGCTTGCCTTGATTTCTATTGCCGGAGAGGTGTTTAATAACCTAATGTTCTTTCAAATTTATGACATAATCAATGAATAAGCGCTATAAAAAAAAAAAGAGTACATATGCAATTGGCATAGGGTTGCCACCCCACATGTTGTCGGATCCCTTCGGTATATACTCGCAATGAACCGAACATTACTGTTCCAAATATAAAATTAAATGTATCAAAATATATCCGTTACTATTTTGGTTTGAATGTTTCAACAGCTCACCGCAATATTTGAAAGCTATTAAGACAAGAAATATTCTTTTGTTATTTCAAATAAGAACTATTATCACATTTGAGAGTCCTTCAAGAATAAGCCTTTATAGCACGATTAAATTCTATTCTATTTTTCTCATGCCATGTAATTTTGGTCCCCAGGAATAAATCATTTATTATTATGTTATCGACATCAGTCGGGCATATTAGTAATAATGAAATAGCACTATGTTATGCCTACTGGTGAGACGACAGAGTATTCTTTGTGCAACTGAAATTTAGTATCTTATCAGTATTTATCACCTAACATTAAGAGGTTACTTTATTATTCTTGATTTCGATAAAACCTATATTTCTCGAGTAATAGGAATTCCTTTGGTACTCATATAGGTACAAATATGCATTCATTATGCATGTGTTCCTCTCCAAATTTCTGACAAATAATGAATCCCTATCTTATTAATCCCACTGACCAATAATTTCAAATATTCAAACAGAGCTCTTTATCAAAAAATCATCAATTTTCATGAGATGTGCTTCAAGATAGTGTCTTGGGGCTTGAAGACAACGTAACTGTAGCCATGTGCGATATGCGAATTGTAGGACCCTACTCTCTTTCAACGCTAACCCTATTATAGCTCCTGAACACCTCCAAACCTTATCAAACAACATATGAAATCAGGTGAAGAAATGAAAAATGAAACAATAATAATAGATCCACACAAAAGCCTCCACAACGAAATAAATTCAGTGTTGATAATATAAAATTGGAAAGAGTATTCGATATCACATACCATTGGATGCATCTGTAGCCAAAACTGCTATAGGAGAAACATATTAATACTACAAGCAGCAAATGGCACTAACTTAGCTTACAATAGCCAATAATCGATTAAAAAATCAATAAATAAGATCATGAAAATAAGATTGATGTTTTATACAGCAACTTTTGAATCTGTTCCACATTTCAATATTATTGATTTCAAAAATATTCTTGGATCTTATTGTACCCAATATTAAACATATAAATTCAGAGAAAAATATGACGCAAAGTATATTCTACTATTTCTCACCTTCTGTAATTGAATGTTCAACTTCATTTCGTTTGTGCTTTGAATCATCCTTTAAGTATATATTGGTTACATTCTTCTCCAGAATCATTTCCAAATTTTTAATAACGTCCTGAAAATGACACCCACTGGTCCATGCAATATTACAAATATTTAAATCATTCTTCTTTGTGCAATAATTTTCTCTGTTCTCTCCCACGAAAATAATCATTTTTCCTTGGCTCCTAGTTTGATATAAGAAATCGTAAATATGTCCAACAATTTTCTTATATTTATCTTTGTCTTCGGACATTGCTAATATGAATGTTTTATACAGTGGACTGAAGGTGCCAATATCATTGAAAATTTTCTTAGTATTTTCGGAAGTAGTAGCATCATATTGAGAAACAATAATTTCGGCATAGTAAGTTTCTTTAATCATTGATATATACCATTTCAGAAAATCAGGGTCTTGATTAGATAAACTGGCAACCACAATTCGTTTTGCTCCATTATTAACCAACCAGTTAGCTAAGAATATCCAAGCGTCGGATGAATCCGCTGAAATCAAAATGAAATATGCAAGAATCAAATTGGAACTTGGATGATATGTCGCAGTTTATTGAACTTATATCACTTGTCAACAACTATTATAAATAGATATATTATAAATGCATGCCAGTAAGATCAAAACACAACGAATAAATTTTTGAAGACTATTTTTCTCTTTATATTCCCAATTCCTCAACCAGAGAGCAGTATTTTTTTTGCAGTGCACTTTAATTAATTCATCGGAATACATGGTGGCATTATCATCGCGAGTAGAATAATAATAATTTTTTGTTTATTTGGCAGAGTTATGACAAAATTTATTTCAACATAAAAAGCATATCATTTTTGTGACAAATATTTCTTGTTCACTTATGATCTGTCACAAATGACCCCTAAGCCTACAGCCGCAAATTCTTGCAAATTATTGTGTACTCAAAAATTATCCAAGTAAAATTTGAAAATTAGATGGGAGGGCAGACCGTTGATAGACTACATAAGTACTAGCTAAAAGAGGAAACAGAAAATTGATAAAAGATGTCAGAGCTAGAAGAGGGCCAGAAATATATAGTGATCATTTTTTGGTAGTAGCGAAAATAAAGAAAGAATACAACGAACAAGGAAATGTAAGAGAAAATGTATGTGAGAGAGAAACGTCGTATGAAACAATAAGAACCTACAAACTAAAATCGCAGGAAACAGCAAAAATGAACGAAAAAGAGGTAACAAAACAAATAAAAGAACTCACAATGGATAGTGAAACTGATATTGAGCAAAATTAGTTAACGCTCAAAACAATTCTAACAAATGTGGCAAGAGGAGTTTGCGAAACTTTCAAAGCAAAAAGTAATAAGAAACAAACATCATGGTGGAACCAAGGAATCAAAGAAGAAATAAAATGCAAAAAGAGAACCTGAATGAATCACCTCAGCAACAGAACTCAAGAAAACTACAACATTTACAAAGAGCAGCGCAAAAAAGTTGAAGATCTGATAAAAATAGAAAAGGAGGAAAGTTGGATCACATTCGCAAATCAAATGAAGGAAAATAGCAGAGAAAATCAAAAACTATCTTATAAAGCAATGAAAAATTCAAGAAAAGGAGAAACAACAGACAATTTTCCAGTAAAAGACAAGACGGGATCCCTGATAACAGAAAAAGACCAAGTAATGGAACGATGAAAAGAGTACTCCGCAGAATTATTAGATACAACAGTCGAAGAGAGAAACATAGAACTGCAAACAAGAGGTGAATTGACTGCAACATCTACAGAAGAAATAACTATTGAAGAATTAAAAGAAGCCATTCAAATGCAAAAATGTGGAAAATCGCCTGGTCATGACAGAATAACTACAGAAATGCTGAAATACATGGGTGATGAATGTGAAATGTTGCTATTAAAAATATTTATTCAAGTATGTAAGAAAGATACTATATCAAAAGACTGGAAAATAGCAATTATCTTACCGATATATAAAAAAGGAGATATCCGTGATTGTAATGAATATAGAGGAATTTCACTATTAAATACGGCACTAAAATTATATGAAAGAGTTCTGGAATAAAAAAGGAGAGTAATAATAGAATCATTCCTAGAAGAAGCTCAAAGCGGATACAGGAAAGGAAGAAGTGTACAGGATCATTTTTTTACCATAAAACAAATAGTCCAGAGAACCTTATTGACTAAAAGTTAAGCATACATGGCCTTCATAGATCTGGAGAAAGCATTCGACAGAGTGCAAAGACTAAGAATCTGGAACAGTTTAACAAAGAGAGGTGTGAATCGGAAATTAGTGAGTGCGATCAAAAGTCTATATAAGAAGAATTTGAACTATATTGTTAAAAGAAACCGAAAATCAGGGATATTTGAAACGAAAAATGGCCTTCGCCAAGTAGAAGTTATGAGTCTGGTTCTCCTTACCGTATTCATGGACGATATTATAAAAGAATGCAAACAAGAAACAACGAAGCTATTAATAGGCCACAGAAATATGCAACGTATCGGAATTGGAGAGTGCGCGTTTGCGGACGATGTTGTAATATTCGCAAGAAACGAAACACAACTGCAAAGAAATTTAAATATATGGAATAATTAACTGAATATGCACGGAATGTCAATAAATGTAAATGCAACAAAAGTAATGATAATAGGTGATGAAGAAAAGTCTATTAGACTAAATAATGAAAATATAGAACAAGTAGAGAAACTCGAATATTCAGGAGTAACAATAACAAAAGATGGAAAACAGGACGAAGACATTAACAAAAGAGTAGATAAAACAGTAAAATTATTTTACAGCATGAATAAAAACATCATAAGTAAGGAAGAAACTAGCAGAAAGACAAAATTAATAGTTTACAATACAATATTTAGATCAGTTCTAACATATGGTTGCGAGTCATGGGGACCGAGAAGAACCAAAAGTATACTCCAGACATTAGAAATGAAATATTTGGGAAGGGTCAAAGGAATAACGAGAATGGACAGAATAAGAAATCAAGATATAAGATCAGAACTTTCAGTGAAACCTATAGTAGAATTTATTGAGCAAAGATAACTGAGCTGGTGGGGACACCTGGTCAGAATGGAGGAAAATAGACCTGTAAAGAGGACTTGGACATCAAGAAATAAGCCGAGGAAGACCAAGAGAGAACTGAAATAACATAATAGAGAAACTCCTGGAGAAGAAAGGAATCACACTAAGCGAAGCCAAGCAGACTGCAAAAAACAGGAAACAGTGAGCAAAGTTTGTGCACGAATAAAGAATAAAGACTAAAATCCCTATACTTAACGGTAAAAGAGAATTGGACTATATATATATATATATATATATATATATATATATATATATATATATATATATATATATATATATATATATATATATATATATATATATATATATATATATATATATATATATATATATATATATATATATATATATATATATATATATATATATATATATATATATATATATATATATATATATATATATTTATTCAAACATTACTGCACACCGTCCACAAATATTGAGATTTTCTTTTCTACCACAAAATTGAAATAGATCTCTAATATTTTCATAACAAAAGAAATTCGCAATGATCGTAATATTTCTCAAAATATTTGAGTCTTTTTAGATCGGTACTCTCACCTCTTGGTCAAGCGCTATTTGAACAAAAATTGGAATCAATAAGGATAGCGCAAGTACGATAAAATAAGAAATTACAGTGCATCTATTCTTGGGATATATGTAAGTAGACCCACTGTAACACGGCCCCTGCCTAATCTGGTGCTCTTTGTAATCCGACATGCCTATAACATATACATTTATTTCGACAAATCTTCGTTAATGCTTTTTAAAAAGGTCGTAACCAGTAACGCGTATTGTCTCAGGTGTTTCAGTTTGAATATTTTTTATTATTTATTCATTGTGCATCATATATCGTAATGTCTTCGCGAACCCAAAAGCAAGAGCTCAAACCACTAACTATTTAAAAAAAAAAAAATTTTTTTTATCGGATTACATGGTAATTTCTTTGAAATGCTCGAGACTACAAAGGGGTGTGACAGTATTCTATAATTCGACAGATTCGATCATCTGACACCACCTTGCAAAACGTCTGTCGGATTACCACGGGTCTACTACATATACATATAAATTGATCAATGTGATGTAGAATAGTGGTTCTTAGCCAAACTGAGACTGATATTATAATCAATGAATACCCAGAAAACAACACTTGAGCTCTGTACACTCTTTAACTTTCTTACTGATATTAAAAAATTGAAAATTTGAATAATGGTGAATATTTACCATAAATGAAATATGAGCCTTGACTGTGGACAGTCCGTGAGGAATTTTTGATCTCGTCAGGAAGCTCAGAATTCAAATTCAGTTGGACAAGCACTGCTCCAATAGAGCAATTTCTTCTCAAAAATCTAGAAGAAATAAGAATAATTCATAAGATAGTTTTGAACATAGGGTCATTTGGACGGAGACTCTAGTTTTTGCTATAATTGAGCAACTTCGAAAATACAAAAATTTAATAATCTATACATTTTTCATTATTTGATTCAATAAAAACAACTTTTGATTCTAAATTCTGTATATTTATTTGAAACTTTGACGTTTTGATCCTTTGACCAAGGATCTTCTTCAGAGAACAATAAAATAAATTATTTTTAGTATTATTCAATTGAATTACTTACTTTTGATTTATGGGTTGTGTGAACTGGAATTGGAATTTTGCGTAAAAGCGAGTACGCATGTACATTCTCTGCTTGAGGAATAAGTTGGAAATACTTAATTTATTGAAATGTCATAAAAATAGTAAACTCATTATTTAAACATAATAAAAGCTTAAAATGTATCAAGAGTTACTTGCTGATGTTTGTTATGAATGTTATAATACATAAGGTTTGTGAATATTCAGCATACTCCACAATAATTCATTAAATAATTTTGATACCTAACGTCAAAGCTGACAGATGTCATCGATGTTCAACAAATATTTGTAGATGGCTACTCGATTCAAATTCTCAGTTTTTTTATTTTACACAGTTTTTGATTGTTTATACGAAACCTATAGGCTATGTGCAAGGGGGCAGAGTTTGAACAAATATCGATGCGAGCGCTAATTGTGAGCAGCATTGTAACCATTGAACTCCATTTCTCAGAATACGTCAATGAGCTGTCATTGAGCATTGTAGTATAAAAGTAGAAATAATTGCATATAAAACATGGGAAAACGTTTGTTCTGTTTCAGGCTGTTGTGTTAAGGATGATCCAAGTGAAATATAGTTTCATAGATTTCATGTACCCAGTTATAACATTAAAAAACTAGTGAAGTGAATCAAAGCGGTAAATAGAGTATTGTCTGTCTTTCATTATTAATCTATTTAACGAATATGTTTGTAATTCAATTGTGAAATTAGAAATATTTATCATCGATTTGGGATTCATGAATTTACCTCTATCTCTAATTTGTAAGATGTTTCAGTGATAGAAGTTTGTCAAATGCACTTCGCAATAATTTTGTTGTTAATATTGTCAGCAATATATTCTTCAACATGTTTAATATGGCAAAACTAATTTCACGCCTTTCTTCAATGCTTCTTCGGTAAAAGGGATACAGTGTTTGATGAATACAAACCCGATCTGCAAGTTCACCGGCGTCATAATTTGAGGTTATCCTGTCAATTTGGACGAATTAAGACGTTTTCTCTATAATAGGTACGTTATCATTGAAGAAAAAAATACTCAAAATGAATAATTTCAACGTACCTTTTATGCTATGTGTTAAGTTTAACATTGTTACAAATTTAATTACTCTAACATTGGCAACACTGATTATGATTATGCGTTGTACTTCATGTAATAGTTTTTGCTTCTTTTTGACAACAAGATTATTGTTTCACTGTATCTTTTCTGTTCCAAAAATAAATATCAAACATTTTATTTTATCACTGTGTTTATTCTGCTATTTAAAATCATAAAAGGTTATGAGTCCAGAGTTTTCGATGGATAAAATAAATAGTTTTTTGCAAAAGTAATAAGTCGTGTCGTCATACCGTAAAGTCTTGTGCAAAATAAAAGTGATATTTTTCATTTAGTCGTCTCGTCGTAGCGTACATTGAAAATGGATTCTTTTGGTGATGGAAAAGACGAAAATAATTTTGTTGGTCACAAATTAAATGGAACAAACTATCGGTTGTGGAAATTTCAAATAAATGCATACATGAGAGCACGTGCATTAACCAATAATGTTGAAGGAAAAGTTCCAGCAGAAAATGCAAATGCCGAAACCAAAGCATCATATGAACGAAACGAGGGAAAAGCCATGAATGCTATAATCCAATCATTGGATGTGGAGCGTGCAAATCTTGTTCTGACATGCACAACGACGAAACAAATGATGGACAAATTGAGCAGCATTTATGAAAAGAATTCCGAAATTCGTGTCATGACGTTGTATGAGGAGTATTTTGCATTAAAAATGAAAGAGGATGAAACTGTTGCCGCATATGTTTCAAAAGTGAATCAGCTAGCAGCCGATATTGAACAGCAAGGTGAAAAATTATCCGACAAATTGAAAATGAGTCGTATTATAAGCAGTTTGCCGTCAAAACTCAATAATTATAAAACGGTCTGGTACAATACAAAGGAGACTCGTACAATCGATACGATGATGTCATCATTACAATTAGAAGAGGATAATTTAAACAAAATGAATGGTGAAGATGCGTCAGTGACCAGTGCTGCTTTTATGGCTGAATCGAAGAAAAAGAAATTCAAGCCAAAGTCTGCTAAATCACTTGATGAAATCAAAAAGAAATCCAAGTGTCATTCATGCAATAAACATGGACATTGGGCGAAAGAGTGTCCAGATAAAAGGAATTTATCAAATGGAAAGAAAAATGACAAAGAAATGGCGTTTTGTACCATCGCTAATTCAAATAAGAATGAGAGTGATGAAAGTAATTTTTGGTTTGCAGATTCAGGTGCTTCAAGTCACATGACTTATCATCGGGAAATTTCGGAAACACGAGTTGTCGAAATTGCCAATGAGCGTCTACTGAAAATTCAGGGAGTTGGTACAATACTGATTGAAGCCAGAGTAAACAATCAGTGGGAGCCACGTCGTTTGGAAAATGTACTATACGTTCCAGAATTGAAAAGAAATTTAATATCAACTGCTGTGTTGACTGACAAAGGTCTGAAGGTGATTATTCAGAAAAATGGATGCAAAATAGTCAACAAAGAAAACAATATTGTAGCTGTTGGTGAGCGTTGTGAAATGAATCAGCTGAAAATGGATTTTCGGTTGCGTATAAATGAATATGCAAATATAGCCGCTGTTTCATTGCAACATTGGCATCGTCGATTAGGTCATATTAATGTTGATGCGATCAAGAAAATGCACAAAGAAGGTTTGGTCACTGGTGTGGATTTGTCAAATATCGATAAATTTTTCTGTGAAGATTGTCAACTCGGAAAAATGATAAGATCAACACACAAAGAAGCAATTAAACGACCATCAAGAAAAGGTGAATTTCTACATGCCGATTTATGTGGACCAATGGAAGAAATTGGCATTGGTAATATTCGATATTTCTTGCTAATAAAAGACGAGGCAACAAGTTTTCGATTTGTATATTTCCTAAAATCGAAAGATGAAGTATATGATTATTTCAGTTCTTTTATTCCAATGTGCAATAATATGAATGATACTCGTATAAAATATTTTCGTTTCGATAATGGTCGTGAGTTTGTCAATCAGAAGCTTGGGAAATTATTGACAAAAGAAGGAATTCAAGTAGACTATATAACGCCTTATACTCCTGAGCAGAACGGTCGAATTGAACGGGACAATCGAACAATTCAAGAAAGTGCTAGAACAATGTTAATTGCAAGTAGTCTGCCGAAGTTTCTATGGCCAGAAGCAGTACGTGCAGCGACATACTTATTGAATCGTTCTACAAATGTCAATACAATTGGCAGTACACCGTATGAAAAATGGTTTGGAGATAAACCTAACTTGGGTCATGTGAAAATTTTTGGAACTTAATGTTTTGTTCAAGTACCAAAACAAACTGGTCGAAAGAAGTGGGATCCAAAGGCAAAGAAAGCTTTTTTGGTTGGATTCGAGCCCACTAACAAAAATTTTCGGTTGTTTGATCCAAATAATCGTAATGTTTTCATCAGTTGTGACGTTCGTTTTAACGAAACAAAGTCAAAGATTCTTTCAATTCAAGACGAAGATGAAGTTGAGAAAAGGAATAAAAGTGAAAACATTGATGAAGCAGTTGTTGCCGAACAACATAAAGATAATAACATTACAACTAACGATGATAATGTTGATGAAGACAAGACCATCAGAAATGATGATGAATTCGAAGAAGAATTATCTCAACAAAATACGAATCAACGTAACAATGATCAGTATAATTTGCGTAGAGAAATCAAAGCACCGAATCGTTTGATAGAAAAGGATTATTCAGCCATTGTGTTTGAGCCGAAAACATATGAAGAGGCAGTTCAATCGAAAGAAGTCACGCAGTGGAAATGTGCAATGGATGACGAATTCAATTCGTTAATTAAAAATCATACATGGGACTTAATTGAACCACCTGAAAAACAAAAAGTGATCGATAATCGTTGGGTATTTAAAGTAAAACACAATGCTGATGAAACTGTTGAACGATATGAAGCACGTTTAGTGGCTCGTGGTTTCACACAACAATATGGAATCGATTACGAAGAAACGTTCAGTCCAGTTGTGAAGTTTACATCGATTCGCACAATTTTGTCAATAGCCGAAATAAATAAAATGCAATTGAGACAATCTGACATTAAAACCGCATTTTTATATGGTGATTTGAATGAAAATATATTCATGAAACAACCAACTGGTTACGACGATAATACTGGACGCGTCTGTAAATTGGTCAAAAGTTTATACGGACTAAAACAAGCTTCGCGTTGTTGGAATCGTAAGTTCACATCATTTATTCGTGAGTTTGAATTTAAAACAAGCAAAGCAGACTCGTGTGTATTCATTCGAAATAATGAAAACAAAAAGATAATCATTGCAATCTATGTGGATGATGGTTTAATAGTTTCGAATGATAACAATGAAATTGATTCAGTAATTTCATATTTACAAACACATTTCGAAGTCAAAGTGTTTGAAGCAAAATGTTTTCTGGGTCTCCAAATTGAACATTCGTCAAATGGTTCAATTGAAATACATCAAGAGGCATATGCAAATAAAATATTGAATCGTTTTAATATGAGTGAATGCAAAGCTGTGTCTACTCCAGTCGATAAAAATCAAAATTTGAGTGATTTTATCAAAGAAGAAATAGACACAAAATTTCCGTATAGAGAAGCCGTCGGAAGTCTGATGTATTTAGCTGTTGGTACAAGACCAGATATCAGTTATGCTGTTGGGATCGTCAGTCGATATTTGGAGCGACCAAGTACAGTACACGTAAATGCTGTCAAGCGCATTTTACGATATATTAAGGGCACAACAAAAATAGGTATCTGTTTCAAAAGTAACGGTAATTTTGATTTAATTGGGTACAGTGATGCTGATTATGCTGGCGATAGCGAGACAAGAAGATCAACTAGTGGATACGTTTTTCACATTGGGTCTGGTGTGATTAGTTGGGCATCAATGAGACAACAATCTGTTTCAACGTCGTCGACAGAATCAGAATATATTGCAGCATGTCAAGCAATAAAAGAATTGATTTGGCTTAAAAATCTAGTAACCGAACTCATATCAAATAATGTGGGTGTAAAATTCTACATGGACAATCAAAGTGCGATTCGTTTGGTCAAGAATCCAGTATACCATAAAAGGACCAAACACATTGACGTGCAGTACCATTTTATTCGTGAGAAGTTCCAGGAAGGACAATCTGAATTAAAATATGTCAGCACAGATGAACAAATTGCTGATATATTTACAAAAGCATTGATAAAAGGTCGTCATCAATATTTGTGTAATTTAATGAATTTAAATTAACGTTTTGATTGTTAATGTTATAGAAAATTCGAAAGCTAGAATTTAATGGTAGAATTTTATACAATCATCTATGATTTCATATGATTAAATTTAGATGTGACAATGAGTGGGAGTGTTAAGTTTAACATTGTTACAAATTTAATTACTCTAACATTGGCAACACTGATTATGATTATGCGTTGTACTTCATGTAATAGTTTTTGTTTCTTTTTGACAACAAGATTATTGTTTCACTGTATCTTTTCTGTTCCAAAAATAAATATCAAACATTTTATTTTATCACTGTGTTTATTCTGCTATTTAAAATCATAAAACTATGCAAGTTATATTATACGCACACAGCTGAATTAAATAATATTAGTACATTTGAAAAATAATAGGTATGAAACAATGATAAAGTGGAGTTCAATCGTTCTCCATTGCCCGCTAGAGGCGCTAGTAGACTTCATGCACGTAGCCTATACGCCAGCCTGACAACGCTCGAGGCGACGCTATTCGGCGAGAAGCGTTAACTGTCAGTGGTATATTTTGACAGATTATACGAGCAATAGCTTCATAACAGCTTTTATCAAAACTTTTGTAGAGATAAAATGAGTGAAAAATATAACATGGGACATGGTCGAGCATGTTGTGTGCCCGATTGCTGCAATACCGAAAAACGTAACTCTGATTAAACATTTTAGTTGTTTCCGAACCGTGATTGGGAAGTTGAATGAGAAAGTGATGGACTACACGTGTACAACGAGCTTCGTAAATACATAATTAAATCACGAAAAGTAGTACAGAATGGTACAGATTCTTTATTACAAATGAATGAATAAATTTGTATAGATTTAATAATCTTGTCAAATGAAAGTGTTAAGTATGAAATTTTTAACCTATAAAATATCTGAAATACGACCAACATAGACAAATAGTAATATGGTTTCAATTCAAATAAGTAATTGAATAATAAAATGCTGGAAAAATTTAACAAAAAGGAATCTTGATTATACAATTATTATAAAAAATTAAGTGAAGAACAATAAATGTTACGCAAAACAGAACGCATGCTTCAAAAAATCGTCTGCTTGAACAATTTGTCTTAAAAAAACCATGAAATTGTTTCTATTTGATTCTTTATACAGATAATACATATATGATAACAATTCTGGATGCTTTATGACACTTCTCCAGGACTAATTTCAGCGGGTAATTTACTTCCTTTATTCACATTTTTTCACGAAAAAACGCTTAAATCTGCTTTCTTAAAATCACATTGAATTATTACTGACATAATTAAATAGTGGTTATTTGAAACATATGGATTGGATTCAAATTTTGCGATTAATTATTATCATCTGTCACTACTTGCGCGGGCTTTGTTTTTAAATGTTTCCACCGATAGTTTACCAATTGTGCCGCTAGGGTGACGTTCGGGTTGCGTATATTACAGAAAAAATTGAGACCCCAAAAAAAAAACATGTCAATCCGATTGCCCGTTCAGGCTGTAGCCGTGGCTAAATGTGTGTGATGAATCGGGACATTTCTGAAGAAGATCTCTGGTCAACGGATCGAAACGTCAAAGTTTCAAATAAATAATGAGAAATAGAGTAACTCAAGTTTGATAGATATAGGGAATTTAGTAAGGGCTTTTTTAATAAAAAAAAAAAAACATAAAATATCGAAATCACACTATTTTCTAGGATTTATTAAGTAACCGGTTTTGATCACTAGGTGATTATCCTCAGACTATTAGAGAGAACAATAAAATTACAGAAACTTCAACAATGAAAACGGCGACAAGTAGCCCGCTAGTGTCAAGTTGAGTGAAAAATTGTGTAAAACAGCGGTAGAAAAATAATAAAAAATAAAATTATATAAAAAGATATATCCCAATCTGTTCACCAAGATCCAAACTCCGCTAGTCCAAAGATGATCTTTCAGTGATCGATACCGGTTACTCAATTAAAACTAGAGAACAGTGTGATTAAAAAATTTCATGTTTTTTTTGACGTGATAACGTCTTATAATTCGATGGAGCCGGCTGCACGCACGGAAAAACATGACTCATGCGGCGTTACCTCGTTCTAAGGCGTTCTATTACGTCATCACAAATGCCAATGATTATTTATCAATAAGAATAAATTAAATAAGTAATTAATGAGATTATGATGTACTACTGTAATATGTTAAGAGACGACAGTTCTGTTAACGATTTTATATGGGACGGACGTGAAACACGATTTCAGGTGCAACGAAGTAATAAAAAGATTTATTTAATTGGGATATATTTGTTTCTGACGTGACAACGTCTTATAATTCGATGGAGCCGGCTGCACGCACGAAAAAACATGACTCATGCGGCGTTACTTCGTTCTGAGGCGCTCCATTTAAGGCTTGAAGTGCAAGCGAGAGCGCGGAACGAGCGACAAAAAGGCACAATCGGCCGCCGCGTTCGACAGCGTTCGACATCTGTCTCTCTCCTACTTGAGTGAGCGATGCGTCCGCGTGGACAGCTGCTATACAATAATACATTTGCATGTTTTCGTCAAGTATGAAGTGCAGTGAAAAGTGAATGTGGTGTGAATTGTTTAAAACAACGATAATTGCGGCGATAATGGTAATGATTCTTTCGATATTAAATATATGTTCAGTGATACAATGTCGAATATTCGTGCATTCATCATTAGAATAAATAGCATCGGTCCGCTAGTGCAGCGATTGTAGGTTATGCTATAATTGACAAAACGATAACAATAAGTTAACAAAACTATTCCGCGATGAGTAAAAAATCAATGGCTACACTATTCGATCGAAATAATTATCGAGCGTAGCTATGATTTCAAAAAATTGAAACATAAATGTTGAATCTTCCACATATCATGACAACGTGTCTGAAATGACAGGTTGGACCAGCCAGCCGTCAAAGGGAACAATTTCCTCCTATATCAAACACATTGAGCGGGCTTTTTAAGAGATAGAGTTACAAAAATTTTAATGATGTTTCCAAATTTTTTAATTTTAAATTTAGGATTTATGAACAATAATTTAATCACAGTTTATTCTTATAATGAATTATTCAGAACTTTCACTTTTTCACAACAAATTACAATAAAATTTGCAAAAATAATTAAGTAACTGATTGAACAACAAGTTTTATTCAGTTTACTTGCTGAAAGAAACAATGTTGATACAAAATAAAAATAAATAAATTGACATAATTGTATTTATGCGCACAAATAAATGTAACTTGATCGATTCAATTGCGATTTCCATTTACCTCCCCCTCTATATTCATACAAATTATCTATCAAACAAATGAAATTGAAATTTTCTTTTGAAAAATGCAACCATTCTATCAGTATTTTCTCATGACGTTGTCACGTTCTACTATCGTCAGTAAACCGACTTTACAGACAACCAATTTTTATTAAAAAAGCCCTTACTAAATTCCTTCCAAATAAATATACAGAATCTAAAATCAAAAGTCGTTTTTGTACAAAAATTTGTTATTTGCAGACGCTATGATGCCTGCTCGATGGACACTGGACAGGCCCGAATTCTGCAACACCGGGCGTCGTCCCAGACTGACTTTATAAAGGGATGATTCTTGTTCTCTGAATTTTTTAAGATAAAACTATTACAGTACGTTAAAAGTGAGAGTCAGAAAATCAGACGGTTCAGTTCAAATGTGAATTAGACAAGTGAAGAAGTTTTATATGAGCTATGTAGGTTGATTGACTTCTTCAAGTTTTCATGATTATTCCATAACTCACGTACTATTGAAGATGGAAAAACCAAAAAGCAATATTACATTATACATACGTTTTTCGAGTAGCATCGATTTAGCTGAACAATTTTATTCTGCAATATTATTTATTTTTTATTTAAACATACACTGTCCAACAGGCACAAAAATCCAATGGGAGGACAGGAAAATACAAAATTTTATCAATATAGAATATAAAATTTACTCATACTGCAAAACACTTAGACTTTTTCTTTTAATTATTCCTGAGTGAATTTATAAAAGAAGGATTGGTCCAGGGAATCAAATTGCTGTGTAAACTGACTTAAAGTGTGGAGCAAAACCATTTGCAATATCACAGTACATTATCATTCAAAATCATGCTATCTGTAGGAATGTTGATGATTTCTTTTTGGAATTTATGAATTTCCAGAAACAACTGGGATCGTGTTCAATGCTAGACTCACAACGCAGAATATAATCATCATAAACAATGTTAATGTCACGTTTTAATTTGATACGCATTTGAGTTTAGTCTTGGATTCATAGCATGAAACTTTTATTCTGGAAAAAATGGAAGTTGTTGTGGGCTATGACAGAATAATTTGATTCGATTCAATTTCAATTTTCAGACAATATTAGTCCTCAATACAATTAATTTATATTATACCCAAAATAAAAGAAATTCAATTTCCTATCTGATTGATACCAAAAATACGATTGGTATAAATAAACAAAATATGTCGAAAAAATAACACTTTTTTGAGGCAGCCACATCCTGCAAGTGTCGGGTCTTGTGTTCTACTCTTGACGCTATGGATGTCTCTGTAAATTCTCTCCAATAAATAAGTAGGAATATTGAATATTAACATATACTGAATATTTGAAAGAGAGAATTATGTGGATTGAAATGCAATACAGCGCGTTATGAGGGAGGGGCGCAGGTGAAGTATCAGTGTTTAGTACGCTAAGTTTCTATACATGAGAACAGCGCGCGTTGTATCTATGCCTATTACGGAATATTTCGATCTTCATATCAAATTTGAACTACGTCAGTTTTAGAAAGATTGATAAGAGTAAAAATCAGGAAATTTTAGAAAGGAGAGGTCTATACGATTGAATGAAAGAGAATAAAGAGTAAAGACGTTCATGCGATTCAATCTGTGCGAATCAACTTTAATATGACAGGCAAAACTCCAATTCAAATTAAAAGCTTGAGTTTGCATTCAATCGTATTTCAATTTGCAATTTCAGCTCCATGTTCTTGTCCTCATGTATCTGATAATGATAATACAGACTAGATCATTTCCAAATATGTCGAATGATTAAGAAATTGAGCCGTATGATCATCGATTGAGAGGTACTACTTGTAGCACAATATTATTTTTTTTCATATATATTAGTATCACAAAATCAAAACAATATCACCTTAGGCCTTCGTCCAGCTCATTTTCATCGAATATTTTCCTCGATAATGGTTGTATATGTCCGTTTTTCAATCCATCAGTAACCATCTCTTGAAGCTGATGTTTAATATCCTGAGGTAGCTGCAAGAGCTCTTGTCCACTTACACTGATAAAAGCGGTACCTTTGTTAAAGATGAACATTCCGGTGGTATTGTATTGTTTTAAAGCGGAAGTAGCGAGTTGGACGATTCTTCCATGTGCTGCAAGTAAACTTTTACATGCTTCGATATTTTCTTTTCCAGGTAAACAGTTCAGGATGATTTGTACGCCATTGCCAGAAGTAATCAGAGATATCTTTTTTACGTAATTCATAGTAGAAGAATCTAAGATATTATTGTCTGGAAGCTGAAATTTAGAATAATTTTAGCTCCAGCTGTGGTATACAACTTCCATATTTCAACATTTATTGAGTGCACAGCACATAACATTCAGACTCAACAACTAGTTGAACAAGTGAATCGGTGAGAGGCTCTAAAAACATGAAAAACTAAATTCAGGTTATGAAATTGAACTACTACGCGATCCAATGCTGTTGAAACTAAGATTTAGAAAACGTCTATCGCTCACGATGCGTGAAATTCTTAAATTATATACGGCCGTAGAAATTGCTTTATTATGTTGGGTGAATCTCGTTCAATAACAATTCTGTCTTTGAAAATATGGAACAGTCGTCTCATGAGGAGAGAATCCTAAGAATAAAATGGTGCTACTCTAATCGAACTTACGGAAAAGAAACAATAAATATGATCTAGGCACACTCACCAATACCAGATAGAAATACCTACTATAAAATCTTTTATTGAAAAAATTCAGCAGACTTGAACATTTGATCCCGAATAGCAGCAAACTAATGATATGCCCAATTATCACGGAAAAACTTTTTCTGGCTCTATTTGGAACATACTCTGCCCTTGATTTAGAAGAAATCGCCCTAATTTATACTATTCTCAAAAAATACAGATACTATTCATACAAGTTTGCTATGTTCAGAAACATCTTCCAGATGACTATGAAAATCCTGCAATCTCTTGTAAAATTATAGGGAAAAATAAAAACTGAGATCTTATGGAAATTTCTTTTTCACGGAAGAATGATTGTCTGTATTAGTCATAGCATGATCCACACATCTTACGATCATTCGGCACGGTGGGTACATTAAATAATGTATTTTTTATACAAACACTATTGAAAGTACGACTTTTAATGGTTGCTTAGCGTATTGAAAATAACAATTTATGACATTGTTATCACTTTTAACACGTTACCATTGACGACGTTTTAAAAGTGATTCACTTTTAACACTAATATATAATGTTTGCTTATTCTTGATTGTTCTTTATTGTCAACATAGTTTTTACATACAGAGTAATTCGACCATAACGTTGACGATTTTCACAACTTGGATTCCTCCTCAAAGTACGTCAAAAAAACAGTCTCATAATATTTACTAGAAACATTTTATCTTCGCACCATTTCAAAAAACGTCCGTAGGCGATTTCGTACTGTTGCCTCGACTTCGAAGGTAATAGATAATGGACAGTTCCAGTAGCTGCTCCGCCAATTTCAGCTGGAATTAATTTATATCCTTGACTATCTATTTTATTCAAAATATCTGTCAAACTGTGTAAATAACAACAAAACATTGGTTGCTATCAAGGAGTACGTGGTTGCTATATAAATGACAGTTCATCTAATATGTCATAATTTGTATAAATTTTTACCAATTCCGCATTATTATTACTAACAATAGTGTTCGTATAAAAAATAGTGTATGAAATACGTGTTAAAAGTGATGTTATTCTTTTCCAAAGGTTACGCCATTCCGCTGCGCGTCGTGTCCTAAACTTCCTTTGTAACAAAATAAAATGATACTTTTAACACTTATATCATAAATAACTATTATCTTGCATTTCATGGCAGTATTTTGTTTGATGGAAGAATGCACCATACAATCAGAGTTCAATGCACAAAATTTTTTCTTCGCACCAAAATGCAGAGGTAGATGCAGTTACATGTCAATTTGAACATCGCATCAGTCATTTTTCGAATATCGGTTTTGAATTTTGGTTCGGGCTTAGTGCTAAAATATAATTTGGGTTAGATCTGATGCAATTGATTTTAGTTCTTCACTCACTCTCAGTTAAAGATATGTTTAGATTCAAATTCAATAGCTTTTAATTGGCACTTTTTTCTATCAGTCCTCAATGTTTTGTATTCAATTTTTGCTTCTTGAAATAAAATGAACACATAAATGTAACGGATTGAATCGGCGAGAGAAAGAGACAGAATACATTACACATTATTTCATATTCTTGGTCTCCTCTTTATGCGATGCTTCGTAGCATCCCCAACCTTGTCGACTAAGCATTGTCCATATTGATAGAGATTCTAGAACCGAGCGTTAAATCACGCTAGCGTTACTTAACATCAATAGTTTTCACACCCCAACGTTAAGATGGTATTCTGAAATGTCAACGTGCAAGTTGAACGTTAATTTACACTAACGTTAGATTAACGCTAGCATTGGATAATTCATTCCAAATTCTATTAAATGCGTGAAATTCATCAATCAAATCACAAGAAATTGAACAATTTGTTGTCATATTTCATTTTGACATTCCATACGTTTTAATCTTCTAGGTGAAAAATGTATTGTGTGATTATGAAGAAAATAGGGGAGAGAAAGGAGTGTCATTTAGTTTCGTAGATATTAAGGAAACTATTTGATATATTCAGTTGACCATTAAATACTTCAAAAAACTATTTTCAATTTATATAAAATATTACACAAGCTTCCAAACTGTAAATCAGCATATGATCCAGCATCTTTTCATGAACGAACATAGTAGATGTTGTGTATCAGTATTTGAATCAATTATGATGATGGTTGGGGGGCAACAGTAAAAGGAGATCTGGTTTATTATTACGTTTTTGACATGTAATTAAAAGTCAGTTCAACTTGTATTCAAATAAAGTTATTCCTTGAGTTATCTAGAGAGTATTATTAGCACAAATATAAACTCTTGCGGAAACATAATAGTAAAGAAAAAAAGCAAGACATGAATCGAGAACGCGGTAGAGTATACTGATTTTTCAGTAATGGTTCAAGTAGAAGCTCATATAAATCTTGATTTAATATTTGTACTAGAAAACTAGATCAACGAAAGTTTAGTTCATCGGTTATAAAAATTATTAACTTGAAATAGACAAAGCGTTCCATTCTAATGAAGCTGTTAATAACAATAGTATTACCTATATATGTATATGTGCAGAGAATTGATTTTAGTGAAATCATAACAGAGCGAAGAAATTGAAGTTAGAAGATTTCGAATTTTTATTTCAACAATCAATCTCTTGATTACAACAGTGAATATCTTAATTGGAAAGTGAAATTTCATTAAACTAACAAAAAGATTGGAATCAACGGAGTGAGGATTAAGATATCTACATTTGAAATTTCTATTTCAACAATTAACCTCTTGATGACGTCAATAAATATCTTGATTGAAAAATAAGATTTCATTCTTATTTTATTGAGACTTCAGTCATATCTGCACGTTGACAAATTTAGTTGTCTTCCTAGAATATATACTGTTGAATTTATAAGATAGACTCATTTATCTGATCTTTGTTCACGATTCAAATAGAAGTGATAGATACTTTAAACATCGAGCTAACTTCAAACTCGCACTGAATAATTTGGAATACTTCTTGATTTTGCAAATTTGGTCTTGGAGTAATTATTGAGGTCTTGAGTCTGAGGAAATTTTTCAATTCTTGAAAGTTTGATGTTGTTATGCTAGAACATTGTCGAATTTGCTCATCTTTATCGCTGAATGTTGTTTCTTTGACTTATTTGTAGAAGAAGTTGGATATTCCTGTTATTCCGGTATAAATAACCAGAAAACGTAATACTTAACGCTGTCAAATGGCTAGCGTGACTTAACGTCGACTATCGGTGTAAGCTTGAATCAACGTTCAAGTTCAGAATACGAAAATGACAGAACGGGACTTAAGCTCACGTTAACGCTCGACGTAAATTAACGCTTGGTTACAGAATCTCTATGATTGTTTGCCTTGATTACAGGTAACGAATACAGTGGCGAGATAGCAAATTGTCACTAGACCGAGACAGTAGACGAAGCGAGTGAGTGTTCACACGTATTCGAGCACTCGTTACGTGTAATCAAGATGCAGCGAGTCAGTCAGTCAGTCAGTTCCGTTAATTTTCTTGTATATGCTCCGTTTCAATGCTGCGCGAAGATGAATCGTAAAATAATAATTTAGACATGCCACACATACCAAAAGAATCAATGGAATTGTTGGAAGAAGAGAAACGTATTATGGACCATGGATTGTAACAAGATCTGGTCCTGGTGCAACAAATACTTTTTTTGGAGAATTGCAGTTAGAAGAGCTTCTGATAATTTTGTTTTTCTCTTCAAATTATTTGAGAATATCTCTTCTGTCTCTTTTGGTAATTTTGTTGAAGTTGAATACTTCACTGAGCCCAGCTCTTGTTTTTTTTTTAATCTTTTTTCTTAGTTATTGTGGATCGTAGATTTTCAATTCTATTTCTAACATCTTGTATTCCAAAACCGACAATATGCATTCTTTGAGCTATTGAAACGTCTATGCCGCTCTATGTTTCTGTTTGATTTTATAATTTGCTGACTGAAAGTTTCACAAACCTGGATAAAATCCATATACTTCAATAAATTATTCGGTCGTTTCACTTATTAGCTATGTTGCTATAATAATATTCGTTCCAGACAACATTTTTGGACAAACTCAATATTAACTGGATGGTAACCAAGTGGAGACTTCGCGACTTGAAACCGAGTGCGTGTTTAGACCAGCCGAGTAGACTAGCGAGTCAATGTGGGAGTATGCACTCGGCCTAGTAAATAGAAACAAGGTCGAGCTACTGCCTCGAACTTTTGCTGGGCAGGGAATAAAAATTAGGATCTAAAATGACTACTTAACGGTCGATTTCTATTGTTTCTTGGTCAACCTGACTACTATTTTTGATTATTATACAATTGGAAGAAAGAAAATGAGTCTTAATACTAAGATGAACATATTAATCTAATCATCAAACTTACTTCAAATACATCCCTTAGAAATATTCTCTGTGTGTCTGTTTCAACTGTCGTATAAACACGGTGTCCAGAGCTACGAGCCAAATACAAAGCCGCTAATCCAATCTCAGAGGTGCCCCCGTGTATCAAGACAATATCATCTGGGTGAGGGTCTGCCACAATGAAAAGACTATAATAGCCCTGAAACATAATACTAGTTTTATAATCCCTTTTTTTTCTATTTATTCGAATGAGATTATCTCATAGAAAAATTTTAAATACATGAATGCTGTTCAGGTTTTTCTGTACTATAGTAAATTATTGTTAGGAAAAGTAGGCCTTCAGGAATCCATTGAGTTGCAGTTGAAATTCATTTCACATTGAACGTTTCGAGTAACAAGTACTCATCATCAGCTACATAAAATTTTTTTAAATTATTACAAAGAATTATAAAAAAATTTCCATCTTCTTTCCAAGTATACATGGTCATGTTTAATTTAATTACTTAAATCAATATAACATAATTGTTATAAGTCCACAAAAAATTTTAATAGAAGAAATTTAGGAAATGAACTATGCCAAATCCCCCAAGAACGAAGCCATGTTCATGGTACGTGAACTGATGAACGACTGACGAAAAGCAGTAAATCAGCAAACAACCTCAACTAAAAGTAAGAAAAAACTTCCCTAGCATTAAGATGGCAGTTTGAAATTCCCCAAAAAGTTATTGGCAAATTTCATGTTGTTTTTAAAATCAGTCTGCGAGTTAATCGTTTTGTTATCGAATAAATTTATATACAAAGTTTCATATAACAATCTGTGTTGTTTTTTAGATATATTATCAACGATCTTTGCATTTTTGAAATCAAAAATATGCCCTGTTTCAACTGTGTGCTTAGTGAGAGCGCTATGAAATATATTTTTTGATTTTGAGTTTTAATTATGTTGATATAATCTTTTCTCCAGAGGTTGTGAAGTTTCACTAATGTAGATTTTACTGCAGGAAACACATTCCACGCTGTAGATAACATCTTTGGAATCAACTATTTCAACTTTGTCCTTGAGGTTAGAATGTAGGTGTTTTGTGTTTACAATACTATTATTTGCAGTTTTGATGTTAGAGGTTGCAATCAGTTTTCTTATAGCCTGCTGCAAACCTTCAACATAAGGAATAACGGAGAAAATTGGAACAGAATCACTGCTGGCCTGAGCATTGTGGGGTTGAGTTCCACGACCCGCAATTGTACGAAGGCGGTTAAATATCTTATTACGTACAAAAGATAGTGGATATCCATTCTTGTTCAAAACATTAATAATAAAATTAAAATTATCTTCATGAAAAGAAATATTTGATAAGAGGTAAGCTCTATCAACTAATGCGTTTACGACACTAACTTTATAAGAGGGGTTTGTGTACTATAGTAAACATTACCAACCATTCAAGAGTAATACATCAAAATGCTACCATGATCAAAGAAACGAGAATAAACACATTAAGTGGTACTTGAGCCCTTCAGGTAGTAACATATTCATGATCGCATAGCAACAATCACCTTCATTTGTTTTTAGCACATGATGGACGCCACAGGCACCTGTTGAAAAAGTTCACAAAGGAGATACGGTCGAAAAATCTAGATTTCAATATTTCTTCTATTATATAGATCGCAGAAATAAAAATAATTATCTTAACAAATAATAACCCAGCTTATTTTGGACAGCAGATGATAGAAAGTGGTCTACATTACCTCCAAATGTTATTCCATTCACCGGATAATCTAATCTAATATGGTAGATGGTATTTTTTTGAGTGGCTCTAGAAGATGGGAACAAGAACTGTAAGACGTTTTGCATTCAAGTACGTCAGTATAAGTAGTATATAGAATATTTTTGCAGAGTTCAATGCTAGTACAAGAATTTCATGTTCATTTTTAATGTTCGGTTATATTAATTTTCGGCATTAGTAGTAATCATTGATAGACAGATAAGTTATTTCATTATACAAGGCCGACCATTCACTACGTTTATCAGTTGACCGACATTCATCATGTTTTGATGTTGTGAAGACTCATTTTGTCTGGTTTGGAGGAAAAGAAATTGTCATTTGCAATGATAATAATTTATACAACAAGGGGTTAAAAATGAGCATCATGGCAATTTGGCGACGAGACTTGTCAAGTCATTAGAATTGTTGACCTAATGACATAGGCTTGTTTATACTCGAATTGTATTCAACATTTTTCCTACGGCCCTCAACTGTCATATTTTGACACTTTACTATCAAGCATACAGCAAAAGTGTCCAAAGCAGAAGTTGTTATTAGATTCAACAAATATTCAAATGAATGGATCAGTAAGAGATGCTATAAATATCAATTCACAGAAATATAGTTGCTACGCTTCAAAATTGTGGTAAGACGAGGAAATGGAGAACGTTTATTCTACGCATCGTTTGCGATGCCTTAAATCTCTATTCTTGATGTAGTCGATGGGATGAATTTTTTTTCTCAATCTTTTTTGAAATATGCAACTTCTGAAATATACTTTCTCATGTATAGAGGGTCTTCAATTTGAGTTGGCTATCATTGCTATCTCGAGAATTACAAGATATGTGAGGTTGGTTAAATGAGCAAACACGTACCATTTCACAAGAATATTGCAATGAACTCAACAAAAAAAATCGACCAATGGCTTCCAAGATATGGGATGCAACTTTCGTATTTCAGATAAGAACAGATATTTCTATACAAATAATTCTATACGAAAGATAATTCCACTCTGAATTCTATAAATTGATCGTGCACTATCCTTGCTAGAATTATTCTCCTCTTTTTTTTCTAATTTACAGCAATTGAATTAATAGTTTCATTGTCATTTAGTTCACATTAATCCAATTAATAATTTGACTCCAATTCAATTTATTGAATAATGTAGTGAGTATAGTCTATTTAGATAAAAAATAAAGTTTTGGTGTTTGTATTCTACTAACTGAATTAGAAAACATTGGCTTCAGTAATGATTTATTGAATTTGTTGAATTCGTGCCAACAAGATCATCTACAGTAGATGGATCATATTTTCTTCTACAAAAATTGAGAAACTCAGACATTCTTTTTCAATTTTTGGTATTCCTAAGGAAATAGTATCTGATAATGGACCCCCATTCAATTCTTCAGAGTTTCTTATATTTTGTCAAACTAATGGAGTTAAGGTCACTAAAAGTCCATCATATCATCCAATTTCAAATAAATTGGCAAAAAGAAGTGTTCAAACTATTTAAAGGATAATGGAGAAGCAATTGTTTGATATTTAGAAATATAACAGAAAATTGAATATACAGGAGCGATTGGATAACTTACTGTTTCTATATAGGAATACACCTTCCACTACAACAGATTTTTCACCTGCGGAAATGATATTCAAGCAAAAACCAAGAACCAGATTGGATTTGTTGAAACCACATTACATATCATCCCGAAGGTCAAATGAAATTTAAGATAAAGGAAAATTAGTGAGGCATTTAGTTTTTGAAATAGGTGATTTAGTTTGGGTTAAGACAATGCAGGCAGAGCAGGTCAAGTGGTTGGCAGGTAAAGTATTAAAAATAATAAGCTCTGTAACTTATTTAGTGTATTTAGTAGAGTGCGGATGGCCGAGCGTGTTTGTTCACCTATACATGCTGTGTCGTCACTCGACCAAGAGGTCGCAGGTTCGAATCCACTGTCGTAAAAATAGAAAATGCTGCTACTTGCATCATCACACTCGGTGCTACAGATTGCCAACCTATACACCTTGAAATATGTAGCAATGGCACGAAATTCTGATCGGCAGTACGGCGGTGTTATACCGCGTCTCGGTGATACCGATTAGAAAGGCCTAGGCCCTCACAAGGGCTGTTGCGCCAGTGATGATGATGAACTTATTCAGTGAATGTAAACAATAAAGTCAAATTTGTGCATCTAGATAGTTCAAGAAAGTCCAAGCTACATGAGGACAGACACCTTGCATTCGAAATATCAGTTTGCCCCGAGACAGTTTCAAGCTCTTATTCTACGAACAAAAATGATATGAGCGCAGCTTACAATATTGTGAATGATAATATTGCATCAGATACGGCTACAAATAATAATGAAATTGATCCACATATTATAAACAAAAATGTTATTTTACAATTAGATGCCAATGCTCAAAACAATATAATACGTAGATCCAACAGATTAAAGAGAACTCCTGATATTCAGAATACGAAGAAAGTTACATTTTTTCTAACATTAATTGGCAGTCAAGTGTATGAAGCTTTGAAAAATCTACTAGTTCCTGGAAAACTGTCTGATAAATCTTATGAGTCGTTATTAGAGATTTTGAAGCAACATTTTTTGCCTAAAACTGTCGTCATAGTAGAAAGATTCAAGTTTAATAAGTGAGATCAAAGAGTAGATAAATCTGGTGGCGATTATATTGTTGAACATAAAAGGCTAGCTAAAACATGTAATTTTGACACATTCTTGAATGATGCTTCACGAGATAAGTTAGTATGCGGTTTGAGAAGAGAAGAAATTCAAAAGAAGCTGTTATCAGAGGATATTTTGACATTTCGAAGAGCTTGTGATATAGCTCTTGGTATGGAGCTAGCACATGAACAATATAGAGTTATGCAGCCAGTGTCAGTGGGTTCCTTAAATAGATCATTCAACAGAAATGTCAATAAAAATCAAAATCAAACACCAAAAAGCAAAAATGTATTGATGTCAATGTGCGAATAATATGGAGAATATGGGAGGACAGGAACTGTCAACTTGTTTCCGTTGTGGAAGAAAACATGATCCATCTACGTGTCCTGCGCGGAACTGAATTTTTTCATTTGTCAGAGGAAAGGACATACAACGCGAATGTGCAAATTGAAGCAGAAGTCTATCAACGTGGTCAACACTGAAGAATGTGGACCAAGAAAAGTTGAACAAAAGGGAACTTCAGAGTCATTTGAGTATAATTTAGGATTCATTGGCCTAGTCAAAGCAAAAATTAAAACGTTGCAAGTATCGGTGTCAATTGAAGGTCATAATGTAACTATGGATATAGACACCGGTGCTTGTGCTAGTGTTATATCCTATGGTACATATATTAGATACTTTAAACATGTTGCAGTATTTAAAATGTCTGAGAATTTGGAAACTGTCACTGGGTAAAGTGTCAATGTGTTAGGGCATATCACAGTTTCAGTTTTATTGAACTCAAAATATTATAAGTTAGAGCTGGTCATTGTTAAACCAGAATATAATTTCAATCCATTATTGGGAAGGACATGGTTAGATGTGCTATTCCCGGAATGGAGGTCAAAACTTTTGTAATTTTCCTCGAGTAAAAATGTTAATTGTATCACAAAGTCGAATATCAAAATTGATTATCCAATATATAAATTGAAATGTCAATTTCCTGAGGTATTTGAAAAGATTCCGTCAAGTATATCTATTTTCACAGCACAAGTATATGTCAAGCAAGGTTTTACTCCAATATTTCACAAACCCTATTCGGTACCATATGCTCTTGTGGAAAAGGTACAATCAGAAATAAATAAAATGGTCGAAGATGAAGTCCTTATGCCAGTCAAATACAGTGAATGGACAAGTCCAATTGTCGTTGTACCCAAGAACGAGAACCAAATTACATTAAGTGTTGATTTCAAGGTAACAGTCAATAAGTCAATTGAAACAGAATATTATCCTTTGCCATGTTGAAATGATATTCTAGTAACTTCAGCGGGTGAACAAGACTTTACAGTCTTAGATTTATCAAGGGCTTATCAACAGGTGATGATAGATGATGGATCTCAGAAATATTTCACAATAAATACACATATGGGTCTTTTTCAATATACGCGTCTAATTTATGGTATTTCTAGTGCACCAGCTATTTTTCAATCAATTATGGACAAGGTATTACAAGGGTTAAATGTGAGTTGCTATATTGATGACATATTAATTGCTGGAAAATATGTTGATGAGTGTTTTTCAAAAGTGGTCAAGGTCTTTGAACGGTTGAATAAATATTAACTTCGATAAATGCACATTCTTTGCTGATGGAGTCAAATACCTTGGACATAAAATAGATAAATACAGGGTGCATCCTACAGAGGAAAAAGTAAGAGCCATTAGCAATGCTCCAGAACCTAAAAATGTAGGACAGTTGAAATCATATTTAGGTATGTTAAACTTTTATAACAATGTTGTATATAATGGCTTCATATCAAATAATTACTGTGCTTCTTCGGTTGTACCGCGAGAATCGAACTTGGGCCCGCTTTTGCTCCCAATGCTCATATAAACGATATCTCGGCTGACCTAACTTGTGACATCTTATTATGCTCTGATGATGTGAAACTCCACACTTGTATTACCTGCAATAATGACTATGATATATTGCAAAGTAATTCCAATAAGCTACATGATTAGTGTACTGAAAACAAATTACATCTGATCATGAATAAATGTGTGAGTAAACAGAGAAATTTACTATATTGAACGATTAATTTACTAAATTCGGAATAAAATTCTCTTTCGAATGGAAAACTAGAAATACTTGTTCTCGTTTGGAATAAGAAAGTTGCAAAGTAGTTGAATCTAATGCCATATTCATGTGAAATAATACTTCTTTGTTCATTCGAATAGCTCTTATGGTTCTCGAAATAGCAATGGTGGCCAACTCAAACTAAATACTCTGTATATGCCTGTAGAGAAAAATCGTAAGTGAAGTTTTATGAGTCTATGGAATAGTAAGTGATAATCAAGTAAGACTATTCTTATTCAACTGATGATAAGCGAATTATAGATACCACATACCAGTGTATACGCATAGGGAACAGTAGCTGCATCGTCTAACGTCCAATTCATAGGTACGGGCCACACAAATTCTTGATCAATTGATAATGAACGTCGTTCTACGTCGAACTGACCGAAACCCATAATTTGTTCTTTTTTCTCATTTGTACCTGAAAAATCTAATGCTCCTATCTCGTTCGGTATGCTGTTGGAGTTTGTGCGAGTAAGGTCACTTAAATGTAAGCCAAAGTGAATCGGTTTGCAGATCCTCAATAAATCGCTGAAAAAAAAGAAAATACCCAATTTTATTTATGGTATACTGAGGTCATTGACAATGACAGAATAATTTTAGCAGTTTTCGAGAATACATTGCTTGGTAATAGCCCGAGACCAAAGGTACATGGTGATCAATCTAAAAGTAACGTACTTAGGATAATGTCAAAATGATAAATATCTATCAATGATCAAAAAATTTCTTTCTCCTCCAACTGAATATTCATGCATAATCTAATATCTGGACGCCATATGTGCAAACTTCAATAATAATAACTTTGTGAAACAGCAAATTACACTCATAAGTGTTAGCTGTGATTCTCTCCCCAGGAGCGAGTTATTACTTCCTAATCTGACATATTTATTTCTTTCTAGCTTCTTGGTGTTTTTCCCAATTTAGTCTTCTAATAACAGTACAGACAGTCATTGCGTGCGGTTGTGTTTTAGAATCGTACAAGTATATAATTTATTTTGAAATAGTATCTCTACTTTTATTATATTGGTTTTCATATGTTTCGAAATGTTTTAAGTTGGTGCTCTGATTAATATCAGTATTTTTGTTGTGTAGTAATTGAAAAATGACTCTTTCACGATATTTCACTACTTTGAGCAATGTTTTGTATAAAACCTAATTGAACGTGTCATATCTACCGTTTAACTTCAGTAGAGTTTTGCAAGATTTATTCAATTATGACTATACTGTGCGGTAAATGTACACGGGCGATTGGCACCAGAAATCCCGGAATGAAGTGTTTTAAGTGTGCTAAAAGCTTTCATCCGCTCTATATACATATGGCTGATGAAGCATTTGAACTTTGCAAGACGGATGAATTTCAGTGGCGATGTGGTGGTTGCCGAAATAGGGAAACTTCTTCAATTGTAGTAACTGATGAACCTGATTCTTTAAGTAACATAGCTGAACTTTTTGATCGTTTTAAATCTGAGATTTTAGCAGATTTTAATAATAAAATTGATATTATATTAAAGTCGGTGCAATTTTGTAGCGATAAAATAACGGACTGTGAGAATAAAATGCTGGAAATGGATCAAAGAATTGAAGTAGTCGAGCAAGTACGTGGTGAAAATTTTGAATTAAAGAAGAATGTAACTATTCTTACTAAAAATATCAACGATCTTGAGCAATATAGCAGAATCAATAATGTATTAATTCACATATTGAAGCAAAAATTGACTCATAACGTTCTCACTGATTGGAATAACCCGATCAAAATAATAATAAATTATATATATCTATATATATGTATATATATATATATATAAAAGAGCTTGACGAAAACGTGAATTATTACCTAGACTTAACGGCACAACTAAGTATATTGCTGTGGAAAGTCTCTTCAGAAATCTCACTCATATCAATGAAACTTCCCCATGATCCGTCCTGTAGCACTTGAATGAATAAATCTTGTTCAAATACGCTAGCGTAAAATTCACTATCTGCTCTGCACTCCGGAGCCCACGGGTCCAGAAGGAACAAATATCTGAAAAAGTATTTAAGTAAATAATAATGGCAAAGCCTATTTACAATTTGAATAATTATAAACTCAAAATATAGGATGATGATAATTTTTGTATGAGAGACGTTAATTGAGTACCACGAAGAAATTCAGTCTCCTTCCATTATTTCAGATTGTTGGGTCATCGTGCCTAGCATTGATGTGCTACTGTGCTTGGACAATTTGTTGCATCACCGGGTCTAGCACCATGGTTTGTGTCTGGATAGCCGTGAAAATAGATGTGTTCTTATATTCCCGTCATGATAACAAGTATATTCTAACTACGATAGGAGACTTACAGTGGTATGCACAGTCGTTCACCGGCGACTTGCCAGCACAATATCTGGCCTTTCTCTAACGTATCGCGTACGGAGTATTCACTGGCGGATCGCTGGCGAACGTGCATTACACTGTTAGTGGTAGTTGAATTCGGAGCATCCATAATAAGTACCAATTGATTGTTTAAAATCATTTTCCCACTCAGGTTTTTTAGGTGTACTTCATGAAACTTGTTTGAGTTCTTCAAAGAATTCTGATATTCTCATAAGATTGATTACATTATGCTTGATAATTGTGACTTTTATCTGTCAAAATATGAATATACTCCACTAGATGGCGCAATGCTCGTGTCATTCAATTATCGTTACATCAGACAATTGTGACCATTGTGGTCAACATAAAAATGTCGTAGATAACGTTTCTCATCGCGACCACTCCAAATTTACAACAACCGTAGAGGAAAAGTAAAACGAGCTAGTCGATGTGCTCATTCTCACGGATATCACCAAGATATTTCAATTCATCCTAGAGGTCTCATTTCAATTCATACTTTGGTTCCAAATTGTGTTTACTGATCCAAGATCTCATCAATTGTCAATCTAACAGTGTTGAAATCAATGGAATATTTTAATTAGTATGCGTGTGTTTGAAAATAACACATAACTTAGGTTACTTAGTTACGAATAATTATTTAGTAAATAGATGGTTCTTTTTTGTAATCTGTCACTCCTGTTTTTATTGAGTAAATAAAGCTACATCCTGCTACCAAAAACTATTTTATTTAGTCCAGTTAGTTAGAGGAGGATCTCTGACAGACAATCGATAAATGATTACACTGTCTCTCAATATTAATATTGGATTATTTTCGAAAAAATGATTTGGACAGACTATTCGAGTTATTTCCTTTCATGCTTCTTCTCTACTATGGATTATTTCACAGTCAGAACCATTCGTATTGCCCTATCCGAAGGTACAGCAATAACGACCATAATTTAGTGGGACAGCAGAAATTGTGACCGTAAGTGAAGCGTTGCGAACGCCGAGTGGGGCTTATTCAATGTCATTAAAAAAATTAATGTTGAACTGCAAGTTAAGATTTGACCCCAGTTTCATAAAGCGTTGCCAACTACAAACACATTGTCAAATATTTGTATCTGGTTTCTGAAAATGTTATTCTTGAGGGGTGAGACACTTTCACGATCGATATAAAAAAAGCCTACAATCGCATAGTAAATCATGGACAATATCATTGCAATTCATTCAACTATATAGTCTTGCAGTCATCGTACAGTCTGAAAAAGTAATGCGAAATTCTCAACAGGTACAGTTGCAGTCTCAACAATCATACTTGAAATATTGTGATTTCGCAAAGACAGCATAAGAGTCACAGTGCTATATATCTGCCAATGGAATTGATCTGTGGCAATTATTATGATTGATTTTATGTGGAGCAAAGATATTATATATACCATTCCATATTGTACACACGTAGAGTTGAAATTATATTTCACATCTTTAAATGATATGGTGATGTGAACATCATGTGTATTGTTTGCAGATGGTGCATAATATATATTTTTTACCAACTTCTCGTATGTACATGCGTGCAAACCTTGAAAATGACTTCATCGGACGTATTCAATCCATTCCACTGATAGACATTGAACGATCTATTACGATTTTTTGTCATAATCTATTAGTCTATTAGTAAAATATATCATATCAGGTATCGATTAGTCTTGAAGTATTAGCCATGACAAGTCAAGAATTCCAATAATTCAATAGCATCATTTGAATTATTGTCAGCCTGAACTACGCCTATGCAATTACCTATCTAACTGTGTTGCAAAAGTGAAGCCAAAAATGTAATATTGTTAGAGAGAGAAGGTAACTGAGAGATAGGTAGAGGCGGGCCCATGTCTGTATGGAAGTAAATGGCAAGTTTTGCTCTATTTAGTATTTTCATGTGGAAATATATTGTAATATAGGGAATAGTATATTGTGTGGCTAGGGACGAAACAAGACGATTTCAGCTGAGGGGGAGTGTTGCTTGCCCGAGCGAAGCGAGGGCCGGCATCACCTTCGGCTGAAATCGTGTTTTTTCTCGTGCCACAGACTGTATTTTTCATAATACCTGCATTGAAACTTTCCATATTACAAATTTGTCGTAACAAAGTAAATATTTTTCTTTTGATTTTGCAGATAACAAGTCGAGAGTAGCTGCTTGTGCTTTGTCAATAAGATGATGTGATGTACTTGAAATTGTCGTATCAATACATTTCTTCTTGAAACTAATCGCCTTTCAATCTAATTTACAATTACGAATACAACAACTGTCAAATTAACTAAGGTTATATGATTCTCATTTAGAAATTGACAATGAACAAATACTACTCTGACAGGGATAAAACGATGTAAGAAACAAATTCAGCAGGCAGAAACAAGCTTGTTTCTCCCCCAGGGCAGAAACAGACCTATTTCTGCCCGGCTACACTTGCATTTGTCTGAAATTGTCTTGTTTCGACTGACAAAACAGGCGTTGAAACGCGTTGTTTCAATGCAGGTATTAAGAAAAAAATGTTTTGTGCCAAATTGCAATAGTACATACAGAACTTGTAAAGAGAAATATTGTCTTTTTCCTGTACCCAAAAATTATATTTTATCAAATAAGTGGCGCAAGAACATAACACGACCGAATAGAACATTGAAAATTACAGATTACGTTTGTGAAAAACATTTCGTAGAGGAGGATATTATAAAAGAATGATCGTCTAGAGATGTAGAAGTGAGTAGAAATCAATTTAAAATCATAATAGCATATCTACTAACAATTCTATGTTGGAAATTGAAAGGTTATATCAATGTTTCAAATTAATGAACGTATCTAATCTAGACTTCTAGTGAAAAAATTCAACTTAAAGGAAACTTCTTGTCAGTAGATTCAATAATTTATAAAACTCATAGATTTACATATCATTGCAACATCAATTTCTTCACCTTTCATCAATATATAAAAGTTATTGAGAATACAATTGTCAAAAGTGAGCGAAGCAAGTGTTCTTGTCAGCCCTGTGGCATATTAGAGTAGTTTTTTTATTTCTCCTGTGCTACTCTCGAATAATTCAATTAAACAATAGTATATTGTGCAACAAGTGCAATAAGTACTCGATTGCCCACGAGAGCTTAAGTTGGCAACTGACAACACCGCACGAGTTGCAGATACTATTTTTAATTACGAATGCGGGTAAATACTATTGTGCGCATGTTTTTTCCTGGCGGTAAATTATACTTGGCGCACGCAAAACTCAAAAATCCACTCGGGGAAATATGTGCGAAATAGTACTCATCCTACACGAGTAATAAAAACTATGTTTAAAGTATTTACTGATAGAATAGAGTCAAGTAATAACACTTTCATTGCGCAGTTTAATTTAGTAACTTTTTTTTGCACCAGAAATTTTGACAAAAACTGTTACTTTTTGTGAGATCGTAGATGTGTATTATAATTTTGTTGAATTTTTCGTTTATGTTCAACAAACAAAAAATTTTTGCAGAGCAGCATTTTTTATTTCTACCTTTCTTCTAGACAATAAAAAATTGTTTGTGTATATTTCTCCAATTTTATTACTCTCATTGTGATATTAAATATTCATCAAATTATCTATGTGCCTATTATAATTCATAATCAAAAAACTTGCGTCCAAAGAAACGTTTATAAAACATGTTTCATCATAATGTATTAATTCATTGAAGGTTTTAATGAATAGAAATGCTAGTTTTCTACTACTTTTGCTTTTCATTTGATTAATAATCTAGTATCTAACTTAATAGGAGTAATAAATCTATCTGATCATTGTATTTAATTTGATATAATTGAAATATAATCTTATTTCTGCATACAACCTACGCGAAGCTGGGCCCGCTCTCGCTATCTCTCTCACAGCTGCCATATTACATTCTGGGCTTCACGTTTTCCAACTGACTGTCCGCTCTTCTATTATTCTCTTTCGTGGCCTGAACTTTGCACAACCGAATAGTATGGTGAAGAAGGGAATGATAGCTTCAAGAACATATTTCAGAAGAATCCAAAAATTGATGCTTTGTTTGAGAATCTTAGTGCAGATACACACCGTTAGAGAGCAGAAAGTAATATATTTAAAGCTATTCCTCTATATTGAAATACATTTATCAATTTTTATGTATGACAATTATTCATATCAATCACAAAAAACAAATCTATCAATACTACTAAGATATATTTTATTCACGTTGCTAGTGATAGATAATAAGATCTAGTTAACAATTGATATATTTTTATAACATTCCCCCTTACGAGCAACGTTAATATAAACCAATATTTCTTCGTAGTTCAATAAGTCTTGGTCCAGGTAAAGCCTTGGTTAATAGGTCTGCAGTCATATTTTCAGATTCTTCATAAATTATTTAAATATCACCATTATGAATTGCATCTCTAATAAAATGTTCTTTTATATTAATATGTTTTGATTCCTGAATAACAATCGGATTTTTTGTTAATTTCTCAGCTACTTGATTGTCATTGTACATTACAATTTTTTCTGAATCAATTCCAAACTCATTAAGTAGATATTTTAGATGCATTGCTTCTTTGGTTGCTTCTGTGAGTGCCATATACTCTGCTTCCGCGGTAGATGAAGCGACTGTTCTTTGTTTCTTAGTTTCGCGACTAATTGCACCATTAGCTATTTTGAAGCAATATCCAGTATATGATCTTCTATCCAAAGTACATGCAGCCCAATCTGCAGCCGCAAATCCATGTACAGGTATATTTGTTTTTTCAAAATTCAAATTCAAATTTCTAGTACCTGATAAGTAACGTAACACTCTTTTTGCATGTTTCCAGTGTGTTTCATTGGAACAATTATTGAATTGGCTCAAGTAGCTTACAGCATACATAATATCAGGTCTTGTAGCTACAGCCAAGTACATAAGGGACCCAATCAAATTTTGGTATGGAATATTTTCCATGTCATTAAAATTCTCAGCTTTTTCTCACTTCAATCCTGGTTCCATGGGCGTACTTGTAGGTTTGCAACTGTCCATATTAAATTTTTTCAAAAGAAATTCTATACATAGCTTTTGCGACATTCCAATTTTATTTCCAACAATATTCAATTGTATGCCAAGACAATACTTCAAATCTTCAAGATTTCGCATCTCAAATTTCTTATTTAATATCTCAATTAAACTTTTCAAATCATTTTTATCTTTATAGACTATTATAATGTCATCTACGTAAATTGAGATGATCACTTCTTTATCCTCCCTTACGTAGATACATGGATCAGATTTTGAAGGTGCAAAGTTCAATTCTTGAAGTACATTGTCAAGTTTTACATACCATTGTCTTCCAGACTGTTTTAAACCATAAATCACTTTTTTGAGCTTGCACATCTTTTCTTTATTTGTTCTGCGGATATCTTCTAACATTTCTTCTGCTTTTATGAATATTGTATCATTTCCATTGAAGCTTTCTTCGATTATTATTCCATATAAGTATTTTTCTAAATTTTTGGGTTTTTTCATCAAAATTTGTTCGTTAATTTCGCCATTGAGAAATGCTGTACATATATCTAATTGATATAATTTCATTTCTTGATCTGCGCTCAGTGCTAATAATGTTCGTATCGAACTTAATCTTGCAGCTGGTGCGTACGTATCATGATAATCCAATCCAGGTCTTCGAGAAAATCCTTGTGCAACTAGTCTTGCTTTTTTGCGTTTCATTGTACCATCTTGACCAATTTTTTCTTTGAGTATCATTTTACATCCAACAATGCTGGTATTTTCTCCTTTATCAATTATTTACCAAGAATTATTATGTAAATGAGCTTCTATTTCTGATTTGATAGCTTCTGACCATCTCTTGTCATTTTTATTTTCTTCTTCTCCTGTTGCATAATTCAAGCTTGTTTCAAAATCATCATATTCTGATGGTAGTTTTCTCTGTCCCTGAATTCTTTTTGTATTTCCATCTGTATTACCCTTTTCTTGAGAAAAAAATTGTCTAGTTCTTGAATTAATTGAAGCATCTTGCCTTACCTCTCCTTTGTTATTTTCTTCTATTTTTCCTTTGGCTTGATTCTCCTTTCTTTCAAAATCTTCTTCAACATTTGGTATATCTTGTTCGTCAGCTTGTGATGGTGGAGACAATTGAATAATAGAAGAAGTTCCGTTGGAGTTGCTCTCTTCATTATTCTCTCCGTCTAAAATTATTTCTATAATTTCTTTTTCATCCTCATCTTCTTTTTGAACTATATCGTAGTACATTTAGTTCAATATTTTTATATTTCTACTAAATACAATCTTCTGTTCTTTGATCATCCAAATCCTAAAATCTTTCATTACTTCGGAATATCTCATGAAAATACCTTCATTTGCTTTTGCATGGAACTTTCTTCTATTTTCTTTTTTTGTTCAGAACGAATGTTTTTCGTTCAAAAACATGTAAATGATTTACTGATGTTGAATGTCCAACTCATCGTTCGAATAGTGTTGAGTCTTTTAGAATTTTTGTAGGATTCCTATAGGCCTGCTGCGTATCTTTAAATTTCGACTAAAGCGCCGCATATTATTCAAAAATCACAACTTCGAGGTGTGATGTCACCTGTCAATATTTTGAAATATGTCAATCAGCTTTAAAATCGAAATGAAATCCATGACGTACTATCTATATTCCTAATAATAATATTATATTTAATTTATGACAACATTTGTAGACCGAAATATTCTAAAAGAAGGAAATCAACCATTGCCATTATTATTTTTTATTGTTTATGTGACTCATCTAAAGGTGATCAATTACAGTTAGATTTATAATGTGTAATATACATACAGAATTTGAGCGAAATCCTTGGAGGAAAGGAATTTTCTCATCTTGTTTATCTTTAAAATAATTCTTGAATTTTGAGAAATAAAAATATCAAGCAAGAATCTGGTGCTTTTAGTAAGGGATTCTAAGACACATTTATGTCACTGTTCTGTCAATTAAGAAACTTATCCAAGTGGTATTCATTGAGTTTCTTTACAATTATAATATTTAATTTCTCTCAAAGATGGTTGATAATGAGAATTGAATGATATCTAATAAATTTTTATAGATTATTGCATAAAATCACACTCGTTTAACTGCTGTTATCCACATTTCTTTTTGTTTCGCATCATAATCTTTTCCCGGAGATCTATAAAAATTAGTTCTGGGCTGTTTGCTTCAGTATTACTACATCCAACAACACAATAACTTTCAAGTGAATGATTCATACTCATTATTATCGAATAATATGGCATACAGTAATGATGTTTGACAGTTTGACATTTTTGACGGCACATCTCGTAGATGTTAAATTTAACCGATAGAGCGGAGTCATTGAGGATACGCAATAGGCGTAATGCATGAATAATCTACAGTATTTATTGCGTCTGCCCAGAATTCGATTTATAGCTTAGATTCCAATAACATACAACGGGCTTTGTCCAGTAATGTTCGGTTCTTACGTTCAGCAAGTCCATTTTGTTGTGGGGTGTAAGGAGCTGCTAATCTTCTTCGAATTCCATTCTATCTCAAAAACTCATCAAATTCTTCATTACAATATTCTCCTCTACCGTTATCGCTGTGTAAAAATTTATTTTTGCAATTATTAAAACTTTCGACTTCATTTTTATATTCTTTGAATTTATCAAGAACTTCATTCTTATGTTTTAGGAAGTAAACTTCACAGTATCTTATATAATCATCAGTAAAAGTAACAAAATATGGAGAACCACTCGGCGAATTCCCATTAATAGGCCCGCATACATCAGAATGTATTATTTCTAATGGGTTTATTGTCTTCATTTCATTTTTCGTCGGAGGGAATTGCAATCTTGACAATTTTCCTTTCACACAAACTTTGCAATCTCCAATTGTGTCTTTTGGATTAAAATTCAGACCCTTTGTCAAGTCATTTTTGAGTAGCACCTTCAAATCTTGTTCATTTATGTGTCCAAATTCCGTGCCAAGTAAATATTTCATTTTCTTTAGTATTATTAGCTTCTTCATTTATTTAACTTTCATCTTCATTCAAGGTAGTATAATATAATCCGTTATTTCTGGTTGCTTTTAATACAATTTCTCCTTCATTGTCTTTTAAAGTAGCAAAATGTTTTGTAAATAATACTTGTAGCCAAGCGTTTTTATCCTGAGAATAGGAATGGTTGCCTGGTCGGATTACGCAAGCGGGCTCTGCCTCAGAATATATGTTCTGTTGTTTTAGAGTTGATATTTTTTGAAGAATTGTCAATTTTGCATGAAATGTTTATTTAGTTTAAAACGTGTGACCTAAAAGTATTGTAATCAGACCGACCCTAGTGTTATTTTCTCTAATAAATTACTAGCTAAACTGTCACCCGGTTTGTTTCACATATTCCGTTATATACTGTATTTCCTTTATCAGTAATTTTTGGAACTGACAATAGATTTATTGGCAGTGATGGTACATATAAAGTATTCCATAAATTAACTTCCTCCCTATTTAAATTAAATGTTATTTTTCCAGTACCATTAATTCTTGCAACATGTTTCTTTAAGGCGAATTTCAAGTAATTAAACTCTGAGTTCTCTTCAAGATCTTGAAATTAGTTTCAATTGTCTAAACACCACATGATTTCTTTATTATTTTGCATGGATGATAGACAAATAGCTTTTGCATTGAAATTTGGGTCTCGTTGTCTCTTGGAATAACAATTTATAGTTTTATGTCCTTTTTTATGACAAATTTGACATTCCAAATTGTATGATGTACCCTTATTTTGATAAGGATTTTTATTACAATTGTTTTTATTATAATGACTACTTTTTCCTGGTTTCTTTTCACTGTAAAAGGCTTCAGAACTTGCGTTTGACGTATTTCTTTTAGCTTCATACTCTTCAACAATTTTAACTTCAAGATCTTCAGGAGAAGTAAGAGCATCTCTCGATTCAATAGCCACACGAAAGTTTTCAAATGAGGCAGGCAAACTATATAACATCATAATACTGAGTAGATCATTATTAATATCAATATTCATGTCATCTAATTTATTGACTGTGTCCATAAATTCGTTAATATGATCACGAATATCTTCACTCTCTGACATCTTCTTCAAAATTAAGCTTTTTAATAATACAACTTTTCTAGCAGGTCCTTTACTTTGATAAGTTGCCTCCAAGGTATCCCATAGTTCTTTGAGAGTTTTGCAATTTTTTACTTGTTTCAACTCGCTTGGAGATATGAATAGAAGTAAATCTGAACGGGCAAGTAAATCTTGTTCTTCGAATGCTGCTCTTGCGTTGAGGTCACCATCTGGCATAATTTTGTACCATTTACTTAATTCCATAAACCATTTTTTATCAATATCGCTTGGGCTTGAACTTCCCAAGTATCATAATCATGTTTTTTTAATGGTTCAATATGATAGGACGTAGAAGTGGACTTAGACATTTTTTTTAAAGGCAATAAACAAGTTTTTATATTCGATTATTCAGATTACTGTATATTCCTCGTGTGCTGGGCGCATAACCTAATATATTTAAAGCTATTCCTTCATATTAAAATACATTCATTTATTTTTATGTATGACAATTATTCATATCAATCACAATAAACAAATCTATCAATACTACTACGATATATTATATTTACGTTGCTAGTGATAGATAATGAAATCTAGTTAACAATTTATATATCTTCGTAACAGATTGTCTCCTGCATAACTGTTGATAGAGAGGAAATTTGAGACACAGATTATCATGATCAAAGTAACCAGATCTTCAGTAGGGTCTTCCACGATCTTCCAAAAATCTCTAAAATTTCTAAAATGCACTCTAAGCACATTAGAAAAAAACTATTGATACTAGTTATATCGTTAAAGGAAATTGCTATGAACAATAAACACGATTCCAAAGTCAACGACGATTGAAAAGGTCACGAAAAGCCGCCATGTTGTTGTGACGTCACTCCGCACTTCTGATGCTCAGCTGTAGTATCGATTTCGATAAAGACAGCAGAATAAAACCTCAGTTCTAAAAAAAAAAAAAACCGTCAAAATAGTATTTTATTGTACCTGGGTGTGATAGCAGCAATCATCGCGAGCCAAGTAAGTTGTTCATAGATGTCTCAACAAAGGAGATATGGAAAAAGAGATTATAATAAATCCGAGGCGTGATACCGCGTGTCGTGTTTGACTTCTTACTTATCTTGTTATGACGACCTGAAGACCATTTCAATTCTCAATTTTCTATTAACAAAAATCGATATGTATAATTAGCTGTCATCGAAATTGATACAATAACTTCCAAATAGTTTTAAGTGTGTTAGTCAGGGCTCCAGACGAAAACAAGATACCTACCGCTCATGTAGTTATATTGTTTTTGAAGTACTAAGAGATTTCAAGAAACGTTCAATTATATAAACTTTTCTAAAGAAGTGACAGGTAACGAGCTTGGCATCCATCAGGATACATTTTCATTCATCATTTTGTATGTAATTGAAATGTTAGGCCAGTATCTTGTAACATGACAATTGTAAATTCACTCAATCAAAATAGTATATACTAAATTTCAATAAATGGAAGTCTATGTTGGTCAGACGGGCAGAAGTATAAGCACACGTATTGCTGAACATAGAAGATGCATAAGACTCAATCATTCAGATAAATCTTTGGTTACTGATCATGCCATTGAGCTTTGCACGACATCAAGTTTGAAGAAACAAGATTAATTGCAAGATGCATATCCATTCATGGTAAATTGGTCAGGGAAGCGATTGAAATAATTAATGATCCAAATAATTTTAATAATACTGATGGTTTCGAGTAAGCAAATGTTTGTCTTCCAATAATTAATAATAGACATACATAATTTGTGGAATATTTGTCTTGATTTTTATTTTTATCACGTTTATGTACATAATTGAAACTCAGTTCTTTTGTAAACATATTTTTATGACATGTTTGGACTTTGGAACTGTGTGGATCCGCAAGAACGGGACATCGTTCGTGTATGTTATATTAATTCATTCATTTTTGACCATATAATAATTGTCAAGACTCATATTATTTGATTCCTCTGTGATAATTATACATGATTTGTGAAATATTTGTCTTGACACTTGTTTTTGTTATATTCATGTAGATGTGGATTATTAAAATTCAGTTTTTTTGTGAAAAAAAAAAAAATTTATGACATTTTTTGACCTTGGAACTGTGTGCGTTGCAGAAACGGGACATCGACCTCATGTAATATATTAATTAAATCTTTTTCTCTATAATAATTGTTAAGACTCATATCCTTGATTTCTCTGTTGAGGTTTTTACGTGGTTTTGCCAGAGGAATTTTGTTTTTTTTGCACTAAATGTGGATCCCACGTATTCACATCTAGTAATCTGTATATTTTCAATTTTTAATTTCTAATTATCTAGATTATTTCTTGCCTTGTTTATTTCTGTATAATTTTTTCTGAAGAAGACTTTCGGTTAGAGAGTCGAAACGTTAAAAATTATTTTGTGTCTGATTCTATTTTGTCAAATTAATCCACTGTCCCTATGTGTCAAGCACTAACTGCTGCATATTAATTTTTTCAGGAAGACCATATCATTCAAAAAAAGAAGAAACTGCAGAGGAAACTGAAAAATAATGTGGGTTGAATGATAAAAACCTGCAGACACAACATATGATAGGCACGATGCAGTGGCCGGAATGATAAAAAGAATGGATTCATCTTCACATATTCACAGAGAAGGCAACTTCCAATGTGCGAGTAGAACTCGCATTCTTTCGCTTTTCTTTATATACATGAATTCATTCACTCATCCTGATAAAATTTAAGGCTAAGGGAATATGAAATTCAAGAGATTCTTGAGACGCGATTTTTAACTAACTTTGCAATGCAGTGACTACCTGAATTCCTGTGTTCCATTCGATATTTCTCTCATTTTCTCAATGAAATCATCGATTCCCTCTTCCGGAAGAAATCTGCAAGTGATATATATCTTCTTTCCATCATTCACTGCAGTTTTTAGATCTGTTGTCCATGGATAAGTTTGCATGCTTTCATGAGATAATTTATCATCTTTTATATTTACAACTTCAATTGGAATCACATTTATCTGAAGGAAAAAGAAACGCAATTAATATGTTTCATATGGTAAATTATCTTAAAACTACCTGTTTAACCAGGAAGAATTGATTATCCTCAGTGCAAAAATGAGCGACTGTAATGTACTTTTTTGAAATATCAACAGACTGATTTTTCCGTAAAAAAAACAAGAAATAAGTATTTACTTCAGGCAATATCTGTGGGATTATATCAAGGAATTGTCCACTAGTAATTATTAACGGAGACTCCTCCATTCTTAAAGAAGATATATCATTTATTTCACTTGTTCTTATATTGACATTTTTCATTCGCAAATATTTTTCAATATAAGTTGAATATTCTGAGCAATTTTTTTCTTTCAGTTCAACTATTACCAGACTATCATTTGAACTCTCCATTACAATTTTCAGTAACATATCAAGACCAACTCTAATATCCTGTAAATTAATTGATTCTGTAGAAGTTTCCTCATACAATATTTTTATTTTTACTTGTATGTGCTCTCCAAAATGTGCGACAAATCTTAGATTTTCCACTTTAAGAGCGATATCATTTGATGGAATTTCTTCATATTCAATACCAGTAATTTGAATGCCACAGTCTGTATGAATAATGTCTGTTATATTATTATACCAAATGGAATAATCTAGAACAAAAATGTTATAAATATATAGGATGCTTGTACAACAAATATCAAATAAATTATTCACCTTGTGCAGTGTTCTCAAAGTCTTCAATTTTTACGTATATTTGTCGGATATATTTCGGCAGGAATATTTTCTGATATATTTGATTCTCAATTTTATGAAAAAGATGTATTTGAAGCGCTGAACTTAGAAAAGCCTTTATATCTTTAGTATATCTTATTGTTGCGTTGAGACCTGAATATTAAAAAGTATGGAATGAGGAAGATAAAGTTGAAATATTTCTAATCTTGAATTCTATTGTTCGTTACTACATACTCCTTTTTTTTTTTTAGTTTTCTATTATCGAGCTGAAATTTGACGGAGATTGCTCAGCCGAATGGATTCCAATGAAAAAAACTTATCATTTATTTTAATTTTTCAATGTCTTGGGCCGATAAAATTCTCTACTTAAGGGCCTTGTCCCACCAAAGCTACGCGATAGCGACGCAACAACGTCCCGATGTCGCTAGTGTGTATCTTTCGTGTTTAACCTATGGTTTATATAGAGCCTTGTCCCACCAAAGCTGCGCGACAGTGATACGATTTCAACATGACACAAGTAGGGCCTTGTCTCACCAAAGCTACGCGTCGTTGTTGCGTCGCTGTCGCGTAGCTTTAGTGGGACAAGGCCCTAAGTGTGTGGAAGAATGACTTGGTTTGTGAATATCAGGCTTCTTCCTTTCCCTTCATTGCTTTCTAAATAATTGCAACAAAATATGAGAAAACTCATGTAAATGCTCCGCTCCAAAAGTAGTGAAGCTACGATTTCAAAATTTAGTAGAGAGACTTTGTACACTTTCCGGCAAATTATCACTGAATTATTTGAAATAGGGGAAGAAAATCAAAATTGATATTTTGTTTATAGGTGAAAAAGAATCTGTTCACTAGAAGTTCATTTTCAAACAAACTAAAAGTTTGAAAAGAATATGAAGGATAGGCATTTTAGCCTTCGACTATACGAAGTAAGTTGAGTAGTGATTTAGAATGCCAGGAATTGAATCAGAGCTCCTACGCTGACCACGCACGCTTGTCTTGCCTAAACACTGGGTCGATATGGTCAAGAGTTCATGTCTAGGAGTCTTAAAAAATTATCTAAGGATATTATCATGCTACTTTTCCAAAGTTACGCCATGCTTCTCCTATCGGGGGACAGACAGCACCTTCCTAAGTCATTGAGAAAGTGATTCCAGAAAGGCATGTACAACTTTTTATTATGGTGTGTGTAAGTATATCAAGTGACAATGAGCAAAAACAGAATTTCGACCGACCAATGATGATCATACCCAATCATAGAGCATGGAGAACTGGAGAACCTAAGATACTACGGGATACTAATGCATTCAATATTGAAGGGAACATGAGTATTGATATATTTGGACCCAGTTACTAATACTCAAAGATCATTAGAGTATATTGTTTGGTGCACTGCATTTTGTGTATTTCTCTTTGTCAATGCTGTGCTGCATCAACTATCTTGGAAGTGGCACAGTTCACAGTAGATACCATTCGAATGAACTCAGAATTTATATCAGATTGCATGACAAAACAATAAGGCCATTTATTTAAAGATAAATGCTGAAATTCATTGCGAACTGTCACAACAATAATTAAGCTTTCACGTTCGTTTGGCGATTCTCAACTTTCTGGATCGATAGAGATCTTCCGAAAAAACAGATGTCCAGTAATAAGAGAAAATACTTCTGCTGGATATCATAGGATGAAAATTCTGACATCACTCATATCGACCTCAAGCATTTAAATATATAGAAACCCGCTTATACGGAGAAATTGAATATGATTATTTGTCTCTTGTGTAATTTAGCTTTTTCATGACGAAAATGCGTGACGCTAATTTATTCCACGTCTCCTCTTGATCTTCGTGTCCGATATAATGGAAATCGTGAGATACTTACCTCTTTTATGTGAAGTAATTTTAGATACCAATTTGTTCTCTTCTGGATAATTATGTTCGTTCATAGATAAAATCTTATAGAAATTATGTGCTTTGATGTCAAAGATTTCTTCAAAATTCTCAACATTTGTAGGTAGTATTCCCTTATCATCATTTATAATAATTGTTCCTGATAAGATTAACTTATCAACTAGGGATAATTCAGAATATCCACTACCAGGTTGGTACATGAATGAAACTGTTACTGGCTCTATACAAATTTTGAGAAAAGAATGTGAATTTGATTTTAGTATATGAACATTCGAAGAAATCGAGTTCTACCTACCGCCTGGAGTTATTTCAAGTTGATTTTTGAAAATAATATCCTCCATAATTATCATTCTTATAACATCATCTTTTCTTTGAAGCGAATCAGTGATGTATCCCTGTAACAAAAACAATTCAGCAATGATCTTGAGGAACCACGAATATTTTGATATAGAGAAAAGAAATGAGGATATCTATATTTGCGTATTGAGCTCAGATTTTTTTGTATTTGTATATATATCTAACCCACATCAGTAATATGATAATAATGATAATAACTTTATTGACTACCACAGTAGCGGCAAGATTCAGCCAAAGGCTGCTTTTCTATTCAACCGGTAAAGATAAGAACATAATGTAAAGTTTAAAAGTCAACAATGAAAAATAAGTTTTACATTAGATTGAATAATAAGAGTATCAATAATATAACTTCAAAAAATAACTGAATCACATAACTAGAGAAATTTATTATTACATTATCATTCAGTTAATTTATAATAGCTTCCTTATATTGGTTTTACATTATACTGAATCGTAAACGTCTCATAACAGAGCTCTGTCTCTAATGGTAAAGTGAATTGTAACGGGCTAAGCCTGTTAAAATTATAACGGGCTGCTCGTTATAATAATAACGTTATTTATTGAGAGTATCAAAAAATACAAATATATACAATAATTTAGAAACAATTCTGTTTGCAGCATAAATGGACATTAACTGTACAGCTGGAATTCCCCGTAATCACCAAACCAGAAGAGGCTGCACACACATTTTCGGTAGAAACTTCCTCTGTCGAAGATAATGAAGCAACGGTAGCATTAGACGTTTCGTTGTGTGGGTTGGTCGAAAGAACTATATTTGCAACTTTCATTTTGCCTGCTATAGACTATTCTATATATCCTTCTGCCACTTTTGATAATTGCCAACCACCAGTTTGTTTCACTGGTAGAATATTTCCCGAAGACTCTGCAACCATGCTAGCACCACTTCGTCTAAGACAATGGCCCGTGTACTTTTCAGGGTGATCTAAACCAAGGAATTCTGCTACTTTTCTCGGTACACCTCCAATAGTATGCATACCAGCCGGCTACGCAACACATTTTCCTTGTTTGTACCCCAAAAAAAAAGCGTCTAGCTCCAACATTACGCGGACGTAGTTTAGCATACTTTTAGTGAATATCATAAGGCTTTAATAATTCACTTGCATCCAGAATAATGAATGACCTGGAAGTATATGTCTTGGTATCTCGCAACTTTACTAGCACATACTTCTCATGGTCCTCGATATCATCTACTGTTAGTTTAAGTAATTCATCTCGGCAACAAGCACCATATAGTCCAAAGATAAGCACAACTTTACATAGTAAGAAATCATCTGAAGCTTCCAAAATAAATCTGCGACAATCCACAACACACAAAACCTTAGATTTCTTCGGCATAAAATTAATATTTTGTTTCTTCAAAGATAGAATAACTCTGCTAAGTCTACTAAATCAATTTAATTACTACATAACTCATAAGGTAATTACCACAACAAACCTAAATATATCAACGTCGCCATTAACAATTAAGGCTTTCTTCAACATTGAAAATTCGGTCCATTAACTTGTCGGTTTGTATTTTTTTGATAATTTAGATACGTATGCCAACACAACAGTTTCGTTTAGGACCATACTGACATTATTTTCCCTTTTCCACTCATTAAAATCTTCTAGTTCTTTATCATATCGGTTGTGTGACTTTTCTGGTATTAATTTTCCATTAGCTTCTTCAGCTTCTTGCAGAATTTCGTCAGGAAGGTTGAGCGCGTTGAAACTATCTATAACTGACAGCTCAAAATTATATTTTATTTTGTTTTTTACAACATTTGTCATACTAACATTTGCTTTATGTTTCAAAGACTATTTTGATCAAATAATTTAATATATTTTACTGTACGTTCCAATAATTTATTTTTGATATATCTACGATTCAATATAATGTAAAACATTGTACAATGCTCGACCGTTACCCGAACTTTACGTGCTCGCACGGATAACAAGCTCGCTTCGCTCGCTCGTTATTTACCGTGCACGCCCGTAAAGTTCTAAGTAACGGTCTTGCAATGCAAATTACTATTAAACAAGATCGTGGACAGTAATTTACAAAAAACGGTTCATACACTTTTTGATAAGGATCAATACTTGTGGAGATATGGAGACGATGAATGAGAAATTAAAAATGTTTTATTGTAAAAAATCTAGTTGATGGTGAATGAACTATGCTAAGATCACGTATAGATAACCTACTGTATGTAAGTGTAATCATGTGATATATAACGGAAAAATCGTATGCTGAGAGGATCACAATAATGTGCGTCTGCGTCTATTCAGTATTGCTTTTCTAGTGGCGCTCGTCAGTGTTGTAAAGTTGGGGATTTTCCACTAGATTTAGGTCTCTCTCCACCCTATATCGATTTCTTCAGGATGGAATAGTTCTTTGGGCTTTTCTGAGATCTTTATTCTAGCTCTTGATTCTTGATTAGAAACAAGTCTTGCGTTTTTATTACATCCTTTGATCTCTATTCACCAAATTCAGCAATAAGCTGATGAAATGATGCCTACATAGCCATATTATAACGACACAGTCAGCCTTATTCATAGTAAGCATGATAGTTGACGACTAGAATCAATCTAAGTAGTCCTTATTTAGTACGGATCTAGAGTTATATATTCAAAGTTCAAATTTAGACTAGTATTAATGGGTCTTGGTTGGTTTTCACACGGCACATGCGCATTGATACATGAATTTTCAAAATATTCATTGCCAAATACAATAAAGCAGAATGTTCATGTCCGCCATATATTACATAATCACAGTGAGTTTTTCAATACGTGGCTGAGCATAGTTCACTTATCATCAAAACTTGATTTTCAACCATGAATTTTTTTTCTCAATAATATTCCATTTCTTCCTTTCCATATCTCCTCTAGTATTGATCCTAGTGGAAAAGTGTAGAGTATATGTTTTGTACAGATTTTTCTTTAAAATTATTAAGTATATGAACACTTTTTGCTAGAGGCAGTAGTTTTCAAGTTGCTAACAAAAAAGTGGAAAAAAAAATACTTTTGAAGAACCCTCATACCCTCAGCTCCACTCCTACCCATCAGGACTCAACGTTTGTTATTAAAGATACCTTGCCCTACAAATGCGCCAGAATTGGCTTATTCATGAATTATTTCCGCTATTTTTCCTTCATTGCATGGACTAAATCCAGCTGTGTTAATGTCTTACTACAGTTGTCTCGGCAGGGGTGACTCGTGCGTCAGTACAGTCTCCTTTCTCGAATACTGTTCGGATGACTCAATGGCGGAGACGACTTCGAGAAGTCTTCGTCAAAACAACATTTGCTTATAGGAAAGCACACAACACACCGTGGACTAATTCTGAGCGTGTGAACCAACCACACCCAATCAGGAGACGCACAGAAGAAGCCTAACGAGATATTACGTCAAGTTCACATTATGGAGGCTCGAGTACGCCACTGATTGATTAAACGTGCTAATGATTAACTGTAAGCTACTCATTGACGCGATTTTGGAATCAAATGAAGTTATGAAATCAGTCAACAGCGGTAAGACAGGAAAAAAGAAGAAAATACTGATATAGAGTTCACCTCAGATATTGCGAAAAAGTGATCTGGAATGAAGAGATCGGTATAAACTCGAATAGATCGCTGGATGAACCATTCTTTTAAAATGGGTTCCAAGAATATCAGAAATTGATTGCTGTTTTGGAAAATATCGCAAAATCACTTCATGAATTGCAACACTTAGAGTTCCCTACTCAAATTTAATGATTGAATATCGATTTAACTAAGTGGCCTAGCTCCGAGCATCTCCATATGGTATTTACCTAACCGTGACATCTGGAGAGTACCCACCCTAAGGACACCTAAGCTGTCGGGCTGCCCGACACTGGGTGGTGAAAATAGGTAATAATTTAAAACATGCGGAGGTGAACCGTGAAAAATTGACCAATCTTTGTGAAGGCCTTGCACAATTAGAGTTTCATCACGAGGATCACTTCGCAACCGTGATATTACACTATGTTTGATCATAGCACCGAATATCTAAACTGCTTTCGAAAGCTTTCGAAATGAGAAGAATGACTATAGGCACGAGTCGCATACAAATAAAGCTGTGAATTGGAGCTTAACTTTTGAAAAATCATAAAAATGTATTTGGAGATAGATGAATGAACAAAAAATAAGAAAATCTGGTTGCTATGGACAATAGTTTGATAATTACTCAAAAGATACATGAAGTCCGGTGTGACTCGTGGGACAGATTTTAATACGAAAATAGTGTAATGAAAAAGTCTGGAATATCCGAAATAACTCTCGTAGATATTCGAAGTACTGTAAAACTGTTACAGGCCACAGTAGGTAAACAAAAAAGACCCTTTCTCCAGCCTTTATAAAGGACCCTATCATTAGCTTGAGAGGTCACAAAATGAATCAAATAATCGAAGAGCAAACCGAACCACGGGCAGGTTGATATACCTTAGTGATATTAATATTTCTAGGAATTGATATTAACTGCTTTGTTATCATGTAAAATCTCAGGCCGGCCAAACGTTACTTTTTTTGGAATATGTGGAAGTGAGTAGTGTTAGTTTGTCCTCTAATCATACACATACTTGCTAGTTTGTGCCGACGGCCAATTTACAGATACGAGGTGCTAGAGGTACGTCAAGACATTACATAGAGTCTTGAGTGCTGATCTTCATTTATGTTTCAAAGAATATTGTTAAAAGTTGATAATCAACACTGCTAGATTTTTTCCGTCGGTGGTATTTCTAGTAGACTCTTTGAAGCTCGCAAAGAACAACGTAATCTTGCTTATAGTCTGAGTGCTTATTTTATATATGATATTTAGAGAACAATCTCAATACTTTTTGTTAACTCCCACATCAATCGTAGGGCTAAACATCTCCCAGGCACAATCAAAATATCGCTGTGAGTGAAAGCGCAAGATCACTATATGTAGGCTTGATAGTATGCAAGTATATAGGGCTCCCAGCTCTTCCTTGGTCTGGCTGCTCACAAAAAGTATTGACATTGCTCCCTGAGTACCATGCATAAGTAATACTATGAGTAATATTTCGTTTTTTGCGAGCTTCAAAGTGTTTAGCAGGAACTACTGCCGATGGGAAGTGTCTGGCAGTGTTGATTATCAATTTCCAACAATATTCTCTCGAATATATATGAAAATCAGCACTCAGACTTTAAGAAAAGTGAGTAATGTCTTAACGTACCTATAGCACCTCGTATCCATCAACTAGCAAATATGCGTATGATCAAAGTACCGACTAACACTACTCTAATCCACGAAATTTGCTTCCCAGAAAATAAGTAACCTCTGGCGGGTCTGGGATCTTGGACTAATAGTTGAAGTGTATGTTTAGTGCTTTGCTTTATCAAATAAACTTCAATTTTCATCAATTTTTGAATAATAGTGTTATTTTTTCAAGTTTTTACTCTGAAAATATCACAATAGATTGCGATTTTTGACCCCACCTTCGGAACGCCAGACTAGAGTCAAACACTCGAACGCTCCAGATTACTTCGCCAATGATATTCTAAAAGTCTTCATGGATATAGTATTTCCTCACAAATATGAAAAAAAAGAGTTGCGAATATCCTATGAAAATGATTATAATTTGTAGGACACTCTGCAGGTGTTCTATAGTTTCATACCTCGTTCGTTTGCTTGTATGTTTCGTATTACCCATGTTAAAATATCAGGTTTATTTTCCACAGAACAATAGTTCTACTCACTCAACAACCTCACTTATCAAATAATCTCCGGAAGACAGATTCATGGTAACTCTGAAACGCTTTTCTTGTGGATAATCCAAATAATATCCAACAGCTAAATATAAGGTTGCATAGTGTATCACTACGATACCAAGAGTGATCATTAGAGACTAACCGAAGTATGAATTTGGTTTCAGTTCCGACTGGTTTCTACTAAAAATGCTGGTTCTAGCGGCAGTTTCGGTTTCCACCAGAGAGTGGTCAAAAGTTTGACCCGACCGAAACTGACGTCCTTGTTGTGTTGGACTCTGTCGGGTAAGTTCGAAATGGACTCACTCGCCTATACTGCTTCCTCAGTTAGCTAGCCGACTTAAAGTCTTAATGTAGATTGAAAACAATGAAAAAAGCAATATTTCAATAAAAAACCTGTCAATTAGTAACAAATAGTTCTTGAAATGACTATCTATTTAATTGTGATACGTAAGTAAAGTGTCTAGTGAGAACTTAAAAATTGATATAAGATGTTATTTTGAGAGTTTCTTCCTTCATAATTTTGTTCCTACATTGCAATCTGAAAATGAAGTGATATCTCAATGTATCGAAGTTTCTTTTTCAATCTAATCAAATAATCTGTAACAAAACTGAAGAGAACAATGGTCTTTGGGGTATGAAAAACAAATACGAAATTTCAACTTGAAACCATAACTTTCGGTTCCGGTTACGGTTTCGGCTGATACTAAAAGAGGACCGTGTATTCGTCTTTTTCACTCTGGCTGAAAATTGTATGTTGATCAGACACTAATGATTCAATGATCTAGAACAGTGCATAAAATTAATAGCGCAAAGATTTTCTACATAATCCACTATCCTTCCAGTTGACCTTATATAATATAATCCTTGAGAATAATGCTTATTACTCACAAACAATATCGAGAATGGTACAATGATTCTCTTGTTAATCGTATTCTTGTCAAGATTAAAAATCTCGTCTGTATTAATACAGAATGTTTTTTCCCAAACTGCGTATTTTGAACCAGATATATTGGTCATCCATTCATATTTATGTTCCCATTGGATCAAACTGCATAAGCTTCTTGTTCCCCTTGAAACCGGAACTGGTGTTTCTGGATATAGATTACTTGCATTAAAGTCAACTCCATTGATGTATAACCTTGAAAAAAACCAGAGATAAATGTAAATCACTTGTAATCAAGATGCTCAAGCGTTTGTAATCATGAATCATTTTACAAAATTTCTCAAACAGTGTGTATCAGAATGTCGCGAATTTTCTATGCTTCACCCAGAAGTCATCACCAGAACATCGATAATATTCCGGACATGTAGAGGCTGAGGCTATGAGCTATTAGTAACGTAAAGAGTGCAATTATGGCAGTAGAGTCTATCAAGATGCAATCGAGTAACAATGCAGAATCGATTGGGATGATTTCTATTTAGTGATAGATTCAATCCTTAATCGAGAATGTTCACAAAGGAAAAAACGTAGTTGGAAGAGCATAGCTGGATCTATCTATCAGGGCATACATTTTTCGTTGATTACCGCTCACTTGAAACTTTATGAGTGGCTTCCTTGTGATGAGTCCGACAACTTTTACATTTGGCGAAGTTTTAGATTTAGGAGCGTTTTTCAGCGAGGGCTTATTAAACACGTAAATTTTATGAAGCCTTGAGAAAATATTGATCCTTACACAAATCGAAAGAGTTTCTGATAATAAGATGAAATAAATACTGTCTGACATGAATATTGGGGCTTGTGGTGAGTCCGACAAGCCGCACTTGTCATAAGTATGTAACGTTCAAAACTGGGGCAGCGATTCTGCCCCGCCAGAAATGAAATGACCGAATTTGACGTAAATCGACTCTCTGCTCAGGGTAGTCGTGAGTGTATTGAGGCTCACTATTAGGCACCAGCATTACTCGGGGCGCCACGTAGTTGTTGGTTCGTCCACAGAGCACACAACCACGAAAGTGCCTGGAAAATAAGGTGTCGGGTTTGGACGTTGGAATACGGGACAACATGACCGCACAATGACCTCCTGCACCCACCAGGTGATCGGTTTGGTAAGACGACACTTACCATACAAAATATATATCAATCTACCCTCAAACGGGGCCTGTGGTAGCTAAGGCTGAAATAAAACGGTTGGGTTCTCCACCAAGCAACAATAAAACAAACGATTGAATTTAACTAAGTGACTTTAATATTGAACGCAAATAAAATAAGTGAATAATAGATATAACAAACAAAACAAAAAAAAACTGAGGTTAAGGTAAATGAAGTTAATAAATCTAACAAAAAAACTAATGATAAATTATGACTCTACTATTAAAAAAAAGGTTAACAAAAAAAAAAATGAAGTGAAACTTCCAAAATTTGCACAAGCAAATAAACGAGTAAAACACTACGCGTCTTGGACGGCAGCACGCCCTTACGACCGAAAACTCAACAATAAAACGACGCCCTATACGCCTGCGCCAATTACAAAATGACCACCGGGTCTACGTCGTCCAACAGGCTAACTAGATCGACCTAGCCTTACAAAATCGGACGTATAGCGCGTCCACAACTAGAGCGCAACAACCAACGATACCTTCAATCCGCGTAACACACAAAAAAAATAATATATTGAAATTAAACAAAGGAATGAAGCTCCTTGATACCAAAAAAAGTCCCAAATTAAAATAATAAACAAAATGCTGTGCCTCTAGCTTAGCTAGGACACCCCAAGCCTAAGTAGGCACACAAAAAAGTACAGTCCACTTAGCTGCCCACTGACGTCCGGAACGGTGAAGATGACGCCGACCGACCTGGTGGAGGCGTCGGTTCAACGGCTGGTCTGTGGAGAAGGCGTCAAGGTTAGGGTCCTGTGGTTGGTCTTCAGGACAACCGGAAGCGACATTCGTTTGGTTGTGTACTCCACGAGGTCGAACAACTCGCCGCAGATGTTCGTGGCGGAAAAGAACGTACCAGAACACGAGGTATGAAAAGTTTTTTAAATCCCCAAAATGGGCTGCTTGTTCACATTTTTGTTACTCAAACACTACGCGACCCGAAGCAAAACGTCGATCTACTTTAATCCCGCAAAGCGGCTTCGATTTCACGAAGTTTTCGTAGATTTTCCGTTAGAAAACTTTTTCACGACCGCTTGTTCTAGAACTTTTGTTACTAATTGCCGGACTTGCCTTAACTTAAATCACTTCTTATCCTTAATCGAAAAAAAACCGTTTTTACTTAACTTACTTTGAATGTCATTGGTTTCAGCTAATTAAGGGGGAGTGTACAGAAGAAAAGTTGGAAGCAAGATGGAATGGATAGAAAACTGGAATATGGAAAATGGAAAAATAGGAACAAGGTGCGAAACTGGAACGTAACAAGTACCAACATATTAATAAAGTATGTGCGGCTTGTCGGACTCATCGCTAGCTCCAATATTCATGTCGGACAAAAATTTTTTTTTTTTCATTTTATTATAAGAAAATTATTTGATTAGTGTAAGGATCAATATGACGGTAATATTTTCTCAAGACTCTTAGAAATTGACGTATTCAATTAGCCCTCGCGGAAAAACGCCTTCAAATCTAGAGTTTTGCCAAATGTCTAAGTTCAAAATTCATTCATTATAGTGTATCTATTGATTGTGAACGGGATAGCACATAAAATGGGAGGAGTATCAATCAATAAAATAAGTAATGGAAGTTATGTTTCATTGTATTAGTTCACTGAAATCCGATCGTAATTGCAAACATCTGTTTGTCATATCAGTAAGATAATTTCAATATATCTCAATTTATTTGGAAAGTCTTGTGAAACGATTATATGAAACACGGACACTGAACGACTGTCATTATTGTCACGGACAAATTTGGCTGAACGAAGTCTTGGTTTTCGCACTCGTCTTCACCTTGTGCTTCACCATCGCCTTCGCCCTGTACTTCGCCCTCGCTTTTGCCTCGAGCTTTGCCCTCGACTTCACCGAGTGCAGCCAATTCATCCTGGACAAAAATGACAGTCGTTTGGTCCTTGTAGCATTATATAATATTTTTCTGATCTTATCCTAGCTTGAATCGTATTTTTTGAGCAATTGACAATAAAAAAATGGAAGAATCATCTAGATGATGGAAGCGCATTTTTGACAGCTCATGAATGCTTGTTACTTCAGAGATTTCGTAAATTACCATCTCTTACAATTACTGAGCTTGAAATCAAGCAGTTTGGGCAAACTTACGAGATAGCAGCTTCCATTTAGTACTAGTTTCAAGTTGACTATTTAATAGGTTCATAATTTATACATGTACAAACTCAAAAATACCTTTTAATCTTCATTGTTTAGTTATTGACTGACAGGAGGTCAAGTGCTGTAGCTTAAAATGATAATTTGATCTTTATCAAAGCTATATAAAAAAAAAATACACCAAAAGTGAACAAATTTTCATCCAATAATAATAATTCATTCTAATAAGCTTCAAATTCGCGTCAAACAAGTCATTGAATGAATCCCGGACAGATTTGACAACTGTACATAATAATAGTGACACCCGCGGCGAAAGTTGTAACTAAATTTTTATCTACTTTGATAAATTTTAGTTGCCATATCCCTAATGTCATAGATATCTATGGACATTGTTTCACTTGAAACAAGTAATTGAATAATTCAATTTTCCACAATCACTGAGCTTGAATTAAAGCAATTTGTGCAAGCGTACGAAACAGCAGCTTTTATTTAGTACCAGTTTCAAGTCTGTAAATAGTATAGTTGCTGAGATCTCAGCGTCACGCCAGCCAGCCAGCCAGCCAGCCAGCCAGCCAGCCAAAGTGAATATAATAGCGCTTTTTTCGGAAAAATGCGCTAAAAATCTAATGTGGACATCTCATTACTCACTTGTTCACATTTCAATAATTGACAGTTGACACACCGACATAGACATAAGGCAAAATCGATTGCAACTAAAATTTTAGGTGATCAATTAGATGCTACAATTTATTAAAACGCTGTGGCAGTCTCAAATACTAGATATTATTACTCTGCGGCAAAAAGTTTTGAGTTTATGCAAAAAATTAGGAAAGACTGTTAAATAAAGCTTACTTCCAGCCAAGTAGATTGCTATAAGAATATAATGTCATCATTTGAATGCTACAATTGTTTGAAATACTAAATTTCATGATTCTACAGCTGATCATTCTGAATTTATCCAAAAAAATAAAAAAACTGTCCAGTCCAGTCCAGGGCAAGATCAGGTTATTCTTTGCTAGCTTTAAAGAGTCTAGCAGAAATTACCGTCTGCTACATCAATTTCAAACACTGAATTTCAACATCCTCCGACTAACTATTTTGGATTCACTCGGAAAAGTCATTTAACGGCTTATTTAGACTTGAAAATTTCCCAGCAACATTTTCCAGAATGTTCTGTTCTATAAATATAATATTGTGCAAATCAAGTATCCATGCAAGTTAACACATGATCGTGAAAAATGTTTATTATTCTAAGATCTGAGTTCATGGTACAGCGTTGTCTTTATGATATACCAACAGATACAACATTCTATCAATATTACTTCTGTTACACTTACCCGCCAAGTGAGCTAAAGAGAAATTCTAAGCCATTAGTTTCCCTTTTTGTTAAAGAAATATTTATGACTTCTTTAGGTAGAGCTTGTCTGAGAATAGCTTGTAGAAGTCCATGAGGTGCTATTTCTATAAGAACAGCATTATCAGGAACAAACGGGAGGCCTTCTTCGAAAAGTACAGAGCTCAATAAATTATTAGTTAGATATTCGGGTGAAACTTTTTTGGCCAAATCGGTCTCCCACAAGTTTTGAGACAAAGATGTGCAAATCCACTTTTTAGAACGCTCTTTCGGATGTGGTATTATCTACAAGTTAACATTATTACATATCAGTCTATTTTGGCCGCATTCACTTCTACATGCTCACAACATATGAATTTTTTTATTTGATACCCATTTGAGTTAGATGTTGTATCCCAAGGAAGTAAATCTCACGGCACAGAATACCTTCGAAGTATATTTTTATAGTATGTCCATCAACAGTATACCATAGACAGACTTTTGAGACATTGAAGGTTTTCTCAAATAAATTCAATAAGAGCCTTAAGGCAGCTATTTTAGGCTATACTTTCTCTAATATTGTTTTGGAATTTGCATATACCGTAACCAAAAATTATGTTGGAACATGTGACATTCCGAGACATCGTTTAGATTTATTCCGTTTGACGTTTAGATTCAATCAATCATAATTTTAGATGAGTCAGAAGCTGTTAGTTTGGCTACCATGGTTACTTCCTAACAATTCAGGTATTCATTTCTGTTTCTGCTTTTGACGTTTCATAATTTTTGAAGTTTTTTCTAGAATATTAGAGAGTTTACAGAATCTCATTTAAGAAAGTATAGTCTACAGCATGTTTGGAATGGCATATTCGGCTCGGATTACAAATTTTTTTGCCCATTTTAAATAAGGACTTTTCCAATACCTATTGTAGAATATACTATCATCTCACAAGATTTTGAGAGCAGCAACATTTCGGAAGAAACTGTTGTAGTTACGAAACGTAAACGCAAAGCCAGAAATAAGTACCAAAGGAAATTATCACGGTAAATAACAGCTCCTGATTCGTCGAAATCATGATCGAATAATTCTAAACGGCATACGGAGCTATTCTGGTCGACGTATTGCAATGTCACGTGTTCCAACATAATTTTTAGTTATAGAATGAGCAAATTCCAAAACAATGTTAAAGAATAGTATATTGTACAATAAGTATTGGAATGGCCTATATTCTGAAGGAATTACGGTTCGCCAGTGGGGAATAGGCCATTCCAAACATGTTCTTGACTATACTTTCTCTGACAAAGTTTTGGAAACTCACCAATATTTCAAAGGCAACTTAGAAAATTATTAAATGTCGAAAGTAAAACCAGATATGAATACTTGAATTATTAGGAAGTCACCATGGTAGTTACCAAACTAACAGCTTCTGATTCGTCGAAATGATTCTAAACGGCATACGGAATCATTCTAAACGATTTTTTGGAATGTCATTGGCTCCAGCATAACTTTTGGTTATGAAATATGCATATTCCATGACCAAAAATTATGTTGGAACGAATGACATCCAAAAAAATCGCTTAGAATGATTCCGTATGCCGTTTAGAATGATTTTGTATGACATTAGAATCATATCGACGAATCAGAAGCTGTTAGTTTGGCTACTTCCATTGTTACTTCCTAACAATTCAAGTATTCATATCTGGATTTACGTTTGACATTTAATAATTTTTCAAGCTTCCTCTGGAATATTGGTGAGTTTCCAAAATCCTATTAGAGAAAGAATAGTCTACAATATGTTTGGAATGGCGTATTCCACACTCGCGAACCGTAATCCTCGCCTTCGGCTCAGATTACAAACTTTTCGCTCGTTCAGAATATAGGCCATTCCAATACTTATTGTAGAATATACTATTCCACGATCCTGAAAGTATATCTGTATCTGACAACTAGTAATCACACTAACAGTATAAAAATAATCTACCAAGCCTCAGAGCATGAAATGTATGCGCCACAATCAGAAATGGGTGAAAGACGTGATTGATATTGTTTTTATCATATTTTATAGAGCGACATGAAAATATTAATATTAAAAAGGAATACATCATAGATATGAAGAATCATAGTTTCAGAACTATGAATATAGTGTTGAATATATGATTTTCTATGACTGTGATGAATACAATCCTATATTATTTTGTGAGGTACTTTGCTACATCGCTGAAATAATTGAGAATAATTTTGGTGAAAAATTGAGAAACCTGACATCGGATAATATGGTGACGAGAATATTTTCCATCCATACCAATCCTCTTAAGATATTTTGTGAGGTAGCGGCTGTTTTCGTAGCCTGTTGAGCAATCGAATATTTTTGCATTTTGAAAGAAAAGAAGATTTCAGAGGTGGTGCGTTCATAATATGTCTTCAAGCACACTTTGCTGAAAGCTAAATATAGGACCTGAAAAATTTGGGCTGCCATTTTTCATTGGTCGCAGCCTCTTGCTAGACAGGTATATGTCAAATCGTAGCTAGTTCTCATCTTCATGCGAGGGTACATGGTTGCGTATGTGAAAGCTCCCGCAAATAGGAGCTGCCAACTATCAAATATACATAAGAGCGAGTGAGACAGTAGCGCACCACATTGTCCTTCAGATAAGGACGCAGTGTGCCAGATGAGAGTGAAATTGGCAGACGATTCCAAAATGAAGTAGTTGTGAACAAGCCACAAGTCATATGCGCAAGCGCGGATAACCAAGGCTCACTGTATCACGGTATAATTGAGTATAATATTAAGATTGGACTTTGTGATATTGACAGAAACTTTTGACTGAATATGAGCAGAAAAAAACGTAAAAGTATAGTGATATAATAGATATCGTCTGCTGCGAATTGTCTGCTAATTTCACTCTCATGTGTGCCAGCTGTCCGTTTCAAAACTATTGCGTATGCTTGATAGAAAAGCAAGCAGTAAGAAGGACTTAGAATACTCGAACATGAATAACAATCGATGAATTAATTTTCAGTTGTATTCAAAATAATAGAATAAACAAAAATTTATAGTTTGAAGTCAAGTATCGTGTCGCTTTCATTTTGTAAAAAACATAGAAAAACATATATAGAAATAAAGACATTAAGTCGAAAGTTTCAATATTCTATTTTCTCCTACAGCTTCGGTCCCACGTGAGAGAAACTGAAGCATTGAAACTCTTGTTTGAATTTCACTATTTCTGTACTCATATTCTACGTACCAGACAGTATCATCAACAATATTTACAAAGAGAAGTTTTATTGAAATTTCAGGATATTCCCGAAACTTCCCGCTATCTTCAAGCTCAATATATCAATCGGCATGTCATTAAGCTCTTCGAGCTCAAATATTTTGATGTCCACTTGTTTTTAGGCTCAAAGATTTTTTCTAAATTTTTTTCTTGAGAACTCCCAAAATCTAGCTAGCCTAATTTCAGTTTTGAACTCATGTTTCAAGAGCTAGAACGATTAACTTATGGTACAAGAAAATAATATCAATCCTACCAATTATGTTATATTCTCTTTATTTGTAGATCCTATATTATAGATAGAATATTGAAAATCTTTACCTCGACTATGAATTCTATGACCAGTTTCATTTTAGAGTGTCGTATGAATAAATTGCTCATTTCGAATTTACAGCTGTCATGTCCAAGTGACAGAAAGCAGTTATATGGAATTATTTCTTGGCATGATAGTCCGCGGTACAGAACTCCTTCCTTTGGATTATTAACACTCTTTTGAAACTTTGTGAGTGGCTTCTTTCTGATGAGTTTTCCATTGAATAGCCGAAAAAGACGTCGATTTGATAATTTATTCTAGATCAATAACATCACTTTCTTTTATAATTCAATCGTAAGATAATAATGGCGGAGACATACACAATATTTTGTCCGACAAAAATATTGCAGCGTTTGACGTAACCCTCATCTCCAACATGTCAGAATTACAAGTTTTGTTAGATTATTAGCATTCTGTTGAATTTCTCAGTATTATTCAATAAAAATTAGTGAAGTTGAGTGGTGATATTGTCCGACAAAATTTTCGCTGCATATTTTCAGTCCGCAACTCTAAAAATGTCAATTCTATGAGATTGGTTTGCTGATTAACACTTGTCGGACAAAATTCATACATATAAGTGAGTATATTTCTTGATTACATAATATATTGTCCGACAAAAATAGTGCGCTGTATTGCCAGTCCGAAAATAAAAAATAGGGATTAGCGTTTCCTTCTTTGTATGCGCACAATATTGCATCTACCATCAACCAAATTTTGTACATCTATTTGTAAGATCAAAAAATAATATTCCTTAAATTTCTAAATCTTTTTTTCTATAACTTGGTCCATGACGATTGTTCATTCGCAAAATTTTCTTCTCATTCCTCCTCCATAATAGTGCAACATGTAGAAAAAAGAGTCAAAGAAATATCTTGATGTAAAACTGGACATAGAATTTGAAAATATCATTGTTATAGGAAAAATTTTCAAGGGTAAGCTGAAAATTGGTAGAAGATGTGAAACAAGAAACAAAAAAAAATGCTTAGGGAAAACTGTTTCGACATTAGGAAATCTATTGTCGAAATGATATTCTCTATAAGCGATTTGAAATTATTGATATGTTAAAAATTTCCAAGAATAATGGGAAAATTTGAAATTGAATTCTCATAATTCATATGAGAGAATACATGCTTTGGCAGAATATGATTTTTGGAGCAAATATTCAATTAATCAGTATCAGAAATCCAACATCTGCACGAAAGTCATCTTCATTGTCTTCAGTAGTGCTATTGTCATCCTCATCCTCATTATTATCTAAGTCTGTAATAGAATACTTAATATATATTCAAATGAAGTGAAGTATATTCATGAACTAATAACGAGACCACATGAGGTTCGAATCACGTAACTCGATGACACTTGCAGGTATGTTTCAAATATGATAAGGATGGAAAGCGTAGGTATAGAAACTATCACCAGGTAGAAGAAGATTATTCTTTTTACCTTTTATGGTATTACATTGAAGAATATCAAGGTACTTATCTTAAGAGATCGATTTCAGCAATCCTAAGCGAGAATTTGCAAGATACGTTTTTTTAAATTTTTTATGAATATGCAGCAGATATTCTGTCGGACAATCACACCAATGTTTCCTGTACATCAATCCAGAAGGAAAACATTCGTGATAAATGAGTATTAATCAGCAAACCAATCTTGTAGAATTGACATCTTCAAAGCTTCGGACTGAAAATATGCAGCAGAAATTTTATCGGACAACATCATCACTCAACTCCACTAATGCTTATTTGATAGTACCGAGAAATTCAGCAGAATGTAAATAATCTAACAAAACTCGTAATTTAGACATGTTGGAGATAGGGGTTACGCCGAACGCTGCGATATTTCTGTCGGACAAAATGTTGTATGTGTTTTTGATATTATCATCTAACAAATAAACATGAAATCATCATCTTTCTCGGTTGTTCGGTGGAAATGCAGCTGTTTAAAAAAATTTCGAAGATAAAAAAGTTGTCGGACTTAACAAAATAAAGCCACTCACAAAGTTTAAAAGAGTGCCAATAATCCGGAGAAAGAAGTTTTGTAACGCGGATTATAATCTTGTCAAGTTTTAAAAAAAACAATCAACAATTGGAAAAAATATTTATTTTAGATTTCTACTAAGCTAATCCCCTGAAAGTTTCAATAAATAGCAAACTAGATATCGTTCGAATAACTTGTAGAGAAAACAATAATTGACAATCGTTTAAATATAATTTTTGACACTTTTCCTACAAATTTTCCCGAAAAAGCTATAATTTGATACCAAACACGATAGAACCAAATTACATATTTTGAAAAAACAATCGACGAGTCTTTGCATGTGATGCCCAGATATGAGTTATAATAATTCTAGCTCCACATTATGATTCTCATAATTTTCTTGTTTCAGAAAACTAACAAATTTCATGATGATTCAAATTAATTTGAATGAATAGGATTTTTTTGTTTGAATTCTGTATATTTATAGATATTTCTCACATTACTGGCCGAATTGTAATAATTCTTTTATTAGTTCAATCTAATATTACACTTTTGTGAAGATTGTTATTATATGTAGTATCATTAACACACATTGGATGGTGCACGAGTCGTATTTGTTCGTCAGCGAATCATTTATTCGATCGAGTTGAAATTCACTATAATTGTTGTTGGCACCCTTGTGAGAGTTTTCACTATAGTATCATCAATATACATGGAATAGCGCACGAACACTATATATTCGTTCGCGCATCGTTTGTCCGATTGAGTTGGAGCTTGATATAGTTGTTGTTGACTCTTTCCTGGAGGCTCTTATTATTGTACTATCGACATACATCAGGTAACACACATTTGTCCGTACGCGCCTCGTTCATCCAAATAGGTTGGAGCTGCGTATGGTTATTGTTGGAACTTGCATAATGATTTTGACATAGTACAACTGACGTAAAGAAGACGGTATTTGTCCATGCGAGCATCGTTCATTCGATTGAATTGAAACTTTCTATAGTTGTTGACAGTATCTTTCATCTATATAAATATTATGAAGAGAAAAGATCAGTATTTTTGTGTGTAATCATGATTTTCATTCAATCTCAATACTGTTTGACTACCTTAACTCAAATACTTTTTTGTGATGTTATGTAGCATCTACATCCGGGGGGGCAGAAAAGAATGACACCATTCTGCCTTCCTCTACGGGGAAAAAATGTGGAGCAAGCTTCATATTGCCCTCAAGATATATTATAGGATAGATTGATCCAGATAGATTTGAGAAAATTCAGTTTTAAAATATACTCACCTTTTCAAGATAGGATAGAAGCAAAGGAGCAGCAGGTTTTATATATTTGCTATGATATGCAATGTTGGCAACATTTACTAATCTTGCAAATAGTCCTTGTGACTTCAATATTTCGACAAAATCTTTTACATCTTCTGCTGGTCCAGATATAGTACAACTATCAGCAGAATTATGACAAGCCACTTCTACTGAGTCTGGACACATATCTCTTATTGCGGAATGACCCAATCCTACAAAAAAGCACAGAGATATATCCACCTGAATATTGGGAGTAATTGGAACAATTCAGAATGATGAGAAACAAGAACTGTTATCTCAATATCGTGAAGAAGTTACTGTTTGATAAGAAGAGTAGATCAATTCAAGTGTGACAATATGTAGAAAATGATTGAAGTTTTTCACGAGAAAACAAGAAAAAAGAATCTTAATCACGCTGTTCTCCAAAACTTTTACAAAAGAGAACGACATCAAATAGCTCCCTTGTGTCGTAATTATCTTAACATATATTCACGCTCATCACTGGTTCATTGATTCTGTAACGCTCTAATGGCCGATTTCAGGATCTCGAGTTTAATTAATTCGGTTTAAATGGCTCATTCCCTTGGTAACAATATCAATTTCTCAATTTTTTGTGTCATCTCTGGACAACCAAATCGATTGAATAAATCGAAACCTGTTTTATTGGTTAACTCTCTGTCACTTGAACCCAGATTAATTAGACTCTCGGTCATGAAATCGGGCATGAGATAGATAAAGAGTTATAACTCAGTTACAGCAATAAGTTGTTAGAGCAGTCTATAGCTAAGAAGTGGAGCGTTGAACTACGACTAGATAGGTACCAAGTTCAAGTTGCAGTTGAGTGCAAAAGCTCTTTATATTTTTTTCCTTTTATACAGGTAACCATTTCATCAATATTATTTTCCCAAATCATCATCATTTACATTTAAGGTATTTTATGTTATGTGCTAAACATATCTTCTATTTTCATATGAATCTGCGATATTTCGTGTGATGATGGAGGTACTTGGCAACAGTACTGTCATTTTAAAGTATTGTTGTGATATTACAATTTTTAAATTGATCTTTGAATTCAAATAATTGTGAATTCTGAACTTTAACTGTTATTAGTTTGAACTTTTTTGAATCCATACTACACCTAGAACGTTTTATTGTGGAACAAATACGATCGGATAGACAGGGTAAGATAATATTGAAAAATTTACATTACTTACATTCCTGTTGATGTTCAAAATGTACAACAGATTGAAGTTTATTTGTCCAATTCTGTATGTGATTTGATTTGCGCGTGAATTATTGTGTGCTCTATAATGGTCTTTCCAAATTGGTTCGTATCAATTTTTTTTTAACAGTTATAATGAGTGAGGACAAAGATTCTGCTTCTAGAAAGCATCGCTTGGCTGAAGAAAGACAAAAGAGGTGGCAGGAGAATCATCTTAACATATATTTACGCTCATCACTGATTCACTGACTCCGTAACGCTCTAAGATAGATATAGAGATGTAACTCAGTTACAGCAACAAATTATTACAGCAGTTTATGGCTCAGTGGTATTGCGTTGAACTATTGTTCAACCAGTACAAAGTTCGAATCGTATTCGGAACACGTTGAAATTTTCATATATTTTTTTCATTCATACACATAAATTTTTCTTCAACATTACCTACTTAAAGCACCATCATTCATATTGAAGGTATTTTATTTTAGTTATTTTGTGCTAAGCATATCTTCCATTTGACTGACGACCCATCACTTTTCAACGGGCGCCCAAGGCGCCTTGCATACCACTACTCACTGGTAATTAATATTGTGAATATGGTAAAAAATGAAACGATTTAAAAAAATATATCTCAAACCCTTGAAGGAGATATCCAAAGCTTGCACATGTTACTTTACTATTCTCCCCAGGGTATGAAACCGGTAACTGAAATGAGTTTTTGGGAACACTGTGATTAAGAATCTTTTTTTTCAATTCTTTCGTGAAGAAATCTTATCTTATATTTATAGTTCGGAAGGTAGCGTTGCAAATAGAAAAGTCATAGTAAGCTGGCTGATTTTGATATCGTTAGCTGATCTCAGACTACTAATCAGTAAGCCGATTATTAGCTGCTCCAGTAGCGGTGGGTGTGGATGTGCAAGGCTGCGAAAGTGGTGTGAAAAAATAGAAAAATTTAGTAATGAAACTTTTCCTAAGAACAGTTAACAACATAGTGAGTTGAGAAAAAATCGTCAGCTGCACCGTGGACAGAGGATTATACGTAAGCTGCTTGCATAAACTTGTGAAAGATAATACGTCAATTGAAATGATAGTACGCTGGATGAGATTTAGCTGGTGATTGTTTGCAAAATGACAAACAAATAAACAACAATCAGCTACGTGTATATCGTAATTGATGCGAAAATATACAGTCTGTCCACAGTTCGAGGCTCCATCAATGGAATCTCGGCTACTATAGGAGATAGATCTTGGTTAAATAAGATTTCTTATGCGCGATGAACGAACGATCTCAAACATATTTATCAATTTTGAAAAGATTTCATACGTCGCTAGATATTGACGAAAAACTAATTCTGCCTGATCCTTTCTTTTAAAAATAATCCCCAAACATTCGCAAATCAAGAAAAAATTTTGAGTGAAAAAGGTCAATATAATTTTGCCCCAGTCAGTAGTGCACCTGAATATTCACTTGCAGTGTATATTTTTAAAATACGACACTTTTTACCCAGTCTGCGAAAGTTTGTGAATAATTTAGAAAAGACAACCAGAATCAGTTTTTTGCCATTATCTAGTGACCTGTCGAGACTTTTCAAAAATCCAAAATTAGTTTGAGATTGTTTCTTGGTCGTATCTCCTATAGTTTTCGATATCCTTTTGGTGGCATCTTGGAATGTGGACATACTGTATATTTTCGCAACAATTACATACGCAGCTGATAATTTTTTCAGTGTTTTTTTGATGTAAACAATCATTCAGTCCAATTTCATCCAGCTTACTATTATTTTATTTGACGTATTTTTCTCTTAAAAGTTCATGTGAGCAACTGACGTATAGTCCCCTGTCTACGGTGCAGCAGACAGTTTTTTCTAACTCACTATATTGTCATCTGTTCATAGAAAAAGTTTCAGCCGGCGTACTGTGACTTCATTTTTTCTCCTTTTTTCGTAGCCTCTTTTACTCTCATCCACCGCGGGTGCGTGAGTGCGTCAGTTGACTCTTGGCTCACTTATCAGTAATACCAGATCTATCAAAAAAGGTAACAATCGGTCGGCGTGAAAACACTCTACCTAAAATGTAACGCTACCTCCCGGACTATTATCATCCCTCACATTAATGGAAAAAATTATTTTCTCTCGCACTAATGCTAAAGACAGCTATTTACCGAACTCATTTTGAGTGTAAGAATGTCTATTGCCTCCAAGATTGCTTAAAAAACTATCAACCTAATTTAATTCTACTAACCAACGGCAGCCATCAAACCAACAATTAGTTTAGCGTCCAGGGATGCTTTCCCACGGTAATATGCACACAGAATCATTTGCTCTGCTGTCAAACATTTGTCTGCGTAAGCGCATCCTAATTCACCTACAGAATGACCAATCAAACCATCAGGAACAACACCAATCATTTCCAGAAGATTCGTTAAGCCAATCTGAAATGAGTTCCAACTGTAATACACATTTCTATTATTTTTGAAAACATTATTATTCAAAGATAAAAAAAAATAAGTCAAAGCTTATTGAGTAGACCAAAGCATTAAAGTACACATTTATTTATTACTCTACAATTAATACAAATTTTTTTTTTCTAAGTCAACCAAGATATTTAGACAGCGTCATAACTGGACCATTTTGACCTGGGTCTACCTCTGTTTCTTTTTCTGCTTAGCTCTCATTGTAGAATTGTCCTCACACTCTTTTCTTCCCTTTTTCACCATATCTGTCCTGACCATTTCATACTCTGTTGTTTCACTTTCCTTACTATATCTTCTTCTTGCAGTTCTTGTACTATTTCATAGTTAATTATTATTCTGTACTCGTTTTCTGCCGTTTATATTGATCCTAATACAGTTCTCATCATTCCTCTTTCCACTGTTCGTAATTATTCATTTTTACTTACTTGTACTGAGCACAAGAAAGTATTGTGGAACCGACAAATTCCACCTATTGAGATTTTGATGGAAATATCCGTTTTTAGCATCCCTAGATCCATTTTGACTATTTTCGGCTTAATGTCTGTACGTATGTTCGTTCGTGCGTTCGTGCGTAAGTCGCGAATCTCAAAATTGGTTGAACGTATAATATTGAAATTTTGTATTTAAGACAAGTATAGGGTCTAGTTGTGCATCTCGCATTATGGTTCCAATCGTCTGTATCGGAAGTGCACTTTACTTGTATTCTCTTCGATTTTTTCTAATAAATATAGAATGATCAACCGTAGGATGTTGAAATTCAGTATTTGAACTTGATGTTAAATTAGAATGGTAATCTGCTATTTTTGTATGATTCAGTCAAGCCAGAAGTGCACTTTACTTGAAACTTTTTTTTAATTGTTTGCATAAATCCAGAGTGATCTGCCATAGCATATTAAAATTTAGTGTTTGAACTTGCTGTACTATCAAAATAGTTATCTACTATTTTTGTCTCAATCGGCTAAGCCGGAAATGCAGTTTATATGTATAACAGACATTCAGAGTTTGCCGTATTAAACAATCAGTTTAATTGAAATGATAAGGGGTGGGATTCTATAACTATGTCTGTTATAACTCAAGTATGTTATATAACGGATGGAAATAACATACATGGATACATCGAGCGATTCTGTAACTTTTGGTTGCTACGTACGTTATCATCGTATGTTATGTAACAGATAATAATAAGTACCATTTGCACTAGCAAACGAGTTACTTATATTGGCCAATCATAGCGCATCTTACAAATGCGCGCAAACTTAACATCTGTGGGTTTGACATGTGCGCAGATCCATTTTCAGACAGGTTTTCGACTTAAGAAAGATATTTGACGGAAACCTTCTCATATTATCGTTGAATCACCAAATATTCTATATGCTACAGAATATGTCAGTAATAATACCTAACATAAGATGATAAACTTATATGGATATCTTCATAATGGGTTATAGTGCTCAAAAAATTTTGGGTTTTCCTTTTTTGAGGTTAAGTTCAGTGGTAATTCTTGAATAATTATAATTGAACAAAAGATGATACTTCTGCTAGAAATAACAACATCAACCGAAAGTATAATTATGAAATTAATTTATTATATTTATTCTATTGATTGATTATAAATTTTAGACGGATAATTTTTGTTCGATTGACGGTGGAGAACAGAGAGTTTGCAGAGACCAGTTACGTGATAGCCACAATTCTTTTGAGTTATCTAATAGTTGTGTATTAGAGCGTATTGAAAAGTATTTCTCCAAATTTGTCAAATATCTCCTGAAAGCCGAGCTTGATAAGAAGCCTTAATGAATAGTCTTAATTTATCAATTTATGAGATGAAAACACATTATTTTCTGAATCATCGTATATAACTGTTGACTGCTTTGTTTTATTAAAACATCTTTTACATTTTCCAGAATATTTTAATGATTTTATATTCATTTACAGAAAAATTACTTTGAATGTGTAGGTAGAGCTGAAAACATTGAATATTGGTACAAAATTTTCATGCTAGAAATTTATTTGCTTATTAGAACAATTTTTTTTTATTGCAGTGCAGTTTTGGAGTAATTGTACAATGGATAGAGGAATTTGCTAGCCTATCATGATCTCCACAGCCTCAATTTTTGTAGTCAATTCGTTACAATAATAGTCATATAAGACACGACATTCTTTGATAAGTACTTGACCGATGTTCTTCAATATTCTAGTACAACTCCAATAAATCCTTATTCACTTGTATATTTGTGAAATATCCAGCTTGATATTATAATACACTGTATAGTTTATATGCTGGAATAAAAGTGAGGTTAGAATAAGGACAAGATTATTATTATATTGATACAATATGGAATATCTGGTCAAAACATATATCCGTGTATTATAAATTACTGCCTACCGTTATAGTGCCTAGATTGGCATTCAAAAAAGCCGTCAGATTTCCTAGAGCATCTTTGAAATACTGGCGCGTATTTATTTCGCAGTCTGTCTTGCATGCATGCAAAAGTAACATGAATTACCGAATAAGAATAGGTTTCTTGAACATTGATTATTTCTTTTGGTCTTTTCGAGGAACTAAAATATATATTTCATAAATACGCCGTAATATTTTTTGTAATGCAATTTATCATTGAGAAATATATTATCACAATATAATATCATATATATTCACCTAAAAATATAAGTTTATCAATTATTATCGCACTTATTTGCTGGTATTTGCAGTTTGAATTTGTGATGTGTCAAACGAATTCTATAACTGATGCTACTTTTCATCTGTTATGATAACGTACTTAAATAACGCAAGTAACTGTTATTTATATACGTTATGTAGTTACAGAATCGCAATCTCAATTTAAGAACGTTATGTAACATATTTATCGGTTATAATGTACGTTATGTAGTTACAGAATCCCACCCAAGGTAGGCAATGATAGTCTGTTGTCAATTTTTGATTTTTTTTTGACATTGTGCATGTCAAAGTATTATTAAAATCATATTAATTATGATCTGAAGTGACAGTAAACTTTATTGAATAAATTTTTGTGTATATCAAATGATATAAGAGTAAGTCACGTGATGTCCACGTCGGATTTCTTGTTATTGTCATTGTTTCTGCGGTGTACCTACATTATTACTGGTCTGATCATTGTTATATGTAGGTTTGTTTTCTTTGTGAGATTTTTATCTTCTAATAATTTTAAATAGGTTGACAAGTAAACTGGTTGCACACAAATTTTTCTTGGCGCACGCAAAAGGCTAAGAGTCATCTACCGCCCGAAAAAACGTGCGCAAAATAGTACTTATCTCGCATAACCAATGAAAATAATATCTACAACTCGTGCGCTGTTGCCAGTAGTCCTCTTTCGTGGACAATCAACAACTTGCCGCACTTATTGCCCAGTACACTGCTCATTAGAATGGAAGGCACTATTTACTGCTAATATCTTTTCTCCAATTTCTGTTTCCCTGTTTCCCTTTATGGAATAGTTATTCAAACTTAATCACTTTTTCAATTTGGAGCTCACCTATTTTTCAGTTTTCATTTCCTGATTTCTTCGTAGTCTAATTATTCTTGTTTTGTTCGTATCAATTTTTAAGCTTATTTTGTTACCTTCTGTTATTATTTTTTCTCCCATTCGCTTCAAAATATCCTTATTTTTTATTGCCAACGTTATATGTGTAGTCGGCGTATGTTATTACTTGTCCGCGGGTCCGCCTCTTGATCTGAGTGTTCCTTTATTTAATTTCCTCATCACATACTCTAACGTTATATTCAATTGCTGATAATGTGTCTCCCTCTTTTAGCCCTTCGATTGTTTCGAATTCCTGGGTTTTTTTTCTGTGTTCTAATTGAAGTTGTTCTGCTCAATGTCAACAGGATTAATTTTCTCAGTTTTGATGTGATTTCAAATTCTAAGCCTGCCATTAATTTTTCTCTTTTAATAGTCATCAAATAGTGAGTATCATGTAATGTTATTCGCTTATCATTAATCATTGATAAATTCCTGAGACTTGAAGCTCAGGAGCTTCTATTATTCAGGTAATATATTGAAACATTCTTCTTCTTCTTCTTTTTTAAGGGTGCATTTATAACCGTGTTCCCTCATCTTATGATTATGATTCTCTAAGTTATGATTCACCCAATCTTAATGCTTTTCTAAACGAGAAAACAATGAAGTACGAATCATGGACTATTTGTCGCAACAGTCCTATATTGTGAATACTTAATGAAGTATTTTGATTGTAAAATATTCATATATTCGTATTTAAAAATTTATTTTGTCGCTATGATTTTTGTCGTTTTTTTTTGGATTGCTTAAACTTTCAAATATAAGAATCTTTTCCTGTGGATTGATATCATGATTCATTGAATAGTTCAATTTTCACTACTTATTTATTAGTGCATAATTATTCGTATATTCATTTTATCATGTAAGACGCGGGATGTGCACTTATTGTTTGAGCAACGATTTTCTCGGTCTGTTCTATCCGCCATTTTTCAAAGTTACACAGATTCTGTGAATGCAATCATCTTGAACATGTAAAAAGCCTGATTCAGAAGAATAAGAGGATTGTCACTTTGTCATCACAAAGTGAAGAAGTGAAAATAACGAATAACGACCAAAGAGACATGATTCTAATGAATTGTCCGAAGAAACGGCTTATGTGTGTTATTTCTGCAACATCTACTCCTGCTATATACATATACTATATACTATATCTATTAAGAAGTAAGGAAACTTTTTATGTATAGATACTTACTTGAATGGCAGCAATACCAACGAAAGAATTCAAAATATTCTCAAAAATTTGGGGATCGTCATCGGTAATAATTCTCAATAGATCAACTCCTTTAGATTCCAATATATTATGACATTTGTTAATAGATTCGCTAAAAACTGGTATCTTCATCAAATCTCGTCCCATTGTTTTCCATTGACTACCCATTCCAGAATATACGAACCAAACAGGCGGCTTCATACCAGAATAAAACTGGAACATACACAAATCATGATAATCAGTTCTGAAGTTATATTCTGAGTAGCTATTTTTTACTGAAAAAAAAAATGTGAATAAAAGAATTAATCTCAATATTTTAGTGCATCTGGAATGCATGTTATTGTTGACAAGAAATTTGTGAACACAGCGCTCACCGATATAAAGTAGCACTACTTCAAAGTACAGACAGAAAAATGAAAATCATGCGGTAATACAGTCCTCTAATGTCCAGTTGCACCGCTATCACTTAACTTTAAGTACGGAATAATCACCATGGGAACAATTGTTTATACAATGGTAGCCATAGATATTATTCTTCCCTTAAAGTTAAGTGACGGCGGTGCAACTGGCCATAATACGTTTAACTGAGTAACTACGGTTGTGTCTATAAGGGTACAATCCAATAATCTCTGTCTGTATTTTAATAATTTTCAAGCAATTTCCAACATATTTTCTGTAATCTGCGAAGAGCAAATATTTGCTTGAAACCAAGAATTCTAAGCAGTAGCAGCGATTAGTGTTTATGAAGGGATTTAAAAAACATTTTCTCAAATGATAGATGGACAAACTATACAAAAAATTTCTGTAGCCTTGCAAAAATTCACTATATCTTCAGACAGATAATTCAGTCCACCTGTGTTTCTAATGCTGATAGAATTCAATTCTTGGTAGCTTTTCAGATATTGCTCCGGAGCTCTTGAATATTCTTAATATAAAATAATATTATATTATGGAATCGGTCCATAATCCAAAGTATTATGGCATTAAATAAATTGGCGCATGAATGAAGTGAAACACTGTCGGTTCATCTTAGCATAGCTGCACGTTTGTTGCTGATGGTATCACAAGTATGTCCTCACGAGATATTGTGATGATTATTTCATCTGATTCAATTATCATCGTGACAATAAGACATGTTCACCTGTTGTTCACAATAAAATATCATTTCTAAATATCTACACCTAATAAATCCTGGATAGACTAAACCTAAAATGATTGTAAATGATGTCTAGTTTTGGACTATATAGGCCAGGCAACATAGAGCAAAAAAAGGAGTGTAGGCTAATTAACTCTCGAAAAGTTGGAGATGGCCTCAATCTTTTCATTGATATGTAACAGTATTGTAACGAATTTGGATCTATAAATTAGTCATTTCAGCTTTACTGGTGCTTAGAATTATTGTGGGAATATTTTACATCAAGAAATAGAAGCGAATATATTTGTTCTCCAGAAAATTGCTGGCACCTTCTAGCGTTTTTCCAGAAAAGCCTGGACGTTTACGGGAAAAATGTAGTAAAGAGAGACCGACGGTATATATTCGCTGACTAAGCGAGGAGGATTATTGATTTTTTGGCTCAGTGACCTTATACTATGGATTGAAATAAATTGTATTATTTGAAATAAATCAACATTGACATAAATAATTTAAGTTAAGTAATAGTGTAGTGTATAATAATCTTCAGTTTAAATCAGATTTAGTTGATAAAAAATAGTGTTAGTTATCCAATTTATTATTCTAATAAATCTTAAAAATGAATAGTAGTGTTTAAAATCTTTTTCTCCCTGAATTGAAATAAATAACGTCACAATTGGTGTCAGGTGAGGGGTTTTAAATTCGAATAAATAAAGTGGCGTCAAAGACAATAAAATTGAGTGAGTTGGAAGTGGTTGATCTCAAGAATGAGCTAGAAGAACGAGAATTGGAGACAACAGGAACCAAGACCGTCCTCCAACAACGTCTTCGACAAGCTTTGGAAAATACTGGTGAGAGTCCTAATGAATTTATTTCGTGTGGCATATTCGATTCCGGGAAAATGGAAGAGCAGTTAATGGAAAATTTTATAAAATTAGAAGAGAAATTGACCGAGAATTGTATAACACTGACAAAAAATTCTAGAATGTTGGAAGAAAAATTGACAGAAAATTGTAGAACATTAAAAGAAAAGTTGCTAGAAAATTCTAGAACGTTAGAAGACAAATTAACTAAAAATTGTAGAACACTGAAAGAAGAGTTTTTAGAAAATTCTAGAAGGCTAGAAGATAAATTGATGGAGACTCTAGAACGTTGGAACAGAGAATGGAAGAAGAATTGAAAGAGGAGTTGCTAGAAAATTCTAAAACATTGGAACAGAAAATGGAAGAAAAATTGGAAAAGAGTTCTAGAGAAGCAGAAGAGGATTTGAAGAACTTAAGGAAAGATTATGAGAAGAAAATACAGGAATTGAAGAAAACTTTCCCAAAGATGACTTTATCACCGATATCAGAATCTGTTGCATGTGAAGCGGGCAATGTAAGAATGATAAAAGAAGAGAACAAGGCCAAGATCCACATAAAGACACCGGAATTTGATGGAAAACATGTTTGCTGGCCTGTCATGGAAAACCTGTTTGGTGTACCTTGACGACATTATTGTGTTCGATGAAACATTTGAGGATCACATGAAGAATCTAGAACAGGTGTTTAGAAGATTGAAAATGGCCAACCTCAAGCTCAGTCCAAAGGAATGTCATCTTTCTTAGAAAAAGGTCCATTACCTGGGCCATTAAGTCTCCGGACAGGGAATTGCAGTTGACCCAGACAGAATAAAGGCTGTAAAAAAATGGCCAGTACCAAAAGACAAACATAAATTGAGAAGTTTGGATTCGCCAATATAGCCAATCCATTGACACGACTTACTGGAGAAGGTATAAGATTTACCTGGGAAATGGACTGTCAAGCAGTTTTTGAGCACCTCAAACAGTTCCTAACTAGCGCACCAATCTTGAGCTATCCTTCGACCAATGGGAGATCCATACTGGACACAGACGCCAGTAACGTGGGAATTAGTGGCGTCCTTTCTCAAGTACAAGACGGGCAAGAAAAAGTTTTAGCCTATTTCAGTTAGACATTATCAAGACCAGAAAGAAATTATTGCGTTACCCGAAAGGAATTATTGGCAGTCGTAAAGTCAGTAGAACACTTCTACAAGTATTTGTATGGCCGGAAGTTCCTAATCAGAACTGATCATGCTGCTTTGAAGTGGTTGCTCCAATTTAAGAATCCTGAAGGGCAAACGGCCAGGTGGATTGAAAGACTGCAGCAGTATGACTTTATGATCGAACATCGACCAGGAACCAGCCATCGCAATGCCGACGCATTGTCAAGAAGACCGTGCCACGAAGACAGCAAACACTGTTGTCGCTTAGAAGAAAACTTATTGCCGTCAAGAGGACAACAGCAGTCGATGAGAGATGGCAGCCGGAAGAGTTACGCAAAGACCAGAAAAAAAATCCGGATTTGAAAATTGTACTGTAGTGGAAAAATAATGATGTTAGATCAGCTTGGAAAGATGTTGCATCACACTCTCGGAATGTAAAATCGTATTGGGCGCAGTGGAATTCCATTGTGGTTGAAGAGGGCATCCTGAAACGCGTCGTAGAGAGTACGGACAGAAATGGGAGCAGGACGCAGTTGATAGTCCCCAGGAACAGAAAACCTGAAGTACTGGGAGGAATTCATGATGAAGCTGGTGGAGAGCACTTTGGAATTAGTAAAACATTGGAAAAATTACGCCAGCAATTTTACTGGATAAATTGTAAGGAGAATTTTGAAGAATGGTGTAGAAAATGCATGATTTGCGCCAGTAGTAGCGGGCCACAGAGGAAAAGAAGAGCTCCAATGCGTCAGTACAATGTGGAAAGTCCTTTCGAGCGCATTGCAATCGATGTGGTCGGACCGTTACCAGAAACTAATAATGATGGAAATAGATACATAATCGTTGTGATGAACCACTTCAGCAAATGGGTGGAGGCGTACGCTCTACCCAACCAGGAAGCTGTTACTGTTGCCAAAGTTTTGGTGAAAGAATGTATCTGTCGATTTGGAGTACCTCGAGAACTTCATTCGGATCAGGGAAGAAATTTCGAGTCAGCCGTCTTCCAAAACATTTGTAAAATCTAGGGAATCCACAAAACCAGGATCACTGCATCACCTCCGCAGTCCGACGGTATGGTTGAACGGATGAACAGAGCAATAAATCGATGTCTGGCAAAGGTTGCTTCCGGCCATCAGCGAGACTGGGACCAACACCTTTATCTGTTTCTGTCAGTATACCGCTCAGCAGTACACGAAACAACTGGGCAGATACCTGCGAACATATTATTTGGATGTCTATTATACATATATCCAATGATGTACAAGTAAGTCACGTGATGTTCACATCAGATTTTTTTGTATGAGTAAGTAAAAAATTGAGAAAACTGTCGCTCTTTGAACTCGTATATCCACCTGATAAATTCGGGGCATCCCCCATACAGCACAAACAGAAAATTGGTGCAAACTCCAATAAACTCTTTCTACATGCAAATGAGAAGATTGAACCTGTTCCAGCTGTCCGAGAATTAATTAGTCTACAAACCCTATGTAGCCTGGCCTATATAGTGTAATGATCATTATTCGGTTAGAATGGTATACAATAATCGCCTTTATCTCACGCTCTCAACTTCATCCTCCTGATAAATATCTTTCATAGATTGATATACAGATATATATCACCTACCTTGAGCCCTTGACTATTCTCCAATGATTTCACTGTATAACCTCGATATAAATGTCCAGAGATTATTTTTGAAAATACATCTTGGACAAGCTTCATATAATCAGAATCAGGCAATTGTTCAGCAACCTATAAAAGCAATTCTTAGAGTATGTTAATGATATTATGAAATGACATTTATGTCCGGTTGCACCACATATGCTCAAACGATATCTTAGTTGAACTTAGTTTATCTTAAGCTCTACTTGATATCTAGTTCGCGTTGCACCCGTCAAATTTTCGGGCAGTTTAGTAGAGCGAAGTTTAAATATTATGACAATGAACTTTGTACAGATATCAATTGTCCATTTAACGTTGTGTTGAATGTAACATATCTATATTGGGATTTGGCTCGAATTTGAATAACGGTGTGTTACAAGAATGAACTGCGAAGGTAAGAAAGTTGATCATAAACCTTTCTATTGTGTAATTATTCATTAAAATTTTGATTTTTCAGTTTTTGAAAGAAAAAAACCTCGTTCTGCCAATTACAGTCAAGATGAAAAAACTTTGCTTTTATTATTAGTTCCAGACAATAAACATTGGCTGATACCACGAGCTCTGTTTTTGGCTGTACTAGGAGCGTTGTGACAAGATGTGTTTTAACGCAATTGGAATTTTCCCAGATACTTTAGAAAATAATCTTCAGATACAAATAACAGAAAACACTTATGTTTACAGCATTTATTTGACTATTCCATTCGTAGTATTCATAACAAAGTTGACAATGCTAAATCGCCATAGAAACGGTGCATATCAGTGGGTATTTGGACGTGTAGAAATACCATCGGGTATTACACTAGTGGTCCAAGTGAGTATTTTATTCAAAGATGTAGATACCTCCAATTTGTGCTTTCTTCGTATTTATTGGAATATTTTTTTGGATATCTTCATCAATTTTATCTTTTGATCTATCACCAAACCTTTCTGAATTAGTTCCCATATCAAGACGCAATATATTTCTCTATTATTCGTCAAAAAAAATGTAAGAAATTCTAATTTTTCAGTTTGACAGAAGTTTGTTGACTCGTTCCTATGAAAATTACGTGAGTTGTTACTGGATTCATAGAAAACTAATTTGAAAAAATGGTTTGACTCCTGGAATAGTCCTCCATATACCATTTGTAGTTAAAGTATTATAGACTATTTTTGTAGGGTAATCACTTATGTTTGTTGTGCTTGTGAATACCACTTGTGCTGCACACTCGTGGTATTCAAACGCAAGCACAATAAACATTCGTGATAGCACCACAAAAATAATCGATAATACTTCAACTACTTATGGTATAATAAATGAATATTCTCCATTCAAATAGCTTGAAATATTCATAATGCCTTGAAACTCTTCTTAAAATAACACTGCTAGTATAGCCAAGAACAGAGCATGTAGTACCAGACATTAAGAATGAAAAAACTAATCATGTTAATGATACAGATTAAAAAAATGGCTTGAGTCGAAATCGCCCTTAGGTTCAATGCGAGGTTTCCAAATAAAGTTTTACTCATAGCAGAATCCTTATGCAAATTCTATATTGACAAAAAAAAAATAAATACGAAAAGATGTACAAAAATCCCAAATCAATATTATCAATCAATTCCAGAAGCCCCATTACAATCGGTTTTGACAATCTGAATCTGAAAAAAATCCAGATGATCTGAATTATCCAAATAATCTGCTCGCTCAAACAATCTTCTTGAAATTTCTGGTACAATCAAATCTATGACTTCCATGTCATCATCGTCATCAAATATATCTATTTTCCAATCTTATTGATTCACAAGATTATACATGAAAATGCGATGATATGTTTCACACCTCAATATTTTTGTTAAGTCTTAGCTAATCCACCGATTTTAAAAGCTTAATGTTATAATTCTATGAAAATCCATAAGTCTTACAGATCTATAAATCCATGAGAAACTGATAAAAATGCATCGACTCTTGTTGAATAATGTCAATTTGTTAATAACGATGAAGAGTTCAATGCGATTTTGTTCACAATTCACGGATTTACGAATTTATAAAACTTATAAATTCACACAGAATTGCAGCATTAATTTAAACTCTACTTACACTATTTAAGCAGTACTTAGCAAATGGTGCAACAAATTTTAGCTAAGCTTAGAGTAAAGTATGACTTACATAGATGAGCCACCATCAGGCCCAGCTAGAAAATTACATTAATATTATACTTTTACAAATCATAAAATTCAGTGTTTTTGAAAATACATCAATAATTTAATGACCTCCGAAATACGTTTTTTCAGTGTATAAGATCCTCTTGACAGAAACACACATGTTTTTCATATGCTCATTTTTAACATAAATCTTAATCAAAATTTCAACATCATGATACCTTCAGACAATTCTACATTTATTATTTGACGGTATGTACCTCATTATAACATTTACTTGTGAGTACTCAAATTTTTCAATTTTTCAAATATAAATCCTAGCCTAATTCTCTAATTTTCGAGTTTTCTTATCAATATTTGATGTTTCCTGATCTCCCTTTTTCAATAACTTCAAATATACAGATACAAATTACCAATTAAATCAACTCTGAGCTGAATTTCAAATCAAATTATTGATGTATTCTTAAAAACACTGAGTTTTATAAATTGTAAGAGTATAATATTGATATAATTTTCTAGTTGGGCGTGATGATGGAGAAAATTTTGAAATCGATAGCCACAAAGTAATCAAATTCCAAAAATATACGTACGTTCTTTCAACAATGTATTTATTTATTTAATAGAAGATAATCAACGTTATTAGAGAATGATAAAATTGATAATTTACGAGAAATTATTGGAGCAAGATCCCAGGCTCGCCAGACCTTGATCATTCTTTGAGAAACAAATTGTATGGAATAGAGTAGTATTAGTATGTACTTTGACATACACATACTTGCTAGCTTGAGCTGACGGCCAATTCACAGGTTCCAGGTGCTATTATTCACTTTTCTTGAAGTTTGAATGTATGTTTTAGAGAATATTGCTGAGAATTGGTAATTGTAAGAGTCAGCAAATTCTCAGTTTGCTGAACTCTGACGAAATTGAGGAATGTGCTTTTCTTGCAAGCAAGCAATAGAGGTATATGAACTATTTGTAAATACGATTGACGTCAATAACGAATATTGTTATATTGGCATTTTGGATTTTATATATAGAAGTCAATAGTCAAGTTATGAGGGGAGAGAAGTTAGTTAGTTATGAGTTAGTCAAGGAGGATGTAGTTAGTTAGTGATAATGTAGTTAGTGATAAGTTAGTTAGTGCGTGTGTCAAGAAGTTAGAAGTTTGTAAATATTCATCGATGTAGTTTGAAAGCCGGTGAGCAATCGGAGTTTGGTAACTTGATCTTTATATTCTTTATCCTTTTAAATACATTTTATTATTTGTTAAACGTGCAAATTATTCCAAGTTCCTTTGCAAGTCATTCTCCCCTTTCAGAAGTATTCCAAGAGTAGATAAATACAAATATAATATCCTCACAGTTCAGCAAAGAACCCAATCTACCAAATATAAATTTATTGTAAGTGGGAAACACTTACATAATCAACACTGCTAGACACTTCCTATCGGCGGTAATTTCTGCTAGACGATTCAAAGCTCACATAAAAAACATAGTCCTACTCATAGTCTGAGTACTAATTTTTATATATGATACTCAGAGGACAATTCAAATACTTTTTGTAAGCAGCCAGACCAATCATAGGGGCCAAGCATACCCCAGACAGTATTATTACTATCAAATTATCAACCATCATCTAATTGAGTACTTACATCTTATTTACCTCGGAAGAGAATGGATAATTTAATGTAAGGTCTATTAAACATACTTTTTCGTTGATTTTTATGATTCCTTCTTCTGTTCTTGTTGAGTAGTATAGAAAAATGGGTAAATCAGTTACAGGATTCGATTTTTTTTGTTTACTGCGACGAACAATGATATGCCCGTAAGTAGATGATAATCCAAAACAATTAATTGCAGCTATTTCTCCTGTCCATTCTCTATTTTTGGTTACTACCTGGAATTTTTTTATTAATGTAGGTACTGAAAATCATTTTGTCCATTGAAAAACTATGATAAAATAATGAATTTATATCTTACCTCTAGTTTTCCGCTGACAAGTGCTGGTATTTTTGTATCTTTGAGGTCAAAATTCAAATGCGCTGGCAGAGTACCAGTTTCCATGGCGATAATAATTTTTATCAGACTAGTAAGAGCAGAGGCTGTTTGTGTGTGTCCAATATTTGTTTTAACTGAGCCAATCAGCAGTGGAAATTCACGATTTTTGCAAAATATTCTCTCAACGGCTGCCAGTTCAATTTTATCTAAATTCTGCATCCGAAATTATTGAATTGAAATTATGAGAAAACGATAATTTTAGCTACCAATTCATATAGCATGAGGATTGTAGACTGTAGAGGCTGTTCATTATAGTATTTTCGATGCATTCAAACTCGAAATCCTATTGTAGCATTTCTATGCAAAACAAATTGCGCAGTGTCAAATACAGAATAATGTGCTTTGAAATGTGATTATATATTTTTATATCATTGAAAAACGTTTATTGAACTATGCTCAAAAATGAGAAACAAAATTCATCAAATGGAGCCAAAAGCTTGATTTGATTCTAAAAATGAAATATTCAATTTTGATCACCACAAGAGACTGTTACGGCTGCGTTATGTAACTAATTGCCACCGCAATTACTTTCAACCTCTTTATATTCATATATCTTGAGAGATACATAGTTGGATAAATTAGCAAATAGCTTCAACAGACTATTTTCTGCAACTAATTTTTTTTCTGCGGTAATGGCTCTCAAAATATGTGGCTCACAAGTAACAACTTTTTCTTTCCAAATTGCAACATATAAGATTAAATGTTTTTTTTTTCTATTTAATATGTCTATATGAAGAGTGCAGTGAGAAAACAGAAGATCTTATCCACAAACTGATAAGAAAATTGCAAGTATTGGTATTGGTATGGATCTAAGTATGATTCAGGAATCAGGTCTAAATAAAAGATTTTAGGCATATGGCGCTGAAACAGCTGTATACATTAGAAACAGGTCACTGCAAATTCCAAATCCACAAAGAGGTAAATGGGATCCAAGAAGTAAAGAATATATTTTTGTCGGGTATAGCACAACAAGTAAAGCATACAAATGTGTGAATCCTGATTATCCTCAAAAAGTAATTGTAGCGGGAGATGTATGCTTCTTTGAGAACAATGTAAATATATGTGAAGATCATTCAAAAAACAAAGAAAAGGTTAAACCGGAAGAAAAACAAGATTTTAAAATGAATTTTATAGATAATCAAAGAAGTAGAACTTTCGAGAAATGGATATCTCTATTTATAAAGGCAAGCCAAAGACTGGAGAATTAGTAGTAGTGGTGTATAAGTGACTTTTATTCAATTACAAACTATTTGATCAAGCAATAAACATTACAGTGGTGTTGAGTGTGACGTTGTTATAAACAATTATGTATTTTGTTTATTGCTGCTTTGGAGAATAGAAAAATGGCGTCCAAGAAGTTGTTGCAAGATTTGAAGGTCGCAGTATTTAAATATCAATTGGAAGAGCAGGATTTGGAGACCAGTGGCCGCAAACAAGTTTTAATAGAACGGCTGCGAGACGCTATGACTGAAGACGGTGAGGATTCTGATACATATTTGTTTGGGGTTCAACTTTCTTTAACCGATTTGGCAATAGATTTAAAATCAAAATTGAGAGAAAATTCTTTGAATTTAGAATCAAAATTAAAAGAAAATTCTACAAGTTTAAAAGAAGATTTAGAATCAAAATTAGAAGAAAATTCTACAAGTTTGAAAGAAGATTTAGGAACAGAATAAAATAAAATTTTACAAGCTTAAAAGGAGATGCAGAAACAAAATCAAATGAAAAATTAGGAAAGTTGGAAGAAAATTCTAGAAACCTGAGAGAAGAACTGCATGGAAAAACTGAGGAAAATACAAGGAAAGTTGAACAGTAACTGAAAAAATTTAGAGAAAATTCAAAGGTATGGGAGGAAGTATTTGAAAATAATTGTAGAATATTTAAAGAAGAATTGGATAAAAGTTAGATTTTTGAGAAAAAATATAAATTTGGAGTTTCATATCCAGAGAAAGCTTCAAAGCTGAGATAATTGATTCATATACACCAAATTCTGACTCCACTACAAGAATGCCTGTCAAACCCCCAATCTTTGATGGTTGATGAAGAAAACAGCATTTACTATCGGCAGTGGATTGTGACAATTTACGGTCATGCCATTCGGCCTATGTAATGCTCCTGCTACTTTCGAGCGACTTATGGAGACCGTACCCAAAGGAGTATCATGAAAAACTTGCTTGGTGTATCTGGACGATATAATTGTGATGGGAAAATCATTTGAAGACCATTTGAAGTATCTGGAACAGGCATTTCAACATTTAAAGAGAGCTGGTTTAAAACTTAGTCCAAAGAAATGGCACTTATTCCAAAAACGGGTGAACTATTTGGGACATATGGTCTTCGACCATGTTGATACAGAGAAGATTAAGACAATTTAAGAATGGCCAGTACCTGCTGAAAAACATCAGCTGCGTAGTTCTCTCGGGCTTTGTACTTATTACAGAAGATTTGTTTGTGGATTCGCCAATATCGCAGAACCATTAATCAGACTGACGGAAGAAAATCGTAGATATTGTTGGGATGAGAACTGCCAAGTCGCCTTCGAGCAACTGAAGCAACTCCTAGTTCAAGCATCGATCCTGAGTTACCCGAAGATGGAAAGACGTTTTATACTGGACACGCGAATGCCAGCGACGTCGGAATTGGGTGGATCTTGTCCCACTTGCAGGATAGTCAAGAAAGAGTCATTGAATACTTGAGTAAGGTTTTATCGAAGCCAGAAAAAAAACTACTGCGTCACAAGACGGGAATTACTAGCAGTAGTCAAGTCCATCGAGCATTTCTACAAATATTTGTATGGCAGACAGTTCCTGTTAAGAACTGACCACGCTGCTTTAAGATGGTTACCAAAGTTCAAGAATCCTGAAGATCAGGTCGCTCGATAGATCAAAAGACTTCAAGAATATGACTTTGACATAGAATATCGAGCCGGTTCAGCGCATAAGAATGCTGATGCCTTATCAAGACGACCATGTCCCAAAGATTATCAGCATTGTTCTAAGGTTGGAGCAAAAGCATTACGGACAACTGTCATTGACGATGCTTGGCAACCACAAGAGATAGAAAAGGACATAGATAGCGATTCAGAGTTGCGAATTATTCAAGAATAGAAGAAGAAAGGAACAAGACCGATTTGGCAAGAAGTGGCACCATACTCCCCGACGGTTAAATAATACTGGGCGCAATGGGACTCCATAATCCTTGATGAAGGCGTCTTGAAGCGTGTCCTGAAAGATCCGGATGAAACCAAGAGTAGAGAACAGCGGATCGTTCCTGGAAGTCGAGTTCCGGAAGTCTTGAGACATTTCCATGATGGAGTGAGTAGAGGACATCTTGGGGTAACGAAGTCTTCGCAGAGAGTTCATAAGTGGTTCTTTTGGCTGAACTGCGAAGAAGACGTAAGGGAATGGTGCAGGAAATGGACTATGTGCACTTAAAGCAACGGACCACAAAAACGATCAAGAGTTCCGATGCGACAGTATAATGTCGGTAATCCATTTGAGAGGATGGCCAACGACGTTGCAGGTCCATTTCCCGAATCAGACGTCGAAAATAAATATATTGTTGTCGTCATGGACTATTTTAGTAAATGGGTGGAAGCGTATGCTCTTCTTAATCAAGAGGCCGCTACTATTGCAGATGTCCTAGTGAAGAACTGGATCTGTGGTTTTGGCGTACCCTTGGAACTCCATTCTGACCAGAAAAGAAACTTTGAGTGCACACTTCTTCAAGCGATATGCGATGTTTTGAATATTCGTAAAACCAGAACTACTGCGTCACATCCGCAGTCTGATGGAATGGTGGAACGGATGAATAAGACCATAAACAGACAACTGGCCAAAGTTCTCTCTAGTCACTTGAGGGACTGAGACAAATATCTCCATCTGTTCCTTTTGGCTTACCGCTCATCTAGTACACAAAACAACCGGACAGACTCCAGCAAGAACTATTTCTGGACGGAAACTTCGACTACCATGCGACTTAAAGTTCGGCTACAAACCTGAAAAAGACCGGGCTGGCGAAGATTGTGTCAATAATTTAAGGCGTCAGATGGACGATATCCACTCCCGAGTCCGTATAAACATCCAGAATGCCAGAGACCTATGACGTCAAGGCACAAGACGGGGGTTTTCAACCAGGAGACTCTGTGTGGCTTCATAACCAAGGGCGGCGACGTGGATTAACGACATAATCTATGAAATCAGACGCAACCCCAAGAGCAGATCAAGAGTGGTGCACTTCAAGCGGCTAGCACCATTTGCGGGAGACAACAATGAAGATCCCAATGACGCACGTGCTCGTAAGATCCATGCGCAGGAAGATTCATTCGAGGAGTTCATGAAAACTTCTTCAAGTGGACGTCGAGCTCGATTCGGAATAACTATCGAAGTGCAGTAGGATTTATTTGGAGTCCCGGCCGACTACTCCTTGGCCCATTGTGTATCAGAAGATTTGAAGATGTCCCGAAGGATAGCAGGAGTTTTCAAGAAGAAGTTTGGCAAGCCAGAACACCAGAAGACCATCTGTCTGAGGGACAATACGACAAACAAAGAACGCTATATTCACCACCGGAAGATAAATTTCATCACAAACAACCTACCGCTCCATGTGGGAGACGCTGCAAGACATGCGAGGCCATCTAATGCAGAACGACATCCTGAAACTGGCAATACCAAAGTCAGACTGCGGTCTGGATGGATTAGATTGGAAGATCGTTTGAAATATGATTGAAGTTATATTCCAGAACAGCGAAATTCAAATATGGGTCTGCTGTTTCCACCTAGCAGGCCCGATCGGACCAAAAACTGTCGACTGCTACTTCTACCAGACTACTGGTTGCGCCAAGGGCGGCGAGTGTCGATTCCGGCATAGACATGGAGGTGTGTTTCGGGACGAAACACTCTTAAGAAGAGGTCAGTGTAACGTGCGAGAGTGTGGAAGCTTGTAAAGGTGACCTTGTATGGGTGGAGCCTTTCGTCCTCGTCACGTTACGCCGCGTCGCATCACATCATCCCTCCCGATGGAAGCCTTAAGCAAAATTCCAGATGTAAAACTTTCAAGAAATGGATATTTCTATATATAAAAGCAAGCCAAAGACTGGAGTTGAAGTAGTAGTAGTGTAGTAGTGACTTTTATTCAATTACAAACTATTTATTCGAGCAATAAACATAACAGTATGCTTGCTGAATGAAGCAATATATGGACTTAAACAATCCTCCAGAACAAGGTATCAGAGGACTGATGATTATTTCAAAAATATTGGATTCAAAAGATTGAAACTAGAATCTTGTGTATATCGAATGATCATTAAGAAATCTACAATTATCATTGCGTTGTACGTAGATGATTTTATACTATTTCCAAATGATTCTGAGCAAGAATAATTGAGCACTTGAGAAATGAATTCAAAGTTAAAAGTCTAGAAAAATAAGGCATTGTCTTTGTATGGATTTTGAGAGAAAAGAAAATAATGAAATATTAGTAAGTCAGAAAGAATATCTAATAGATATATTGGAAAAACTAGGAATGTCATTATGTTCACCAGTGAAAACACCATTAGACTCAAATACAAAATTGAAGCCAATCTTAGATGAAACAGAATGCAGAAATGATGTACCTTATAGAAAATTATTTGGATCTTTTATGTATCTAGCAGTATGCACGAGACCTGATATAGCTTACGCAACCAGTTATTTGAGCCGATTCAATGGAAAACATCCAGAAGAACATTGGAAGACAGTGAAGACAGTACTGCGCTATCTCAGTGGTACTGCAGATTATGGCTCACATTTTAAAAAGACAAAAAAACTGATTAGAGGGTATGTAGATGCCAATTATGGTTCCGACTATGAATCTGGTGATGCCAAGTCATAAACTTGCTATTTATTTATGATAGCTGATACACCTTTTTCATGAAAAGTAGAAAACAATCCAGAGCTACAAAATCAACCACAGCATCTGATTTTATAGCTTTTTCTGAAGCAAGTTGTGAGGCAGTTCATTCACGCATTTTAGTAAACGAATTATTAGAAAGAAAAAGTAAGCATAAAAATATTTTGTGACAATCAAGGGGCTGTGAAACTCTCTAAAAATCCCATTCACTACTGTGGAATGGAATATCTTGATATAAAAACTCTTCAAATTAGAGAATTAATTGAAAATAAAGAGATGGTACTGGAATATTTACCATCTGCAGAAATGATAGCAGATGCCCTGACCAAACCACTTCCCGCAGTTAAACATGATAAATGCGTTGAAGCAATGGGAATTTAAAGTAACGCCAAGTAAGAGGGGGAGTATTGGGTTATAGTCATTACTTGCCGTTGATAGCGATTTGAATGTACCGCTTTTTTATAATAGTTTGAAAATAGTTTTATTTCTTCTTCTTAAGGACGTTCACTCGGCGAGAGAGTGACAGAAAAATTCGTGCGAGAGAGAGGGAGTATGCGTAGTTTGATGCGGCAACATAGCTTCACATGGACAGACGTAATCTGTGCCTGTGTGAGTTGAGCGACCATAAGGCGCGCAGAGCGATTCCGCAACGTTGCAACCTCTCTCTCATGTCTCTTTCTCCCAACGTAAAACTGTAGTGTTTACATTTTTATTATGGCTCTTTCTTGATAATGAATATGGATAGGTGGAATATTTTGAATGGTAAATTTTCCTCACATTCTATTCTATAGTATACTGATTTTTCAGAGATATGTGAAGAAAACTTTTTTTGATATTAGTAAAAATGTTCATTTTTACGATGTATAATCTATACCTCCCATGTTGAAGTCGCCAACTTTAACGACAAATTTCTCTAAATTTTGCATGGATAGCGATATTTTGAAAAATACTACTGAATAGAGGGCATTTTTATTCACACAATTTTTCAATTTGAGGAAAATCAGAAGAAAATCGATTTAACCAGTGAACGTCCTTAAGGCTGGTTTATAATGGATGTAACCGGTGATTTATTCTGTAGTCTTTAAAATTAAACTATACGCATTTTCACGTTGGCGTTCATAATGACATGAAATATGATGTTAACTTATGCTGGGGCCACACTTACGTCTAATGTCATTAATTGAGGCGTTATTCAATAATGAACATATTGTCAATGACAATATGTCAATTGTCACATAACGCCTTACTTAACGGCATTAGACATTAGTGTGGTCCCTGCATTATGCTGTAAGCGTTAAATTAACCAACTTTCAGGTTCAACATCATACAGCTTATTCCCAACCAATAGCGAGCAAGCATTGTATCACGTGTATGCGTTGCATTTATTTTTGTATTTCAGTAGACATATTTAACACTGACATTTCGTCTTCACATCACGAAGTTTGTACTGCTGTTTGAAATGAGTGATTTTGATATTGATTAATTTGATTTGTAAAAAAAATTCCGCATACCTAAAATATAAATAGAAATTATGTGATAAGAATTCATGGAAATATATAGCTCATGAATTAAAAATACCAAGTAAGAAACTACATGAAAATACATTTCATGGTAACTCCTCAACAATAATTGTCTTATATTTTAACAGAATTATTGAAAACATGACAGAATTGTTTTACTGTTAATTTATTTTGAAAATCATTTTCTAGATCTATTTCTGACAATTTTGACGTTTGATTATGAACCAGGCTGTTGAAAATAACATCATACATCTTACATCATAAGTTAACGTATTAAGTTTACATCCATTATAAACAAGCCTTTACTGTGTGTGAGAAAAATAATAATATTGAAATATGTAGTTTCTGTTTGGTTCTGGTTATGTCATTGTTTTTATGAATGAGGTAGCAGATAGATAATAATTTTGAGTACATTAGTGTATTATCAAAAGTTCAAAAACAATGATAAAACTATGGAAACGATTGGCTGTAGAGTATTGAAATTTAGTATTTCAGTCTGCTGTAGTATCTGAATGATTACCTACTATTCTCATAACAATAGACTGGACCAAAAGTATAAACATTGAACTCCTTCTTTTAGCTTAACATCATTTTATGACTTCAATTCGACGTGATTTTGTGACTTATGTATTACTTTTCAGCTCAGCGCCATTTTATGATCTAAATGCGACGTCATTATCAGTATCAGCTATCCAGTCGTATGGAGTTGTATATAGCAGTTGTATAGAGATCAGTGCGTTCGGTTTTTATATTTCAGTATAGATAAAATCTCATTCACTCCTATAAATTCATCCGAATAATCTATCAATACCCGTGAGAAGCCTGATCTTCTATTTATTTTCATTACAAGCATTCAAATGATAGCATATTTGATTTTTTGTTCGGAAGCGTAGCCATACCCAACGATCTTTCAGTGAATTACTAGAAATCATTTGAAATTATTTTGCAGGATGACTTTGCTGCATTTTTAAAATCTCAACGCAACTGCTGCAGTGCTGGCTATAGGACGAGGGTACAAAATAACAAAGCACTGCCACCATGGACACAATATCTGAATGAACAACACGAAAATATACGAAAATTGATTTAGAATTCGTAGATGCTTGATGATCAGCTTTCTTGTCATGGTGATATCTTTCTCTTGGATTCAGGTAACATATAATATATTTTGTCCACGACTACCTTATAATATATACTTTATAAATAAGTTTTCTGAAGCAAAACGATAGTCATTTTTCACAGAGTGAATAATAGCAGTGAATAATCATTATTCACTGGTGTAGAGTTCCTAGAGCATACGGTATATATTATGAATCTGGCAAGCATTTATCAGTACGTTTAGGCAATAATCAGGCACTTTGATTAGCTAACTTTATACAAATCACAAAAATCTTGTTAAAATATCACTTTAATCTATTTTTTAATGCACTTGAAGAAAAAAGTTGACATTAAATGAACTGTATCAAGTAAGCCATTGATATGACATGACAAGCGAAGCATAAATTGTTGTCAATTTTGAAATGTCATAATTTCGATCCAGAATACGCAAAAAATTGGAAATGATAGTGAGAAAGAGATATTGTGTACTTGTACTTTACCGGAGATATCAGAAGATGCAAAAGTCAACTCTCTGAATTTGTTGCCTGAGAAATCCCGAAATCTTTACATTCTTCTGTACAAAACATTTATGGACTGAAGAGCGACCAAGAAAATTAACTCATTCTCAGGGCCAGTTTTACTGGTTGTTGCGTTGAGAAAGAGTTAAATTTAAAAAATAATAAAATTTTGATAGAGTTGGCGTCACTAGGAAGTAGAAAAATAAGAAGTTCGGTTGTTGATTATTAATTATTGATCGAAGTAGTAGTAATCTGTCAAGATAAGAAATAATTTTTATGTTGTTGATGTTTTTTTGAATTTTCTTTAATAAATAAGTGGTTACATTAGTGTTTGTCTAAAATACACATCGTTCTTAATTTATGTATATGTTGTGTATGCAACATAAGTGGCGACCGTGACAGGACTGTTGATGTGTAAAAAAAATAGGATTGGATAAACGCAAAATACAACCACATTGAAAAGAATGGACCGAGGGAAAAAAGCCAGAACGATTGAAAGACGTGCATTTACGAAACTGTATGAGAAAATTGTAGCTGAATTAAAGAAAGATCCACAGGATAAGGATGAAATTCAAGCAAATATGTCGTTATTTGAGAAGAGAAATGCTGAGCTTGAAAAATTGGATAAAACAATTTTCGAACTAATGTTGGACAGTGACGTAGATCTCACAGAATTTGAACAAGAAACTGCTATTGTAGATGAATATGCACGTAAGTACAAAAAGATAGAAATAGATGTGATAAATGTTCTGAAAGTTACAGATACTAGTTTTGCACGTAAAGATGAAGATGCATGTTCAATACAGTCAGAAAGATCCTCGCGTCGTAAATTTAAGCTACCAGACATAGAACTCAAGAAGTTCAACGGAAATTTAAGAAACTGGTTACATTTTTGGGGTCAATTTAGGAAAATTGATGAAGATGAGGAATTGGCAGATGAAGATAAATTTCAGTATTTATTACAGTCAACAGTAGAAGGCAGTCGTGCCTATGATTATGTCAACAGTTTTCCACCTAGTGCAAACAACTATAAAAAGGCGATTGAAGGTTTGAAAAATAGATTTGGACGAGAAGATTTACTCGTTGAAGTATATGTTCGAGAGTTACTGACAATAGTGCTGAAGAAAGTAGTTAACAAAAATGAACTTCTCCCTCTTTGCTCACTGTATGACCAATTGGAGTGTCATCTAAGAGCTTTAGAATCGCTAGGTGTCACCAGCGAAAAGTATGCCGCCATGTTGTTTCCGTTAGTAGAATCGTGCATGCCCGAAGAAGTGTTGAGAACCTGGCAACGATCATCTGTAATTATTGAAGAAAGCTCGGAAATAATAGAAAGCGAAAGTACACAAACATCAACCATGGGTAAACGACTAAAGAAATTGATGTTATTTTTACGATCTGAAGTTCACAATGAGGAACGAATAAAGTTAGCTACATCAGGGTTCAGTCTAACAAGTGAACATAAAGAAAGAAAAAAGAAGTTACAGTTTTCTAATGAAAAGGACGTACCAACTGCAACAAGCCTTGTTAGCGTAAAAGAAGAAAGAAACAGTAATAATAATTGTATCTTTTGTGGCAAGAAACATAGCAGTTCAGAATGTTTCAAAGCTAGAAGAATGTCATTAGAAGATAAAAAGAAAATTGTCAACGATAAAAAATGCTGTTATTTCTGCCTAAAAACAAATCATTTTGCCAGAAGATGCAAAACATTCATAAAATGTACCATTTGTGAAGGTCGACATGTTGTAATAATGTGCCCTAAATTATCAGCACAACAAGAAGCAATACAGCAAAACAAAGTTGAAGAAAGAAAGATTCCGGAAGGAGATCAAATTAAGTCTGCAACAAGCTTAGCAAATCCTTCGAGTAACCCGGAAGTATTTTTACAAACACTTGTTGTTAAGCTAAAAGGAGAAAATGGAATGTGCTTAGCGAGGGCGCTAATTGACACTGGATCTCAGAAGTCATATGTTTTAGAAGATACTGCAAAGAAAATAGAATGTAAGTGTTATGGAAAAGAAATACTGATGCATTCACTATTTGGAGGGGTGGAAACCGTTAGCCAAGAACATAAACGATATCAAATTGGTGTGAGTTCCCTTGATGATCAATTTTCGTGTGAAATCGATGTGCTTGGTCAATCAATTATTGTAAACGAAATCTCTCATATTAAAGAAGGAGTGTGGATGCAAGAATTACATAAAATTGGAATAGAAATAACAGACACAGGAAAAGTCAAAGGACCTATACAGATATTAATCGGAGCAGACGTTATAGGACCATTATTTACAAACCGTCAGAAACAATTACCATGTGGATTGGTAGCATTACAGACAAAGTTTGGATGGACTTTAATTGGGAAAGTACCGGAGGAAAAGAAGAATTCCAAAAGGCAATGTACGGTGACAAGTATGCTTTCGACGCTGACAAAAAATGCTAAGATTTGTGATTTATGGGAGTTAGATGTGCTAGGCATAAAGGATCCAATTGAAAACAAAACTAAACATGAAAAGGATCTGGAGGTTCAGCAACATTTCTTGCAAAGCGTACGTATGAATGAGCAAGGAAGGTATGAAATAAAATTACCTTGGATTTCCAAACAACCTGAAATACCTTCAAATTATGAAATCGCCGAAAAACGATTGAATTCATTGACAAAGAAATTGAAGACAGAAAATCTTCTCAAAGATTACGATCACGTATTCAAAGAATGGTGCTACGAAGGAATTATAGAAGAAGCAGGGACAACAGACAAAAATATTGGACATTATCTTCCGCACAGGCATGTAGTAAAAGAAAATAGTACAACAAGGATAAGACCAGTGTTCGACGCGTCATCTAAAACAAGAATAAATTTATCCTTAAATGAATGTTTAGAAATCGGGCCAAATTTAATTGAATTAGTGCCAGCTATTTTGTTACGTTTTCGTGAGAATGAAATCGGTGTAATCGCGGATATAAAACGCGCTTTTTTGCAAATTAGTGTTTCGGAAAGTGATCGAGAATATTTAAAATTCTTATGGTGGGATGATGACGACAATATAAAAGTTTACAGACATGCGAGAGTCGTTTTCGGTGTGTCAAGCAGTCCTTTTTTGTTAGCAGCAGTTATAGACTATCACTTGAATAAAACTTTGAATGAAATAAAAGATAGTGATCTAAAAATTTCGAAAGAAACTGTGAACAAATTACTCAAAAGTTTTTACGTGGACAATTGTGTTACAAGTGTGAGTAGTTATAAAGAACTTGAACAGTTTATTTTAGAATCAAAAATAGTGATGTATCGAGCACATTTTGAACTACGAGGCTGGGAGTATACATCGGATGAAAATAGAGACAGTAGTAATAGTGATACAGCGATGGTGTTAGGACTTATATGGAATAAACAATCCGACACATTAGAAATAAATACGAGTTTTTTAAAAACTGTTAATACTGAACGTGTAACTAAAAGACTTATTTTATCAGTGGCTCACAAGTTGTTTGATCCAATCGGTTTAATTTGTCCCATAACCATATATCCTAAGTTGTTGTTACAGCAAGCCTGGAAAAGTAATCTTGGATGGGATGCAGAAGTGGACGAGGACATGAAGAAAAGGTTCCTGAAATGGTATCGTGAGTTGCAGAGTCTGACACAGATTAAGATTCCAAGATGGCTGTTCGTGAATCGAAGTCAGAAGACAGGTGTTAGCGTTCATACATTTTGCGATGCTAGCAAAGTGGCATATGCAGCAGCTATTTTCCTAAGAGAAGAACAAGATCACGAAGTCAACGTACGATTAATCCAAGCAAAAGCGCGTATCGCGCCACTGAAACAGATGACGATTCCACGACTTGAACTTATGGCTGCCACGGTGGGAGCTCGAATAACAGCAGAGCTATTGAAGCAATTGGATGTCAACAAATCAACAACAGTAACCTACTGGAGCGACTCAACGACTGTTTTAGCATGGATAAAACGAAATGAAAAATTGGAAGTATTCGTAAAAAACAGAGTTCAAGAGATCCGACAATTAACAAGAACAGAAGATTGGAAATATATACCAGGTGAGCATAATCCTGCTGATATAATATCTAGAGGTTGCAGTATTCAACAGATGCTAGAACAAAGATGGTGGGAGGGACCCCTCTGGTTAAAGTCATCTACGAATGAGTGGCCCATATCACCGATAGCAGACGATGAAAAGCAAATAGAGAAAAGCACAACGGTAACAAATTCAACTGGTGATAGTTCTTGGTATTACAAACATTTTTCGAATTATGAAAAAATTGTAAGGCTAGTTGCATGGGTTAAACGTTTCATAAATAATTTAAAATGCCCAAAAAAGGATCGTATAACAACTAATTTAACATTTCAAGAAAATAAAGATGCAGAAAATCAAATTTTTAAGCTAATTCAGCAAGAATGGTTCAATGAGGAGAGGCTGAAAAATATATCTTCATTGAATATATTTTGGGATCAAGACGGAATAATTAGAGTCAGAACGAAAATCACATTAAGAAAAGATACTGAAAATTTTAGATTTCCCATTATTCTACCAGACCAACATCGGGTAGTAAAATTGTTGATACTAGATAAACATAACAAAATGAAACATGCAGGCGTTCAAATATTATTGAATATTTTAAGAGAAGATTATTGGATAACCAGAGGTAGACGAGCAGTTAGAAAAGTTCTCAAAGGATGTCTATTTTGTAAAAAATATGAGGTTCAGAATACACAGACATCGCCATGCTACTTGCCAATAGATCGAGTGAGAGACGCCCGTGTTTTTGAAGTTGTTGGGGTAGATTTTGCAGGTCCTCTGCACTTGAAAGGAAATGTTAAAGCATGGATATGTTTGTTCACTTGTGCAGTATATCGAGCGATACATTTAGAAATAGTCTCATCTCTGTCAACTCCATGTTTCATTCAGGCTTTACGAAGATTCATTGCCAGAAGAGGAAGACCAGCAACCATTTATAGTGACAATGGAACAAACTTTGTGGGTACCGAGAATCTACTGTCATCTGTAAATTGGTTGAAAATCGAAGAATTCGCGAATGTACATCGCATTGATTGGAAATTCAATCCTCCAACTGCTGCTTGGTGGGGCGGTTGGTGGGAGAGAATTATAAGAATAATAAAAGATCTGTTGAAACGAATTTTGGGTAAAACATGTGTAAATTACGAAGAAATGTTAACTTTATTAATTGAATGTGAATCTGTGATAAATTCACGTCCTATCACATACTTAATGGAGGGTGATCCGAGTGTATCAGCTCTATCGCCAAATATGTTTCTTCACGAGCTAAGGGAGGTTGGCGTTCCGGATCTGGATAGTATCGACTGTGAAAGTTTGAACAAAAGAACGCGTTATTTACACAAGCTAAGAAATGATTTAAGGAAACGTTTCCGAAATGAGTATCTGGGGAGTTTAGCGCAAAAACCAAACACTGTTAAAACATGCAGTGAATTAAAATTAGGAGAAATAGTGCTTATTGGAGATGATAACAAAAAGCGGTTAAACTGGCCACTAGCTAAGATTGTCGAGCTAATTCCGGGCAAAGACGGTGAGTGTCGGGTGGTTAAAGTAAAAACTAGTAAGGGAACATTATTACGTCCCGTACAGAGGCTGTACCGGTTAGAAATTTGTGGTGCGAGTGATGATAATATACAAAGTGGAACGGACTGTACTGTGTTTTTGGACGATCATTTAGATGACGAAAAGCAGGAAGATAAGAGATATGATTCATCTGTGACGCGAACTGGTCGAGTGATAAAATTGCCTAAACGTTATTTAGATTAAAACAACCAATGTAATAAAAGAATGTAACTTTACGTGAAGCCAACTCTAGGTGGGAGAATGTTGCGTTGAGAAAGAGTTAAATTTAAAAAATAATAAAATTTTGATAGAGTTGGCGTCACTAGGAAGTAGAAAAATAAGAAGTTCGGTTGTTGATTATTAATTATTGATCGAAGTAGTAGTAATCTGTCAAGATAAGAAATAATTTTTATGTTGTTGATGTTTTTTTGAATTTTCTTTAATAAATAAGTGGTTACATTAGTGTTTGTCTAAAATACACATCGTTCTTAATTTATGTATATGTTGTGTATGCAACACTGGTATATTTACGGAATTGGCTGCAAAATATAAATCATCCACATTATGAACACATTGCTCTATGCATAGGAGTACGCTTAATATAAATCAAGAAGTCGATATAGAAGACTATGCAAAACTGCGGTCATTTTTAGAACGAATATCTTAGGGCTTTCATCCGAAAAAAGCTAATACATTTCCTTCCGAAAAAATTTACAAATCTCTCATTCAAGCATGCGGAGAAAAATATCTTGCAATGAAGGTAAGAAATTGGAAACATTTAATAACTTGTTTCAAAAAAAAATTATGGAATTAAAGTCAATAGTAGTCGTGGACAAAGTATAGTATCCTACTCACATATAATAAGCTATGATTCACTCATGTTAATTATGCCACCTTCTACGCTCATGACATAAACTTAACCTTCGTCAATAATAGCCTTCATTGTATGCTCGTACAATAATATACTATTTTCTATTTGGGTGTCAGAAAGTGTTCTTCATTAAACTTGTTTGTGTGTCTCCTTATAGAACCCAAATCTAATTTTCATTAAGTTGGTAGCTATGTTTCTAGATAACCCAGCTGTCATTTTGATATGTCAAAATACAATATATTTTGAAGAAAATTCTTTAATTGTTCGGGTTTTTCTCTATTCATTTCTAAGAAGGAGCAACATTCAGATTAAAAAAATTTGAGAAGTATTTTTGATTCATACAAATAACGTATCTGTCAAGATTCAGAGTTACCAAAAGTCAAATAAAAAATTAAATATTCTTTATTGATATTTTCAAAATAGAAAATTTATCATTTTTTGACATATGTGAACCGCCGCAAGCAGCACGTTCTCCAACAATAACGCGTGCCCCAAAATCATGTCTTATGAAACTTATATCTTAAAATACTATTTTCTATTTGGTTGTCATAAAGTGTACTTTGAGAAACGTGTTTGGGTATCGTAAAGTGTCGCTTGATAGAACCCAACCCTAATTTTCTTTAGACTGGTAGCTACGTTGCTAAATAACCTAACTGTCATTTTGATAATATGTCAAAATATAGTCATAAATATGAAATATTTGTAGTAATTGGGTCAGATAATTATTTATTTTGATTCGTTGTAACTATAGTCCTAGTTAGTATTGACAAGGTCGATGCTCAATTGTCGGACATGATTGGCAGGCTATGGTCATTAGATGTTCGGTGGTTGCCAGGCAACAACTGTTAGACAATTGAATGTTGGCCCATTGTCGGCTTAGGTATATAAGAGCGTAGGCTAGGAGAGAGATTCATTCATTCAGAGATTCAGTAAGAGTAACTCTGAGCGATATTTTAAAAATACGAGTTTGTAAAGTGAAGATTCACGCTGTAACCTGTGTTAATAAATTATTCTGAATAAAATTTGTGACAATATCATATATTTTGAAGCGAGTCATCAAATTATTCAGGTTTATATTTATTAATTCTTGAAATGTAACAACATTCAAACTAACAAATTTTGAAAAGTATTCTTGATTTACAAAAATAACTTAACTTTCAAGTTTCAGTATTACCAAGAGTCAAATATAGAATCGAATATTCTTTTTCGATATTTTCAAAATACAGCCCTAATAAAAAAAATTGTATAAGATGCACGTTTTGTTAGACATTTTAGGTCACTTGTTCATTAGAATGCGTGCCCTTATGAAACTCATATCTTAATATACTATTTCTGCACATGATAGTTTTATTCTACTTGTAATATATTTGTATGCTCATAAAAATAAATCAAGTGGAAATATAATAATGTCCTATTATTCTTCAACTATCCACCAGCACCGTGTATAAATAATGATGAAATGGGTGATATACAACGTCATTCTGTTACCATTTAACATTATGACGTTCTATATTACTTATTTTGTTATTATTCATTCCAAGGAGTTTTTGGGTAATGACTGAAATCATAAAGTGACGTTAGATCTAAGTCATAGTGTGACGTAAGGCTTAGGTCATAATATGACGTCGACATTGAGTCATAAAATGATGTTGAACTTCAGTCATAGATTGACGTCAGATATGTCATGATATGACGTCATCTAGCCACATGCGTTAACATCTTGCTGACACGATTATGACCAAAAATGTGTTGTATCGACATCATATTTGGTCATAATTGTTACTTGGATACCTAATACATTTGTATCATAATATACTATTTGAGTTAATTATTAAAGTCTCTTGATGTAGAAATTATTCGCTAACTGATCCAGCTCTATATCTCTGATAGTTCTTGAGATAACAATAGTGAACAACTTGAAATGAACAGCCTATATATTCATGAAATATTCAAAAAAGTATTGGACTAGTATAACAATATCAAACAATAGATCTTAATTACCTTTAGACCACAACCCTCCGCTTCCAAATATGTAACAGTCTTGGGATCTACACCACTCTGATTGTAACAATCTTGTAGAAATTTTTCAAGAAAATCCACATCAAATCCTGTGACTCCATTTTCATAATTCCCATTGAAACGTGTGTTAGCATATAATATTGATGCATAATTTCGTTTCGCATCACTTGCTCGTTGAAGAAATAGCACCACTAGAGCATCACCGCGACTGTAACCATCAGCTGAAAAAAATGATTCATAATATAGTTTCAAATTATTCCTTCTATAATTTAATGGAAGTTTCCAATTTTGTCCATGAAACTATGAATCATATTGTGAAGGATATAAAAGCTAGAAATTAGTACCCACGATTGGAGACGTTGTGTTACACGCAGCTGAAGAATCACTAGTAAAAATAAGAATGATGTTCACCAAATTTTTTAACGTCAGTCAAATCAGTCATGGACATAATGGAGTTTTTTGAAAAATTTGATATGCAGCAATTGATACCGAGATATCAACTTGTACTGTAGTAGTGGAGACCAGGAAGGAAGTGCAAAAACTAATTTACTAGGTCAGATACAAAGAAGGCGTCAAAGAATGAATGAGATTTGTACCACTCAAATTTCAGTGCACTTTACAGACGATTGCAGCCATAATATGAGGTGCGCAACTAGAACCTAGACCAGTCTTAAGAGCATTCTATACAGTTCATGCTAGTGCTTGAAAATTTAATATGAATCTCCAATTATCCCCGCAAGAGCTTCAATTTGATATCAAACACTATAGAGTCAAATAACATATTTCAAAAAAACAATTGAGGAACGCTTGCATGTGATGTCCAAATATAGATGATAATAATTTTTATTCCAAATTATGATTCCTATAATTTCTTTGATTTGAAAAGATATAACGAATTTTATAATAATTCAAATTTTAATGATAATAGATAAACCGCTGATAACTTTGAAGAATATTTTTGATGAATTTTGTGCCAAATTATTCAAGGATCAATTCTAGTTATTTCATGTTTCATGATAAGTACTACCGTTCATAAAATAAACGGAGAAAACTAATTTTCTCTATGATCATTATAGAACATCAACATTCTAATATTAATTTTAAGTACGGAATGATTTAATTCTATCATACCTCGTCTCAAGAATAAAACTTTAGCAGCGTCAGTAGATCTTCTATTCTTTTGCCTAGTTGAACAAATAACCATTATCTGGATAAAGCTCTGTAAATAAATTATTTGAAACGTTGTGTTTCAAATAACTTATATACAGGACTTCATCCAACCAAAACTTATCTACTCATAGTCCAAGAGCTGACGACCAACTTAGGGAACATATTTTAGGCAAGTTGAAACAACAAGAAAATAATATTTTATTAATTGGTGAATCTAGAATCTTGCGTCTGGCAGAGTTTTGGCGGTTATTTCGCTACTGTGCAACTTATGACATATGCAAAAAAATGAATCAAGAAAATATACAATAAAGTATTTTGGAGTGGTGAAATTTCTCAGAAAAATCAACAAATATAGAATGAATTGGGAATCATTTTTTCAATGGGAATGAATCATAAGAATCTTTTGGAAAAGAATACTTTTCAATTAAAATATTTTGTATCTTAACTTTACAAGAAACTTTTCTTGAATTTTCTGCATAAATCCAGAATGGTTAGTCGTAGGATACTGAAGTTCAGTATTTGAAATTGGTGTAGCATTTTATTAGTCATCTTATATTTTTGTACCAATCGGCTAAGACGGGAGTGCACTTTATATAACAGACTTTTCGAATTTTCCGCATGAATTCAAAACAATCAGTCGTAGAATATTGAAACTCCGTTTCAGGCATTTCTATAACATTTAATCATGCACCTCGTATTATCGTCTGTACTGGTAATGCAGCACTTTGCTTGTTTTTTTTTTTTAATTTTCCGCATAAATCCAGAACTTAGAGTGTCGGAGTTAAGTATTTTAGACGATTTTACCGTCTGAATGCTCATATCCTATTTTCATTGAGATCGACTAAGCCTGAAGTACACTTTACCTGATAGCCTTTCACAGTCCCTCGCATAAATTCGAAAGGACTAGTCGTAGAGTATTGAAATTTTGTATTTTAGTCTGCTATAGCATCTGAATGATTGCCTACTATTCTCGTAACAATCGACTCTACCGGAAGCGCCCTTCAGCTGAATGTTTTTTCTTATTTTGCGCATAAATTTAATTCTGTCAGCCGTAGAGTCTTGGAAATCGGTATTTAGGAATATTGTAGCATAAGAAAGATGATCTTTTGTTTCCAAAGCAAAAAAAATTTCAGAATGCCTAAAGTATATTTTTGAGATATGATTATTAAATATATTCATGGGGGTCAGGTTGTACTTTAAAACCCTCAAAACAGTCTGGGGTTTTCATTTTTGGTTCAATTAGATGCTAAAATTGAAGATGAGAAAAATTTCAAGTTGCCTAAAACATATTTTTTTGATTCATTTTTTTGCAAATTATTTTATCGAGGTTTAAAATAAAAGATGATATTTATGTCCCTTATTTTGTGTCTTGTACATTTCTCCACTCATTTTAATCGACATACCTTGTTGAGTAAAAGGTTTAGTCTTTCCGTCTTTACATATGAGTCCTCGTTCGTACATCAAGTCTTCAATGGCAGCCTCTATCCCTAATGACCCAGCTCCTATAATAGCTGCTCCACATTCTCCATTTTCTATCATATCAATTGCAATCTTAATTGCCTCAATAGGACCTGTCCAATTTTCGTCCAAATAAATACTGGGACCTGCAAAATTTTTATGAGAGTGTAAGATTGAAATGAATACCAAATTATCATATTTAGTGATAAGAAACTTCAATATTCCGCATATCAGGAGAGAGAAAGATGGAGTTACAATGAATTTATGTTGAACAAAAAATTAGATTGGAAAAAATTTAAGAAGGTGTATACATCATCTGACAATTAAAGTGAATATACCCCGATTTCTGATCTTGTAATCAAGATGCACTCCATCCCATATTCTATACTATGGGTATAGTCCATAACTAATATTTATTGATAGGGATTCTAGGACCAAGCGTTAAAACACATCAGCGTTACTTAACACCAATAGTTTTCACGTCCTAACGTAAAGGTGGTATTCTGAAATGTCAACGTGATGGTAGAATGTTAATTTACACTGACGTTAGATTAACGCTAGCGTTAAATAATTCATTCCAAATTCTATGAATTCCGTGAAATTCAGCCAATCAAATAACAAGAAATTGAACAATTTGTTCTCATATTTCATTTTGACATTTCATACTTTTTAATCTTTTGTGTGGGAAGTGTATTGTGTGATCTTATTATTATGAAGAGAATAGAGGAGAGGAAGGAGTGTCATCAAGTTTCGTAGATATCAAGGAGACTATTTGACATATTCATTAAATGCTTCAAAAAACTATTTCCAATTTATATAAAATGTTACACAAGCTTCCAAACTGTAAATCATTTATTTTGCAGCATCTAACGAAAATAGTAGAGAAAAAAAGCGAGACATATATCAAGAACGCGGTATTGTATGCTGATTTTTCAGTGATGGTTCAAGTAGAATCTCAACTTTGATTGATTATTTGAAATAGAAAACTTGATCAACGAAAGTTTAGCTCATTGGTTATAAAAATTAACATGAAATAGAAGAAGCATTCCATTCTGATAAAGCTGTCAAAGAAAATAGGAGTACCTAAGTATTTATAAATGCAGAGAATTGATTTTGGTGAAACCATAACAAAGCGAAGAAATTAGAGTTAGAAGATTTTGAGTTTTTATTTCAACAATCAATCTTTTTATTACAACAATGAATATCTTAATTGGAAAGTAAAATTTTATTATAATAACACAAAAACTGGAATCAACGGAGTGCGAGATATGCGTTAAGATATCCACATTTGAAATTTTCATTTCAACAATCAATCTCTTGATGTCATCAATTGATATATTGATTGAAAACTTAGATTTCATTTTCATTTTATTGAGACTTCAGTCATATCTGCACGTTGACAAGTTGTCTCCCTAGAATATATACTTTTTAATATATAAGATAGATTCATATAATTATCTGATCTTTGTTCAAGATTCAAAAAGATGTGATAGATAAAATAGAGATCAACAATAAATTGTGAAATTTATAAGAATGCTGTCGAACATTTTAATTAAAAATTAAAATTGAAGAGACCTGTGTCCCACAAGAATTCATATCTAAGAATCGGATTTTGAAACTATCATCTTAGACAGGGGAGCAACTGTATACACGTGTTTCGTCCTTATTAGGACTCGTCAGTACAGTATAACCAAACCCAGATAGTCATATATCATTATAAGACAATACTGGTCTTGGGATCCAAATCCTCACTATCTGGGTTTGGCTATACTGTACTGACGAGTCCTAATAAGGACGAAACACGTGTATACAGTTGCTCCCCTGTCTAAGATGATAGTTTCAGAAACCGATTCTTAGATATGAATTCTTGTGGGACACAGGTCTCTTCAATTTTAATTTTCAATGTGATAGATACTTTAAACATCGAGTTATGCTCAAATTCACACTAAAAAATATGGCGTACTTCTTGATTTTGCACGTTAGATCTTGGAGTAATTGTTCAAATCTTTAGCCAGAGAAAATTTTCAAATTCTTGAATGTTTGATCTTGTTATGTAAGACCAATGTCGAATTTGTTCATCTTCATGGCTGAATGTTGTTTCTTTGACTTATTTTGTAGAAGTAGTTTGATATTTCCACTATTCTTATATGATAATAATCTGAAAACGTAACACTTAACGCTGTCATTTGGCTAGCGTGACTTAACGTCGACTATCGGAGTGAGCTTGAATCAACGTTCAGGTTTAGAATACAAAACAGGGTTGTTAAAAAAACCATTTTTCCAGATTTTGACCAGGGTACTGGTCAATAATGGTTGAAACCGTCCAGAACTGGTTTTAACCACAATTTTTTTTTTACTGATTCTTTATATATTTACATATTATATATTTTCCTCTCATTTTATTCTTTTATTCAGTCATAGAATATACTGAATATAGAATGATAATAGTTATGTGTATATAAAAAGGTTAAAAAATGGAGAGATTTATTCCATAGATAATACACCTAAGGGAATTTTATAACTCACAAACTATGAAATAAATATGAAACAAAATTTTATTTTTAAAAGCTTAATTGAATTTTATAAAATTGTCAAGAAGGTATAAATGGTACCTAATAAATAGGTAGTACAAGAAACTCATGTGTAAATAAAAAAGACCTACTTTCGTTTATTATATTGTGCAAGTCGAGTACTTTTTCTTCAGATGTTAGGAAAAAGCATATTTCGTTTATTGTCTGAAAACTAGCAATTTCGTTCATAATATAAAAGCAAGATTTAAAATAAGGGCTTAGTCACTTATCATATAGTCGTCGTTGTTGTAGTTTTATTTATTTACATTATTTTATTTATAGGTATATGAATGTTGGTATAAAAATATGAATCAACCACCGGTCAAAATCAGATAAAGTCCAGGACGGTTTAAACCAGTTTTAACCAATGGTTTTAACCACCCTGGTTTTGACCGAACCACCCTGATACAAAAATGACAAAACGGGAATTAAGTTTACGTTAACGCTCGACGTGAATTAACGCTTGGTTACAGAATCCCTGTGATTATCATGTCAAGTTTGGATCTCAGCTGAAAGTTCTGCTAATGGATTCTTTCAATGTTATGTCCTGAAGTATGAATATATCCTCAATAAGATTGATACAAGACACTGTCGGCACTCAGTAAAACATTATAAATAAATATTAAAGAAAGATACTCGGTACATATTCTACAATTATCTTTTCATTAAATGACTAGTTTTAGCAAAGATCATCATAAGTCTATAAAATATTACAAATTGCAACTATTTATATGCTGTAAGTATTCAGGGTGGAAAGATGGACCGATGGAAGTGCAAATCGGAAATGATTTTATAATATTTTCAAAATAGGAGTTTCTAACAATTCTAGGTCCTCGCTAATCAGTTTATGACCTTTGGAGAGATCAGCTTGAATTTCGAACGCTTCTAAAAAGTTTAGTTTGAAACCTTTATCAGCGAAGTGTAAAATTTCTAAATTATCAGCATAGGAGCTATGCCTTTTTCAAATTGTTTGTTCAACTACATTGGAATGTTTGTTTTCCAATCTAAAACAATTCCTTCATAGAGACCAAATTTTAATGCTACTAATTCTGATTTAAAACCTGGAAAATAGTTATAAAAGTCAAAATATATAGGCTACGTGTATGAAGTCTACTAGCGCCTCTAGCGGGCAATAGAGAACGATTGAACTCCATTTTATAATTTTTTCATACCTATAATATTTTAAACTTGCATAGCATAAAAGGTACGTTGAAATTATTTATTTTGAGTATTTTTTTTGTTCAATTATAAAGTACCTATTATAGAGAAAACGTCTTAATTCGTCCAAATTGACAGGATAACCTCAAATTATGATGTCAATGACCTTGCAGATCGGGTTTGTATAAATCAAACACTGTATCCCTTTTACCGAGGAAGCATTGAAGAAAAGCGTGAAATTAGTTTTGCCATGTTAAACATGTTGAAGAATATGTTGCTGACAATATTAACAACAAAATTATTGCGAAGTGCATCTGAATAACTTCTATCACTGAAACATCTTTCAAACTAGAGATAGAGGTTAATTCTTGAATCCCAAATCGATGATGAATACTTCCAATTTCACAATTGATTCGCAAACATATTTGTTATAAAGATTAATAATGAAAGACTGACAATACTCTATTTACCGCTTTGATCCACTTCACTCGTTTTTTTATGTTATAACTGGGTATATGAAATCTATGAAACTATATTTCACTTGAATCATCCTTAACACAACAGCCTGAAACAGAACAAACATTTTTCCATGTTATATTTGCAATTATTTTCACTTTTAAACTACAATGCTCAATGACAGCTCATTGACGTATTCTGAGAAATGGAGTTCAATGGTTACAATGGTATCCACCATGAGCGCTCGCATCGATATTTGTTTAAACTCCGCCCTCTTGCACATAGCCTATAGGCCCAACAATCATAAACTGAACATTATCTCAAAAAATATTGAGACTCAATCGGGGTTTACAAGAAATATACGCCACAAAGTTCATATAATTGTTTCGAATACACTGAGATGATTCGGCAATGGAACGAGTTCGCATGTACTTGAGGACTAGGGCTGTCATCTCACTCGGAAATTCTCTTTCACGCAAAAAGCCAGCGATCAGAACCAGTCATCTAAATACTGGCTGCCCACGCAATCTTTTATCTTCAATATCACCAACATAAATCTTTTCCAAAAACCTTTCGTTTGACATTCGTTCCAATTGTCCAAACCAACGTAACTGACTCATACTTTCTCCCTCTACCATATTTTTTCCAATATCACATTCCTCATACACCAATTCATTCTGCATTCGATATATTCTTGTATACCCACAAGTACGACGCAAAAATCTTATTTCCACAGCAGTCACTCTCCGTTTATGTTTCTGCATTCACCACAATACATCAATGCAGGTATAAGTACTCCGTTATACACACTCAATTTTGCAACTCTCTATTCCATACTCTATTTCATTCTCATCAAATACATCCCACTATTTCTCTTGAAGAACACTATCGTACGCTTTTCTTAAATCAAGAAAGCCACAGAACAGCTTTTTGTACTTCTCAAGCAACTTTTCGACAAACAAACAAAGAGAGAATAATTGATCATCACATCCTCTTTCAGGCAAAAACCATTCTTACGAATCACTCATTTTAGAAGTTGATAAAGCTCGCACCTTACTAATTAAAATGTTCCCTAACAATTTCCCTACCGCACTCGGCAAACTTATCGCTCGAAAATTGGAACATTCGCTCGAACTGCCCTTGCCTTTGAATAAAAGACAAATAACAACCTTTTTCAACCGAAATTTAATGCTGTTCATAAAATTATCCAAAGGAATAGGACATATGTTAACATAACATTATTTACTCAAAATGATGTTAGGAGTATGCTATTATTTATTTTTACACCAGTCCTGATACATTCTATTCATGCCAAGGGTCTACTTGCAACGTTTTTCACATTCGTAGTAGATGGCGGCTTGATTGCGAAAAAATATGATTCTCCGTAATGGAAAATATTAAATCGCGATTTCAATAGTCATTGGATCGGTAGAAGTGATCCGGTAATATGGTCTGCTAGATCACCCGACCTTAAGTAGCCGGATTTTTTTTTTGTTGGGGCTACTCTAAAGGCAAAGTGTGTAAGGAATGCTCGCGCAAAAATTATACTAGATATGCGTTGGGGCTGTGTATCTGCATTTCAAGCTCGTATTAATAAATATATCAAAATGGGAGTTGCACATTGCACAGTTGAATGACAATAATGGTAAGAGGCAATGGGACTCACTGAAATCAAACATCCTGATGGTAAGAGGCAAGGAGACTCATCGGAATGAAGCACCCCGACGTTGTGTAACAAGGCTAATTCGTGATGCAAGAGACACACTTATTAATTGTCGAGTCAGTATTCCAAATTACGTTATTTGTATTTGTATCAATAATAAACATAATATTTGCAACACTTTCAAGGTGAGATTGATATTGTCACGAATCAGCACTTGTTTAGTATATATATAGAGTAAGACAGTAGAGTAAAGCAGTTGAGTTAGGTGAAGAAGTAGAAGTCGAGAAGCATCAGAATGTAGGGGAATTAAGAGCTCCACCCGCACCTAGCCGTCTAGTAGTAAGTTACATCTTTTATATTTGGTCTCAGTTATCATTGTTAATATATCTTGTTATTTCATATCTTGTTATTTAATCTTTAATATATTCATTTGTTATACAAATTTGGCATACTTTATATTTACAATAACCTTTACCCTCCATCCAGCAAGAACCCATTAAATTCTTTGTTGTATCCAATTTAGGGTGTAATAGTTGACTTCGAATCCGCAATAAAAATGGAAGGATCACATTTGCTTCCTTTCCATTGGAGGTATCCATTACGGAAAACCACATTTTTTGCAATGAAAATAGGGACCCATATTTAAGATTTCAAAGATTTTCGTAGCATGCATATATATATATATATATATATATATATATATATATATATATATATATATATATATATATATATATATATATATATATATATATATATATATATATACAGGGTGTAACAGAAATAAGTACATAAATTTTAACCTGTGATGCAATTTGTCAAGCATAACAATTTTTCCCCATAACTTTTTTCCGTAAATCCTCTGGATACAGAGTGAAAATTTATCAAAGTCTTGTCAAAAATTTCATAGTGCGCCTATGGTTCAAACTGAATGTTCCTCATTTGTTGGAAGAATGACAGCTGTCGATTGAAAGAAGTATTTTGCAACTTTGAGCCATCGTAGTCTTGTCAATCATTCATTTGAAACTGAAAAAATATTAGTATTTTGGCAATACATTGATATTCGCTCACCTCGATTATTCTATTTTTGTATATGTTGGAAGAAAGATTGAATTTGTCTTTGTAATCAACAATCTGGTCTTTTGGTCGTATTCATATGTCATTTTTTAGAAGTTTTATTTTTATTTAGGGATTTCACGTATATTTTCGGATAGTACATTTCTTGAACATAAGATTGTCTGCACAAGTTCATTGCACTTGAATCAGCTGATTTGAATTGTATGAAACTGTGTGACTGTGTCAGGAGAGTCAGAATGTGCTGCCATCTACAAGCAGTTCGAAAAGTAGTTGCTGTTCCTAACCTACTTCATCAGAAACATGAAGAGAAAATCATTCAACGATTTATTTACAGAAAACGGTTGAATACTGAATGGAATGTAATTCTAGATTAATTAATTCACTGAATAATTCAATAGAAATATTGCTACATGAAATTTTGAAGATTCTATTCTTGAAGAACAGAAAATATAACCTATAAATGTATCAAACTGAATTAAGTAATTGATTTTAAATATTTTCTGAAATATATGATACAATATTTTGCTTATTCAGCAGCTCAATTCACAGGTCATACTTTATTACCTGAGTGTAAAGTGTGAAGTTTGTAATAGGCAATATGAGAAAAACTAATACACAGGCGCTTCATTTATAAATTAATGTATTTCATTCAGCTCATCTGCTGTTTTACGTTTCAGATAAACGTTAGGTTCTAAATATCTCATGGTATTCTCATCGTAATCTATAAGTGCATAATATTTTGACATTAAATTCATTAGCATGATCACAATAATTCAATTTTCAGTGAAAAATGACAATTCGGAGATCGTTTAAATTTGCTAAGCTAATCCTAAACTGCCCATGAAATCGTACACAGAATTAATAATTTATAATCTGTTTTATTCCAGAATTTATTTGAAGGAATTGATAACTTACATATGTCAAAATCAATTATTGTTCTATTGCAACTGCTACTGGATCCGATAACTATGCACCTGAACGACTCGTTAAATTATAGGGGATAAAAAATGCTAAAAAAAGATGAGAATTCGGGAAAAAGTTACCAGGAAAAATTGTTAGGCTTGACGAGAACTATCACTGGTTAAAATAAATGTACTTATTTCTGTTACACCCTGTATATCAAGGATATAAATTTATGTACGAATACGTAGAATTGCTAGAAACTCCCATTTTGACACAACTTGTGAAACTATTTATGATTTGCAACCCTATACTCCTACCCTAAATAGTCGCAGCATATAAATAGTTGTGATTCGTAATATTTTGTCTTGTCGGAACTATTAGTTCAATATAAAGATAATTGTAGAATAATGACCAAGTATTTTTTTTACCAATAAGTATACTCGTTCCATCATTAGTTTGGAATCTATCAGAAGATTTCAAGTCTCAGTCTGTGCGACGATCTCTGATCACGTTTGACTGAGCAGTATCAGGAAGATTACTCATTACAAGGACTACTTTTAAAGTATACATGTGATGAACAATAGGAAATAATACTCTTTGATCAAAATAATCGAGAATAAAAGTATGAGTAATAGCTACTTACCTTTGAGATTGAGGTAGAATGATACACGATTTGCTGCCATACAACGTGCATGACCACTTATTGCAAATCCGGGAGAATGTGGGTCAGACCACAGATGTGCAACAGATTCGCACACAGCAGATGCAAATATCACTGGAATCGTTCGTTCGCTGATTTCTACTGGATTTAATCCTGAAAGTTTACTGAATTAAATGAAAGTTTTGCAAAATCCCATTCAACCTTGTAATCTATTTTTTCTAATAAAATCTTTTCTTCTCATTGTTCATAAATTCATTTGAGAGAGAGTGCATTGCTTCATTTTTCCAGCTCTTTTTTTTGACGCCACATGTTTGATACTGATGCAGAATTTCAATGTAACTATTTCAATACTTAAAAAAAAGGAACAATTTATATTCACCCGACTGCCACAGAAGAAGAATATTGTTTTTCGAGTGTATGTTTATATGTATGTTTATTTCATTGGCACACTTTGTGGCCTGAAAGGCTTGATGGACTCCATTATAGGTTTCATTAGACTCGTCTTATAGAAAAATAGGGAAGATAATTTATGTAGACAACAATTTTAGCACAGTTGTACGACAGTATCCTTAATGACATTCCTAAAGTCCTGATGGATGGAAGTTACTGCCCTTAGCGAAAAAATGTTGATACAATAAATTAATTTGAAGAAAATTCCCTACAAAAAAGAGTCAATTCACTTTTCGCTAGGATCAGTACTGCAGGATATATGCAGAGAAGAAAACGGTCAATTTAAAAAAAAAATTATCGTTGAAAATCAACTTTTAATGATGAATGAAGCAGTATGCTCTATAACGTATTGTGACGTGTGGAAGTGAGGGGGGAGCTCGTAAAGACGACGCAGTATGGGGAGGGGCTTCTTGTCGCCTCTTACGCTGCGCCACGTCGCAGCACATCACCCCTCCCAATGGAAGCCTCTAGTGATTTCTAGAAATGGAAAACTCGAGAACAATATTTCTCTATATAAGGCCAAGCAAAAGACGTGTAGGACAGTACAGTAGTAAGAATAGTAGTGGTGAAATAAATAATGAACAGTGCATATAAATAGTGAAATATAGATATCTGTGACCTTGTTTAAATTAGAATTAAGTGATTAATATATAAATATAGTGTTATTAGTGACATAAGAAGAATAAAACTTTAATTTCAGTTTAAATAATTAAATAGTGACTTTTATTTGATTACGAACTAGATTTCGTCGAGCAATAAACATTACAGTATCAACGACTTCACTGTATGTAAGTGAAGTCATTGACATAAATGTCAATAAAGTGCTATTATTATTAGAAATATATAATGGAAGAAGAGTGTGCGAAAGAGGCCGCAATAATGTTAATAAAGAGAAGAAGTAATCAAATTGTAAGATCCTGTGAATTTTTTTGCTAGGATCAGTACATAAAGATATACGAAGTGAAGGAGGATGGGAAAGAGTGAAGAAAACTGGTTATTTTTAAAAATGAAATGTTTATAGTTAAAAATTAGATTGTAAATGTTGGAGAATGAATCAAAAACATAAATTTGCGTCAAATATGTGAACTTTTTTCGATGGAAGCTCCACTTGTACATGAGCCGGAACACACGACTCAGGCATTAAAGCAGGCAACTCCCGCTTTGAGGCACCGCAGCACACCCGACAGTCAGTCGTGCCTCGGCGATAGATCATGTTTAAAATTGAGTCTGGTGCAACAGAGTCGTTTATAGTAACTGAATCAGGAACCTGTGGCACCAGACTCCGTTTTGAACATTATCTTTGCCGATACAGGACTGAGTATGAGCTGCGCTGCGGTTATTAAAAAGCGGGAATTGCCCCGGTGCCTGCAGCGTGTAAATCGACTTATGTACAAACGAAGCCAAAAGGCAAGGAAAAGAACTTCTTACATAATCAAAAATTTCTGTTACTTGAGACTTGCTAGGTGAGAAGTGTTACTTACCAATCCAAATTTCGTTATTGCAATTACCATGTAAAAAATCTTGACCTCTTAGATTATCAATAGAAAATGTATCTACCGTTGTTATCAATGAAATAAAAATCAGCTTACCTGCATCAATGATAGCTTCAAAAGTGGTTTCCATCATGAGACGTGTTAAAGGATCAAAATAAGCAGCTTGTGTGGCATGGACTCCAAAAAAAGAAGCATCAAATTGATCCTGCTTTTTATCAGGAAAATGATTGTAGATTGTGCCCTCTTGTTCTTTCATACAAATAAAAACAGTAATCGTCAATTCGTTAATATATATTCTTATTTTTTAGAATTCTTGGAATAGGTGTCACAAATTTTGTATATTGTAGGTATGATGAAAGTAAAATTCAGTTTGCAATATGTACCTCTATCTACATACTATAAAGTCAATCCAGAGGACAGACACACAAACACGGAAATTTTATCAATAAAAGCTCTACTTCCAATTGGAGAATTCAACTTTTGGATATTCTGGTTTGGCTCAGGAGTTTTTTGAATTTTCAGTTCAAATTAGTCGAACAGTTTATTTTTTAGCTGAGAGAACACTGAGAATAACATTTGTGAGCATTGATTATCAAGAGTACTGAAAACAGCTGTCTCATAGAGTAGAAAGTGCTGCAAGACAAAAACCTTATTTTGTAATACTTAAAGTAAGGTTATAAATTTTGAACTCTCCCTTCTTCATATTATCATGAAAATTTTCACATGAACAGAGATTATATTATAACACGTAATCTGTCTTCTGTCTGCACTTCAAATAGATCACAGGAACGTCTTTTTCAAGCTGTGTAGGAAGAGAAATATATAATTTCAACGACATCGACTGTCTACTTTATAACCTAATATCAGTTTCTAGTGAGTTTTCTGATTTAAAATTCAAGAAAACTATATAAAATAATATAGATCTATAAGAAACAATCTGAAATTGATTTGCAAACAAACAGAAATTATAGGAGAGATCTAGGAGAGCTGTGACAGAGAACAGTTGTGACATAGTCGATTTTTCGGAAACAATGGCCGTTAGCGAGGTGACAACAGCGTGTTGCGTTTTAATTTGCAACCATTTTTTTACCTCCGTTTGGTCGTAGCGTTTCGCTTATTTCTAATTTGCTTTATGGACGTCGATGCTATGTGCAAGAAGTCTAGAATACAGGAGGCTCAACGATAGTGGTGAAGGTGAGGCAAAAAAGAGGTGCAGCAAATCGTTTAATCTGCTGGCCTGCGCCGCGCACCGAAGCAGCGTTGAGCCTTCTGTATTCCAGACTTCTTGGCTGTGTGTTTGTACACATTGACTGCCCCGTTGACTTGTGGGAGATATCACGCCGACTTCGCTTGCGCGGGCGGAAGTTGCTTGCGTTGAGCGCCAGAGACGGAGTTGTTCATCCCGAGATCGAATGGCAGGCGGACGTGTCTAGAGTCAGAAGTCATTTTTAGCTGTTTTTTTTCTCGACATCCCGTTCGTATTAGTATTTTCAACTCCTTGTGGAGCTACTGACGAATCCCGCGCCCTGGTTATATCTGCAGCGGTACTTATTGCATGGTCGGTATTTTGCTTTCGTTACGGTTTGGACACGTTTGCCGGCCATCGTTCTCGGATGCGACCAATAGGAAATAGTTCTCCCCAAGAGTTATTTCTCATGCTAGTCTCATTTTTTTCGGCTTCTAAATGAACCCTTTGAGTACCTAATTATTCGGCTTTGTTCCAAATTAATGATGATTTTTTGTTATTAGACTAGCTTTTGTGAATTTTGACAACCGTTTCAACCCTCCCGGACTGGCTTGCCTGCAGTCCCAGGCCACTGTGTAGCACTGAGTATGCCTCATTTTTCTGCGTCATCCCCATAAATCATAATTCTGAGTTTAGATTTCTGCTACCTCGTGAAATCCCGCATTTAAAAATCAAGGAGACTCTGGTTGAGCTCCTTCTCACTTTTGCATAATTTTGGTTATCGTAGTGCTGATTTTCATTCCGTTATTCAATTCAACTCAACTTCATTTTCTTATTATCAGTAAATTTCATTAATATTAATTTAGGCTATTTACTTGAGTGTTAGTGATAATTCTCTATTCCCTGTCTTGAATGAATGTATGTGAATGGATGAGTGTCGTTTAGGTGATTGAATATAAGAGTGGCCACGGTGTGAAGCCTAGGCTAATTTTGAGTATCTGAGCTGGGATCTTGTTCTTGTGGAACTTGATTTTTTTTACTAGTCATTGTAGTTGTGGCTGGACTCAAATTTCCGTTTGTTGGAGAGTCATTTGTTTTTATTTAGGTCCAGTAAGTTTTCCAGTTCAGAACTTATGGAGTCATCGCGCCGAGCCTTAGGTTTTTATCATAATCCTAAATAACTTCATCATACCTCCTTATCATCACACTTGTGTAATTCCTTGGCTCTACTTGTTTGATATTTTGCTAATAACAACGCTTAGCGTCATTTTGGTAAATATCATTTAAATTATTGTTTAAGATATAGTAAAGAACTTTATATCATCAGCTGATCCGTAACAGCTTCCTGCTTGCTTCAAATTCTTCAGTTTTACTTTGTAGAACCGTATTGCTGGCTTTATTTCTGCTTACAGGGAATCAGGTATTTTTTTGTAATACACACACCAGGGATTCAGCCATCATTGGCCCTGATCAGACCGTGGCTGGTCTGCCTGGGTATTCACCGCTCGAAAGATTTTACAGGATTCCCAGACCAATTCTGGGACCGGAATCCTCCCTTACTAACGCCCACAAAACTTTTGGTGCAGTAAACCACCGTTTCAACAACTAGCGAAGAACCGCTAACCACAACCTATTGGCATCCGCGACGGTGTTGGTATTACAATACGACTCCAGCCGCTAACTGGTCCACAATTTTTAGCGCATTTTTCCGAAAAAAGCGCTATTATATTCACTTTGGCTGTCTGGCTGGCTGGCTGGCTGGCTGGCTGGCTGGCTGGCGTGACGCTGAATTCTCAGCAACTATACTATTTACAGACTTGAAACTGGTACTGAATAAAAGCTACTGTTTCGTAGGTTTGCACAAATTGCTTCAATTCAAGCTCAGTGATTGTGGAAGATTAAATTATTCAATTACTTGTTTCAAGTGAAACAATGCTCATAGATATATATGACATTAGGGATATGGCAACTAAAATTTATAAAAGTAGATAAAAATTTAGTTACAACTTTAGTCGGGGGTGTCACAATTATTATGTACAGTTGTCAAATTTGTCCGGGATTCATTCAATGACTTGTTTGACGCGAATTTGAAGCTTATTAGAATGAATTATTATTATTGGATGAAAATTTGTTCACTTTTGCTGTATCTTTTTTATATAACTTTTATGAAGATCAAATTATCATTTTTAGGTACAGCACTTGACCTCTCGTCAGTCAATAACTAAACAATGGAGATTGGAAGATATTTTTGAGTTTGTACATGCATAAATTATGTACCTATCAAATAGTCAACTTGAAATTAGTACTAAATGGAAGCTGCTGTTTCGTAAGTTTGCCCAAACTGTTTTATTTCAAGCTTAGTAATTGTGAGAGATGGTAATTTGCGAAATCTCTGAGGTAACAAGCATTCATGAGCTGTCAAAAATGCGCTTTCATCATCTAGATGATTCTCCCATTTTTTACATTTAGGCGAGTTGTGACAGCTTGTCAGAACTCTTTTAGTTTTGTTTATTTTTCTTGCAAGGCTCTATCCCTGTTTTGTGGTGTGATGATGCATGCTGAATTGTTATTCATTTGTCTCAGAATGCCAAATTAATATGAACGAAAGACTTTTTGGGGCATGGCTGATATCGAAACTTATGAATTGGCCTTTGAGGAAGTCACTATTCTATGCCCAGTCAAGTCACTGATCATATTCTGTCCAATTCAGATATTGGGGAAAACTCAGAAGAAAAAACCCTCACTCCAAATCCAACCATCGGTACTGTAGAAAAAGGTGACAATGCTGTCAGAGAATTTAATATAGACACAAAAATCTCTCTCCAAGTATGTCTATAGATCAGAACATGTCATTTGCCAGTAGTCCATCTACTCTGAGCAATAACACCAAACAGCTCGTTGCTTCCACGTCTACAGCCCGTAGTCCTCTTGCCAGTTTTATAATTTGATTTGGTGCCTCCCTCTGCATAACAAAATATAGGCTCCGATGAATTTTTGTGAATTCAATGGTTAGGTACAAGAGAAAAAGTCATAAATCCAATATTTTTTAAGGTTAATAAAATTACAAAAATAAATAATCAAGGATGAAATTGCTACCACAGAAGCTAGTAGAAAGATAAAGAATGTGAAAAGCATGTTTTAAGTGAAGAGAAAAAATGAAGAAGAATAATAAGAAAGGTAAAGTTGATGATGAAGCGGATGAAGATCAAGAAGATGCAGAATATAGTTTTTTTCTTGTGTTGCCTTGAGCCTTTTGCCAACAGCAGAAGTGAGTTCAGTGCCTCGAATGCAAAGGCTGGTCTCACGAAGCTTGCACTGGGCTGTGATACGTATGTCATAATTGTTTGTCCAAATAGATTTTAATTTTAAGACACATTTTGATGTAATTGGACTCACAAAGATTTCAACACTTTTAATGTTATTTTAGCTCGTACAGACATGCCAAATAATGACTAAAGTATTTCGCTACAAAACAAATGTGTAATTTATCTATCATTAATATAATGGTATTTTTTATTCACCAAAAATACTCTAAATACGTAGGTATCACAACTTATCTTGGTATCTGTTACAACTCACCTCGGTATGAGGAGCAATTTCTGTTTTTGTAGACTTTTTCAGACACCTTAATACTTCTGATGATTGTTTTCTAAACAGTACCTATAAATTAAGCTACATTGACAACATCATACAGCTCATAGATGTAGAAGGTTTCTTAACTGAGATATGTTGGTTGAAGTGAAAATTGTCACAACCCTCCAGGGTCTCCCCTACAGTTAATTTTTTTCTCATCTAGATTATAGTTGGACCAAGAGACTCCACTATCTACTTTATATATTTTTAGTATTAGTTTTGTAGGATGGAAGCTATATATCTTGCATATTTCAAAATAAAAGCTGTCATTGTTGAAGTGACAGATGACAGTTACATGTTTTTCCTATTTAATTTTACGATAGTTACAGATTCTATGTCAAGTTGCTTTAATAGAGCCCGAACTTGACATAATCTGGTTAAGTTGTAAGAAAACAGTCAACAATCGAAAAAAATATTCTATCAAGCTTATCTAAAAGTACTCGCAGCTTAACGACTGGTCCCCGCACTCTACGACTGAAGAAATTTCAATCAATATACCGAGTTCACTGTAAGTCTCTGCCACACCCGAAGCAGGTAAAAGGCGTGATTGAGAATTTTTAGTTATCTTATCTCCTCGAGAGCTTCAAATTGATACAAGTATGATTTTTGGATAGTGAAAATTGCACTTATATTTGGTTCTTGTTTCCAGAATGTAGGTTTATCGGAAACGGAACGAGACATAGCGGATATTCATTAAACTCACTGAACTTGTAATCTCAGTTAACTCACGCGAAATAAACAATTGAAATTATGCAGAAAAAATTGCACTCACAGACCCTTCTCATTCAATATTTTCGAATACTTCCTCCAAAATCGTTCAGAATTAAGAACGCAGACTTGATATGTTTTTTATGCGATAACTTTCTCAGGCTAAGCCAATTTTTATTAGCTGACCTATTTATGATAAAGAAACTATTGTAATCGTGATTATTTGACAATTCAAGATTTAGATAAATCTTCACGTTTTATAAAATAGTGATTCCATATAACCACTATCTGTCACTTTGATAGTGACAACTGTCACTTTGATAGTGACAACTGTCACTTTGAAATATGCAATTAATTGTTATAACTAGGGTCGCCACTTTTTTTTTTGCAAAGAGAGTAGATTGTTTGTTAGAGATAGAAAACAAAAGTACATTGTGTCAAAATAAAGTACGATTTATTTTACTGTATCATTTTGCTTCAAAACATATTCTCATTATTTTTAGCAGTTTTCAACACATAATTATAATCGCTTAACAGCTGTACAGCATCATTACAGTCTATATTTAAGTCATAGTAAATAAGAAATTTTTTTTTTGTGCATTTAAAAATGAGCTTACAACTATCCTATTCTTGTATATTATATGTGAAATGAGTCTCAGAGAAATCAAATCATGCGAAATAGAGTATTTTTGCGTACTTTAGTGCTCTTATGAAGTATAGAGTACAAATTATCCTGAATAACGTACAATACTTTATAATAAATTACTCTTATGACCGATTTCAGGATCTCAAGTTAAATTAATCCGGTTTAAAAGACTCATTGCCATGTATTTATTGTGTGGCAAATCAAATGGATCAAATAAATTAAAGCCCAGTTTTTTGGTTAAGGGGGCTCTCTTGCAATCATTGACCATCTAAGGTCTTGGAGGTGTAAAGGGGACGGTAACAGAAAACAGCATTGTGGGTGGGGTTAAAAATGAGTATTGACTGCTAAGGAGGGAGGATCGTCAGTACCTCATCAACCAGGGTGGAAGCACGTCAGTTTATGGCACGTATTCCACTTAAATTCAAACTATACATTTTTTCAACTTGCAAGATAATTTAATTCATTGCATCATTATGATTGAATTAAAATTATGTACGTAATGAAAATTCAGAATTATTATTATCTTGCAAGATGATTTTAATACGTTGAATTTTTATGATTGAATTAAAATTATGTACATAATGGTAATTCAGAATTATTATCTTGCAAGATAATTTCAATTCATTGAATTTTTATGATCCAATTAAAATTATGTACATAATGGTAATTCGTAATTCCTATTATCTTGCAGGACAATTTTAATTCATTGAATTTTTTTGATTGAATCAAAATCATGTACATAATGGTAATTCAGAGTTATTATTATCTTGCAAGATAATTTCAATTCATTGAATTTTTATGGTTGAATTAAAAGTATGTACATAATAAAAATTCAGAATTATTATCATTTTGCAAGATAATTTTAATGCATTGAATTTTTATGATTGAATTAAAAATAATTACATAATGGCAATTTGGAATTCTTATCGTCTTACCGAATAATTTTAATTCATTGAATTTTTTTGATTGAATTAAAATTATGTACATAATGGAAATTCAGAATTATTATTATCTTGCAAGATAATTTTAATGCATTGAATTTTTATGATTGAATTAAAATTAAGTACATAATGATAATTCAGCATAGAGACTATCTAGCAAAATTATACGGAACCGTTGAATTCCTATGATTGAATTAAAACTATGTACATAATAAAAATTTAGAATTATTATTATCTTGCAAGATATTCTCAATGCATTGAATTTTTATTAAAATTCTGTACATAATAGAAATTCAGAATTATTCAATCATAAAAATTCAATGAATCAAAATTATACTGCAAGATAATAAGAATTCCGAATTTCCATTATGTACATAATTTTGATTTAATCATAAAAATTCAATGTATTAAAATTATCTTGCAAGAAAATCATTATTCTGAATTTCCATTATGTATATAATTTTAATTCAATCATAAAAAATTCAATGAATTAAAATTATCCTGCAAGATAATAGGAATACTGAATTTCTATTATATACATAATTTCAATTCAATCATAAAAATTCAATGCAATAAAATTATCTTGCAAGATAATAATAATTCTGAATCTTCATTATGTACATAAATTTAATTCAATAAAAAAAACTCAATGAATTAAAATTATCCTGCAAGATAATATGAACTCCTAATTTCCATTATGTACATAATTTCAATTCAATCATAAAAATTCAATACAATAAAATTATCTTGCAAGATAATAACAACTCTGAATTTCCATTATGTACATAATTTTAATTCAATCATAAAAATTCAATGAATTGAAATTATCTTGCAAGATAATAAAAATGTATAGTTTCAATTTAAGTGGAATAAATTGTTGCTATTAAATAGCAAAACGGCGTGTCATAACTTAGAAAAATCAAAAACCAACAAAATTCACAGATCAACCACTTTCACTTTCAATCGGCAATCGAGTGACGAAAAGTAAAAATCATGGTAAATCCCTCAAAAACCAACAAAATTCACATTCGTACCGCTTTTACTTTCGAGTACCTAACAGTTCATTCAAAAATTCGTTGCTATGGAAACAAATTGGGAGGCGGAGTTATGCCAAAGGCTAGTATTTCAGAAAATATATCACTTCACTAACGCCATCTATGAGCCAACGAAATAAATTATATTTATAATTTTATTTTGCTAATTACCCCGAATACATGGTTTTCTTGATAAATATATGGCTAAGAAATGAGAGATAAAGGTTGAAAGTAAATCAATATATAGGTATCTGAACTGATTATCTGATTTTCATACAAGAAAAATAGGTTTGAAAAGTACCTATTCTAGTGAACTTCACAATTTTTTTACTGAAGACTGGAATAATTTTTCGAAAATTCCATACGCTTATTTGAAGCTGACAGTAATATTTTTCATATAGTCAATTTTCATAAGTGTAAGTCAAATCATATTTGAGTTAAAACGATTTGAAAAGCCTCAAAATCAATATTTGTACTATGTTTAGGGGCTTTTCACTCTGGATCTAGAGAAGATTATCAAATTTCGATACGTACAATTGTTTATAAGCCTCTAATCTTCAAAATGATATACAACATTTGCCATTCCAATAATAAATGAAAGCTGTATAACGATTTGAAAAGTGACAATTATCGCCTTTTACGCAGAGACCCGCCTTAACACCCCGTTACTTTAATCCAGGTTATTTCAACTCCTGGTCATGAAATCAAGCATGAGACAGTACTGAAATGAGCGAATAAATTCATGATCGGAGAAGTTACTGTGGTGGTCAGAGCAGATTTTTGTATGTAATATTGATGCTCTGAATGAACGAATTGTAGGTAAGAAATTAAAATACAAGCAAAACAAAATTTGAATCAATCTGACCTGATAATTACTTATCCGAATAAACAGGAAAATCAGCTCTTGCTTCCAAAATTCATAGTTTCGCCGTTTTTCAAGTTGGACTACGCCTTTGCGAAAAAATAGTAGTTGATGACTGTCACATTCAAATAAAGATATAATAGTTTTTTGATTTAAGAGTCACCATTCTTTGACAAAGTGACTGCCTATTCCAGTATTCTACTACAGGTCATGCAATTTACATACTAAATATCACAAATTAGTACTTATACTCACTCTCGGAAAGGATTGCCAAAATCAACCAACCACTTTTCACATTCACATGCCATGGAACAAATAACATTCTCACTGTTTCAACAATGAGTTGTTTTCGCAATCATCTACCATATACTTAAAAAGTTGAAGACTTAAACTTATTTTATCGAAAAAGTATTTACTCTCATTTAATGGTATATCTGTACAATAATAGTTATTTGTGTATCAAGGTCGTAAAGGTTATCTTTTTTGGTCGAACCTGTGCGCTTCGGCCGCAAACAACAGGTTCGACCAAAAAAGAACTGTAGGCCGAGGTGCACACAAAGTTTTTTAGGCGATCATCACGATATAATTCAAAACCACAAAATTTTATCTATTTATTTCTAAAACCTTACAATTGTAAATCTTAGTTGCCGTTGAAATTGTTTTATCTTATTGTCTTCTATCAAACTGACATTTGTTAAAAATGCGTATCAATTTCTTGAATTGCACGAACTATTGAGGTTGACGGAGGAAAATATAATATGTATCTCAGCAAAAACTGTATTTTAAAGAGTTCGTGAAGCAGCCCATATAGGTAAGTATGAAATGTTTATGAAATTGTTTTTGACAGTTCAGTCCCAAAAAGTAGAATTTGACAGATGTGTACCAAAAAGTAAAATTTGACAGATGTGTACCGAAAAGTGAAACTTCACGGCCGCAAAAGGAGCCATAGAAACAACTTTTTTGTTATGAACGCCTAAAAAATTGTTTTTCTTCTAAAAATTTTCTGTTTATGCCGATCCACAAGACTTCCTTACATGATAAAAAAAAACACTTACAAAAAAAAAACCTTTAGGAATAGATACTTGAAACGTATTACTTCCACACAGTTTGAAGACAATTTTTCCATTCGAATTATCTTTCTGATGGCCAGTTGCAGCGCCGTCACTTAATTTCAAGAGAGGAATAATAACCATGGTAACAATTGTGCATACAATTGTTGCCATAGATATTAAAATCCATTTAAGCTTCTCTACAATTTAGTTAATCCGAGCCTATTTACTATGGTTATAATTGCAGAAATGATTGTTACTATAGGCAAAAAGATTAGTTTAAAGAAACTGTAGATAAGCTTGGACTGCACAGTCAGGCCCAAGAATAGATCAAGAGAATATTTGAAATTTTTCAACTAGATAGAAAACTGACCTTCAACCCATTTAGCTTTCTCTGCAGTAGTCTTATTTTGTATTAGAAGATCCATATAATCGTCGAAATTTACACATTTTGGGAATATTCCTCCTATGCCAGAAATAACCACTTCTGATTTAGAGCTCATTTTCTTCAGATAATAATGTAAACAAGTGATGCGAGAAATATCGTTTTATCATATGTTGATTTAAAATTAAGTCACCTATATTTATAAACGTGATTCTATAAACGCGCACGAACTTTCATCCTCATCAGCATATTTCTCATCTTTATGCGGAAATCTTGGGCAAACAATTTGCAATAATCAATTATGTAGGCAATTATTTGACTTTCAGATTTGGTTATTGCACTCCACATAATTCAATTACTTTGATTCAACACGCAAAAAGGGTCATAATAGTGTAGGCTCTCATGACAAAAAAGCCACCTCATCGAACATTTCAAAATTATAAATTGAGAATGGCTGAAAAACATGTAAGAAGCATTTTTAAAACACCTGCTTGAAATACATATAGTTTGTGATAAATATTGAAACATTTTTTAAGAAATTCATCTGGCTGACAATTTTTGTGAATTAACATTTGACAGACTTTTTATTATAATTAAATTTTTTTTTTATAGAAGTACACTTCATAACATCAACTTGGCTTTTTCACGAATATACTTTAAGATCTCTTCTATCTATTACAATTTGTAATAGAATGAGGAAGAGCCCAAAGTGAAAAATACAAGAGAGAAGGTGATGGTTTTTAGACATAAAAACTCCAAAAAATCTTCTGTTCACACTGTTCTCGTAATTTTATTCAATTGCCGACAGGTCGTTTTAGCAGTTTCCTGTAGTTTCTCATGTTCTCACCAGTATCACCTTGAAGATGGCCACCAAGTGGCCGAAACCGGTGGCTAATTAAATAAAACTACGAGAACAGTGTGTTTACTTTCGCTGTCTGACTGGCTCGCTGTTTTGCTGGCTGGCTTTCTGGTTGGCTGGCATGACGCTCAGTTCTCAGCAACTACAGCACTTACAGATTTGAGGCTGGTACTAAATGAAAGCTGCTGTTTCGCAGATTTGCACAAACTGCTTGAATTTTTATTCGTAGACCCAATTTTGGGTGAAAAATTGTAATCTGGAATTGCTGCACTGAATGAGCAACATGTCAGTAATAACATTTCATACCTGGAATTTTGAACTGTTATGGACTAGTACCCATTTCAGTGTTTCAAGTCTGACATAGTAAATAAACATTTTCTCGCTGACAGACCAATTTTTATGCATAAAATAGATGTCAAAATTTCTTTTACAAGAAAATCAAGATGTATTTTGACAAGATACTTGTAAAAGCTTATTTCAATAATAGATAAAAAAGATCCTTAACTTCATCCAAAAAAAAAATCAAAGAGATGTTATGAGGTGCATTTTCACAGAAAAAATTATGTATAACAAAAGATGTGGCAGAAGATAATTCGCAAGAATGGTCAACAAGACAATTTTTTCAAAAAATAGTTCATTATTCACTACAAATTGCATGAATTTGAGGCAGGTATTCCGGGAAAAAATATTATTTTTTAGCTAAATTTAAAAATCTATGGAAAATAAAAGTTAATAATTTTTTACTAGTCTGACCAGCGTAATATGTTTTCTACATGTTTTTCAGCCATTCTCAATTTATAATTTTGAGGTGTTCGATGGGATAGCAACATCAGGCCGAAAACAGGTTGCGGCTATAAGGTTGTTAAGCTCAAAAAATAGTATGTAACATTAAATATTTCACATTTAAATAACTACTCAGCAAATCTTATCTAAAGCAATTTTCAGTAGAAGTGTTATTTAAATTCTATCACATCAATTTTTCTCAGAATTTTCCACTGTATATGAAAAGTTGGAGAGGAAAGGACAGATTTTCAACGACTGAATTCGATAAAAAAGTCAATTCAAAACTTCTCTCTCATTTTTCAGGACTTATCAAACAATACCCCACACGGTTATGTACAATGAAATTTTTCTTCTTCTTTTATCCCTCAGTTACTTGTATGGTGTCACTCCCAATTGTTTGATCGTAATTTCACTAAATCATTTTATAGCGGCTCAAGAAAAACAGCTTTCTTCCAAATCTCATTTTTATAGCGCCAATAATCTCCAAGTGAAATGGCTGTGAGTTGTATTGTGCAGACAGATGGACATGATGAAATTATAAGGGTCTCGTTTTTGTCATTACCAGTATGAATAAATAATTCAGAAATGTCGTTATAATATATTGATTAAAAATTAAGTCAATTATATTTACAATCGTGATTTTATAATTACTTACGAACTCTCACCCCTATCAGCATAATATTCTATTGTTATGCGAAACTTTTCCGCAAACACGTTTCAATAATAAATAATATTCATTAGCCATTGTGAGCAATCATTCGACTTTCAGATCTGGCTCATAATTGAAACTTTTTGAATAATATTTATTTCTCATGATTTTATTTTCATATCTATATCACATGAGAATTTGCTATTATTAACTTCGGAATTGTCTAGTTCATAAGGAAGAAGCCTTTGTGAGAATTAGCGTCATGTTGAAGCCTGGGAATCTATTTGTATGATGATAAGAATTTTAACAAAATCTGACGTGGATATCACGTGACTTACTTGTACATCATTGGATATATATTATCAAATACAACATCTCATCATTCCACAGCTAGTCGGTTGCTATGGGAACAGTAAGTCATCAGTCTTATGCTACAACATTTTTTCCATAGTACTTTGTTGTTTGCTAGTTGATGTGCCGTTTTGGTTGCTGTTCCTCTCTCTTTAAGAATTTCTTCTATTGTATCATCCCATGTTTTTTGAGGTCTTCCTCTGTTTCTTTTTCCTGTTGTGCGGGATTTCCATATTGTTTTCACTATTCTAGTTTGGGGAAGTCTGATGGCATGTCCGAACCAATTTAACTGCTTTTCTTCTATCAATTGCTTCACAGGCTTTACTTCGAGTTGGCTTCTAATGACTACGTTTCTTATCCGGTCTAGCTTTGTTACCCCTGCTATAGCTCTTAGGCATTTCATTTCTATTGCTTGGATTTTACTGCTCTGTCTTTGATTAAGTACCCATGTCTCGCTACCATATAAAAGCGTCGGTATTATTATCGTCTTGTATACTGTCAGTTTTGTCACGGTTGATATATTTCTGTTTTTGAAAAATGCCATTTTTAAGTTGTGGTATATAATATTTGTCATTTGTATTCTGTTGTTGATCTCTTCTTCAAAGCCTCCTTTTCCCTCAAGAATGCTACCTAGGTACTTGAAACTTTGAACCTGCTGTATTTTCCTGTTGGCAATGTGCAATTCTATGATTTTGTTTTCCTTTCCTATTACCATCACTTTGGTTTTTTCTGTGTTAATGTTCATATTTGCTCTTTGTAGCTCTTCTTGCCAAATTGTTATATTGGTTTGTAAAGTTGTTTCTGTGTTTCCAAATATGACCATATCGTCTGCAAATAAGAGCTCCGCTGCCTCGATTTTATTAAGGTTTAAGTATCCTATGGCTGATTTCTTTGTTCTTTGTTTCGTTTTCTTTAATATGTTATCCATATATATTATGAACAAGAGTGGACTCAGATTACCACCTTGTTTAAGCCCCTGGTTCGTTCTGAATTCTTCTGAAATACAATTGCCAGTACGTATGTAGTTTCTTGTATTTTTATATATATTTTGTAAAGCTCTTGACAATTTATTTCCTACTTTCATTTCATTTAAGATCTTCCACAGTAATTCTCTATTTACTCTATCAAACGCTTTTTCAATATCAATAAAGCATAAATATATATGTTTGTTGTATAATATGTTTCTTTCTATCATTTGTCTGAGACTGAAGATGTGGTCCTGTGTGCAATACCCTCGTCTAAAACCGCTTTGTGGTTCTTCCAGTTTGTTCTCTATTCTCTTTGTTAGTTTATATGTCAGTATTGCTTCATATACTTTAGCAGTTATGCATAACAGTGATATACCTCGGTAGTTTGAGCAGTTTGTAGTGTCTCCTTTCTTATGTATTGGCATAATCACTGTTTTCTCCCAGTCTGTTGGTATGCTTTCACCGTTCCATATTTTATTGAATAAGACGTATAACATCTCTAAACCTTCATTTCCTATATATTTTATTTGTTCGGGTTTGATATCATCGTATCCTGGGGCTTTACCTGTTTTTATTTTTCGTATTGCTTCATTTATTTCATCCATTGTTATTCCGCCTTCATCTTCTTCATTCACAACGATTGTTTGGGTTGTATTGCCTGTCCCATTTATATCGGTATCTAGTAGCTCTTGAAAATATTCCTTCCATCTTTCCATTATATCAATTTCGTTATCAATTATATGCCCAGCCTTGTTCTTTATTTGTTTCAAGGGAGTTTCCTTTTTTTTACGCAAGTTCTTTGTCACTTTAGAGAATAGTTTCTTATTTTCTCTGTGGTTTATTTCCAATTGCTTACCAAATTCATTCCACTCCTCTTTTTTGTTCCGTTGGACTAGTTCTTTTACCTTCTTTCGTTGTGCCTTGTATTTATCGTAGTTCATTTGATTCTTGCAATTGATATATTCTTTCCATTTCTGTTTCTTCTTTTTAATCTCGTTTCTCAACTCCTCACTCCACCAATGTGTTCGTTTCTTTTTAGTCGTCGTATTTATTGTACCACAAGTGATCTTTGCTGCTTTGTCTGTAATGTTGGTCAACATATGCCATATCGTTTCAACATTCAGGTTCTCATGGTTCTCGATATTTGTAATTTGTTCCTGAACTATTTGTTCGTATTTCTCTCTAAACTCTTCATTTTTCAGTTTGTATGTTCCAATTGAATCTTTTCCTTTTCTTTGTAGAGTGTTATAGACTGTTACTTGATTCTTTCGAATTTTCAATTTAGCTTCTACCAGATAATGATCACTACCTATTTCATACCCTCGTTTTACTCGCACATCTTTCATTTTTTGTTTATCGTTCTTTCTAACTATAATATAATCAATTATTGATTTTTCTTTCCTACTTATGACTTCCCTAGTGTATTTATGGATCTCTTTATGAGAGAAAAAGGTGTTCGTTATTATTAAATCATTCACGATGCAAAAATCGATAAGCCTAATTCCATTATTGTTCCTTGTTTTTTCTCCAAAAATGCCCATTGTTGTCTCTATACCTTGATTACTATTTCCGACTCTGGCATTGAAATTTCCTACTATAATAACTGGCTCCAGTATTTCCTCCACTATATTTTGCATTTCTTCCCAGAAAGTGTTTTTTTTATTGCTGATCTCATCGTCGTTTGGCCCGTATATCACTAATATCGTTGTTTTTATTTTTTCTATTTCTATTGTAATGGATAGCGCTCTTTGGTTATAGAAGTTCCAATGGAGTATTTTACTTACTAATGATTCTCTTATGAGACATGCTACTCCTTCTTTTGCATTTTCTTCTTGTGTTACACCGCGGTAGATTAGCATATGCCCTTTAAGTGATTGTGTACCTTTTACCTTCTTTTTTGTTTCTGTAATACCTAGTATACTGATTCCTGACTTTTCAAATTCTGCAATAAGTTCTGGTTCTTTCCCTTTTATACTTCTGATGTTCCATGTTCCGATTTTTATTGTTTCGTATTGTGTTGATTTCCTCAAGTTGTTTTTATCATTTTCCACTTTCATTTCCAGTTTGCTAGCTATAGTCGTCTCCGGTATTGACAATGGATTTGTTATGCTTAGTTTTTTGATTTGGGTTGCTTTTTTATAAGACTTTGTTCTAGTTTCTCCTCTAATTGGCCATTTTGTTTGTTCCATACCAAAGTTCTGCCGTTGATGATTATTTTCATGTATCCGATTTTTGCCATATTCCCTTTCAATTTCTCTTCCTCACTTCGCTGTCTAATTGCCGCTTGGATTTTTCTTTCTTCTTTTGTTAGATCGTCTTCAATGTGAATTCTCTTATTTCCCAATTTGTATTTGTTCTTCATTATTTTAATTTTATCTTCCCATTGTCGTATTTCAGCTATTAGAATTACTTGTTCATTCTTCAATGCAATTGTGCTTACTTTATTAATCTCCGGCTCTACTGTTAGCTCTTCTTTCAGCAGTCTCTTCACTTCTTCTTTTATATTTTGCTTTTTATCTTTTAATATTAGTCCCTTAATGATAATGTTATTTCTTCTTTCCATTTTGCTCTTCTTTTCTAATTTTTCTTCAATCTTTTCTAGTCTGTCGTATATCTGTTTCTTTTCCTCTTCCCATTTTCTCTCTTTTTCCAACATATCGAGCTGTAGTTTCTTCAGTATCGCACTATTTTCGTTGATATGCTCTTTTAGCTCCTCTTTATTAGTTTTCATGTCCTGTTTGAGATCACGTGACATGTTAATTATTAGTTTTCTTATTTCCTCCATGTCGATGTTGCTATCTAGAGAATTATGATCAGATATTTTAGGTGGTGTTCTTCCTATGGTTTTACTCCTTTTGAAAACTTCTTTTTCTTCTTCACTTCTCCTTCTTTTGTCTCTGAGCTGCTCCTTTCCCTAAATATTTCGTTCATCTGATGCACTTGCAATTTAAGTAAATTTTATTTAAAACGTTCTCCTGAGTACGGGTCTGTATTTTTATTGCGCTTTAATCGTTGCGTCTATCTTTCAATGCGCGTGCGCGAATTAAGTCGGCGAGCGCGCGGCTCTACTGTTTTTACTTATTACACTAATTAATTTTAACCTAAGTACACTATTTCAAATAGTTTATTTTATATTTGTCTGTGAAATCCGGATTTTTTTACTGTCACTACACTATACACTAAACTCCACTTTATACTGGTATATTATTTTGATTTTATGCACAATAATTCCCGAGTTTGGGTGCACTATTGGTGCTCAAAATAAAACACAACCTATCGCGTTAAACCAACACTAACTCTGTCATCTTGGATACTGTATTCTAATATTATACGTTAAATCGTTTTGAATTTATGCGGAAAATTGAAAAATGTTTTGAGTAAACTGCACTCCTGGCTTAGTCAATCACAATCAAAATGCAAGGTGTACAACTAGATGCTATACAAGTGATTAATACGAAATCTGAATATTCTGCGACTGATTATTTTTAATTTATGAAAAAAATTCGAAAAGTCTGTAATATGAAGAGCACTTCCGACTTAATCGATTGGGACGAAAATAAGAGATAATCATTTGGATGCTACAGCAATTTTAAATACTGAACTCTAGTATCCTACGGCTAATCATTCTAGATTTATGCGGAAAATTTAAAAAAAGTATCAGGTAAAGTGCACTTCCAGTACAGATGATTGCAACCATAATGCGAGGTGCATACATACGTACATACGTACCGTCATCAAGCAAAAAATAGTCAAAATGGATTCAGGGATGCTCAAAACGGATAGTTCCATCAAAATCTCGATATATGAATTTTGTCGGTTTCACAATATTTCCTTGTACTTTTAGACCGTCAGATGGTCGTAGATTTTAGTGCCTCATTTTGTTTCTCATGCCTTCAAGAGGTTTGATAAGTATGTATATTTGGAGTTTGATAATGCTGAAATTGAAGCTGGACTGTGTGACCAACATAATGAAAATTAATTTTTGAAAAAGCATGTTCTGAATTTTGGCGCTTTTGTCTGGCAAACGGAATTAAATTTAGGGAAAAATATTTTGACATATAAAATGTAAAACAAAATTTAAAAATTGACCACAGATCATCATTGCCTACCTCATCATTTCAATTAAACTGATTGTTTTAAACGGCAAATTCGGAATGTCTGTTATACTCATAAACTGCACTTCCGGTTTAGCCGATTGATACAAAAATAGTAGATAACTATTTTGATGCAACATCAAGCTCAAATACTGAATTTCAACATCCTACGGTTGATCATTCTTGATTTATTGGAAAAATTCGAAAAAGATTTCAAGTAAATTGCACTTTCGGTACAGACGTTCAGAACCATAATGCGAGATGCACAACTTGACCCGATACCAGTCTTAAATACAAAATTTCAACATTTTACGTTCAACTAGTTTTGAGATTTGCGAGTAACGAACGAACACACGAACGCATGCACATACGTACCGACATCAAGCCGAAAATAGTCAAAATGGATTCAAGGATGCTCAAAATGGATTTTTCAATCAAAATTTCGATAGGTGAATTTTGTCGATTTCCCAATACTTTCTTGAGTAAAAAAGTCAGCGTTTGTCTTTCCGTGTCTTCAAGTACTCAAAACACTCGGAATTGTCCAATATCATCGTCGAAGAATGGCTACTTTTATAAAAGACCAAGTAAATACATTCCTAGAATGAAAGTATATAATTAGTGTTCCGGCTCGCTACGCGAGCCTGCACTCTAGAAGCTAAGCAGCTTTAGTATTTACGTTATTTATAATCAAATATGAAGTTTTTCAGTCAATTCAATGTTTATTGATTCATTCCACCTCTATTGAGGTATACAGTGAATGATACACATCTTTGACTTTATGTATCAAAGAATATGACCTGGGACAGACTGTCTACTAAGTTTCAATGGAATTGAAGAATAAGACATTTCTTTGTTTAAAAACATTGAGCTAAGTCTCTAGAGTCGGAATCTGCAATGAAAATTTTCAAATAGTTCACATTTAAATAATATGATGTTTATGAGTCGAGTCCATGTCATATTTATTGGTTAATTCCACCTTCTAATTGGGACATTTAATTGATAAAAAATATGCACATATTGAAATAGGGAGATTCAGTAAGTGATTTTTATATTCTATTCTACAATTCCGGTCTCACTTGGACTATCTTCAGGAGTGCACAGATTCACATAATCGTTATTATAATAATAATAACGATTTATTTGCTTGAAGGGATACCTCATACAAATAGATTGGTAATAATAATTTAATTATAAATCGGCTTACTTTGCTTGATAATACTTCGATAAAAACATGATCGATTTAAATTCAAATATTCAAAATGAGTCCTTTTAGTTTTAATGCTTCTTTGCAATGATATATATCGTAGCATCTTGTCGTGGTCAGGCAGGAGTGTAAGTCCTTGTTGAGGTTCACAGCGTCGCTAGAACATAAATATTTTCATAGGTGGACGTTTCGAATTGGGTTTTATATAGAACATCGAAAAATAAAATGCGACAGATCATTGTCTTCAAACATGTTACTTATGCTACATATTTCTTCTTCTTGGAATTTATGGCAGAAATCGTCCTGGTAGCAATATAAAGTTTTAGAGTTCTTAGTTGCCTTATTACTTTAAGGGTACAATAAGGAATTTGTAGGGAAAGATAATTCTCATTTATGTTTATGTTCATATAACTGATCGTCATATGACATTATTGAATTGGTTAATTCTTTCTTTAAGATAACGCAGCTCTGGCTCTCCCATACCCAGAAGAATTAGCTTTTGCCAACATGATTTGTAATTTTCGTATCCAATTGTGCCTCAGCAGTCCTTCCTCGCTGTTATTTGGATTTTGATTGAGAGAAAGAAGCGTATTATAGTAGATTTTGGCGTACCTTTTTTCCGGTATTAACAAAATTGTAAGCCCCCAATTTAACATTTTTTCCAGAATTGATACTTCCATTTAATTTAAATTTTAGGTTGTTGTCTGCCAGAAGTACATGCTTTGAAAAAGTTGCGTCATCCTTTTCTCTACTTGTTCTACTTAAGAGGAACCCAATACTTCAGCTGTTGTTGATCATGATGATTTGAAAGGAGAGGCTGGAAAGGAACTTTTTTCATTAGTTACATTCATTCAACATTCACTCAACATTTAAACGTCTCTTTTCTTCGCTTCTTCCTTGAGATTTGTCTTCTGGTCTGCTTCTTTTGCGATTTTTCAACGGATCTAACATTTTATGTCGATCGAAGAGCTTTCTATGCAAAGTCTGGTTGCCTCTAAGCCTGAAACCGCGAGCCTTACATTGAAATTGATAAGGTGTATATTATACATTTGAAATATTAGATTGATTTATTTAAATTAGGTCAATTCTATTTTTTAAATTTGGTCTAATCTAAGTCTTGAAGTTATTTTTGAACAAGTGTCAATAATTTTCAGTATATATGTATGTATCCTCACTCAATGCACATTATGAATTCCTTTTATGCGTTTGTAATGCTTGTACGAAGCAGTGTTTGCTATTTAGGGCGATGTACGCGTTCCCTAAACTTAGATGTATCTTAACCATTTTTTCTTACATTTAGAGTAAACTAATTCTATCAAATAATACTCACATGACTTATTCCATTGATTGATATTATATTATGTTTTTTCACATTTTCTGTATCATCAGGCTTACAGCAAATGCAAACACTTTAACGGATACAATCCATGATAAAAATTCCTCGCAAATATCAATTTGACATATAGCAATGAAATATCCATAATTCACGATTATCATTTTGCCCTCTCTGCAGGGAATTATAATTAATCAGTTCTCTGTTGACAGGGAATCAATGATATTTGTTTTCATGGTTTGAAATTGAGAGTTTTCGAAGCAGAGTTCAGTTAAGTAATAGGGTATTTTCGGTGCACGTAGTCAGTCGGCTATCCTTGAAAATCCTATTCATCAATTTATATCATTATAAAATGTATACATTATGCATGAGTGTGTGCGATACTAGCGCCTTCCAGAGTTTGTTAGTGGTACTGAAGCAGCGGTTTTTGTTTTCAAGCGGCGGCGATGCCTCGCATCCGACTAACAAGCGGGTATTGCCCGCTCTGACCATGTTTGTTTATTCGCCAATAATATAGAATCAAACAATTAAAATTTCATATTCTCATATGCAGAGTTCGATAGTGTAGGTTGCTGATCTGATCAGCTGCGATACCTAGACGGACGGAGATTGAAGACTACGTCTAACTATAAGGGATTGACGTGAAACATATGTGGGCAGAATCCTCAGAGCAACATTTCATATTTTATTCTAGCTTGAGCTGCCTGAAGCTGGAAACTTCTGACTTTTACTTGGTATACATTACAAGGGTTTATTTTGAATTAGTCGCATATTGAATTTTGGATGTATTAACGACATAATGAAGGATTAATGTCCAAGATGTAATCTAAATCATAATGTTCCCGGGAATATAATTACAATAAAATAAAATATTCTTGAAAAATACGGATGAAACATAATTATACTTTTCCAATGGCAATTGTACTTTTATTGATTTTAACAAAATATTGAATTATAATTTGAAACTAATTAGTAGTCAGCAGTTGTTAGGTACTTGTATATTTCCCATTCATTATTATCAGATTCATGGCAGTGCATTTCACACATATTGAATATATATGTTTGAAAAATGAATCTGCATGACACAGTGAAGCCACTTTACTATATCTCTAAAATATTTGGTCTGGCTGCATTCAAATGTCGAAAAGAAAATGATAAAGGACATTTCTATCCTAATTATGGAGTCTTTGCAATATTTCATTCGATAGCTATGATAACTCCGTTGTTATATGGTGTTTACTATATGGAATATATGGCAATTACAACCAAATATCATGCACTTGTTCTAAGAATTGAACTTTATTTAGGAATTATATTGCTGAGTACGATACTAATTTCACTTTTTGCCAATCAAAAGTTGATAATTATGGCGATAGAGGATATAATAAATATAGACAATCTGATGAAAACTTTTGGAATAAATATTATTTATGGAGATGCAAGGAAATTCTGTATTTTTCAACTTATGGGTGAGTACTTTCCAATTTTTGTCACCAATAATAGAAGATATATTCGCATTTATTTCAAAGGATGTGTATTTTCCGGAATAGTTTGTTTGATTATGACCGAGCGAAATGTAGTGAAGACTTTTTTTGTGAGAATAACATCAGTTAGTTATTCTTACAAATAATCTTCCATAAAATGTAAGTAATATTGTATTATTCATAAGTTTTTTGATACTTATCGAGATGTAATTTTGATCTGTGAATAAATCATATTCAAGTGCCCTGATGAAGGCTTAAACTAAGCCGAAAGCTGGCTAAAACTTTAAAAGAGAAATCTTTTATTATTTTGGCCAAAAAAAATTGTCAAGTCTACAAAAATCTGATATCTCCTTCACTAATTGCAGTTGCGATCAATCCTGACTCAAGAAAATTTCGGTTTGGTGAAACTGTATGAACCCCAGTGATAATAATGATAGTAATATATTTATTTGCACACTAATAATATACAAAAAGGTTTAACATTCAGCAATGCTGGTTTTCAGTTATACTAATAATAAATGAAATAAGTGTTTATTAGGTACATAACAAAATCGAAACAGACCATAAGTATAACTAGTAACAAGAAAAAAGAAATGAATGAACTAATAATTAATAATAATATATGCACATAATGCCGGTCCAATCTTACCACAGATGATTGAATGCAAAAGATTTAACTAAAATAAACTATAACCTGGAGACCAAAAATTAAACCAGCGATGGAAAAGTTGGACCTTGGGATGATCATTAAGACCGGTTACAACAATGAACATATAAATTTTTAATACACCAAGAGCAATACTAAAACTGGTGAGATTATTATATCAACGTAACAAAAATTCATTATTCAACTGAATATAAAAGTAAATGTAAAAGTAAAACATTTAAGAATAATGGACAAACAATCTACTATTGGGTGAAATGACTCAAGTCAACTGGAAAAGCTTTTCCTGATATTCTCTAAAAAACTCTTGCATGTTATAGTATTCTTTCTGAAGGAAAACTTCCTTCACTGTTGAAATACTTTGTTTCTTAGGTAACTGTTTGAGCTCAATTGATAAACTATTGTAAACTTCAATTCCCATATAGTATGCTGTTCTTTCAAACGATGTTGTCTTATGGTTAGGCAGATTTATAGTATTTTTTGATTGTCTCGTACTGTAGTGTGAATCAGCAGTAGGAAATAAGACGGGATTGTACAAAACATATTTATAGTCAATTCTAGGAGATATAAACAGATGATTTTTAGGATATTTAAATTTCTGAAATGACCACGACAGGAGTCTCTATAACCTAATCCTAGCATAATTCTTATTGCAAGATGATGAGATGATTTGAATGTTTTTTGTTTCGTTGGTTTTTGGTTTTTTCTTTTATGGCTTGCATCCCTTGATATCGTGATGTGACTCTTATCCAATGGTTGACTTCATCAACTGACTGTTATCGACCTGTGTGATTTTGCTTGTCCGCATCAAGCGGGCAAACACCTTATTCAACAAGCACTTTGTCTTGGTCTTTCATAACGGTCAGTTGTTGCCAAGCACAGATTTTTAAATATTTTAAATATTTTATTTTAAAATTTGTGACCGAAAACATGGTTGTTTTCCTTATTTTTATCACTCCGACTTTTATTTAACATATTATTACACACAAATGTCAACACATACACACTTTAATTTCATTGTAAGTACACTGTTAATTTCACCTCGTCATTTTATCCCTCATGTTAACACTTTTTGTACAATGTAGCACTCCTGAAGATGGTCCAGGTGGGACCGAAACTGTAGAGTAGAATAAAATAGAACTCTTGACTGAACTCCCACATTTCGTTTTCTTCATATCATCTAACAGTCAGCATTATCTACTACTACTAGAAGAAATATTCCTCATTCAAAAGATCCATCACTAGGTTAACTACCACTGGAGACAATGAACTCCCCATCCAGTGGTAGCTAACCTAGTGATGGATCTTGTTCTGAATGAGGTTTTGCCTGTACTCTCATTTAAGGTTCCGTTCATCAAAAAATATGTTGACGATCTGATTACAGCGGTCCCCAAATCTAAAATAGATGAAACTTTAACTGTTTTCAATAATTGCAATGCACACATTCAATTCACCGTAGAGATTGAGATGAATAATTGCTTACCGTTTCTTGATATGTCTGTAATTAGAAACAATGATGGTAATATCACTACTAAATGGTACAAAAAGCCTTCCGCTAGTACTAGGTACCTCAATTTCACATCAAACCATCCTAAAAATCAACTTATTAATGTAGCAAAAAATCTTTTTCCACGAGACATGCATCTCACATCTGAAATATACCACAATGAGGTGAATAATACAGTAATGGACTTACTACGTGCAAATAAATATCCGTGGGGTATCATTAACGGCATAAAAAATCAAATCAACAGCTGTTTACAGTCTAGCACGACAAATGTCAACAGATCACTTTTGACAGTGAAGTATTTCACTATTCCGTACATAGATGGAGCAAGTGATAATATTGGGAAAGTTTTCAAAAACAATGATAAGATTGAAATTTGTTTCAAGCAACACAAAACAGTGGGTAATTCATCTTCCAAAATTAAAGACAAAACGGATATGAACATGAGATCTAACTTGATTTATAAGATTCCATGTAATGATTGCACTTCACATTACACGGGTCAAACCAAGCAGTATTTGAAAACACGCTTGGATGAACATAAACGCAATTGTAAAAATGCCAAAAAAGATGGTGCTAAATGTGCGTTGGTTAGCCACTGTATCAAGACCGGACATTCTTTTGATTTTGCCAACACAAGCATTCTACAGAATCAAGCAATTCTTAATAAAAGACTAACACTTGAAATGTTACACATAAAACAGGACAAAAATAATATCAATGAGAAAACTGACACTATAGCCTTAAGCACAATTTATAATAACATTTTGAGATGATTTGAAAGTTTTTTGTTTCGTTGGTTTTTGGTTTTTTCTTTTTTGGCTTGCATCCCTTGATATCGTGATGTGACTCTTATCCAATGGTTGACTTCATCAACTGACTGTTATCGACCTATGTGATTTTACTTGTCCGCATTAAGCGAGCAAACACCTTATTCAACAAGCACTTAGTCTTGGTCTTTCATAACGGTCAGTTGTTGCCAAGCACAGTCTTTTAAATATTTAAAATATTTTATTTTAAAATTTGTGACCGAAAACATGGTTGTTTTCCTTATTTTCATCACTCCGACTTTTATTTAACATATTATTACACACAAATGTCAACACATACACACTTTAATTTTATTGTAAGTGCACTGTTAATTTCACCTTGTCATTTTATCCCTCATATTAACACTTTTTGTACAATGTAGCACTCCTGAAGATGGTCCAGGTGGGACCGAAACTGTAGAGTAGATTAAAATGAAACTCTTGACTGAACTCCAACATTTCGTTTTCTTCATTTCTTCTAGTGTTTAAGTGTTACCCCATACAGTTATACCATAAGACATTGCCGAATGGAAGTAACCATGATAAACTATTATCAGTGTTTCATTATTAACTCTAGGTTCAAGAAATCTTAAACAGTAACATGCAGAATCGAGTTTATTATGTAGCATAGTATTAGTACGCCATTTCAAGTCTCTATCAGTTTGTAAGCCTAAACATTTAGATGTGTAGACTTGGGTAATATTGTTGAACTGGATGTCCAGATTCAGCAATAAAGCTCGCGAAAGACAATACTGAATATGATTAGTTTTAGAATAATTCAGTCTAAGGTTGCTAAGATTGCACCATTGATCCAATTACAGAAGAAAACACTGAATTTTATCACCAGCATTATCAGCATTTTTATCACTAATCAAGAAATATGCATCGTTCGCATATAGAACGCACTTAGCTTCACTCATATAGAATGGCATGTCGTTGATATACACCAAGAACAGTAGAGGGCCCAATATTGAACCCTGGGATACTCCTGAGTCAGTTGTATCCCAATTGGAAAGACAGAAAGTAGAAACATCGTTGTCCAAGCTCTGTATTTTCACCGCTTGCTTTCTTTCTTGCAGATATGATGTAAACCAAGCTAACGCAAGACCACGAACGCCATATTTTTCCAGCTTATTGAATAGAATGCAGTGATTCACAGAATCAAATGCTTTGGATAAATTGCTTGAGATTCCGTAGACATATAGATTATCATCAAGATCGTCCAGAATACTTTGAATTGAAGCATTGATTGCAGTGGTAGTGGACTTTGATTTCAGAAAGCCATGTTGACAGTTGCTGATAATATTATTTTTGCGTACAAAAGATATCACTCGTTCATGCATCACTTTTTCCAATATCTTAGAAATCACTGGTAGAAGTGATATGGGTCTGTAGTTGTTGACATCTTTTTTGTTTCCTGATTTAAAAATTGGAGTGATCAAGGCTCTTTTATATATATCCGGAAATATGCCATTCTCAAATGAATGGTTTATTATAAATACAAGTTGAGGTGCAATTAAGCTGCCACATTCCTTGATAATAGCAGATGGAATATTGTCAAAGCCCCTGGATCATATACTTTTAAATGATTTCATTATTTCGGTGACCTCTTCTACGTCTGTTGGTTGTATATAGAATGCTTTGGCGTAGCGCGAAGAGAGAGAAGAGATCACTTGGTTTGTTTGAGTATTATGACCGAAGTGGACAAAATGATTATTGAATTCATTAGCTATTATCAAAGGATCATCAGGAAAACACTGAGTGTTTTCATTGATTTTTCCAGTTTCGGATTTAATAACTTGCTTGATATCCACAGCCACCCGATCTAAAATGGTTGAGTTGAACCTAGTATTTTAATTATCGTGAAATATTTACGTCGTTCATATTTTGATTCTCTATTCGCATCTTAAAAACTCCATAATTTCCAAAAATTGCCTATAAATGGTTCACAAGAATTCAGCCTTTTTTCAAAGAAATCATCGAAATAATCACACCTTTCTATCAACTTCATTGCTTGTTAATTTTTCCCATTTCGAAGTAGATTTTAAGAAATTAGAAGAGAAAAATTTCGAGCTGTCTCTAATATTATTTGTATATAAAGATCTAACCGAAAGTAGCTGCATTATAGTGTTAACTAATTTTTGGTAATCATTTACATTTAAATACTCCTTATTCTTCGGAACAAGCATACAGTCCTAGAATGTCTCTAGCATGTTGTGTGCGGAGCTCTTCCATGATATATCATAATCTTATCGACGGAAGATCCAAAATACTAGAAGTCAATATTATAATTAAAAAACTGTATATAGCTATTTAATTTTTTATTACATTCGCTATATGGAGAACTGAATTATCTTGATGGAATATCCATTTGATATTGTCACAAATTTGACTGTGAATAATTGATTATTTCAGGTTGCAGTGCAGATATTCATCCACTAAACTCATATAAACACAATATTGCTCAGTCGTTCTCATCTCTCCTAGCTCACGCTCTTATATACCTTATCCAACAATGGGCCAACATTCAATTGTCTAACAGTTGATGCCTGGCAACCACTGAACATCCAATAACCATAGGCTTAAAATTACGTCCGACAATTGAACATCGACTTGGTCAATACTAACTAGGATTACAGCTAGAATTAGTTATGGGCTGAATAGCGAATTCAAATAAATAATAATGTGAATTAATCACTTAAAATATTTCACATTTGTGACAATATTATCCGATCGCATCTGTTCATTTTGTGGCTTTGAAAAACTCTTGAAGGGATGATTCTCTTTATCAGAATCAATAATGTGATCTGGGAGATGTAATATAAATTGTAACGGAGGACTGCAACATCGTGCTAGAAATTTCATGGATAAGCCTTGACTATCAATAATAAATGATCTGAATTTTGCACTAATGTTGAATCAAATACAACAGATGAAAATTCTTTCAAAATCGATAAGGATCAAATTAATATACATATCTCTCTTCTTGGTGCAGTCAACACAAATTGAGCTTGAAGAGGGAGAAGAGAGCGTAGAGGAAGAAACGAGTGATCATGTGGAATTTGATGATGAATAGTGTAATTTTCTTGCTGCTACAATTCTCATTTAATCAATAAAATATTGTCCCATTGAATTTCCTTGATCGAAATATATCGTGAAGCTCCCACTGGGAAAATCACGTTGAGTACACTACTTCAGAGGTAGTGCAGAGATGTGTGTATATCTACGATCTGAAGTCGTGATAAATCGAGAACGGAGCTTCGTAGGGAAAAAGTATTTACACTTTTTTGCAGAAAATTTCACGATTCACAAACTTCTCCAGGTCCATTTTTCCAATAGCTTGCTTCCTTTCAGAGATATACGCAAAAAACTGAATTTTGTGACTTTTGACCGCGAATACGTACCAACAAACAAACTTTGAATATGTTAGAAAAAATCCATCACGTTCCAAGCAATTTACTGTGTTATTAGAAGAAATATCTTTCGCATCCAGAAAGAATATATTCGAGAACTATTATCACCGAAAAATATACATCCTTGAGACAGGATTCCTTCAAGCTCATCGATTAATATATTACTTCTCAATATTTTCTAACGTTCGCTGAAAATCAATATTTGCACTTTGATTTGTAATTTTTAAAAACTGTAAATACTTGAAGATCTCCATTCCCCCGCGTTCAATTCCTGATTATAAATTTATGTTTTTTTTTTGTAGGTTTCAGCTGTATTTCTTCACTGAAACTAGTGATAGAATGGTTCAGTCCGTTAAATCCAGTCTTCACTATCTATTTTATATGTAATTTGGTTGAATATGTCAACACAATTTCAGTGTTCCAATTCATTAATTTTATTCTTCTGTTGAGACAACGATACAAATGGATCAACCAGAGTATGAAAAAACTGCGGAGAGATATATCAATGAGACAAATTCACGAAAGAATGTTCGCATTGAAAAAAGATTTCTCTGTTAAACAGATAGCAGTAATAAATTTGGGCAATACAGTAGCAGAAAATAAATTTGAACAGTTAGAATCATTTCAACATTTGACGCAAGTTCATAACAAGTTGTATCATGTTGGACTTAGAGTTAACAGAGCTTATTCTCCATTATTATTAGTGGCAATTACAGTTAAATTTTTCTTGTTGATAACGCAATTATTGAATATGTATAGAATCTTAACTGATTTTCCAAATAAGAAAGGTTCATTGATGGTAATAACAATTTTTATAGTATTACATTTTTGTAAGTTATTCATGATCACAGCTGTATGTTCTGCCACTGTAAATGAGGTATGTTAAGTTTTATTAGTATTGACATTTTGAAACTAGTTACTAAGCGTACCAAAAGAAGGACGCCGAGATTTAATTATTCAGTGGTTACATATTTTCATATTATCGAGGTACATCCATTCGAACAAGTGTTAAATTAATTTTTTCTACAAACGTCAAAAAATGATGACATTTGTACATCAATATTGATATGCGAAATGTCGCATTGGAGTTGTTTATCTTGACAACGTGCACAAAGTATTTTGCGCACTAGAGCGAAAAATATTTTGTGCACGACGAAAATGATCACATTTTTGAAATAAATTGGAATAGATGAAACAAATCGCTTTATTTAAACATTATGAAAACTCATTAACTATTATCATCATTGCTATACATATTAAAATTAATAGTGCAACCGCTACATGTCCCTATATATATTCCACTTGTAGAAACATCCAAACATTCTTTGACAATCTTATTCTCACATATTTCATTTTTCATGTTCTTGGTTATAGTACATTGTGCTGGTGGGGCATTAGTACTAGTGGAAATATGTGAAGATGAATTTTCAGTTTCACAACCCGAATTTTTTTTGATATTTTCATTCTATTTTCTATGGAATCTTCAATATACCCTTCGATAACATTGGAGGATTTCCATCCTCCATGGCGCTTTAGACAGCTTATGTCTGCTCCTGCATCTGCGAGGAGTGTCGCAGATGTCCTCCTGAAACAGTGGCCGGTGTAGGCTTTGGCATTTGGTAGTTGGAGGTATCTTGCGATCATTGACGAAACTGAACCAATGGTGTTAACTCCAACTACTTAGGTGTAACATCTATCTTTTTGGTATCTTAAGAATAAACGTTTATTTGTAGTATGAATAGGACGAAGGGTCAGATACTTCCGATATAATTTGATGTGATTGAGATCTGTCACTGTGAATGTTCGTGAGACATTTGTCTTGGTATAGGGTATTTTGACTATTGATACGCGACCGGCATCCTCTACATCATCAATTGTCATCTTCATAAGTTCATCCCGACGACACGCCCCGGAAATGCCCATAACCAGCAAAACCTTAAAAAAATCTCATGATTTCAATTAATTCGTTAATTACAGAAAAATCGGAAAAATTACCTTCATCAATAAGTAGTCATCATTATTTGCTTCTGATATGAACTGATTTACTTGTTCCCCCGTTAAAACTATTGACTTCTTTACCTGATATCCTACAGATTTTTTCTTTAAATACGGCACTAACTTCAAAAATTTTGTCACATTGATGTTTTCTTCAATGTCCAGAGTAGACTTCAACATAGAGTATACGCCTGTTGCGTATCTTCATATTTCGACGAAAGCGCCGCATATTATTTAAAAATCACAACTTCGAGGTGTGATGTCACCTGTCAATGTTTTGAAATATGTCAATCTGCTTTGAAATCAAAACGAAATCTATGACGTACTATCTGTATTCCTAATAATAATATTGTATTTGATTTATGACAACATTTGTAGACAAAAATATTCTAAAAGAAGCAAATCAACAATAGTCATTATTATTTTTTATTGTTTATGTGACTCATCAAAAGGTAATCAATTACAGTTAGATTCATAATGTGTTATATACGTACATGATTTAAATGGACAATCCTTGGAGGAAAGAGATATTCTCACCTTGTTTATCTTTAATACAATTCTTGAATTTTAAGAAGGAAAAATATAAGGCAGAAATTTGGTGCTTTCATTAAAGAATTTATGTGATTAAGAAACTTATCTCAGTGGTATTTATTGAGTTTCTTCACAATTATAATATTTAACTTCTCTTAGAGTGGTTGATACTGAGAATTGAATACATTTTTATAGATTATTGCATAAAATCAAACTCGTTGACCTGCTGTTATCCACATTTCTCTTTGTTCTGCTTTATAATCTCTTCCCGGAGACCTATAAAAATTAGTTGTGGGCTGTTTGCTTTAGTATTAGTGCGTCAAACAACACAACAACTTCTAAGTGAATGATTTATACTTATGATTATCGAATGATATGACATACAAAAATGACGTTTGACAGTTTGACGTTTTTGACGGCACACCTCGTAGATGTAAAATTCAACCGATAGAGCGGAGCCACTGAGGATACGCAATAGGCGTATAGTGACCACAGTGTAGAAGACTTGACTGATTTGAATTTATTCTCAAAATAAGCGAGAAGAACGTTTTCATTCACTCTTGATACATTTTTGACCGAACACCAATCCTCAAATTGTTTGTATGCATTTTCATATTGTATTCTTGATTTTTCGGGTGATAGGTTAGCAACTGCATTATCTGCTACTTCGTTAATATCTTCTGCCATTTTCAACATGCACATCGATTGAAAATAGGTTTTCCAAAAGTGACGCTGACCAAATTTGTTCAGAAAAATATAACTGACATATGCGAGCATTTGTTGAATTTTGTTTGCGTAGTTACAGAACAACAGACTAGATTGCAATAGAATAAATCTTAAATTTTGTATTTTACTATGATTTTCATTATTTTTTTCCACCATTTTTTGACGTCTGTGAGAAGAATGTTGTATGTAACACGCGCGCGAAATTTCTTTGGTGCTTTCGAATGATTTGTGTCTTGGCTGGCGCCTCGACAAAAAACTTTCATTCTCAAGCACCAAAGTATAATTTCGTGCACTAGATACATAAATAACTATTTACTGGACCAGTGATTCGACCTAGGACGTAAACAAAAGCCGACTTTTTGAAAAACCGGTAACAGCCGGTTTTTGAATGTTTGTCAAAAAAAAAGGAATAGAGTAGGAGAAAATGTTCTATTCGATTTATATAAAATAACAGAAATCAAGATCTATATCAAAGTCAAAAGTCAAGATATGATCAAAAAGTAAGGATTATACTTTACTCACACAAAACAACGACAACTTAAACAAAAATTCTGAATTACAATTACAAATAATATTTATATTTATTCCACTGATTGTGAGTTTTCCTGAGAAAATAGGATTTTGAAAAACATAAGACATTCAACGGTGGCTAAGTCTTATTCTTGTTTTGGACATAATAGTGCCTGATATTGAAAATACCCGTTCACTGGCTACTGAATTTGGTTTTATAGTTTTCAGGGTATCAAATAACAAATCTAAGTTTTTGGTTCTTCCATTCGTTGCCTCAAATAATAGAAATTCAGCTTTCAGAGTATTTGGATTCGTGAGTTTTTCTTCAGGATCTTCAAAAAGCTTATAAATTGATTTTTCAATGGCTTCTTAAAAATGCATTACTCTGATGAGTAATTTCTTCTATTTGTTCCTTATCAGGATCGGTTTCCATTAAAGAATTTGTAACGTTGGAAGAATGTGCCGTCCGGCATAGAAGGAATAACAAATCAAATAAGATAAATGAACATTTTATTTTCACATTATAATTTAAATTTTTTCAAACCGGTTTTCCTATTTGAAAAACCAGTTTTCGGAAGTGTCACATATATCTCAAAAACCGGTTTTCGAAAACCGGGTTTGAAAAACCGTCAAATCCTAATTCGATCCAAATTATCAGGAAGTTACTGTGCTTTTGAAAACAGAGAGAAGAAAGTGCACTAATTACAATCTGGTAAAAATTCTGATGGAAACTGTTTAGCAAACTAGGAAAATTGGTAGGAGAATAAAGGAAGACTGGCTTTAAGAAAAAACTTAATAATTTGGAAAATACGGCGACGTTTCGGCCATTGATTGCGGCCATTACTCAAGTCAGCTAGGTAAACATTAAAGTTTATTATATTAGAGTCTGTTTTGACTCGTAGGAGCTGTGACTCCACGATGTTGTTTCAACTTTTTACTTTGAAACTATGTAAATAATAAAGGAGTTAACTCCATTTTTATAATAAACTTTAATGTTTACCTAGCTGACTTGAATAATGGCCGCAATCAATGGCCGAAACGTCGTCGTATTTTCCAAATTATAAAGTTTTTTCTTAAAGCCAGTCTTCCTTTATTCTCCTACCAATTCAACTTACTATCGGCTTTTTAAATTCTTCAACTTATCAAACTAGGAAAACTAGCTGTTCAAATTGAGGGAAAAACTATTCAAAACCCATTTTTAACAAAGCATATTTACTGAAACCAGTTGAGTCAAAGTTACAGTAAACAATTGAGACACAGATAACATTCACTCTACGCATCGTTTAATGTTCGTGAAATACCAATTTTACGCATGGTCGTAAGAAATAATTAATTAATTAATTTTTTTTTCAGTCAAAGAACGTAACGGAACAAGTACACAAAATTTTAGAAGGCAGTTCAAAGATTGGGAAACACGTAAGTTGATATAAACAAGATAGTTTCATGAGGAGTATGAATATCTATAATTCTTTTTTACTTATATCTTCCAGATTGATGGAATGTCACTACAAGTTCTTCATCAAGATATGAAACTTCATGCTGCTGGATTTTTCAGTCTAAATTACGTATTAATGTATGACGTAAGTTGTAAAATGTAAAATTGCAAGTTCACATAGGATCCTCCTTACCATAGTAAAAACAATTAAATGGCTCATTAATAACGATGTTTCTCGATATAATCTACAAAAAATTTTGCATGTAGAACATGTTCAAGAAATGGAGGCTGTATTTTACTTCAGACAACATAAACATTCCAATTTGCATTAATCCCACAGGCTGGATTTTTAGATAGGTTATTACAAATGCTATGTCAAAATTTTCCATCGATCCCGCTTGTGCGTTGCTTCATATTCGAGATCAGAAGTCACAAATTCTCATTATTTGTGTATATCTCTGAATCTGTGGGAGCTACTAGAGGAATGAGCAAGACAGAGTTTGCGGACCGTAAAATTCTCTTCATAAAAGGAGTCAATACTTTTTTACCTATAAAGCACCGTTCTCGAGCTATCGCGATTTCAGACCGTAGGTATGCACATATTTCCGCTCTACCTCTGGAGTTAGTGTAATCGGTACTTTTTTGTAACGTGGTCTATGCAGAATTCTAAATAATTATTTCACTCACGTCAATTATGCTTACAAATTTTGCATTGCTACAGTGACAATTGATAATAAATCGCTTGCCAACCGAAATTTACTTGTGTGAATTCACAAAACCATTTTATCGCGATAAATTGCCTTCGCAATGAAGAAACAATATACTACTTTAATATAAACAAACAATTAGTTTTCGAATATGTCAAAATGGAACCGTTTTGGAAATGCATTTTTCGGGAAACTCTGAAAATACAAAAAAAAAATGTCAAAAGAGTATATAGACGATAATTTAGAGCATTTTGCAATAAAAAAAGTTACTAGTTGCAGCCAACATCATTCAATAGGTACTTATGATAGCAATTTTATTTGAGAAATATTGTCCACAAATACCACTCGCGACTTTAATTTTATATCAATTTTTCTTCCAAACATTGTTCACTTTTAGGCAACATCCTTTGAGTCATCTGCTAGGTTGAATCCCTCGAGCTACGCTCTCGTGATTTGATCGGACAAATGACTCTCACAATGTTGCTAGGTAAACAATGTGTCCATGAAAATTTTATTGATTATTTCACTCATATCAATTATCCTGACAAATTCTGCATAGTTACAATGACAATTATAATAATAAACTCCTTACCAACGGGAATTTACCGAGGTAAATTCCCGTTGGCAAGTGATTTTTCGCGATAAATTGCCTTTGTTATGGAGAAACAATACACAGGTCTAATATAAACAAACAATCAGTTCTCGGAAATGTCAAAATTTAATCGTTCTGGAAATGCATTTGTCGCCAAAAGTAATAAAATTGAAAATAAAAAGTCTAAAAATACAAGAGTATATGAAGACAATTTAGTGCATTTTTCAATAAAAAAGGTTAGTAATTGCAAGTAACATTATTTAATAGTTACTTATAGTAGCAATTTCATTTGAGAAATATTTTCCACAAATACCATTCGCGACTTTAATTTTATCATAAATTTTTCTTTCAAACATTGATTACCTTTAAGCAACATCCTTCAAGTCATCTGCTCAGATGGAATCCCTCGAGCTACGCTTTCGTGATTTAATCGGACAGATGACTCTCACGATGTTGCTAGGTAATCAAAGTTTTCAAGAAAAATTTATTGATAAAATGTGATATTATATACGATAATTCCACTCCAATATAAAGTAAGCCATAAGTAAAACAACAATTTTATCGTTTTGACAGCGGATAAAAAGGAAGGTAACTTTTTGCGACTGATGGAACGTTATTTACCTTTCTCCAACCAAATTAAAACAATCACTATATTAATGTCATTTGTATTAGGTTATAACAAATCCGACGTAATACCGCAAGTATCACGATTGACTTCCTATTTATCTTGTTATGAGGCCCATTACAATGTGATACGTTAAAACACTATTTATTTTTATTAAAGTCTGAGTGCTGATTTTTATGTATGGCTTAGGGAATATTGCTAAAAAATAATGAACAACTCTGCCAGACACTTCTCATTGACGATAGTTTCTGCTAGCTTGCAGAAAAATAACGAAATCCTACTGCTAGTCTGGGTACTAATTTTTATATTATGATACTCAGGCAACAACTTCAATACTTTTTGTTACTTGACCAATCGTCAGGACCAAACATCCTCCAGGGACAATTAAAATATCAATGTGAGTACAAATAATGACCTCGCGCTCATACTTACAGCGACATTTCAATTGTGTCTGGTGGATGTTTGATCCCTACGAATAGTCTGGCTGCTCACAAAAATTATTGAAATTATTCCCTGAGTATCATATATAAAAATTAGGACTTAGACTATTAGTAATATCACGGTATTTTTCAGCAAGCTTTAAAACATCTAGCAGGAGTTACCGCCGATGAAAAGTGTCTAGCAGTGTTGATTTTCAATTTTTAACAATATTCTCTAAAACAGACATAAAAATCAGCACTGAGATTTAAAGAAAAGTGAGTAATGTTTTAACGTACCTCTAGCACCTGATGTGAATTGGCCATTGGCACAAGCTAGCAAGTATGCATACAATCAAACTACATACTTGCACTACTCTAGTCCACACATTTTGTTCCTCAGGAAATAAGTAATGTTTGGAGGGCATGGGATCTTGCTCTATTTGAGGCGGCCATACCCTTTCCAATCCTATCCTGTATATACATGAATTCTTCTTTATTTTGATAACAAGAAGACTGTTGGCTGCACTACTCTTAAGGGAAATAATTAACAATTCCATTCTAGATTGCAGGTGCCTTGACCACATATTTTGTTATCCTAATTCAATTTGGCGTCGTGAAACAAAATCAACTACAGGACTGCTCAACTCCAACGAATATCACCAATTGATCTGCCTAATTTTAATTCAACGATAGAATAAATTGTTATCAATGAAGCGCTGGTATATTAATGTTCCGCACTATAGTAGATTTGATAGAAAATACTGCTAGTCAGATAAATAAAATGTTCAAATCTAGGTATGAGAAAAAATTATGTCCAGAGTTTCATTTTATTATAATCCCTTTAGTCAAACATGTTCAGGTTCACAAACAAAATTTTATATTCTCTCTGTAGATGTATGTACTAAGTTATATTAAAATTGAAATATTCTTAAATCCTACTACCGCCTTAAGCTTAAAATTAGTAAACTCACCGCGAGAATTTGGTTTAATAAACAATGTCTCACTCATAAAGTCATACCCAACTACGCGCGCATTAATATCAAATCTAAATCAAGAACTGCAATAGAAATTAAAAGTGAGTCTGAAAATAACTGGATAAAACGTGAAATAAACGACGCCTATGAAACTAAACAAAGCCTTGACAAAAAACTTTTTCAAATCCATCTAGAAATCTCAAACACTTTTAACACTGAAATTTGGTTCAAAATTAACGACTTACTAATAATAGCATTCATAATACAATGAAAAGTAAATGCGAAACTCTAAACAAGAAACTTGACAAACTAAAAACACAGTCCACTAATAATAAAATTTCCAATAATAATAATGACCATAAGTTCTATAAACGAGTCGAGAATCTTACAAAAATAAATTTTACTAATTCGGAAATTGATGTACTTAACAACGGGCTTAAACATAATCAACCAATTAAACATAATCAACCAATTAACTTCAAACATAATATCGGAAACCTTATAATAGATACAGAAGACGCGATTCAAAAACTCCGGATTGAAACACAAGACAGATTGAGACATTTTGCGGCTAACGAAATAGAGAAAATCATAAAAAACGAAGCTAATAATAATAAACCAGATAAACAATACAAACGTACAGTAAATTCTATTAATAATAAAATGACTGAGAATAACGCGATCCTTACTAAAGCCGATAAAGGCAATACCATTGTTATAATGAATAAAGACGAATACATAACAAAAACTTTAGATTTTATCAATAATAATGATTGTACTGAATTAAAAACGGATCCCACTAATAAATACCAACTAAACTTGAAAAACGCGATAAAACAATCCCCTCTTATAATAGATAGCAATAAAAAAATATTTTCAATTTAATATGAATCCGCAAGCCCCGGTTCTTAAAGCTTTACCTAAAATTCATAAAACTAACGTACCAATAAGACCATTAGTTAACTTCACGCAAGCACCGACCTATAAAATATCCAAAACACTCGCCAATATACTAAAAACAACGATTAACTTAGACAATAAATACACAGTTAAAAATAATACTGATCTAATAAACGAAGCTAAAAATCACATTATAAATAAAACCACATGGCTGATATCATTCGACATAACTAGTTTATACACTAACATTCCTATAAATGAAACGATTAATATAATAAAAAATACCCTCAACGATAAAAACTTGAATACCGATTTCACTGAACAATTAACTAATCTCCTCACTACAGTACTCAATCAAAATTACTTTAAATTCAATAATAAATATTATAAACATAATAATGGCCTGGCTATGGGAAGTCCTCTTTCTGGTATATTAACCGAAATTTTCTTACAAAATTTTGAAACTAAATTACTCAATAACATCGAACATAAATTTAAAATCATTAAATGGATACGTTACGTCGACGATATTTTATGTATAACAGATTATAATAATCCACACGAAATACTTCATGAAATTAATAACTATAATAGTAACATAAAATTCACATTAGAAGAAGAGTTAGACAACAAAATTAATTATCTGGACCTTACCATTCCAAATCATCTAATAAAATCGCTTATAATATATACCGTAAACCTACCCAAACTGATAATATAATACACGCGATTTCAGAACATCCCAAACAACATAAATACGCGGCATTTAGAAGTTTATTTCATCGTCTTGAAACCGTTCCCTTAAACAAAGAAAATTATAATCAAGAGCTTAAAACCATTCATCAAATCGCGACTAACAAAGGATACTCTGATAACACAATAAATGAAATTCATAAACAAATTAGAAACAAACTTCATAATAAGAATAAACCTATGATTAATGAAGAACCAGCTAACAAAATTTGGACTAAATTCACATACATCGGTAAAAAACACACGCAATAACCAAATTATTTAAAAACCAGAACATAAAAATAGCTTTTAAAACTGAAGACAATTTAAAAAACAAAATAAATCCAACAATCGAGAATAATGATAGATACAATAAAAGCGGCGTATATAAATTGAAATGTTTAACTTGTGATCTAAACTATATCGGGCAAACAGGACGTAAATTTAAAGACCGTTATAAAGAACATATTAACTCATTTAAAAATTTAAAAACCGACTCTTATTACGCTAATCACCTTATCGACCATAAACATTCAGCAGGTAAAATTGAAGATATAATGTCAATATGTAAACAACAAAGTAAAAGCAACAGATTAAACATAACGGAAAACTTGGAGATTTTTAAAGAAAGAATCAAAAAACCAATTATAAACGTTCAAATAAACAGCCAATCTGACATAATCTTCCAACCGTTGAGACTCCTTCATGCTACACCACCTACCCTATCAGTATAAAGCCATCATCCAACTCCCAAATCCTTAGTCCACCCACACCTGATGATGTTCGAGAGAATGAAACGCGTTGTGACCAACATTGTGACAATTATGTGACTGAGTTAGTGTCTTGTATGGTTAGCTACATTGAATTGTATTTTTTATCAATCTTTGTCTCAAACCATACATTGAGCATTATCTTCAATCAGTTACTGTCTATAGAGTTCATAGAAGGTAATATTTTGTGTTTAATTATTATTCAAGAATAGACTGTAGTTTTGTTGAAAAATAACCGAATACACAGTTCATGGAACAAGATATGTCGCCAGGAGAAACAAGGATTGCAAAGTTGGTCCTTTGTTTCAATGTTAAATATTGACACCGTCAGAGGCGTCGCAAGCGGGGGATGCAAGGGGTGCACGGCACCCCGGCGCCAGTTGGGCCCCAAATATAATTCTTTAAGAATAAGACCAATTTCTTCAACAAAATATTTTATTGGAGCTAATCCACAATCAACAATCCACAATCCATAATCCACCATTCTATTTTGGATAGGGAATAAAATTGTGAATTTTGAATCAGGAATTGTGCGTTTAGGATTGAGATTGGGATTTTGGATTGAGATTGGGTTTCTGGACTTTGGATTTTGGATTGGGATTGGGTCTTTGGATTTTGGATTTTTGATTGGGATTAAGATTTTGGATTGGGATTGGATTTCTGGACTTTGAATTTTGGATTGTGATTGTGGATTTTCAATTGGGATTGGGATTGTGAATTTCTGATTGGGATTGGGGCTGTGGATTTTGATTGGAATTAGGATCAAAATTGTATATTTTGGATTGGGATTGTGATTGTGCCCAGCAGTGAAATCAGAGCCCAGCAGTCGTCCAAAAAGTCCTCCAGTAACTGCAGAAGATCAGTACATCAATAGCAGCTGTTCCTGTCCCCAGATTCAACTTTAAAGAAATCAACTGATTAATTTTGGCCCGCTGCTTGCAAAGTTCAAGTGAGTTTGATTTCTTTTTGAATTTTCCGGCTTGTAGTAATTAATTTGTTGTAACAGTTGCAGCACGCGAAGAAGCCACTTCTCTGGTCTAGGTTTTGCTGGGGTTTTCCTAGACCCAAATGGAGAATTCTCGGAGAAGAGTTCGTCTCTTTCTCCTCAGTCATTGCCTGGGGACGAACAAGGCTTACAACAACGCCATAGCATCGCGAAGAAGAGTTCCAACAACACAGCAGCATCGAGTAATCAACAATTAATCTTCGAACCTTTGTACCGTTTCCTTACTTCTAAAATAAACTCATCCCTCAAAATTTACTGTTGTATTTATTCATAAAACCCATTCTTATTGTTTTCAGGAATAGTTAGGAGGATAAATGTATTGTTAAATAGTTTGCAAAATAAATTAAATCCATTGATAACTTGTATGTTTTATTTTTTAATGTAGAACAGGCTTGAGCAATCCAGTATACTTTTCGAATGATAAATCATTTTAATACTTATCCCTCTATTGTAACAGAAGTAGAAGTAGAAGTAGAAGTAGAAGTAGAAGTAGAAGTAGAAGTAGAAGTAGAAGTAGAAGTAGAAGTAGAAGTAGAAGTAGAAGTAGAAGTAGAAGTAGAAGTAGAAGTAGAAGTAGAAGTAGAAGTAGAAGTAGAAGTAGAAGTAGAAGTAGAAGTAGAAGTAGAAGTAGAAGTAGAAGTAGAAGTAGAAGTAGAAGTAGAAGTAGAAGTAGAAGTAGAAGTAGAAGTAGAAGTAGAAGTAGAAGTAGAAGTAGAAGTAGAAGTAGAAGTAGAAGTAGAAGTAGAAGTAGAAGTAGAAGTAGAAGTAGAAGTAGAAGTAGAAGTAGAAGTAGAAGTAGAAGTAGAAGTAGAAGTAGAAGTAGAAGTAGAAGTAGAAGTAGAAGTAGAAGTAGAAGTAGAAGTAGAAGTAGAAGTAGAAGTAGAAGTAGAAGTAGAAGTAGAAGTAGAAGTAGAAGTAGAAGTAGAAGTAGAAGTAGAAGTAGAAGTAGAAGTAGAAGTAGAAGTAGAAGTAGAAGTAGAAGTAGAAGTAGAAGTAGAAGTAGAAGTAGAAGTAGAAGTAGAAGTAGAAGTAGAAGTAGAAGTAGAAGTAGAAGTAGAAGTAGAAGTAGAAGTAGAAGTAGAAGTAGAAGTAGAAGTAGAAGTAGAAGTAGGAGTAGGAGTAGGAGTAGAAGTAGAAGTAGAAGTAGAAGTAGAAGTAGAAGTAGAAGTAGAAGTAGAAGTAGAAGTCTTCTGAACGATAAGAGCAACAACGCTGAAATTCATAATACACATAGGCCTTTGCAAACACTCTAATTTAGAATCACTCGCATCCTAATACATTCTTATATAGGGTGTTGACTTTGATCTAGCTTTTGAATGGTAGCTACAACAACGCTGAAATCTATAATGCACATAGACCTTGATGAACACTCTAATACAAAATAACTCGCATCTCAATACATTACAATATAGGGTGTTGACTTAGACCTGACTTCTAAACAGTATTGACAACATCGCTGAAATTTACAAAACATATAGGCCTTTACTAACACTTTATTCTAAAATCACTCGCATCTCAATACATTACAATATAGAGTGTTGACCTTGACCTAACTTCCAAACGGTACATACAGTAACGCTGAAATTCATAATACACATAGGCCTTGATAAACACTATGATATAAAATTACTCGCATCTTGATACATTGCAATATTAGGTATTGACTTCCACCTAACTTCTAAACAGTAGATACAACAACGCTGAAATTCACAGCGCATATAGACTTTGACAAACACTTCAACATAAAACTATTCGCATCTTAATGCATTGTAATATAAGGTGTTGACTCTAATCTAACTTCTGAACGATATATATAATAACGATGAATTTTATATCACGCATAGACAATAACAAACACTTTGATATAACACCACTCGCATTTTGATACATTACAATATAGGGTGTTGACTTTGATCTAACTTCTAAACGCAACGTACAATAACGCTGAAATTCATAATACGCATAGACCTTGAGAAACACTCTGAAATAACACAACTTGCGTCTCGATACAATACAATATTAGGTGTTAGCTTTGACCTTTATTCTAAAGGATACATACAACAATGCTGAAATATATATTATATATAGTTCTTTGTAAACACTTTAATATGATACCTCTTACATTTCGACACATTGCTGAATAAGGTGTTGACTTTGACTTAACTTTCCAACGCTACATACAACACTGAAATTTATAATACGCATAGGCCTCAACAAATACTCTGATACAACATCACTAATATCTCGATATATTGCAATACAGGGTGTTGACTTTGATCTAACTTCTAAACTGTACATGCAACAATACTGAAATTTATAATATGCATAGGCCCTGAAAAACACTGTAATATAAAATCACTCACATTTCGATACATACAGTATAGGGTGTTGACTTTGCCCTAATGACAGAATAAAGCAGATGTTACTCGAGATATTACCATTTAAATGCGAGCAAATTAAACTACACTTTTATCATTTTACTATTACCATTTTATCTGTTACTAATTCAAGTTTCACCTCCTAAATTCAGCCGTGTGTAGCGAGCGCCGGATGCAATTCAACTGCGCGTCGCGCCGCCCAAATCAGTCTTCCAGCACACATCAAAAATTCTTTGGTTTATTATTACAAGAATAATTACTTTTGTTGCTAATTGCTTTAACATGACACTGGGTGTCACAACAACTACGCGTAGTACCGTGACGCTCATCGATGCGAGTGATTAATTAGAAATGACACTAAAAGACCGATAATTAGTTCAATTATCAAACAATTTCTATAACAAACAAATGGATGAATTATTAAAAGTATAATTGTGCCCAATTTTCGGCTCGTCCGACAAAATTAGATTTTAAACGCTTAACGATTCAAGGCGGTGTTGAAAAATGTCAACGTGATAAAAAGAAAGATCGAAAAAAGTCGGAGACACTAAAGGAACAGCAGTCATTTATTTATTTCATTTTATTTCGTATTCTAATGTAATTTTAGAGCTTAATAAGCACTAAAAATTAATCTAAAAAATTTTCTAGATGCGAAATCTAATATTGTACAGCTTTTGTTAGAGATATTTTTTTATAAAATGATTCAATTATACAAATAAAAATCTAAACGAAAATATAATAAGTCAGCACCAGTTATCCTATTCCGTACCTCTTCAGCGGCAGCGGGACAGGAGGCTTAACCGGCGATCGACGCATCGCTTGCCGGTATTTTATTTATCTCAATATTTCTTGATGCATTAAATGAATAATTAATATATACTATAAATCTTCTTCAGAATTTAATATAGAGTCTATTATTGATCAAAAGTAATTTATTAAACATTAAACAAGCTCGTAATATTAGGTTTTATTTATGTCAACATCAATACTCTCTGCGATACAACTAGTTCAGTCATTTTGTTAGAGGTGGCAGCACCTATCACGTTTTGGAACTAAATTTTATTAATAATGAAAAATAGCGACTATTTGGCATATTTATTTGATCCAAAGTATTCTTAATATTCAATTAAGATTGAATTTGATATGTTTGGATGACTAAATTATCAAATAATCTTTTATTCAATAAACATTTATTTGTTGGCACTCGTTGACAGGTGCTGCTACAGGCGGAGAATTTTTGAACTTTACTCCTGACAAGAATAAAATACAAATTTGTTGTAATAATATATTTAAATTTCAACAATACAATTCATATTTACTTCAAGAATTGAATATACAGGACTCAAGATTATCTTACAAACTAATTAACAAATTATAATTAACCCTGAAAACAATTCAAATTGTATTTACATCAAAAATTAAAAATAAAAGTTATTATTGAATTTAATTTATTTTGCAAACTATTTAACAATACATTTATTCTCCTAACTACACCTGAAAACAATAAAAATAGGTTTTAAAAATAAAACCACTGTAAATTTTGTGGAAATGATTTTATTTTGGGAATAAGGAAAGGGTACAAAGGTTCGAAGATTAATTGTTGAATATTCGATGCTGCTGTGTTGTTGGAAGTCTTCTTGGCGATGCTGTTGCGTTGTTGTAAGCCTTGTTCGCCCCCAGGCAATGACTAAGGGGAAAGAGACGAACTCTTCTCCGGGAATTCTCCCTTTGGGCCTAGGAAAACCCCAGCGAAACCTAGACCAGAGAAGTGGCTTCTTCGCTCGCTGCAACTGAAAAAACAGAATAATTATTACAAGTCGGAAAATTTAAAAGCAAAAATTGAACTCACTTGAACTTTGCAAGCGACGGGCTGAATTAAAGTTGACTTCTTAAAGTTGAGTTGAATCTGGGGCCTGGAACAGTTGCTACTGATGTGTTGATCTGCTGCAGTTACTGAAGGACTTCTTGGACGGCTGCTGGGCTCTGGTTCTACTGCTGTTGGAAGAATCCTTCGACAGCTGTTGGGCTCTGGTTCTGCTGCAGCTGGAAGATTTCTTTGACGGCTGTTGAGATTTTGTTCTGCTGCTGCTGGAAGACTTCTTGGATAATTGTTGAGCTTTATTCTGCTGCTGGGCTTTAGCTCTGTTGCTGGGCTTTTATTCTGCTTCTGCGGTCTGATTCTGCTGCTGGGCTCTGGTTCCGCTGTTGGATGATCTAAAAACATAAAAAATACAAATAAATTAATAAATTGAAGATCATTATTTACAGTAGTTAAAAACAGTCATATAATGAGTGATATTATATTACCTAGCTGATGATGCGATGATGTTATGAAGATCCACGGCCGGCGACCTGAAACAGAAACTTAAAACAAATTTTGGTGAATCACATTCAACAAAACAAATAAAGAGAGTTGATTTTGGCTGCTGGGCTCATCCTCAGCTCCTCCCTCGTTGTCCATTCCCTCGTTGTCCACCTCATCAGCTGGGCTCATCCTCAGCAAATGATCTGAAAAAATACAAATTAATTAGAAATTTGCAAAAGAGCAATACAAAATAGTTGAAAAAAATTGATTAGAACCTGAAGAGCAAAGTTTATTAGTCAACTTACGTCCTTTTGTTGATTTGTTGGAGGTGGTAATGATGAATTGAAGAAGCTGAAAGGGAACTTTTTTTGATTAGTTGCATACATTCAACATTCGTTCAACATTCAATCGTGTTGTGTGTTTTGGTTAGTGTTCGAAGAGCTACGCGACGAGTGATTGTTGCTTTATCATTACCCGAAGTTATTTTAAAAGTGCTCAATATATTATGCTACTGATATTGACTCTACTTTACTACCCCAATGAGTGCCTGAGCGCTCAGACACCCAAGCACCGGTGTGCTCGTCGTTTGCAAAATAAAAAAAAAATACGTTGTTTGAATACGTGGCCAATGCATATTCCGAGGCCCGCGATACCGCCTAATTACGCGATATGGTAACCTTAAGTATCGGTCTCAGCTAATGTTGTTTCTTGAACTTAATCAAGGACCCCCGCCAGCTACCATATTTTCCGACTTCCGATAGGTACATATCGAGAGTATGCCGTTACTCCCCAGTTAATTCGCTCGTTCGCCCTAGAACTCATTGCAAATCCACGCGGTGGTGTTCACCAGGGGGGGTGCCTCTCGTAGCGGTACCTACGTGTGCACCGATTCCCACGTTGGACCTCTCATTACAGGCCTTTGCAAAAAAACCAAGACATTTTATTTATTTATTACATAATAAAAGCAAAGACTAACATCGCAAATACGTGCCCCTAACGGACACGCAATGCGGAACAAATTCACCCCAATTTACATATTTAAATAAATACACAAAATTTTGATCTCTATGTTAATAAGCAAAATTCACAACCCCAAATATAATGAAACACTTTTAAAATATTTATATTTTCAACGTATTTCGCGAGAACAGAGTAACGCACTTCTGTTCTATTCGATATTGAAGCAAACAATGATCAGAATGCAACGATCTCCAACTCAATTTATTTTGAATCTCCGAGCTACGTTCGGCTGTCCATAGCGCGCAATGTGTTAGAAAGAATACACAATATCAAAAGATACCTCGTAGCGCTCATACAGTATACGGCCAAGCCCGTACAGAACCAAACTAAACAAGATTGCGCAACGTGAAACTTTAATTTAATTTAAAATTTATTTAAAAATGATGAATAAATTTGAATTTTGTATATTTGAAGAATAAAAATATTCAATAAATATTAAAACAATAAAATCAAAGTGCATTTTGAATGCAAATTACAATTTTTCCAGAATATTTGTTGCTACATTATTTTTGAAATCAAAAATAGGCAGTTAAACCCTAAAGTATTTGATAATATTTTAAAATTGCTCAAGGGATGTAGATTTATGCAGCCCCTAATCATAATTGGTACACGAGCCATTAATTTTAAATTTAAGAATTAAATATCTCGAAGACAGTTGATAATTTGTTATATTGCACCGCTTAAAATAAATATTTCTTTTTGCATATACCGGGGGTTGTAAAAAACTCAAATTGTAGGTACATACTCAGGATGGATGTACCTATATGTAGAATAAGTGGCAGTTCTTAGTTGCAATTGGGGCATGAGCTATAGATTTTTAAATTAAATATTCTAAAAAATAGTTAAATTTATTATATTTCACCATTCGAAACGAATTAATTTTTTTTGCGTATACCAGGTGTTGTAGAAAACTCAAATTGCAGCTATATATTCAGAATAGATGTATCTATATGCAGAATAATTGGCAGTCATTAATAGTGATTGGTGCACGAGCTATAAATTTAAGAATTGCATGTTCTAAAAAACAGTTAAATTAATTATATTTCACAGTTCGAAACAAATTATTATTTTTTGTGTATACAAGCTGTTGTAGGAAACTCGAATTGTAGGTACGTACTCAGGATGGGTGTACGTTTATACAGAATTATTTGTAGTCATTAATAGTAATTGGTGCACGAGCTATAAATATTCTAAAAGACATTACACCGCTCAGAACAAACTAATTTTTTTTGGGTATTCAAGGAATTGTACAAAATTCAAATTATGACTACTTACACAGAATGAATGTACGTATATGCAGAATTATTTTCAGCCATATATTGTGGATGGTGCGTGAGCTATAAATTTTTAAATTAAATCTTCTAAAAAAACAGTCAAATTTATTACATTGCACCGTTTGAAACAGATTTTTTTTTGCGTATACCAGGTGTTATAGAAAACTCGCATTGTAGGTACGTATTCAGGATGGATGTACGTATATACAGAATTATTTGAAGTCATTATTAGTAATTGGTGCACGAGCTATAAATTTAAGAATTAAATACAAAGACAGTAATAATTTATTATATTAAACCGCTCACAATAAATATTTTTTATTTCCGACTCGGTGGAAAATACCTCCTTTTCTCCGTTTGAACGACGTGGAAAATACCGTATTTCTTTTGTCTGCCGGTAATACATTATATCTTTCTGCAAATATAAAATGATCAAATCTTAGCAACTGTCAATCTGTCAATAACAAAAATATACGATGACACCGATAATTTTATTATAAAAAATGGATTTAATGAATACGTTGAGTACAGAAAACTCTAAAAAAACATCGAAAGTTGACGTATGAAAACAGGCGAGGCAAATTGCAATCAGTTCCTTGCCAGATAAGTTATTATATAAGAGTTTCCAGTTTTACTTTTTACAGATATTGAATTATTTTTCTGCGAGTATTTATATGTTTTCTTTTCGCAAGTGATCTTGTCGGGGGGCTCCGCCCCCCAGGCCCCCCGCAAGGACTCCGTCCCTTGACCCTGCCGGGGCTTCGCCCCTGGACCCTCCCACAACTTCGCCTATAAAACCTGTCAGGAGCCTCGCCCCTGATCCCTACCGAGAGCTTCTGCGTGTGACACACAAGGCGGCACTTTCGGTGCTGGTAATTGGAAAGAATATCCTGTGCACTATGAAATGGAATCAATTCCGTCCCTAGTTTTGGGTATTTTCCACCGAGTCGAAAATAAAATAGCATATGTCCCTCATGTGAAAAACCTGTCAAATTCCACCCTGTTGTGAAGTGATTTGCAATCACCTACGTTCCGTGTCAAAATATCGCACTCGCCGAAGGCGAGTGCGATATTTTGACACTCCACTCCGGCGATTGCGACTCAATTCACAACACGGCGGAAATGACAGATTTTCCACAGGTCGGGCATAATCTACTAAAAATTCTTTGCGTATACTAAGGCTTCCAGAAAACTCAAATTGAGGGTAAGTACTCAAGATGGATGTAGGTACTTGCAGAATAATTGGAAGTCATTAATTGTAATTGGTCCACGAGCTATAAAATTGAAAGTTAAATATTCCAAATGACAGGTGATAATTTATTAAATTGAACCGCTCAGAATAAATTATTTTTTCATGCGTATACCGGGAGTTCCACAAAACTCAAATTGAGAGTACGTACTCAGGATGGATGTACGTATATGCAAAATCATTGGCAGCTATCAATTATAATTGGTGCACGAGCTATAAATTTATGAATTAAATATTCTAAAGCACTTTATATACCTGTATAATATTCATGAAAATTATTGACGTGAAGCCAATGTTTTATAAATAACTTTTAATTGAAAACAAAATACTGAAAAAGTAAAGCTACTTTATTACATTAAGGGTTGAAGATGAACAATTGATACAAATTGTATAATAAATGGCATTACTCAAGCTTTCTATAACCGTTTTGTTAATCATTCTATGATTATTATTTTAGGAAATGTGACAGATTTTCTTTATTACATTCAGCCCCCTAGTCCAGCAGGATTGAAAGATGAAGGGTTCAAATTTATTTTATAATAAATATCATTACATAACCTTCCTTTTAACGTTTGATTTATTATTCTACGATTATCATTCTAGCAGATATAAGCTTTCAAAATGTGACAGATTTTCGTTGCAAAATTTAGTCCGCTCAACCGACCTAAATACAAAGGATTGCAATTGATTTTTGTTTGCAATATTTGGCCCTTTGAGCCAACAGAATCAAAAGATAAAGGGTTGAAATTAATTTTATAATAAATGTTATTACATAACCTTCCTTTCGGCGTTTGGTTCATTATTCTACGATTATTATTTTAGGTGATAAAAGCTTGGAAAGTGTGACGAATTTTCGTTGCATTATCTAAACTGAAATGACTGAAATAAAGAGGGTTAGAACCGGTTTTATATTAAATAACAAAACAACTAAAGAGACACATTTTTGTTGTAATATTTGATCTCCAATCCAATAGGGTTGTAATATAACAGACAGGGTTAAAAAATGAAACTAGCTCTATAGTAAATTGTATTATATAATCTTATAAATAGCAATAGGTTCATTATTCTGCAATCATTATTTAAGGAGTTACAAGCTTTTGAATTGTAACATATTTTTGTTGCAACATTCGACTCTCTAATCCGGTTGAGCTGAAACATCAAAGCTTCAAACTGGTTTAATAATAAACGGTATTATACAAGCTTTCAATTAGCGTTTGATTTATTACTTTACGATTATTATTTCAGTACATACAGGGTTTTAAGTGTGATAGATTTTGGTTGATTTGAGTGCAGTAAATGTGTGTAATATTTTGAAAATAGAATAAAGCTACAAAAAAATTGTTTCACATGATGAATTTGTTTATAGGTTGATGGCTGTTGACCATGAAAGTGCACTAAGTGGAAAAATTAATTAGAGTTGCACTAATGAATATGATTAATATTTTATTTGTTATGCATATTTTTCCAGCATCAAAAGGTGCCTATATGAATGAATTGAAGGCTGTTAACCTTCATTTAACTTATTTGAAAAGTGAATATCATGAAACTGAATCCGTTCCATTTTTTAAGTAATGTTTATTATTATTAGCCATGAAATATTTTTGTTGCATTATTTAACCCCTTATACCGCCAGAGTTGAAAATAGATTTTATAGTAAATATTATTACATATTGTTTATAATAGCTGTTGCTACATCGCTGCCCTATTATTACGTAAAACTTTCAATATTTTTTTAATAACATTACGTGTGAGAATGCATTCAATGACTGTGAATCAATATTGACCATAATTTGTACAACGGTTGCATGTGGTTTTCATCGAGTGTAACAAATAATATCTAAATCTAAAACTGGTGTTGAGTGGTAAAAAAGGATCACCTTCAGACAAAAAGTGAATTTCAATTTTACTAATACCTTTATATTTAGATCAATATGATTTTCATTGACTTCTAATTTACTCTGTAGCGTACTTGTCACAAAAGCTAGGACGGCTTAGAAAATATCAATGTGCACTACAATAGTGTCTGCCATACTCGTATCGGGCAAAAGGCATGATCTATTTGTAAAATATTATCAAATTTTGTACTTGTTTCGGAATAATTAGGTATTTGCGCTACCTTTTTCTTGGCTCAACAATGGCCCAAATCAAAAATTGTTTCAAATAAAGTCTCATTTATTTTTTGAATTGAATGTTATGCTATAATTTTTTGGTTTGTCACACCCAAAATTTGGCGGGTGCATCATGTTTAAATTTTACTTTTTAAGCCCAAATTGAATCGATATCACACAGGCCAATGTAAACGTAGCATAATTTCTAATTAATTATTCTCTGAAAACATTTGTTAATAGTGGGATCATTTCGGAATAATTTGGTTGTGACGTTGAAACTAGCAGTTCAAAATGTCTGTGGTGCTACAGAAATGTTTAAATAGTGAAGTTCTTGTTACAAATTTGTGTCCAATTTATTATTAAAGTGTCAAAACCGTCAATAAATTGGATAGTTTAAAATGTTAGGTAAGTGTAGTATTTGTTGTAAATTAAGTTATTACTTAAAAATAGACTTTTTTGGTTTTAATTCTGTATATTTAATTTTATTTTTGACGTTTCGACTCTTTAACCGAAAGTCTTCATCAGAAAAAATGATACAAAAATAAACAAGGCAAGAAGATATCTAGATAATTAGAAATGAAAAATTGAAAATATACAAATAACTAGATGTGAAAACGTGGATTCCACATTTAGTGCAAAAAGAACAAAATTCCTCTGGCATTTACCCAAAGTCTGAGGAAAAACCACGTAGAAACCTCAACAGAGGAAACAACGATATGAGTCTTGACAATTATATAGAGAAAAAGATTTAATTGATATAACACATTGGGACAATGTCTCGTTTCTGCAAAGCACATAGTTCCAAGGTCCAAACATGTCATAAAAATTTTTAAACGCAAAACTGAATTTCAATAATCTACATCTACATAAATATAAGAAAAACAAGTGTCAAGACAAATATTTCACAAATCAGGAATAACTATTATAAATGAATGAGATAATATGAGTCTTGACAATTATTATTGTCAAAAATGAATGAATTAATATAACATACAAGGACGATGTCCCGTTCTTGCGGACGCACACAGTTCCAAAGTCCAAACATGTCATAAAATTTGCTTTACAAAACTGAGTTTTAATTATGTACATAACGTAATAAAAATAATAATCAAGACAAATATTTTACAAATTATGTATGTCTATTATTGATTATTGGAAGCCAAACATTTGCCAACTCAAAACCATCAGTATGGTTGAAATTATCCGGATCTTTAATTATTTCAATCGCTTCCCTGACCAATCTACCATGAATGGATGAGCATCTTGCAATTACTCTTGTTTCTTCGAACTTGATGTCGTGTAAAAACTCAATGGCATGATCAGCAACCGAAGACTTATCTAATAATAATGTTCACGAAAACATCAAATTCACACCGGAGCTAGAACGTAATGGCTCATTGCCTTTTCTTGATGTGAATCTAGAGCGAACCAATGATGGTAGACTACTACCCGCGGATAATGGCGTGAGTAAAAATTATGTTTCTTCACCCTATGTCAGTAATGTTTCAGAGAAGATCGGAAGGATCTTGTCTCAGCATAATTTCAAAGTTTCCTTCGCTCCTGTCACGAAAATCAAGCAGTTTTTGAGACTTGTCAAGGACATAATCCCTTTACAATCTTTGGGTATTTATAAGATCCCCTGTACCTGTGGGAAAGTCTACGTTGGACAGACGGGCCGAACTGTGAATACTCGCATCGCTGAGCATAGAAGATGCATAAGACTCAATCACCCAGATAAGTCTTTGGTTGCTGATCATGCCATTGAGTTTTTGCACGACATCAAGTTCTAAGAAACAAGAGTAATTGCAAGATGCTCATCCATTCATGGTAGATTGGTCAGGGAAGCGATTGAAATAATTAAAGATCCGAATAATTTCAACCACACTGATGGTTTTGAGTTGGCAAATGTTTGGCTTTCAATAATCAATAATAGACATACATAATTTGTAAAATATTTGTCTTGATTATTATTTTTATTACGTTCATGTGCATAATTGAAACTCAGTTTTGTAAAAAAAAATTTTATGACATGTTTGGACTTTGGAACTGTGTGCGTCCGCAAGAACGGGACATCGTCCTTGTATGTTATATTAATTCATTCATTTTTGACTATAATAATTGTCAAGACTCATATTATTTTATTCATTTGTAATAGTTATTCCTGATTTGTGAAATATTTGTCTTGACACTTGTTTTTGTTATATTCATGTAGATGTAGATTATTGAAATTCAGTTTTTCTGCTAAAAAAGATTTTTATGACATGTTTGGACCTTGGAACTGTGTGCGTTGCAGAAACGGGACATCGTCCTAATGTGTTATATCAATTAAATCTTTTTTTCTTCAATAATCGTCAAGACTCATATCGTTGATTCCTCTGTTGAGGTTTTTACGTGGTTTTTCCTCAGACTTTGGGTAAATGCCAGAGGAATTTTGTTCTTCTTGCACTGAATGTGGAGTCCACGTATTCACATCTAGTTATCTGTATATTTTCACTTTTTAATTTCTAATTATCTAGATACCTTCTTGCCTTGTTTATTTTTGTATCATTTTTTCTGATGAAGACTTTCGGTTAGAAAGTCGAAACGTCAAAAAATAAAATTAAATATACAAAATTAAAACCAAAAAAATCTATTTAAGTATTTTAAATATTTTACAGACGTGAGAAAATGTTATTTTTCTATCTGACATATTTATTTTTCCATGGCGTCCTTGTCGTCGTGCACATTTCTCCCGCTGTCTTTTTTTGCGATGCTCTCTGTTGGCAGCATACTTTGCCACTTGATGTGAGAACGTCGACTACTCGAATCACTCCATCTTTTCCTAGATATACTTCTGTAATTCGACCCTTAGGTCATGTATTTCTTGGAAGGATGGAGTCTACTATTAATACTACATCACCAATTTCTGGAATTGTTCCTTGACTGGTGGTCTCTCGCCGCTGTTGTAATGTAGGAAGATATTCTTGGACCCACCGCTCTCAGAACAAATCGGCCAGTCGCTGTGCTCTTTTTCACATCTGCTTCGCTGTCAGGTTTTTATCATCAAGATTACCTCCCGCCGGTAATTTGTTCCCACTACCTAATAGTAAGTGATTAGGCTCTTCTGGATTTACCGATACATGAGTGAGAGGTCTCGAATTAACTATATTTTGAACCTCTGCCTACAATGTTACTAAGGTTTCTTCCCGTGGAAATTTCTCATGCAGTACTGCTTGAAGAGCTTCCTTCACACTTCGTACTAATTTTTCCCAGGCTCCACCCATGAACGGAGCTCCTGGAGGTATGAATCTCCATCGAATTTGATGATTTGTAACATCTTCTCGAGTACCTTCGAGAGCCTGTTGAAGCTCATGGGCTGCACCTTTGAAATTAGTCCCATTGTTGCTACAGATTTCTGTCGAACACCCTCTTCTGGCCATCATTCTTCGTAGCACCGATATTGCCGAGTCCGTCGAGAGAGACGCGGCTACTTCTAGATGGATAGCTCTTGAGGTTAGACAAGTAAATAATGCAACATACCTCTTTTCATGTCTTCTTTTCACGGTAACTTCTATAGGACCAAAGTAGTCTAATCATACAAAGTAAATTGGTCTTTTGTGGTGAGCTAAACGTGCGATTGGATGATTTCCCGTCGCAGGTGTTGGTGGACTCTTCCTTCTATGGCAACACGGCTTGCACTGCTTCACAATATGTCGTACTGAGGGTCTGATTCGTAATATCCAGAATCTCTGTCTCAGTTCGTTCATTACTGTTTCAATACCCCCGTGACACATTATCTCATGAACGTGCTGAATGTAGAGTTTAGTGTAAATGTGTCTTCCGTTTAGAACCGATGGATATTGCTGCTCTTCGCTTATGCCTTGAGTCATTGCTATTCTGCTATTTATTCGAAGAATTTCTTTGCTGTCTAGAATCAACAAATTAGAGAGTCGATCCTTTGTCGTCGACTTAGTACCATTTTTGACACGTTGTATCTCTTCTTCGAAACTGTCACACTGAGATCTCTTGATCCACGCTTCTTCTGCCGCCTGAAGATGCCGAGCTTCCAATGGATTATAGATTCGAGGAGGGTACAATTTATGAATCATTTCATTCTTTGGTTTTCTCTTGTGTTTTCCATTAGTACTGACAGCTGAATGTCTTTTCGCTTTGATGAGCTCAATGAATTGGAAAACTCTAGCAGTTGTCCTAATGAGTCGTAGCTATGACGAAAATCTCTCAACATCTGGAAGTCTCCATACATTTTCCATGGATGTAAGAATAGTCAAACAAGGAGCTATTTTTCTCTCTTCGCTTTCCTCTGGTAATTCCTGCTTTTCTACATTCTTCTTCTCTTGTGACCAATATTGAAAGTCTTCGTAGAGAAACGCTGGACCTTTGAACCACCTGTGGGTTGCGTTGAAATGTGGTGGTGTTTCTCTTGTGGCATCATCAGCTACATTTTCTTTGGTTGGTATCCATCTCCATTCGCTGACTTTAGTCAAGTCTTCGATTTCTACCAGTCTATGTGCCTCAAATGATTTAAATAAGTGGGGAGTTGCTCGAATCCAAGATAAAATTGTCTTGGAATCAGTCCAAAATAATCTTTTGTCAGGTGTGAAATCTTGGTCTTGGACGGTTGCAGCCAATTTACTTCCTAGCAATGCGGATTGTAGTTCTAGTCGTGAGACGGAGAAAGATTTAAGAGGAGTCACTCTACTTCTTGCTGCTGCTAGTGTTACTTTGATTGTTCCATCTGAAAACTGGAACCGCCAGTAGACGACAGCAGCGTAGGCTCTTTCGCTTGCATCGATAAAAGTATGTAAATCTTGTCGACAGTTACCCTCTGCTCCGTACCATCGTGGTATTTTTAATTGTTTAAGTTTCTGAAGATTATTTTGCCATTCTTGCCATGGTTTTAAAAGTTCCTCCAGGAGACTCTCATCCCATTTCACTCCCATTCTCCATGTTTCTTGCATAAGATGCTTGGCCGGGATTGTAATCGGTATAAGCAGGCCTAGAGGATCGAAAAGTCCCATGATGTAACTCAGTGCTTTTTTTTTGTTGGTATTTCTTCTTGAATAGCTATTTTGACGTTGAAAACAAGACAGTCTTCTTGAATGTTCCATTGTAGTCCCAAAGTTTCCTCGAAATGATTGTGCCTAGGAAGATTTACTGTTTTAAAACTTCTGTGGTCTGCTGGTACATCGTGTGGAAATTCCGGCTTGTTAGAAGTCCAGCCCCGTAATTCAAAACACGCTCGTTTATGGACCATATCAACCTCTTGAGGTACTTTCTTTGCCTCTTCTACCATGATAAAACTCTTCAAATAGTCATCCATATAATGGTTACGGTAAATGGCCTCTACTGCCTCCGGATATTGTTCGGCATATTCTTTAGCCTGTTTCATACATCGGAACCGTAGGTCCATCTGCATCCAGATATTCTGCTATCCGTCTATCAATCATAGTTATAGTTGACCCCTTATCTAGAAGGGCAAACACTTCAACGCTTTTATTTGGGCCTGATAATATTACTGGTATAACTTTTAGATACGTCCTTGATTGCAGTGATTTGATACTGTTGGCAGCTACAACTGAAGTTACTGTCTTCTCCTGAACTTCACCTATTTTCTCTCTCTTTTTGTGTAGTAGCCGATGATGCTTGAATTCACACCCTGGTATACCACATACTTTGGCTTTGCAGAATGTGCGTCAACTTCTTGACGTCAAACAGCGAAAACACATACCATACTTTTCCGCTAAGCTTCATCTTTCATCAACACTCGTATCTTTGAATTCAGAACAGTCAACGAGTTTGTGATCTTCTGAACAATGTGGACATTTGATTTTTTTTCCTTCACCGGGTTTATCAGTAGCATTGAAACTTCTTTCAATTATTTGTCTTTTATTCATTTTTTCTTCTTGAAAGACTTCAGCTTGTGCGAATGGTCCACACTTATCTGCTTCTTCGATCAGGAACTGCGAAACTTTCACGAGCTCTGTAATTTCTTCACGGTGTGACGCTGCATAATCGGTACCTTAATAGCGGTGACAACTTTTCTATAATACTTCTCGCTAATTCTGAATTGTATAAATAATGTTGCTTATTCAATGCTTCTCTGGTCGCTATACTGCTAGCAAACTGACTCGCGAAGATGCAGATTTTTTTAGGATTATCCCCTGGCCTAGTTATCTTCTTGAGCTTATCCATTTCAGCAATGACTAAAATATCAGGTCCACTGAATCCTCTCTCCAATATTTCTAATATTTTCTCAGAGCCCGGGTCGGATAACGGTTGACTGTGCACTGTTTCTTTGGCGACACCCCGTAGGGATTTTCGCAGCCTGGCTACATTCTCCACCGATGAGAAATAGTGTGCTGTGTCTCTAAAAGCTGCCCGAAACACCAGCCAGTCTGCTCCATTTCCATCAAATATAGGTAATTCTTGTGAATATCGGCGTGGATCTCTGTTTGGTACTACCTTAATCACTTGCATGATTGCACTTGCTAGTTCTTGAATAGCTTCTGGTTTACGGGTTGCTTTTGCTCCCTCATTTCGTTCCTCATAAAATCGTGTCTGTAATGGAAGCCCTCCCTGTTTCCTAGATGATTGTGGAACAGGACATGGTTCAACTGGCTCTCGCCGGTCTAAGATTTCTGCATCTGTACGGGTATGGCCGGAAGCCGCCTTATCTAACCAGTCTTCAAACCTTTCATCCACTTCATCTTCAGCTGAGTCAGAATTTTCTTCCATTGAGTCCTCCTTCTGAAGTTCAAGCCTCTTGAGCTTTGCCTGTGCTACTTTGACAGCAGCTTGAGACTCCTCAAAAATTCTTCCCGCTAATTCTTCGTGAGCAACCAATACTTCCAATTCTAGTTGTTTCCTTCTACTCGATTTTGCACTGCAAGCGACACCAGAGTGAGCCTTATTCATTTTGTTCTTGCCTTTGTTTGACACCGAATTATTATCTAAACTCCAGTCAAGTTAAGAATGCAGCACGATCTTCGGAAAACGGTCGGCCACGCGCATGTCTCCGCCCAATTTCCTTGGTAGGAGACTCCAACTTTTTCTTTCAATCGCTTCTCATCCCAGGCCCGTGCTAATTATTATCTTGAGCTCCCCCGATTTTTTCGCGTGTAGTGGAAATTTTGCAGGATTAGAGTGATACATGGAATATCAAAGAAATAGGACTCTTTCGAATATGATGGATGATTGATTATAAGTTTCTCGCGTCATGTTAAATTTGAGATTATTCACCTCCTACGGATTAGGGGCCAAAACTGAACTATACCAAAAATTCAACGCAGCATCAATAATAATAATTTTCAACAAATAAAGTGATACATGGAATATTGAAAGAGCAGGAATTTTTTGAATATGATGAGAAATAACATGTTTCTGCCGCCACATTGTACATCAGATTATGCGCCCCCTACGAGTTAGCAGGCCAAACTGAACAACATTTGAAACTCAGTAGAGTGTCAACAATGAAGATTTTGCAAGATTAGAGTGATACATGGAAATATTAAAGAACAGGACTCTTTCGAATATGATGGATGACTATAAATTTCTCGCAGCATGTTAAACTTAAGATTATTCATCTCCTACGGGTTGCGGGCCAAAACTGAACTATACCAAATATTCAACGCAGCATCAATAACGATAATTTTAAGCAATGTGACGAATTAGGCCTCAAAATCCGTCACTGTTGCACATCCCAGAGCCTTTTGCTACCGTCAATAATTTTTCAGTCCATCACAATTTTATTCACTTCTTGCGCACCTGTAAACTACAATTTCAGTAACTCTGCTTCAATATACAACATCACTTACCGTCAGCTTATCGGTCTTCAACCGTTTAAATACCGTTAATACATTCTACATGTGGACGAATAAGGTTAGGTTTTAAAAACACATGAAATTAAACGAAATTGAGATCGTATGATCTGTATTTATGTCTTATATCTTACCGTAATAAAGTCTGAATGTAATCCACCGTTGTCCTGTAAATATGTTGTATATTGTATATTTTTTTGATATTATGTTCGTGACCGCTGACAAATACCCGAATAAAAACACCTGACATTTGACAGTTCAACTAACCGACATAATCTATATTATCGACCGATTGGAAAATTATTTAGGACAATTTTAATATTAAGAAAATAAAATCAGAAAAGGATGTATTCGACAGGAAAGTGATAAGAAATGTATTATTGTAATGAAATTTGTATTTGAAATATTACTTCTTCTTTTTTCTGTATTTCTTCTTTATATTATTCCTAGCGCTAGTATGGATTTAATTTTAAAAACATGTTAAGTAAGGTTTCATTAAAATATGGGTATAAATAAGGTCTTCTGGCCGACTTAAGTCACTTCTTTGTAAGTCAAGCCTTCTGAGCAGCCGTTCCAAGTACGCTACCAGTTCCGATACCGAGCGTCATCTTCAGAGTGTGTACCGTCCAAGAGAAGTTTTTGTGCCAAGTCCGTTAGCACAACTGTCCGACACGATTTGTGAGTTTGTTTTGTTTTTTCTAAGTCCGTAAAAGGAACTTGGAGTATTTTTGCTGTTTTGAACTTTGAATATTTTTGCTGTTTTAAACTTAGAATAATTTTGCTGTTTTTGAACTTAGAATATTTGTTGGATTATTTAACGTAGAAGCACTGCTGAAGAAGTCTTCGTGATTTCGAAGCGTTGATTATTTAACGTAGAAGCACCGCTGAAGAAGTCTTCGTGATTTCGAAGCGTTTGATTATTTAACGTAGAAGCACCGCTGAAGAAGGCTTCGTGATTTCGAAGCGTTTGATTATTTAACGTAGAAGCACCGCTGAAGGAGTCTTCGTGATTTCGAAGCGTTTGATTGATTTAACGTAGAAGCACTGCTGGAGAAGTCACCTGGTGACTTCACAGTATCGAACCGACTTAACGTGGAATCACTGCGAGGGAGCAAGTTTGGTTCCACCCGCATAGAAAGCTCTCGTCATCTGCGACCGCCTAAGTCCGTAATGCGACCGCCTAGGTCCGTAATGCGACCGCTGGTGTCGAGTGTCATGTTCAGCCGTCTGTCACCGTCAGCCAAAGTATCACCGTACAAGTTCCTGTAGAATAATGTTCTATGTTCATCGTCATCGTTTGCGCGTAATAAATCTCATTGTGACACCTACCTCCTGATAATTATTTCTGACAACCCTAACCCTTGCCGTCTGAGCTATCCAGCCGTCTGAGCTATCCAGCCGTCCGTCATAGAAAAACTGCATCACCGACCGTATTGGCGCCCGAGCACACCGTTAGCAGTTTTGAACAGCGACGTCAAAAGTAACAACCCCGCCATCAGCGAGGTATCGTTACAACAAATAGAGTGATACATGGAATAATGAAAGAGCAGGAATTTTTTGAATATGATAAGAAATAAAACATATCTGACGCCACATTGAGCATAAGATTATGAACCTCCTATAAGCTGGGGTGCTAAACTAAATAACATTTGAAATTCTGTAGAGTGTCAACAATAGAAATTTAGCAAGATTAGAGTGATACATGGAATATCAAAGAAACAGGACTCTTTCGAATATGATGGATGATTACAAGTTTCTCGCGTCATGTTAAATTTGAGATTATTCGTCTCCAACGAGTTGGAGGTCAAAACTAAGATATACAAAATATTAAATGGAGCATTATTATTGACAAATTCTAATAAATAGAGTGATACATGGATTGTTTAAAGAGTAGGAATTTTTTGAATTTGATGAGAAATAACATATTTCTGCCGCCACATTGAACATTCGATTATGAGCCCCCTACGAGTTAGGGGGCAAAACTAAACGACATCTGGTATCCAGTGGAGTAGAGTGTCAAAAATGATAATTTGGAAGATTAGAGTGATACATGGAATATTTAAAGAACAGAACTCTTTCGAAGATGATGGATGATTACAAGTTTCTCGCGTCATGTTAAACTTGAGATAATTCAACTCCTATGGGATGTGGACCAGAACTGAACTATACTAAATATTCAATGGAGCATCAATAATGATAATTTCAACTAAATAGAGTGCTACATGAGATAATAAAAGTAGAGTAATTTTTTGAATATTATGAAAAATAGCATGTTTTTGGCGCCACATTGAGCATTAGACTATGCGCCCTCTACGAGTCGAAGGTCCGAACTAAGCAACAAAGAAAATTTACTAGAGTGTCAGCAATAATAATTTTTGGCAATTAGAGTAATACATAAAATATTAAAAAGACAAAACTCTTTCGAATATGATGGATAATTACAAATTTTTCGCATCATATTTAACATGAGATTTTTCACCTTTTACGGATTGGGGTCGAAAGTAACTATATCAAATACTTGATGGAGCATCAATTATGATAATTTCCAATAAATAGAGTGATACATTGAGTTACGGAAGATGAGTAATGATGGATGATTACAAGTTTCTCGCGCCATGTTAAACTTAAGGTTATTCAACCCCTACGAGTTAAGGGCCAGAATTGAACTATATTAAATATTCAATGAAGCATTAGTATTGATAATTTCCAACAAATAGAGTGAGACATTGTATTATAAAAGAGGAGGAGTTTTTTGAATATGATTAGTTATAAAATATTTCTGCCGCCACATTGGACATTAGATTATGCGCCTCCTACGAGTTGGGGGGCCAAACTGAACAACATTTGGAATTCAGTAGTGTGTCACTCTATTTGTTGAACATTATGATGAATGATGCTCCATCAAATATATGCTCTAGTTTAGTTTCGACTCCCAATTTGTAGGAGATGAGTATTCTCATGTTTAATGTGATGCGAAAAACTTGTAATCATCCACCATATTCGAAAGAGTTCTGTTGCTTCAATATTCCATGTGTCACTCTGATCCTGCAAAATTATCATTGTGGACACACTACTGAATTCCTGAAATGGTTTAGTTCGGCCTCCCAACTCATAGGGGGCTCATAATCTAATGTCCAATGTGGCGGCATAAATATGTTATTTCTCATCATATTCAAAATATTCCTGCTCTTTTATTATTCCATGTATCACTCTATTTTATGGAAATTATTATTATTGGTGCTACGTTGAATATTTGGTATAGTTCAGTTTGGCTCCTTAAGTCGTAGGGGGCGCATAATCTAATATTCAATGTGGCGGCAATAATATGTTATTTATGATCATATTCAAAAAATTCCTGCTCTTTCAATTTTCCATGTATCACTCTATTTGTTATAAATTATCATTATTAATACTCCATTGAGTATTTGGTATGGTTTAGTTTTAGCCCCAACCCGTGAGAGGTGAATAATCTCAAATTTAACATGACGCGGGAAACTTGTAATCATTCATAATATTCAAAAGAGTCCTGTTCCTTTGATATTCCATGTATCACTCTAATCTTGTGAAATCTCCATTTTTGACACTCTACTGAATTCCAAATGTTGTTCAGTTTGGCCCCCCAACCCGTAGGGGGCTCATAATCTAATATTCAACGTGGCGGCAGAAATATGTTATTCCTCATCATCTCATCATATTCAGAAAATTCCTTATCTCTAAACACTTTTTTTGTTAGAAATTATCATTATTGATGCTCCATTGAATATTTATTATAGTTCAGTTTCGGCCCTCAACTCGTACAAGGTGAATAATCTCAAGTTTAACATGACGCGAGAAACTGGTAATCATCCATCATATTCGAAAGAGTCCTGTTCCTTTGATATTCCATGTATCAGTCTAATCTTTCAAAATCTCTTTTGTTGACACTCTACTGAATTCCAAATGTTGTTCAGTTTGGCCCCCCCAACTCGTAGGGGGCTCATAACCTGATATTCAACGTGGTGGCAGAAATATTTATTTCTCATCATATTCAGAAAACTCCTTCTCTCTAAAGATTTCCGTGTATCGCTTTGTTTGTTGGAAATTATCATTTTTGATACTGCGTTGAATTCTTGGTATAGTTCAGTTTTGGTCCCCAACCCGTAGGAGGTGAATAATCTCAAGTTTAACATGACGCGAGAAACTTGTAATCATTCATTATATTCGAAACAGTCCTGTTCCACTGATATTCCATCTATCACTCTAATCTTGCAAAACTTCCATTGTTGACACTCTACTGCACTCCAAATGTTGTTTAGTTTGGCCCCTTAATTCGTAGGGAGCTCATAATCTAATGTTCAATGTGGCGTCAGAAATATTTTATTTCTCATCATATTCAAAAAATTTATTTTTTCTTAATATTCCATGTACCACTCTATTTGTTAAAAATTATTATTATTGATGTTGCGTTGAATATTTGGTATAGTTCAGTTTTGGCCCCTAACCCATAGGAGGTGAATAATCTCAAATTTAACATGATGCGAGAAACTTATATTCAATCATCCATCATATTCGAAAGAGTCCTGTTTCTTTGATATTCCATGTATCACTCTAATCTTGCAAATTTTTCATTGTTGACACTCTATTGAATTCCAAATGCTGTTCAGTTTAGCCTCTCAACTCGTAGGGGGCGGATAATACCATTTTTGATACGAGGCCAGAAACAAGTTATTTTCCATCAGATTAAAAAAAATATATATGTATTCATTATCCCATGTATCACTATAAACTCTGGAAATTATTATAGTCGATACTCCATTGATTATCTGATCCTGCTCAGTTTTGGCTTCCAACTCGTAGAGGATGAATAATCCAATGTTTGATGTGACGCCAGAAATATGTAATTTCTTATATTCATAAGAACGTTTTCTATTTATCAGTATTCTGGTAGTGGAACGATTGATTCTTAGTAATTCTAATTTTTAACTCAGTTTTGCACATCGACATATGGAATACACACTTAAAAATGTCGTTATCAAGAATTCTCAGTTGGCGATAGTTCTATTGAACGGTAGTACTATAACCATTGGTCGCTGAGCAGGTATCGTTAACTTCACTCCGATATATTTTTGTATATAACATCACAAGAGATTGTAATTTCATCAATAAATTTTTCTTGGAAACATTTTGCACCTAGCAACATCGTGAGAGTCATCTGTCCGAATAAATCACGAGAGCGTAGCTCGAGGGTTTAATCTGAGCAGATGATTAGAAGGATGTTGCTTAAAGGTGAAAAATGTTTGAAAGAAAAATTTATGATGAAATTAAAATCGCGAGTAATACTTATTTGTGGAGCATATTTCTCGAATGAAATTGATATTATAAGTACTTATTAAATGATGTTGACTGCAACTACTTACCGTTTTTATTGCAAAATGCACTAAATTGTCTACATATATCCTTTTGACATTTTTTTTTTGTATTTACAGACTTCTTGTTTCCATTTTAATCACAAATTTCCTCAAAAGATGCATTTTCAAAACGATTAAAGTTTGACCGATTGTTTGTTTATATTAAGACTCTGTATTATTTCCCCATGGCAAAGGCAATTTATCGCGATAAATCGCATGCCAACGGGATTTTATCGCAGTAAATTCCCGTTGGCAAGCGAATTGTTACTTCAAATGTCATTGTAACTATGCAGAATTTGTCTGTATAACTGACATGAATGGAATGATCACCATGAAAATCTTTTATATTCATGTCCATTCCGTAATCACCTAATAAGCTTAATGAGGCTCACACAAAATACAAAAATTATAAACGTAGTCGACACTGTTTTCTTTTCAGAAGTCTATTCGCATCGTTAATGATACTAGTGGTCGAAATTTCACCGTAATTTTCAAGTTTGAACGATATAGAATTTGATCTACCATTTCCGGGGATTTCAGGTAAAATTAACTAAGTATTCTACACTATCCAAATCTGAAATGAAAATTAATGATTTTAACGTGGCTTTTTTCTATCCCCTACCTTCCTTTCTTTGGGAAGTGAGAATTATATGTCAGACATTCTTCCATTCGATGTATATTTTTCGAGATATTTCAGAGGAAAATAATTTCGTTTCCAATGGTAAATTAGAACAGGACAATCTGTATATAATTTTAGCTGTCTGCACTCCCTCTCCATATAAACTTCAAGTTTACCAAATCTCTAATCCCTTCGTGTGTGAAATATGATTGAAAAGGGATACAAAGCTTTCTCTTCACGTATCAATATATAGATTTGTTTTTTCCTATGCTGGCCTTTAAAATCTGTCTTAATGGAGGATTTATAGCTTCAAAGTTTTGTCAAAAGTTTCACGGTACGCCTATGGTTCGATATGAATGTTTGACATCTGTTAGAAGAATAGCAGCTGTCAATTAAAATGAGCATTTTGTAATTTTGAACGATCGTAGTCATGTCAATTAATCATTTAAAACTGAAATTTTTTTTGCATTTTGGCAATAAATTGAATTTTCAGCTCAGCTCCCGAATATTTTTGCATAATTTGAGAGATGGGTCGAATTTGCCGGATAATGTCGCGTAAATGAACCGTTTGATTTATTAGTCATTCCTTTATCCCACTGTCAAGTAATTTTATTTCTATTCGATGGTTGTACATTTTTAACAAAATAAAATGGCACTCTCACAGCCATTTGTTTGCGTTGCGAAAAATGCATTACCTGTTATTCTCAAACATTTAAAGAAACTCATTTCGATTTATTTAAAGCAAATGATAAAGTATGGAGTGGAATTCAATCATAAAATAATAAATTTAGTGGATCTAATTGAAAATATTGCCCCAATTCTGAAAGCTCACACGGGACAAAATACAAATTACCTACAAATGTAATCAAACTGAGTTTAGTAGATGAATAACTTTGTTCAAAATATTTGATGCAAAATTGAAGATATTTTATTTGTTCAGCAGATCAATTCATTAGGTATACATTATTAAACATAATATTTTTGCTAGTGAATGTGTTGGACGTGATAAAGTTGATCTCCGACAAAAAATAATATCTGAATGGTTTAAATCAAGTTAATAATAGTGAATTTCTTGTGATTTAGTGCAGTTTTAATTATCTTGTTCCATGCATGTAAAAAAATTGTTGTAAGTCCTCCTTTACTATATCTTTGAAGATTTCCGGTAAATGTGAGGCAATCCGGCTGCGTATCAACATTCTGAGTATAGCACATTCTGTGGTGAGGCTTCTATTAAAGTAATAACATTGAAACATAAACAAACTCTCCAAACATTGAAAATAGAATAACTAAGTTGATAAAATTTCAATTGATATTTTATATTAAAAAAATACTATAATCTCAATATTAAAGAAATCCAATATACAACTACGAAGTGTGCAGTCGGGACATTGGTCAATCTGTGAGCAAAGTCATCCCAACTTTTGTAATTAAATTACAGAATTTACCTCTTTGAACAAAAACTTCACATACAATATGACATCTATTTGTTCTTGCTGTTCTAAGGTCACTGAACCGCATTTATTATTGATATGCTGCGTATGCAAAAATAAATTCAATAATCCCTGTATGGGAATATCTTCCAGCGAGATACGATTGATAAATGGTAAAAAAGGGGTCACCTGGAATTGTACTAATTGTTCAAAAGTGGGAAATGATCTTATCACATTAAAGTCAATAATCGTTAGTATCAGTGAGAAATTAACTAAACTACAAGAAATTGTTGAAAATAAAACTCAGAATGATTCAGTTGATATTGAAGAAATTATTGGTGAAATAAATGACCGAGAAAAACGGAAAAATAATATAATTGTATTCGGTTTAACTGAATCCAATAATGGAAATGATGTAGCCACTGTGACAAATTTGATTCAACACATAAATAAGAATATTAACATAGAGGATATGAGAATTTATCGGTTAGGTAAAGTGCAATCGGGCAAAAATCGACCTATAAAAGTCATACTTAGTTCCGAAAAGGATGTCATTGCAATTATTTGTACTGCTAACAAATTGTCAACAAACCCAGAGTTTTCTAAGATAACAATATCCACCGATAAAACACATCGTCAAATAACGCACTATAAAAAAATTAAACAAGAATTGCAACAGCGTACTGACAGTGGTGAACTCAATTTAAAAATAAAATATATAAATGGAATACCTAAAATTATTTCTTTGAACTAATAGTGCCCAACAGTAATATTCCAATCTCTCGTAATGAGCGATTTATGTGTAATAAAATCTATTATCAAAATACGCGTGGTTTGAACTCTAAAACTGATTTGTTTTATACTGCTGTCAGTGATTCTGAATATGACATTGTGTGTGCTACGGAGACGTGGCTACAAAGTGATGTTAGCAGCAGTGAATTATTTCCTATTAACTATACTGTTTATCGATGTGACCGGAGATTTAGTGAACTGTCTGTCAATAGAGGTGGTGGTGTTCTTATTGCCTGCAACAATGCCGTCATTCAAGCCACGCAAGTTGACTTGTCCAGTGTTATTAGTAACAACAGCTCAATAGGTATTGTCGGATGTAAAATTATTAACCATGAAATTAAATGTTATATTTTTGCTGTATACATTCCTCCAAATGTGTCACTTTCAGATATTGGGCAATTTTTTGGTGCTCTAAGCACTTTAGATTATATTAATCAGAATAATTCTATATTTTTGGGGGATTTCAATATACCATCATTTACCAACCTCAATAATTTCTGTACCAAATACAATTTGTTACACAATTTTATGGAATTATTCAACTTTACGCAATATAACGATATTGTCAATATCAATGGTAGATTGTTAGATCTTGTTTTTGGTAATGTTGAATGTGATGTAATTGAATGTGAACATAGCTTAGTAAAATTAGATGAACATCATCCCGCTTTAGAAATAGATTGTAATATTTTTGTAGCTCAACAAAATAATTTTCCTGCTTCTAACGCGGGTATTAAAATTTATAATTTCAAAAATGCCAATTTTCCTGCTCTCTATGACTCTATAGCGTCTATTGACTGGTCAGTTTTGAAATCTTGTAATGATATAGAACAAATGTGCGACTTATTTTATGATACCTTAGAAATATCCTTTGATTCATTTGTTCCAACATATAAACCAGTATCATCGAATAGGTCGTATCCACCCTGGTTTACTAGGAAAATTATTGTTAATATCAGGAGAAAAAGCAAAATTTATAACAATTATGAAAAATTCCATAGGATATCAGACTTTCAAAAATACAAAACATTAAGAGCTCTTATCAAAGTAGACATAAAAGACGCCTATAAAATTTATTTACATAAAACTGAGAGCTTGATAGTTGCCGACTCTCAACAATTTTGGTCCTACATCCACAGTAAACAGAAAAATACCCGTATACCAGGTAACATGTCTATGGATGATGATAATTATGGAGATCCTCAAGCTATTGTTGATGCTTTCGCAAATTATTTCTCTAGTGTATACAATATCTCTACTCCTCAAGGTGTGAAATCTTATAAAATAGATTATACAAGCTATCTTCCACCTATAAAAATTGCTAAAATTGATGAGCAAGACATAGAGCAAGCTATAAAAAAATTACCTAATAAAATTACAGCTGGAGTTGATCAGATTCCAAGCTTCTTGATAAAAGACTGTGTCAGTGCTTTTCTCGAGCCATTATTTCTAATATTTAATCAAATATTACAATCGTCTTATTTTCCTCAAACGTGGAAAATATCTCGCATAAGTCCAGTTCATAAATCCGACGACCGATCAGACATAAAAAATTATCGCCCCATTTCTATATTATGCAATTTCTCGGAAATTTTTGAAATCATATCGAAGCTACAAGCACACTAAGAATTTTATATCTGATAAATAGCACGGATTTGTTGAGAGAAGGTCAACTGTAACAAACTTGGCAGTAATTTCTCGATATCTATCATCTGCGATGGATAAAGGTAACCAAGTCGATGTAATATATACTGATTTTCAGAAAGCGTTTGATAGAATAGACCATTATATTTTACTACATAGATTGAACAATTTAGGATTTAATAAAAATCTAGTTGAGCTATTTGAATCATATCTCGTTGGTAGAAAACAGTTAGTAAGATATAATGGTTATTCTTCGTATTATTTTACGCCAACATCAGGCATACCGCAAGGCTCAAATCTTGGCCCGCTCTTATTTATATATTCCATTAATGATCTTGGTAATTTAATTCCATGTGAACACTTGTTTTTTGCAAATGACTTAAAAATTTATTCTTTCATCAATAATATTCATGATTGTGAGTTATTACAGACTGCATTAAATAATATACAGGAATGGTGTGATTTAAATAATCTTCAACTCAATATTAAGAAATGTAAAGTGGTATCTTATTACAGAAATAGATCCCCAGTACTACATGTATACCAAATAGGCACTCAAAATTTAGAGAGATTGAATATTATTGAGGATCTTGGGATTTATTTTGATTTCATGCTAACTTTCAACCATCATATATCTGAAACAGTAAAATCAGCTTTCAGAATTCTTGGTTTTATTTTTCGAAACTCTAAAGGATTTTGTGAGCAATCAACCTTAATAATATTATTTTTCTCTTTTGTGAGGTCTAAATTGGAATACGGTTCATTGATATGGTATCCACTTTATAACAACGCTATTAATCAGATTGAGTCTGTACAAAGATGTTTTTTAAAATACCTCGCTTTTAAGAACGATGGAACCTATCCGATAAGAGGAATGAATCATGATTATTTGTTAGACCGATTTAATATCCAACTTTTAGCTGATAGGAGAATATGTCAGTCCTTAATGTTTTTGTCCAAATTGTTACAATATATGATAGACTGTCCTCAGTTATTGCAATATATCAACATATATGTACCACGTCATTCAGCTAGAAACTCATGCACTTTTTATTGTGAATTTAGTAGAACAAACTCACAGAAGAAATCTCCCGTTCATATTATGTGCAACAATTGCAATATCTATGGAAAAGATTTAGACATATTCATTATATCATCAAAAAAAATTATCAATCATTTGAATATCAATTAGTTGTACAAAATTATTTTGAAATTTAGATTAACTTTAGTTTTATATGAAAATGTATCTATTTTTGTGAATTATGCTTGTTTCGACTATTTCACGTCTAAACACATTTTATGTATATATTTTTTTTGTCCTATTATTGGTTATTTACTGTTGTACAAATAAAGGTTATTATTATTATTACTATTATTATTAAAACGATCCGAATGTGAATTCTGCAATAAGTATAAGAAAAAAGTGTAGGTTTATAAATTAATTTATTTCATCCATTCCATCTGCAAACAATAAGTTTTAAATATACCTCATAATATTCTCATCAATATGTATGAGTAGATAACAAACAGATTTTTTTTTTTTTTGTGAAAAATAACATTTTGTAAACTTTCCAAATAAATGCACTGTTAGCAATTACAATCCGCATTATAATGTTGTAGACTGAGAGTCAGCGTTCCGCAGTCTGAAGCTCGCGGCGGCACACGATGCAATTTTTCAAGCAATTTTGTTCACTCGGAGCCGCGCTGGCTGCCACAATTGCTCCGATGCAAGAAATTTGGTGCGCTGCGTGGTACTAGACTTACCACGAGACTTGTTTTACAAGATAGATTCGGTGCTATTTTTCGCACTGCTGCGCCGCTGGCTGCTGTCCAGAGCCAATAAAAGCAGACGACGTAATCACGTGACTACATCACTGAGTTGTATGTCGCATCAGCATGCTGTGCCTCATTAGTGCATTGTGTCTTGTGATACAAATAAGTAAAAATTATGGCTAGTGGAAATTAGGTTATGTTTACGTACCCTAGCTCAGGCTGTATACCAAAAAATTAGATGAAAATTCCCTGACTTCCAGGTTTTCCAAGCTATTTTCAATAGAATTCCAGACAGTAAAAAACAAAAGTTTGATACAAGTTTACATATATTCACAGATTAATGTTGCAATTCTGTGTGAACCTTATAAACCTATAGATTAAAAACAAAATCTCAATGAACTTGATATCCTTATGAACAAATTCACATTGATCGACAAATAATAAAAAGGAAATCCATTTTAATAATTTTTTTCTCCATGAATTTATAGATCTGGAAGACTTATAAATTTGCACAGATGGCCCTAGTATCTTATAGAGTGAAAATGTACTTTTATGAGTAATAATGCATAAATATCCTATAATTTATTTTTCCCAGGCTCTTTTGACCAAAGTTTTTTCTTCTTTTTTCTCTATCTCGTAATTCTAATTAATTCGCATGCTATAACTACAGCAAATGCTCCTGCTCTCCTCCGACGAGTATTTTCGGCAACATCCATATTTGTAATAAGCAAGTCTACGTTCTAGAGTCAGAATGAGTGACGCAGCTTGCATCGTGTGATGCGAAAATAAGTGTCACACTAAGTGCAGCTTAAAGCGGCCCAGTGCGCAAGAAAACTTGCTGCAAATTAAGTGAACAAAATTGCATAGAAAATTGCCTCGTGTGCGGCGGGCTTTACAGTATAGTAGCAAACTCCATATTGATGCTAGGTATACTATTTCACCTGTCGTAGGTGAAATGAGGATTCACTATTCCTATCGAGGGTTCCTTTGGTCGTGGCCAGAAATCAAAAAGCATCAAAATTTACTTCCAAAACATGATCGCAGCATGTCTGCCGTTTTGATATCATAATAGATATTAATGATACAAGTTTGATATATCCGTTGTAATGAAACGTGTGTGATGTTAAATCACGAGGCGATTAGCCGAGTGATTTCATCACTCAAGTTCCATCACACTAGCTATATCAAACGTGTATTATATAATATTTTATCTACGACTGCCTTAATTACTGCTGAATTAGATTTTTTTATTTCATGTTTGACATTCGAGAACATTTATTGTAAAATTCATATTATGATCAAGTGGCATTTTATTTATTGTTATGGCAACTATTTGTTTGTTTGACAGCTGTCAAAATTATAAAGAAAATAAACATGATTATCTAATTGTGAAAATCTTGTCCCTGATCCTGTCGTTAATGTTTATAAAACATAAATTAATATGTATGTATTAATCGTTATTCATAATAAAAGAGACTTAAAATTTGATAGAATTTCTATTTTCATTATTACTCTTACAAAAATGCGTGTCATTATGAATTTCATAATGATACGAAAATTAGTGGGCGAATCACTTATTAGCGCGCCGTCGTAAATAAAATAAATAATTTTTTTTTAATAGAAAAATTTAATGACGGACTCTTACTCCGGTTCCTACCATATTTTATAGAATTTCAAAGCTTCCAAAATTTTATACAAATTTGCGTTATTTCAGCGAAGCTGAAAATCATATATTTCATTTATATTGTTGTTATTCACATATATTTACAAAAACAGACACATAGGTCGGTTCTGACATGCGGGCAGACCACATAATAGTTTCTCAGTCGTGCTAATAAAGGCGTACGATTTTGACTCTCTCACTCTTCATCCCGCAGAGAACTAGTGTTTCAGGAAAGTTGCAATTTATATATGTTATTTATGCTATTATTGTACAAATATATCTAAAAAATCAGACAGATAGGTCAGTTCCAAAATGCAGGTAAATCACATAATAGTTTCTCTGTCGTGTTTATGAAGATGTATGATATTGACTTTCTCACTTCTACTTGCAATGGCAGCGAATTAGTATCAATATATGTGAATAATTTTTTCAAATTTTATAATTTATTACTCTTTTTTAAGTCATGAACATATAATTTTCCAGAAAGATATCAACAAATTTTTTCAATTACAATAATAACGATTTTGCTATTTATGTTGTTGAAATGGAAATACAGAATAAATGAATAAAACATTGGCTAAAAAAAATTGAAAAATCATCTTGATGATGAAACCGCATTTTTGACAGCTCATGAATGCTTGTTACCTCAGAGATTTCGCAAATTACCATTTCCCACAATCACTGAGCTTAAAATCAAGCAGTTTCATTTAGTACCAGTTTCAAGTTGACCATTTGATAGATACATAATTTGTGCACGTTCAAGCTCAAAAATACCTTTCAATCTTCATTGCTTAGTCATTGACTGACAGGAGGTCATGTGCTGTACCTTAAAATAATAATTTCATCTTTATCAAAGCTATATAAAAAAAAAATCCTGAAAATTTCCTCCAAAGCTACAGATTCAAGGAAATAAGTAACGGTGGTCATGTACTGGCGTAAATTGATCGTGAAAACAAAAGTCGAACTCATTCTGATACTGATAACATCGGAAACCGCATGTCAGTATATTGTGTAACTCGCGAGATATTGAAATAAATAGTTTCTACTCTAAAATGGGTACTACCCCATATCGGTTTGAATTTTAAGGTATAAAATTCAATTACTGACATGCTGTTTATTCTGTGCAGCAATTTTCAGATTGCAATATATAGTTCAGCAGTTCAGCAGTAATTAATTTTTCAATTTTTGTTTCAATCTTTATCCAAAATTGTGTGTATAAATAAGAAAATCTAGCAGTTTGTGCAAATCTACAAGACAGCATCTTTCATTTAGCACCTGTTTCAAGTCTGTAAGTGCTGTAGTTGATGAGATCTCAGCGTCATGCCAGCCAGCCAGCCAACCAGCTAGCCGGCCAGCCAGACAGCCAAAGTGCATATAATAGCGTATTTTCTTTTTGTAAAAATGCGCTAAAAAATCAAAATAATTTATCCCTGCGAGATGAAAAGTGAGAGAGTCAATATCACACACCTTCATAAGCACGACAGATAATCTATTATGTGATCTGCCTGCATTTTAGAACTGACCAATCTGTCGTGGTTTTTTAGATAGATATGTACAATAATAGCATAAATAACATATATAAATTGCAGTTTTGCTGAAACACTAGTTCCCTGCGAGATGAAGAGTGAGAGAGTCAAAATCGTACGCCTTTATTAGCACGACTGAGAAACTATTATGTGGTCTGCCTCCATGTCAGAACCGACCTATGTGTCTGTTTTTGTAAATATATGTAAATAACAATAATATAAATGAAATATATGATTTTCAGCTTTGCTGAAATAACGCAAATTTGTATAAAATTTTGAAAGCTTTGGAATTCTATAAAATATAGTAAGAACCGGAGTAAGTGTCTGCTATTAAATTTTTCTATAAAAAAAAAATTATATATTTTATGATATCAAAACAGCAACGGCAGACATGCTGCGATCACGTTTTGGAAGTCAATTTTGATACTTCCGACTTCTAACCACGCCCAAAGGAACCCTCGATGAAAATAGTGAATCCCCATTTCACCTACGGCAGGTGAAATAGTATACCTAGCATTAATATGGAGTTTGCTACTATACTGTAAGTCTGCGGAGCACTGGCTCTTAGACTATGGTACCTCATGGAAGCGTTAGTCTCCCCAGATGCACTAATCACAGATTACATTCCCTTAATAGTCTGAGATCCGTTAAGAGTGTCGATCTGCACCGACGATCAAGTAACCTAGTTAAATTAATTTTCCATGAAATAAAATATATTAACAAAAGTAACGTTGATGAGTTGCCAGAAGAAATCTGTTCAAGGTTATGTCTAATTGAAAATTCAATGATCAATTATTATTGAATTTTCAATTGAGTATAACCTTGAACAGATTTCTTTAGATAACACATCAGCATTACTCTTAGTAGCATATTTTATTGCATAAAAAATAGATTTCTTCCGGTAACTTGATCGGTGCAGGTCGACACCTATAACGGATCCTGTACCTAATTAACACACTGAAATTTTGTCCAGTTGCAGTCTGTACGATCCACTCGAGTATACTTGCTTTGTATACGATACGATCCCAATATATTTTACATCCATTCTTATTATGTGACAGTCATTTCTCAAGTTTTGTTACATCAACCAATTTAAAATAGCTTCTACTTCAGAATTCAAAGTTAGTGGGAGAAAGAAGACTTATAAAAGAACTGAAATTCAGGCTGCGTATATTTTGTAGGAAATGTCTCTCAATGAGATTATCTTTAAGTAGAAAAATCAATGATTGTTTATTCAATAAAATTGTACATAAATATAATATACGCAATAATATACAGTTTACAATAGGTTGCTTGTTATCGAAACTATACGAAAATATTATGTAGGATACAAAAATTTCAATATTTACATATAATAAAAATACATGTTATGTATACATACATTGATCCTAAATAACTAAATTTCCAATCATTATAGTTTTTTAAGAAGCACATGTTTACAACAACTATATAACAGACCGTAACAATTATGGTGAGAAGTGATGTGTTCATCAAACAATTCACTTGAAAAATCTTAAGACTAGATAAAATTATGCATTCCTCATAAAATCAGATAAATATTACCATCTCAAGAAAGAAGAAATTCAAGGACACTACAACGAAAATTTGAATGGGAGTGTACATTTTACTATTTGGGCTTATTGATGTGTACTCTCTGAAACTTGTCTGTGTCTCAGAGAACATCTTTGAAGAGTGAAAACCTCAATTCTATTAGGTTGGTGATTGTGTTGCTTAACAAATGTATAGCTGTAATCATTCTTATCTTACAAATTACAATATATCTAGAGAAACTATAACAGATCGGTAGCCATGCCTTAAGCTTCTCGATACTGGAGTTCTCAAAGTATGAAATCATGAAATGGCACATATTGTCCAATATTGCCAGCATCGTATTTCCTCACATATAGAAGTTGAAGAAAATAAACACGATGAATGAAACACCTAGTTTAATTTATTTTTATTTGTATATATATTTATATTTTCATTTTCATTATTAGAATGATGATATTTCAGGGTAATAACAGTTATCCATCTAGATTGTTGAAATATTGTTCTCGATTTTTTTACCATATTTTCTCTATTAGCTTGTTCATAGTATTATTGCAAAAGAAAAACTAATTTTATATACATCAAAAGATTAGAGAAAAATTAAGTAACTTGATGAGAATGTTGAAATCTCCCATTTCGGGATCGCCCAAATGCTGATATTTGACTTGTTTATGATGAATTTAATTTGAAAATTAACATTCAGAAATTCAGATTTAGGGGTGGTTAATTTTGAAAGTAGCTGCAAGTAAAAATTTGAATTGTCATTACGTGGAATAAGTAAATAAAAGCTAAGAAGTTCATATTAAAGCTTACAATATTTGAAAGAGGGAAATAAGTGCTAGAAAGTAAATATGTGTTTAATGTTAAAGAAAAACTGTTTTTGGATAAGAGTTTGATTCCGCGCATGTTGTAGAGCAAATGTCGATTAATTCTTGTTTGTATAAAGTTTTTATACGGTAAGATATGCTTTTTTAAAGTAATTTATTATAGGCTGCTAGATGTCTGTTAGACGAATCAAAAAATGTCATATGAAAGTATATTTATTCACATTGCCTTAGGTTGATCAAACGCGAGATATTTTGAATGCATTTTTAAAAACTTATCCGATACATAAGAATAATATATACAAAATTGCTATAGCTTACAATGGTTTGAACTAACTTCTTACATAAATTTTCTAGTTTCATCAAGTAATTTCTACATTTAATAAATATTCTATAATTATTATTGACTTCTTTTTACTTTCTTTACTCGTTTAATAGTCTGAATCCATTCTTTTCTCATTTCTATTTCATGTTTTCTGGATGGAAAGTTGTAGAAATGTTCATGTTTTTTTTTTGTGTTTCCGTAACTGTTTTACGGTTTGGAACGCAACAATTTGTATAACCAACACGTGGTATTTCAATTTCCTATAAATTGCTTTATAATTTAAATTTGATACAAATATTTTGAAATCATGTGCTATGATAACGTTTTGTTTACCTGCTAGTACTGACAAAATTAACCACTACTGGCGCTGCGATCTATTCGCAAAGAGCCTATAGTCCAAGAGGTAGCGCTGCAAATGGAAAAATTTGCTGTGACCTTCACAGGTATATATCTACCTACTTGCCTTGTTAATTTTTGTATCATTTTTCCTGAAGAAGACTTTTGGATAGAAGGTCGAAACGTCAAAATGAAAATAAATACACAGAATTCAAACCATCTATTTATTACAAAAAAGTAGCTTACTGTGATATAGCCCTGACAAAATGGACAAAAAAAGTGCAGAGTTTGCATTGATTCCCAATAAGCTAAATTTTTGTACAGATCTTGAGTACATCATTACAAATGCTATGCCAAAAGTTTCCATCGGTCTCGCTTGTGCGTTGATTTTTATCCGAGATCAAGAGTCACAAATTTTCGCTTTTTGCGTATATCTCTGAAATGGTGGGAACTACTGAAAAAATGGATGAGAAAAAATTTATAGAACATAAAATTCTCTTAAATATCAATATTTTTTTCCCTACAAAGCATCGTTCTCAAGTTATAGATTATTTTGATGTAGGCGGCGTTACTGTCGGGGTTAGGTATTGAAACTAAGCTAACTTTTTGAGTGTTTTTAATTTTGAATCTTTTTTCATAAAATCATTATGCTTTATAACTGTTGTGTACCTCTGTGTTTATCTGTTCCTAACAAACACAAAAATCCCATATTCCAAGAATTTCCTGCTGATAAAACTCTTATTAAAATATGGTTAATATCTAACAAGTCGATGAAAAAGCCATAAAAATACAAGAAAATATGTTCAAAACATTTTCTAACAAGTGATTATACTGTAACTAGTATGGGTAAATCTCAATATTAATGTGTAGAAACCGGATTTCTGTGTTATTACACATTTTGTTTGTTTGAGTTTGGCGCCTTGTAAACCAAATATTCATCCCATTCATGACCTAGGGATTATATCCTTTAAATTTAATTTTGGACCCAATTGCACATTTCAGACTTTTTGAGCTTAATTGTTCGAAGTATTGATTTATTTTTCAAGTATTATATTTTATTAAATGTCTAAGAAAATTTTAGAAAATAAATAATTTTCTTTTGCAATTTTTATAAGTATGGATAAAATTGTAAGTTCATCAAAGTGTACCTACTTCTATTTCTACAAGGTTAGTCAAATTCTGCATGTATTAGTAAATAAATAAATTACTGCGTATTAGGTTCATAAAACGAATGTTTTGGTACGTTTCTAAGTTTTTTAATGCACGTTTCTGCACATTTTGAGTTTTTTACTGCACGTTTTTTGTTTTTTTACTTGATAAAAATCCTATTTCAAATAATGAGGAATATAATTTTTCTAACTGTGTAAATATATTTTCTCCGACTGAAAAATAACGGAAGTATCTGGCATTCTTGATTATTTGAACGAAGATGAATATGCTCTAGCAGATAGAAGATAGAAATGTTCAGCTTGATATACTTTCTTTCAAGAGGAGTCAACACCTGCTATCTGAAGAAGATATTGCAAAGACTAGAGCCATTACAAATTAGAGAATATTGATAAAAAAATTAATTGGATGGTTTATGTGATCGAATTCCTAAATACATGCAAAAGTATACAATTCTTTCATAAAAATTAACTTCAAAAGATCTATTGTGAACTCTTCGTGAAAAAAAAAATATAAATTATGATAATTTTCTGTCAGTTTTCATTTGTCGAATGGATATTTATCAAAGAAATTTTTTTTCCAAATAATGTAATGTACCCTACAGGTAGGACAATGCAAATTATTTAAGTTATTTCATTCTTTATAAATATGTTTATTATTATTCAACTTTTTTAATCCATTTCTAAGATAATTCATATCCATTTTCTAGAGTTACAGAAATACTCTACATTGTCAATAACACGAAAGTGAACAAAACTGAAAGTTTGATACCTAACTGCGATTGTGCGCAGCTAGCGACAACAAAACGAACTAAAGTACTTACAACGATCTATTGCGATTTTAAACCTAGAAAATACGAAAATGTACTCTAATGTTTTTGTGATTCATGCACTCAAATACTTTATAGCAAATATACGATTGAGTGAGACAACGACCGTCCCTAATTCCATTAGTCGGTTAGACTTTAGTAACATCAACAGTCTAGTTAGTTTTAAGGATGTATGAGCGAGGGCGTGGGAGAATAGTGAATTTTGACAGGTGGGAATGAGCTTGTACGTTTGCGGGATTAAGTGGAGAAATTATTCACGTGATCTGTATTAACTTGACAATACAGCAAAAATCGAGTAATTTGAACTTCATTTCAATTTTTCTTCCCAGGATGAACGGATACACACCGTTTTTAAAATATTGACGGAACACTGCAATATTCACCTTTCTTATGTATAGTTTTTTTTTTTTTATTCTACACAAACTTGAAAATACTGATATTTATTTATATATAAGCTCAATTACCCATTTCCCCATAAGAGCAATGTATTTTGTGTCAATTTTCAACAATTTATTACTTTAAAATATGACCTACCCTGAGATTTTAACAGTAGATTCTTCGAGTAGAAAACTGATAATAGATTAATTTTGAGGCTTCAAATCAAAAATTGTTGTCACGCTCATACATCCTTAAACGGATTTTCGTAGTAAATAGACTTGTTAATAGATGGTATTCTCATTTTAAACTGAGTCGTTACAAAATTTTATGAAATGTCATAAGTTTGCTTTATTTGCAGTGATTCTTTGACTGAAGATGAAATAAAAGGGTGCAATTATCTTGTTTCCTTCCAACATCTGCTTCTGCTTATATCAACACTTGTTCCGTATGTTCTACCAAGTGCAAGTGTGGTTGGACAATGAACTGAGTCCTGAAGACTGGAATAATAGTCATAAAGGAAAAGGCTTAGTTATGATACCTGGAAGGTAAGGAGCTACTTTTCTGTTCACACAAGTCCAGTACAATGTTTTATCAAAGACCTCTCTTGAAACATTGCCAAATGTTTGCACAAATTGGTTTATTTCTTGATACTGACAAAAAAAATGCATGCTATTAGTGAAGTTCAAGAATTACAAAGTAGCCATGAACATAATTTACTCCAAATTATCATGTTATATGCTTATCATGGATCGATGTTGGATGAATTATATTATTGCCTCAAAGAACAGAAGTTGATTCATGAATGGTGATAAGTGTTCGAGGAGTATTGTTGAAGATTCTGTATACTTGTCCAGCAATGGACAAACTAACTGTCTCTTGACTAATAAGTACCTACCAATGACGTCTTATTTATTAGACTCCGCATGTCCTATGTCTGTAGAGAGTTTGTTTTGCTGCAGATATTAGCGGTTAGGGGAAAGTTTGAAGTGCATGATGCCTAGTTTACACTATTTATATGAGTTGTGGTTTTTTGTGGACAATTTTTGATTTCTATTTATTTTCGTGGTGAAGATACATAGTTTATTGCAAGGAGTCTTTCGATAACAAGAAGCCAGATATAAACTTTCATGTGCAAGTTTTACAACAATACATTTGAAAAATCAGTAATTTGATAACCGAACCAAATTAAAATATATCACGTTTTCCAAATGATTGTTTTTGTTTTATTTGAATTTTTAATCCTGTGAGTATAGAAATAATATAATTCTGTGTTGAGGTTATTGTAAACGAGCACAATTTAGAATTTTTCATAATGAAAGATTTGTCTCATAAATCTAATAAAGAAGTTAAGTTTGATATCTCAAACATTTTCTAGAAGAAATTACTGATGAAAGATTATTGTAAAAATATAAATTCATGTTTACTGCATAGGTATGTTTTAATATTTTTTTCAAAAATAATTGCAATCTTATAAATCTTGTAGATAAATTTATCCAATTTATTTTTAAAATGATAGAATGAGACGCTTCTAACTTGTAGTAATTCTTCTTGAGAATTCTATTTTAGGTGTGAGATTCACGATTTCACAACTTTTAACATTCATGAATTTTCTGCCTTGTTTATCAATTCATCTATTTCTGATGAAGAATTGAGTTTTAAATTTGAAAAAAAATATTTCCAAGTTATTCGAAAGTTGTATGCAACCTGCACTACCAACTTGGATTTGTTTCCGTTCCCCTCACCGCTAATGCCTGCTTTACAACAGGCACACACTAACTCGACACATGTAATCTCCCGATGGGACATCAATCAAGGGTTGGTGGTAATCCTTATGACCAACTCGGCACATCTTAAAAAGTGTTTGCAGAAGAGCCCATCTCTATTATCGGCTTAACACCTATGAAAAATTTAAATTAGAATGTTTTGCTTAGTAGCTATCTATTATCAATCTAACAATTCAATCAACCACATCAAAGATATCAATTCGCGAGATAACTAGCCAACGTGATAAAATACTACTGATTCAGTTAATCAAATCGGAAATTTTATCTGGTGAAGTTAATTGGTGGTGTGTTATTCGGAAGTGCAGACCATTTTTCCATACCATGAGCAATTCCAGAGATCGAGTAATAACGACAAAAAGGCTAATCCCCGATCTCGTTGGAATTATTGTTTTTATTGTATGATGCAGCCTTCTTATTCTATGATTTTGTATTATTGTCAGATGAACTATAATCTATGAAATAAATTTTATTGCATTCAAAAATATTAGAATACCCAGTCTTCCTTTTCTTCATGTAGAGCACTATTATTATCCGCCATTTTGTGTCCTGTCAAAAAAAGAAAGCATATAGTCTAAGAGCTGACGATGATTTTGCTGAAAATCTACGTAAGGCAAAATTGCATCAAATATACCTGTGAAAGTTTTTCCTATTTGAGAATCTGTAAGTCTGGCAACATCTGTCTCTTGCGTTTCAGGTATAAGGTAGAATTCACATAGATAAAAATTCAAATTTTTGAAGTAATTATGTAAGACTGTTTTTAAACTTCATATTATAGGATAATAATTGAGAATCTATAGAATAACATTCCCTGCTTGATTATTTGTTGTTGACATGTTGCCAGGCTCATTTATATTTTGAAAAAAGTTTTTTTTTTCAATGTATCTGCGTAAGGTCTGGCATATTCTTTTTTATATTGAAAATGATACTTAAAGATCGTACTACAAAATGACAGACCGAAATTTCGTTGTGAACACCTCGAAAGAAATATTTAAGAAATAATTATCAGAAGAAACTTTCCAAGCTACTACGTTTTTCAATTGTAGACTAAGAACGTGGGGCGTATTTGATTCCATGCGATATAAGAAGTATATGATGATTCGCTTCCCGCTTCCAGCTCTAGGCTAGTAATGATTCAAAAAGTTATTTTCAATAATAATTTTTCTCACATTTCAGTCTTTAATTGCTGAAAAAAATTCATAAAATGTAATCTTTGTTACTTGATGCATTAGTTTTGCTATTAGGGATGGGTGAAAAGAGCACAAACGGTATCTCAAGTCCTCGATTCCACCGTCAACAAAAGCTTACAATCTGTCCGCTTCACGTCACTGAGTACACTTACCTGCTATTTTCATATTCACAGGAGATACTGCGTGCTACAAACGATTGGATATTGTATGGTCATATGGTCATCGGGAACTGAGCTACTGTGAAAGTTTTATTGCTCTGATTAGCTGAGAAGTGGCTGTAATTTTGATTACAAGATTCCATACAAACAGACAAAAAAGAAAACAAGTTGATAATGTATTGTCATTTAATTCCAGGCTATATTCAAAATTTCTAGGCTCGATTTCACAAAAGTCAGTTAAATTTATCTAGAGGTTATTTTGATTTAATAACTATTATTACAATTCTATCAACAATAGTTTTCCTATAAAATTTAACTGGTGAAACTGGCTCCTGGTCTTTTAATTATCCGGCAATTAGAAGCAACAACAGATTTTAGTTTTTTCATGTACACTATGGCATAACATAGGATCAAATCGGCTCGTTCGATTTGGAAACTCTTGAAAACCACATATTGCACATAAAAGTTTGCTATCAATTGTTGATATAAATATAAAAATTATCAGTATTTAATTAAAAATATTGAAATGAAAATGTTCATTTGAACAAGCGCCATTCATGACGTATTAGTCACTGTCAGTTGTTCAGTTGTACAACAGAATTGTACAATAGACCAGAAATTTTTTGCTAGTAATTAGTTGGAATGTTTAGTTGGGTAGCGCCACTGTAAATTACTCGACATACGTTTACATTTTATCCCGGCATACACGTACGTCTAACAATATCCTTACGATCTGAAGGCTGTGACGTTGGGCACACCCCAACTCGGCACATTTAATCTCCCGATGGGACATCAGTCAAGGGTTGGTGGTAATCCGTATGACCAACTCGGCACATCTTAAAAAAAGTGTTTGCAGAAAAACCCATCCCTATTATCGACTAACCACCTAAGAAAAATATAAATTAAAATGTTTTGTTTAGTAGCTATCTATTATCAATCTAACAGTTCAATCAACAATATCAAAGAAATCAATTCGCCAACTACACCTAGCCAACGTGAAAAACACTATTGATTGTAGAACAACATAAATTCAATAAATCAAATCGAAAATTTTTATCTGGTGAAGTAAGGTAGCGGTGTGTTAATCGAAAGTGCAAAGCATTTTTCCATATTATAAGCGAGTCCAGAGATCGAGTAATAACGACAAAAAGGTTAATCCACACGATCACGCTGAAATTATTATTTTTATTGTATTATGCAGTCTACTTATTTTTTAATTTTGTATTATTGTATGTCAAATTTTGTATGATTATAAAAAAGAAACTATAAAATTGATTTTATTTTATTCAAAAACATTAGAATACCCAGACTACCTGCAAGTGTGCCGAGTTGGGTATTATTGCAGGTACCTGAGATACTCGTATGTGCCGAGTTGGGGAGTCATTAGCAGAGACTACCTGTACATGTGCCGAGTTGGGAATCGCCGGTGACGTTATCAGGACTTCATAAATTATTCTCGGTTCTATCAAATATTTTTTGGGGGAAATAAGAATCAGGAAATTCAAATTTCTAGATTCTGAATAACATTATGTCAGAATTGAAAAACACCCGAACGAGCCCATTGTTAAATATTGTTGCTAGATAGTCGGTTGTCAGACATTTGAATGCTAGCTCATTGTTGTTCAATTTTTAAACATTTGAATGTTGGCCCATTGTTGGAGTAGAGTATATAAAGTGCGTGAGCTAGCGGCAAAGGATTCATTCAGTAAGAGTAACTGTGAGCGATTTTGTCATTATGAGAGTTTGTGAAAGAAATATTTGCATTGTAACCTGTATATCCTATGGAAATCTTGTTTTCATAAAAAAGCACTCGGTAAAATAGAGTTCAAAGTCAGATCCTATTGAAGTATTCATGTCTCTTCTTGTTGTAGTCTCCCGGTTCTGAAGATGGCCACTCAGTAGCCGAAACCGGCCAACAAAATATAAAAATACATTTTTGAACAGTGTGATACAAGACTTCAATTTTCATCCAACTTCCAATATTAAATCCTATTGCTATCCCCTCTATTGTGCTGCTCCTGTTTTTAAACTTCTCAGTTATCTACTAGATACAATACTTGTTACAAAAATAGTAGATTTTAAATATTCTTTTCGAGATGTTCACAGCAAAATTTTGGCTGGTATTCTATTCGATCTATTTGTATCATCCGTCATATGAAAAAAATAGTCTTCACTTCAGATATAAATGAGTCTGGCGACATGTTAACAGCAAATAATCAAGGCAGGAAATGTTATTCTAAAGATTCTTAATAATTATCCAATGATAAAGAGTTCAAGATCAGTCCCACATGGGCCTCAAGTTCTTAGTTCGCAATTAAAAAACGTAGTAGCTTGGAATGTTTCTTCTAATAATTATTTTTTAAATATTTTTTTAGAGGTGTTCACAACGAAATTTCGGTCTGGAATTTTGTAGTTCGATCTTCACGTATCATTTTCAATATTAAAAAGACCTTACGCAGATACAATAAAAAAAAAATTTTTTTTCAAAATATAAATGAGTCTGGCAACATGTTAACAAGTAATAATCAAACAGGGAATGTTATTTTATAGATTCTCAATTATTATCTTATAATATAAAGTTTAAAAACAGTCTTACATAATTACTTCAAAAATTTGATTTTTTATCTATGTAATTTCTACCTTATACCTGAAACGCAAGAGACAGTTGCTGCCAGACTAACAGATTCTCAAATAGGAAACACTTTCACAGGTATATTTGATGAAATTTTGCCTTACGTAGTACATCAGAAAAACGGTCGCCAGCTCTCCGACTAATATGTAAACTAATGTAAACATTACAGAAAATTCGTTGTTTGACGAGGATAAAATGTTATAATAACTTGAAAAACTGAAGAAAATAGTATCGGAGTGACTCACTAATGTGCCGAATGATTTATCATCATTATTAGCGGCAATTGTGGCTGTGAGATTCACAGACGAATTATAAGAATTTCATATAAAAGTACGTATATTCCGTCGAAATTTCCATTTGGAGTTATGATCAGATTAAAATTTTGATTGAAGTTATCTCAGTTCATTTTAATATATATTTTTATCCAGATTTTTAGACATGATCATAGAATCCAACCTCAATTTCGAGCAATAATTGATCAATATATTTATATATTATACATGGGTATCTATTATATGAAATATATATTATATATTCACATATATACATATATAAATATATTATAAGTATAAATAATATATAATCAATTATTTCTTTGATAAGTAAAATATTACGAACTCGCAATTTTTTATCAAGACATGCGATATAAAAGATTGCAAATAATAGACTTCCAGGTTTTTTGTCCTTGGATGAGAGCAGTAAAATAATGAATCTTCCAATCAATATGCATAAAAGTTTTTCTAGAAAACTTAAAGACTACAAAGTTTGAAGATAAACAATAGGGCTTTACATATTTAGAGATCCCGAAATGGAATAAATTAGTCAGATTGTTCTCAAAAATTGTATTACAGAATATAAATTAAAATTCCATAATGATATTCTGAGTATTTGATATGACTCTGATTATATATGATTGAAAACCGAATAATCTTATTCACCATTTGAAAACTGAAAATTCTAAATTGAAGCATGTAATTTGATTACAAATAATACATCATGCCAAAAATAGATAGTTTGATAGACTCCGATATTATTTTATCACGTTTTTTACCTAAAGATTAAACTATTTCGACTCAATCATCGATCGCATTTCCTGCACTGTTCACATATGCTAAATCGCTTTCTAAGGACACAAAATGGCGGATGATAATACTCATGTATTTAGTGCCTGACTTCAGGTACCTTGATCATTTCATTATTATCAGAGACTACCTGCACATGTGCCGAGTTGGGTATCGCTGCAGGTACCTGACATACTCGTATGTGCTAAGTTGGGGAGTCATTAGCAGAGACTACCTACAAATATGTCGAGTTGGGAATCACCGTTGGGCACATCCCAACTCGGCACATTCAATCTCCCGATGGGACATCAATCAAAGGTTGGTGGTAATCCGTATGACCAACTCGGCACATCTTAAACAAGTGTATGCAGAAAAACTCACCCCTAGAAAATTTAAAATTAAAATGTTGTGTTTAGTAGCTATTCATTATCAATCTAACATTTCAATCAATAACATCAAAGATATCAATTTACGAGATAACTAGCCAACGTAGTAAAATACTAATAATTATAGAGCAACATAAATTCAGTTAATAAAATGGAAATTTTTTATCTAGTAAAGTGAATTGGCGGTGTCTTATTCGAAAGTGCAAAGTAGTTCTCCATACCATGAGCGAGTCTAGTTAATCCATGATCACGCTGAAGTTATTATTTTTATTGTATGATGCACCCTACATATTTTATGATTTTGTATTATTGTATGTCAAATTTTGTATGATAATAAAAAAGAAACTATAAAATTGATTTTATTCAATTTAAAAACATTAGAATGCCCAGTCCTCATTTCGTTCTGGTATCTGAGCCAGTCCATTATCAACAGAGACTACCTGCAAGTGTGCCGAGTTGGGTATCGCTACAGATACCTGAGATACTCGTATGTGCCGAGTTGGGGAGTCATTAGCAGAGACTACCTGTAAATGTGCCGAGTTGGGAATCGCCGTCACCGTTCACAACAAATGCTAGCAAGCTGGGTCCAATGTTAACAAGTCATTGGTACCTACCCTCAAGGTGAAACATTAGACGGAACAACTATTTTAGCGTGAAATTTGAAATGATGAATACTGTAGCTATATGTTTGACGAATACTTTCTTATAATAAATAAAAAATGTTTACAGTGGTGTGTATATCAAAAGTTAGATAATCTGTTGAAGTTTCATTATGTCTGCTATAAATCCGCATATAATTAGTGCCAACGTATTAAATTACCATCAAAATCTTATATCTCAGAGCTATACGATTTTTCTTGAAAAAATAAATATACTAGGCATTATACTTGTGGTTATCACATGGAATTTTTATGAGAATTGAACTTGACAATTTCGAGAAAAAAAAAGTTGTGCATAAAATCCAATGTCTGCAAGACTATCCAGTTTTTCGGGACAAAATTTGATAGACTCAAGGATGACATAAACTCTAGATGAATCATCCCATATTGTACATTATTTGTTTTGAAGCCCGCAGGACAGAGAGGTACAAGGATAGAGATATGTTTGACCTACTTCAAATATTTGTCACAAGATGGCACTATGACCATCCGTCAGCTGAAATCACTACAAACAATAAATATTGAGGTTAAAAGTATGCATCATCATTCAGTTAGATAGTAAGTATAATCATAACATATAAAATATCAAATTATAAATTATATGATGTAGATTTACTAATTTCACAATTTTTAGAGCATTATTTTTGTTGTAATTTATCATAATAGTCTGAAGTTGTGCAGCGTATTGCTGTAAGTGCCAATATGTGAAAGATGGATCAGTATATTTGCACGTGTATGTATATAAATTTGAATAATTCAATAAAGAGTTAATATTAATTTAATATATTCATGAAAAACGGATTTAATAAAATTTTCACGCAGCTGACATCTAGTGAGACAAAACTGAAGTAGGTCAAACATAACTCTATCCTTGTACTTCTCTTTCTGTCCTGCCAGCTTCAAAACAAACAGCTACTTGCTTTGTCTAGAGTATATGTTGTCCTTGGATAGATTTATAGATGACATTATCACTCATAAATTTAATCAAATATTCTAATTGGAGTAATTATATTCTGTGGCCAAATATTTCCTGGGGATGTTTCATTTTTTGAGAGAAGTCGAAATAACAGTTTTAGAAAAACTATTATTATTATAACTTTAAATTATAGATTTTGTTATGAGGAAATACTAGACGGGAAAAAAAATATGTTACTGGTATTTGAAGATTATGGGCAATGTTTTACAATATTTCTTGGAGCTTTAAAATAATGATTTTGAAAGATTTTTTAATATCTTTCAAGGGTGTGAATATGACTTTCTTGCTGGCGCCTCAGCATATCGTATAAAATGACAGCTGTCAGTGGTTCGCTTACCTAACTGAGTTAATTTTGTCATTTAATCATTTATTAGACTACAAATAGACTTTGGCTCATTTTGGTAACAAAATCATTTCGAATATCTGCTTCTGGCTGTGTTCAATAAAATGTTATCCATGTATATGATATTTTGGTACTGTGTTTTGAAACACATATTTAAATATCAAACTTTCAAAAATCAGATTTCAATGGTAGTTTTACCAATCTTATCTAATTGCTGGTGAAAAGAATTATTTGGATTCCAAGAAACTCAACAAATATGACTATATTACAATATTGCAGTAAGATCACTGGATAAATACATTCAAAATTGAATTTGAATATAATTTTGTGGGACTTGTTTCCTTTAGATTCCCAAATGATACTATAGCAAGAATTTGAAGTTATCAATATCATAATTCTAAAGTTGTATAAAGTGCGAAATTATTTTTTCTACAGTCACTATAGAATGATACCCATTCCGCACGTTAAAAGGTTCCTAACAAAGTCGCGTAGCCTTGCGAAAAAACTGTTACATTACTGTCATAATTTTAACTCTTTTTGATTCTCTTATCATTCCTCCTCAAAATGGAGTCAATATGAGTAATTTTATCAACATTTGATGAATTGGAATAAGATCAATGAAGCAAATTCTTTCTCAGAGAACGGCATATTTTGGTTATTGATATCCACGCGGACACCTTTGACTGTAGAAAAAATAACATCCGTCACTCGTGCGAATCGATCATACCATGCTCATGTGAATTCAGCCATGAGGCAAAGTAAAGTGGCTGAATTATTCACATTCGCATGTAATGATCTCCATTCCGCACTTGTATCGGAATATACTATTATTTACATCTATCAATTATTGGGATCTGTCATTCAACGAATAATAATACTTGATTTAAATCTGCATTACTCTCGATCTCGTGACAAGTATCAATTTTGTAGTGAATAAATAAAATATGAATATTCCAATTCACAATACAACGGGGGGAGTTCGTTAAATAGATTATGGAACAAAAAGAAGTGGATGCTGACTTTTTGAACAGAATCAGTTTTAGCGATAAAGCTCATTTTCACCTTGATGGCTTCATAAATCATGAAGAAGAAATTTGAAATTGTTCAAAAACTGATTTACGTAGACAATGTATTGAAATTAATCCCATATTCTCCATAAATTTATTGATAATCCACATAACTGTATATTTGCTCAGAATTTTCTTCTTGGCTTTGGATTTTCAGTCGATATTCTTAGTAGGGATTATAATCCATTCTCCATCAGCTATTATCTTTTTCTCTGCGTTGAATTTCTTTCATGTAGATAGTAAGCTCATCTTCTAGAGCCCCATTTTCAATATCTTGTAAGCTACTGTTACTAACTTCGTAGGAACGAATGTGAAACCTTTCGTTGGGTTGTTCTGCAGTCTTCTGTATTTCGTTGCTTTCATTTATTGGCGAAGGTATTTGTTGCGCTTTCTTCTCCTCTAGAGGCCGATTGGCGATGCAGCGAAAGATGTTTAGAAATCTCACAGTGCGTGATTGATGTTTGGCTTCATATTCATAGTTCATCTTGTTCAAAGATACTACTTGGTGCATGTCGAATGTTAAGTGTTCGCAAGCTATTTTTGTTACGGATTCGACTGCGTCGGGGGGTTGGGCATCATTGCAAGTGCTGTAACAGAAATAAAAGGAATTAATCTCATCTCAAACTGTAATTGATTGTGGAACTGACATTGAACTAATCATTACGCTGTTGAAAGGCAATCGTCTCACATATCCAAATAAACGCATTGACTTTTCAATTAAATTTGAATAATTTTTCATCCACGGGAAGTCGTAAAATAAGATATCCAAATATGATTTATGAAATATCTTTCACAAATGTAAAATCTTTGAGGTCATTAGTTTATATTATTATTTATTTGAACTCTTACAATTTATTGTATTTGTAATCTGTTAGAACTAAGTAACAATCTAGTCGGTGTTCAATTGTCGGACATGATTCACAGCTCATGGTGGTTATCAGGCATTTGAATGCTGGTTTATTGTTGTTCAACTGTTAGACATTTGAATGTTGGCCCATTGTTGGAGTAGGGTATATAAGACACGCGAGCTGACGAGTGAATGATTCATTCAGTAAGAGTAACTGCCATCGATTTGGTAATCATACGAGTTTATAGAATAAATATTTCCACTGTAACCTGTAATAATAAATTATTCATAATAAAATCTGTGACAATACATATGTTGAGTTTTTGGAATTGAATTTTGGTATATTGTAATTTCGTTCAAATTTGATGTAGAACTTAATTAAGAGAGTGCTGTGTATACAAAAAATTAGATAATCTGTCAAAGTCTCATCATGTATGCAATAAATCCGTGTATGATTAATGGTAACATATGAAATTAGCATCCAAATCTTATACTTCCGAGACTGTTCTAACGTTTTTTCTTGAAAAAAAGATATATACTAGGCACTACACTTGTCGTTGTCATATAAAATTCCCATGAAAAATAAACTTGACAATTTCGAGAATAAAAAAATCAGTGATGAAAATACTAATATATCCGAGACTATACAGATTTTTGGGATGATGAGAAAATAAACAAATTGGAAGCGTGGAAAAAGGCATTACACTTACGTGAAGTATCCGCGCATATAACAGTTTGTTCCTGAAATTTCAAGGCCAGCGATTTTTTCGTTTCAGGTAAGTTTGTATATGAGGTTAAAACTTTTGTAATTGTAAAGAAACTTGAAAATTTCTTTTCTCATTAAGTTTGTATTACATTACAGAAATAAAATGATATGTCCAAATGGATAAATTCGTCATCTGTCAAACATAAACACAAGTGGCGGCGCTAGACTTTGTGGATTACAGGGGCTCAGCCTTTGTGCTGAGAAAAGTATTTGAAGGTCAAATATCATTACATACGAGTAACATGTTATCTGTTCTAACTTATGGTCAGTTAAAGAGCATTCTCGGAATGACGTTCACGAAATAACTATTCAATCATAAAGTGATATCTGTTCTAACTTATAATCATTTAAGGAGCGTTCCTGGAATGATCTTCATGAGATAACTATTCAATTATAAAATGATATCTGTTCTAACTTATAGTCATTTAAAGAGCGCTCCCAGAATTACGTTCACGAGATAACTATTCAATGATGGAGTGATATCTGTTCTAATTTATGATCATTCAAAGAGCGTTCCCGGAATGACGTTCACAAGATAACTTTTGAATTACGAAGTGATATCTGTTCCAACTTATGGTCATTTGAAGGACGCTCCCGGAATGACGTTCACGAGATAACTATTCAACTCTACGAAGTGATATCTGTTCTTACTTATGGTCATTGAAAGAGTGTTCCCGGAATGACGGTCACAAGATAATTATTCAATTATAAATTGATATCTGTTCTGACTTATGGTCATTTAAAGAGCGTTCCCGGAATGACGTTCACGAGACAACAATTCAATTATGAAGTGATATCTGTTCTAACTCATGGTCATTCAAAGAGCGTTCCCAGGATGACGTTCACGAGATGACTATTCTGTTTCCCAAAACTTAGAGTTGAACAATATGGATATATTGTATTATTTGAGAGAAAATAGTGAGGGGCTGTACGAGTTATTTAAAGTGACGAATAATTCGAATCAAGTCTATTGATAATACTGCATATAAATCTGCATTGTTCTCAATATAACGAGAGCAAATATAAAACCCACTGTGGCCACACAGTACTGCCCCGACCATGAATTTCAAGGCCAGTTTCATCACTGTTACAGAAATCGTATCGCATCAATTAATTGCATATTCTATCATTCATTGTCTATTCGAAAACATGGTGCAAGACATTTCAAATTTATAACTGACCAGCAGTAAAAGTGTGCATGGTGCGTCTAAGGCCGGGTTGCATAGTCTTCGGTTTATCATACGTGTAGATCAATTACCTAAGTAACGGGTATTGAAAGAATTGTTACTAAGGTAATTGAGCTACGCTTAAGATAAGACCACGTCAACAATGGAGGATTTCATTTAGTTTCAGGTGAAATATATTTGCACATATGGTACTCAAATTAGTTCTCATGCAGTAGAAACAACATATTTATTCTTGTTTTACTTGAAACTATCTTCATTTGATTTCTACTATCCCGACCTATAATAATAGGCGAAGTATTGTGATCGCGATTTCTGACAGTTCGAGACTTTGATGAATTTCCATGTTTTAGACCATATTGAAGCAAAGAAACATAATTTTAAAAAAATCTGACGTGAACATTACCTGACTTACTTGTACATCATTGAATATATATATATATATATATATATATATATATATATATATATATATATATATATATATATATATATATACAGGCTGTAACAGAAATAAGTACATTAATTTTAATCTGTGATGCAATTTGTCAAGCATAACAATTTTTCCTCATTCCATCATTCGTTTGAAACTGAAAAAATATTAGTATTTTGGCAATACATTGTTATTCGCTCACCTCGATTATTCTATTTTTGTATATGTTGGAAGAAAGACTGAATTTGTCTCTGTAATCAACAATTTGGTCTTTTAGTCGTATTTATATGTCATTTTCAAGAAGTTTGATTTTTATTCAGGGATTTCACGTATATTTTAGGATAGTACATTTCTTAAGCATAAGATTGTACGCACAAGTTCATTGCACTTGAATCAGCTGATTTGAATTGTCTGAAACTGTGTCACTGTGTCAGGAGAGTCAGACTGTGCTGCCATCTACAATCAGTTCAAAAAGTAGTTGCTGTTCCTAACCTACTTCATCAGAAACATACAGAGAAAATCAATCAACGATTTATTTAAAGAAAACGGTAGAATATTGAATGGAATGTAATTCTAAATTAATTAATTCACTGAATGATTCAATAGAAATATTGCTACATGAAATTTTGAAGATTCTATTCTTGAAGAACAGAAAATATAACTTATGAATGTATCAAACTAAATTTGGTAATTGATTTTAAATATTTTCTGAAATATATGATACAATATTTTGCTTATTCAGCAGATCAATTCACGGGGCATACTTTATTGAAACGATCTGAGTGTGGAGTGTGAAGTTTGTAATAATATGAGAAAAACTAATACACAGGTGCTTCATTTATAAATTAATTTATTTCATTCATCTCATCTGCTGTTTTACGTTCCAGATGAACGTTAGGTTCCAAATATCCTATGGTATTCTCATCGTAATGTATAAGTGCATAATATTTTGACATTAAATACATTAGCATAACCACAATAATTCAATTTTTAGTGAGCAATGACAAGTCGGAGATCATTCCAAATAAATTTGCTAAGCTAATCCTAAACTGCCCATGAAATCGTACACAGAATTAATAATTTATTATCTGTTTTATTCCAGAATTTATTTGAAGGAATTGATAGCTCACATATGTCAAAATCAATTATTGTTCTATTGCAACTGCTACTGGATCCGATAACTATGCACCTGAACGACTCGTTAAATTATAGGGGATAAAAATGCTAAAAAAAGATGAGAATTCGGGAAAAAGTTACACACAAAATCTCATCGTTCCACAGTTAATCGTTTTGGATCTACCCAAGAGATTCTAAGAATCTGTCAAATGAAATGCGCTTTCAGCCAGGTCGGTTGCTATGGAAACGGTAGGCCATTATTCTTATAATACAAAATTCCTAAATATTTCCAAAATTCTACGACTACCAACAAATCTGAATTTATGCGCAAAATTAAAAAATAAATTCCTACTGAAGTGCACTTACGGTTCAGTCTTTGTTATAAAAATAGTAGGCAATCATTCAGATGCTACAGCAGACTGAAATACCAAATTTCAATATTCTACACCTGATCGTTTTGAATTTATGCGAAAAATTCCAAAAGACTGTCAAGTGAAGTGCACTTCCAGCTTGATGGACCTCGATAAAAATAGGATATGAGCATCTAGACGGTATAATCATCCTAAATACTGGATTCTAACAATTTACGTTCAATCGTTTTGGATTTATGCGGAAAATTCAAAAAATGTTTCGGAAAAGTGCTCTTCCGGCTTAGTCGATAGCAATCATAATGCAAGATGTACAACTAGATACTATAAAAGTGCCTGATATAAAATTTGAGTATTCTACGACTGATTGTTTAGAATTTACGGGGAAAATTCAAAAAGTCTGTCATATAAAGTGCACTTCCGGCTCAGCCGATTGTTACAAAAATAGAAGACGACCATTAAGATGCTACCGCAACTCCAAATGCTGAATTCTAGTATTCTATGGCTGATCATTCTGAATTAATGCGAAAAATTGAGAAAAAGTTTCAAGTAAAGTGCACTTCCGGTTTAGCCGATCGCAATCATAATGCAAGATGTACAATAAGATGTTATAGAAGTTCTTTATACAAAATTCCAATTTGCTATGGCGGATCATTCTATATTCATGCAAAAAATTCAAAAAAAGTTTAAAGTAAAGTGCACTACTGGCTTGGCCGATTCTTACAAAAATAGCAGATAACCAATCTGATACAACATTAAGCTCAAATACTGAATTTCAACATCCTACGGTTGATCATTCAAGATTTATCAGAAGAAATCGAAAAAAGTTTCAAGTAAAGTGCATTTCCGGAACAGACGATTGGAATCATATTGCGAGGTGCACAACTAGACCCTATATCAGTCTCAAATACATAATTTCAACATTATACGTTCAACTAGTTTTGAGATTTGCGAGTTACGCACGAACGCACGCACGCACAAACATACGTACCGACATCAAGCCAAAAATAGTCAAAATGGACTTACGGATGCTCAAAACGGATATTTCCATCAAAATCTCGATAGGTGAATTTTGTCGGTTTCACAATACTTACTTATTACTTTGTATAAGTAAGTAAAACGTCGGCGTCGGTCTGTCAATCTGTATAAAAGCACTAAAACTTGAGAGCGCGTACAAATTTTTGACTAAAATTCAATATTTAAGTTTTTCATCAAAAATCTACATTCAAGTTTGTAGATCAGATTTTTTCAACCAGTGGTACTAAAGCTTCACTAATGGAACTTTTCAGTTTTTTGCGTTTATTTTATGAACGGAGATATTCATCATAAAAAAAAAACATGAAGTTATCAGCGGTTCATTTGCTTTCATCAAAATTTAAATGATCATAAAATTCGTTATATTTTTCTGAAACAGAGAAATAATGAGAATCATCATGTGAAATTAGGATTATTATCACTCATATTTTGTCATCACAAGCAAACGTTCGTTGATGGTTTTTTAAAAATAAGTAAATTGGCTCTATCGTGTTTGGTATCAAATTAGAGCTCATGTGGATATGATTCCAATAGAAGTGCCAAAGGGGATATTTATGATGTCTACTTGTCTAGTTTGGTATCAATTTTAAGCTCTCGGGGAAATAAGCTTGGTAGATATCAAAAATAAATGATTAGTGAAGTCCACGTCACCATCTTCAAATTACACTTTCAGCGATCAAATGTCGAAACTGTATGTTCCAATAAATTAAAGACCCCGAAAAACTAAAAGAGAACTCTTCATTTTCAAAAATACTTATTTTATGTAAGGACCAAAATATAACCGCCATCTGTCTCTTGAGCAATGACAGCTGTCACTTGGTCAATGACATTTGTCACTTTGACAAAGACAGCTGTCACTTTAATAATGACAGCTATCACTTTGAAAATAACAGCATTCATTTTGAAATATGCAATTAATTGATGCGACTATCTTAATTTCTGAAACAGCGATGAAACTGGCCATGAAATTTATGGTTGGAGAAGTACTGTGTGGCCACAATAGATTTTTTTTCTTAAAAATAGTTTGCATTTGATTTGAGAAAGAAAACTCACTCACTGTAAGTGCTTGTTGTGTGGATGCATGCTTGTACTGATAGAAGTGCCGCTGTCGGTGCTATCCTGCTGTGCTCCTGGACGGCTGTTTCTGCCGCTTCTACTCAGCACTGAGTAGCACGAGCGTCGTTCAGATAGCCGACTACTACTGCTGCGTCTGTGCCGTCTGCAATGCCCACCGCACCAACACCTGCCCAACGTCTCCTGAACAAAAATGCCTACATTTACATTATATAGGAAACTGTGTGAACATTTGATTTTATACGTTGAAGATAATAATTCTATTTCAGTTACTGATATTTTTTAGGTTGCAATATATTATTCGTACAGTAATAAAATATTTGATCTTCATTATGAAGCAGCGGTAATTGGTATTATTGTGTTTGAATCGAGATAGTTTGTGAATATGATAGACTCATTATGATGATCGATTCGTCCTTTGAAATATTGCCTTGATTCCGATGATGAATTTTTTGATCAAAGCAAAATGTAAAGATTTCAATCCGAATGTCTTAAGATTATGTTATATATATATTTTCTCTAAATTAAATATGTCAATGGTAAATTGGCTGAGTATTGAGATTCTTATTGAATAAACTGACTTTCAGTACTGTTTTCACTAGATAAGATTTGATGTTGGTCTGACCTTGGTCTTGAGCTAGTTCTGCAGACTCTAATCTTCTCATGGTTTTGACAGGATCTGCCACGATTTTCCAGAAATTTCGAAAATGAACTTTGAGTACATTAAAAAGACTATTGGCACTATTTTTTTTGTCAAGGATGATTGTCGTGATCAACAAACACGATTCAAAAATGGATGATGTGTGAAAAGGTCATGAAATGACTATGTTGTTGTGACGTCACTACGCACGTTGGCGCTTAGCGGTAGCATCGCCATCGCTTTCAATAAATACAGCGAAATAGACCTTTGTGTTGTGCCTGGGTATGATAGTAGCAGTCATCACGAACCAAATAAGTTTTTTATGGAAGTTTAATAGAAAATATACGAGAAAAAGAAGTTACAACCAATTCGACGTGTTGTTGTATGGATCATTTCAATGTAAGTACAAATTTTCGATACATTATTGACAAAAATCGATATGCATAATTGGCTGTCATCGGAATTAATACGATAATCTTGTAATAGTTCTAAGAGTTCTAGTCTAAAACAGAATATCTTTCATGTAGTTATCACGTTTTAATAGTACTGTGAGATTCAGGGAAAACGTTCATCTATATGAAGCATTCAAAACTAGTAATGATAAATGAGCTTTATATCCATCAAGATATATTGTTATCCATTTATTTTTATGCATTTTGAATATTAAGTTAGATTCTTGCAACATGACACAATGGAAGATTCACTTTATCAAAATGGTATTTCCCAAATTTCACCAAATAATAATTGAATTAGCGAGAATGTCTTTGACTTGACACGGTTAAATGTTATGAGTTACTAAACTTCTATAGGTTAAAACTAGATATTCACTAAGACGTTTTAGTTGCTCGATAAAACCTATTAAAACTAGTAAATTACTAAAGCAGTATCTTACTACACTTTGCATACAAAAATAGACCTCATACTGCCAAAAACAAAACCCGCATAATGAAGATCCATCTCTAAGCTTTGACAACACTTGTTCTCGCTGCGTTAAGTAATACATCTCCCGAGCGAAAATAGGCAATTATTAATTTTTAAGCTTCTAGCAAATTATCTGACTATTCCTTTACGAATCCATCAGATCTTAATTGGGGTATGATTCTATTCTAAGTCAAAATAATCCGCGGTACTCATCTCTCGTGCACTATCTCCTGATCGACAACATGCGTAATGACGTCACAGCGGAACTTGGCCAATAGCAGCGTCTCGTCGGTCACGTGACAAAATTTTAGAATCTCATGATTCTGTATGTTACTTGTTGAAACAAATCGGAACAAATGGAATATATAGGAGAGGAGGGGGAGCAAATACTGCTGGCACTGCTCAACACAATTTGGAGAACTGGAAATATTCTGAAGGATTGGAAGAAGGCTGTAATACTTCTTGCATACAAGAAAGGTGATAGTAGAAACTGTAATAATTGAAGGGGCATATCTCTGTTTTGTAGCTGTAGAACTATCTCTAGAGAAATCTCAAAGCGGATTTAGGAATGGTTACTCAACACAAGATCATTTATTCACATCTAGAAAACTTGTAGAAATGACAACGAGACAACACAACAAACTATCTATGCCCCGAAAACAGAAATCTTGGAGGTTAGGCAAGTAAGTGACCAGCTCTTACAAGCCATTGGAAGCTTATATAGGCAAACAACAAATTACGTAAGAATGGAAAACGAGACATCACAAGAATTCATCACTACGCAAGGACTTAGACAAGGAGGCGCTCCAAGTCCACTACTGTTCATTATATTTCTGGACGCCATTATGAAGAATATAAAGTAGAAAACAAGAAAAACCGAGATGTGGTATCATAATTTAGGCAGAATTACTATATCTGAGTGTGCATTTGCGCACGATATCACAATTTTTGCTAAAAATAGAATAGACACGTAATACAACCTAAATATTTGGGATGAGGAACTACAGAAACACACCATGCAAATAAACATGCAAAAAACAAAAACTATGGTATTATCAAATAAAAATACAACAACAACATTAACATTAAGAAGCAAAGAAGTTGAACAAGTAGTCACTCTTACTTATGTAGGATCAATATTCAACAGTAAAGGAAATCTAGAGCAAGAAGTAAACAAAAGAACTCAAACAGCGAACAAAAGCTTCTACCCGGTGAATAACACCATTTTTAATAATCAACAAGTAGCGAAGAAAACGAAAATAATAATATATGAAACAGTTTACAGACCTACATCAATATAATGGTGGTGAAACTTGCGTAACGGACCAGAGGGACAATAGCAAACTACAAGCAGCAGAGATGAGGTTTCTTAGAAAAATAAAAGAAGAATAGATGAAGTCAGAAATGAAGAAATGAGAAAAGATCTTCAAACAGAAGGCCTACAGACCACAATAGATAAATGGTATGAGCATTTGATAAGAATGTCCGAGGACAGGCAGACTAAGAGAGTGTGGATTGCAAAAGGAAAGATTGGAGACAAAATATAAATGAGAGAGTGTAATCTCGACACCCTCAATTGGCAGAAGAGATTTCAAAGATGATTATAATAATTGTTGGAAACTACAGATTGTTCAATTACAGGTTATAAACATTACTTTGAGAAACACAGCAGTAATATTATTTATTTTTCTCAGGACGAGGCTATATTTTGTAGTAAGTCTTGTATTAAACAAAAATCCTGACAAGACTGTTATTTTTAACTAGTGACTACCCATTTCCTTGATCATTGTATACAGATCAATGCCCATAATTATAGGAGATTAGAGGAATGGGAACGACGGGAATAGAAAAGACGAGTGCGGAAATCTAGGCCAGAGGATAGACAGGTGCGTCAGGTGAAAGCTGTAGAGCTGAAAAAGAGAGAAATGAACGGTACACTACAATTCTAGTGATAAATTGTACAGTGTAGAGTACTAGGGGTATGGGGTATATCAAAATTCGGATCTGGGTCTCACAGTTTGCCCCAAGAGATCACAGTAGCCCAGCATCATGACACAATTAGGTTTAATCAGTCAGCAATAAGCTGATTGAATAATTGTCTTTTTTTATATTTGACAGCACACCTATTTTCGACTAGTCATGTTTTGAACTAATCTTTTAGAATCGATCCTACTGTACCAGTAATGATCTTACGTTCAATTGTCGGTACCTAGTAGCTCTGAGAGGTAGCAAATTTTTAACATTTTGTATAACGATATGGAACTCTTGAGATGAGAATCTTACTCGCACTCTTATAGCTTCTATCTAGTATCGATGGAGCAGATAATTAAGTATCAACAGAATTTAAAAAAAATAAAGATGCATTATTCATTCGACTATTTCGATAATTTTGTGATAGATATAATTAATTTCTTCTTCAAGATCACCTACCAGTATTTCCCATTCTTGTTATTTCCAGCAATGACTTCTTGCAGTATAATCCTTATATTTACAATCTCTGATATTTATTTTATTCTATTCAGTATTGATGAAGTATAGTTCCAGAATTTCTAATTGTCAGAATAGCTATCATTCTTGGAGATATTTGGTACCGGTGAAGATTTCCAGTGGTTGTGACAGTAATTGAGCTTGAAATGAAACCGCAAGTCTTCAAATTAATTGAAACTCAAAATTAGAGACTATTTGTGGAATTCAGATATTGATGAGTAACTTCACATTCCAGTAATTAAATTCGAGAAGTTTATGTTCGGAATATATACACTATCTATATAATAGTCATTATAGACTGGGAGCTAGTGACAGGTAGGGTTCCCCGATTTTATACCGCTTGCTTTTTTGAGGGTTGATAATTTACCTCTTGATAAGAAAGATAAAAATGTTATTTAGCGATGCACGCTTTCCGGTCATAGTTCAAATTTCAATTGAAGGTCTGAAAAAAAAGTGGTTTTCTCCGTGATATCATATTGCATGCCTTTGTAATGTTGAATAATTGAAATTAATCTAAAGCCAAGTACTGAAAGGCAAGCGATTCGCAACAGCCCAAGTGGCTCAAAGGGTTGCGTGAACTTGTGAAAAAAAATATGAAAAATGCCGTGTTTCCAAATTGCATGCCAATGGAAAGAATTGAAGTTTTTGTCATAAAACCCTTGTAAAAAAATTGGCAAGCATTCCTCGTTGGCGCAAGGGTTTGACATTTGGGGGTAATCTTGCATAAATTTTGCACCAATTAGCCGTGATTTCAAACTACCTCACATGGAGCAAAAACTTTATTTTGAAATGAAATAATTATAAATTTAGAATGGCATGCATGTTGCTTAAGCCCTTCATATTTTAAATAATAATGAAAGTTGCATATAAAACTAGCAAAATATCTCTGACTTCATTCTGCTTGCCATTCTGTATTACATCAATAAATGCTGTTTCAAATTAATTTGGGAAATGGCAAGCATGTTTCTCAAGCCCTTCATATTTTAAATGATTATGGAAGTTGCATAAAAAACACGCAAAATTTCTCCGATTTCATTCTGCCTGCCATTTTATATTACATTAATAAATGCTGTTTTAAATTCATTTGGAAAATGGCATGCATGTAACTCTGTCCGATTATTGAAAAACTTTGGAAAAAGTGGCAATAAAAAGTAAGAATATTTCCGTTATTTTATTTTGTATTTCAGTAAAGGAATACTAATGCTTCAAGTTAGAATAAAAAAATTTGATGCATATGACATAAGACAAACATTTACAAATGAAAAAAAAAATCAAGAAAATATGCCCTAGAATCAACTTAGTTTGTAATTATAGACATGGCAGGAGGTGAATCTTTCATAATAGTGCAGATTATATATTCAAAGTAATACAATTAGGTTCATAAACAATACTTTTATACCAGTAAGTTTTCCGTTTGGCATAAATAAGTGAAGAATAGTATGAAAATGAATAGAGTTAAAGAGCATGATTTTTTTTCATTGGGGAGAGGTTGAAACATTTTAAGTTAATAATTGTAGGAAGAGTTAAGTTTCAATTTATGATTTATATATTTTTTATAATAGAGATACCTGAAAATGACTCCAAAAGTCGAAATGATCATCGTAAATTAATAAATAAAATCATAAATTGAAACTTAACTCTTCCTACAATTATTAAAGAGCATGATATTGTAGAAAGGGCCGACAATAAGGACGATAAAGATCAATCGGACGATGATGACAGCGACACTTATTCTCAAACTACTGAAGAGGAACCTGAAATTGACAATAATTATGATGAAGAAATGGAAATTTGAGCAATTATTGCCAATTTCAGATTCCTTTCTTATTTATTTATATTATGAAACATCCCATTAGCTATCTGAGTATGATTTTTCTATGATAATAAATTTTTTCCTCTGGTAATAAGCTTTCTATTTTTTCATAATGATAATAGTATTTTTGCCTGATAATGAAGATATACCTACTCTTAAGTTCCGGATGAAGGCAATTTAACTTTCAAAAATATATTTTGTAACAATATTCCATTCACATAACTTATTCACATTCCGGAGGAAAAGTAAGAACATAATTAGTATTTTTTTCGTTGGTAATATGTGTGATTATCATTCAATTGATAGCAAGATTCAAAACGTTAATATTTCACAAATTCAGAAGTTGGGATGTCAACTGTATATATATTAGGACTCTTTGATATAGTATTATTCTAGTGCCTTATTGGTAGCAATTTAATGTTATACCCAGTTAGAGCTAATACTGATATTAATGGTAAAATTTGATGTTTCCAGTGATTTCAATTGAATATTTTTGGAATTGTTGCTATGAAAACATTATGGATAATTTAAATTGAAGCTCTCTGCAATATTTTGGAAGAGACTCACCTAAGCCATTATTGTTTGAAATAAGTCAAAAAATTTGAATAAATAAATTCGCAGAAAAGTTCCTGTTAATTTTACTGAATTAATTTACGGGCACTTTCTCTCAATCATTTTTCCAAAATTTATCAATGATGAGCCTAAGCAACATGCTTGCCATTCTTTGTGTAGTCTAAAAAAAATAATTTTGAACGAAATACACAATGGCATGCAAAATAAAATGACGGTAATTTTACTTCTTTTTTTTGCAACTTCCTCAATGCATGCCCTCATTTTGGGACATCCTGGGATGCATGCCAATTTCCTCAATAACAATTCATCGAACAAATTACCTATAGTTGAAATGGCATGCAATTTCAAATCACGGCTAATTGGTGCAAAATTTATGCAAGATTACCCCCAAATTTCAAGCCCTTGCGCCAACGAGGAATGCTTGCCAATTTTTTTACAAGGATTTTATGACTAAAACTTCAATTCTTCCCATTGGCATGCAATTTGGAAACACGGCATTTTTCATATTTTTTTTCACAAGTTCACGCAGCCCTTTAAGCCACTTGGGCTATTGCGAATCGCTTGCCTTTCAGTACTTGGCTTTAGATTAATTTCAATTATTCAACATTACAAAGGCATGCAATATGATATCACGGGAGAAACCACTTTTTTTCAGACCTCTAATTGGAGTTTGAACTATGACCGGAAAGCGTGCATCGCTCAATAACATTTTTATCTTTCTTATCAAGAGGTAAATTATCAACCCTCAAAAAAGGAAGCGGTATGAAATCGGAGAACCCCACTTGTCACTAGCTCCCAGTCTATTATCTTACGACTGCAATCAGGGTCTAGCAGCCCGCAGAACTCTTTTTTGAGGTTTATTGAGCAACTTTTGTTTCCTCAGTACAAATGTCAAACTATACACAGGTCGTCTCACGCCAAGCTTATATCATAAATATTTTGAATATTATTTAATATAATTATCAAAATTTGTTTTCTTTAGGTTTTCCAACATGCCCATTTTAATTAAAATATTCTCAAACCAGTGACACATCTGGTTTGACCGGAAATAGACCTCAACTTTCTTGTATTGGATGGAATTTCCTTTTTTTATTCCCCCATTTAATTCCGCGGAAAATTCTGCATATGAAACAATAAAATCATTTTCTGCTGACCAATGATATTGAGCGTAATATAATCATTTTTTAATTTTTTTTCCTGAAATCCAGTACTTCTTCAAAAGACCGTGTCTCAGGCACAAGTTTGAATTATAATAATATGAAAACAGCATTTCTAAAACGAGACTTTATACTACAATATGGTAATTAACAATTTGGTTTTCAATAAAAATGTGACAGGTACGCTACACCAAAGCTACAGTTGACAAACATCATAAAAGTCCATTTTTTCCATTAAACTCCATCTTTTTTCCATCAAACTATTAAATTCTACAATAAAAAATAAGTAAACTTCATGAAATATGTCCTTTATTGAAAGTTGATAAAATTTCAGTTAAATAAAGAAACATGTTAAGTCTTTTATATTCATGCTGTGAATCAGCACGAGTTTGAGGTCGTTATTGAAGAGTCGACTATCTCCCAAAAATCTCCGTGACCCGATCTTCTAGATCCAGTTCGATATCACAAACTCTCCAATTATTTATTCATTCAATACTCTGACTCCCTAACTTAAACGCACTTCTAGTTCAGGTAATTAGACCACTTATGCATTACTTCATCGAAAAATATAATTTTGAGCTTTTTATTTTATTTATTGGACGGATTTCGGGATTTGAACCTGACGGTTATGTCCCCCAAGTCAACTTTTCACGCACATAGCTGATTTTCTCTAACCGATGCCAGATTGCTTCATTGAGGCCAAGTTAGTTTGATTGCCAACTTGGAAAGGTAACAAGAGTGAGTATCGATCCAGAAAAGTTGTGAAAATTTCATGACCTAACTTAGATTCGAACTCACGATGTCTCCGTCCAGAGGCTAGCACTCTACCACTGTGCTATCTGGCCGTTCATAACCTCATAAATGAGTATATTTTGACTTGGCACTCGATGGAATAAATGGATAAATAATGATGATGAATAAAAAGGATGAAATGTAGGCCATAAAAATCCAAGTTTATTATAATAATAATTATTTTATGAAGGACGTTCCGGATATCAATGCATTATCATCAGCATAGAGTTACAAAAATGTTTTATTTCAATTCAACCACATAGTAGTGTTAATGTTATCCATGAAACGGCGACAAAGTTCTCTGAATGAAAGTCAGCAAACGGCTGTAACTCTATGCTAAATGAATGTTATTATAATAGACTTTGATTTCCGATTGCCTACAGTTCACGGTACAAGACATAGTAGGTAACCTAACTCGCCCCGACAATGCGTCTGCTGAAATGGTTATAGTTCGCACTGTCGCCGCTAGAGAGCTCTACATATGTAAGGCCTGTTTTACAACAGTGTTTAATGTATAACTACACTAAACTTACAAAATTTTACGAAATCATTTATATATTGAAGTTAACCGTATATGTAATGTGTACAGCATATATCTTACATTAATTAAAAATTGATATACTTGTTGAATTAGTGTTGCATTGAGTAATATTTAATATTTAATTATTACCAATACAAGAAACTGAGTTGGATAAATTCAGAGATCACATGCAATTAACAATAATTGAGAAATATTTGAACAATACATTAACAATGTGTTTAATTTTCAAGAATACATATAGATGATATCTTTTCAATTACAAGAAAATTGCTCGAACTCTCAATAAAGGAAACATAAAAACATAAGTTGAACAAAAATTAGATTCAGTTCAAAATATTATATTTCTATATTATATATAATGTTTTACAACGTAATAGTCTTACATGTATTAAGGGCACTTATATTTATTTTTAGCAAAAACACGTTAATCTAAATTATGCTATATTTAATTCATTAACATTGTCAAAATTTAGATTTCATTCGAATGATTTGATACAAATTCACTTTGTGAGTAAATTTGAATGAGAATCAAATTCATTCATGGAACTAGACCTAATTTAATAGTTATTTATACAACAAGTGAATTAAACCACTGTTTATTTGCGAGAAGAAAGTTCAAAATCACGAGCGCGTTCAGCGCGAGTGGTTTAATTCTTTGATCAAATAGAGAGGTTTAATTCACGTGTTTGTATACATAATTTCATTCAATTTTGCGTAAATTCTTGGAAAATTAAACTGGGGAATAAAATTCAAAAAAATTAAATTGCAATTGCAAAAGAGCTTCGTTGATATCGCGACGCGTGTTTGTTTTTCAAACATTCGGGAGTGTGATAGTCAGTAAACTGTCAGTTTTGTGAACTTTGAATTGAAGCGTTATAATTGTGAAAAGTATTGTCTGAAATGATGGAAGAAAGTGATTAAAACTATGTTCTCGTCTCCGATACCATTTTGAACGAAGCAGCCGCAGCAGTTGGAAAAATTATGCTTCAGAAATCGAAATCTTTTTATTTTTGAAATTCAAGAAGTTAATTCATAGTGTTAATTGCCATTCTGTATTATATTGCCCATTATTTTGTATATTAACTTGTTCAAATCAATTTTTAAATAATAATTGATAACTTACCCTTGTGAGACTATCTGCAGAAATCCATTCTCTAATAATATTATCTTGTGCAAGATGTCTTTTGCAAATTCCATCATTTAAACCTAATTTACGATCACTTCTAGGAATTGCTTTGTTCCAATTCTATCATGTCAAGTGGAGCTCTAAAAACACTATATTTTATCTTACAACTGTCATATCCAAAATTGCAATTCGGGACAAAAGATTTTCCAGGCATTTTAATTGAATGTTCATTTGTCACACGGCTATCACTTCATAAAATTATTATTTATATACTATAATCTGACTGTATTCAACGACACAAACACTTAAATCAAACGCTTTTCAATTGACAACTAGGCCCTACATATCCGCCATCTTGAAACATTTCCTCTCACCTCTCACGTCCACATGCTTGACGCAGTCAGCGGACACATTTATAGTAGACCGGCAATGAGAGTTGTGTTTACAGTTCATCCCATTTATGAATTTCAGACCCTTCTGCACATCTCTAATAATACATATAAAAAATAAAATTATAGATGAATTGATTTCATTGGTAGATTTATAAGGCTCTCGGAGATCCACGGTGCCATTTTAATAGAACAATTTCCTGTCGTAGCTTGAGGGAAACAGGTTTGAAAAATATTCCTCAAACTGAAAGTCTTCTTCAGAAGAAGACTTTCGGTTAGAGAATCTAAACGTCCAAAATAAAAATAAATAAATATACAGAATTAAAACCAAAAAAGTCTATTTATGTTATGTTATGTTAAAACATTCAAATGTAGAATCTACTCTCATAAAATTTCATTCGTGATCGCGCCCCTTATTGTGTTATAGGAAGCCTCCAATAGAATAGTTTTTTCTCTATGAATGGTACGAATATTAATTACATATAGACCGCGGTACAGAACCACTTTCTTTGGATTATTAACACTTTTTTGAAACTTTGTGAGTGGTTTCATTTTGATGAGTCCGAAAACTTTTTTATCTGCGAAAATCTTTGAAACTACTGCATTTTCCATCAAACAGCCTAAAATGACGATGATTTTATAATTTATTCTTGATCAATAACATCACTCTCTTTTATAGTTCAATCGTGAGATAATAATAGCAAAAATACACACAATATTTTGTCCGACAAAAATATTGCGGCGTTCGGCGTAACCCCCATCTTCAACATGTTAAAATTACAAGTTTTGTCAGATTATTAACATTCTGTTGGCATTCTCAGTACTATCAAATAAACGTTAGTGAAGTTGAGTAGTGATATTGTCCGATAAAATTTCTGCTGCATATTCAAGTTACACATGAAAAAGGCAGCACTTTGCTGTCGAAACGTTGCGTTTCTAATTAATGTACAGAACTTATATCCCAATATAACATATTTATTCAGAAAATGAGTTCTGAAAAGTTCTTTCCTTCATTTAAAAGTAACTTAATTAAATACCTGCAATATATCAATTTATATAAAGAAATATAATATATCTTGTATGCAACATATATACAAGTTACAGCACCATTTCCCACGATATTGCTAACGTTAACCAAAATCCAGGTGCTGACATATCATAAACTTTCCATGAAGCTGTAAACTATATTTTCTATGCAAGCTTGACTTGCGAATAGAATGTAATACTTTAAGTTAGTGAAGAATCAAGCCTTGCACTGAAAACACGTAACTCTGAATGAGAATAAAGTATCTTTTTTAATTTGTTATAAATAATGTGAACAAAATTGTACCAAGAAGACATATGTAGTGAAAACGTTTCTAATATAAATGGATGGTAAAAAAATTAACTAAGATCGTACATTAGTTTGTTTAATTCTGAAAATGCTTTCTTTGGATAATTTGCATCTGTTTACCAATAGTTCACACAATTTAATGCAATTCTATCCTTGCATTTCAACAGCGTATCTTGTCTTATTTATATTCCAAACGTATCATGATGTAATTTGATATTAAAATATATTCACGTAGATCCAGGAATATGAATAATCATTTGACTCTATTGCTAATGAAATTTGTACGAGAATCCCTTGAACATATTTCTAATTGAATTTATCGCCGTTCATTGGTCTGCCTCTACGGGATACCAATATTCGCAAGTTGTTTCATGATCATGGCCCACTTTCAGTAATACATAATAGATGACTAATAATTTATGCTAATAAATGCGGAATTAGAGAGGGCACGTATCACATCAAACTCTGGAGATTACTAATCTGTATATTCTTTGAGGTTCTCTTGAGTAAGACCAGAATTCATTCGCGCTTTCAGTAACGATATTAGTACATTCAAATTTAAACAAATAAACAAAAGTTTGCAGACCATGCTGTGATTCTAGCTTTGATAATATTCTCTTTACACAGCTAGGTCGTTGATGTATTCTATCTTTTCAATTAGGTAACAATAATAGGGAGCTTTCAAATCAAATAAGAGTGATGATCTTGGGAAATAATACGAGCGTGAATTACACTTTCGTGCGAGATTCAAAAATATTATCACAGTCGTGGAATCATAATTTATTGTATTTGTGTGCGGTATGATACGTTTGTCGCGGTTTCAAGTTCGTTTATTGTTGTCAATATGCATTTGGTAAGACAATGTACGATTATTATTGTATCTTGAGTTTCAGTGATTCCTCTATCATTGTCTCACTTCTGACTAATGATGAAAGTGGGAGAGACGCCACCAGTGGGAATAACTGTGAATTTTTTGGGGATAGATTCATGAATACATGGCAATACACGCAATACTTGGGAATATCCGGCAGTACATAGAAATACTAGGCATAACATGGGAATACTCGGCAGTACATAAAGAATACTCGCGAATTATCGGCAATATGCAATGTGTTTAAAGTAAACTAGAAATTCTATTTAGAAAAAGGCAGTTTCAAGAAGAAATAGTCCCAGATTCTTCATATAAATGAAATTAAAGTGTCTGTCTATGATTTCAAAATCAAGTTTTTTTCTTAACTTCGAATGTACATTTGCAGGATATCAAAACCGAAGCACGCGTTTTTCAAATTTTTGTCTTCTATTTGTTTGACCGATTGACCCAGTGCTGCAGTAAGTTTTTATTACTTTTTTACTTACTTGTACAAAGTAACAAGTATTGTGAAACCGACATAATTCACCTATCGAGATTTTGATGGAAATATCCGTTTTGAGCATCCCAGAATTTTGACTATTTTTGGCTTGATGTCGGTACGTATGTTTGTGCGTGCGTGCGTTCGTGCGTGCGTAACTCGTAAATCTCAAAACTGGTTGAACGTATAATGTTGAAATTTTGTATTTAGGACTGGTATAGGGTCTAGTTGTGCACCTCGCATTATGATTTTAATCGCCCGAATTAAAAGTGCACTTTATTTGAGACTTTTTTCGAATTTCTCTAATAAATCCAGAATAATCAATCGTAGGATGTTGAAATTCAGTATTTGAATTTAATGTTGCATCAGAATGGTAATCTGCTATTTTTGTATGAATCGGCCAAGCCAGAAGGGCACTTTACCTGAAACTTTTTTTAAATTTTTTGCATAAATCTAGAATGATCATGCATAGTATATTGAAATTTCGTATTAGGCACTTCTATAACATTCTATTGTACATCTTGCATTATAATTGCGATCGGCCGTAGGATACTGGAATTTAGCATTGAGAATTGGTGTAGCATCTAAATGGTCATCTTCTATTTTTGTAACAATCGGCTAAGCCAGAAGTGCATTTTTTATGACAGACTATTTGAATTTTCCGCATTAATTCTAAACAATCAGTCGTAGAATATTTGAATTTTGTATTTGGCACTTTCATAATATCTAGTTGTACACCTTGCATTATGAGTGCTATCGACTAAGCCGGAAGAGCACTTTATCTGGAACATTCCTTGAATTTTCCGCATAAATCCAAAATGATTGAACGTAGATTATCAGAATTCAGTATTTAGGACGATTATACCATCTAGATGCTCATATCCTATTTTTATGGAGATCCATCAAGCCGGAAGTGCACTTTACTTGACAGTCTATTGGAATTTTTCGCATAAATTCGAAACGATTAGGTGTAGAATATTGAAATTTTGGTATTTCAGTCTGTTGTAGCATCCGAATGATTGCCTACTATTTTTATGACAATAGACTGAACCGGAAGTTTACTTCATTTATTTTTTAATTATGCGCATAAATTCAGATCTGTTGGTAGTCGTAGAATTTTGGAAGTCAGTATTTAGGAATGTTGTAATGAAAGAATAATGGCCCACTGTTTCCATAGCAACCGACTTGGCTGAAAGCGCATTCAACTTGACAGTTTTTTAGAATCTCTTGAGTGAATCCAAAACGATTAACTGTGGAACGATGTGATTTTGTGTTTGATTCTACATATCCAATGATATGTACGATCAAACACAAAATCACATCGTATCATTATTATTATTATTATTAATCTTTTTGAATCTATTAATACCCTTTCGGGTGTCTAGATTGTAATTATTTTCACTTTAGGTCATTGGTCAATTCTTTCCACTCTTGTCTATTTTGTGCTATTCTCTTCGCTTCTTGCTAGCTGATGATGTTTCTGTGGAGAATTTCATTTATGTTTTTTTCCCATGTCTTCTTTAATCTTTTTTTTTTCTTACTTGTGGTTCTTGCCTTCCAAACTTGCTTCGTCTAATTTTCCTCTGGCATTCTGACTAAATGACCATACCATGAAACTTGTTTTTTTTCTATGGTCTTATGTATGCTCTCTATTTCTAAATTATCTCTTATTCGTTCGTTTCTTATTGTGTCTATCCTTGTAACACCTTCAACTCCACTTAAGTATCGCATTTCTGATGCTTGTACTTTACTTTTCAGTCTCTGCTCGAGTATCCACGACTCACTTCCGTAAATTAAAGCTGGTCGGTATACCGTTTTGTACAGTGTCATTTTTGTATTCTTGGATACTTGCTTATTTCCTAGTACCGCTTTGTTGAGTGCATAGTAGTTCATGCTAGCTGCTTGTATTCTTTTGTTGATTTTTGGTTCCATATTTTCTTTATTATTCATTGTTGCTCCTAGATAAGTACAGTCTTCTACTTGCTCTATTTCGCATCCATTTAGCTGTATATTAGTGATTATGTCCCAATTCGATATCACCATTACTTTTGTTGTGTTTTCTGAATTCCTCGTTCCATACAATTAAATTATACTTCATATCTTCCTCATTCTTAGCCAGGACTGCTAGATCGTCTGCAAATGCACACTCTGCTATTTCAATTACGGGCAACTGGTTATGTCCAATGTCTACTTTCTTCGTTTTATCTGTTATTTGCTTCATTATATTATCTAAGAAGACAATAAATAATAATGGGCTCAATGCTCCTCCTTGTCTTAAACCCTGCGTGGTGTTGAATTCTCCTGATATTTCATTACCCGTTCTTATGTAATTTGTTGTTTCTCTATACACGCTTTTTATGGCGTTTAGTAGTTCTATGTTTATTTGCCTTTCTTTCAGTATTTTCCACATTTGTTTCAATGGTACTCGGCCAAAAGCTTTTTCTAGATCGACAAACGTAATATAGAGCTTGCTTTCTTGTATCAGAATTTTTCTATAAGCCTCCTAATTGTGTATATGTGGTCTTGTGTGCAATGTCTTTTCCTGAATCCGCTTTGTGACCTTTCCATTTTTGATTCCACCTCTTGTCTTAGTTTCTTTTCTAGTATGGCTTCATATACTTTGGCTGTCGTGCATATTAGTGATATCCCTCTGTAATTGTTACAATTTCTATTGTCTCCTTTTTTATGAATAGGGAAAATCCCTGCCTTTTCCCAATCTTTAGAGATTTTTCCTATTATACAGATTCTATTTAGCATCACTAATAGTATTTGCTCTCCTGCTGGCCCCATGTATTTGTGTTGTTCTGGTCTTATTCCATCGTGTCCCGGAGCTTTTCCGTTTCTTAGCCTATTTAATGCTAGTTTCATCTCTTCTTCTGTTATATTCGCTGTTCTTCTGTGCTTGTTGATGTTCCCGCATTGCTGGATCTCCTCTTCTTCATTGTCTTTATTAGAATGTTTTTCTTCCAGCAATTCCTCAAAGTGTTCTTTCCATCTCCCTATTATTTCCTCGTTTTCTGTCAAAATATTCCCTTGTTTGTCATACAGCTGTTTTAATGCACTTTGGTTTCCCTTTTTGTTGTTTTTCAATGTGTTATAGAATAATTTTTTATTGTCTCTAAAATTATCTTCCAACTTATTTCCAAACTGTTCCCAAGATTTTGCCTTAGAAATTTTGATAACTTCTTTCGTTTTTTTCTTTTGTTTCTCGTATTCTCCCTTATCTTCCAGTTATTTTGTATTGAGGAATATTTTCCATTCCTGCTCCTTCTTTTCAACTTCTCCTCTAACTTCTTCATTCCACCAGTGTGTTTGCTTGTTGTAACCTGTTTTTCTGATCACTACGCACGCTCTTTCCGCTGCCTCTTCTAATAATATATTTAAATGTACTCCACATTGTTTTATATATATATAATATTTAAGAAATACTGGCAAAACTTTAATAAAGCTGGCAATACAGTAGGAATACCAGCAGTACTAGCAATGAACTCCTTTGTACTGCCAGGTCTGGTGATCTCTGTACAAAATTCTCTAGGAGGTTCATTCCTCGGTACTATGATGTAAGTGCATCGGAGATAAATTGAATTGAGTAACTTTTTTTATGTGTTGTACGGCTTGTTCTGAACATTTTCAAACACTTTAGAGTCATAGTATAAATTGGATAATATTTTGACGGTATAGCATCTCTCCTTCAGAATAAGGAGAGATGCCAGTCCTTGAATCATGTTAGCTCAAATGTTGAATTTAAACTATTCCAGAATGCTAAGAAAATATATAAGGAAACATAATAAAGTCAGGGAACATTAGACTGAGGAAAACTCCAAATTGGCCATAGAAAAATTAAAAAAGGGGAAATATCAAGAAGTGAAGCACAAAGACGATACGGAACTCCGATTCATACCTTGTCTAGACGGACTGAAAATACCATCAAATCTGTCTCTCTGCTTGCTTACTGCAATGCTAAGGGCAGCTTCTTTCCTCCGGTAATAATTGAAAGTGCAACTTTGCAAACGGTCTTCCCCATGAATCAGAGGTTTATAAGAATGAGAAGTCATCTCATATGAATTAAGAAATGTAATGTTCTAGACACTATCTAAATGGAAAATAAGAAACAAAATGATAAGCTGCCATTGATAAAGGAGCTGTTATAACCCTGACATGTTTTCAGTGTTGGACTGAGAAAACGCCCCGCGAAATTTGTTGGACAAAATGACCAAACTTTAGAGACATAATAGTTTGACACGTTCCAAAAATCTCAAACGAGTGATAATAAATTTTCATGCCAACGTACTTATGACAAGTGCGGTTTGTCGAATTCATTGCTATCCCCCATTATCTATGTCGGACAATATTTTTTTAAATTTTATAATCAAGAAGTCTTTCGATCAGTGAAAAGCTCATTATGACGGTGATACTTTTTAGAGGCTCCATGAAATTGACATGTTTAACTAGCCCTCGCTGGAGAACACCTTCAAATCAAGAATTTTGCCAAATATGAAAGCTGTCGGACTCATCACAATAAAGCCACTCACAAAGTTTCAAATGAGCAATAATTAAAGAAAAATTCAAGCCCTGTCTCACGGACTATCGGGAAGGAAGAGTAATTTTGATTTTGGATGGCCACTATTCCCATTTCAATTTCATAGATCTGCTAGACTTGGTCAATGATAATGACGTTATAATCATATGACACAGGCACTAGAATTCCTTGATCGCAGCTTCTCCAAGCCATTGGAAACATTCTACAGCCAGGAGGCTCATTCGTGCATGTTAAGAAACAAAGATAGAATAATCTTGAAAAACTTGAGTTCAATCATAGATTGTAAATTATATTCCACATAATATGTCATTTTCCTCATCAAACAAAGTGTGCCAATCTTCGAAGAAACTGTTTATGAATAGGTATGTATATCGAATAAAGATCGTAGAAGAATAATGAAGGTGCAAAACTTTCGAGCACATTAATCCATTGGGTTGATCGAGCATATATTTTACACTCCGCATATAATACACCGCCTATCAAGACAGCAATTTCTGCATAGCAAAATTAATTACAACAATGTTCTAAATGGACTTATGCTTATGGACAAGATCCTGCAGTATATTCCAAAACATAGAACAGCTGCTATAAAATAATTAATTCCATCAATAGACTTGATATTTTCAATCATTATTAAATGTTTGTCGATAGAGCCAATGTATACGTTTATTGGAAATTACAGAGATTTAACGAGATGTTAATGTGACGACGTGATGATCTTCTACTTATCTCACTTCCATATCTAATATTGCATAGCACGAGTCCTCTGATTGAACGTTACCAACACTGCTTGGATCTACCGGACAAACGAGCTAGTCACATAACACATATCTATCCTACTTGAGGGACACTAATGGATCGTAGCTCATCAAGCACTCAAGATAAGTTAGCAATAACATAAATAACCTGAAAAATGAGAAGATTTTCGGGATTACTAATGTGCAGTTTTCAAGTTGCTGCTTACGTGATCTGAATCTTAACCTATCGAATGAAAGAATTTATCACTGTCCCCTGCTCAATACTCTATTCTTTTCAGTGATTTATCAGGAAGCTTGTGTGGTATTCATGGATAAAGCAACGCTGAAAATAGATTATAATTGACTGATTGATGTTTTTGTCATTCTTCTTCATGCCTCTCAATCAATGTCATGGATAACATTGTCCACTTGCAATTTGTTACAGAGGTATATTTTCGAATAGCAATTGTTTTCAAAGAGAGCCTTCACGGCAATCCATGGGAGTTCACGTTTCTGTGCGTTTTGAATTGAATGAAAGGATCTGAGAATTTTGGCTGGAATGCACAAGAACTAATTTCTAATAAATAGACTTTTTTGGTTTTAATTCTGTATATTTTTTTTATTTTTGACGTTTAGACTTTCTAACCGAATGTCTTCATCAGAAAAAATGATACAAAAATAAACAAGGCAAGAAGGTATCTATATAATTTGAAATTAAAAATTGAAAATATACAGATAACTAGATGTGAATACGTGGATTCCACATTTAGAGCAAAAAGAACAAAAATTCCTCTTGCATTTACCCAAAGTCTGAGGAAAAACCACGTAAAAACCTCAACAGAGGAATCAACGATATGAGTCTTGACAATTATTGAAGAGAAAAAGATTTAATTGATATAACACATTAGGACGATGTCCCGTTTCTGCAACGCACACAGTTCCAAGGTCCAAACATGTCATAATTTTTTTATTTTTTTTTCATTTTCTTTAGATAAGGGTGTTTTTAGATATTTGACTCCTAGCGATCCATATGTACCCAGATTTTATGGTTTACCTAAAATCCATAAGCAAGGGGTTCCTCTTAGACCAATAGTTAATTGCATTAATTCATCAACTTATTTATTATCCAGATATCTTGACAGTTTATTGAGACCATTAATCAATAATTCTTCTTCGTACGTTAAAAACTCGAAACATTTTATTGAAATAATTAGTAACGTACGGCTAAATAATAATGACATCCTTGTTAGTTTCGATGTTTCTTCTTTATTCACAAAAGTTCCAATTAAAGACACCCTAAAGCTTTTGGAAAGGAATTTCCCTCCAGATATTATTAAATTTTTCCACAATTGTTTGACTTCTAGCTTCTTTATTTTCAATAATGATTATTACAAACAAATTGATGGTGTAGCAATGGGTAATCCAATTTCTCCATCAATTGCAAATTACTATATGGAATTTTCCGAAGAAAGAGCATTAGAAACTAGTACCTACAGACCATCCTTATGGTTACGTTACGTGGATGATGTTTTTGCAATCTGGCCTCATGGTCATGACAATTTGAACAGTTTTTGGAATCATTTAAATAATGTTCACGAAAACATCAAATTCACATCGGAGCTAGAACGTAATGGTTCATTGCCTTTTCTTGATGTGAATCTAGAGCGAACCAATGATGGTAGACTACTACACACTGTTTATAGGAAGCCAACACACACAAACCAATATATTCATGCAGAATCACATCACCATCCTTCACAGAAGTATGGAACAATTAAATGTTTTTTCCAAAGGGCCAATGATATCTGTCACCCTGATAAACTTGATGAAGAGATTAATAATCTAGAAGTAATTTTCCAGAAAAATGGTTTTTCTCATCATTCCATTAGGAAAGCACTTCGACCAAAATCTAACAATGCTACCGTTGCGTATAATGGCGTGAGTAATTATGTTTCTTTACCCTATGTCAGTAATGTTTCAGAGAAGATCGGAAGGATCTTGTTTCGACATCATTTCAAAGTTTCCTTCGCTCCTGTCACGAAATCAAAGCAGTTTTTGAGACCTGTCAAGGACATGATCCCTTTACAATCTTCGGGTATTTATAAGATCCCCTGTACCTGTGGGAAAGTCTATGTTGGACAGACGGACCGAACTGTGAATACTCGCATTGCTGAGCATAGAAGATGCATAAGACTCAATCACCCAGATAAGTCTTCGGTTGCTGATCATGCCATTGGTTTTTTGCGCGACATCAAGTTCGAAGAAACAAGAATAATTGCAAAATGCTCATCCATTCATGGTAGATTAGTCAGGGAAGCGATTGAAATAATCAAAGATCCGAATAATTTCAACCATACTGATGGTTTTGAGTTGGCAAATGTTTGGCTTCCAATAATCAATAATAGACATACATAATTTGTAAAATATTTTTTTTGATTATTATTTTTATTACGTTCATGTATATAATTGGAAATCAGTTTTGTAAAAAAAAAAAAAAATTATGACATGTTTGGACTTTGGAACTGTGTGCGTCCGGCAGAACGGAACATCGTCCTTGTATGTTATATTAATTCATTCATTTTTGACTATAATAATTGTCAAGACTCATATTATTTTATTCATTTGTAATAGTTATTCCTGATTTGTGAAATATTTGTCTTGACACTTGTTTTTGTTATATTCATGTAGATGTAGATTATTGAAATTCAGTTTTTCTGTTTAAAAAAAAAAAAAAATCCATGACATGTTTGGAGCTTGGAACTGTGTGCGTTGCAGAAACGGGACATCGTCCTAATGTGTTATATCAATTAAATCTTTTTCTTTCCAATAATTGTCAAGACTCATATCGTTGATTCCTCTGTTGAGGTTCTTACGTGGTTTTTCCTCAGACTTTGGGTAAATGCCAGAGGAATTTTTGTTCTTTTTGCACTAAATGTGGAATCCACATATTCACATCTAGTTATCTGTATATTTTCAATTTTTAATTTCAAATTATCTAGATACCTTCCTGCCTTGTTTATTTTTGTATCATTTTTTCTGATAAAGACTTTCGGTTAGAAAGTCGAAACGTCAAAAATTAAAAAAATATACAGAATTAAAACCAAAAAAGTCTATTTATTATGATATAATTCTGAAAGTATATATAGATCATTAACTAATTTCTAGATTTCAAGAGAGTGACAATTATTTTTTAGATATTCTACCAGTAACTCTGATAAGGATGAGTAAGTGGGTTGATAGTTTCATTGTCATTATTATTATTGATACTATCCTCATGCCACCTAAAAGTTGTATTAGATACAGAACATTATGTTTACTTGGCATGAATTAAGAATTATTTGTGACCTCCAGAAGCTTTCTATATGGATATGTCAATACTCGACTACATAATATTATTGAAGAGAGTATATGAGGTGAATGCTTCAGGATGCTAATAGGAATATGATAAGGCTAAACAGTACAAAATTTTTTGGAGAAAATTTGGAGATTAATATCTCTTGAATTCACAGGATTGTCAATACGACTTCATTGAATTTTGTAGGAATCAATTAACTGTGTCATATTTCTTCCATCGATAGTCTGATTTTGAATTGAATACTAGGAGTTTATGACTCAAGCTCAAATTTGTATCGATTTGATTCTTACTGTAACAGTAGAAGCGGAGAAAGCTTATGTAAATACATCTAATAGAAGTGATATTTTTGTTATAGGATGAATCGCAAGCCACAGAGTATTATTTCAATTTGAGCCATACAAATGCGTAATAGAAAGCTAATTATATTCGAGTGGATTGTGCTGGAATCAGACGAGTGACGACTTATAGAATTAAACATTCTGTGTACTTTGGCAAATATAATCAGATTATGATTAAACCTCAGGTAGGAAACTGTACCAGACTAATTAAACTAAATGCATAGAGTTCAGCTCAAATTTTCCATTTATAAGAGAAATCAATAATGGATTATTTCTTACAGAGGAAATATTTCTGCATTCACACATGATGAGATCTAGATGTTTGATTTATTCATCTGAATTATCTCTAAGAGATGAAACAAAATATGTTCATGTCATCTTTAATTAGATCCTAAGGGGACTCATAGAGAGCAAAAGTGTGCCCATTGTCATGAACATACAGGTACCCATATTCCAAGTATAATGATAATTCATATTAAATATAAACTACTGATATGACTATCTCACCAAAGTTTTACTCATACACCCAAAGCAAAATTACGTCTGTCTTAACCGTGAAGTGTAGCGTTGCTGGAAAGTTTCACAACTCTGAAAAATTCCCTCAAGCAGAAACTTCTCAGACAATTTCAAATAGTCACACGGCTCCTTGAAAGCTCCGATCAGCTTGAAATCTCATGTGAGTACAAACCCGCATAGATAGAGCCTTGGACGCATTTTCAAGTAAGTTCCCCAGTGTGTCTGAATACTTCGAACTTCAAGATTTTATAGACTGTTGACAGAGACATGAGACAAGAATAATTTTTATTGTGTCCTGTACTGATGACAACACAGATATGATCCAAAAACTATTTAGCAAATCTGTGCGACTTCAAATTCTGATAGATCAAGAGATGCATTGAAGATAGATGATAAAACCATCGACTTCTGTCGCAGATCCACGGAACTTATATCATATTCATACCATGAACTATCATTTATATCATCATTACCACATTCAGTAGCCGCCAATTTGACTCAGTACAATAATAGAATGCTAATGGAGTTGGTAACACTGATGAAAAGTTCAGACGTATAAATATATTGTAGAGTAGATTATTCAGTTTTCTCGAAAAGGAGTTTCAATCAACTGTGTTATTCAGTGAAAATATAGCAATTCGAATAAGTTCAAGAGTTCACATTCCCAAAGACAAAAGTAAATACGAATAAGCGGGAATATAACCTCATTCTTACAACCGCATGGCAAGTATGGAGGAAAAATTAAACGAAATCCTATCAAAGCTATTAGTACTGGACAAAATAGAGGTGAAAGTGGATGAAACTAAAAGTGAAATAGCCAACTTTCGGGTCCAGGTTCAATCATTACAAGAAAAGTGTGGCGCTCTGGAGGATCAAATAAGTGATTTTCATTAATGATTTGCTTCGAGTTTCAATTCAACCAGCAGACATCGATAACTTAAAAAGAATTGGAGAAAAGGGTAATTATAATAGGCCTGTTCTGATCACATTTCAGTCGATTAAACTAAAATATGAAATAAAGTCAAAAAGGACTGAGCTGCGAGGTTCAAATATCTTCATAGATGACGATTTGAACGCAGAAGAATTAAAAAAGAAGAAGGAACTGATAAAGCTTAAAAATGAATATATTAGAAATGGAAAGAAGGTCAGATGGTTCAAAAATAAACTAATTATTGAAAATCAAAGCAAAGTTATACCGAGAGACAAGAGGAAGAAGGAAGTAATAAGTACGTCATCCGAGGAAACACCCGAAAAACCGGCTACAAAATCTAACAAAACCGATGAAAATTCTGTCCCTGGTGAAGATTGACTAGTCCCGGAAGTACTAAGAGCAGCTCCATCTTCAAGAGAGCAGCCCAAACTTCAAACATTTATCATTGGAAGTGTGGATCAAATGGAAAGTGAGAATGAAGAGAATATAACTCATACTAATTACTCAAACAATGTAAAAAATGCAGGTAATAAATTACACAATAATAATGTATTAAATAACTGTATCCGCCATATAGTATTCTGGAACATGAACGGTTTCAGTAATATTTTCAATTTAGATTTAGATACACAAGACAGAATCCTACGTGGCGACATCATTTGCTTATGTGAAACTTGGCTGAGTGGTTCAGTGATAAACTTGCCTTCATTCTTGAAAGCTAACTATACAAAAAAAATTATTAGCCAGGCAACTAAAGAAAAGGATAAAGGTCGCAGCAGCGGAGGTATAATGATCCTAATAAAAAACAATTTAACCCAGGTAAAAATAATTGAAATTACTAATTTATGGATTTTCGTAGAGGTATGTACTAATAATAAAAATTACGTTGTTGGCTGTATTTACTTGAAACCAGCACTAAGCGATGATTACTGTATAAATCTTCTAAATGATTCAATTACTCAAATAACAGATAGTTACAGTAACCATGGAATTGTTCTAATGGGGGATTATAATGCCCATATTGGGCAGCTGAATCAAAGAGATGAGGGCACAATCTTTTCCCCGAAAGTATTTGACGAGAGAGTATCACTTCACTGTAAAGTTAATAATAGAGGCCAAAGTTAACTTCTATCATGGAAAATCAGGGACTTTTTGTTTTAAACGGTAGAGTAGAAGGGGACATACCGGGAAAATTTACTCATCTTGATATTAATGGTAAGTCGACAATTGATTGAGCTATTTTCAGAACGCGTAATAAATCTGGAATTTACTCCAACTCTATCATCTACTGTCCACAGTATTGGTGACCTGAAATTTTATGTAAATTCTAATGGCAATAATATACAGCATAACACATGCAAGGATACTCACACCCAGTACTTAATTTCTTTAAAATTCAATAGAGATGCAAATATTAAATATCAGCAAACGCTAGCTGAATCAGGGCAAATATATTTTAATAGTGATAATAATGAAAAATTATACCAAAATTTACTTACGACTATAAGAAACGCAGCTAGTGCCACAGGGCAATTAAAAATAACAAAGATAAATCCTAATCTCAAACAACACAAAACTAACCTTTGGTTTAATGATCACTGTAAAACTCTCAAACGAAAAGTTAAGAAGCATTTGAATGTATACCATAAGTCTTGGGCAGACTCTGATCTTCAAACATACTTAGAAAGCAAAAAAACATATCTACAAACAATTCGCTCTTACAAGAAACACCACACTCGTGAGGTCAAAGAAGCTCTCGCTAATGTAAAAAACTCCCAAGAATTCTGGAAGATTGTAAAGTCCCTGAAACCCCGTAAACAGTTTAATAATGGTATAAATATACAGGAATGGGAACAATTTTATAGTACAAGGTAAAATCAAATAACTCTGATGGAAACGGGATATTTAGATTGCCAGCATCCTCACCTGGACAAATCTTTAACCCTGGACGAACTCTCACAAAGCCTAATAAACAGTAAATTAAACAAATCTCCCGGCGCTGACGGAATTAGCAATGAATTTTTTAAGTACAGTACACCGGCGTGGGAGGCGTACATGTTAAATATGTTTAACCAAATTCTTGAAACGGAAGATATTCCAAAATCTTGGGCGGTTATATATAAATTTTGAGCCCATTTTTATTTTCTATATTTATTAATGACATTAATGATCATTTTAAAGAACAGGCAGTCCGTGGTCTTAATATAGATGGTATTAATGACGTAATATCGCTAGCTTATGCAGATGACCTGGTCATACTGTGTCATTCTTATATCGACCCTAAAAAGAAACTAGCTATACTAGAAAACTACTACGAACGAAACCTACTTCAAGTGAACTGCGATAAAACAAAAATTTTAATATTTCATAAGGGTAGATTACAGAGAGATAAATTTTCTTTGAGTACAGGGAGTCTGACCTTGAAATTGTTAATCAGTTCACCTATTTGGGAACTACTTTCTCTTCCCCCAGTAAATTTGGCGGAGAGCCTTAAAAAAGCTTCTACGGCCTCACAATCTACTAAAGCAATACTCGCAAAAGGCAAATCAGAGGGCTGGAGTGACAAGATCACTTTGTTGAAAGCTATAACAAACGCATCTGCTCTCTATGCATGCGAAGTTTGGGGCTTAAATAATTTCGATACGCTTGAAAGGTGTCAAACCAATTTTATTAAAATAATGTTACAATGCCCAAAAACAACTTCGAATTTTGCCACTAGACTGGAAACGGGTACATCACAGATAGCTGTAGAAGTATGGAAAAGAACACTTAACTGGTGGGCGAAAATTTTAAATATGGAAGACACTCGTCTTCCTAAACTGCTCTACCTGAAATTATATGCTTTAGACCAATCAGATATAAATAAGGTAGGGCACAATTGGTGCTCACAAATAAGATTATTCTTAGAAAGGCAGGGCTTCAAAGATATATGGGTCAATCAAAATGCTAAAAAAGCAGCAATAAATGAAATTTGTGACAAATACAAAAAAGACTTGAGGGAAAAAGATTTGGTCAGTAGGCACGATCAAAATTTAACCCCTTTTACAAAAATTTCATGGTCGATAATCCGGAATCTAATTATTCGAATTTTTCTTTTTCTTTCAACAAAAAAAAAAGGATTATTTCCCAATTAAGATTGATTAATGCAAAATACCCCAGAATAATTTACAATAAAATTAAATATACTCTAGAGGGAGAAAATAAGAATTGCACAATATGTAATTTACAGAGAATTGAAAACCTTATCATTTTCTTATAGAGTGTCCTATGTACAAAGCTATTAGAAACGCTTATCTCGCCAAATATATTTTAAATATACATGATGAATCAATGCTGAGTTCCGTATTAGAAACTGAAAACGAAAGTCAGGCAAATGAGATATTCTATTTTACAATAAATGCTCTAAAAATTAGAAGTCTTCTTCGCAATGAATAGTCATGCTATGCTCGTTTATCACTTAATCTATAATAAGAAAATTAATTATAAATCACCTTATAGCGACGATTGTGAATTTAAATTGATATAACGAATTTTTGCTATGAGTTAAACAACGATCCTCTACTCTCTATTTATGTACATGTAGACAAATATGAATTATACCTCAATATTTTCAAGCATAGATATAAAATCAGGCAAATAGTGAGGATACTTTTTACTTTGCATACTAATTTTCATTTTTTATTTTTTATTTTCACTTTACGAAAAGTGTGTAAACTATCATCATAAGCGAAAAAATTTCACACCATGAAATGGAAAAAATTGAAAAAGAAAGAGTTAAGATCAAAGAAGCCAATGGAGATTTGGTAATATCGTCGATATATTGTCTACCAAAGCATTCTATGAAACAACCAGAATTTGAGGAAGCTCTTGGAAAATAAGGAAATCGATTTATAGCCGGTGGAGACTATAATGCCAAGCATCCAAGATGAGGATCTAGATTAAGCAATCCAGAAGGCAAGCAACTCCAAGCAGCGATGCTAAACAAAGGATATGATCATGTAGCACAGGAAAATCTATGTACTGGTCAACAGATACTAATAAAGTTCCAAATGCTAGAGATTTCTATGTAATAAATGAAGTTTCTCCAAATTACGTGATGGTTGACGAATGCTTCGATATCATGTCTGATCACTAGGCAGTAATCTCCACATTGAATTGAAAAACATATACTTACAAACAGCAAAACAATCTGTAATGTTTTCCAAGAATATCTGAACGATAATATTGATATTTTAGCATAAAAAACAAAAGACAACATTGATAACGCGCTAGATATTTCAACTAGAACGATATAGCTAGAAGTCTGAACATACCAGAACAAGAATCTCGTAATGACAATGCTACCAACTACTCCAGATGGAGTTTTTACAGACAACCTAGTAGCAGAACACTACTAAATAGATTGAATAAAAAAGTCGAAACCATGATTTATGAAATGAGAAACGAATTATTTCAAAACTTTGTTAGTAATCTTTCACCAAACGAACAAAATAAACACATATTGTAGAAAGCCATTAAAGCTGAAAATAGGGATTCTGTAACCAAGTGTTAATTCACGTCGAGCGTTAACGTCAACTTAACTTCCGTTTTGTCATTTTCGTATTCTGAGCCTGAACGTTGATTCAAGTTCACGCTGATAGTCAACGATCAGTCACGCTAGCCATTTGACAGCGTTAAATGTTACGTTTTCAGGCTATTTATATGAGAAAAGTAGAAATATTCAACTACTTCTACAAAATAAGTCGAAGAAACAACATTCAGCGTTAAAGATATACAAATTCAACATTAGTCTCACATGACAAGATCAAACTTACAAGAATTGAAAAAATTCCTCAGGTTCAAGAACTGAACAACTACTCCAAGACCAAATTTGGAAAATCAAGAAGTATACCAAACTTTTCAGTGCGAATTTGAATCGTGAACAAAGATCAGATAATTAGATGTAGTCCAGTCGGCATGTTGAGAAATAGGGACAAATTAGGAAAAAATGCGAACTTGATGAAACTTTGGTATATTGTTTTTGATCACCTAATAGTATATGTATATTTTTTCGACCAAAATTTCGCGAAGCAATTTCCAGGGGGAGGAAAAAACCACGAAATTTTGGCACTTTTTTCAGTTTTCGCCCTGTAACTTTTTTTCCTTTATCCTTTATCCTAAGATCATCGAGTTTAATTTCGTAGAACATTAAATTTTCGATAAGTTTGATCCATAAAACTTGTTCGTAGTTCCACTAAGTTCCAAGATATAGTATTTCAAAAAAGTAAAGAATTTCTAAAAATAAAGTAGATGTCACAAGTTAATTGTGACAAAGTTTATGCTGTGGAACAATTAGAATACAAAAATTCTGAACAATTAACTTGTGACATCTACTTTATTTACATGCCGTAACTGGCTAAATGCTCGATAGATGGCGCTGCATATAGTTTTTGCTTTTGCAGTCCATCTATCCTTGTGAGTTCATACACTTTGGGATCCAAGCCCTGACTATCTTGGGTTCTTGGCTATACTGTACTGACGAATCCTAATAAGGATGAAACACGTGTATACAGTTGCTCCTCGATCTGAGATGATAGTGTCAAAACCGATTCTTAGATTTGAAATTTTGTGGAACAAATAATTGAATGTTTCAGAATTTTTGAATTTCTAAAAATCTAAAAAAACATAAAAAATAGGGGCTTCCGCTTTATATCTTTTATATTTCAAATTTTTTCATGGTACCTAGTTTCATTCTGACGCAAAATCAATCAACAATTCACTCCTCACCCTGCCTACCTATGCCACTATATCTGGAGGCACGGGAGTGCCCCCACCAAGACCAGTCAAATGAAGCGCAAGAGCACTACATACCTTTCTCGAGAAGCTTTGTCGTTTTTTCGAGCCCTCGTAACTTGGATTTGGATTATATCTACCAGATAAACAAAATTCTCGGAATATAATGTCAATAGTGGACTTATTGAACATATAAAGTTTTAATTGCATAGTTCTTATATTTTTAATTTCATTTACATCTGAAAAAACCCCGATTTCGTCACTGGCTCGCTCAATGATGATTATCAAAATTCTTGGGTTACCTCCTGAAGTCCTAGTATGCTGAAATTTGGTATGTGAGCTAGTATTAGTACACAAGCAACAACAAAATTCTAAAACTTGAAACTCCTACTCCCAACCACTTAAACTAGGGGATGCAAATTTGTAGGAGACCTCCACAAATTTTGATGCTAAAGGTCTAAATATTGATATAGAGACTCCTTGTTATGAATCATAGTAAAATAAAAACTTACTTAAAGAAGTGGAGTCCCACCAAAAACATTTTCATGTAAAATGTTGCCAAGACGAAGCCATATGGCTCGCACTGTCAAATAGTTATCAAATCCCATGTAGAGCCAAGCTTCTAACTCTACACGCTCTAATTCTACAAGCCATAACTTCACAATTCTACACCTCAGTCAAAATATACGACTTGGCCATTTCGATACATTCACATGGGTATAAGTTGAGAAACTTATTCACTATTCATTAGTTTGCTGTTATACAATGGTTCTTGTAGTTCTTTTCTGAATGAGTAGTGGCTAGACAGGTAGATGGACCAGGAGGCTTGTAGAATTAGAGCGTGTAGGGTTAGAGACTTGGCTCTCAATCTGACAACTTTTTGACAGTGCGAGCCATATGGTCTCATCTTGGCAACATTTTACTTGAAAATATTTTTGGTGGGATTCCACTTCTTTTAGTGAGTTTTAATTCTACTATTATTTATAACAAGTAGTCCCTATATCAATTTTCAGACCTCTAGCATCAAAATTTGCGGAAGTCTCATACAAATTTGTCTCCCCTAGTTTAAGGGTTTGGGGGGTGAAAGTTCCAATTTCCAGATTTTTTTTGTTGTTTGTGTACTAATACTAGCTTACATACCAAATTTCAGCATTCTGAGACTCCAGGAAGTACCCTAAGAATTCTGATGATCATCAGTGAGCGAGTCAGTGACGAAATCGAGGTTTTTTTAGATATCAATAAAATTTAAAGTATGAGAACTATGCAATTAAAACTTTATGACAAATTACGGAAAACACATATTTCTACAAAATTTATTTAAATACACATAGCTAGTATAGCCTAAAACAGAGCTTGTGGTACCAGCCAATATGTTCAATAAGTCCACTATTGACATCATATCCCGAGAATTTTGTTTATCTGGTATAATCCAAACCCAAGTTATGAGGGTTCAAAAAACGACGAAGCTCTTCGAGAAAGGTAGGTAGTGCTGTTGCGCTTTGCTTGGCTTGTCTTCGCGGGGGACTACCGTGCCTCAAGATATGGTGGCATAGGTAGGCTTGAAACCATAATACCATAAATAATGTTGAAAAATAGAAGATATTCAGCGAAAAGCGCCATTTTTTGGTGTTTTTCTTATTTTCAGGAATTCTTCACTTTTTTGAAGTGCTGTATCTTGAAACTTAGTGTATCTACAAACAAGTTTCAAATATCAAATCAATCAGGAATTTGATGCTCTACAAAGTTGAACTTGATGATCTAGGGCGTAGGAATAGAGGGAAGAAAGTTACAGGGCAAAAACTGAAAAAAGTGCCAGAATTTCGTGGTTTTTTCCTTTCCCCGAAAATTGCTTCGCGAAATTTTTATCGGGTAACATGGAAATAACACTATTAGGTGATCAAAAACAACATACCAAAGTTTCATCAAGTTCGCATTTTTTCCGACCCCAAAGTACATGTCGACTGGACTAATGAGTCTATCTTATGAATTGAACATTATATATTCTAGAGAGACAACTAAATTTGACAACGTGCGGATATGACTGAAGTCTCAATAAAATAAAAATGGAATCTTAGTTTTCAATCATGATATTTATTGATGTCATCAAGAGGTTGATTGTTGAGTGAAATTTTAAATGAAGATATCTCAACGCATATTCTTCACTCCGTTGATTCCAGTTTTTTCGTTATTATAATGAAATCTAACTTTCGAATTAAGACAATCAAGAGATTGATTGTTGAAATAAAAATTCAAAATTTTCTGACTTTTTCTTCGTTTTCTTATAGTTTCACTGGAATCAATTATCTGCACTTATACATACATAAGTACTACTATCAACATTAACAGCTTCATCAGACGCTTTGTCTATTTCAAGTTAATTTCTATGACCGATGAACTTAACTTTCGTTTATCTAGTTTTCTAGTTTAAATATTGAATCAAGATTTAGTTGAGCTTCTACTTTAATCATTATTGAATAATTATTCATAATAAACAGATCACACAGTACTTTTTTCACACAGAAGTATGAAATGTCATAATGAAATATGACAACAAATTTTTCAATTTCTTGTAATTTGATTGGCTGAATTTCACGCATTTCGTAGAATTTGCAATTAATTATTTAACGCTAGCGTTAATCTAACGTCAGTGTAAATTAACATTCAACTTTCACGTTGACATTTCAGAATACCGTCCTGACGTTAGGGCGTGAAAACTATTGACGTTAAGTAACGCTGGCGTGACTTAACGCTCGGTTCTGGAATCCCTATCAGCATCTAGACTAGAACAGAGAAGGAAAATCTGCACTGTTTGCTGAGTATCTTCCTACTACATTTGAACCAAATCCATCGCAAACTACAAAGGAAGAAGATAATAATATTCCAAAATACTTAGAAACGCCACTACAGCATACAAAGTTCAAAATGGAAGAGGTTAGAGGGGAAATAAAATTTTTGAATGTCAGATATGCACTGGAATACGACCTTATCTCCCCAATAATATTGAAAAAATTGCTCAAGAGAGCGTTAATATTCATAATACAAATATTTAATGCTGTATTAAGATTGCAATACTAGACAATCACGAAATTCCGTCATATAGACCTATCTCGTTGCTGCCCTGCCTATCAAAGGTATTAGTACTAGTTTTGAAAAGACTGAAGATTGAACTAGATGACAACGAAGTAATCTCAGAGCATCAGTTTGGCTTCAGAAATGAACATGTTATTATTGAGGTAATTAACAACATAGAAAAAAGAGAGAAAAAGAAATATTGCTAAGCAACATTTTTAGATATAAGCCGTACCTTTGACAAAGTTGGCACACAGGCCTTTTGTACAAAATAAAACAAACACTTCCTCATCAATACTTTCTACTTATCAAATCTTCCCTTATAGATGAAAATTATGAATTATTGATTGAAAACAGTCACTCCAAAATATATACTATAAAAACAGGTGTGTCGCGAGGAAGCGTCCTTGGACCTATACTTCATCTTATATTCACGGCGGACATACCAATCGAAGACGAAGTAACGATTGCAACCTACGCAGACGACACTGCAATATCAGCATCCGCCAGAGACCCCATTGTAATAACCAATCTGTTAAAAAGCACATTGGACAAAATCCAAGAATGGACAGAACGATGGCGCATAAAAATAAATTAAGAGAAGAGCACTTATGTAACATTCACCTTGGGCAGAGCTACTTGTCCTGAGGTCAGGCTCAAAATATTTCCTCATAAAAATAAAGTTAAATATGCACATGAAGAGAAGACTAACATGGAGTAGTCACATAGATGCAAAGAAAAAAACAATTTAGTATTGCAACGAAAGAATTGGACTGGATAATTGGCCGCAAATCCCAATTGTCTCTATCCAATATAATTCTTGTATACAAAACAATGTTGGTACCTATTTGGATATACGGTGAATAACTGTAGGGCTGTGCGAAACAGACAAACATCCATAAAAAACAAAAAATACAAAACAAGATACTAAGAACTATAGCTGACGCTCCCTGGTTCGTCAGAAATGATACATTTCACAACGATTTGGAAGTTAAAACCGTAGGAGAACAAATAAAATACTACTCCCAGAAATACGAGCAAAGACTTAACAATCATTCAAATAACCTAACCATTAGTCTCTTGAACAACTTAGAAGAGGCAAGAAGACTTGCAAGATAAAACCTGTTAGACCTAATGTAAAGATAATAATTATTGTGAATAATTTCAAGAGGAGTCATGCATTGCTTTTCCTAAATTCATAGCTGCGACTTTGGCTCAGCTATAAAATATCTCTGATCTTGTGCATATTTGGATGTATAATTTATCACTTTCACTGCGAAAGTTTCTTAGAATATGTTATGCTCAATAAGTGCACGTAGTAGAAGTTTCAAAGCGTGTTTGCACGATCAAGGGCTGCATCATTTGAAAGTACTTTTGTCATTCATTCTATTTCTGTTCTCCATTGTATTTCAAAATGTATAATTTATATATTCTCTCTCTTAAAACTAAAGTTTTAGGGACAAATATTCAAATAATTCACGCTGACAGAGAGCTCAATAAGTATAACAGAAAAATGCAACATGGTACCAATGGCGAACAAGAATGTCAGGAATAATGATAATGATAAAAATATGGACGCATCAATCTCTTAAGCCTGTCTTCACAATCAACTCGAACTACATAACAAGAATGGAAACGTGGAAATAGGATTTGTTCAATTTGAAACATTTTCACTCACGTTATTTCGCATCCTGTGCCAAAAAGATACGCACAGAATAGCAATATCAAAAGTCGCGACAGAGATCCGAAATCTCGCGTGTCCAGGACCTCCATTCTATAATATTGATAGGGATTCTAGAACCGAGCGTTAAGTCACGCCAGCGTTACTTAACGTCAATAGTTTTCTCGCCGTTACGTTAAGATGGTATTCTGAAATGTCAACGTGAAAGTTAAACGTTAATTTACACTGACGTTAGATTAACGCTAGCGTTAAATAATTCATTCCAAATTCTATGGAATGCGTGAAATTCAGCCAATCAAATTACAAGAAATTGAACAATTTGCTGTCATATTCCATTTTGACATTTCATACTTTTGAACCTTCTGGGTGAAAAATGTACTGTGTGATCTTGTTATTAAGAAGAAAATAGAGGATAGAGAGGAGTGTCATTTAACTTCGTAAATATTGAGGAGACTATTTGACATATTCATTCAACCAATAAATGCTTTAAAAAACCATTTCCAATTTATATAAAATGATACATAAGTTTCCAAACTGTAAATAATTTATTTTGCAGCATATAATCCAGCATCTTTTCGTAAACGAAAATAGTAGAGTAAAAAAGCAAGGTAGCGATAGTGTATGCTGATTTTTCAGTAATGGTTCAAGTAGAAGCTCAACTAAGTCTTGATTTGATGTTTGTACGAAAGTTGAGTTCATCGGTTATAGAAATTAATTTGAAATAGACAAAGCGTTCCATTCTGATGAAGCTGTTAATGAAAATAGTATTACCTATGTATTTATATGTGCAGGGAATTGATTTTAGTGAGACCATAACAGAGCGAAAAAAAATTAAAGTTTGAAGATTCTGAATTTTTATTTCAACAATCAATCTATTGATTACAACAGTGAATATCTTAATTGGAAAGTAAAATTTTATTATAAAAACAAAAAGACTGGAATCAACGGAGTGAGGAATATACGTTAAGATATCTACATTTGAAATTTTTATTTCAACAGTCAACCGCTTGATGACATCAATAAATATCTAAATTGAGAAATAAGATTTCATTCTTATTTTATTGAGACTACAGTCATATCTGCAAGGTGACAAATTTAGCTGTCTTCCTACAATATATACTGTTCAATTTATAAGATAAACTCATATATTTATCTGATCTTTGTTCACGAGCTACTTTCCAACTTGCACTGAAAAAATTTGGAATACTTCTTGATATTGCAAATTTGGTCTTGGAGTAATTTATTCAAATCTTGGGTCTGAGGAAATTTTTTAATTCTTGAAAGTTTGATCTTGTTATGTGAGACCAATGTCGAATTTGCTCATCTTTATGCTCATTTCTTGGAGACGCATTTCTTGTCTTGTTTAAAGAATTCTTGATATTTCTTGATCTTTACATCAAGGGGGAATCCCCTTTCTCTATTGCTGTATCCAATCCAAACAGTCAGTTTGGCATTAGTGTCTACCCTTTATCCTCTCTGTCTGTTATGTTATGAATCGATTCTAGCAACGTTCTCCAAGATTGTCACCAATAGAAATAAATGGAAACTTTGTAATTTTCATGTTTCAATCAGTATTTGCAATTATTATCTGTTATATGATATGGCAATGTTCGAGATTCTGATGAATTTTCACATTTCAGACCCTGCTGAACTCAAAAAATGGAAGAATCATCTAGATGATGGAAGCGCATTTTTGACAGCTCATGAATGCTTGTTACTTCAGAGATTTCGCAAATTACCATCTCTCACAATTACTGAGCTTGAAATCAAGCAGTTTGGGCAAACTTACGAAACAGCAGCTTCCATTTAGTACAGAGTGATCAAAAATGATTGTCCGTGCCGCTTTGTTCTGATTTTTTCTTTGCCGCTTGCTTGAGATAGTGACATTCAAGTGACAGATGACAGTTCCTCTGAAAACACTATTCTAACCTAATAATTTGATAGAATAATAATAAATTCTCAAAAATCAGTCAATAATACAGCTATTTACTTACTTTTTTGTTTATTGAATCAGATTATGGATGAATCCGTCATAAAATATGCAAAATATACGCTATTGTGTTCTTGAAATGTCGATAATGTAGTTTTCAAAATAAATAAATTTATACTAACTTTATTCCATGAAGATAGTTTTGATCATAATGCGAACTTTTGCCTGTCACCTGTCAGACAATCATTATTGATCACTCTGTACCAGTTTCAAGTTGACTATTCAATAGGTACATAATTTATACATGTACAAACTCAAAAATACCTTTTAATCTTCATTGTTTAGTTATTGACTGACAGGAGGTCAAGTGCTGTAGCTTAAAATGATAATTTGATCTTTATCAAAGCTATATAAAAAAAAAAAAATACACCAAAAGTGAACAAATTTTCATCCAATAATAATAATTTATTCTAATAAGCTTCAAATTCGCGTCAAACAAGTCATTGAATGAATCCCGGACAGATTTGACAACTGTACATAATAATAGTGACACCCGCGGCGAAAGTTGTAACTAAATTTTTATCTACTTCAATAAATTTTAGTTGCCATATCCCTAATGTCATAGATATCTATGGACATTGTTTCACTTGAAACAAGTAATTGAATAATTCAATTTTCCACAATCACTGAGCTTGAATTAAAGCAATTTGTGCAAGCCTACGAAACAGCAGCTTTTATTTAGTACCAGTTTCAAGTCTGTAAATAGTATAGTTGCTGAGATCTCAGCGTCACGCCAGCCAGCCAGCCAGCCAGCCAGCCAGACAGCCAAAGTGAATATAATAGCGCTTTTTTCGGAAAAATGCGCTAAAAACATAGGTTTAAATGTCTGTCTGAAAGTACAATAATTTGAGAGCCCGTATGAATTTCCGACTGTGACTCAATATTTGAGTATTTTTTATTGAAAAGTTGGATATTTTATGAAATAAGCTTTTTCAACCAGAATATTCAGGAAAAGACTCTCCATTTTCAAAAATACTCATATTGTAAGGACTAAAATACTGCCGCCATCTGTCACCATAACAATGACAGTCACTTTGGCAATGACACTGTCGCTTTGAAATGTCAGTTTGGCAATGACAAATGTCACTTTGAAAGTTGGTACGACACTTCTAAACTCATAAAACAGTGATGAAACTGGTCATGAAATCTATTGTCAGAGAAAAACAATAATGGCCACAGAAGATTTTAATATATCAATAATAGATTAAGGAATGTGCAGATTCAAAAAATTAATTGTCAAGAAATCAAGATTTCTTGACAAGAAGTCTTGATTCTTGATAGTATTTTCTTGTCTTGTCTTGGGAAATGAGGAATATTCCTTGTCTTGATTTCATGACAAAATGAAGACGAGATCAAGATTATTTCTTGATTTTTGTGAAACACTAGTTTTTGAATGCAAGTTCACTAACATTTTCACGGTATAACTATGTTTTATTGTATAAATATGAATTTTATTCGTAGATGGCTTTTCTGTATGATCAATTTCAAGTTTATGATTTGTTAGAAGGAGTAGAAGAGTAAGAAGAAAGAAACTCTGCTAGAGCAACGAGAAGGATGCTGCGAGACATGCAGGATCCATTTCATTTTGCTGATGCCAAGTTTGTGAATACCTCTCGCTTGAATGAGGATGCCGCTATGTATATAATTAATGCTGTTAGTCCTTATTTAGGAGAGTAACTTTTGGAATTCATTGCCAACTTACACATTCTTGTCGGCAAACTTAATAAAGCAAAATTTAGTATGTACCACACTGCCATCCGTATCTCAAAAGTTAGAATTAGCTCGCCTTCTGTGACGTCATTATATATGAAAATCTCTCATATCAAGACTTGATAAAATTACAGAATAGAGGTCCTGGTCGCTTTCCACATTTTATGATAATTTCGTATTCATGGCGACTCGTGACTTATGTATCTGGGAGGATGCAGGGGCGAAAGTCTAGATTAATGTCCAATAAAAGTAATAAGACTAAGAAATATCGCACCACTGTTTGTTACCAACATTGTTGTTTCTGTTACATTCTGAAGTGAGATATCGACAGCTTGTTGTTCTGGCCGGTATTACCTGATCTCTTCTCTAAACACGCTACTTTGATCTAGGAATATCAGCTATTATGTGAAAAAAAAAAATTTTCTACGGACGTCAAAAAATGATGATATTTGAAGTGTGTCACGTCGAATGGCCCCATACTTGAAATGAAAAAAAAATCACTAAGTAGTTATTGCTAGGTTTGTGCTGGCTTGTGCTAGAATCCTAGAGTTTTTGCTATTAAAATACACTTGTAATTAACAATCGATAGTGGGAATCTGGCGTGACACTAAGAGTGAACCTCCATTATTTATAGCAATATTCGATCAATTATAGTACAGGCACTTAGTGCTAGGTTTGTGCTGGCTAGATATGAGTTATGATAGTTTGTGCTATTTATTTGTACATAATATCAACAATAATTGGGGAATCTGGCGTGACACTACGAGTAAACCTCCACTATTCATTGAAATATCCAATTAATCATTAAACAGGGACTTAGGGCTAGGTTTGTGCTACTTATATATGAATTATGGAAATTTGTGCTTTCTGCTAGCACATGTTATTGACAATCGATAGTGGGAATTTGGCGTGACACTGAGAGTGAACTTCTATTTCTAATTACAATATTTGAGCAATTATGATACAGATACTTAGTGCTAGGTTTTTGCTGTGCATATATGAATTATAAAAGTTTGTGCTATCTATTTGTACTTGATATTGAGAACAGAATTGGGGAATCTGTCGTGACACTTAGAATAAACCCCTACTATTCATGAGAATATACGTGCGAAAATAATTCTGTCACTTAGTGCTAGGTTTGTGCTACTTAATTACAGATTATGAACGTTTGTGCTTTCTGTTAGCACATGTTATTACAAATCAATAGTGGGAATCTGGCGTGGATCTAAGAGTAAACCTCTACTCCTAATCACAATACTAGATAAATTATGGTACATACACTTTGTGCTAGGTTTATGCTGCCCAAATATAGATTATGAAAGTTTGTGCTATTTATTTGCACTTGATATTGAGAATTGAATTGGGGAGTCTGTCGTGACACTAAGAATAAACCCATACTATTCATAAGAATATACATGCGTAAATAATTCTGTCACTTAATGCTAGGTTTGTGCTACTCATATTGAAATTATGGAAGTTTGTGCTTTGTGTTAACACATGTTAATAACAATCGATAGTGGAAATCTGGCGTCACATGAGTAAACCTCCACTCCTCATTACAATATTCGATTGTTTATTATACATACACTAAATGCTAGGTTTGTGCTACCTTAATACAAATTATGGAAGTTTCTGCAATCCATTTGTACTAGATATTGAAAATAAGATTTGAAAATCTGGCCTGATATCAAGAGTAAGCCTCTACCATTTATGAAAATATGCATGCGAATACAATACATTTACTTAGTGCAAGGTTTGTGCTCTTTAGATATTGTATGTGGATGTTTTTGCTTTTTGCAAGCACATGTTATTAACAATTGGATAATGAGAATCTAGCATGGCATTTAGTTAAAATCCTCTCTTCTAATTATAATATTTCGTTTCCTTTCTGATAACTTCGGCGGTAGGACCCTAGATCAGACGCTCCTAGATTTTGGACAATTTTAGGAATATGGTGATACCAACAACGCACTAGTGAGATAAATCTTTGTCGGTGATGCAGGGGCCACACTTATGTCTAATGCCGTTAAGTAAGGCGTTATGTGACAATTGACATATTGTCAATGACAATGAGTTCATTATTGAATAGCGCCTCAATTAATGACATTAGACGTAAATGTGGCCCCAGCATGACACTAAAACAGAGACTGTTTTCATTAAATTGGTTGTAGGCTAGCTTACACTTGCGATAGCATCTCTTTATAGTACTCAATTGCGCTGCACGCCCCTGTGAACTTGAACTCGAGACAACCGAGAAGGGTAAACTATCATGTTGGGCCGAGATCTGGTCTGTTTGAGAGCGCAAGCCTGCAAATAAAGCGCCTCTTATAGGACCAAGCCATGAAGTAGCCTCGTACCTTTGGAATATCTATTTGTATTTATATTTTCTACTTGATAAAATCAAATTTCTTTTTCGCACTGAGGCTTCTAGTCACTCAACTATGCCACTGATTACTGTGATATTCATATCAGGACCTAGTCAGCAGCTCGCTGACTAGAGAACACAGCTCCTCAATGAAGCGAATTGAAAAATTGATTCACTGCGATGAATATACGATGTTATGTGATGAATATGTAGACGGAAAATCTCATAATTCCATGGATTCGATAAAACAGTAACATCAAAAATGTGTATTAAGAGCTCATCTTCCAGAAATTATCACCACATTTCCTGCATTGGTGTACCGATTTTGATACTTTCCTCGAGTCGAGAAACTATGTTCTCAGGTTAGTTTATTAAGTTTTAATCAGCGAATTCTAGAATACAGTACCTACAGAACACTTCGATGGATTGAATTTGAACAGACATTCAATTCGGTATAATTTAATGTAACTGTATGAATACCTAGGGTAACAGCAGCACTAAGTCAGTTTATTCAAGAGAACCTTATGTGATAATCATTTAAAATCATAGAATCGCTAGAAAAAAATATGAGAATCAACTACAAGATGGCTCATTGAATCGTTAAAAATAATTATTTCCGTATCTTCTATGGGAAAAGGATTGTGATTTTTCTTGAAGTTCATGTAGATATGTAATAATTTGAAGTTTCTCCATACGGAACAAATTTTGATAAGCTAGATATTACTGGCAACCTCATTAATGCCAGGGTTAATAGACAACATGATCTAACCGATCAAAATGTCGGTTACCGGGCTGAAATTCACGAATAGAAGAAAATCAGTAACATTGGCCATGAAACTACGAATAAATTATTCGTTCTCAATATAATACCGTACTATACAAAAATAACGAATATATGCTGAAAATATAAATTAAATTGATCAAACAGGATGATAGTATGAATTTCAACAAAACATTATCCACATAAAACTTCATTATGATAGAAGTAAGCCCAAATTATAAAGGATGAGTAAAACAAATAACTCAACAAAAAGATAATTATAATATATTATATAAGTACACATAACATTTTTATTTGGAAACATGGACGATTCGCAACATCTATAGGTATTTCGGTTTGACAATAGAAGAGTATTTGTGGTCTAATAACATTATTAATATTTTTTGTACGAAGTTTTAAATCATCGAAACATTGCCAAGAACTGCACACCCGCTTGCAGTGTGCAACATAATGTCCTTGAGAATGTTGTGTTACTGCTGGAATATGTTCTACTATAGTACAAATGAATCGTAGAAACTTCCATAATTTGTATTGAGGTAGCACAAATCTAGCATTTAGTGTATGTATAATAAACAATCGAATATTGTAATAAGGAGTGGAAGTTTACTCATGTGACGCCAGATTTTCACTATCGATTGCTATCAATATGTGTTAACACAAAGCACAAACTTTCATAAATTTAATATTAGCCCATTATGTACCAGTGTCCTATTCGCTATGTGCAACTGCTTGGAAGGGAAACACTGAACGACCGTGCGCGCTTAGCGGCAAAAGTTGGCATTTTCAGTGCCATGTACTGATATAAAGTCAAAAGTCAAAAATGACATTTCGTGAATGCTACATTACCATTTGTAATAATACATCGAAAAATAGTGATGCTAACTTTTATTGTTTACCAAAATATATATAAGCATGAGTTTATTCGAAGAGAAAAGTGGATTTTCGTCGTAAGAAAGCAAAAGTAAGTATTACAACCTTAATTGTACATTTATAATTATGTTTCAAAAAATTACTGCGAACGCAATATGTAAATATAATTTTAGTATAAAGTGAATATGAGAATCATGAAATTCAATAATTTTTATGGTATTACAACTCGAATTTTGTTATTAAATTGATAAAATAAGACATATTTTTTTATTTTTCAGTGAAAATACATACAGTTGAAATCCTACATCAAGATATCTAATTTGCAGTGCACATTTAATTGGGAATAAAAAAGGAGAAGAGAAGCTGAGTCCTTATTTCGTACCTAGCCAATTTTCTTCTCATTGGAAGCCAAAATAAAATGAGGAAACAGTTTTGACAAGACATCAATGTTTCATTAAGCGTAGGCTACAGAATACTTTATTAATGGCTTCAAGTTCAAAAAATATTGAAAAATAAAGTTCCAATTCAAAAAGGGCTGTTAATACAGAAGTCTCAATGGATATAAGTTCAATAAATAATATAAGATCAATATATGAAAATGACTGTGACAGAGCACATGACAATTTAATGATAGTTGATTCGAGTACCAAAAGCACAAGTGATGTAGAATGCCAAGCTGATATTCTTGCTTATTGTGATAGTGTTGAAAAAATACTGTTTTGTAATAACATTATTGAAAAAGGTTTTAATACTTGTGAGCTTTACTCTTTGGCACAATTTGAGGTTGGAAGCTGATAGTATGACTCATTTTTCAAAACCCGTTCTTAATATAGAATCCATACTCATTACGTTTATGATTAATTTTGATTTCAATTCACTTTTCACTAGTTGTCACATTTGACAGAACATATAAAAGTAGCAGTGGGTTCGCCGATCAATGCCGCTAGTTGTCACCACTTTGATGTTGCACATAGCCAATATATAGTACTCAAGAAGCATAATTTTTTTTTACTGCTTCAAAATAATTTTAAGTGATGTATTATTGCTCAATTCATAAATATAGACCTTCTTGAATCCATATAAGTATTTTTCATTGCATATTTGAGATAAATATTCAGCGAAAAATAATTTTCAAAAAAGCACCTTTTTGGATAACTTTTTACTTGTTGAATTATTTGTCGTTTTCAGAGATAGTGTTTCATTTTTCAGATATATTTAATATTTGGAACAATGTTGAGGGTTCAGGTTTTATGGATTCGTAGAGTTCTGTTCACAAAAAATTCCGGAAATAAGAAGTATGACGTAAAATTTTTTGGTGTCATATATATAGGACAACGGTACAATTTACATATAAATTTTCCGTGCGTACACTCTAATAGCAGTACAAAATAGAATATGCTTATATGCATATTCTCTGTGAAAAAATCATTGTTCTCTCTACGGTTTGACAGGAAACAGATCCTAAGTCTGACAGTAATTGAGACTTCATTTGAAAACAAAAATTCTATGGAAAACTTCAATAGGCAAATTGTGTAGATTATTGCTGTTTTGTCTCCAGAACCAGACGTCCTGAGTGACATTGATGAGAGTGATGATGATTGCACTGGAGATGTACGAATAAGTGATGTTCCAGACATCTCTAAGGTAATAATATAATTGATGAAGAAGTAGATACATGAGAACAAATCAGTAATTCATTTCAGATTATTACGCAAAAATCAAAACGAGGAAGACTTAGTGATATTTGTCCTCGATGACATATGAATAAACCGATTTATAGCAATAATATAACTGAATAGAATTCAGAAATAGATAAAATCAAGAATGTCAGTGAACTATTGAGTTATCTTACACCGGTAGATTTATTTGAGAAATTTATGTCTGAGGAAGTATTTATTTTACTGCGAAATGGAACTATACGTTATGTTTCGACTAAACAAAACGAAAAAGGCTTTTTTTTTTTTGGGCGTGTTCATATGTTTACCAGCCCTCTATTTGAGGTTGTATGTTGATTTTACCGGCAAACTATAGTTACTATGGTTATGCTGACTTACCGCTCATGGGCAAAGGCGATAAGTGAAAAATTGTGGATTTCCACGAAAAATATTCATTTATTTATCGTTATTTGTGATTGAGTATTCACAATAAAATGTCAAACCACAGCGAATAAGCAATCATTAGGTAGTAACTCAATATGAAAAAGAATATAAGGATCCATATTTTGGATGGATCTTCCAAAAGTGCAAAAAATTTTGTAAGTATCACGGTAAATAAGTACAGTACCGATTTCGTATAATAGTCAAACCTCGGCCTCTAAACTATTATTCTCAACCGGAAAACTGTACTTACTGACGTGATGTCACATCATGTATGGAATGTTTCAAACCTCACCACAAGAAATAATGGCAAATAATAACTTTATTATATTAATTTTATAACACATCATACCGTTGTCATATATATAGGACACTTAATTTCTCGAAAACTAATTAACTCAAAAATATCAAATGTAGATATTTTCATCCAACATTATCCTAATGTAAAGTATAATCACTGATTAGATCAAATTTTTTGTTTTATTTGATACTGGAACTTAATGGGTTTGTAGCACAAACCTAGCATTAAGTGACAGAATTATTTTCGCATGTATATTCTTATTAATAGTATGGGTCTATTCTTAGTGTCACGACAGACTCCCCAATTCTATTCTCAATATCAGGTGCAAATGAATAGCACAAATTTTCATAATTCATATATGGGCAGCACAAACCTAGCACAAAGTATATGTACCATAATTTATCTAGTATTGTGATTAGGAGTAGAGGTTAACTTTTAGTGTCACGCCAGATTTCCACTATCGATTTGTAATAACATGTGCTAACAGAAAGCACGAACTTTCATAATCTGTAATTGAGTAGCACAAACCTAGCACTAAATGACAGAATTATTTTCGCACGTATATTCTCATGAATAGTAGGGGTTAATTCCAAAGGTACGGGGCTACTTCATGGCTTGGTCCTATAAGAGCCGTTTTCTTTGCAGGCTTGCGCTCTTAAACAGACCGGATCTCGGCCCAACATAATAGTTTACCCTTCTCGGTTGTCTCGAGTTCAAGTTTACAGGGGCGTGCAGCGCAATTGAGTACTATAAAGAGATGCTATCGCAAGTGTAAGCTAGCCTACAACCAATTTAATAGAAAACAGTCTCTGTTTGAGTGTCGCCGACAAAAATTTATCTCACTTGTGCGTTTCTGGTATCACCATATTCCTAAAATTGTCCAAACTCTAGGAGCGTCTGATCTAGGGTCCTACCGCCGAAGTTATTAGAAAGGAAACGAAATATTATAATCAGAAGAGAGAATTTCACCTAAATGCCATGCCAGATTCCCATTATTCAATTGTTAATAACATGTGCTTGCAGAAAGCAAAAACATCCACATACAATATCTAAAGAGCACAAACCTTGCACTAAGTAAATGTATTGTATTCGCATGCATATTTTCATAAATGATAGGAGCTTACTCTTGATGTCACGCCAGATTTTCAAATCTTATTTTCAATATCTAGTACAAATGAATCGCAGAAACTTCCATAATTTGTATTAAGGTAGCACAAATCTAGCATTTAGTGTATGTATAATAAACAATCTAATATTGTAATAAGAGGTGGAGGTTTACTCATATGACGCCAGATTTCCACTATCGATTGTTATTAACATGTGTTAACACAAAGCACAAACTTTCATAATTTTGATATGAGTAGCATGAACCTAGCATTAAGTGACAGAATTATTTTCGCATGTATATTCTTATAAATAGTATGGGTTTATTCTTAGTGTCGCGATAGATTCCCCAATTCTATTCTTAATATCAAGTGCAAATGAATAGCACAAATGTACCATAATTTATCTAGTATTGTGACTAGGAGTAGAGGTTCACTCTTAGTGTCACGCCAGATTCCCACTATCGATTGGTAATAACATGTGCTAACAGAAAGCACAAACTTTCATAATTTGTAATTAAGAAGCATAAACCTAGCACTAAGTGACAGAATTATTTTCGCATGTATATTCTCATGAATAGTAGGGTTTTTTTTTAGTGTCACGACAGATTCCCCAATTCTGTTTTCAATATCAAGTACAAATGGATAGCACAAACTTTCATTATTCATATATGCACAGCACAAACCTAGCACTAAGTGTCTGTATCATAATTGGAAGTTTACTCTTAGTGTCACGCCAGATTCGCACTATCGATTGTTAATAACATGTGCTAGCAGAAAGCACAAATTTCCATAATTCATATAACCTAGCACTAAGTTCCTGTTTGATAATTGATTGAATATTTCAATAAATAGTGAAGGTTAACTCGTAGTGTCACGCCAGATTCCCCAATTAAATTGTTAATTTTATGTACAAATAAATAGCACAAACTTCCATAACTCATATCTAGCCAGCACAAATCTAGCTCTAAGTGCCTGTACTATAATTAATCGAATATTGCTATAAATAGTGGAGGTTCACTCTCAGTGTCACGCAAGATTCCCACTATCCATTGTTAATTACAAGTGTATTTTAATAGCACAAACTCTAGGATTCTAGCACAAACCCGCACAAACCTAGCACTAAGTACTCAGTGATTTTTTTTTTCATTCCAAGTATCTGACGTTACACACATTGACATCTGTACATCAATATTAGTATGCAAAATGTCACATTGGAATTGTTCATCATGCCAACGTGCACGAAGTATTTTGCGCACTGATTTCATCATGATAATGTGCACGAAGTATATGATGAACAACTTCACTAATTTTTGTATTTCAGCAATTTTTTCTTATGATTTCTTGACGTACATAGAGAGAATGTTGTATACAACTCATGCGCTATACTTCTTTGATGCTTTCGAGTGACCAAAGTATAATTTCGCGCACTAGATTCATGAATAACATGAATCATTGATAATTGATGATTTTGTTTTAGAGAGGGTAATGCAGTGAGAGTGACTCAAATTATATTTCTACGATTGTCAACTGTTTCATATAAGTTATTCTAAAGATATCTGAAGTACGTTCCACCAGGCGACTGCAACGATTGGCTCACGGCCGCATTTTTGGTCGTTTCTAATTCAAATTTAGCATTAGGTAACGTTTGAGAGATATTTTTCATAATATCTGCATTCAACAACGTGTTTCAATTCCTGTTTTGTCAGTCGAAGCAAGACAATTCCAGACAAATGCAAGTGTAGCCGGGCAGAGACAAGCCTGTTTCTGCCCTAGGGGAGAAACAAGCTTGTTTCTGCCCGCTGAATTTGTTTCTCACATCATTGTACCCCTGACAGAGTTGCATTTGTTCATTTTCAATCTCTGAATGGAAAACATATAACCTCAGTTAATTTAACAGTTGTTGTATTCGTAACTGTGAATTGATTTGAAGAGAGGATTAGTTTCTAGAATAAAAAGTAATGATCCGATAGTTTCAAGTACACCACAACATCTTATTGATAAAGCACAAGCAGCTACTCTCAACTTGTTACCTACAAAATGAAAAGAAAAATATTTACATTGTTATGTCAAATTTGTAATATGGAGAGTCTCAATGCAGATATTATGAAAAATACAGTATGTGGCACGGGACAAAACACGATTTCAGCCGAGGATGATACCAGCCCTTGCTTCGCTCGGGCAAGCAACCCTCACCCTCAGCTGAAATCGTCTTGTTCCGTCCCTAGCCACACAAACTACTATTCAATGATGGATTATTTATGTATCCCTGCATTTATGCTATCATCAGATATTTATACAAAACACTCGATTGACGCATTGAGATTAAAGGATTAGAATAGGTTCAGGAGAGTTAATTTATATAAGTCTCGTTGATCGTTCATTTGATTTTTCTTAGTGCTAGTGGCTTTCTGAATTTTTATAGCGTTTAACAAGTCAAATCCTAATCATTTAATTTCACTGTATTATATTTTGAAATCGGCAAGAATACATAAATGGTTATGTGTAATCAGGTGTTTAGTCACATTTGTAGCATCTACATTATTCAATCTCCAACTCCTAAGGTGTTCCTCAAATCTAGTTTCGAAACTCCTGCTGGTTTTTTCAATATAAACATAATCGCAGCCCTTAAATTATATCTCATTCGCTATTTTTCATGTAGTCTGATTTTATTTTCAAAAGGATCGATTCAAGATTATTTTTATTATAAAATGCTGCTAAAATAACAAGCGATTGCAGATGTTTTGCTGATTTAATGCTCTTGTTTTCTATGTTAAACCATTTTCGATAGAACTTATCATTTGTTTTTGGTACATTAGCCGCACATATATTGCATTTATACTCTTAGTCCAAAGTTTTTTGTGGAGTATTCTATAATTTTGTTTTTATTCCATTCGCTATTGTGATACATATTTTCTCATACCTTATTCTTATAAATCGAATTATGGATGAATGAATGTATTATTAGGTGCTCTTCTAAATTAGCTAGAATTGTTAGGTCACAATTATATGTCAACATCACAATGATAGGGCCTTGTTGAATGAGAATATGACTTCTTAAAATTACCTTTCTATCAACTCATAATAGTATATTTGGTACCTTGAAAAATCTAGCAAATTATTCTACCTACCTTGAATGCTTCCCTGAATTTGTTGGACATTATGTGGTACAATAATGGATTGACTGTTGTGCCGATATAGTATGACACACCAGAAATGTACGTAACTATTTCGTACAACTTGAGCTTGTAGGGATGACTTGCTTTCATAGATCCACCATAGATTGCAACAAGTCTTTGAGCGTGAAAAGGTGCCCAGCAAACGAAGAATGTCACCACGACCGCAACTGAAAATAAAATATAATTCTATTAGAACAGTTGAATATTTCATTTAAAACTCCGGCAACATGGACGACATGGGAATGTTACGCTGTGCATGTAAAATTTCCACAGCTGTTGTGCGAATCAGGACAAAAAAAAGCAATAATAGAATGAAATTGGAATGTTTTATCACTCCCTTCAATTTGATCCATTGCGTTTACATGATTGTCTTCTTAATATTTAATCCGAACAGGATGTGTTTATAGTCATTAAAATAGTCGAATTTCCTTTGGTAAGAAAGTGTATTGATGAACTATACTTTCTTGACATGTTCTTCTACACTGGCCTAAATAGAAATTCATCTATCAATAGTTAAATAATAAATCGAAGTAAACTGCTCGGGCCAGAATGAACTTATAATGATAATTGAACAATGGTAGAAGAATAAGAAAATAGATTCAAATATTTGAAATTGTTGGAGACATCTATCAAATTGCTCCTCACAATTTCCAGTTGAAGTCGTGAACATATTTTTCGATTGATCTTCTGCTCTGTTCTAATCAGTCGTATTAGTTCGTAACTGATAGTCCAGACCGCACCTCATCTTTCCTGATCGGATTCACGGCCAAATTGTATATGAATATATGGTCGATACGATGTCAGACTTCATAAATCCAGGATGATGTCCCAAGTTTCAAAAAAATGCTATTTTCGGTCAACTTTTTCGGAGGAAAAAGTCAAGGTGCCACCCTCAGTCCTGTCCTGACCGGTAAAATCGTAAGTTTGATCAAGGATGTTGAATAAAAGAATAGGTTGGGCTTTGGGGTAGCTGCCGCCCTCCAGGACACAACAAGGTATGGCACCTTGAGTTTATCTTAGAGTTACCTTCTATATGAAGATCTCATAATGTTATTATAACTAAACACAATGTATGTAATAATTTAAAATACAAATTGAGTTCTTGATACGGCAACATCTGATGAGGAGAAGATTGTTTTGTACAATAAATTCCTGTGTCAAATTCTCCATGAAGCTGACGAACACTGGAAACATAATCAATGAAATCAAGTCAAACTTTTGGGTTAAAGGAATATCGGTTATACTGTCAATGATAGGCCTTTGTGCAAAAATCACCTGAAAAATTACAAACGTGGGAGAAATAGTGACAAATCGGAGACACTTCAGATGATCTTAATATCAATTTTATTTATCCAATACATCAGATTTCAGCCCAACATTGAGGACTTTACGTCACCCTTTGAGGAGCTTTCCTTTTAAGTTTAGACACACCGGCGCGCGCAGCGAGATTGCGGTATTATTCAGGAATTTCTTTCAAAGCCGCAAGTGTGCCAGCCAACCTACAACTTTTGTATAGGTACTAAAATAGATGAAATCCTTGGATAAGCTTGGAATCAATGATTTCATTCTTGAAACTGTTTCAGCCCTTTGATGACCTTGAGATTATATAACGTATAATAATAGTTGACTTTGAAAAGCATCCCTGAATATTTCTAACCTAAGAGGAAACCAACTCGAAAGGTGAACTAAACTTCTCAATGTTGGGCTGAAATCCATTGTATTAAATAAATAAAATTCAGAACAAAAATTGATTTCCAAGTCATCCAAGGGTTCTCCCTACTTGCCTCAATTTTTACCTCAATTGTAATTCTTCACGTGATCTTTGCACAAAGTCTTATCCATTTGAACGTAAGGCTCATCATCGACAGTTTGATCAGAATATCTTGATATTTTGTGAACTGAAACATTGAAGTCAATCATTTTGAGATGAATTGATTTGTTTGTATTGTTCAATGTCACCATACACCAAAAGTCAGATCCAAAAAAAGTCTCTAAATTTACTAAGCCCAGTTTTTTGATAGTCTTACTGTGGTTGTGTACACAAACATTTTGCGGTCAGTCAAGCGAAACTGAGAACAGGCGTCTCAGGTACGCTATCAAAGCTGTCGTTTCTGCCACAATAATAAAATAAATTTATTAAGGCTCAAAATAGATATACAAATAGTGTATTGCTAATGAATAAAAGTTATGACAGTCAGTTAGCTAAATGTGGAGACAGAGCTGGTCAGTCGGCCGCAAAGTATGTATGTATTTTGACATTTCGAATCAATCAATGTCACTTTTAATGTTGCTATGATACCAATATAGTTTAGCTTACTTCAGAATGCGAAACATTTTAGTCCAAGAGCCCGCTCGGAAATACAACCTTGAATCGTTAGACGATTCTTATGTATTCTAAATGATTCGTCGTGAAAACATTACCCTTAAAAGTCAACGGTGCCACTTTTAGTTTTGCCAAAAGCAATTAATATTAATTATTCATTATGTGAATTTAACGCACAAGCTACCTCTTGTGTTAGACATTTGGAAATTACACTGAAACATGTATTTTTATGTGTAAAACAAGAAAAACTCACGGTGCCGAGTCTCATTCTGCCACAACCCCCAGCACCGTGGCTTCAAAGGGGTTGTAAATATCGATAAAGTACCTTTTTCTCTGTTAGACGAAGAAGTTCTATACAAAAATTGTAGACAGAGACCTGACGAATTCAAAGAACCAACGGTGCCGACTCTCATGTTGCCAGAAGTCCTCGGCACCGTGGATCAAAGCGGTTGCTCGCGCGGCCTATTTCTAGTCTGAATAAAATTTGCATACATTTATTTTTGATAAAACAGTACCTTAAAAGGGAGAGTGCAAGGTGTAGTATGAAATAATATTTGATATACTTCCATCCTATCATCTGAGAATGATTGAATCTAGAGTAACTAAGCTTTTGGAATAAATGCATACCTTTTTAATTCCGGTAAACTGATAAAAGCAATCAGATATCAAATGTATCGAGCATAAAGCCAGTTAAGGCATGTGAATAAAGTAGAGGTCACAAATTAATTGTGACAAAGTTTATAGATGGCGCTGCATATAGCTTTTACTTTTGCAGTCCATCTATCCATATGAGATTGAACACTTTGGGATCCAAGCCCTGACTATCTTGGGTATTTGACTATATTGTAATGACGAGTCCTAATAAGGACGAAACACGTGTATACAGTTGCTTCCCGATCTGAGATGATGGTGTCAAAACCGATTCTTAGATTTGAAATTTTGTGGAACAAATAATTGAATGTTTCAGAATTCCTGGTTGTTTTCAATTTATGTGGAGAATTCGGAAAGTCTGATATATAGAGTGCACTTTCGGTTCCGTCGATTAGTACAATAATAAGGGATAACCATTCAAATGCTACAGCAATTTTTAATACTGAGTTTCAGTATCACACGGCTAATCTTTCTGGATTAATACGGAAAATAAAAAAAAGTTTCATGTGAAGTGCAGTTCGGGTACAGACGGACGATTGCAACCACATTGCGAGGAGCACAACTAGATCCTAAGCCAGTCTAAAATACAAAAATTCAACATTATACGAATATTTCCATCAAAATCTCGAAATGTGAATTTTGTCGGTTTCAAAATACTTACTTGTACTTTGTACAGGTAAGTATGAAGCTTATCTAATTCAATTTTTTTGTGAGTGATTGATTTAATTTCATTTATACATTTGTTCTCTCATTGCTTTTATCAGTTTACCGGAATTGAAACTGTATGCATTTATTCTGAAAACTTAGTTACTCTAGATTTAATCATTCTTAGATGATAGGATGGGAGTATATCTAATACTATTCCATACTACACCTCAAAATCTCCCTTTTGAGGTACTGCTGCATCAAAAATAAATGTATGCAAATTTTATTCAGATTGAAAATAGGCCGCGCGAGCAACCGCTTTGATCCACGGTGCCGAGGACTTCTGGCAGCATGAGAGTCGGCACCGTTGGTTCTTTGAATTCGTCAGATCTCTGGCTACAATTTTTATATAGGACTTTTTCGTCTAACAGAAAAAGGTACTTTATCGATATTTCCAACCACTTTGAAGCCACGGTGCCAGGGGCTGTGGCAGAATGAGATTCGGCACCGTGAGTTTTTCTTGTTTTACACATGAAAATACATGTTCCAGTGTAATTTCCAAATGTCTAACATAAAAAGGTAGTTTGTGCGTTAAATTCACATGATAAATAATTAATATTAATTGCTTCTGGCAAATTTAAAATTGGCACCGTTGACTTTTAAGGGTGATGTTTTCACGACGAATCGTTTAGAGTACGTAAGAATCGTCTAACAATTCAAGGTATTATTTCCGAGCGGGCTCTTGGACTATTTTGCATCCTGGCTGCGGAATATAGCAAGATATCATAGCAACATTGAAAATTACATTGATTGATTCGAAATGTCAAATACATACACACATTGCGGCAGACTGACCAGCTCCGTCCTTACATTCAGCTGACTGACTGTCATTTCTTCCATTTATAAGCAATATACTACTTGTATACCAATTTCCAGCATTGGTAAATTGATTTCAATACTGTGACAACAACGACAGCTTTGGTAGTGTACCTGAGACGCCTGTTCTCAGTTTCACTTGACTGACCACAGTATGTTAGTGTACACAACCACTGTATTAAACTATCAAGAAACTGGACTTGGTAAACTTGATCAAAGCTTATTTCCATACGAGGTCACACGACAACGTTGCATATTTGCTATGAATACGAGGGTAGTTGAAAAAGTTCCCGCTGTGATAAAGAAAACTCAGGATTTACTTCTATTTTTCCACAAAATCTTCTTACAACTCAATACACTTAGTCCAACAATATTCTATCTTTTCGATATCATTAGAATTATAGTCTAAGAGCTGACGACGATTTTGCTGATGTATCTACATAAGGCAAAATATTATCAAATATACCTGTAAAAGTGTTTCCTATTTGAGAATCTGTGAGACAGGCAGCATCTGTCTCTTGCGTTTCAGGTATAAGGTAGAAATTACATGGATAAAAATTAAGTTTTTGAAGTAATGATGTAAGACTTTTTTTAAACTTTATATTATGGGATAATAATTGAGAATCTATAAAATAACACTCTCTGCTTGATTATTTGGTGTTAACATGTTGCTAGATTCATTTATATTTTGGAAAAAGTTTTTTTCTTCAATGTATCTGCGTGAGGTTTGGCATATTCTCTTTTATATGGAAGATGATACATATAGATCGAATTATGAAATGCCAGATTAGAATTTTGTTGTGAACACTACTAAAAAAATATTTAGAAAATAATTATTGGGAGAAATTTTCCAAGCTACTACGTTTTCAATTGCAAACGAAGAAAGTGGGGGGTATTTGATTAGATGCGATATGAGAAATATATGATTATTCGCTCCACGCTTCCAGCTCTAGGCTAGTAGTGATTCAAGAAGTTATTTTCGATAATGATTTTCCTCACATTTCAGTCTTCATTTGCTTAAAAAAAAATCATAAAATGTAATCTTTGTTACTTGATGCAACAGTTTTGCTATTAGGGATAGGTAAAAAGAGCACAAGCAGTATCTTAAGTCCTCGATTCCACCATCAGCAAAAGCTTACAATCTGTCCGCTTTACGTCACTAAGTACACTTGCCTGCTATTTTCATATTCACAGGAGATACAGCGTGCTTCAAACGATTGCATATTGTATGGTCATCGGGAACTGAGCTACTGTGAAAGTTTGATTGCTCTGATTAGCTGAGAAGTGGCTGTAATTTTGATTACAAGATTTCATACAAACAGACAAAAAAGAAAGCAAGTTAAAAATATATTGTCATCCAATTCCAGGCTACATTTAAAATTTCTAGTCTCGATTTCACTAAAGTCGATTGAGTTCATCTAGAGGTTATTCTGAGTTAATAACTATTGTTACAATTGTATCAACAATAGTTTTCGTATGAAATAACCTCTGGTTAAATTCAACTGGCTTTGGTGAAACTGGCCCCTAGTCTTTTAATCATCCGGTAATCAGAAACAACGACAGATTTTAGTTTTTTTATGTACACTACGGCATAACATGGGATCAAATGGGCTCGTTCGATTTGGAAACTCTTGAAAATCACATATTGCACATAAATTTTGCTATTAATTGTTGATATAAATAGAAAAATTATCATGTTTTTGTTCAGTATTTAATTAAAACTATTGAAATGGCAATGTTCACTTGAACAAGCGCCATCCATGACGTAATAGTCACTGTTACAGCACTAGATAGTCATAGCAGACTCGTCCGCCATCTTGGAGCCCACTAACAAGTCTGTGAAACGTTTAATATCCTTATTTTTATGATTTTGTGTGAATTATGTAGATTTCTAGATGAATAATAACAAGAATCAAATAGCAGGTAGTTGTGCATTTTGTTCTTTAAGAATTGATCTGCTTGCATTAATTTTCTGCACAAAATCTGTAAATGTTTAATATTCAAATTATGAAGTAAAAGTAGGTAGTATGGTGATTTCTACAAATAGGTACCTAGGTAAGTACTTAAATATTTGCTCTGGTCAAAGCAGGTTAAATAATAAATAATAATAGGCACAAAAAGTTAGGTTTTTTTATAAGATATCAGTCAAGGTAATCATAGAAAATACAATAAAAATTTAAAAACAGTTCAAATCGAATGAAAAACAATAACTTGATTCTTGTATTAGTTCTGTTAGCTCATTTGGAATTGTAGCTGGTGGTTTCATTTTTGTTTGAAATTTCAAAATTCCTAATCCTCAAACCTCTTACAACAGTGTAGTGCTCCAACAAATAATTTGCAATACTGCAAAACTTCTGAAAATTATGACAATTTAGTAGCAAATCATTAAGAATATTACTGAAGGACAAAGATTCTTGCAATAATGCTAACATTTACTCTGAATAATGCACTCAGATTCCGACAATCGAACAGTTAAACTCTGAATTCAAATTGAGGTTAAGTAGCTCGGAATATATTTCTACACATTCAAATGATGTATTGAGAAATAAAAGTTACTCATCTGTAGAATCAGAGCCCGTATCTTGAATGAATAATACAACTAGGCCCAGAACAACCAGTCATTTGAAATTATTTTATTAAATTATATTAAAGTTCACACATCGGTAAACGGCAAACAACTGACAGTGAGCTCCAAAATGGCGGACGAGTCTGCTGTGCTTTATCTAGTGCTATAGTCACTGTCAGTTGTTCAGTAGTACCACAGAGTTGTACAGTAGGCCAAACATTTTCTGTTAGTAATTAGTTGGAATGTTCAGTTGGGTGACGCCACTGTAAATTTACTCGACATTCTATCTTGGTGTACACGTACGTCTAACAATATTCTTACGATCTAAAGATTGTGACGTTATTAGGACTTTATAAACTATTCTCGGCTCTGTCAAACATTTTTTGGGGGAAATGAGTATCAGGAAATTCAAATTTCCAGATTCTGAATAACATTATGTCAGAATTGAAAAACACCCGAACGAGCTCATTGTCAGACATTGTTGCTAGTCGGTTATCGGACATTTGAATGCTAGTTCATTGTTGTTCAATTGTCAAACATTTGAAGGTTGACCTATTGTTGGAGTAGAGTATATAAAGTGCGTGAGCTAGCGGCAGAGGACTCAACTGTGAGCGATTTTGTCATTATGAGACTTTGTGAAAGAAATATTTGCACTGTAACCTGTATTAATAATCCGATCACAATAGAATTGGTGACTATATATAGAATTTGTGAATTAAATCCATTATGAACTCGTCTTTAATGACTGAAAAATGTAATTTTTGATAAGAATAACTTATATTCTATGGAATCTTGTTTTCATAAATAAGTACACGGTAAAAGTAGGATCCTATCGCTATCTTCTATATTGTGCTACTCCTGTTTCCGTATTTCTCATTTACCTACCAGATACAACACTTGTTACAAAAATAGTAGATTTCAAATATCTTTTTTGAAATGTTCACAGCAAATTTTGATTTGGTATTTTATAATTCGACCTATTTGTATCATCCGTCATATGAGAAAATAGACTTTAACAGCAAATAATCAAGGCAGGGAATGTTATTCTATAGATTCTTACTAATTATCCAATAATATAGAGTTCAAAATCAGTCCTCCATGCGCCTCACGTTCTTATTTCGTAATTGAAAAATGCAGTAGCTTGAGAAGTTTCTTCTGATAATTATTTTCTAAATATTTTTTTAGAGGTGTTCACAACGAAATTGTGGTCTGGCATTTCGTAATTCGATCTATAAGTATCATCTTCCATATAAAAAAGAATATGCCATATCTTACGCAGATACATTGAGAGAAAAAAACTACTTTTTTAAAAATACAAGTGAGTCTGGCATTATGTTAACAACAAATAATCAAGCAGGGGATGTTATTTTATAGATTCTTAATTATTATCCTATAATATAAAGTTTAAAAAAATTCTTACATCATTACTTCAAAAACTTGAATTTTTATCCATGTAATTTCTACCTTATACCTGAAACGCAAGAGACAGATGCTGCCAGACCTACAGATTCTCAAATAGGAAACAATTTTACAGTTATATTTGATATTATTTTGCCTTACGTAGATACATCAGAAAAATCGTTGCCAGCTCTCCTATTATAAGATGCTCCCAAGTCTGCAAAATAAGCGTTCTTCTCAGCTTCGGCCTCTTTATTTCACGCGAATCTTCACCCTTCTGCCAATAATTCGGCAAATTAGAGCAAAGAAAACAAAACGCTGGACATATGGAGGCACTAGGAATCAAAGTTTCTCAAGTTTTGTCGCAAAAAACGCTTAACTTGTGCGCTGATGCACTATCATGGTGAAATAGCACACTCTTTTTCCCAGATGGGGATGTATAACTACTGATTGTATCATTTAATTTGTCCAGTAATGATAGTTATACTTCTTTCTAAGTAGTCTATGGGGACTATACTCCATGAGAATCTATCGTCATGAATTTTCTGGCAGATGAAACTGCTCTGGATCTTTTAGGCTCACATTTCCCTACCTAAATTCTTTGCTTGGAATTGAAATGCTGATTTGTCTTTGGCGTGTAGTGATGAGTTCATGATCCATCTACAATTATAGAACGTCGAAGAAACTCAGTAGGACTGCATGAGAAACACTCTTGAGAAAAGTGTAAACGTGTGCGTTTTTAATCAATCGTCAATAGACGTGGCACTTGGCGAGCAGTCAGCTTCGGCATACATATACAAAACGACGTAAAAACTTCAGTCGACGATCGTCTAGCATAAAATCATGAATTTTCTCGATGATTTCGTCGGCTACGACGGTTCTTTGGCATCCGTACATCAATCATACTGGATTGATGTACGATTACGTTTAAATTCGGCCGTCCATTTTTTATTCCTCGAAAATAAAGAAGAAGATTCTTCTGATGTAAAGCCTCACTCTTTTATTTGATGTATAAACTAATGAAGCTTCAAATATTGCCGACTATAGTTTGAATTTTGATAATCAAATAATTCCAATTTTTACAACTTTCCCATAAAATTTTATTCTTCCAAATATATTCTTGACTTTTCATCACAAAAATTGAGAAGAATGTGAGATATTCATGAGCTCTTCTATTTATTCACGATGAATCTCCAAACTTTGAAAACTTATTTCCGATAAGCTAAAAGTCAAGATCCACTTGAAAAATTCTATGGCATGCATGGAATATATCCTTATTACATATTGGAGTTCCAAAGTCGTATCGTGGAACAGTTCCAAGAATGAGTTCATCTCAGAAGTGACCCAGCGCATAGTGCATTTGAGTCCTCCAGTGCCGAAGAAACCACTGAGTTAAATGACATTCCATTTGAGAAAAGTTGATGTCAAGCTCTTCCCACCCGTTAAGCTTTCTGAATCATAATTATAATTCTAACTAACTTTCTTGTTCTTCTCAACAAACTAAAATAGGTGATTGCTGGCATAAAATTCATGGAATTATCATAAGTTTTATTTTCGCGAATTTACAATTTTATACCTGAATTTTCTTTGTCATGTTCAGTTTGAGTTGACTTATTTTGCTGGAGATGAGTAAATCCAATTAAAACTCCAGGGAAGTCTTATAATTTGACAATCTCTTATTCTTTCCGAACAATCTCAGTTTCGCCAATGACAGCAAGAACAAAAATTTGCATACTCACATTGAAATGGTCTTTACAACAAGCTGAGTGGAAAGTTAAATGAAACACGTCAAATTCGTTGTAGTCACAATTTTCGTATCTCCCTTGTTGGGATATTTATAAACAACTTACTTGGTTAGCGATGGCTGCTGCTATCACATCCAAATACAATACTCTACTAATTTTCCTAAAGAACCTAGATTTTATTTTGCTGACTGTTGAGAACAATGCTACAGCTGAGCGCCAATGTGCAGAGTGACGTCACAGCAACATGGTGGTTTTTTGTGATCTTTTCTAACGTCATTAATTTTTAAAACGTGTCAACGATTTACCTTCACAGAAAAATTTGTGCCAATAGATGATAGAATCTATTTCCAAGATTTTTGAGAAATCGTGGGAGACTGTATTGAGGGATTGGACATTGTCGCCTTCAACTTGACAGTCTTGTTGCATGAATTACTATTTTCTACGGCCTTCTCTACAATGAGTACTCTACACTCCGTTAATGATGCGAAAAAACACACGCGGCTATCAAATAACGGCTCCTGAATTTGTATCTCCTGTGGTATTATGTTGGTTACATATAATTACAAAATGTGACAGTTCTGCGACTTACTTTCAACTCAACTAATTACACTAGATTGGCAGTTACAGTCAAACACAGATTTTTTATTGGCTATATCTGATAAATTCTTGATCCAATTGCTCCAAGCTTGGCTTAATCTAAATGATAGTTATTCAATATACTAGCGTGAGAATTTATTCTCTATTTACACGAACGGAAAGACGGAGAATATAAGCAAAACAGGCGTTTTTAAAAGTTTTGAGAGTGCAGTAGACACATTTTACACTTGTGTCTCACAACGTTTATCTCTGATCCTGCTAAATGACGTTGGAAATCATTTTTTTACTCTTAATTTTTCAATGTAAAGATACATTCATAATCAAATTTGAGCATGGCACAGTTAAATGCTAGATTAAAATTCAAATCTGAGCATATGAGCTCATTCACAACCAAAATGTAGGTTCGAATTGTATGCTTGCAAGCAAGCTTTCACTTCGGGTCTAAAGAATTGGCATGCGCATTCCATCTCATACACTTCTCATACTAGAGGCGATGATGTTGAAGTATTTATTCAACATGTGTTATTGACATTTATAATCAAATAGATGCGAACTAACAACTACTCTTCACTAGCCTCATATGATTGGCCGTTGAATTCGAAAATTAACTTTGTAGACTAAAAAAGAATAGATTATTCAATATTTGCACTATTCTGGGCTTATTTCCATGAATGGCATCACTAAATTTCAAGCAATGTTGAAAGTGGTTGTGAATGCTAGGAATTATAAGGTCCGCGTAATTTAAACCCCTAGTGCAAATCAAGCAGAATTCGAAGTGACTGTGGTTTAACTATCTATGAGCTTCTCATAATGGCTAAGAGAACGATATTGTATATGAACTATTGGGATCCGTTCACATCGATACAAATACCACAATCAATCAATATTTCTACTAGAAATTAGTGTTTCATCTTAATTGTTTTGATTGAAAATGGAGGAGTTCAGTGAATTATTCGATATTTTCTTTTCTAATCTACAGTTTCGGCTACACCTTAGCCATATTCAAGAGCGCTTCAGTTTCAAATTAATCTATACTTCAGATTTTGGTCTTGTGAATGTTGATATTTCTTACAAAACAATTTTGGGTGCAGCAATGGTTGGTTTGATATTCCCTGTGACTGCAAATTTGATAATAGATTTGGTTTTGATTGATTCCGTTTATTAGTAAGTACGTGGATGATTTGATAACAGCTCTGTCAAGATCCAAAACTAATGAGATTGTATTCACTTTTGATAGCTTTGATGCTCACATATGATCCACAGTGAAACAGAGGTTGACAACAGCCTACTTTTCTTAGATATGTTACCGATTAGAGAAGAATGTGGGAGCATTACCACCAAATGGTACAAAAAATCCTCAGCAAGTACCAGATACCTAAGTTTTTGATTGGATCATCCGAAAAGTCAACTTCCTCAAGTTGCTAGAAATATGTATATTAGAAAAGTATCATACTGAGGTTATGAGCACAGTAAATAACTTACTAAAGCTAGAGTCTAGAGTTTTTTATTTGCTGTTACAAAAATAGCAGGTCGGGTTCACACATAGACACAAAGTAGCGTGCAGCTAGCTGTTTTCTATGCTGCAGCCAGCTACAAAAGTTGCGAGTCTATAAAAAAGTTGCAGAGCTGTTCACACCGCACAGTTGCATTTACTGCAAGTTCAGTGCTTAAATGCAGCGTACGCTGCAATTAATTTTCTGCGTTGATCTGTATTGCGAGTTTTGTGGTGAATAAATTTGTCAGTTATATTTTTTCCATATCAGCTTCTATAGCTGCTGTATTGATTATTAGAGCAAAAAGAAGACACTGCAAAAACCGCTGCCTGGTCGAAAAACCCTGGTACCTTATGTCGTAATTGCAGATGACGTTTAAATCATACATGGTCAAGCCATATTCATTGAAAAACTAAAGTACAATGCCAGAATCTATTTTCAATTATCGTTTATCTCGTGCATAGCAAAAAATCGAAAATGTATTTGGAATCGCTTCTGCTCGTTTTCGACTGCTTAGGAGTTATAGTACAGGTCAATTTATTTTAGCATGACTTTACTTGCTAATAGCATAGTAAACCGCGGCACAGCATGAGGTCTGTTTACTTCTGAAAAAGGGTGGTGTTAAGAATATTTTTCTTTTAAGTAAATTTCTGTATTTTTTTTTCTAGAACATAATATTTAGAAGTAAAAAAAAACTATTTGATAATTATTTTATATATATTTCAATTTTAAAATTTTAATCCATACTTAAACTGTAACTTTATTTTAAAATCAAGCTTGTATTAAAATTAAAGTCAAAATAATTTGAGTACAACTCAGAAAAAGGTGAATTTATTAGCTGCTTATAGCCCCCTTACTGTGAAGATTTCCTAAAGCTATGCTAAAATAATTTGTCCTGTACTATAAAAGGATCGTTTGTGGTGTATTTATTTTATACAATTTTTGAACGTTCTTTTGAATGTTGAGCGCGAAGAGTATGCAATTTTTTTTTTTAAATTCTATTAACAGGAATATCTACTCAACATGCGATTTCGATAAAAGCAGTTCGTCGTTCAGTTTGATTATGATGATCTTCGTGTTCAACAAATTCAAATACAATTTCTTTCTTCCACCACTTAAATTAATTTCAAAGTCTCTTAACGTTTCCATTTATACGGTGGCATTGTCTGGAATAATTATCAACTTGCATACTTTTCTTTTGAAATTTAAATACTTATATAACTTCACTTTGTGTACAAAACTGCACTTATAGTCGCAGCAAAAGTTTCACCCAAACAAATCTGAAATATACCGTTCACACACCGCAACTTTTGAAACTGCGCGCATCATTAAAATGTTGCATGCAACTATACTGCGATTGCTACTTTTCGGGTTGCAGTAGAGTTCACATGCTATGCAACTTTAGTTGCGAAGTTTTTAGATTGGTATTGCAGTAAAAGTAGCTGCGTGTGACTCTAGCTTAAGTTCCTAAAATATCTATTATTATTTGTTGGAAGACTCAACAAATCTTGCATTTACAAGACTGTTTTCTCCGTAGCAAAAATAATCTCCTATTTGTAGTCAACATGTGATAATTTTATTGTATTTTGCTATCATAAATAATTGAAGATCATTTCTTATGGATTGTATCAATTATTTGAGTGCTTCGCGCCTTTAAAATGATATAAAATATATCGAAACGCCAGTTGCATTCCAATTGGTTCAATTCTGAATCATTGCTGGTCCTAATTCCGACTATCTCTTTTTCAATAAATATTTATGTTCTGGCGGGATTATCTTTGTGCTATTCCAAATAGTATAAGAATCTTTTTTACCGACGCTAACATCAAGTGTAGAAGCTATTGAGATGTGATGATCAAGGTAACATCAATTTTTGATATTTCGATGATAAAAACAATATTGCGGACGACCCGGAGCAGGAAGTATCATCAGAGAAAAATGATAACAATAATGATAAATCCATCAGTCGTTCACAATCTTACAGTCAAAATCTATACATTTGAGCAATACTGTTTAATCTATAAGCCAGGATGTAACATATCAATAATAATAATAATAATAATAATAATATGATTTATTTGTTTAAGAAATACTTACACAAGAGATTGACAATATATTGGTAATTTTATCTTATGTGTATGCCATTTTTTATTGAATTAATTTCTCAGATATTTTCTATAAATGCTTTCAGTTTAATTGCATTGTTAATAAATTTGAATATATCATACATTTTGTTGGCGGTGAGTTCCGATAATAAGGCCTTGTTGTAATATTCGGGATTGATATTTTTCAGATATTTTTTAATGAACTCTTCTCTAAGTGGTTCAAAAATAGGACAATGGAAGAGCATATGTTGTAGGCTGCCTTCTTGGTACGTGTTGCAAATTGTACAAATTTGTTGCTCGTTGAAGATGAAATTTGTGCCATCTTGGAAAAACTGGAATTTTTCTATGTTAGCTACCCGTAGTTGAGTGATGGTTTTAAGGATTTTGAAAGGAATATTATTGTAAGATTGGAAAACGTTTGCGAAAATGTAAGACTTGTAGTACGGGTTGTAGGAAGAGTGAAGAATGCGCATGATGTCTGAGTTATACAGGTGCTGGTTATAAAAGCTGAGGATATTTGTCGTTTCTTTTTTGATTTCTAAGAAATTTTGATTTTCCCAGATATGTTGGAAGTTAGATTTGTCCAGAATCATTTGTATTTGCCTTACCCAGTTAAATTTTTCTTGCTTGAAAGCTGGTATGGAGTTATTTTCATTCAAAAAAACTAGTTTAGTATAGCATATTTTTACATATCTGGTATCTGTCATAAGCAAGATTTTATGCCACCAATTCAGCATACTTTTGATGATTAGTAGTTCAAGTTTATTGCGACCAACTTCTTGTCTAACAATGTAGTTTGGTTTGGTTCTCTTCCAAGTATGTTTTTAAAATAGTTAGTTTGACCTTTTTCGACTATTTCTGCATGGTTAAATGCTCAGGTTTCGCTGGCATATAATAACGTTGGTATTATTGAACTTTCGAATAATTTGTTTATGGTTTCCCAGTTAAAGATCTTCGATTTTGTTGAAGTATTTTTTATAACTGCTGTGACTTTCTTCGATTTATTGAGCATGATTTGAGCTTTTTCTGTGAACAGTCCCGAAGTTTTATATGTGATACCTAAATAGGTATATGAGGTGGTGAAATTAATATCTTCATTTTGACATGTCAGTCTGAGCTTTTGTTTTCGTGGTCTTCCCTGGTGGAAATGCATGATCTTGGTTTTGTTTGGGTTTATTCTTAAATTTAAAGTGTTGCAATAAGTTTCCAGTACTCTTAACTTCCTTTGAATATCATATTGTGAATGAGAAAATACCACGATGTCGTCAGCATATTGTAGTGATAAAATGTCCGAGTTGTGGTTTATGTACACCCCCTCTAAATCTTGATTTCGAAACGCTGTTTCGAAGTCTGAAACATACAAGGCAAAGAGGAGAGGACTCGTGCATTCGCCTTGTAGTACACCTCTAGTCACTTCGATAGGATTCGTAGGGCCTGAACTAGAGCTGACTTGTACTTCTGCCTGGTTATATAAACTCTGTAGCAGCCTTGTGCTTTTACCACTTACCCCTAGTTAATATATTTTTGTCCAGAATTGATCGTGCGGGACAGAATCAAATGCTTTTTGAAAGTCAATAAATATGGTCTAGGTTCCCTCTTTAGTGGTAAGCATCCTTGATTGTATAATGGTATTAAAAACAAAAATATTGTCAACGCATGATCTTTTCTTTCGAAAGCCAGATTGCGCTTCTAGTAGGAAGTTATAGCTTTCCACCCAAGTTTGGAGTCTTGAGTTGATTATGAAGGTCAGTAATTTTGTGATATTGCTGACTAAAGCAATACCTCTGTAGTTGTTAGGATCAGATGGATTGTCTTTTTTGTGTATCATTTTGAGTTTAATCTAAGCAAGTGATTTTGGTATGTTTTCTTCGTTTTAAAAGAGGTTGAGGATGTTTCTTAGATACTGTTTTCCACTTTCTGGTAAATTTTGTAACTGCTCGTTTATGATTCCATCTAGTCCAGGTGATTTATTTGATTTTAACCGTGATAATGCATAATTAAGTTCAGATTGCATTATATCACAGTCCAAGTACGGGTGTCTGGCATCTAAAAAGCATATTTCATTTTTTATTTTCTTACCAAAGAATTCTGTAAAGTAATTGGACCATTCGTCTGAAGTTATTGGACTAGTCGAATTATTCTTGGGAAGTAATGATTTCATTGTTTTCCAGAAATCCTGTTGATTTCGTATGTTTGATAATTTGTTTTTCAGTTCTGTGTGAAATTTTGATTTTGCCTGCTGCAGTTTTGCTTTGTATGATTTTTTCGCTATTAAGAAGTTGTGAAGATGTTCGCCTCCAAAGTTGTGAGGCTCACATGTTCTTAAAGATTTTCTCATTTTTTGCTTAATTTCCTTGCATTCCTTCGTGTACCAAATCTTCGTTTGTTTGTACGTATCCCGGATTATTATTTCCTTTGTTATACCTATTCTTTTTGATGCTGATTCGATCGTGTCCATTAAGTTATTATAACCTTCTTCTGCACAGGATAATTTGATTTGATTTTGGAACATGATGTTTTCTATTTCAATTTTATATTCATGTGTTTTGTCATTGTTCCATATGTGTTTCGTAAGTTTTTGTTAAGAGGTTGAGACTTTTGGTTGTTTGTTACACATACCTGTTAATGTAAGTTTACATATCATATGATCAGATAAGAGGATTCCATTCAGTACAGTAAAATTTTTAATGAGATGAGTTGCATTAATGTCAACCCATACATAATCTATAACGGATTTTCCTCTGGATCCAACATAAGTAAAGTTTCCTAGATAATCATTACTTGTTCGTCCATTTAGTAAGAAGAGATTTTCATTTTCCATAGCATCGATTAGTTCGCGCCCATTTTTATTAATCGTGATATCTTTACTTACGCGGGAGTTAACTAAATCAGTATTAAAGTAGTGGTAATTATCGCCTTGATTCAAGTTGCCAACACGTCCATTAAAATCACCTCTAATTATTAGTGCATGTGATGCGAATTTATCTCTGATGGCTTGTAGTGTGGTTGTAAAAAGTTCTATCAGTGTTTTGTGTTTATACGAGGGTGAAAAATAGATGTTTCCTAGTATAATGCTATGTTTTAATGTGATTATATCTAGAAATAACCAATGTGGCTCGCTTTCAATAACAGTAATTTTTTGATTTTCTTCTTTTCCAATGAGCGTAATAATTCCACCCCGTGCTCAGCCCAGACTAGCGTCTTTGATTGCTGTTTGCTGATATACTAGGTATTCATTTAGAAAAGTTGGGGTGTTCTCGATTTTATAGTTGGCCCACGTTTCGGTTAAGCATATAATGCTGTATTCCTGCATTGCTGACTCTTCATTATGACTTAGTCTGTAAATATTTTTAAGGCCATGTAAATTCCAGAATACAACATTAAATGCGTTGATGGTTAGTTTTTTGAGGTGCTGGCTTTGGAATCAGATTGTGCTCTTGATCTAGTAACAATATGTTTGTTTAGACCTTTAATAGTCAAAGCATGTAACACATCAATTTTCGTAATAAGTCTACAAGTTCTGGTCCTTAAAACTATGGTCTGCTTTGTTACATATTGATAAATGAAATCACGAAATGATTTTCATCTTATTTCAAACAGTAATAAATATTTTGCTCCGACACAAACAACTACAGAGACTATTGAGATATTGTTATTGAGGTAACATCAGTTTTTGATATTCAATTAATAACAGCAACATTGCTGGCGACCCGGAAAAACTGGACTCGATATCAGGCACGTTAAACTATCATTTCTAAGGAATCTCTTCTTTAGTGTGCATTCCATTAATATCTATGGGAACTTAACGACTATTAATCGCACTTAAAGTTGAATATACACATATATAAAACAGTATACAGTGATTTAATTGGAAAGAAAACAATAATTGGGAACTATTGGCATCAAGCATTAAAATTGGTATGGGCAATGCAACTCTATTGTGTATGGCGCATCAATTCTACTAATGCATTTCAGTAGACTCAATTTGGTCACTGACATATTTGATATAATGAGAAGATAATACTACATTTCAGTATTTTAATTGATTTCACTTATCTATTCCGTTCGTGAGAACAATAATTGATTCTTTTGTTTTTGTTTTCAAGTTAATTCATTATCAAATATTACGGGATAATTTACTATAGGAAATCTGTTACTGTTACTATTTGCGTGATTGACAATCGAGATGAAGTTCCTAGTCATAGAGTGAATACTATGTTCCAGCTTTGATATTGAGGACAATTATTTTTCAGTGCCCTGCATTTCTTTAAACCTGCCAGCTCGGCTGTTATATTGTAGATGGTACTGTTGCAGGTATATATCTCTGCATGCAATGTATCAACTAGTTTTTTTCAGCTTCGCGGCTACAAGTTGTAATATTATTCAAGTTTCACGCATGCACGTCTCAAAATGTGTTCCTGTGGAGGAAACCAGTTTGGATCTATTGAAACATCTAGAATAAGAGAATAGAGTATTAATTTCTCATCTAGAATAATTTTAAGACTCAAGCAATGCAACATACTGAGAGACAGTTTCAACATGGATTTTCAGCAATTTCAAAAGTTTTTATAATCTCCTTTGGATATTCATATATTTCTCAGCAGAAAGATGAAAATGATGTTTTCGAACAATTCTGAAGACTCAATCTACCATGAGAGCATCTTCATACATACTTAATCTCCCTATGTTTTTAAATTGCTCGACAATACATTTCTCTGATGACTTCTCCGTACTTCTAAGATCCATGTCTTAGACTTTAGATATTTCTCATTCGCTAGGGATTACTATTCCATTCGCCTCACTCACAGAAGCAATAATGTCTAAATTTGTAACTTTGCTTTCCTTTAGAACTTTGGAGTAGCACCTGTACACAAAAAAAAACTCTTATTATAAACTTTTGGAGAAGTAACATTCATATTCATGTAGAAAAATAAAACGAATAAGCCAAAAATCAGTAAATCAACATATATTAGATAGGAGAAAGCAGAAAAGATGAGGGATCCGAAGTAAGCAAGAAAATAGATTTCAGAAATAATAATTTTGTTCAAAACGTACGTATTGAACTCCAAATGATCAACTAAGACAAAATAGATTAAACAAGAACTCTATTATCAGTGGGAACTAAATGTACTCAATAATAGAATGGGTACAGTGATTAGCAAGATTAGTCTTGATCTTGATCTTGCAGAAATGGAAGATTAAGATCAAGACTGACTCAAATTTGGTCTCACAAAAACGTACAGGGCTAGTTAGTACGATTCAGAAATGTTTCTAACAAGAGCGAGAAACCTACAATCAGTTAAGCACAGTATTGAATGTCATGGGGAGAGGAAACTATTTTAGTGTCACTGACAGAGCTTAATTTCACTTAAAGTTGATGGTGCCCTGCTAAACATAATGCAAGTAGGTTTTATTCGTAGTTTATATTCATTCCACAATTATTTTACATTGAACAAGTGACGACAGGATATCAGGAAGCCCCGCAAGAATAGCCTTTAGCTATTTTCTTTACAATAGAGAAGTCAATTTTAGTTAGAAATACAATCGATATTTGTTGACCTATAATCGCACACTATAAATCAACAGAACTGGCATCAAGTCTTCTGTCAACAAGCATAACACCTTATTTGAGCAAATTGTCGAAATCTAGTATGCACATACATAAAATCAGGAAGAAATTAGATATATAAGATTTTTTACTCATTACCCAAAAGTTCCTGGGCTTATAAGCTGCCAAGTGGTCAAGTGATGATAGCCATGAGAACTTAGTATGAGTAGAGCAAAATAGGTATAATAGAAATCTCGGAAAGCAACTCTAAGCACATTTAAAGACTATTGGCATCAATTTTTTTGTTAAGGAAAATCGTTGTGACTAGCAAATACGATTTCAAAATATTCCGATCACAACCATAATGCAAGGTGTTCAACTAGATGCTACAAAAGTGCTTTATACGAGATCTCAATATTCTGCGAATGATTATTTAAAATTAAAAAAGTCTGTAATATGGAGTGCACTTCCGGCTAAATCGATTGGGACGAAAATAGGAGATGATTATCTGGATGCTACAGCAATTTCAAATACTTTAGTTTCCCACGGCTGATCATTCTAGATTTATGCGGAAAATTCAAAGAAAGTATCAGGTAAAGTGCACTTCCAGTACAGACGATTGCAACCATAATGCGAGGGGCACATCACGATCCTAGATCTTATACCAGTCTTTCTTACAAAATTACAGCATTATACGTTTGACGAATTCTGAGATCTGCGAGTTACGCACATACACACTTACATACGTACATACGTACCGACATCAAGTCAAAAATAGTCAAAATAGATTCAGGGATGCTCAAAATGGATATATCCATCAAAATCTCGATATGTGAGTTTTGTCGTTCTCACAATATTCCCTTATACTTTTAGACCATCAGATAGTCGTAGATTTCAGTGCCTCATTTTGTTTTTTATGCCTTCAAGAGGTTTGATAAGTATGTATAATTGGAGTTCAATAATGCTGAAATTAAAGCTGGACCGTGTGACCAACATAATGAAAATTAATTTTAAATTTGTATGCAAAGGCATGTTCTTACCCAATTTGGTCGCTTTTGTCATGCTCACTGGATGAAATTTAGGAAAAAATATCTTGACATGTAAAATGTCAAAGAAAATTAAGAAATTGACAACAGATTATCATTGCCTACCTTATCATTTCAATTGAACTGATTGTTCGATACGGCAAATTCTGAATGTCTGTTATACTAATAAACTGCACTTATGGCTTGGCCGATTGATACAAAAATAGTAGATAACTATTTTGATGCTATAACAAGTTCAAACACTGAATTTCAATATACTATAGCTGATAATTTCAGATTTGTGCAAAAAAATTCGAAAAAATTCCAGGTAAAGTGCACTTTTGGCTTGGCCGATTCATACAAAAATAGCAGATAACCATTCTGATACAGCGTCAAGTTCAAGTACTGAATTTTGACATCCTACGGTTAATCATTCTGGATTTATTGGAACAATTCGAAAAAAGTTTTAAGTGAAGTGCACTTCCGGTACAAACGATTGGAACCATAATGCGAGGTGCACAACTGGACCCTATACCAGTTTTAAATACAACATCATACATGCAACCAGTTCTGAGATTTGCGAGTTACGCACGAACTTACGAGCGCACGCATGAACGCACGCACGCACGAATATACGTACCGACATCAAGTCAAAAATAGTCAAAATGGATTCAAGGATGCTCAAAACGGATATTTTCATCAGAATCTCGATAGATGAATTTTGTCGGTTTCACAATACCTTTTTGTACTTAGTACAAGTAAGTGGAAAACCAAGTTTGGAAGAGTCTCAATAAACTGCCATATTGCTCTGACGTCACTACGCACGTTGGCCCTTAGCTGTAGCATCACTTCCAATAATCAGCAGTAAAGAACCTCGCTATTAAAGAAGAAATACAATAAATTAGTATTGTATCGTACCTGGGTGGGATACCAGCAGTCATCGCGAGCCAAATATGCTGCTTATAAATGTCTCATCATGGGAAATACAAAAATGGAGGTCGCAACAAATCCGACATGAAACTGCGAATTTCTCGTTTGACTTGCCACTCATTTTGTCGTGAAGATCATTTCAATAGGGATACAAATATTCAATACATTTTTGACAAAAATCGATTGACATAATTGGCTGTCATCTGAATCAACGATAGCCTCAAATAGTTTTGAGAGTTCCAGTATGAAACAAAATAGCTTCTGTGTAGTTATTACGTTTTCAAACTACTGTGAGACTTCAAAGAAATGTTTAACTTATGAAACTCTTGAAATAGGTGACAGGAAACAAACTTAATATTCATCAAGATACATAGTTATTCATTATCCTGCATGAATTTGAAATATTAGGTCAGTTTCTTGTAATATGATACAAATGTAAATTTACACGATCAAAACGGTACTCCCCAAATGTCACCAATTAAACATTGAATTATTATTGATGTCTTTTGACATGACAGGATCAAATGCTATGTCAACAAAACTTTTATAGGCTAGTACAGGATAATCACTTACATGTTACAGTTGCTCAATATAACGTATTATAATCAATAAATAATTACTCAAATAGTATTTTAATACACTTTCACTGTAAAAAAAATCATCCACAATAAAAACTCACCTCTAAGCTTTGACAACACTAATTTTAGCTGCGTCAAAAAATATATTTTGAGAAAAAGGGGGCAACAATTATCTTGTGAACTACTGCTTAATTATTCGACTGTCTCTTCACGAACCTACCAAAATTCATTGTAAGTCTAATACTATTGAAAGCAGAAATTATCCACAGTTCGTATCTCTTATGCACTAATTTTGGATCACCAGCATGCGTGATGATGTCACAGCGGTGTTTGACCAATAATAGCCCTCCATCACTCAGGTGACACAATCTAAAAATTTCACGACATACTAATATATTTCTTTAATCATTGAGCATTGATATTGGAAATCAGAGATAATCAGAGCATATAAAACTAAGTGGGGCATCATTTCTATGGAATTACGTATAGGTATTATGAACATCAGAACATCAGAACATTTTCTTCGAACCGTTTCTTATTTAAATAATAATATTCCCCATTAAAAATGTGACTGAATTCGAGACATTATGTAGGTATTCTATTCGAATTCTATCCATAGATATTTGACGACCCAAGTAGCAAGGTGAGATATTTCATCAAAGCTGGAGTCTTTTTCAAATGGAATTATTTGATCAGATGCGTTATATCGTATCTGTAAGCTTTCTTCTATTGTTCAAAGAGTGATATTGAGTCTAACGTTTTCTCAATAGGATTTAGAATAAGAACTGTTAAAAAAATCTGCGTTTCTTTCGAATTCTAGAAATCTATGAAAACTCCAGATATGCTGCTTAGTTCGGATGTTATCACAGATCAAATTTTCGATGGATTTATCCTTCAAGAAGTGGAAAATGAGTGTATACCTTTATTGAAAATAAAAATTTGTTGAGAACAATGAATATATGCTATTCTTTAGAAGTTGCAAGAGGAAATGAAAGTCCTATGATCATTTTTTGAGGAACTTGTGCTTACATATACAGGAGAAGAGAGCATATCAGCAATAATCATATTTCGCAATGGAAAAAATGAATGAATGGTTCCAAATTTGAATAGAGAAGAGTGAACAGAAAAATGAACAGAAGGTGAAACCAACCTTGCTGACGTTCTGTTTGTTTTTGTGTATTAGAATTTGATTGTTCAATTTCCATTTTTGTTTCTACTGTAAAGATCTATTCCATTTCATTTTGTTTTCAACTATCTACTACATGTACTATTTCTATCTGTTTGGAGCTCTAGGCGCCCAAAATAAACGATTAAATAATGATTGAAGTTAATGGGCTTCCTGAAGGTCTCACCCTCTGCATATAATAGGATTGTTGTATGAATGGAAGAATGATGATTACAAATTCTATTGGAATGAGAATACTCCTAGCTGAATCCTAAATGGCTATCCGTAACCGTAGAGCAACCTTGACCAAGATGAATTGTGGCTATAACAATATATTATTGCACACATGAATTCAGAAGAAGGGTCGATTCAACAATTTTGGAATAATTTCACCCTGTGAAGGTACCACATCGAATCGACATCGACATGATTCCATCAAGTGTTGCCACGAGACTCGAAGCCAGTCTTGATCTCGTCTCGTCTCGCTTCAAAAAGTTGAAACGAGATCAGAGTCAAATCTTGGCGAGAATCACGCGAAGCTCTTGACGAGACTTGTATCATAATCACTTAAAATTCATTTTTAAGTTTAATCCAATAATAGTATATTAAAATATAAGTTTTATAAGACTTGATTTTAGAGCTCGGGGCAAGTTTTCTAATGAACAAGTGACCTGAGATGTCTTTTTTTATATTTTTTTTTCTTATGAAACGTTTATAATAATAAATCAGCTCTGCGGGCCCTGCAGGTCCATGGCTTGTTTAGATATCGCTCCCCACTGATCCCGGTGAGCGACTTTCATTTCCCAGTTTTGTATGCCCAAACACCTAATGTCCTCCATCACCGCATCCCACCATCTTCTCTTGGGACGTCCTCTTCTCTTCTTCATGTTAATTCTTCCTTTAATGACACTTTTAACTGTCCTATTTCCCGGTAACCTCATTACATGACCCAACCATCTCAGTCTTTGTGCCCTAATACATCCTACTATACTACAGTCACCGAATAGATTCATCACTTCTGTATTGGTTCTTCGTCTCATTATCTCACCTTCTTTCTTACCACCAAATATCTTTCTCAAAATCTTCCTCTCCCAAATTTCCAATTTTTTGACATCAGCTTGTCTCAGCGTCCATAGTTCACACCCATATAGGACTGTGGGTCTTATTACAGTCTTATACACTCGCACTTTTGTCGTCCATGACACACTTTTCGATTTCAGGAAACTATGTAGCGCCCCTACAGATCTTCTCCCTCTCGCTAATCTGGTTTCCAATTCACTCTCTTCTTCATTGTTATTGCTGAGGGTAACTCCCAGGTAGATGAAGCGGTTAACTTGATCAAATTTATACGTGGCTCCACTCTCACTTCTCACATTTAAGCTCGTATTCTCTTCATCTCTCTCCGTCGTAATTTTCATATATTTCGTCTTTTCTTCGTTAATTTTCAGTCCTACTTCACTAGCCGCGCCTTCTAATTTCGCTACAATTCTTTTCAGCTCCTCTCTTGTTCTTGTCAGCATCGCGATGTCATCTGCGTATGCCAAAGCTTGATGTTTTCTCCTATAGATAGTCCCTTCTGTGTTTATTTGTGCTCTCCTCATAACCCATTCCAGTACTATATTGAACAGTATGGGTGACATCGGATCTCCTTGTCTGAGTACCCTCGTGACAATGAAGTCGTCTGATACCGTACCGTCTACCACCACCTTGCATGTGTTCCTTTCTTGAGTCATTTCTATGAATCTTATTAGTTTTCCTGGTATTTGTAACTCCCTTAAGATTTCATAAAGTTTACCTTTGCTAATGGAATCGAACGCTTGCTTAAAATCAATAAAAAGTACATGCAGCGGTAATTCGTGCTCATAGCTGTCTGCTATAATCTGTTTTAAGGAGCAAATTTGTTCTATAGTAGATCTGTTTTGTCTAAATCCCGCTTGGTATTCTCCTATAATTGACTCAGCTTCAATTTTCAGTCTATCCCTTATGCATGTCGCAAGCACTTTGTATGCAATATCTAATAAAGAAATTCCTCTATAATTTTCACAGAGTGTTTGGTCTCCTTTCTTGTGTATAGGAAAGATTATCGCCTCTTTCCATCTTTTTGGCATGACTTCCGTTCTCCACACATTCTGTATTAGGTTGCATAATTCCTCTTGTAATTTATCTCCACCATCTTTGTAAATTTCTGCTGAAATACCATTTTCTCCCGGGCTTTTATGGTTTCTCAATGACTTTATTATTTTTAAGATGTCTTCTTTTTCCGGAGGCTCCATTTCCATGCTCGTTGTTGTTAACTGTCCGGGTATTATTTCTGATTCCGTATTGATACCTCCATTAAGTAACTCTTTGAAGTGTTCTCTCCATCTGCTCACTTTAGCCTTTCCTGTGACTAGCTGGTTCTCTTTGTCCTTACAGTACACCGGTTTTTGCTGATATCCAACCTTTTGTTTCCTTACATCGTGGTAGAAATTTTTTATTACTCTATTTCTATAGTTCTCTTCTATTACACTCAATTTGAATTCAAGATTCTCTCTTTTTTTCTTCCTACACATTCTCTTATAATTATTTCTTTCATTATTGTACTTCGTCTTGTTTTCATTGTTTCCACACTGAATCAAATACAATCTCGCTTGATCTTTTTTAATCATCGCCTCCCTGCATTCCTCATCAAACCATGTTTTGTCTCTCTTCTTTCTTCTTTGTTTTAATACTTGTTCCGATACTTCCTCTACTGTCTCCTCTATTCTTCCCATCTCTTATTGATGCTTGCTGTCTGTCCTCCCTCTGTTAGCCTTTCCGTCATGAGCTCTTGATATTTTTCCTTCTCCTCTTCAATATGCAACTGTTGTGTCATATACCTTTTTAGTTTTTCCCCTTTATTGCGAGTACTTTTAGGCATTCTCTCAGCTAGCTTTACCATAACCAGGAAGTGATCCGAGCCTGTTTCTGCTCCTCTTCTGCTTCTAACATTCTTAATTAGATTTGCATGCTGTTTTTCTATCATAACATGATCGATTTGATTAGTGTACTCTCCGTTTGGTGAGACCCAGGTTCCTTTGAATATGTCCTTTCTCTGGAAGCTTGTACTACTAATTCTCATTTTTAGTTCTGCTGCTAACTCTATAATTCTAATTCCATTATCGTTTGATATATTGTGCTTACTGTGTCCTCCAGTAATTTCTCTATACCATTCCTCCTTCCCCACTTTCGCATTCAAGTCTCCTATTATTATCTTAACATCATATGAAGAAATCTTGCTAAATGCTTCTGTCAATTCTTCGTAAAAAGTATCTTTTTCATCCTTCTCCTTTTCGTTTGTAGGTGCGTGGATATTTAGTATACTTATTTTCCTGTATTTCCCTCTGAACCTCAGTTTACATATTTTATCTGAGATTGGTAAAAATTCCAAAATTAAATCTTTCCTCTTCTTACTAACCATGAAACCCGTTCCAAAATGTTTTGTCTCAAAACCGCTTTTGAAAAGTATATAATTTTCCATTTCATATATCCCATTCCCTTTTTGTTTCGTTTTCTGAATCGCGGCGATCTCTACCTTATAATTTTTCAGAACATTTTCTAAATTTTTGTATGATCCTATTGAGTTCGTACCCTTTACATTCCAAGTAGCCAAATTTATTTCTAATTTTTGCTTTATATTCCTTTTCCTGTCCTTATTCCCTTGCCTAGTCGTGTCTACATTCAGTCCGTCCTGATTTGTGTTAGTACTCAGTTTTTTTGACTGGGATCCCCGTTTTTTGTTTCGGCTGTTTCCCTTATTCGCTCTACTATTTCCTTAGCACCTTCATCCTATACATACTGTTTGTTGTCAACCACTATTTTATTGTAGAAAATCTTCGGTTTTTTGCCAACTTTTCTCATTTCTTCTGCTCTTTTCCTAATCACATAGTGCATGTGCCTTTCTTCTTTAGTCCAATCATTCTCTATAAAGATGTTAGTTTTTCTTAATTTATTCTTGTTTTCCATAATTTCCATCTTATCTTCATAATTTTCCAGTTGTACTATCAGTACTGGGCTTTTGTTTGAGTGTCCTATTTGTAAGACTGACTTGACCGAGCACTCAACTTGCAGTTTCTCTGCTAAGAAAGCAGTCGTTATCTCTCTCGCATTTTTTCTTTCTATCTCCAAGCCCTTGATTACTATATTGTTTGCTCTGTTTCTTTTATCCTGCTCTTCTATTCTTTTGCGCAAGGTCCCAATTTCATTTTTTAATTCTTCTTTTTCATGAGCCCATGCTATCTCCTTCATTCTGAATTCTTCCTTGATTTTCTGTATTGAGATCGTATTGGACTTAACTTCCTTTTTTATTTCCTCATGGTTTTTATTCATTTGCTCCCTGACACCTTCCATTGTATTTGAAAAACTAGTCATCATTTGTTTCTATTCCTCCATCTTTTCTGTATCTAATGTCTCAGCTGTATTTACTTTAGTTGGAGATCTTACTATAGTTCTACTTCTTTTGAAAATTTCTTCTCGTTCTGATCCTAATTGTTGTCTTTTTCGCTTTTCGACCGAATCACTTCGATTTCTGAATTGCCTCTCCATTTACTTATCTTTAGGACGCCTCTGGTCACTGAGTAAACTGTCACTCACTGTTTTAAACCCGTACGCCCGCACTTACCGTTGACCGACCGCCGAAGGTCACTTTATTCTACACAATTTTAACGTGAGAACTGCACTTCTAAACACTTTTGAATAGTCACTATTGTCTACTTATGTCCTTTTTACTTGAAACAACCCGTTCTAAAACTTTTGTTTTATTTAGCACGATAACTTCCCGATTTTAGGATTATATTACCGGAGCTATTTAAAACTCAACTTTCACTCTCACTCATAGGCGTACTATCTATGAAACGTTTATCTTGTACAATTTTTCCTATTTGGGTACATAGGGAACGTGCAGAAACTATGGATGACAGCACAAAAGCCGACAGTAGCGACACAGTGCGAATGAAAAAATTTATTCTCGAGACCTGACGCATGTCTTAATGAAGACATTATATGTAATACGTATCATTCTATTTCAATTTGATATAATTAAAATTGTAAAATTATGGGTTACGGCCAGTAAACAATGATCGACAGCGTGGTCAGAACACATTGAACGGCCAAAAGCTCCTCAAGTCGGAGCATGTTTTCGATGTTGAAGAAAAAGTTTGACAAGAAGAGGCAGTGATAACCGGCAGAATTATTGCTCAAATTCCAAATTTATATAATTTTGAGATAACATTTTCTGAATCAGAAATAATCTGGTCCCTACTACTTTCTCATTTTCAATAGATCCTCTTCTTCTCATTTTGATTGCAATAGAAACATCAAAAGTGCAATTTGTAAATGTAAGGCAAATCTGTCCGGAAAATGTGAACACGTCTGTGCCTCAGTTTATTACATGAATTCAGCAGACAGTGCTGAATCGAATACTAGACATGCACAACAGTGGGGCAATCTATGCTACTGGCAATTACTGGACTACAATCAGGGATTGAAAATGGCTGAGTCATTTCCAAAACCAGCAACAAATTTAAGGCTTACTAATTTGAGGAGACAGATATAATCTAAGATCATTTGAACTTATTGCATTGAATACTGAATTTTGACTCTCCATTTTGATGCAAACGAAAATGGGGTATACATATTCTTGCACAGTAAACTCTGATTTCATGTATGATACGGTTCATTTTCCTTTGCTTCAAAATAGAGAATCAAAATGCAGCATTTAATTCACCGTATCAAACGGCCCTAGTGATATCTCCACAACTATTTTAGGACAATCTTGTCAACAACTTTACAGTTGAAATTTTTCTTGGACGTATTTATTTAAGCAACCAGAAATACAGCAATACATTTCAATATAATTTTTTTTTATAACAAAATTAACTTGTCTTGTGCCTTGACACTTGACAAATAAAAGTAAAAATCTCGGATACAAGCCACTAGATGACAGAGCTGTCGCCGCGCACGTTCCTTATATACTATATCTAAAAATAAAAAACATCGATAAAGAATATTCAATTTTTTATTTTACTCATTTGGTAGCACAGAGACTTTTCAGATGAGTAATTTATGTGAATCAGAAATATCCTTCCAAAATATGTCAAGTTAATTGTTGTTACTTCTTGAAAATGGATGAATATAAACCTAAACAATTTGAGAATTTTCTTCAGAATATATTGTATTTTGACATAACAAAATGTCAGTTAGGTTATCTAGCAAATTCCGAGAGCAATCTGTTAGAGCAAGTAGGTAAATACCCACAAACTGCAGTAATAATAGTTGAATTAAGATGTTAACTGATGGCTAAGTTTCCAATAGAGACAATAATTTTTTTACAGCTCTCTCAGAATATTCAGCCCATATAACAATATTTTTTCGTTAATTGTTCTTTCAAAGTGAATAATTTGGTTCAATCATGTTTGATATCAAATTGAAGCTCCTGCGAGAATAATTCTAGTAAAAATGTGAAATAGGATATTTGAACGATTGTGAATTGTTTTTTTACAAGTTATTTGATTATGTATATCTGGTTTGGTATCAATCTAAAGCTCTCAGAGAGATAGGCTTAGTAGAAATATAAAATAAATAGCTGCTCAGTAAGGTAGGAACAATTGTGTAATGCGCAAAATTTAAGAGACACATTATTTGTAGCGTAGTGTTAGTATGGTTCCTAACGATTGTGAAGTGAGCCAGAAGCTCACGTCTGGGGCTTATGACCAAGCTATGAAACATAACTTCACGCACCAAATACACTATGACATATTTTTGATAGAATTCATAGCAAATAATATTCAGATAGAACAAATTGATTCCTGCATGAGGGAATAAGTAATTTCAAATAATCATGGCAAAATTTGCGACCAAGACGAGACTGACCTACTCGAGACCAGGGCGATACCGAGACGAGACTGAGCTAGGCGAGACCACCACGAGACCGAGATAAGACTCTCTGGAGTCTCGTCTCGTCTCGTTCCGTCCCGTGGCAGCACTAATTCCATTTCTCCCTGAAACCACAATCATCTTGATCCGAATCTCATTTCTATAGGAAAATATCCTGATTTAGTACCATTCAAGTGTCTATAATTAATCTGGTTGGTGACATGTTCAGCTCCTATAGTAAATTGACCATAATTATAAAATCAATACCAATATCAATTCGTTGTGGTTTCACCGCCAACATAGTATTCAAAATTACATTGAAATAATGGTAGCTATAATAATTAGCCTCGATAAGTCATACGAGCACTGTAATGCGCCTCCAAAAAACAAGTGTAAAATGTGATTGTAGCCATTTAAAGAAAAAAAAGTAATTCTTATCATAATCCAAAAGACAACCCCCAGTAGTTTCTAGCTACGTAATACAGGCACAAAAAAATTGATAATATCTTTCAGTTGAAATATTCAGCAGTCATAATGGAGCCATCAGCTGAGAAGGCTAGAGTAGATATAAATATACAGTAGAATCTTAATGAATTCTATTTGGTAGCTTCTGAATTTTACTTTGACCTTTAAGTGAAAATGTGAAGCAAAGGAAAAAAGATTATTTTAATAGGATCGGCTTCAGAAAGAAGTTGACATAATCATCTCCATTTTCTTATCTTATTCTTCTGAACTCCTTCAAAACTCTCCGACCTACGACAATTTGACATCAAGAAACTTCATATTCGTTCCTTCTTCTCTGTAGCGCATTAATTGGTCGATACTAATTTCATTAACTTAGTGCTTTATTATGTATATAAGATTGCATTCATATGATGACTTCCAATTTACATGTATTTATAAGAGCAATGATTGCGATATTCCTTTAATCTAATCTTGAAAATTCGAGAAGAAAAAAAAATTATTCCTGGAATTCAACACAACATGGCGAGATATTCTGCAGGATGAGCGAGAACTTAGTTAATGACACATTTGAGCTATTTGAAAAAGTACCGTGACTGCGCTGTGACATTGAAACGTGTGATGGATTTATTTTATTAGACTTTGATCAGACTATACTGCTACTACAATATTTATTATAACAAAGTCCGTACTCACTCTGTAGCTGGGTTTGGATTCAAGTGCTGACTCCCTAATCGATGTCACTGAAATATGATATTCTCCAGAAATAGAACTTGTAGAAGTAAGGTAAATATTGTTCAGTTTATTTTATTTTGACGTAGTTTGAAATATAATTGATTATTTTATCAACAAGGTTAATTATTAGATTATTATTTATTCGAACTTTGTTAATAAGGGTAAGTAAACCAGTCCGCATTTTTGATTACTTGAACTTTTGCAACGGTCAGGGTATTGATCAGGACAGTGAAGGAGTGAACCAGCCTCGAAAAGGGCTGATAATCCAGTGAACATAGTGCAATTTCCTCCTGGACTACTTTTGTCCAGGATTTCAGTGCTGGACCGATCCAGACGTAGGTATTGGAGATAATATTCAAAAAATCCTATTTTGATCGGAGTCACTTGGTCAGTTCTTTGTCACCAGATCAGTCAATTTCTAAAATCGATTTTAGTTTTCACTTGGTGGATGTCATTGAAATGACAATGATTAAAAGTAGTAAGTCTGGGGATTATAGTTGGTTTTGAGATTTTTATTATTCACATGATTGCCTTTGGTCACCAAATCAATTCAAGAGATAATGTGATTCCAATCCTCAATATTTGCTTCGGGAGCCATTTAGTGCCTTATTTATTCCTTTTTTACATAAAAAGGATTTCTTCGTAGAAGTGACCAAGTGCTGTCGCCTACTGGCTCTATTTTGATATAATTCTTTCTGCTTTGACATACGTTGCTAATATTTTCATTTGCCGAGTAGTGTATAGGAAAGTACTCACTATAAAAATGATTTCTCACTGGTTTCTATCAATTTAAACAGCTAATTTCAAGAACTTGTTGACAGTCTGAATTAATTCTTTGTAAATTTTGAGTTTTAATTGCAGTTACAATTTCACTTAGACACAGTACTTCCAATCTCTTGTTATTTTTTTCTACTATGTTTGCTATTTGATACGTCATCTAACAAATTTTGCAGGTATTGATGTCTTGAACAATATTATTATGCTCATGTCTTCAGTAGATTATCAAACTGTATTGTTTGCTTGAGTAACTCACCGCAAGCTCCATTTGTTTTTAAAGCCCAAAAATCTATTGTTAGAGCCATGATGGGCTGTAGGGCTTGTACTCCGTGCAGAGATATTCATATTATCCTCAATATACTCATACTCCCATGCTTATGAATTTATCATTGTTTTTTTTTTTTTGTCAGAAACAATCCAACTCTGTTCTACGCTAATGAGCAGATTCACGGATTTTACAGCACACGTTATACTAATTCCCTGTTTATCCTGAAGCATTGTACTCAAACTTTTCATGTCTATTCCATTCATAGTATTTATAACAAGGTTAACAATGCTAAATTGCCATAGAAACGGTGCAAATCAGTGGATATTTGGACATTAGTCCAGTCGACATGTACTTTGGGGTCGGAAAAAATGCGAACTTGATGAAACTTTGGTATGCTGTTTTTGATCACCCAATTGTGTTATTTCCATGTTTTCCGACCACATTTTCGCGAAGCAATTTACAGGAGGAGGAAAAAACCACGAAATTGTGGCACTTTTTTCAGTTTTTGCCCTGTAACTTTTTCCCCTCCATTCCTACGCCTTAGATTATTGAGTTTAACTTTGTAGAGCATCAAATTTCCGATAAATTTAATACGTGAAATCTGTTTGTAGACTCACTAAGTTCCAAGATATAGCACTTCAAAAAAGTGAAAAATTCCTAAAAATCTAGAAAAACATCAAAAATTTTCGGTAAATATCTTTTATTTTTCAACATTATTTATGGTATTATGGTACCTAGTTTCATTCTGACGTAGAAATCAGTCAACAATCCACCCCTTACCCTGCCTACTTATGCCACCATATCTGGAGGCACAGTACTGCCCTGGAAAAGACAAGCCAAGCAAAGCGCAACAGCACGCACTACCCACCTTTCTCGAAGAGCTTCGTCGTTTTTTTGAACCCTCATAACTTGGGTTTGGATTATACCAGATAAACAAAATTCTCGGGATATGATGTCAATAGTGGACTTATTAAACATATTGGCTGGTACCACAAGCTCTGTTTTAGGTTATACTAGATATGTATATTCAAATAAATTTTGTAGAAATTTGTGTTTTCCGTAATTTGTATCTGAAGATTATTTTCTAAAGTATTTGGGAAAATTTTAATTGCGTCAAAACACATCTTGACACAATGCTCCTAGTATCGTTAAAATAGAGCTCGTGGTACCAGCCATAAAGTTTCAATTGCATAGTTCTCATACTTTAAATTTTATTGATATCTAAAAAAAAACCAATTTCGTCACTGACTCGCTCACTGATGATCATCAGAATTCTTAGGTTACTTCCTGAAGCTCTAGAATTCTGAAAATTGGAACTTTCATCCCCAAATCCCTTAAACTAGGGAAAGGGAATTTGTATGAGACCTCCGCAAATTTTGATGCTAGAGGTCTGAAAATTGATATGGGGACTACTTGTTATAAATAATTATTTTTATAATTTAGCGCTGCAGGACAAGTAGGCCCATGGCTTCTGTTACAATTTTTCGCCATTTTTTACGGTCCTGTGCTAATCGCTTAAAGTTCGTAATGCCTAGTGTCTCTAAGTCCTTTTTCACCGCGTCATACCACCTCTCCTTTGGTCTTCCCCCTTTTTTTTTTCACAACACCTCCGTCTAACATCTTTCTTACTACTCTGTCCTCTGGTAGTCTCAGCACATGCCCTAGCCACCGTGACCATTGTGCTTTAGCCACTTCCACTATTCCAGGCTCACCATAGAGTGCCATTAGCTCGGTATTAGTTCGTCTTAACCACACATCACCCTCTTTTTTATAAATAATAGTAAAATAAAAACTTATTAAAAGAAGTGGAGTTCCACCAAAAATATTTTCAAGTAAAATGTTGCCAAGACGAGACCATATGGCTCGCACTTTCAAAAAGTCAGATTGAGAGCCAAGTCTCTAACCCTACACGCTCTAATTCTACAAGCCTCCTTGTTCATCAACCTGTCTAGCCACTACTCATTCAGAAGGACTATTGTATAACAGAAAGCTAATGAATAGTGAATAAATTTCTCACCTTATGCCCATGTGAGTGTATCGAAATGGCCAAGTCGCATATTTTGACTGAGGTGTAGAATTGTGAAATTATGGCTTGTAGAACTAGAGCGTGTAGAGTTAGAAGCTAGGCTCTACATGGGATCTGATAACTCTTTGACAGTGCGAGCCATATGGCTTCGTCTTGGCAACAATTTACATGTAAATGTTTTTGGTGGGATTCCACTTCTTTTAGTGATTTTTTATTTTACTTGATTCATAACAAGGAGTCTCTATATCAATATTCAGACCTCTAGCATAAAATTTTTGGAAGTCTCATACAAATTTCCATCACCTAGTTTAAGTGGTTGGGAGTAAAAGTTTCATGTTTTAGTATTTTGTTGTTGTTTGTGTACTAATACTAGCTTATATACCAAATTTCAGCATTCTAGGACTTCAGGAAGTAACCCAAGAATTTTGAAAATCATCAGTGAGCGAGTCAGTGACGAAATCGGGGTTTTTTCAGATGTCAATAAAATTTAAAGAATAAGAATTATGCAATTAAAACTTTATATGTTTAATAAGTCCACTATTGACATTATATCCTGAGAATTTTGTTTATCTGGTAGGTATAATCCAAATCCAAGTTATGAGGGTTCAAAAAAACGACAAAGCTCTTCGAGAAAGGTATGTAGTGTTCTTGCGCTTCATTTGACTGGTCTTGGTGAGGGCACTACCGTGCCTCCAGATATAGTGGCATAGGTAGGCAGGGTAAGGGGTGGGTTGTTGATTGATTTCTGTGTCAGAATGGAACTAGGTACCACAAAAAAATTTGAAAAATAAAAAATAACCAGCAAAAATCCCCATTTTTAATGTTTCTTCAGATTTTAAAAAAATTTTCATTTTTTGAAATGCTGTATCTTGAAACTTAGCAGGTCTACAAACAAGTTTCTTGTATCAAACTTATCGAAAATTCAATGTTCTACAAAATTGAACTTGATGATCCAAGGCGTAGGAATAAAGGGAAAAAAGTTACAGGGCGAAAACTGAAAAAAGTGCCAAAATTTCGTGGTTTTTTCCTCCCCCTGGAAATTGCTTCGCGAAATTTTGATCGGAAAATATACACATAACACTATTAGGTGATCAAAAACAATATACCAAAGTTTCATCAAGTTCGCATTTTCTCCCAATCTGCCCCTATTTTTCGACATGCCGGCTGGACTACATGTAGAAATACCATTAAGTATCACACTAGTGGCCAAAGTGAGTATTTTACTCAAAGACGTGGATACCTCCAATTTGTAATCTCGTGCTTTCGCCGTATTTAATGGAATATTCTTCTAAATATCTTCAATTTTATCTTCTGATTGATCACCAAACCATTTTTAAGTAGTTTCCATATCAGAAGGCAATTTATTTCTCTACTATTCGTCAAAGAAGATGTGAGAAATTCTAATTCATCAATTTGACAAAAGTTTCGAATAAAGTGCACTTTCGGTACAGACGATTGAAACCATAAAGCGAGATGTAGAACCTATACCGGTCTTAAATACTGAATTTCAACATTATACGTTCAACCAGTTCTGAGATTTGCGAGTTAAGCACGCACGAACGCATGAACACACGTACCGACATCAAGCCAAAAATAGTCAAAATGAATTCAGGGATGCTCGAAGCAAATATTTCCATCAAAATCTCGATAGGTGAGCTTTGTCGGTTTCACAATACCTCCTTGTACTTAGTACAAGTGAGTAAAAATGATTTGACTCCTGGAATGGTCCTTCATATACCATTTGTAGTTGAAGTATTATAGACTATTTTTGTTGTGAGATCACTCATGTTTATTGTGCTTGTGAATACCACTCGTGCTGCACACTCGTGGTATTCAAACGCAAGCACAATAAACATCGGTGATAGCACCACAAAAATAATCAATAATACTCCAACTACTTATGGTATAATTAATGATCATATTTCATACATACGAAAAAAAAATTAATAATTTCTCACCGTCAAACACAAGAGCTCGTGAAACTGCAAATTCTTTTGAAGAATAACTGTTTCTCAATTCCAGTCATTTTCAGCATTTTTGTCGTTATTTTGTTTTTCTCATGCTATTAGACATCTATGCCATATTCATTTTTTATTGTACTTTCTTAGTATTTTGATAGGCTATTATGTTCATACATATATTATATTGGAAAACTATAGTTTAGAAAGAATTCAGAATGAATTCGCCGGGCTAATAATTTGAGCGTTTTCTTAAGCTTTAGTATATGGTTGAATGCCTGCGATATCATTTATAGCGAAGGCAGACATTCCACAAGATTAAACTGCTGAGATAATTATCAATCGATTTCTTTCAGAACTTATTTTAAGGGGTTGACAACTCACTTATGTCAAAATCTATTATTTTATCATGGATGCTGCTGGATCAAGCGAATATGCCCAACTGTCTACTTGATTTTATTTTGATGATTACAGAGTTCTCCAAGTAAATCACATGATTAAGTAGTGACACGGCGACTTGAGATCTATTAGGAAGAATAAATGACTACAATCTTGAGTATTTTTTCATTTTCTTCCTAACGGAGTGAGTTTTATCTCCATTAAGAGCACTTTTATAGTCAAGATAATTTCTCTAAGAGCACCAAGAAAAAATAAAAATGAGTTTTATATTTAGATTATTTATTTGTACTTGCCAGCTCGAAACTAAGAATATGCACAATAATTTATGATAAATACTGACTTTCTGGGCATCTAATAATGATGTTTATGTGGTTATAAGATTTCAGTTCTAAGATAATTTGAAGGCATAATAGACTACAAGTATTCATTTGCTTAATCTTCTTACGGAGTTTTGAAATAGTTGGAATCTGAGTATTTCGATTATGAGAATCCAGTATTTTGTTCTATCTTCATTGAACAAGAAACTGTGATTGTTTGGGAATGGAGCTGAAAGTTCAATTGTAGGAGGAATTGGATCAAGGTATGTTTCTTTGAGAGAATAGAGAATCTTGATTTTTTGCTATTGAAGCTCACTAATTTCCAATTAAAATTACACTACGATAATCTTGAATCATTCTGATGTTTGATATACTTCAATCCAAAAATATCTATTATATATTCCAGACAGGCAAGAATTCAATGATCCAAAAACTTTTCTGGTTCTCAGAGAAGCTTTATATGAGCATTTTGTGCAAGTGAAATTTGTTCTGATTTTATGCTGCAAAGTTCAAGAAATATCAGTTATGAAGTACCGTTCAAAGACTACGTCTCTTTGATCTATATTTGGAAGTGAGCAGAAAATCTGCAAACATTCTAAAATATGGATACATACGTACAGTTCACACCAAAACCAGTCTGATCTTTACGATATTTGTGCGTAAATATGCTATCTCTGCATATTGATCGAACTCAGAATTCAAAATCTTGATTAGATACAATAATGAATACGTGAATTAGAGAATTAGGATTCAGTAATGGAAGTAGGTGGATTCAGAAAACTAACCCAATATTATGTACGTATTCAGCTAGACAATCACAGAATAAATAGATATTTCAAATAATAATATACATAAAATATTATCTTTTTAGCGCATTTTTTAGCGCATTTTTCGAAAAAAAGCGCTATTATATTCACTTTGGCTAACTGGCTGGCTGGCTGGCTGGCTGGCTGGCGTGACGCTGGTTCTCAGCAACTATACTATTTACAGACTTGAAACTGGTACTAAATAAAAGCTGCTGCTTCGTAGGTTTGCACAAATTGCTTTAATTCAAGCTCAGTGATTGTGGAAGATTAAACTATTCAATTACTTGTTTCAAGTGAAACAATGCCCGCAGATATATATGACATTAGGGATATGGCAACTAAAGTTTATTAAAGAAGATAAAAATTTAGTTACAACTTTCGCCGCTTGTGTCACTATTATTATGTACAGTTGTCAAATCTGTGGTGGAACTACAACGACTTGACATTGACATTGACTTGATTTTTACTGTCAATGTGCTACACAAATGGGACATATTTTCATTTAATATTTGTAATAGGGACATGATAGGGACTAGGTCAGGTTATCCTTTTATTAAAATAAGATCTATGATAAATATTAACTGTACACATGTCCAATTTGCATGGCAAATTGACAGTAGAAATCAAGTCAATATCAATGTCAAGTCGTTGTGGTTCCAGCCCTGTCCTGGATTCATTCAATGACTTGTTTGACGCGAATTTGAAACTTATTAGAATGAATTATTATTATTGGATGAAAATTTGTTTACTTTTGGTGTATTTTTTTATATAGCTTTGATAAAGATCAAATTATCATTTAAAGGTATAGCACTTGACCTCCCGTCAGTCAATAACTAAACAATGAAGATTAAAAGGTATTTTTGAGTTTGTTTAAGCATAAATTATGTAACTATCAAATAGTCAACTTGAAACTAGTACTAAATGGAAGCTGCTGTTCCATAAGTTTGCCCAAACTGCTTGATTTCAAGCTCAGTAATTGTGAGAGATGGTAATTTGCGAAATCTCTGAAATAACAAGCATTCATGAACTGTCAAAAATGCGCTTTCATCATCTAGATGATTCTTTCATTTTTTAAAAAAAAGCGCTATTATATTCACTTTGGCTGTCTGTCTGGCTGGCTGGCTGGCTGGCTAGCTGGCTGGCTGGCTGGCTGGCGTGACGCTGAGTTCTCAGCAACTATACTATTTACAGATTTGAAACTGGTACCAAATAAAAGCTGCTGTTTCGTAGGTTTGCACAAATTGCTCTAATTCAAGCTCAGTGATTGAGGAAGATTAAATTATTCAATTACTTGTTTCAAGTGAAACAATGCCCATAGGTATATATGACATTAGGGATATGGCAACTAAAATTCATTAGAGTAGTTAAAAATTTAGTTATAACTTCAGCCGCCGGTGTCACTATTATTATGTACAGTTGTCAAATCTGTTCTGGATTCATTTAATGACTTGTTTGACGCGAATTTGAAGCTTATTAGATTGAATTATTATTATTGGATGAAAATTTGTTTACTCTTGGTGTATTTTTTTTCTATATAGCTTTGATAAAGATCAAATTATTATTTTAAGGTACAGCACTTGACCTCCCGTCAATCAATAACTAAACAATGAAGATTAAAAGGTATTTTTGAGTTTGTACATGCATAAATTTTGTACCTATCAAGTAGTCAACTTGAAACAAGTACTAAATGGAAGCTGCTGTTTCGTAAGTTTGCCCAAACAGCTTGATTTCAAGTTTTCAAGCTCAGTAATTGTGAGAGATGGTAATTTGCGAAATCTATGAAGTAACAAGCATTCATGAGCTGTCAAAAATGCGCTTTCATCATCTAGATGATTCTTCCATTTTTTGAACTCTACAGACCGTGGACAAGAGATATTACTCAATGTAGGGTTTGAGACAAAGATTGATACAAAGAACAATTCAATGTAGCAAATCATACAAAACACTAGCTCAGTCACTTTACTCGTCACAATGCGCTTCATTCTCTCGAACATCATCAAGTGTGGACTAAGGATTGGAAGATGAAGGATGATTATTAGACTAATGGGGTCAATGGTGAGGCATGAGGAAGTCTCAACGGCTAAGGCATTCGGATTGGCTATTTATTTGAACGTTTGTTACCTGAAATCAGATTATCATTAGTCTACCAATTTAATAATTTAATTAGATATGTGATCGCTCATAACTGGATGATCAGTATAAAGTTAATCTAGGAGTTCAGTTTCATCGTCCAGATAGTTAAGACGTGGGTTTTACAGAGTTGGTGAAATGATAGTACTAGTGCTAGGTGAGCTAAGTTACTGGGTGTGTATGTGAGCGTGGAGTGTTTATGGTATGGCCTGGAGTTGGGCGTGTCTGAGAGTGGTGTGTTCATGGTATGACTTGGAGCCGGCTGTGTGTGATGCAACTATGAATGGTTGCCGACGGCTCAGCAGTTATAAGCTGAAGTAAACTGTGGCTGGCTGCGAACAAAGCAGCTAGCAGCTTTGGGCCGTAGCAACCCTTGCTAGGTTACCAACGACTGGGTTTGAGCAGCGGGACTTAAGCCAACCTGACCAGATTTCCAACAAGAGGAAAGTATGCGTAAGTGTGAGAATGGTGTGTTTATGGTACAGTTTGAAGCCGAGTGTGCTTAGATATTCTAGCACTTTCAGGACTTCGAGCCAACTATTAGATTCAAGAGAACTAAGGACTCATCCGGACACTATACCGCAGTTGTATTTGGCATTTTTCATTATTATAGGGGATCAGTAAAACATATTGGGTGAGAATTTTGAGACTATTTTGACGAATTATGTCCCAAAACTCCGTCACAGCTGCACATCTCGAAGCCTTCTGCTACCGTTGAATATTTTGAAGCCCAGTTCACATCTTGCTCACCCAATAAATTTTAAATTCTGTAATTCTTACCTCAATTTTATCAGTCATCATCTGAAATAAATCTGTTTCAATATTTCACATGTGATAAAATTAGGTTAGGTTTTGAAAACACCTGAAATTGAATTCAACCGACATTGCTGGATCTGTATTTATGTCTTGTGCCTTACCGTTAATGAACTCCGAATGTAATCAACCGTTGTTTTGTGAATATGTTGTATATTGTATATTTTGTGTGATGTTATGTTCGACCTTTGACACAACAAAGTAAAAGATCCGACACTTGACAGTTTCAAACTTACCGACATAGCATTATTCACGTTACCGACAGATAAAAAGATATTCGGGACAATTTTAATTTCAAGGAAATATAATCATGAAAGGATGTACTCAACAGGGAAGTAATAGGAAATTTGTTATCATAAAGAAATTTGTATGTGTAGAATAATTTCTTCTTTTTGTCTGTATCTCCTCTTTTTATTACTGACAGCGTTAATATAAAATTAATTTTAATACATGTTAAGTGAGGATTCATTGAAATTTAAGTACAAATAAGGACTTCCGGCCGACTTAAATCACTTCTTTGAAAGTTCAGTCTTCTGAGTAGCCGTTCCAAAGGACACTTCCAGTTCCGATGCCGAGTGTCATCTTTAGAATATTTACCATCCCAGTGGAGTTTTTGTGCTAAGTCCGTTAACATAACTGTCTGACACAATCTGTGAGTTTGTTTGTTTTTTATAAGTCCGTAGAAGGAACTTAGATTTGTTTGCTTTTGCTGTTTTGAACTTAAAATATTTTTGCTGTTTTTGAACTTGAAATATCTCTTGCATAATTTACCGCTGGAGAAGTTTTCATTGATTTGGCAGTGTTAGATTGTTTTACCGTAGTACCACTGCTGGAGAAGTCCTTGTTGATTTCGCAATGTTTGAATGATATAACGTAGAGTCACAGCTGGCAAAATCTATGTTGATTTCACAATGTTAGATTAACTTAACGTCTGACAAAGTCTTCGTGATTTCGCAGCATTTGATTGTTATAACGTAGAATCACTGTTGAGAGGGTCATCATTGGCTTCACAGCGTTGAGCAAGTTAACCTAGAGTCACTACCTGGGAACCACTTTGGTTTCACAAGCGTCGAAGATAAGTTGATCTACCGTTTGGGAAATCGCTCCACGATTTGTTCGTTTTGAAGTTTCTTGTCGTCTGCAACCGCCTGGGTCCATACTGTAACCGCTGGTGTCGAATCTTATGTACAGCCGTCTCGTCACTGTCAGCCAAGTTATCTCCGTGCAAGTTCCTGTAAAATATATGATCTATATTCATCGTCGTCGTATTTTTATGTGCGAATAAATCTCATTGTGACATTTACCTCCAGATGATTATTTTGACAACTTTAACCCTTTCCTTCTGAGCTATCCAGCCGTCTGCCTCAGAAACTGCGTCACCGACCGTATTGGCGCCCGAGCACACCGTCAGCAGTTTTGACCGCGATGCCATAGTTAACAACCCCGTCATCAGCAAGGCATATCGTTAGACTATTATTCTTCTATTCACGGTTTCTCAACGTTTATAACACGTCTATGATTGGCTTGTTAATTCTTTCTTCAAATATTTCCAAGTTTCCCGTTATGTCTGATCTGTTGCTTTTACTTTGTTGTTCACATATTGACATTATATCTTTAATTCTCCCTGTAAATGGTCGATAAGGTGGCTAGTGTAATTAAAATCAGTTTAGAAGTTTTTAAACGATCTTTAAATCCACGTCTCGTTTGTCCACTAAAAATTAGTTCAATGAATAATCCTTAGTCCACATCTGATGATGTTCGGGAGAATTGAATGTGTTGTGTCCAACATGGTGACAAGTAATTTGCAGTGTTTTGTATGGTTAGCTACACTGAATTGTACTTTGTATTAATTTTTGTCTCAAACTTCACATTGAGCATCATATCTTCTCCATTACTGTCTGAAGCGGTCATAGAATTGTGTATAGTTATTATTGTGACGATGAACTTACTTCTTTTAGTAAGTACTTCAATTCAAATTTCCGACATGTCTGCTTGAATGATAAGTTCCCTTGTCTCAATTTAAATATATTGTAACAAGTATATAATGATTAAGTAGCTTATTCACAGGTTAGACTTCAATATTCACTCAACAAACTGTTGAACCATGTTATTTTGCGCCAAAGTTGCTCTTTTTTACTTTGCCGCAAATACTTGGTTCTTCCATATTCTCAACACCCGCCTGGATGCCATCATATATAGTCATCATTTGATATTCCAGAAAACTCTACCAAAATGAGTCAATGCGAGCGTCACCAAATATGATGCTGATCAATCAACTACAATCTGTTCCTACTATGTGACACTTGGATTACATAACAATGTCCTTTCAAGTAGGTACATTTCCAACAACCGCAAAAATATTTTCTAAAATATTCCGAATAACAACTTAAATCAAGTGAACAAATATAAAACTTGAAAATAAGTCTTAACAAGTGAGCATAGGATATTCCATATTTTGAAAATATGTACCTGAGTCCTACTTATTGAAAATGATGCAAGAATTTTAGTAACGATATAAACAATATAGAAATAATTTAACAAGCTCACTTCAACATTCTGATAATAACAACTATCTGCACATCATATCACAAGAAATACATAACACGCAATTTGTCTCTCACTAAACGAGTTAAAGGTACAAAAATAGACTAAAAAGTTCTACAAGAATCTATTTACTTCTTTTTATCGACTGTCTTATAATTATCTAATGCTCATTAGCTGTCTGTCCAAACAACATTGGAACTAAATGTAACACAGCTTGAGAATGCATTTTTCATGACGATCAAAGAACATAAGTTCACCTGTCTTGTATGTACATACATTAGTCTATAAGTATACCTTATCGGATTGACTAATGACAATAATGAGAATCAATTATTAAGTCTTGATGATAAATGGACAATTTGATTTGCATCGTAATGGTTGGTGACTTGGAGTTAATAATTATATTAAATCAATATAAGATTAGAGATTCTGAACTTGGTGCTATATATTCTCAAGGTTAAACGATCTTTAGACATGTCTTACGATAAGAGTTAGAGATTTCAATATATTATAGATGATTATTCAATGCATGCGAAGATAAAAACAATTCAGCAGCCACGCTTCTATCTATTTAACGCTACTAGATACATATACGTGTCATAATGACGTTATTCATACATCAAATTGACTTTTCAATTAGGACGTATGCTTTATATGTTTGTAACGGAAACAAAAAAATACAGCATGAAAATATCAACAGAAAAAATAAAGTCACTGACGGTATTCAAGGCGCCACTAAGATGCAAGCTTGGAGTAGAAAGAAAAATGATTGAACAAGTCATGAGATTTAAGTAACTAGAAGTTGACATCACAAATAACAAAAATTTGAACGAAGAAGTTAGACAGCAAGATAGTTCAGGGAATAAAGACAAAAAAAAAAGATCAAATTACGGAATAATCCTGGGAGAGTAGAATTTTTGCATGAAGCTTTCTTTTGTGGTTCTAAATAAAATCCCAAATATCCCCGTCGGGCGTCGATACTCCGCTAAGAATAATACGCGGGGTCAAATGTCAAGATAAAGAGTCTCGCTAGCGGCAACTTAAAACAGAAAAGATAATTGTGGTCAAATTTGTAGCTCACAGAATTTCCTACAAAAAACATTCCACTACTTTTTCTTGGAAAACTAGCGGTTTTTGAGAAAATCCGATAGAAATATTTCTGACGTTTATTTTTCTTGCAATACGTGCTCTTCTCCACACACCACCTCTCATAAATAAAATAGGCGCCTGCCATTTTTTTGATAATTGAGTAAATGTGACAGTTATTTGCTTACTTTATAAAAAGAGTATAAACAAGTATATACTCTGACAAAAGAGAAGTAGATGACTCTCAAGATTGTATAACAAAAGCGAACATTTCGGAGTACTTTCTTCTTCATCTAGCCTATCACAGACTGAAGTCGATACTATTTTATTCAAGATGGCTGGCGGTGATATGTCTAGCAATGTGCTCACAAATAATAAGTGTGAAAAGTGCAAGCAAACAGTGAGTACAGGTGTAAAATGTGTCTCTTGTGAATCTATTTCACAGAAAAGTTGTGCTAAACTTCTAAAAAATGTTAAATTTATAGACGACAACACAATAAATTGTTGTAGAATAAATGACAACGAGGATCTTGATACGACCTTCACATCTGCATCTGATGAAAATTATGGTGCTCTTAAAGTAGAAATCAAATATTTAAAAGAAATTCTTATGCACAAAGATTTAATTATCAATAATCAAAATGAATACATACTTTCGTTGAGAGAACAAATGAATTTGTTGAATAAAAATTTAAATATAAAAGCCTCGCCGCCGCCATCTGTGAGAAACAATAATAATAAAAATAAGAAACAAACCTAAATCGACGAACAAGATTAGTGTTCCTAATTTACCAACTAATTATTCGGAACAACAAACACTTGTCAAAGAAAGTGAACAAAGGCAGAAAACATATTCTGATGCTGCATCAGTGACAGGAACGGACTTTGACTTGAACATTATAAAGACTAAGACTACTAGTACTACGTCTATGGTCACCAACAGTAAGATGAAGAAACGAATATCTAAACCTCCAGTAGTTGGTAATCTCGAGCCAAGTAGCTTGACATCTTTAAAAGCAGCGGAACTTCAACCGGCTTTACTTCATGTCTAGAAATTACATCCCAGTACCACTAAAGAAGAACTGAAAAATTACTTAGTGCCTCTATTTCCTGAAGTTTTATGCAACAAACTTATGTCAAAATATCCCAGCTATTATTCATCTTTCAAAATATCAATTTGTGAAACGAATCATTCTAAAGCTATGGATCCCACTATATGGCCCTGTGGCACACATATCAATAAGTTTTTTCAATTACGGGGCCTACCGAAAAAGCTATGACTGTAAATGAATCTGATATTTCAAGTTGTGATATAAATTGTCCAACAAAATTGATGAAATTAATTTATTTTTGAATCAAACTGAGTTTGGCGTAGTTTGTATTTCGGAGCACTGGCTAGATGCGGAAAGCATAAAATTGGTAAGCTTTTCTAATTATGTTTCAGGATCTTACTTCTGTAGAGATTTAAATAGGCATGGAGGAGTGGCCATTTTTTAAAAATCCAAATTGAACTTTAAAACAGTAAGCCTCGATGATTTTTGTATTGCTTTTGAAGCTGAATTCTATGCTATTGAGCTGCCAGATTTGAGAGTATTAATTATCTCAATTCATAGACCTTGTTCAGATAATTTTGATACTTTTCTAATTGAATTAGAATTTTTGCTAATATTTGTGACGAATAAATATAAGAAAGTAATACTTGCAGGTAACTTTAATCAAGATTTCAATTCAGTGTCTTCAAATGCATCTAATTTGAATAACTTGATATCTTCTTTCAACATATTTGCTTCAATTACAGATTATACACGAGTTACGCCGCACACTTCATCTTGTATAGATAATATTTTGACAAATATGGATGTGGACGAGATGAGGACTGGCATCTTGGACCCTTTATTATCAGATCATTACGGTCAATTCACCAAAATAGAAAACGTAAATCAGTCTCCAACTTCTAACAAAGACTTTTTATTTAAAAGAATTTACAATAGTAATATTCAAAAATTTAGATCTTCTTTAATAAATTTTGATTGGGCAGGGATTTTTGAATCAAATAGGAAAGCATATGTGTTGATGCACGAATATATTCAAATTTTCACTGCTCTAATTCAGGATCATTTTGAGTTAATTACAGTATCAAATCAATCTAAAAGCAAGATGATAACCTGTTTTTCAAAATCTCTCGCAATAATGAGAAATACATTGAATTGCCTGAAAACTATCTGTATTGTTACAAGAAAAGATAATGATATTGCTAATTATAACAATTACAGGAAAATTTATCGCAACGAAATCATCAATCATAAAAAGTCTTCCTATAGTAATTACATATCTAAATCAAATAATAAGATTAAGGACTGTTGGAAATTGGTAAACGATGAAAGAAATAAGAACAAAAATGTAAAGCCAAGTCCTAATATTTCATGTGATGATTTTAACACCTTTTCACATCTGTTTCTGACAACATTATGAAGGAACTACCTAATGTGAACCTTGATGCTCGTGATTTCTTTTTAATTTCTCAGGACAATTATGTTTGATTTTAACTAACTGAAATTTCAGTGCAGGAAGTTTTGGAGGCCACTCTCTTTCTAAGAAATTCTAAATGTCGTGATATATACGATATTGACATTGGAATTATTAAAGAATGTATCAATGAAATAATTCATCCCCTAACTTTTAGGTTTAATAGATGTTTAGATGAAGGCGTATTCCCTGATTCATTAAAGTTCACAAAGGTACCTCCCTTATATAAGAAAGGAAAGGTGTTTGGCAAAATATTTGAAATGATTATAAAGAATAAATTCGTAAGTTTTCTTGAAACTAACCAAATATATAGTAGTACGCAGTTTGGCTTCCGTAAAAACCGATCTACGATACAGGCGGTGCTATCCATCATGCAGGACATCGCGGAAGCTTTAGAGCAAGGCAATCATTCAGCTATAACGCTCTGTGATTTGTCTAAAGCTTTCGACTGTGTCTCTCACAGTGTTCTAATTGAGAAACTCAGACTCTATGGAGTAGTTGGTTCAACTCTAAACTTATTCAAATCATATTTATCGAATCGAAAACAGTGTGTCACAGTAAAACAAAAACATTCAGATTTTCTACCAGTGAGTGATGGAGTTCCGCAAGGAAGTATTCTTGGTCCTTTACTTTTTTAAATTTACATAAATGATTTTTCTCATTTTGTGTCTCCCATTAAAACAGTACAATTTGCTGATGACACTAGTCTTTTTTGTTCCAACAATGATATGTCATACTTGAAAGAGTTTACTCAAACTTGTTTGTTGAAAGCAGAAAAATGGTTTCAAGCCAATAAATTCAAATTAAATTCCGATAAAACGCCAACAATGATTATTTCATCTAATAAAAATATATCAAAAGGAGAATACGTAAAAATACTAGGTATGTTTGTAGACGATCGATTAAATTGGTTTTACCATACAAATTTTCTGTCTAAGAAACTTGCAAGTATTATTTTTCTATTACGAAAACTTCACAATATTATAAATACAGATACCTTATCAACTACTCATCACGGTCTTTTTCATGCATCCATAAATTATGGAGTTATCCTGTGGGGAAACTCCTCCCATGCAATTAAAATTTTTCGTCTTCAGAAGCAAGCAATAAGAATCATGGCAGGTGTGACAAGTAGAGAACACTGTAGGCCACTATTTTTACGTTTTGGAATTCTACTGCTTCCATGTTTGTTTATTTATTCTACATTGGTGGAAATTCACGAACATAAAGAAAATTTCCGTGTGTCATCTAGTTTTCATAATTATGATACACGAAATTCTAATTTAATTCGTTCAAAACGTTTTAAGCTTTCAAAATCAAAAAATATTTCACTAGATGTCAATTTGTACAATTTCCTACCAACAGAGGTGAAGAATTTTGAAAATTCTGTGTTTAGGAAGAGAATTCGGAAATTTTCACTACGTCATTGCTTTTATTCAGTACCTGAATTTTTAAATTATAAGTACGTAGACGAAGATTGGACATAGTTGTAATTTTACAATATTTATTACACTTTTATTTTTTTGTATTTTATGACTTGCTATAAACAATGTATTTTGTAAAAAATAGTAAATAAATTACTCTACTCTACTCTACTCTATTGTCTAATACAAATGTTTCAGTTTCCAATATTCCAAGTCACATTCAACGTTTAATTACAAAAAATATTCAACACACAGATACCGTTGAGGAGTACATACTATACTTACAACTTTTGAATCTGATTTTCTCAAAATCCGTTAGTCATACGAAAAAAGAAATGGCTTGTTTCTTGAAGACGATTTCCTATGCTACAAATTTGATTATCATTATTCTTTCTATCATAGTTACCGTTAGCGAGATTGCCGTGAAAGACCCTTAATCTTGACCTTTGAACCCACCCCCTCCCCCGCGTAACATTTTTAACGGCACATGTATCGGTGGAGATTTTTGGAATGTTGTTAAGAACCACAAAGGGAAGCATCATGCAAAAATTCAGCTTTCCCTTATTTTTTCCACAATGCAATGTCTTTATTTCCTGTATTATGACAACTGATTCAAAAATAAAAATATATAAGACAATGGTGTGACCAATCATGACGTATGGAGCAGAATTTCAAGGAGATACAGCAACAACTAAATAAATAATGAAAACAGCAGAAATGAGCACACTAAGATCAATAATTGAAGAAACAAAAATGGATAGAATAACAAATCAAGAAGTTGGAAGACAGCGTAATATCACAGACATAGTAATATTCACAAGGACAAGAAGAAAAGAACAAAACAACTATGTTGATAGAACTGGAGGAGAAATAATAAATAAATAATAATAGAATTTTTTATAAGTACCTTTCATTGTTCATACCTAATTTGAAAACAGCGTGAACGCTCTAGCACCAGCACGCTTTTAATACCTGTCTGTTGTGGCTTTAGCAATGATTTTCTTATTTGCCGTTTCGCATATGACTTTTGAAATGTTTAAATATATCATTCAATCAATCAGCATGTAGGTACCTATGTGATGAATTTGTATTTCAAATTTGATCCCACTTTCGCGCTGTCTGCCAGCACTTTAGCCACAAGCAAACTGCCAACAGCTCTCAGTTTTCCTCAAGAATGACTAGAAGATATTTTCATAATAATTATAGCACATGTATCTCATAAAAAAATTAATATCAAAATTTCACTTATTTGATCAACTACTTTCACAATGAACCAGGGGTTTCCGCTGGCAGACAAGAAAATCCCTTCCCAATACGAATTAGCCATGTAATAAACTTTTTTATGTAGCTAGCTCTCTGAGTGCACGTATGTGCATTAGAGACTTTTTACACGTGTGTTACAATGTTTTATGTTTAATCGTCTCAATTTTCGTGAGATTGATAGATTTCTCATGAATACTTCTTGTTTTGTAAATGTCATTAACGGCTACTATTGGTAACCAACAGGAGTAACTAAGGAAACGATATTGTGAATGGAATTATCATATATTATACTATAAGTAGTTTGAGTATTATTGATTATTTTTGTGGTGCTATCACGAATGTTTATTGTGCTTGCGCATGAATACCACGAGTGGTATTCACAAGCACAATGAACATTCCGAAAAATATTCCATTATATACGAAGAAAGCACGAGATTACAAATTGGAAGTATCCCCATCTTTGAGTAAAATACTCACTTTGATAACTGGTGTAATACATGATGGTATTTCTACACGTCCAAATACCCACTGATATGCATTGTTTCTATAGCGATTTAGCATTGTTCACCTTGTTATAAATACTACGTATAGAATAATCATTGAAAATAGAGAGTTTTTGCAAGCCTCCGCTATTAGAGAGTTTCTGCAAGCCAGCGCTAATGAAACGTCAAAAACGATTATCTTTGCGCATCTGTACTGAAATTGAGAAATAAGTTCACTGTAACATTATTCATGTCTGCCAATGCTGGAAGTTTCTTCTGAGTACTCTGTGATTGAAGCAAGCATTATTGAACAAGCATTCGCCAGAAAATTAGGTTTTCACTTGAGCGTTATCGTATCAATAGCGAAGACTTGCAAAAACTCCCTATTGATACGATAACGCTCACATAGAAAACAAATTTTTTGGAAGATGCTCGCTCAATAGTGCTAGCTTGAATTACAGTGTACTCACAGGAAACTTCAAGAGTTAGCAAATATCAATAACATAACAATGTATCTGATTGTCAATTCCAGTAACAGTGCCCAAAGCAAATCGTTTTTGACGTTAGCGTTGACGTTTCATTAGCGGTGGCTGGCAAAAATTCCCTATTAACAGAAAATTTTTTGGAAATTTGAATCAAAACATCAGGTTCAAAATGCTTAAAAGCCATGGAACTGCGCTGACAGACAAGACGGTTTGAACTAGGCTACACAAAAGGATTCTTTTACAAAAGGAATCAGTCAGCTCTTAGACTATAAAGTTCTTTGTTTCTTTCACAAATCATCTGAATGATGTCTAGTTTGGTATCAAATTTGAGTTTCCGGGGAGATATCAAAAATAAATAATCAAGTAGAGGAATCCACATTACCATCTGCAAAGCACACTTCCGACGATCAAAAATCGAAACTGTATGTTCCGATGAATTGAGGACCTCGAAAATCTAGGGTAGGACTATTCATTTCCAAAAATACTTACTCCATTGTAAGGACTAGAAAATAACGGACATCTGTTACTTTGACAATGACAGTTGTCACTTTGACAATATGCGATAAATTGATTATCGTATTCAGTTTACAAAACTGTCAGTGGGCAGGGCGGTCTTATAGTTACGAAACAAGCCGAAGAGCTTCAATTTTTACCGAGATTCGAGATTCAAACGACAGCGGTGATCTTTGGTTCTCTTTTGGGTTAATATCGGCTATATTTGTTTGTTCAAACCTGGGACAGTTCTGTGAGCCGGATATGATAACTCTAAATTTCTGGAACTGCGATGAAAATGGCCATGTAATGTATGATCGGGGAAGTACTGTGATGACCACAGTATATTTTCATTCTTTCATCCATCCATGATTCAAGTATTCTTCTTCCATTCTCTTACTCCGATAAAAATGATTGAACAACTCTTAATTAGAGAAATAAATTATCAACTTTTATGTTATTCTCCAGATATTTCCAGGTAATGGCGGATTCATTTTGCGAAATTATTTATTCGTAGAGCGTTGGCTTCTTTTGTGCGAGTACAAAGAGATATTTCGGGAATAAATAATTCATCGGACTTTTGCGTTTCAGTAAATTTGCATGAACATTATGAGAGCAAAATGTGATTACTGGAACAGGAGATGATTTCTAGCATATTTAAAAGAAGAGCCATTCAATGCAGCGAGATCCACCCGATTGCTACCCTTAACAGCGCGAATCGAAAAAAAAACGCACATAAATCTGATAGATACACGAGATAGCAGATCACTCACGCGCCTAACTTCTATTTTCCGAAAGTACAGACCTGAATATATATCTATAAAAGCAAAATATCATTCACTGACTCGACACGAAATTTAAAAACCTATTCAATCGATTGAGCTGAAATTCGATAGATGGGTAGTATGTGGGCAGTAGACATCAGCTAAGAAAGGATTTGGCAAGTAAGGGTCGAATTAGGAAGAATTTGTATGAAAATTCTATTTTTTCAGTGGTAGAGGCCCGAATTTCAAAAGTTAGGTAGACGTTGTTAGAAAAATTGATACCGTATTATTATTTTTTCGACAGGGCTTGATCAAGGTGGCTTAGAGAGAGATGAAATTATTGACCGAAGTTCTTCTATTTTTTATGTTAGAGACTTGAATTGTAATAATCTCGATTCTGAAAAACTATACGATTTAATAGTACTATGTGGCCAGAAAGTACTATGAAATCGAATGTCTTTCCAGAATTGAAACCATATTTAAATTAGTCTACATATCACTATGGGGAGTTTTATCCACAGAATATGAAATTTTTTTCCAAAGGTTCAATGTTCTCAATGTCAGTATCTTGATGGATACCATGATATGATTTCTACATTAGAAATGGATTGAGCTTGTCAACAATGTATCAAAAATATGGATTACGCCGAAATTTCAAGGTAAGTAGTTTGTGAGGAGCGGGGGTCGTTCAAGAATAACATGAAATATGATAGTGTTCAATGTGAAAAAAAAAAATTATTCTCCCGATAGGGAGGGATTAAATCGATACAAAGAGGAGAAAAATTATCTGTGGAGATATTCTTGTTCCTCATATCAGGGACTTGAATTATATTGATTTACTTTAAAAGTCCATTGTTTAGTTATGAATACATTGATGAATATTGTAGAATGAATTTTTCAACAGGGCTGGATCAAGGTTGCCGACGAAATATTGAGATATAGAAATCACTCTAAAACTTCGTAGGTGAGTAATTTATAGAGATGAAGGTCAGCTGAGAAAAAGTTTCACAACAGGGATGAATCAAGCTCGAACACGATTTTAGGTTAATAAAAAGGATCTGTGTTTCTGCTAGAACACGAAGAGGAAATTAGAAAAAAATGCAACCGGATCTTGAGGGAATGCAAAAGAGAATAGACAGAAACACAAAGCAATTTTATCGAAAGATTAGAGAACAGAAAAAACAAATGAAGCTAAAATAAATGGAGTAAAAAATAAGAATGGAATGGTCACCGAGAGTGAAGAACAATATAAGCAGGTATGGATGGAATATTTCACAGAGTTACTCACAGAAGAACAAACAAACATAGAGAACCAAGAGATAGCGCAAGTATCAGAACAAACATTAGCAGAACCATCAATGGAGGAAGTAAAAAAAATATTTCAAAACAGTAAAAACGGAAAATCACCTGGCAAGGATGGAATTAATATTGAACTGATTAAATATGGAGGAATCAAACCACAAGAACATATACACAGCCTAATATGCCAAAAGAATGGGAAACAGGACAAATAGTAACTATTCACAAAAAAGGGACCAACAAATATGCCAAAACTACAGGGTAATAACTTTATTACCAACTGCATATAAGATAATGTCAGCAATAATACAAAGAAGACTATCAAGAGAATCAAGTAGTATTGCAGGACAATACCAATGTGGTTTCAGCAGCGGCAGATCAACAACAGATGCGATTCATACCTTGAAACAGATTATTGAAAAAACTTATGAGCACAGAATCCATGTAGAATTGCTTTTCATAGATTCCAAACAGGCATTCGACTCAATTAAAGGAAATAAGCTGACTGAAGTATTGATAACGCTAGGAGTATCAGCAAAATTTATAAGATTAGTGACGATGACTATAAGACGAACTACTTCCACGGTTATGACGCCAATGGGAGAAACGAAAAACTTCGAAATAAATAAAGGAGTAAGCAAGGAGACTCACTATCTATAACTCTGTTCAACCTAGCGTTAGAATATGTTACAAGAAAAATTAATAAGGGAATACTTAGGACAAAGAAAGGCCAGATAATAGCATATGCTGATGACATAGTGGTAGCAGCAAAAAAAAAATAATGAAAGAAATGCTACAAGAGATGATTGAGGAAGGGAAAGATTTGGGATTGAAACTGAATCAAGATAAAACTAAGATAATGGTATTAGGACAAAAATCAGAAGATAGGAATATTAAAATAGGTGAACATGAATTTGCACAAGTGGATAAATTTAGATATTTAGGTATAATGCCATTGTCGAACGGGAAAAATTAGGAAGATATCAAAGAAAAATTAATTGCAACAAATAGAGCCTACTACGCGAATACCAATCTGCCGAAAAGCAAAATTTTTGACAAAAACAACATAAATTGGAATTTATAATATATTGATAAGACCAATAACAATGTATGCAGCCGAAACCATGGCAATGACAAAACAAGATGAGAAAAATTGATATTAGGGCCTATAAAAACAGCAGAAAATGAGTACAGAACATGAATGAATCATGAAATAGAACAGAAATATAAAGGAGAAGATATAGTCAAAAAAATAAGACAACAGAGAGTCAAATGGCTTGGACATGTATGGAGAGCAGCAGACGCGCAAAAGACCATCAAATCAATAGTTGAATGGGACCCAGGAGGTACAAGAAGAAGAAGAAGACCAAGATCGAAATGGTTAGCAGAAGTAGAAGAGGATTTGAGGAAAATCTAGGCCAGAGCAACTGATCCACTCCAGCATTTCGGATCTAGAAAGCATCGTAAAGATGCGGCGCAATCCCATAGGGATGTTAAGTCATTATATATATATTATATATTATATATATATATGTATATGTTTCTGCAATTAATATTTACAATTCGATTCAACCATGTGAATACCGTAGACTTGAAAAACAGATGAAATCGAAGCTACATATTTACAAGATACCAGAACTGAAACATGCATTTTCTAAATTTTGGTTTGTCTATCTGTCTATTCGCTCGTCTAGGCTAATTACCGAAGCAGCTATATAGATTTAGTTCAAACTCACAGTTGTTGCTGGCACTTGCGATCAAATTTCTGATTTCCGATAATTTTTCCTTCGCGCATCGTTCATACGATTGAGTAGAAACTTTGTATAGTTGTGGTTGGCATTCACGATATAATATCATCAAAGTACGATTCGCGCTACACTGAAACGTCTGCAACATTCTTCAGTTTTGTTTTATCTGATTAATATGTATTATAGACAGGGCCAAATCAGATAATCCAAATGTTGCTCTGAGTTTTATTTGTTTCAGACAGGACTCTTTCAAGACTGAGTCCTGGGGCAGAGTCATGGATGAAACCCCAACACCTTAGACCATAAAATCAAGATTTTTTCATTTAATGGAGTCTTTTGACGCTGACTAACGAGAGGCGGACGCTCAATCATTCATAATATTCACATGACACGTTGAATTATAGCTTGCTGATTGCTCTTACTCCCACTCTGTGATTTATCCTCATGCTATAAACTTGATTTTGTATTTTTGTAGTGAAAAATATATTGACAAACAAACATTGGAAGCTGAGGTAATAACTTGTTGAATTTTTATTCTGTTGATATTTAACTTCGACTTGTAGCTTTTATTAGGTTTTACATCGCACTGTTATTTTTGTTCAATTTTCACGATTTGTATTTTGACAGTAACAAATTTTAATCTCCGTGATGATTTAATGAAAAGTTGAGTGTTGGTTCACTACGTGATAAACATTGTGGAATGGGAGTTTTGCTGGAATATAGAAGTACCTGCGTGGAAATGGTTATGTAATTGGAACTGAATAACAATTAGTTCTACATGAGTCAAGGATTAAAAATTTTGAAATAAAATATCAAGCTTCACATATCTGAGTAACTCTAGTGTAGTGAATAGATTTGAGAAAATTTCTCATATGATACTGATATTCTCACTGAAAGAAGTGTCAACTGAAACTGTGCAATGAAAAAGTGCAATAAAATCTTCTATCCCAAAAAATGCAGTCAAATATTTTTACTCCTGGTACGATCATGAGCATATGATTATTATTAAAAAAGTTACTTATAATCTGTGACACAGGGCATACATTTTTCGTTGATTACCGCTCACTTGTGTGAGTGGCTTCATTGGGATGAGTCCGACAACTTTTTCATTTGGCAAAATTCAAGATTTAGGAGCATTCACTAGCAAGGGCTAATTAATTGAGAAAAATATTACCATCATATTGATCCTAACACTGAGCTAAAGATTTTTTGATTATAAAATGAAGAAAAAGTACTGTCCGACATGAATATTGGACGAGCGGTGAGTCCGACGAGTCGCACTTGTCATAAGTACCAACATACTCATCATTAATACCAACATACTTATTTCTATACAAATATAGGAACGACTATAATTATGTATTATTGGAGTGAATTTTTATAGGACGTTTCAAATTTTGAGACTTAGAATCCTACTTGTAAAGCTCACAATATCTGAAATATAACAAATTCATTTTCTCTTTTTGATGACCGTTTGCCAGAACATAGAGAAAGAGAGAGAGAGACAAAAGCAGTACATTTCTTATTGGTGAGAATCTTTTATAGAGTACCTACGTTCCACTAGGCGACTGCAATGTTCATGTCGCCTTAATAATCGATCCACAAGACGATCGTGGCTTTTGTATTGAAGAACAATTCGTCATCTGGCCAGCGCTGCAAGCTCACTACACTCTTGATTGAGAAGTGGGTCGAAGTGCGTTAATTCTTGCAGAAGTTACCAAGAAATTCAAATTAATTCAAAAGGAGTCTTTCCAATTTGCCAATGAGATTTTTTTTTCAATTGGAGAAAAAAAATACTCGTCCTCATTGTGGATAATTTTTCGGTCTCTCATCATTCATTATTCATGCAAGATCAATAATCAACACACACATATTGAATTCATTCCATTTGTACGTTCTTTCTGCTATATGTTAATCCAATCTCATTATTGATTTACTTTTTGTTTCTGATCTAGGTCACGAATTGTCAGTTTATTTGATAATCAACAGTCACTCGCATCATTTCACCTAAAGCATCAACCACAGCAATTATATGTTAATGGAACGGCGGTCATGATCAAATCATTGCGATCATCTTGTATATGAGTAAGTTCCATCAGGCGATAATAAGATTGAACTAACCTGTAGTAGAAAGAATACATAAATGAAAGAAATCCAATATGCCTATGTGAATGAATTTCTCATGGATAATAAATGATGATGATAAAAGAACGTGTTCCTCAAGACGATCGCGGTCTTTGCGCTCGAGATCAATAAGTCACAGATGACGTCATTAATCATCACCACTTCAAGCTCACGGAATCCGCAATTGAAAGATGGGTCGAAGCGGTGACAATAATTTCGCAGTCTGGTATTATCACTATTTCGAATTCATGAGATACTAATTTACACAGACATATTGGATTCATTCCACTCGTATATCTTTTTAGCTACAGGTTAGCTTACTCTTATTAGATCGATTCTAAAAACCTAACCACGAATTGTCACTTCATTTGACATTGAACAGATACTTGCATCGCTCCACTTGAAGTACCAACCACAGCAATCATATGTTAGGGAAACAGCAAAAACTGCGGAGCAAATCGTTGCGATTGTCTAGTGGCACGTACTAATTGACAATTTTTTTTTCAGTAAATCCACATAACTTAGAATCGAAAGAACGAATTGGAGAGACATATTTTCAATTAATTCAGACTTCTTGGTGATTTCTGCAAACATGAATTTAACGATCGCTTCGACCCACCTTTCAATCGCGGGCGTTGTAAGATTGAAGCGTTCACGGTTAAATACATCATCTAATTTTAGAACGTATTGAATCTAAACGAAAAAATCACGATCGTCTTATGAAACGATTATTGAGGTGACATGAGCGTTGAGGTCATTTAGAGTACGTTCCACTAGGCGATTGCAACGATTCGCTCAGGCCCGCAGCTTTTGTCAATCTACTAATATATGATTGCTGTGTTTGGTGCTCTAAGTAGAACGATGCGAGTGTTTGTTGAATATTTTTCTATTCGTCAGTATGACAGATAATTTAACAGTCTTTCACCATGTACCGGAATGATTCAAGATATTTCATGAAACAGCTAGTAAAGCTCACAAGCTGCGTTGTAGTTACCAAGAAGACAACCTTAAATTTAAACGATAATAATATATTCTGTATATTAGTGATTTCAGTTATGCAAAATCATGTTGAAGAATCATAAATTTGGAAATCTACATTGAATGAGAAATGAAAAATTCAAATTTCACTGTGATAGCATGACCGTGAATTGCCTAAAAATAATAATGTGAAGAAGCTCGGAATTGCTGAATATGTGGAAGCCAAAATAGATAGCCAAGTGAATATTTTCTGAAAATCTATCCATTATACTGACAAATCAAAACTAATTACTACTTACGTATGACAAATATATATTTTAAATTAGTATTCAGTTATAAATTGCGGCTCATTTGAGTCAATTCATATCTCAAAATAATAGAGTCCAAGTGATCACAGAATAATCACCCCTAGGCTCCGTGGATATTATTTTACAGTCTTTGATTGCACTCAATTATCGAACAGATTGTCTTATATGCACTATTTGGTTACGATCTTCATTTTGCTGCGCAATCTGGAGTTCTATAGGAAGAGAATTTGGGTCATCACTTTTATTTGTTTTTACTAATGACGTCTCTTCAGCTCTTGGAGAAAATTTCTTTTTACAGATGGATTAAGAATCTATTATTGCATCGATTGCGCTGCAGACTGCACTAGTTTAAAGAATCACAACTTCAACAAACGGTGCACTAGTACTAGGAGAATGAAATGACAATATTTATGTGAAAATAATAGCCAGTAAATTGTGATATAGTCGAGCCAGTGGCTCAGTGCGTAGCACGCTGTTCACTGCATGACTGTGACGTACGAATCCAGGGGTCGCTGGTTCGTTTCCCGGCCGGTATGTATGATTTACCGAAAAAGTGCTACAAGTTCAAGCACTCAAATCATACTCGGACACTATAGGCTTACCACCTGTATGTCTTAAAGGTAATCCTGGTAGCATGAGAAATCTCTCTGATGGAGGTTTTGAATCTATCAGGATGATTCGGTAACGAAACGAGTACGCATGAACTTAAGGCCTTGGCCTTTCTAGGGCTGTTGTGCCGCAGAAGAAGAAGAAGAAGAAAAAATTGTGATATTTGTGATAGAAATGCGTGAAACATTCCGATTAAAAATTGAAATTGAAACGATTTGTGTCCCGCAGGAGTTCAAATCTGATAATCGGTTTTTGAAACTATCATCTTAGACAGTGTTTCATCCTTATTAGGACTTGTCAGTAAGCCAAACCCAGATAGTCAGAATTTGGATTCTTAGACCAATACCAAGACGTAAAATTTACATGCAAAATCATTTATCGAGACTTGAACCACTCACTAATAAGGACGGAACACGTGTATACAGTTGCTTTCCTGTCTAAGATGATGGTTTTGGGAATTGATTCTTATTATATAAAATGGTTGACGCTGACTGGATTTGTAAATAATGTCAGTGATGTATTATTGGGATTTCAGTCAAATTTAATATTATTTCTTTTCTGCTTTACAGTTTCGGCTGCACCGCAGCCATCCTCAAAAGCGCTACAATTTTATTACTAATTATGTGTTTATGAATGTTAAAATACTTACAAATGAATTATTGTTTAAGAAAATTGAAGTTATACATATGTTCAAATTGATATTAATATTAATAAGCGGAAAAAAGAGAAATTTTCCCTTGTCCTTTGCCACACCCGACATCTATGGAAGGCGTTGGCTAACTGCATGTTGAAAATCGTGCGTGCACGCATTGTCAAAAAAATACATATTGACACTGGTAGAAGTTTGTCAATTGTGGTGTCAATCAATTAAAATTGTGCATCACGCAAGGTGTCAAAAATATAAACAAAATCAAAAAAGTAACATGAGCCTAGATCTGAAGGATATTGTTGTAAATCGTGCTAAGCGCTATAGTATCTGTCTTTTCATTAATATTTTGTTTGTCCTGTTTTATATACAACATCTCTAATGTAAGTCTCTTATTTAAGTTTACTTCATCATGAATAATACTAGTTTCATCAAAATTGAATGTATGACCTGAATCAATGCAATGTGTGACTAGCGCACATTTTGGCGTATTTTTATTTAATTTTTTACTATTTCGTTTGTGTTCATCCAGCCTTGTTTTTGAATATCTTTTAGTTTGTCCTGTGTACCGCATTACAATCATCACACGGTATTTTGTAGATTAAATTAGATCTTAAGTTTTTGTCAGTTTTATCTTTCATTTTGGAGAATAAATTGCCCACTGTTTTGTACTGTTTGAAACAAATTTCAATCCCCTCTTTATTCTCGAATGATCGTCTAATCATGTAACTAACGCTATCTATGTAAGGAATTGCGAAGTATTTATCAGTCAAAGATTTTTTCTTTCTTTTGTCATTGTCATTTAAACTAGGTGAATTATCCATGATTTGATTTTTGATACCGTTTATAATGCCACATGGATATTTATTGGAACGAAGTAAGCTAGTAACTGTGTTGATTACTTCAGTATGATATGTTTTAGTAAGTGCCCTGCTGAACATATTTCTAGCCACATTGAGAAGTTGACTTTTGGGATGATTGGATTGAAAACTTAAGTATCTGGTACTTGCTGAGGGCTTTTTGTACCATTTGGTGGTAATGTTGTCACATTCTTCTCTAATTAGTACCATATCAAGAAAAGGTAAGCTGTTTTTAACATCTGTTTCTACTGTGAATTGTATATGAGCATTAAAGCTATTGAAAATAGTTACAATCTCATCTATTCTAGATCTTGGCAAAGCTGTAATTAAATCATCCACATACTTTTTCATGAACGGAATTTCAAATGAAAACTTTGCAATAACCTCTTACAGAACTAAATCCATAACCAAATTAGCCACCACAGGAGACATCTCATTTCCCATCGCTGCACCAAATACCTGTCTATAAAGCACACCATTAAATTTGAAGTAACAACTTTCAAAACAAAATGCAATTAAATTAACAATTCATCTAGTGGTATGTTTGTACGTTGAGATATGATATTATATTTTTGTTCTACAGCTTGCAGTACCAGGCTTATTGGAATATTAGTGTATAAAGAAACAACATCTAATGAAATAAGAACATAGTCTTGATTTAAATTTACTTGAGTGACAAACTCTTGGAATTCGAAACTGTAAAGTAGAAAAGAAATAATATTAAATTTGACTGAAATCCCAATAATAGATCACTCACATTATTGATTCTTATATTTGAGTTCTTGTGGGACACAAAAGTACTTTCTGAAATCAACTAAAACAATAGTATATTGTACAACAAGTATAGAAAATTACCTATTTCACACGAGGTGTGTAATTTTCAGCACGAGACGGAGTCGAATACTGGAATCACACAAGTGTGAAATAGGTGATTCTATACGTGTTGTACACTATACTTTTTCTACGATCACAATTTTTAATGAAATATGTAGGTAAATCATTCGTATAACTAAGATTTTGAATCTATTTCCACAAATATAAAATAATTTAGGCATTTTAATTGTTTGCTCTGCTTATTTATTGTGATATTAATTTTAGTTATGATTTGGATCATTATTGATATATTTTCTATCAGTTGTTGCAAACTACGGAGAGATTGTATCTGATTGGCTCACTCTCACCAAGCGACCTTCTGATTGGTTCATTAGTTAGAGTTTTCTGTGTTCTGGGGTAGCGTGTTTTCTAAATCTTCGTCACTAACCATTTTCCAACTGCAGTAATGATATTTGTGGATATCTAATTTTGGTTATGATACAATAATTACATACATAATTTCTCGATTTCAACAGAATGTGATGGAACGTGTTTTGTCTGCTTCAATTTGACAGTTGTGCTTCGTAGTGTTACCAACCTTCGGAATATATATTACAAGAATAAGAAAATAATTCCAACAGAACTTAGTTCAATTTTGTTATTTAAATGTGGCTTATAAAAGAGCAAACAGAGATTTATATCAAGTCCGTGATATTTATCAATAATCTTGCTAAATATATCATATATATCACCTAAAGAATCTTCAAAATGAATTATTAATATATAAGTTGGTCAAACTGGTGTGAGAAATGATTTCTCACGACTTTTCGCACAGTTGTGTGAAATTGTAAGTTTTCTAGTTGTGTTTTGTATGCGAAATATGTTGTTTTCTATAATGATCGTAGAAAAAATATATTAATTGACTCCTGCTTTTTTCCGATTGGGTGCTGCACCCGATCGTATAATGTGCCTTGAATATTTTGAATTTTTTCTCAACTAAGTTTTAACTCAGTTAGATAAAGATTCAAGAAATGTGTGACTGAGTTTTGGAATCTTGCAAATAACAATATAATAATAATAACTCTTCATTTGTTTCCAGGGAATTATCCTATACAAATTCATGATATATTTTTGATAACTTACATATTTCAGATTAAAGTTTGCATACAGTAAATATATTAAAAAGACATACACAAACATCCAAGCCCCAGGTGGAAATCGAGCCCACGACCTCAGTAGTAACTCACAGAGACTGCTTGAGACCTGTCTAAATACGCTTGACCACCGAGAGATTGTGAAAAAGTTCTTATTGCTAGATCACAGACAGGCACTTCGATATAATCTTTTTGTAAAGGCTACGGTATCAACATTTTTTAATCAAATACTGAATGTCATGATCCTAGCAAAAACGTAGAACTTTCTCATGAGCTTAAAATCGTGTTTGGACTATTTGATTTGTCTCTGTCGTAAAATACTTTTTCAAATGACCTCTACTCCCCATAAACTACTCACCTACGAAGTCTCAGGGTAATTCGTATTATTCAATATCTCGTTGGCAACCTTAATCCATCTTTGTTGTAACAATCATATTACGGTTAAACTTTGACGCTGATATCTAAAGCGTTGGACTTTCGCAGGAAATTATTATAATTCAAGTCCCTGACATCAAAAACAGAAGGAATTCCACAGATAATTTCATTCTTCTCTGGATCACCTTTATCCATACTTGTCAAACAAATAATATAGTATATATTTTTTTCCTGTTGTCCATCTAAATATTGAATTTCATGCCTCTAACAGCAGAAAAATATAACTTTCATATTAACTTGCAATCACTTTTATAGCCCCTTAATTCGGCCTTGTCGCAAAATCCTTGATCAAATGCCTTCAGTTCCTCACAAACTACTTACTTGCGAAATTTAAGTGTAATTCGTACTTTTTGATATTCTATTGACAGCCTTAATCCATCTCTGTTGTAGAAATCATATCGAAGTATTTATCCGGACATCGATATCAAAGACATTGAACTTATGAAAAAAAATTAATATAAATCAAATCTCTGACCTCCTGACTTCGAATCAGAGCTCTAAGAGTGAAATATAATCCTCTCTGTATCACCTCAATTCAATCCTGTCGAAAAAATTATAGTGCTGTATTTATTCTTTTCACATTGTCTACCTAACTCTCAGATTTCATACCTCCACCAACAAAATCATAGAATTTCATATAAACCCTCCCCCTTTAATTCGGCCCTATTGCAAAATCCTTTCTTAGCTGACATTTTCCTCTGACATACTATCCACCTGCCAAATTTCAGCTTAATCGGCTTGACAGTTTTTGAAATTTTGTGTTAAATCAGTGACTGGTATTTCGCTTTTATAGATATAGATTGTGACGTTCCCGCTTGGAACGTCAGAAATATGTAACGTACTTTTGGGCCTGTCGCTAACTTTTACTCAATGCTCGGGCGCCAGTTACTTTACGGAGCGACAGCCTGTTGTACGTGCCAAGATAGCTCTGTGGAGGTATGATGTCCAGGTTTCTGAAATCTTGCTGAAAAAGGAGAACGGGGTACACGCAACAAAAGATTAACAGTTTTTACCAAAATAAAATATTTCTATTTAATATAGTTGAAAATAAACATCAAGATAATACAAAAATAACACCAATAATATTTTCTATTGTTAGACCATCTCAACAATGTCAAATAGTGTCAACACAATCATTGTAACAATCAAGTGATTGATCGCTTGTCTAAATAATCGACTACTTGACTGAATCTACTAACTGATAATGACTGACTACTGACTGTACCGACTGATTCAGTTTACCGACTGATTACTGACTGTACTGACTGATTCAGTACACCGACTGACTGCTGACTGTACTGACTGATTCAGTATACCGACTGACTACTGACTGTACTGACTGACGGGGTATACTGACTGACGGAGTGTACTGACTGACCGAGTACACTGACTGACTACTGACTGTACTGACTGTACTGACTGACGGAGTATACTAGCTGACTGAGTATACCAACTGACTGAGTATACTAACTGACTGAGTATACTGACTGACGGAGTATACTGACTGACGGAGTATACTGACTGACGGAGTATACTGACTGACGGAGTATACTTACTGACGAAGTATACAGACTGACGGATACTTTTACGTACTTCACAACGCAGATCCACTGAAACAGAAGTGAAGGACGATGACTCGGAAGACGCGAGTCGGAACACTAGGATGTAGCTCGGAAGACGCGAGCTGGATAACAGGACGTTAACTCGGAAGACGCGAGTCGGATCACTAGGAAATAGCTCGGAAGACGCGAGCTGGATAACAGGACGTTAACTCGGAAGACGCGAGTCGGAACTAGGGTGTAGCTCGGAAGACGCGAGCTGGATAACAGGATGTTAACTCGGAAGACGCGAGTCGGAACTAGGGTGTAGCTCGGAAGACGCGAGCTGGATACTAGGACGGAGATTTGGAAGACGCAAGTCGGGCACTAGGTATCGGTTTGCTTACCCTTAGTCTGACGAACGCTACTGGCTGCTAACTTGGAGGCTGTCCACTAGCCTTGAGAGCTGGTGGGCTGTAGGAAGTCGCTACAGCCCAGCTCTGGGGAGCTCAACTGTAGGAAGGCGCTACAGTTCAACTGACTTCTCTTCGAAATCGGAGGCTTTATATACTGCCTATCTATTAAATATTTAATTTTTCAGTCTCAACTTGCTGCATACCGATTTTGAATCAAAAATAAAAACATAAAAGTTTACTCGGTGCGGTCTCGAACCCTGAACGCTGGCGCACCAAGCGAGTACGCTAACCGCTAGACCAACAGTACATGTACAGAAATTGTTGTAAATTACGGGGTGACTCAGCAACATCGTCACAAGATAAGACTCAGGCTATGAGTGAGATTATGTTATTTTTCGGGAGCTTGAAAGCGTCTAGCAGAAATTACCGCCGATGAAATATGTTTGGCAGTGTTGATTATTAATTTTCAATATTCTCATCCATAACATACATAAAAATCAGCACTCAGACTCTAAGACAAGTGAGTAATGTTTTAACGTCCCTTTAGCACCTGGTATTTGTAAATTGGCCGTCGGCCCGAGCTAGCAAATATGCATACCATCAATGTACATACTAACTCTAGTCTATTTTACACATTTTATTTCTGAGAAAATAAGTAACACCTGGCGGACCTGAGATCTTGCTTTATAACAAAACATAATCAAGATTATCTGATGCTATTTTGCATCTTCTATAAATTCATCCTTTTTTGGAATATTTGAATATGTTGAGTACATTTTAATGCAGGAACGTGGTATATCCAATTAGAATTGCAATCTAATATTCCAAATGATAATTTTAAGCAAAAAAAAATTAGAAATTTTAATTTCAATGACGTCCGGTGAACAAAATTACTTGAAAGACAAACAGTAAACATGGAAGTTCTTGCAACATGTTATGCAGCAGATGTTTTTAAAAATAGTAAAAACTCAAGTGACGTTTCAATAGAATCTCAATCCAACACTAATTTGAAATGGTTACCTGTACAGTTGTCACTTTCAGGCTAAGATTAGTGATTTATCGCTCATAATGTCTATAATTTGTTTTTAATTATCACCCATCATTTGAAACAACATTTAGCTCGAAGCTCTACAGATTATTTGTTGGAACTGATTGACGGACATAATCAGAAACAGTATTATAAATGAACCAAATAATTAGAGCCTTTCAGAATGAATGAGAAGTATATTTGCATCATTTATTTTGGTTTGATTCAGAAGTCTTAGGATTAACGATCAGACAAGAACAGAAAGCGTGCAATAATGTATTAATTTTACACAAAAAGGAGAATGAGTGATTATTCCGTCTCAAATGTGAAATTGCAGACCAGGAGCAAGTGAATAAAAACTGGCCAGTAAAAAATGAATTGCAGAAACTGGCTGCTAGATACATTGAACCTCAGAGCCAGATGAATTCCTACATTGCTGAAAAATTTATGAATAATGGTATCTTTCTGACGTTCCACAAATCATGAAATAAAACTATCCATTCAAAACGGAGATCTTAACTAGTGATTTCCAACGGGGACAATACTGCTGGACAGTTCAAGAAACATTTATATCAACTTCAACGAGAACAGCTCAATTCATTATATCTTTTCTTCAGCTATCAATAGTAGCCGTCAAAGTGACATTTACAAAAGTAAAAGTATCCAAGAAAAATTACCACATGGTAATTTTTAATTCACAATAGATTGACCACAAGTTATTTGATTACAAAACCTTGTCACCTCAGGCGTCAAATGTTTGAGTGAACGTAGCAGAACAAATAGTCCGATCAGGGCCGTTTTCAATGCACTGCGTTCGCCAAATTTTATTTATAATTATTGGATTTGGTTAATGCAGCACATTGAGAGTTGTAAATCTTTGCACAGTGTCATTGCAACACTTGAGGAGGTATTCTTTGCGAATACAGGTATGAATATCACATATCTTACAAGAATTGATCAAAAATAACGATTGACTTTCTACCCGAATCTATAATTTTGCTTGTGGGATCAAAACAGCAACACAGAATATCAATATCAATAGTGCCTTGCCGGCCATATGGTATCAATTTTAACCTATTGCGGAAGTCAACATCGTGAAGTATTTATTCTTGAGTATTAATAGTACTTAATCATATAAATTACTTCAATCTTAACCTTGCAAATCCAAGGTAATCATGACATTGAAAGTAATATATAAATATTAGCTAGGTACGTTGAACTAATTATCAAATGTAGCAAAAAAAGCCTACCGAGGTTTTTCGTCAAAAAAATAAAGACCACATGATTAATTTTCATATGCAAACTACTTTTTATGTAGATGCTCACGATTTGTATTTATTTCTTTATTATAAAATATTGCAGATTCCATTCTGTGTGGGCAAATAGCTTTCTAAAATATGAATGAAATTTACGCATTTTGGAAAAACAATTCTTCAATAAAGATGCTTGTCATAGTTAGATACCAATATTTTGATTTTAAGTTATAATCATTGACTGAAAAAATTGAGACCTCTAGTATGTCACTGTAGTCATCTAGAGATGATTAGATAGTATACATACTATATTATATTATTAGGACTAAGAAGCCATTTTTTTATGTTGAGTTCAGATATTTGTTTCTGGAACAATATAATTTGAGTGAAAAAAAAAGCGTACAACTCTGAATTCTATATTATACAGGGTGGGGCAGAAAAACCTATCCGATTTCAAATCCCTTTTTCTCAGAAGAGGGGGCAGGTAGAGTAGTGGGGTAAAAACCGTTAGAAAGCCGGTTTTATGCCATTTGTCAGTAGTCAACATGCCTTGGTCTGGTGAACATCGTGCTTTTGTTATTGAGCGGTTTATCGAATGCGACGGTTTGATAATTGCTACACAACGTGCTTTTCGAATTTAATTTGCCGTTAACAGGCAGAATTTTCGATATTGGAGTGACGAAAATCCTCGAGAAATCCATCAGGAATCCCTCCATAGCCCAAAAGTGACTGTGTGGTGTGCTCTTTCCCGCCTAGGCGTCTGGGGGCCTTACTTTTTTGAAGAAAATGGGCAAACCGTAACGGTCAACAGCGAGCGCTATTGTTTCATGCTGGAAAATTTTCTTAGACCCAAAATGGAAGAAAATGGCGTGGAAAATGTGTGGTTTCAACAGGATGGTGCAACCGCCCACACATCGCGACGATCAATGGACCTTCTCAGGGAACTGTTTCCCGGTCGCCTCATTTCCCTGAGAGGTGATCTTGGCTGGCCGCCGCGCTCACCGGATCTCACTCCATGTGACTTCTTCCTTTGGGGTTACCTCAAATCAAAGGTTTACCAGCATCGACCAAGGACCCTTCTTGCTTTACGAAGGGAAATTGCTCGGGCAATTGAAGAAATTCCTGTGGAAATGACGGTGAAAGTCATGGAAAGCTACCGCGAGCGCCTAAATCAGTGTATCCGCTCCCAAGGACGACATTTGAGTGATGTGCTTTTCAAAACTTAAATTTTAAAATGGCATAAAATTTGCGATATGTTAATAAAAAAAATTTTTTGACAAGTTGACTGGTTTTTATTTTATATCGTTTTGAAATCGGATAGGTTTTTCTGCCCCACCCTGTATATCTACAATTTTAGTTCATGCGCATCGCATTTCAATTTTTGGTAGAGTAGGAGGTTAACAGCTAGTAGTGTAGGCTCCCATGACAAAAAACTACCTCATCGAACACTTCAAAATAATAAATTGAGAATGGCTGGAAAACATGTAAAAAACATGTTACGTCCGCCAGACTTGTAAAATTTGTAAATTGAAATTTTCTTATGAATTTTTGAATTTAACTGAAAACGAATGATTCTTTTTCCGGAAAACCTGCTTGAATTGTATATTATTTCTAGTATATTATGAACTATTTTTGGAAGAAATGTCTAATGGACGATTTTTGTAGATATACTCCTGACAGAACTTTTACTATAAATATTTTTTTTTTTAAACTGTCATTAAGGGCTGGTTTTTCCACCTACGAATAAATTAATTTGCTACATAAAATCCACAGCAACAACTGTTGCAATAATTGTTACTAAAGCAATTATCTAGGAAATAAAGTTATTCGGACATGGAAAGACAGGGCCTCAAAGTGAACTTTTGCGTGGCAATTAGAAGCAAGCAAAAATAATTGTTTTGACGCAAAATATTTCGCAGCTAAGATGCGAAACATTTCGCATCCTGCAATAAAATGCACTGTATTGGTATCATAGCAACATTAGAAGACACATTGATTGATTCAGAATGTGAAAATTTTCTTTTTACATTTTTATTAATCTTGAGACATGGTTTTCGAATGAACCTTATTTAATCCACGATTGCGAGATCCTTTCGCATTCTCGAAAAAATTTTATTCTCGAACGCAAAAGTGAAATTTCGCAATCTAGAATCAAAGATATCTATTTTCATGAAAATGCATTTCGTAACACCTCTTTGGTTTTTTCTTCTTGTAAATGAAATTTAAGATCTCTTTTGTCTATTACAATTTGTCTGGCTGACAATTTTTATTGTTCAATTTATGGCAGATCATTTGTTATAAGCAATTTTCTTTATGAAAGTGCACTAACACTTCCCGGATTTTTTTAAGAAAATAGAGTTAAGGGTTTCTTCTATCTGTTGAATCTTGTCCGCCGAACAATTTTTGTTCATTAATATCTCTAAAATATTGACCAGGCTCCACGCACGCCGTAGAGTCTATGGAGTAGACCCAAAGACTATGGCGATTCACTCCGTTACAGTAGTCTATCATTCAATTTACGATTAGAATATATTTATTATTCCCTTAAGAAAGCAATACAGACAGCATGTGTTTCAGACGACTTTATTACTATTTATTACAAAGTTCTTTTATGTACTTTTTGTTGTATTTGTAACATTTTCATTGTATTTACCATTTTGATGAAAAACGTATTTCAGTATAGAAATCGTTATTTAAGTATTAAGGTCAGTAGGTACAGTTTACCGTTTGAGAATAATAGTTTGGAGGTCGAGCCTTGGCGAGGTTTCCAAATATTATACGAAATCGGTACTGTACTTATTGACCGTGATGCTTACAAAATATTTTTCGCACTCTCGAGAGTAAACAACGAATTTAATCCCTCATTTCAGGGACTTAAGTTTGAGTTTAGTCCCTCGGGATCTGAAATGATCAAGAATTCCAAGGGACTAAAGTGAAATAAACAAATTTTCCCATAACAACTAAATAATCAATAAATAATTTTGTCATTAGAATTCAAACCTTAATTCTTGATTTGTATTAGCATTATTGCAATTCACAAAATTTCACAAATGCATCGTATTGTTGTTCGTAAATTTTCTAGACTTTTGGCAAAATCATTTTACAGTTACCTCTTCCGCAGCCTTATCAATATCAATTTTCTCACTCATCTTTTTGACAGCAAGCTAATTTATTGAACAACTGCTGTATAGCCAGCCTTGTTACTTCGATGAATTTATTCAACATTTTTGTATCAAGTTTGTTGTTGTCAAAATTGTAAGATTAATTAATCTGCTTTTGGACTATTGTAGTTCAATATAATACGGTAGTGCGAAAAATAGCGTAGATAACACAAGACTTAAGTGCCTTTAATCCCTCAGGTGAGTATTGCCCTCGACTGCGTCTCGTGACATAAACTCCACCCTTAGGATTGAATCAAGCACTTAAGTCCCTCGTTATATAATATACTATTGCACGATTGGAAGATCCAAAATATGTATACGAATTTTTTTTTTTCAAATTGAATTATTACTGATTATTCTTTGTTCGCTGTCAGCTGTCCAAGTTTGATATTTTATTGTGAATATTCATTCACAAATAAAGATGAATAAATGAATATTTTTTGTAAAAATTCACAAATTCTTACTTAACGCCTTTGGCCATGGGCGGTAAGTCAGCATAACCATAGTAACCACGGTTTACTGGTAAAATCAACATACGTCCTCGAATAGAGGGCCGGTGAATACATGAAAAAGCCCAATGGGGCAAAAAGGATCCACAATATTAAGAAATTAACAAATGTTGTCGCAGCACTTGAATATTCAAGTCTCTTATTGTGAAAAATATTCTTTTGTTGACAGACCAATTTTAATGCATGAAATAGATGTCAAACCTGCGGTCAGAATAAAATTAAGATGATGTTCCGACGCAGCCGTTGAGAAAGCCTGTTTTTATAAGAATAAAATGAAGTCGCGGCGCTTAAAAATGAAGTCTGACATATTAAAAAGCAATATTTTGATGAAAAACGTATTCGAGTATATAGAAGGGATTTTATGTGGCCTCAAGCAATATCTGTCCCCTGTTCAATTGTCAACGTGGCATTGTTCATCTATTACTTACTATAAATTACTTGCATAGATAAGCAAAACATACATGTAATAAAAAATGTGTTCAATTGGCTTGCCTTCCTTCAGTCTCAGCTTCTGCTTATCAACATGTTCATCAAGTATATTACCAGATTTAAGTGTGGCTTGATAATCAATTGGACCCAGAAGAATGAAGTTGAGAGATAATTAATTATTATATATTGGAACCAATCCAAACTCTACTTCCACTTGCACCAGAAAAGCTCCTCATACTATTTTTTGTGACAGCAAAAAGAAGTGTAATTCAGAATTCGGCTGCAAAAAAGTAGGCTTACTTTGTCCACCAGCATGCATCAGCTGTCAAGGCCAATCTTATTCAAATACTGAATCTTCAACAGAAGATAATCAATCGCTATTTGAACAAGTTACGTCAACTCAGGAAGATAAAGATGAAGAAGAAATTGAATGAGAAGACTCAATATTATATTAAACTTGAATTAGAAAACCGTGTAGTAGTAGTATAGGAAGCATACACACGAACTTATATTTTCATGCTAATTCACATCACCATTCTTTACATTATGGAACAATTGAATCCTTATTCCAACGGGTTAATGGTATTTGTCGTCCTGATGAACTTGATCATGAAATTAATAATCAAGAATAAAGAAATAATTTTCCAGAAAAATGGTTTCAGTCATAGAAGTAGCTGTGAAATATTATTTGAGCTGTTTGTACTTTCAATTTCATGCTTCGAACAAAATAGGATCCATCCATGTATCTATATTTGAAACACTTTCGTAACATCTTGAGTATCTTACTCTTACATTCATTTCATTCTTCCTAACATACCTAACATTTTAAGAATATTATAAAATTAGACAACATAGGTAATTAACTTGCCTTACATCACACCTATATCTACTCTATAGACATTTATAGCATTTCCAAATTACAAATTACTGTAATTAAGTAATTAGTGGAAATTGCTGTATCTAGTATTAAGTCTGCAAAAAAATATACTAAATCTTTTATATCATATAATATCTCTAACTATCACATAATTTAGCATCTGTTACAAATATAAAAACAGGAAATAATAATTTGTTCACGACATAATATACTTCAAAAACCCCTTCCGTTGAAAAAGTTTTAACTGAGATGTCAGAAAAATTTCTTGATTATGATTAAAAGGCAAATGCACAAATACCCCATATCAAAATGGAGCAATAATGCTCCATTTCTTGAAAAAGGAATATAAAAGTTATTTCACAATAATGTAACTTTTTTCAGGTCTATGTCGTCTAATCTTTCTATTGCCTATTGATCTATGGGCTGGGATTTCAAGATGACCGAAATATATTTAATAGTACAACTCTTCTCTCCAATTAATTTGTCTACTCTTTTTGATATTTGTCAGTCTATTATTTCCAAACATGTCATATGAAGTAATTTCAGTGCTAGCGTTACATTTCATTCATTGGAATACAAAGAGATAACATTTATACTGGAATTTTTGTGTTTATTGTCGATTATTCCCTTTGTATATTATTCTATGGGCCGGAATTTGTACCAATCCATATTTATTTATTTATTTATTTAATCCAATCCAACAGGACATATGTCTCAATTACAGGATGATTTATTTGAACATACAAAATTAATCGTGCGAATAAGCGTACACAAAAATAAAAATTGAAAAAAAAAATCATCAATAATCAATAAAATATATAATCAATGAATATTTTTTTTAAGATAAATTCTTATCTCTCTCTTAAAAATATTGAATGGAACTGAAAAAACATCTAATGTAACGGGAATACTATTGAAAAGAGTACACATCTGTCGTAAAGGTGATCTTATTTCATAATTAGTACGTACCTTGTTACAGTAAAAGACTATTTTATTTCTGGAATTGATACGAGGAACATTTATTGGTAGCTCAGACAGAATAGCGGCGTCTTGATCAATATTGTTTAATATTTTGTACAAAAATAAACATGACTGTATTTTTCTACGATTTTCAAGTGAAACCATTTCAATTTCCAGCAATAAATCACAGTATGGGCGCTCAAAATTTGGATAGCATTTATGCTTTTTAAAATAACAATATTTCACGAAACGTTTCTGCACTGATTCAATTAATGAGATATATTTTCCGTAGATAGGGTTCCACACTTGAAAGCAATATTCCAATTTTGAACGTACAAAGGATTCATATAGTCGTTTCAAAGTGGATAAATCATGAAACTGTTTCGTAACTCTAATAACAAAGCCTAAAGTCTTGTATGATGCTTTTACGACATATTCGATATGTTTATTGAAAGTTAATCTGTCATCAAAAAGCACTCCAAGGTCTTTAAACTGGTAAACACGGTCAAGATATGAATTTTCCATCACGTACAAGAAAGTATAAGCAAATTTTTTCACAAGATAGCTCATAATTTTACATTTGCTGAAATTGAAGAATAATTTAGATTTTTGAGACCAAGCGAATAAATTATTTATATCTTTTTGCAACGATAAACAGTCATTAGCTGAATTAATCTTTCTAAAAATTTTCAGATCGTCTGCGTAGAGCAATTCTTCAGAATGTTTGACTACCTCAGTGATGTCATTAATAAACAATATAAAAAGTAGGGGGCCAAGATTAGAGCCTTGCGGGACACCTGACGTGGCAAAAATGGTGCCGAAGTAAAATTATTGATACGTAGAGTAGATCTATGATATTGAAGATAAGACTTTAATAGTGCTATTAGATCTGACGAAAAATTGAAATTAATACAAAGTTTTCGAAGAAGTACAGAATGATCAACAGTATCAAATGCCTTTTTAAAATCTGTGTAAACAACATCTACTTGTGAGTTATCATGAAGGGAATTTAAAATAAACTCTGTAAAATTGAGAAGATTAGTTGTAGTTGACTTTCCTTTAACAAATCCATGCTGTTGTATGGCAATGTTATTTTGTACACTATTGTAAATGTATTTATATAATATGGATTCATAGATTTTACTAATATTAGAAAGAATTGCAATCGGTCTGTAATTGATTACATTGGAAATGTCTCCTGATTTGAAAATTGAACTGATAAAAGATGATTTAAGGGTAGCCGGAAAAACATGTGTTGATAATGACAGATTCAATAAGAATTTGAGCGGTTTTAACAAGAGATGAGAACATGCTTTAATAATGTATGACGGGATATTATCTGGACCAGGATGATGAGTTAGTTTCAATTTTTTAATAGCAGCTAAAATATCCTCATCTGTAATATATTTGATATGAATGAGATTGGAGCAGGAAGAATTGGAAGAAGATGAATGATTATTTGAACTTGTGATATCTGCATCCGTATAAACACTTGAGAAAAAATCAGCAAAGCCCTGGGCAATTTCCTGTGTTGAGTTAAGTTTTTGATTCTCAAATATCATTGCCTCTGGTATTCTAGAAGAGCGTTTTTCAGTTTTAATAAATGACCATAATTTATTTGGTTCAGAAATAATTGAATTTTCGGTGTTTTTAATATATTTATTATATTCAGCATCGTTGCTTCTTTTGATGTCTTGACGTAGTTGTTTGAACTGAGTTGCATAATTACTATTCTTATGTCTCTTGTACAGTTCACGGTATTGATTTTTTAGTTTAATAAGCTCAATAATATTTGGATTAAACCAAGGAGGATACTTTTGCTGACGTTTTCTATAGCGCGGAATATATTTATCAAAACTTCTATCAATAATTTCATCAAAATTCCCAAATGCTGAATCAACATCATTAAATTGTTCCAAAATCGACCAATCCTCTTGTGCCAGTAAATTATAAAATAGATTGTAATTACCAGATCGAAAATTATATGAAAAGGAGTTGGTATTAAAAGAGGAATTGGAATATTTCAAATTATTATCGGAATTTAATTAAACAGATAGTGTGGGATGATGAGCATCTTCATCCACAATAGGATCAAAGTCCCTGCTTACAGAGCAGGAGGCGTTAGTCACTACTACATCTAATATTCTATCATAAGAATTAACAATGTTGTTGAATTGAGTAGCACCAAGAAATGCCACAAAGCTATTGAAATTGAGAGAGAGACTACACCTATTATTTGGATCACTCTTAACTAATCGTGTAATATTGAGATCTCCAATCAATAAAAAATTATTATTGAGAGTTGATAATAAGGATTCAAGGCAATCAAATACATAATTCCGTTGAGTAATGGAAATAGGTGGGGGGATATACACAACAATAATATAAATAAAAGATGATGAAGTTAAGTAAAGCTTAGTACAAATAAAATCGGATAGAGATAGCGGATTTAAGAAAATAGAGATAGGAACTGATGTGTAACATATCAACAGTTTTTGCTGTATATCTCATTTTATCATACAAATAGCAACTTCATATTCATTAGAATATTACAGAAGTTCATTATTTATATATATTATAGGGACAAGAGATAATTATTACTCAAATATTCAATAAAATATTCATCATGATTGCTTCAAGGAAATTATTGATATTATGATATATTGTGTCAACTTGAAAACGCATTTCAATTACGATATCATCAATATTACACTCCACCAATAATCAATATTTGTACAGATGGAATTTAGATATTCTAGTGTGAATTCTATGTTCGAACGAATCTTCATGGAGATTGAATTCCAAAAATTGTCCATATTCAATAACATTCAATTTTTATACTTCAAGTACAGTCATATTGGTATTTTTTGTCCAATGATATCCATGAATATGTCATTGAGATTCAGACTTTATTTTAAAAAAAGGGTGCTCTGAATAAATTAGAAGCTCAGTTGAATAAGGAGTACTTCCTCCTCTTTATTTGATGTTCAACATTTTGCCAATTGCAACTCTACCGACCAGGAACTGAACTAACAATGTTAATAAATAATTTTTTTGTAATATTATTTGAGTATTTGTGATGGAATGTAACCGTTACAAATACCTATCACAGCTGAAATATAATTAAAGTTTTTTGTGAGATATCTCTTCTTGACATTATTTTTACAGCGGTACATTGAAATAAACTTAAACGACACAAGTTGAGTGAGGTTTCCTCAAATTTTGAGTATAAATAAGGCCTTAAATCACATCTTTGGAAGTTCAACTCTCGTTAACGTCCGTTCAAAACTATGTGCTAAGTCTGTTTAGTGCGAGTGTCTAAGACAAACTGTTGATCCGATTGTTTTTTGTAAGTCCGTAGAAATATCTTAATTTATTTCTTGCCTGTTGTTTTTGAACTTGAGTAATTCTGCTATGTTTGAGCCTAGAATAGTATTGCTGTTTTTGAACATTTTGGAGATTTCAACATTAAGTCATTCTGTCTCATTTTACCGTCCAGGGGTAAAATCCGCTTCGCGAACGTTGAATTAACTTGACGTAGTGTCACCGTTGAACAAGTCGTTGTTGATTTTGCAGCGTTAGATTGATGACATAGAGTCACCGCTGAAAAAGTCATTGTTGGCCTCACAGCGTTGGACAGATTTAACGTAGAATCAACGCAGAAGAGGTTATTGTTGAAGTAACTCACGTTGCACTGTATACTGCGCAAGATTGGATATTTCGTCTATTTTCAAATCACGTTATTCGATGAGCAGAACGCTGATTTATGGAGATCTTGCAATGCGACTTTGATACACTCAAAGTTTTATTGAATCTTTGTCTTGAAATTTCTTACTTGAACAATCTTGTAGAAAGACTACATCTTTCTTTTGGCTTTGCCTCAACTAAATTCACGTTTTTCGATTGATAAAATTGAAATCTGGCTTACACAACTTCTAAAAACACCTGTTGGCTCTCAGCTCATGAGAAAAAGGAGTAAGAACAAAGCACACAGAAAGGATATTAGGTCAAGGATTTTATCTTGAAGCTGTATTTCATTATTTATTATTTTTATGGTCTTATGTGTTGTGTTTGAGTTTCTTTCAATGTATTTTTGAATTTAGAATGATCCAATAATTTGTAATGAATTGAATTTTGAGTTGTGTTGTTTTCGAACGTGAAGCTTATAAGGTGAGAAAATTCATTTTCATCGAGCTATCCGTTGGAACAAAATAGTTTTCGAACTGATAGTTCATACAATATATTTTATTCTGCATTCATGATTAAGTTTGAAACAATGCTCTATATCAATTCTACGGCTGTCAAGTTGGCCCCCCACTTCAAAATTTATAGAATAATCAATATGGTGTTCGGATGCGCTCTTGATGCGCTCTTATGCGCCACAGATGTTTTTTTTGCGCTAGTCATACTGAGCAGTAATCACGACAATAAGTTGAAAGGGAACAACTTGAAACTGGCCCTCCATTTCGGGAAATATCGTAATACTCATTATTATTTCAATAGTACTTCATATGCGCTCTTATGCGCTGCTAATATAAAATTTTGCGCTCGAATGCAATTTGTTCAATTAATATCCAAAGTTGGAGGGGCCAACTTGACGATGAGCTTTTTTTTAAATATTCAATATTTTTTTATTGCAATTAAATCTAAATTCGATGCGTTCTTAGGCGCCTCAAATGTTTTGTATGCGCTAGTCATACTGAATAGTAATTACATTAACAAGTTAGGGGGGGCCAGCTTGACGGTAGCTCCCACTTTTGGAAATATCATAATTCTCATTATTATCAAAATAGAAATCTCTTTGCGCTCTTATGACTTGCTAATATAAAATTTTGCGCTCGCATGCAATCTGTTTGATTGATAATCAAAGTTGTAGAGGTTAACATGACGAAAATTTCGTCTCCACTATTCCATATGTTTAAGATTGCAATCAAATTTGAATTCAATGCGCTCTTATGCGCCACGAATATTTTTCATGTGCTACTCTGCTTTAGCGAAAATCAACTAGGAATTTTTGGAGCGGGAAATTTGAATGCGTTTCATTACTTTCGGTACTACCAGCTAAAATTCGATGAAAATATTTTATATAATTACTCCAAACAGCTTAAATATCGATATTGAATATACAAGTCGCTCCATATCACAAGAAATAAGACTTAATATCAATTGTCTAATTCGGTGGGTAGGACTTTTTTCTGAGCAATCTCTTGAGATTTCTGAGCTTACAGTAAGATCTGCTCAATATAAATCCTATAAAATTGTTACATCTTCAATAAATTATGAAAAAATCACTTATCCTGATTTGTGGCCTGTTAAACGTAGTGCATGTTGCGGCGCATTTCTGACAAGATTTGACTGTTAAATGTCAGAGTATAAATATATTGACAATAATACTGACACTAATACACCTGAATTTCGATGGAGAGTTCTTTAAATTATCCAAAGTGCTGTTTGTACTGATCACCTTTTTCAAATTTTCTTGCTGTATTCTCAGAAATCTCTCTACTCAGACGAAAGTGTTCAGAAAACGTGTCAAAGTTTTGGAGAGAAACTGTTCCTTCTAAAATGAAATTCAAAAAACACGCAAAATTAAATTTTAATTTAATTATCAAATCAAAATGCCTATTTCCTCATAATTATATGTCCACATAATTTATATCTTCAATTTGATGTACTTCCACGAACAAGTCAAATTCATCATCGCTAGAGTTTGATAAAAACACTCAAATCACTCAATTTCAATCGAGGTTATATTATTTGACTAATAGTACATGCGTTGGTCTGCGAACTGTTTGAACGGTCCACCATCTGATTCGCCGATTGAGTCGCACGTTGTTGGAACGCTTAAGGTAAAACATCACCCGGAAGAACTATTTTAGTGCGAAATTTGAATTGATGAATCTTGTAGCAATATGTTTGATAAATACTTTCTTATAATAAATTAACAAAGTTTTTAGTGGCGTGTATATTGAAAATTAGATAATTTGTCAAAGTTTCATTATGTCTGCAATAAATCCGTATAAAATTAGTGCTAACGTATAAAATTAGCACGCAAATCCTATATCTCAGAAACTTTGATAACAACTTATCTGGAAAAAATATATATACTAGGCGCCATACCTGCAGTTATCATATAAAAAGTTTCATTGAAATTGAACTTGATAATTTGGAGAAAAAAATAATTAAAGCTGAGAATATTAATTTCTAAGAGATTATCCAGTTTTTTGGGACAAAATTTGGTAAACTTATAGATGACATTATTCTGCAGAGTGCTGTGCGAAAATTGTTGATTTTTATTGATTAATATTTCGTCTATAACCCTTTCTGTGCACTTCTAAAAGTATAATATTTTTATTGAAAATTGGAGGAAAATCAAAGGCTTGTATTCAAAAATTATATATATTTGAATGATTTATTTTTTTTGACATCGGCCACTGGATTCTGGGCTCAAAATTCTCGATATTTTGGGTACTTCTCTGATGTCCATTCACACTTTTTTATTCCCTGCAAGGTTAATTAAGACAAAAGTAATTATATTCCATGGCCAAATATTTCTTGGAGATAATATATTTTTTTGAGAGTCGTGAGATTCCATTTTTCAGGAAATTAACTTTTTTTTGTTAAAATCATAGATTTTGTTATGAAGAAACGTCAAATTAAAAAAAAAATATATATATTTATAATATCTTAAAATTATGAGCAATTTTTTACAATATTTTCCACAGTTTCAGCGGCCGTATATTTCAAAATAATAATGTAGGAGAATATTCTTCAATTTCTTTTCTACTTTTTTTAGTAGTGTGAATATGAATTTCTACTAGTTGATTTGTTTTTTGTGGCGCTATCTTGTATCCAAATTTTGTGTTACATGACAAATGTCAAAGATTAATTTTATCATGTATTTATTCATTAGAGAATAAATAACCTATGGCTGATATTAGTAACAAAAACCATTTTGAATATCTGCTTCTGGCTGCGTGTGTAGTTTTACCGATCTTGTCACACTAGTAAGAAAAATGGTTCGGATTTCAGGATATTTGACAAATCTGACTCACAATGTTACAGTAAGTTCATTGGATAAATACATTAAAAATCAATCTTCAAATCTAATTTTGTAAAACTCATCTCTTTTAGATTTCTAAATACTACTATAGCTGGAAGTGTACAGATGAGAATTTCAAGTTATCAATATCATATTTCTCAAGAAAGCGACAAAATATTTTATTTATGTCCATCAATTATTATTGGGATCTGTCATTCTACAAATAATAATACTTGATCCGAATCTGCATTGCTTTAAGGCCCGAGATATTCACCTTCAAATAAATTACAAGTATTAATTTCTTAGTGAATACATCAAGGATAAATACTTTAAAGAAAACATAGACTAACAGCTTCAAATTTTGGTCCAGTCTGTAAGCGAAAACTGCCTACCGGACCCCTAGTAGAAATCATACCTTATGTTTGTAATCTATCTACTAGTGCTACAGAATGGGGTGAAAGTCGTGAGCAAGTAGCATTACACAACTATGAAAATGTAATAGATGTTACAGTTGCACATTTTGGGCTGAAGGTAGCATCGAGCAATTCTTCTTTGAAGAAACAACTGATCATCAGGCAAAAACATTTAATGGTGCTCGCTAAGGCGATATGATAATCAGGAGTCTGTATGAGCCAACAAAGTCGTGGAGATCATTTGCTCTATATAATATTCCATACATAATCCTTGTACTGCATACTTTACGGTTCAATAAAAAATTCATAATTTTCAATTTAAAACCAGTTTTCTATCAAAATTAGATAACCCTTCACTTCACCTTATCCTTTATGACTCAATAAAGAACTCATAATTTTTTATTTAAAACATGTTACTATCAAAATTAGTTCTTGCTTGAATTTTGGGACATTTATATATCATAATTTCATATTCTCATTATAAATAGTTACATTAAAACTTATGTGTTTGAAAAATGATTTTTTCTACGATCACTATAGAAAACAACATATTTCTCATACAAAACACAACTAGAAAACTTACAATTTCACACAACTGTGCGAAAAGTCGTGAGAAATCATTTCCCACACCAGTTTGACCAACTTATATATTAATAATTCATTCTGAATATTCTTTAGGTGATATATATGATATATTTAGCAAGATTGTTGATAAATATCGCGGACTTGCTATAAATCTCTGTTTGCTCTTTTATAAGCCACATTTAAATAACAAAATTGCACTAAGTTCTGTTGGAATTATTTTCTTATTCTTGTAATATATATTCCAAAGGTTGGTAACACTGCGAATTACAACTGTCAAATTGAAGCAGACAAAATACGTTCCATCACATTCTGTTGAAATCGAGAAATTATATAAGTAATTATTGTATCATAACCAAAATTAGATATCCACAAATATCGTTACTGCAGTTGGAAAATGGTTAGTGACGAAGATTTAGGAAACACGCTACCCCAGATCACAGAAAACTCTAACTAATGAACCAATCAGAAGGTCGCCTGGTGAGAGTGAGCCAATCAGATACAATCTTTCCGTAGTTTGCAACAATTAGATTACACAACAATGAAATGTCAATCAACTGATAGAAAATATATCAATAATGTTCCAAATCATAACTAAAATTAATATCACAATAAATAAGCAGAGCAAACAATTAAAATGCCTAAATTATTTCATATTTGTGAAAATAGATTCAAAATCTCAGTTATACGAATGATTTACCTACATATTCCATTAAAAATTGTGATCGTAGAAAAAGTATAGTGTACAACACGTATAGAATCACCTATTTAACACTTGTGTGATTCCAGCACTCGACTCCGTCTCGTGCTGAAAATTACACACCTCGTGTAAAATAGGTAATTTTCTATACTTGTTGTACAATATACTATTGTATGCGAGCATTAATTTCAGTGAATTTCTCTATGAAATGTTTTTCTTCTGAAATGTCAAATTTGAATTCTTGTGTATCCCGCCGTCATCACTGACCTTCCGTTAGCCTCACTTACTCCAAAACAAAATTAGGCTAGACAGAGATAGCTAGTATTTCCGAGTGATGTTTCATCTTAACTAATAGTCGAAATCCAGGTTTGAAGTTTGTTGGAACGCTTATTTGAGAATGCGCATGCGTGAAACAGCTCCGGACTTGTTTCTGTACTTGTTAAAACAAATCTATTATGTCTCACAGAACATCACCTAGCTGTGGATAATATCAATGATGTTAATCTACCTTTTTTCTAATAAATTTGCTTCTTGTTACTGTCGTACAAGTTTTGAACGTAGTGGAAATGCAATTTATTTGTTAAAATCAAACAATTTCACTTGATAATATCCAGAGTTATGATAAAAATTTCGAGAATTCATGCAATGAAATTTCGATTTGCAAAGAATGGATATCTCAATAAATTGTGACATATATGAGAATGCTGTGGAACATTCTAATCAAAAATTAAAATCAATCTACACATTAGGTATAAAGGTCAATTCACAACCGAATTTGAACATAGCACAATTTCATGCTGGCTTAAAATTCAAAGCTAAGCGTATGAGCTCAGTAGTAACCATTCACATCTAATATTTGTAGTCTGCGTACTTTACGTTCGGATTGCAATGTTTGCAAAGTGCAAACTTTCACTTCAAGCCGCTAGCGAATTGGCATGTGCATTGCATCTTTCGAGGATTCAACATGTGTTTTTGACGTTTAATATCAAATAAAATAATAGAAGCCATATACAAACAGTGAATTGACGGTGATGAAGCTTGGTTTGATATTTCATTAATCGGTCATTTTTTTTTTCAATATGGTCGAGAGATTATTGAATCTAGATTTATAAAGTTTGCTAACTTATTATATTTATTTACCTTATAACATTCTTCAATAAGAACTGAAATTCAAGTAAATAGATAACTATAGCCTGACTGTAACTAACAACTATTCTTCATGCCCCGCACAGAATTGACCACTGAATTTGAAAATATATTCTTTCAAACGAAAAGAAGAATGAAGTATTCAATATTTGAATTATTTTGTACTTGTTTCCATAGATGACATTACAAAATTTCAAGCAATGTTGAAAGTGGTTGTGAATGCTACAAATTTTCAAGTGCAAATTAAGCAAAGTCTAAAGCGATTGTGAATGCAGCTTTAGTGACAAGATCATTGAACTTTCGGAAAAAATATACGACGGGTAAATTTGCGTGCCGACGGTAACGATGATCTCTCATCAGAGGATATCTGCACTATTCAAGGCGCAATGTAAGTGCAATTTGACTCCTCGCAATAAATATTGCCGAGTTGGACGTTTCTATCAAAAAAGTTCCAAGAAATTTCTTTTGAATCTCAAGTATATAATCCAATTTTTCTAATGGAATATTGCAGCTACATACTACTTACAAGTGAATTAAAGTACAACAAAAATAGTTCAGCCTCAGTTGGAAAGAATACCCACACAAAAACTTCAATTTGACATTTCAAAATCAGCAGAGAAAACTTACAAAAAATATAACATGACATTCGAATTGTTTCTTGCAAGAAAAGATAATTAGAGCTAACAGGACTGGAGAAGCAATACATTCCACAATGGTAAGAACAAATATTTCTTGCTGAAATAAAGTTATCAGACATTTCAATTCAATTCTCTTTTCTTATTTACTTGAAGTTGGACAGTATAGAAAGAGACTTGGCTTAGTTCTTAAGAATTTCCTCTTCCTGGGAAGATCGATATCAGATTTTATTGTAATATAAGGTACAGGAACGATATACTCATTTTTGTGTTGATTCCCTCAAGACAAGAGTCTAGTTGTCCTCAAGAAAACAAGATGAGTATCCTCTCTGCAAGGAAACTGTCCGAGTAACAAGATTCTGTCACTCAATTGTATTCTTGTACAAAAAAAAGTATACAGGGTACAAGAGAAATGAGTAAATCGTGTTTGTTTCTTGACAAACTCTAGGATAAACAAACAACATGCTTCTAACAACGTGCATAGCTAGAATGATTCATCGTTTGTTCTTAATATAACCTTGTTCTTTCGGTCGAGAACTGTTCAAATTTTCCAGTCACCTATCCATCGGAGCTACTAGCTTGTAGCAACTTCCCGAGATATTGTCTCGGTCTTTTCCATAACCGTATTTATGTTTTGTTTCATTTGTGAAAATGTGTAGTACCACTTTCGCAGGTCACATTTTCAAAGTCTGTGGGCTGGATTTCAAGAACCCTTGTCTCTTAGGTTCTATTTGTTGTTTTATTACCGATCATAAGCAGAGAATCATATTAGTCGACAAATATCGCGAAGCTGGAAAGCTCATATACAAAGAATAAAACAAAATCATAGCATAGAAATATATTTTTGTGGAAATAAGAAAACAGGAATTTCCAATAAACCACGATTCAGAGCAAGAACATTCCGTACCGTTTTTTTTTTTTCTTTTACCAGAGCGTGGCTTCCTTAAGAGACTATGAGTTTATTGCCTGATAAAATTAATCATTTATCAAATTCTTGTTTGATTTTTCTATAAGCGGAAGCATTCAATCGCTTGAATATATAAATTATGCACATTCTATGAACATCAAACTTTATTGGGAATTTTTTCGGATGACACTACGGTGAATGTTGAGCAAATCACAAGATTAACAAAGCTAATTCCACCAATACCTTGGTAGAATGAATTTCACAGTCTCATATGGATTAGAAGCATACGGTTGTTCAGTGCGTTATCTACATTTTATTGCATACAGGATGTTAAAAGTTATTTAGTTTACGATCAGAATCGCATAATTTAAAGCTTATATTATCAAAGTCTGGAATTAACAATTGGAATTGAAGAGATCAATTTTCAGACTCTACCTCCTAATGGCAGTGAAATTATACAAACTTGTGTTTGCCCAGCGCAGCGGTCAAAGTTTGATCGAAATACATTGAATTTCCAAGTTTGAGTATTCTTTGATCTAGGATGTGTCTAAATGCACTTTAACATGTTCTAAATATAAATTTTCGGTATATGCGCGGACGTCATCACTGTTTATAGAGTTTATTTGCGTGCCAAAGAAAAATGCCGATTCATGACGAGGTGCGTATCGCATCATCGAATACCTATGCGGACGAACGTCCGCTGCGGCAAAAGTCCACACCATCAAATATATACTGCAGCGAGTTTACTCCCACTACTGCTTCATGTGTCAGTGTACTTGTATAAAATTAATTGTGTATATATCTGTTGTGAGTATCCCTGAGTCCATTTTGACTATTTTCGACTTGAGGCCTGTACGTCTGTATGTGCTGTAACTTTTGACTTTGGCGTGGCGGTCAAAACTGCAGACGGTATGCTCGAGCGCCAATGCGGTCAGTGACGCAGTTTCTAAAGGCAGACGGCTGGATAGCTCAGAAGGCAAGGGTTGGGGTTGTCAAAAGAATCATCAGGAGCTAGGTCTATTTGCATACACATAACGACGATGGTGAACATGCAACATATATTTTGCATGAGTTAGCACTGGTGGCAGTATAGCTTAAGGCTGACGGTGACGGGATGGCTGTACATGATGCTCGACACCAGGTTTCCAAGTAGTGATTTTATGTGAAGCCAACAATGACCTCCTCAACGGTGATTCTACGTTAAAACAATCAAACGCTGCGAAATCACGAAGACTTTGTCAGCGGCGACGCTACGTTAAGTAAACTCGACACAGTGAAATCAACACGGACTTCTCCCCCGGTGATGCTACGTTAATCAATCTAACACTGTGAAATCACGAAGACTTCTTCAGCGGTGGCTCTACGTTAAATCAATTCAACACTGTGCAATCAGCAAAGACTCATCCAGCGGTAACGCTACGTTACTTCAAACAAAAATAACTCTAAGTTTAAACAGCAACAAGCAGAATAATTCTAAACTCAAAACGGTAAAAGCAAACAAATCTAATAGTCCGTGAGACAGCGCATAAATTTTCTGTTGATTACCGCTCACTCGAAACTTTGTGAGTGGCTTCATTGTGATGAGTCCGACAACTTTTTCATTTGGCAGAATTCTAGATTTGGGGGCGTTTACCCGCGAGGGCTAATTAATTGAAAGAATATTACCGTAATACTGATCTTTACACTAATCGAAAGATTTTTTGATAATAAAATGAAGAAAAAATATTGTCCGACATGAATATTGAGGCTACCGGTGAGTCCGACTTGTCATAAGTACCAACATACTAACCATTAGTACCTACATACTTATGACAAGTGCGGCTTGTCGGATTCACCGGTAGCCTCAATATTCATGTCGGATAATATTTTTCCTTCATTTTATTATCAAAAAATCTTTCGATTAGTGTACAGATCAGCATCACGGCAATATTCTTTCAATTATTCAGCCCTCGCTGGAAAACGCCCCCAAATCTAGAATTTTGCTAAATGAAAAAGTTGTCGGACTCATCACAATGAAGCCACTCACAAAGTTTCAAATGAGCGGTAATCAACAAAAAAAATAGGCGCTGTCTCACGGACTATAAGTTCCTTTCACGGACTCAGTCGGACTAACAGATCATTTCGTGCAATTGTGCTATTCGGTCTTGTAACGAGATAACTCGTAAGATGGCTCTGAGAGCAATGTGACATCACCAAGTAAAACAATAGAGTGAGCATTGTAAACAGCTTATAAAAGAGAACGGTATTTTTATTAAATAGAAGTAGTACAACTAGAAACTGAGTATTATTTATTATAAAATATACTGTTACAGGTCTTAGCACACAAATCCACTTTGACGATAAACAGTGAACACTGCGAAGATGACAGGCGGAATCAGAACTAGAAGCGCATTTTGCAACGACTACTCGGCAGACTGGACTTTCAAAGAAGTAATTTAAGTCAGCTGCAAGGTCTCATTTATTCTCAGCATTTGATAAAACCTTACCTAACTCGTATTTTTCAAAATAATTTCAAATTAGCGCCCTAAGAGTAAGATGAAGAGGAATTATTTTAGAAACGAATGAATTATACCAAAAGTACTGATTCCTTCACACAAATTCTTAGACCTAATTTCCAGCTTTGAAACATCTCAACAACGGTCATAATTGATCTAAAACATTCAAATGATATTACACTAAAATTAAATATTCACGTTGGTAGTTCAGTCATTTGTTGACAGAGACAAAAATTTCAAACGTCAAATATTGATTGGTTGACTTGAAGTCAAAGTCACGGTAAGCAAAATCAGGAACAAAATATACAAAGTATTTTTTCTACGATCACTATAGAAAACAACATATTTCTCATACAAAACACAACTAGAAAACTTACAATTTCACACAACTGTGCGAAAAGTCGTGAGAAATCATTTCTCACACCAGTTTGACCAACTTACATATTAATAATTCATTCTGAATATTCTTTAGGTGATATGTATGATATATTTAGCAAGATTATTGATAAATATCACGGACTTGATATAAATCTCTGTTTTTTCTTTTATAAGCCACATTTAAATAACAAAATTGCACTAAGTTCTGTTGGAATTATTTTCTTATTCTTGTAATATATATTCCGAAGGTTGGCAACACTACGAATCACAACTGTCAAATTGAAGCAGACAAAACACGTTCCATCACATTCTGTTGAAATCGAGAAATTATGTATGTAATTATTGTATCATAACCAAAATTAGGTATACACAAATATTATTACTGCAGTTGAAAATGGTTAGTGATGAGAATTTAGAAAACACGCTATCCCAGATCACAGAAAACTCTAACTAATGAACCAATCAGAAGGTCGCCTGGTGAGAGTGAGCCAATCAGATACAATCTTTCCGTAGTTTGCAACAATTAGATTACACAACAATGAAATGTCAATCAACTGATAGAAAATATATCAATAATGTTCCAAATCATAACTAAAATTAATATCACAATAAATAAGCAGAGCAAACAATTAAAATGCCTAAATTATTTCATATTTGTGAAAATAGATTTAAAATTTCAGTTATACGAATGATTTACCTACATATTTCATTAAAAATTGTGATCGTAGAAAAAGTATAGTGTAAAGCACGTATAGAATCACCTATTTCACACTTGTGTGATTCCAGCACTCGACTCCGTCTCGTGCTGAAAATTACACACCTCGTGTGAAATAGGTAATTTTCTATACTTGTTGTACAATATACTATTACAGAGCAACGGTCGGATACATTTCCGATGAGTACATGACATAAACACAGATCATACAATTACAGAGTAGTATTTCAGGAAATTCATAACTACAACTTATAACCTATATTCAACCACATGTTGTGAAATATTGAAGAATATATTCATTCACGCTGATGACTGGTGACGTTACGGTGAGTGGTTGTGTGATGTTCAAACAGAATTACGGTTCTTTCAAATTTACAGGGCAAGTAAGATATGAAAACTAACTGTGATTAACCTGAAAATAGTAGATAGTAGCTAGTGACTCTAGGATGTGTAAATGGGGCAGAACTTTGAAGAAGAGATTCGTCACAGTGCATGCGTTCATAAGTACTCGCAAATTTCGAAACCCGTCGATGTTGTATTTAGGACTGATCTAGGGTCTAGTTGTGCATTTCGCGCCTCCAAAAAAATTTCGGTATATCCTTTTTCTAAACGCTTGATTGTCTTGGCCTCGCACCCTTAAGATTCGTTTTTTGAAATATGCTGACAGCTTGTCATATTTTGGAATATCTATATATTTGTTTACTTCAATAGTATATTTTAACATGGAATACATCGTACACATTGATGTAACCGAATATTTTTTCTTGATATACAAGAGATACGGAAACATGACTTGTCTATTTATGGTCCTTACTCTCCGTTGTTCTCTCCAGACGTTGAATTTAGCAAATTGTTTCTCGTGAAGTGCCTTGAATTTGTTTGGCAATAAGCACAGTATTGCTTCTTGAGCAGTCTCAAGAATTTCTGCAGGAATAAAATGAATTTCCCACATTTTTGTTCAAATATATAATTTAAAGTAGATTCACAAAGTGAATTGTAATACATGTTATGCTGTAAGACTTTTGAATAATACAAATTGAAATTCTGAAACATTTATTTGTTTGTTTCACAAAATTTCAAATCCAAGAGTTATTTAACATCGCCTGAATTGTTTTATTTGCACGAATGATCGAGTTTCGGTTTGATTTATCATTTTTATCATATATGTTAATATAAGTGCTGTTCCACTATAATCATGATTTGAATATCTTTTTTGTGACAGTTGTCAATTTGGAGTCTCTGACATGTCAATCAATGTCTACGATTGGCTGGATTAATAATTGAGAAAATCTCAATTTGTAAATTATTAAATCCATCATAAACCAGCCTCAAGCCTCTAATCTTTAGTTCGTGCTTACAACTGAAACTCTCTGAATAATCTAAAATGGAACTTTTGGTGTTCAATAATGGAGTTGACTTTCTAGATGTTGGCAAGAGCAACAGGTAGCTTCAATAATTCAATTCACAAAGCTTGGTAATCGACTATGAAACTTGATAAATTTATTCTCAGCTACCAAATACAAATTCAACATGATAAATACAAGATAGAATTTCAATTGTGAGTTTTTATTTTGTTAATGATCTATTGTAATGTTCACTACAGTTTCAAAAAAGCTGGCTGGACTCTGATGCCAAAAGATATGCGTTCTTGCAGGGACCAGTGCTATATTATCATAATGCCAAAAATTAGTGTAACAATTATACAAAATGTATCATAGTCCAGGCAACAAATAAATGTAGATGGAAAGGTTGAAAGCATAAAGTTTGACATCGGAATTTTATTTGGACCAGTCAGGAGACAAACATACTAAAAATCCTCATCCTCTTGGAGGTGAGAGGCGACACAAAGAGGGTTCCGTTCTTGGGTTTTTTGTTTACAACTCGTAAACGATGCGCCATAGGAGATTCTCTCGAGCTGCAATAAAAAGCTGTAAAAATTTTCTTTAAATTTGATCCAATACACTTCTTATCTATTCCCAATTGTTGTCTAGATATAGGCTCCGGAAAACGGTCGATTTTCAAGAATGTGTTATTCGCCTCACGTTTTCCGTCATACAGCTTGCCAGAAACTCTGGTAGAGAGTTGATTTTCCCTAAAAATAATAATATATATGCTAATGTTTAGTCTACCGTCGAAAAGTTATACAAATTTAAAAAAATTTGACATTTCAGTTTAATAGTGCACAGCCTATTCTCAGCTGTATCCGTAGATTTCAGTTCACATATCAATTTAACAAGTGTTAACAATCCCCTCCCCTTGCCCAAACAAGAAATATTCATGAAACGAAAATATAAATAAAGCCATTCACTCACATTACAACAAGTAACAATTCAACAAACGCTGAAAATGAACAAAATAAGCACAGAAGATATCAACAACCAATAAATTATTCAATCATTCACTCGCCGCCTTCTTGGATCGGACGGGCATGATTGTTTTTCCTCAGCGTTTGTCTCTTCTTCTGTCTTATCTGTCGAATTGTGATTGGATGATGATACGGAAGCTATTACTTCTGTAACATCATCACCACCGTCGTCGTCGTTGTCGTTATCTTCCAACATGGAGATGCCATTTATGCAACTTCTGCGGCAATTGTGACAAATTGAGCACTAATGCAATAAGTGGTGCAACGGCAAGTTATCAACTTGAATATTTCTTCCGGTGCAGCTGCATCTTTGGTTTGCTCAGGAACCATAATTCAAGGGTAAAATCCTTGGTGGTAAATACGGGAAGAGTGCTCAGTTGATGGAAGGGAGGAGTTTTATGGTTTGATCTCCAATACCAACTGAAGGAAATACTGGTACTGATAGTTATCAAGAGAGGACTTCTGTCTCGCTCCGTATCACCTCAAGAAGCATAAGTTTCCATTTTCTCTTATACCAGAATGCGATGAGGAGAGGCTCGAGAATACCTCTGCAGCTTGACGTATACCAGGATTTCTTCATTCAGTTGAGACGTGTAGGAATAATGTCGTTAAGGCATAGGTGTAGCTGCTGTAACTCCTGAGCTGAATAATTGTGGGTAGGTGGTAGAGACTTTGCCTCTTCTAGGTACACATACCTATATTGTTTAATATCACTAAGCTAAACGAAAATTTTTCGAAAGGTTGGAACAAGGTAGTTGAAAACCAAACTAAGTCACTGAGCCCAGTTTATTCCTGATACAACTTTTAAAATTATTGGAATAACTTTTTAACGGTAGATTGATATATTAGTATATGAATACATATTCTTTGAAAGAATTTAGCTCTCTACAAGATTTTTTTGAGAGGCAGTTTTTCTCAGATGAACTGTCCACAAGTTATAGAGCAATGTATAATAAAAAAAGAAGATAAGAAACACATTTATGAGATTCAACCGTCTAGACCACGATTGGAATTAGGCAAAACCAAAGTTGTAGAGAATTGTATTAGCTTTTTGTGCCGCCCTTCCTAAGGCTCACCTACGAGAAGTGGGAATTCTTAGTATGTTTGTCCCCTAACTAGTCCAAGCAAGATTCTAAGGTCAACTTTCTGCTTTCGACCTTTCCATACACACCATCCAACAGTTCTAGACGACTGATTGAAGCTAGTGATTGCTTGAATCCTGCCAAGGAAAAAAAGTGAGTAAAAAATAGAATACCACCAATAATGGACGCAAGTCTTCTGGATATCCTCTGGAATTATTGTTTGCATTTGAAAATCAGCCCCAAAAAACTCATGATTTGTATGTAAGAGTTTGAGTTATTCTTTAAAAATTTCTAGGCTATTTATCAATCACTCCACAAATGTAGAGAATGTTGGGCATATATTTATTTGCTACTTTCATTTCTAAATCGATGAACCAATCAACATTTTATGGGTGAATATATTTTTTCGCTGGTCGCCTTTCGAATAATCTTTTTATTGACTATTAACAGGCAGTAAAAACATTCTTTATAGTCTAGAGGTCTAGACAGTAAAAGAGTTACCAAAAGAATGAATCTATTGAATCAACATTTTCAATTACTGGGTTAATTTTATGATCTTATGAATTCATGAGCTTCAAGAACTCTAATTCGAAAAAAAAAACTACTATTGATGAAGTTGTGACAAATTATGTCCCTAAACTTCGCCACAGTTGCACATTCCAGAGCCTTCTGCTACCGTCAAATATTTTAAAGTCCATCAAAATTAGTTCCCATTTTGCACACTCTATAAATTCCAAAATCCGTAATTCTGTTCAAACATACATCACCGTTCACCTTAATTTTATCAGTCACCAGCTGGAATAAATACATTTTAATATTTCATAACACGTGGTGGAATGAGATGAAGTTTGAAAACATCTGAAATTAAAATCAACCTATATTTGTTTGATCCGTATTTATGTCTTGTGCTTACCGTTGATGAATCCTGAATGTAAGTAATCAACCGTAGCTCTGTGAATATGTTGTATATTGTATATTTTGTTTGATGTTCTTCGTGACCTTTGACCATAAACAAATAAATATTTGACATTTGACAGTTAACCGACAGAGGACTAAATCGTAGCTACTTTGCCGACAGACTAAAAGGACTTAGGAAATTTGAGCTTCAAGGAAATGTTCATGAGGATGTATTCAGTAGGAAAAGAATATGGAATTTGTTGCTGTGCAGGAATTGAATTTGTATTATTTCTTCTTTTTGGCTGTATCTCCTCTTTACATTACTGACATCACTAATAAAGATAAATTGTAAGACAAGTTGAGTAAGGATTCATTAAAATTTAAGTATGAATAAGGCCTTGTGGCCGACTTGAATCACTTCTTTGAGAGTCCAGTCTTCTGAGTAGCCGTTCCAAAGTACACTTCTAGTTCCGATTCCGAGTGTCATCTTCAGAGTGTTTATCGTCCAAGTGGCTGAGTCCGTTAGCACAACTGTCTGACACAATCTGCGAGTTTGTTTGTTTTTTATAAGTCCGTAAAAAGAGCTTAGATTTGTTTGCTTTCGCTGTTTTGAACTTAGAATATATTTTTGTTGTTTTTGAATAATTTACTGTAGAGTCACCGCTAGGGAAATCATTATTGATTGAACAGTGCTGCATTGTTTTACCGTAGAATCACCGCTGGATTAGTTTTCACTGTTTTTGCAGTGCTTGAATAATTTAACGTAGAGTCACCGCTGGCGAAGTCTTTGTTGATTTTACAGTGTTGGAATAACTTAACGTAGCGTCAATGCTGACGAAGTCTTCGTGACTTCGCAGCGTTAGATTGTTTTAACGTAGAATCATCGTTGAGGGGGTCATCATTTGCTTCACAGCGTTGAGCAAGTTAATGTAGAGTCACTACTTGGGAGCCAGTTTGGTTTCACAAGCGTCGAAGATAAGTTAATCCACCGTCAGGGAAATGGTTTTACGATTTGTTTGTTTCAAAGTTTCTCGTCGTCTGCGACCGCCTGGGTCCGTACTGCGACCGCTGATGTCGAGTGTCATGTACAGTCCTCCCGTTACCGTCAGCCAAGTTATCTCCTTGCAAGTTCCTGAAAAATATATGTTTCATGTTCACCGTCGTCGTATTTGTGTGTAAATAAATTTTATTGTGACACCTATCTCTTAATGATTATTTTGACAACCCTAACCCTTCCCTTCTGAGCTATCCAGCCGTCTGCCTTAGAAACTGCGTCACCGACCGCATTGGCGCCTGAGCACACCGTTAGCAGTTTTGACCGCGACACTAAAGGTAACAACGCTGCCATCAGCGAGGCTATCGTTACAAAGTATACAAATTTCCACTCAACGGTAATCCAGAAGCTTCAGTCAAAATGTTTGGTAAGTTACTGATTTGTTGATATGAGGCATGCATTCAATAATGAATAGAGGGTGTTTCAAGGTAAAGTATGTATACAAACATAATTTATCTCGTAAAACCTCAGACATGTATTCTGAGAGCCAGATTTTTATCATCAGTAGCTGGAAACATTAAGAACAGGCTGAGGCTTACAACTGGAGATATGCTCTTCAGAAAAAGTCGCTTTACAACAGTAATTGAGTAAACAAACCAGTAGTTTAGTAACCAGGATCTATTCTTATGAATTACTAAGCTCCGCTAAGCGTTTAATAGCCAGTTGCACCGCTTTAGCTTAAATTTGATGCTCTACTGAAACAAAAAATAGCAAATTGGAATATTGATAGCAATGTCCATGTCACATTCGACTTTCGAGCTTAGATATCATTCAGTTAGCGGCACCTAAAATTTAAGAGACATTGGTAGAACTTGCCAATATAGTCATGTGAACTGGTTCTAAAAGTTTCAAATTATCTCTAGTTATGGTATGCTTATGGCCAGTTGCACCGCCGTCACTGAACTTCAAGGGAAGAATAATATCTATGGTTACCATTGTATAGACAATTGTTCCCATGGTAATTATTCAGTACTTAAAGTTAAGTGATAGCGGTGCAACTGAGCATTAGTGTCAAAAATATACTGAACTACGCTTGAGGGATTTTAATGTCTGGAAGTATTCAAGTATTCTTTAAAACAGGTACTAATCTGTCTCCTGGCTCAACCAAAGTGATTCTAATTGCACTTTACAAGAAATTTCATAAATATTTATCATCACTTAACAGTTCTATCCTTTGAATTACAAAGTGCGTAATGTTTTTATTATTTGCAATTTATATGAAATGTTGATGTTGCTATCACCACTTGAGGCGTCACGCCAGAAAGCGCTATTCACCACGCTTTCCACACCAAAATAGCCAGGACTGGCACTCCCCACATAGAGACGATGCGCCTTGAAGATCCGTCGACAATAATTAGCAGCATGTCGCCGCTATCAATTCCGGCTGGTGTCGTTCTCCCATCAAGTCCAAAGAAGATCGATGGGGCATCCGTCCACCCATCTCACACATGTCCCCGGTTACGCTTGCATACCAATGCTAGTGTCTTACCTAAGGTCAGATTCTGGTCGAGGCCAGAGCCATAACTAGTCCAGTCAAGTTAGCCTTAAAAATATATAAATTCCCAAGAAGCTGAAAATCGACATGAACGTTAGAAATACAATTATGATGAAGTTGTGAGAAGTCCTTATCGATCTCATATGCGCGAAAAATTTTAAACGAGGTCAAAGTTCACAAAAATGGGTTTTCTAAGTTCTTAAGTGAAACGGTTGATTACATGATAAAAGTAGTTGAGATAAGAATTGTAGATCTTCAAATTTTCCACAAAAATTGTCTTCATCTCTTTTTTCCTAAGGCTAACCATTCCTGAGAAAAGACCATTCTAGAGTTATATTCCTAATATTATGCATGACTACGCTGCCTATTTACATTATGGACGTATAATATAGGTCAAACTGTTGGTCCGCGTAACTAGTACTCGTACATTAATATTGAATGATAATTCTAAGAATATGAAATGAAAAGAAATCCAATCCCTCATTTAATGTGACCATGTGGCCTTAAGCAACATCTGTCTGCTGTTTAATTGTTAACGTAGCAGTGTCCGTCTATTACTTACTTTAAATTACTTGCATAGATAAATTACGTTACGTATATTTTGCGAAACATACACGTAATGAAAAACGTGTTCAATTAGCTTGTCTTCCTCCATCCTCGGCTTCTGCTCATCATCATTTTTATCAAGTATATTAGCAAATTCAAGTGTGGCTTGGAAATCAACTGGACCCAGAAGAATGGGGTTGGGAGCTTATCAATAATATAAGGAAGAAATCATATAAATAAAATTTCACACAGGAAAAAAATTGTGAAATATGTGAAGTACCAGGAACATTCAAAAAATGGATAATTCTAGAAAAGAATTGTTTTCCATAGAAATTTCAAACCCAAGAGTCGGGACTGAAGCCACCATCATCTTAGATCGGAGATGCAACTGTAGACATATGTTTCGTCCTTATTAGTACTCATCGGTAAAGTATAGCCAAGCCCAAAATAGTCAAGACTTGGATCCCAGAGTCTAATTAATAATATGTTGGAATTAATCCACCTGCACCAGAAAAGCTCCTTAATACTATTCTTTATAACTGCAGAAAGGGGTGTTATTTGAAATGCGGCTACAAAAAAGTAAGCTGACTTCTTTCACCAGCATGGACCAGCTGTTAAAGCTAGTCGCCGAATTTTTTTGCGAACTTTGACCTCGCATAAAATTTTTTGCACACGCGGGATTGTTGGAGACTTTTTACAACTTCATTATATTATCCGTGACGTTCATGCCAATTTTCAGCTTCTTGGGAATTTATGCAAGGGTGAATGTCTATTTTAACTGGACTAAATCGTTCTGTCAAAACTCGTTCGATCGGTTAATGGAAATATTGAAAAAGATAATCTTTTTACGGTGCTTGCAACTTGTCGAATCATGAGAAACATTGAAAGCAACACGACAAAATAATACCTTAGCGACGACAAAATGCAAAATTGTGGTCTTTGAATGGTATATTCTTCCAATAGTACAGTACTATGTCAGATCACTCGTTTTCGGCGGCTGATACAAAACTTCGGCTTCAGCCAAGCCTTTGGCCTATTTTTGACTGAAAGTGATTTTATTGGCCGTAAGTAGACGAAGCCATGCCCCGCTTCACGAGATCCACTGAGGGTCAAGTTCAACTCCCCTAGAGCATAGGTCAATAGCCAACGTGATTGTGACTGTGTCTAATTCGAACGTATATTTTTATCAGCTGTAGGTACTTATTCAAATTGAGCATATAACCATATCTGCCGTTTTAAGCGCATGTTTTGGAAAAAAGCGCTATTATATTCACTTTGGCTGTCTGGCTGGCTGGCTGGCTGGCGTGACGCTAAGTTCTCAGCAACTATACTATTCACAGACTTGAAACTGGTACTAAATAAAAGCTGCTGTTTCGTAGGTTTGCACAGATTGCCTTAATTCAAGCTCGGTGATTGTGGAAGATTAAATTATTCAATTACTTGTTTCAAGTGAAACAATGCCCATAGATATATATGACATTAGGGATATGGCAACTAGAATTTATTGAAGTAGATAAAAATTTAGTTACAACTTTCGCCGCGGGTGTCACTATTATTATGTACAGTTGTCAAATCTGTCCGGGACTCATTCAATGACTTGTTTGACGCGAATTTGAAGCTTATTAGAATGAATTTCTATTATTGGATGAAAATTTGTTCACTTTTGGTGTATTTTTTTTTATATAGCTTTGATAAAGATCAAATTAACATTTTAAGGTACAGCACTTGACCTCCCGTCAGTCAATAACTGAACAATGACGATTCAAAGGTATTTTTGAGTTTGTACATGCATAAATTATATACCTATCAAATAGTCAACTTGAAACTAGTACTAAATGGAAGCTGCTGTTTCGTAAGTTTGCCCAAACTGCTTGATTTCAAGCTCAGTAATTATGAGAGATGGTAATTTGCGAAATCTCTGAAGTAACAAGCATTCATGAGCTGTCAAAAATGCGCTTTCATCATCTAGATGATTCTTCCATTTTAACACACATCAACACACTCAATCTCAACTCACAGTACTATTGACAATTTTGTTGTTATGCTTGGGCCACATCTACGCCTAATGCCATTGATTGAGACCTTATTCAACAATAAATACATTGTCAATGACAATATATCAATTGTCACATGTCACCTTAATTAATGGCATTGGACTTGAGTGAAGCCCCTGCATTAGGTTATAACGCTGATAGGATGTAATTTTCATATTCTGAACTTTAAGTTCAAACATACAAATAGTCCAGTCAATTTAGTCAAGAAATGACCCAATCTACCGAATAAGTGGTACTAGTTTTTCTATTGCGGTAATATCTTCGTTTTTCCATGTACAATGAATGTGCACAAATTATGATGTCAAACATGGTGCTTTAGAAGATATCGAGAGCCAAAGAACAAAAACTCAGTTTTTTGATCAGTTCTGCGCAAATATCTCATTTTCTAACGGTCGTAGAGCATTCGAGAACATAAGTAAAAATTAAGTACCCACTTTTCTTTACAAAAAAGATTGTATGTCTCGTTTGCGTATTTATAACCGTTAACAAGATATCGCGCGTAAAAAGTGCGATCTTATCTTTTTAATAGAAAGTATACCCAATATATCGACGATATAGAATAAAATTTGAATATCTTACTGGATTACAAAATTGTGATACATTTATGAACTTACTTTGATAGGAACATCCGTTCGAGCATCCCTGAATCCATTATAATTTGATTTGACGTCGGTACGTGTGTACGTATGTATATATGTAACTCGCGAATTTCAAGACCCATCGGACGTATGATTTTGAAATTTTGTATTTAAGATTGGTCTAAGGTCTCATTATGCACCTCGCATTATTGTTACAAATGTCTGTACCGAAAGTGCACTTTACTTAAACATTTTTTGAATTTTTTACATGAATTAAAAATTGCTAGCCGTGGGATGTTGAAATTCACTATTTGGAAGTGCTGTGGCATTTTGATGGTTATCATTTATTTTTGTGTCAATCGGCTGTACCAGAAGTGCACTTTATATCACAATCTTTTCGTATAATTCGCGTAAATTCAAAGCAATATGCTGTAAAATATTGAAATTTTGTATAAGGCATTATTATACCATCTAGTTGTACACTTGACACTATAATTACGATTAGCTCAACCGGAAGTGTAATTACCAGAACAGTTTTTCGAATTTCTCGCATAAAGCCAGAACGATCAGCTGTAGAATCTTGAAATTCAGTATTTAGAGCAATTGTAGCATTCAAATGATAACTTCATATATTTCTAGCCTTACGTTCTTTCTCAGTGGTGGTACGGAAGAAAAAGCATGATTATATACGCGTCTGTGCACGTTGTACGGGTGGTATCTTATTCACAGTTATGGATACGCAAATAAGTCATACAATCTTATATATAGAGAAGAATGTATATCTCACTTTTACTCATCATTCCAAATACTCTACGACAGTTGGAAAGACAGTTGGAAAATAAAATATTCGCGAAAAACTCTTTGGCCTTCGATATCTCTTGAAGAACCATGATTTGACGATATTATTTCTGCACACTTATTGTATATGCCAGAACGAAGGTATTTATGCAATATAAAACCAGTACCAACTATTTGATAGATAAAACGTAGATTGACTGGACTAGAGCTAATATATTTGATTTAGGCTTGTAATGCACATACGTAAGTATAATATATAACGACATGAACAAGGTCATAAAAAATAACGATATATCACAATTTAATTTATACATTTTAGATTCGAATTTTCTATGGAAAACAATTCTTTTTAAAAATTATTCATTTTTTGAATGTTCCATAGCACAGCACGTCACATATTTCACAGTTTTTGTGTGAAATTTTTATTTATGTGATTTCTTCTTTAATTTATATTCATTTTGACTTAAGTTGTTTTGTGTCAGATTATTTTGATAAATTTGTATTGAAATTTTGAAAATTGTGTGGAAAGATCGGAACATCAGAATAAGCATAAAAAGAGATTGTTTTTTGATCATTGATTCTTTATATCATACACAGATAATTGGATGGTTGCTATTATTGAGTAGGGAGACGATATCATGAATTGGATTTTGCATGTAATTTTTGTCATATTTAAAATCTATATCAGCACTTCACACGATCAAATATCATCAGAATATTTTATAGCATGACAGTGATAGCTTATATATCTATGGTGGCAATACTTTGGACCCCATTTGTGTCTTACAAAAGTTTGTTACAGGAATAATGAAATTATGACATTTACACATAAACAGTAACAGCTACTTGAATCATAATAATAATGAAGTTGCATAAAAGTAGTCCACACAAGATAGCAACTACAAAATCCCTCAGATGTCATCAAAATTTGATGAAAACGGTTTGGATAAATAACATGCTCTATTTCAACTATTTTCAAAACTTCGTATCGAACAATGCCAATCTGTAAGATTCTTTCGCTTCACACTATCAAATATCATCGAACAAGAAGATACCTACTGTAAAATTAGATGTACACAGAAAAAAATTAATTATACTAAATAAAGATTGGTGTCCAATAAGCAGTGGTATGATCACTAATTATTACACTTTTGAGCAATAATATCGTTGTTTTGACAATCAATTCACAATAATCATTGTTTGAATACTCAAATTTAAAGTTTATATGCAAAAAACTGGTATTATAAATTTTAAAAATTACAATGTGCTTGTTGAAAAACTGTAACTGTAATAAGAATTGAGTGAATTTTCAATCTTCATCGCTCAGTAAGTGAAAGTTCATAGTCTGAAAGCTAAAATATTTGAAGACAAAACATAAAATTTGTATGTCGAACTCAACTTTTCAATATATTATATATAATGAAAATATACATGTACAGATATCATATTTTATTGAATAAAATAGATGAAGCTGACTGGATGAGTGAATTTGAGTAAGTAAAAAGTCTTGGGAATTCAGTCAATATATTTTAATTTCTTTCCTACTTTACAGTTTCGGCTGTACCTCAGCCATCTTCAGAAGCGCTACAATTTGATTATTTTTTTATCACTAATTATTTATGCTAAGTTTGTCGGAAATACTTACAAAAGAACTTGAATTGTGAAAATTAAAAATGTACATGAACTGTGATGTCGAGTTTAATAAAATAGCGGAAAATTTTTTTTTTTTTTTTTTTTTTTTTTTTTTTTTTTCCATTTGTCAAATGCCACAACCTGCATCTGTGGAAGACGTTGACCAAGTGCGAGTAAAAAATCGTGTGTGCACGCATTGTCAAAAAATTACAAATTATCACAAGTAGAATTGAGTTAGTTATAGTGTCAAACAATTAAAAATAGATGCAAGCTTGTGCATCACGCAAGGTGTCAAAAATATAAACAAAAATTAGGAAAAGTACCACCGATATTAAAGAATATTGTTGTATATAGTGCTAAGTGCAATAGTATCTGTTTTTTCATTGATATTTTGTTTGTCTTGTTTTATATACAACATTTCTAATGTGAGTCTTTTGTTCAAGTTGATTTCATTATGGATAATACTAGTTTCATCAAAATTAAAAGTATGTCCTGAATCTATGCAATGAGTGACTAGAGCACATTTTGGCGTATTTTTATTCAATTTTTTACTGTTTCGTTTATGTTCATCAAGCCTTGTTTTTAAATATCTCTTGGTTTGTCCTGTGTACTGTGCTCCACAATCATTGCATGGGATTTTATAAATTAAATTAGATCTTAAGCTTTTATCTGTTTCATCTTTTATTTTGGAGAATAAATTACCCACTGTCTTGTACTGTTTGAAACAAATTTCAATTCCCTCTTTATTTCTGAATACTTGTTTAATTTTGTAGCTAACGCTATCTATGTACGGAATTGTGAAGTACTTATCGGTCAAAGATTTTTTATTATTTATGTCATTGTCATTCAAATTAGATGAAAGATTCATAACTTGATTTTTGATACCATTTATGACGCCAAGTGGGTATTTATTTGAACGAAGTAAATCAGTTACTATGCTGCTAACTTCGTTATGATATTTTTCAGATGTCAATTTGAGTGCTCTGCTAAAAATATTTCTAGCAACATTGAGAAGTTGACTTTTTGGATGATTCGACTGAAAATTTAAATACCTCGTACTTGCTGAAGGCTTTTTGTACCATTTGCTGGTAATGTTGCCACATTCTTCTTTAATCAGTAACATATCGAGGAAAGGTAGGGTGTTATTAACCTCTGTTTCTACTGTGAATTGAATATGGGCATTAAAGCTATTGAAAATGGTTACTATCTCATTTATTTCAGATTCTGGCACTGCTGTAATCAAATCATCAACGTACTTTTTTATGAACGGAACCTTAAATGACAACTTTGCAACAACTTCTTTTAGAACCAAATCCATAACTAAATTTGCCACTACTGGAGACATTGAATTCCCCATTGCTGCACCAAACACTTGACGATAAAGCTCACCATTAAATTTGAAGAAACAACTTTCAAAACAAAATGTAATTAAATTTAGTAACTCGTCGAGTGGTATGTCTGTCCGTTTCGATATGATATCATATTTTTGTTCGACAGCTTGAAGCACTAGGTCTATTGGAATATTAGTGTATAAAGAGACAACATCTAATGAAATAAGAACATAATCATTATCTAAAGTTATTTGAGTGACAAACTCTTGGAATTCGAATGAATTTCTGATATAATACTCATCTTCATATAAGTCCCTCAATACTTGACTCAAATACTTTGATAGTTTATCAGTTGGTGAATTTGTTCCAGATACGATAGGGCGAAGAGGTTTGTCGTTTTTGTGTAATTTAACAAGACCATAAATTCTAGGCGGGATTGCATTATTGGATGTTAGACTTTTCTTCATTGTTACATCAATGTATTGTTTGTCAAATAAATTTTTGACTAATTTATTGTTTGTATTTTGAATTTTTGTTGTGAGATCTTTATTTATTTTAATATATGTTCCACTATCATTTAATAGGTCTTCCATTTTACTGATGTATTCATTTTTATTTATAGCAACAGTTAGATTTGATTTGTCTGCTTTAATGATAAGAAGGTCTGCATTTTGTTTTAGAAATTGTTTTGTTTCATTATATTTTTTAATTATATCATCATTTATTTTATTCTGGTGATTTTTATGTTTATAATTGGTCATTATGTTGGTAATTTGCGCTCTATATTGGTTCTTAATTTCAATGTCATCAATTTGACAGATAATATACTCCACATCTGCAATTAATTGAAAAAGAGGTAATTGATCTACTTCAAATGGTACACTAAATTTTGGTCCTAATGATAACAAATCTACTAATAATAATATAAGACAGACACACATAAAAAAGTTCAATAACCTGTTGCACATAAATAGAATAGTTATAAATGACAACCTCTCACAAGACGGCTGGTTTTATAATATGACGCAAACAGTGATACCTCAACGAGTAGTAGATTTGTTATCATTAGGACCAAAATTTAGTGTACCATTTGAAGTAGATCAATTACCTCTTTTTCAATTAATTGCAGATGTGGAGTATATTATCTGTCAAATTGATGACATTGAAATTAAGAACCAATATAGAGCGCAAATTACCAACATAATGACCAATTATAAACATAAAAATCACCAGAATAAAATAAATGATGATATAATTAAAAAATATAATGAAACAAAACAATTTCTAAAACAAAATGCAGACCTTCTTATCATTAAAGCAGACAAATCAAATCTAACTGTTGCTATAAATAAAAATGAATACATCAGTAAAATGGAAGACCTATTAAATGATAGTGGAACATATATTAAAATAAATAAAGATCTCACAACAAAAATTCAAAATACAAACAATAAATTAGTCAAAAATTTATTTGACAAACAATACATTGATGTAACAATGAAGAAAAGTCTAACATCCAATAATGCAATCCCGCCTAGAATTTATGGTCTTGTTAAATTACACAAAAACGACAAACCTCTTCGCCCTATCGTATCTGGAACAAATTCACCAACTGATAAACTATCAAAGTATTTGAGTCAAGTATTGAGGGACTTATATGAAGATGAGTATTATATCAGAAATTCATTCGAATTCCAAGAGTTTGTCACTCAAATAACTTTAGATAATGATTATGTTCTTATTTCATTAGATGTTGTCTCTTTATACACTAATATTCCAATAGACCTAGTGCTTCAAGCTGTCGAACAAAAATATGATATCATATCGAAACGGACAGACATACCACTCGACGAGTTACTAAATTTAATTACATTTTGTTTTGAAAGTTGTTTCTTCAAATTTAATGGTGAGCTTTATCGTCAAGTGTTTGGTGCAGCAATGGGGAATTCAATGTCTCCAGTAGTGGCAAATTTAGTTATGGATTTGGTTCTAAAAGAAGTTGTTGCGAAGTTGTCATTTAAGGTTCCGTTCATAAAAAAGTACGTTGATGATTTGATTACAGCAGTGCCAGAATCTAAAATAAATGAGATAGTAACCATTTTCAATAGCTTTAATGCCCATATTCAATTCACAGTAGAAACAGAGGTTAATAACACCCTACCTTTCCTCGATATGTTACTGATTAAAGAAGAATGTGGCAACATTACCAGCAAATGGTACAAAAAGCCTTCAGCAAGTACGAGGTATTTAAATTTTCAGTCGAATCATCCAAAAAGTCAACTTCTCAATGTTGCTAGAAATATTTTTAGCAGAGCACTCAAATTGACATCTGAAAAATATCATAACGAAGTTAGCAGCATAGTAACTGATTTACTTCGTTCAAATAAATACCCACTTGGCGTCATAAATGGTATCAAAAATCAAGTTATGAATCTTTCATCTAATTTGAATGACAATGACATAAATAATAAAAAATCTTTGACCGATAAGTACTTCACAATTCCGTACATAGATAGCGTTAGCTACAAAATTAAACAAGTATTCAGAAATAAAGAGGGAATTGAAATTTGTTTCAAACAGTACAAGACAGTGGGTAATTTATTCTCCAAAATAAAAGATGAAACAGATAAAAGCTCAAGATCTAATTTAATTTATAAAATCCCATGCAATGATTGTGGAGCACAGTACACAGGACAAACCAAGAGATATTTAAAAACAAGGCTTGATGAACATAAACGAAACAGTAAAAAATTGAATAAAAATACGCCAAAATGTGCTCTAGTCACTCATTGCATAGATTCAGGACATACTTTTAATTTTGATGAAACTAGTATTATCCATAATGAAATCAACTTGAACAAAAGACTCACATTAGAAATGTTGTATATAAAACAAGACAAACAAAATATCAATGAAAAAACAGATACTATTGCACTTAGCACTATATACAACAATATTCTTTAATATCGGTGGTACTTTTCCTAATTTTTGTTTATATTTTTGACACCTTGCGTGATGCACAAGCTTGCATCTATTTTTAATTGTTTGACACTATAACTAACTCAATTCTACTTGTGATAATTTGTAATTTTTTGACAATGCGTGCACACACGATTTTTTACTCGCACTTGGTCAACGTCTTCCACAGATGCAGGTTGTGGCATTTGACAAATGGAAAAAAAAAAAAAAAAAAAAAAAAAAAAAAAAAAAAAAAAAAAAAAAAAAAAAAAAAAATTCCGCTATTTTATTAAACTCGACATCACAGTTCATGTACATTTTTAATTTTCACAATTCAAGTTCTTTTGTAAGTATTTCCGACAAACTTAGCATAAATAATTAGTGATAAAAAAATAATCAAATTGTAGCGCTTCTGAAGATGGCTGAGGTACAGCCGAAACTGTAAAGTAGGAAAGAAATTAAAATATATTGACTGAATTCCCAAGACTTTTTACTTACTCAAAATCATATTTTATGTAGAATAAATATTAAGTTATACTATTTCAATATGAAATAATGAATTCTCAAGTGTATTAATTATTGAAAGAATTATTAAATTTTATCAATGAGCTCCATGAAAATCTCCTTGAGTGAAATAGTGAATTTTATATACAATACTAAACTCACTTTATACTTATTATGATCATCAGCTTATAAAAAGTATATTTCGAGCTCAACAATTTCATTATTCGCGTTATAATTTTTCATGTTTAGAACCTGATTCTTTGACCCTTTCCTCGAATGCGCTTAGAGCCCATAGGATTCGTAGTCTATTATTAGCTACAAGCCCCTAAAGTTTGCAGTGAAAGTGCCAATAAGTGAATTGCTAAGTGGTTATCCCTAAGAAATTTAACAGAATAGGTAAGTGATGTATAGCATTAAAATATTAATTATTTACATTAATATCAATGAAGGTCCAGTTGCATAAAGCATTGTTAAGGTTAAATACATTGTCAAATATCTGATCTAGTCCTATTTGCCGACTTTTTGATATAAATCATATTTTTATCCATAATTCCATAGTAAATACAACAACAAGTAGTTCGAACTCCTAACAACGAATTGACAAATCATACCCCAAAAGAAGTTGAATAAATTGAGATGTTGTTAATGTCCGATTAGTATGATGTAAGTTGACATTTGCACGAAATGTTGGAAGTTCATGATCTTATAACATAATTTATCTGAGAAAATTCGGTTAGATTGATAATATCCTGCAACAATAATGAAGTTTTCTATGAAAATGATCTGTGATTCGAGCTCCGAGAGTTTTATAGAAGCTTTTTCAGATTCTAAGGCTGGTACCACGAGCTCTGTTTTTGGCGATACTAAGAGCGTTTTACCAAGATGTGTTTTAACGCAATTAGAATTTTCCCAAATACTCTAGAAAATAATCTTTACACACAAATTACAGAAAACACATATATGTATAAAATGTATTTGCATATTTTCCATTAAAATAGCTTGAAATATTCATATTGCCTTAAAACTCTTCTTAAAATAACACTGCTAGTATAGCCAAAAACAGAGCTTGTGGTACCAGCCTAAATTATTTATTCATTGCTTTATCTATAATTTCAACAGTGTGTCAATTTATATTTCTAATGTAAGATATCCGTTTTGTGTGATATTTGATTTATGCCATAATTATTCTATTTCTAGACTACACATATCCCTGAAGAAAGCAACAATGTCAACAATGTGAGCGAAAGATCGGTTTCTGTGTGAATAGAATTTTAAACTGTGACTGACTTCCAATCATCGTTTTCATTCATCACCCATCCAGTCGATCATCGCTTTGATATTATTTTAAAATAAAAATTGTTTTTTACTTGTATTTTTTTATTTTACTTTTGTACTGAAAATGTGATAGTATATTATTTTCTTAAATAAAAATTACTACTCTTGAAACAAAAGCTGTGAATATATTATCTACTTATTTTAGTCGACAAATAACTACTTACTTATCGAACGAATTAATGAGCTTTGTTATAGCATACTTCATGTTTACAAAAATGCAAGGTAAGAAAAAAATCGATCAATTTCTTCAAAATTCAATTATGAATAATTTATTGGTTCTTGGTTTTTAATTCTGTGTATTTTTTTTCATCCCAGTTTGACGTTTCGATCCTTAAACTGATAATCATTATCAAAAACAATAATACAAAAATAAACAAAGCAAAAGTCTGGATAGTAAAATATCTACAGAAGCCTTGACATGAAAACGTGGACTCTACATTTATAACAGAAAGAATCAATAATCTCTTGCAATTCAACCAAATTTCAAATAAAACCATGTGAGAGTACCTCAAGCGAAGGAAAAAATAATTCAAGTCACAATGATATTTGTCAAGTCTAATATTATAGATTCCTTTGCTTGAAGCTCTCTCGTGTTGTTTTTCCTCAAACCTTGAATGCATGTCAAAAGTTTTGTTGTTCTTTTTGTCCTACTTGCCGTGTTTTCTTTTTATCATCATTTTCTGATGGTGACTTTTGGTTAAAAGATCGAAATGTCAAACTGAAGTGAAAAATATATTCAATATTGCATTCAAGAACCAATTATCAATAAAAATAATATTTATTAATATTAAAAAAAAATACATATTCAAACTTCGATAAGTATATTGTACAAGTGAATATTTTACTGAAAGAATTGCTAGTCTTTATTGTTTGAAATGACGAAATTTTGAATCAAGATAGGAATATTTACTATTATATATATTCAAAAAATAATGTTGGTATGTGAAATTCTATAAATGAGATAGAAGATTTTTAGTGTTTGAAACATTGAAATTTAAAGGTTGAGAATATTATTATTTACCATAGTCCCTGTTGCATATCATATTATTTCTTTATGGAATTATATGTATCGGAATGGAGAATTTTATTATTTGGAACTTTTAAATTTGTATCTTGACTCTGTATTATTTTTCCTTAGAGATGATACATTTTAGTGGATCATGGATATATCTTACTACTTTTCACTTTGTAATAAGTGACATATCTCGAGGCACGTTCCGGGTTAGCATTCAAAACATCAAAAACTGGTAGAAATCTTACTAAATGTTAACATTTAGTTTTTTCCGTGTATAAATATAACCGTGTTTACGATTGCACATAAGAATTATTTACATGCTGTCAGCTAACATGTAAACTCAATATTTGATAACATTTATTCGGAAAGAAATAATCGTGAGAATGATGATTTATATGTCCTATTATCCAAATAACAATTTTGAATTGTATTTTTGCTCAAATTATACACGAAAATATCATCATTTGTCATTTGAAAATATAGTCAACATTAACAATGCTTCATGCAACTAGGCCTTATTGTATTTGGATTATATGGGAAATTATCACGCAATACAAAGTCACACTACAAATTCAAAATTATGGGATAATTAATATTCATTTTTATTATATTATTATGAAGATATTGGAAAGGCATCCGATAGCGTATATAGGAAGGAAATGTGGAGAATCTTAGTAGAGAAAAATATGAGTAAGCAACTTTTACAACCAATCAAAATAAAATAAAAGAACAACAAACTACATCAGAACAGGAAACGAAGTTACAGACAAATTTCTCGATCACCCAGGGATCAAGATAAGGAGGAGCCTTGAATCCGATATTGTTTATTATATACTTAGGCAACATCGTGAATAATACAAACAACAAAACTAAGACAATCGAAATATTATGACCTGGTAATTTTCGCCAAAAGTGAAGGAGATATGCAGCACAACTTAAATGTATGGAACGAAGAACTGTACAAATATAACATGAATATCAACATAGATGAAACAGAAACCATGATAACAACCAAAGAGAAATTAACAACCAACCTAACACTAGATGAAAAAAAAATAGAGCAAGTTCACATACCTAGGAGCGACAATAAATAATGAAGGGAGTATGGGATCTGGAATAAATAAGAGAATCCAGGTGGCGGACAGAAACTATCATGCTATGATAGCCCAGTCAATTTCATCTATCGAATAATTAATACTGGTTCTCATACGTTTCGCATACAGAATTTTTCTTGCATCAAAATATTTAGCAATACAAAATTTGATCAGTGGAAGCTTCTAGATTCAAGTTTATCACACTAAAAACAAATGTCTGAGAAATATTAATGATGTATTGGGAACCATCAATCTCAGATGAGATTACGAAAGTAGTCAGAGATAATCATGATTAATTATTGTACATAATATGGAATTGTTGAAAAAAATTCTAATAGTTAGGAGAAAAAAAATGTTAGAAGTAACTTCCATAACAATATTCAGATTAAAAAAGATTGATTTTCCCATGAGCATGCAGAAAATAAGAATTTAAACGACTATAGCTTTGACTTCAATGATGTATAGACAAACGTGGGTGGAAAAACCAATTATAATGTCCTAGTAAAATATTGCCTGAATATACTTCTATCAAAAAGACCACTCAACAAGTAATTTTCACTTGTTTTGATAAATCATCTGAATACTAATACATGAATGATTTTAATTATGATTTCATAATGCTAGCAACGAATTCAAAGTGTTTTGAATTATTTATCAATGAGTAACAAAATTTCAAAAGCTAGAAGAATAGTAATTTATGCAATAAGAGTGTAAGGTCAAACACTAGACATGGCGCCAAGTATTTGGTGAACAAGTCAATGGAGCTGTTTGTAGAATGACCAGTTTCATCGCTGATTCATAAATTCAGAGTATGACATCAAATAATAGCATATTTCAAAGTAACAGCAGTTATTGTCATAATGACAGCTAGCGTTGTCAAAGTGGCAGCTATCATTGACAGAATGACAGCTGTCATCACCAACGTGACAACTGTCATTGTAAAAGATGACGGTAATATAATTAAGTTCATACATTAAAAAAAAAATACTTTTGAAAATGGATAGTCATACATATTTGACACTTGATCGCTGGAAGTGTAACTCAAATATAGTAACGTGAATTATTCCACTGATTATATATTATATATTTCTACTTGGCTTATCTTCTCAAGAGTTCGAAATCAATTGCAAACTGGTCATAATTTGAATAGCTTGTAAAAAACAATTGACAATCGCTTGAAAATGCTGTTCGACACTTTTACTAGAATTATTCCTGCAGAAGCTTTAATTTGATGTCAAACATGATAGAGTCAAATTATTCATTTTAAATAAACAACTGACGAACGTTTGCATGCTATGCTCAAATATGAGTAATGATTATTCCAATTTTACATTTTAATTCTTATTGTTTCTTTGCTCCAAAACACCATGAATTTTCTTGTTCAAATAACAAAACCATGGAGAGATTCATCATTCTATGACATTGGAACAAGTGAATCTTATTTGCTATGCACTTCTCTCCTGCGAAAGAAAATCATAATTGGAAGATGGAATGAAATAAGAAAAATCATATTAAATGAACATTTTTCGAAAAAACTTCTTATCAACGGGCAGAATTATAATATTAACCAGAAGCCTAGTTTTATTCTCAGTTTAGTATTTTTCCGGAGAGATAATAGGTTCTGCCTCTTTTTCGTACACTCTGCTTGTCAAAACTTTATTTCAAAAACTTCCAACATAGTGAATTCTAAACTCTTTGCATTCTTAAATCAGTTCTGTTAATAACCTCCAGACAACTGCGGCTCGCAGCCATCTACAATAGCCCAAATAAGCCTCTTCTTGAGACAGACATGGAATTGTTAAAGAGTGCACCACAGCCGACCATATTGGCTGAAGATTTCAATTGCAAGCAACTATCATAAGGCGTTTTCGTTTATTCGCTCGGGTTAACCTGAGCAAATTTTATGCGTTCATAAAGTAGTTCGGGTTAACCTGATGCGTTCGTAAATTCACTCGGAGCAACCCGATCAGGTACTCCGAGCAAAATTTTTCGACCCTGGTCATTTGTAGGGTTAGTCAAGATTGCGCGCGAAATTTCAAGTTTTTATGTTTTGTATCACGAGAAATATGGAGTGCTCAGAAGAAGTTGATGCAAGTATTGCAATTTCTATGGATTATATTCTTTTTTTAATTTTTATTGCCATTTCAAGAATTGGCAAGTCATCTTCGCTTGATTCTTGTACAAAAATATTTATCAAACAAGTACTAATTTCTTGTGGTCAATGTTTATTTTGTGCTACGCGCATCAAGTAACTAGGTTTAAGTTTTTATTACAGTTGATTTTAACCAAATAATTATACGTTAAAAAGTGATCTATCCGGTGCGTTCGTAAATGCGTTGAAAAACTGATCGCTCCGAGCAACCTGTGACGTCAGAGCTTGGATCTAACCGATCACTCCGAGCGAATAAACGAAAACGCCTATGGAGATCATCAGATGATATCTTTGATCACCTTGTTAACTGTGTAAAAACTGTAACGCACATTGTGTTCAAAATGTAATTTTCACATCAAAAATTCACGATTGATGTTTATGCATTTTATTACCAGCATTAGCGCTACGAAATAGCGTGTGGCCATTATCGAAAGGTCATTTGAAGTTAAAAGTTTCTAGTCAAACCCACAAACATACAATTTACTATTGGATAACATCCGTAATTATGATTATTAAAAGAGAACTAGTGATCAAAGTATTTTTCATTCCGCAGGTTGAAAAAATCTGATATGTAGAAAACATGTCGTCTTTTTTCATTCATTCCCAGTTAGATTATAATTACTGATTCCCCTGGATTGATTTTCATAAAACCATTTCAATTGCATCGCTAGAAGCTGGAATAAAAATTCTGACGTGAACATCGCGTAACTTACTTGTACATCATTGGATATATATGTATATATATATATATATATATATATATATATATATATATATATATATATATATATATATATATATATATATATATATATCGAACACAAAATCACATCGTATTATATATATATATATATAATACGATGTGATTTTGTGTTCGATCGTATATATCATTGGATATGTATAATCTGACACAAAATCTCATCGTTCCACAGTTAATCGTTTTGGATTTACCCAGGAGACTCTAAGAATCTGTCAAGTAAAATGCGCTTTCAGCCAAGTCGGTTGCTATGGGAACAGTAGGCCATTATTCTTATACTACAAAATTCCTAAATACTGATTTATTTCTGAATTTATGCGCAAAATTTGAGAATAAATTCCTACTGAAGTGCACTTCTGGTTCAGTCTATTGTTATGAGAATAGTAGGCAATCATTTGGATGCTACAGTAGACTAAAATACTAAATTTCAATATTCTACACCTGATCGTTTCGAATAAATGCAAAAAATTCCAAAAGACTGTCAAGTAAAGTGCATTTCCGGCTCGATGGATCTCAACGAATATAGGATATGAGCATCTAGACGGTATAATCGTCCTAAATACAGAATTCTAACAATTAACGTTTGATCGTTTTGGATTTATGCGGAAAATTCAAAAAATATTTCGAATAAAGTGCTCTTTCGGCTTTGTCGATAGCAATCATAATGCAAGGTGTACAAATAGATATTATAAAAGTGCCTTATACAAAATTTGGATGACTGATTGCTTAGAATTCATGCGGAAAATTCAAAAAGTCTTTCATATAAAGTGCACTTCCGGTTCAACCGATTGATACAAAAATAGAAGATAACTATTAAGATGCTACAGCAATTTCAAATGCTAAATTCCGGTATCCTTCGGCTAATCATTCTGAATTAATGCTGAAAATTGGGAAACAGTTTCAAGTAAAGTGCACTTCCGGCTTAGCCGATCGCAATCATAATGCAAGATGTACAATAAGATGTCATAGGAGTGCTCAATACGAAATTTCAATATGCTATGGCTAATCATTCTAGATTTATGCAAAAAATTCAAAAAAAATGTCAAGTAAGATGCACTTCTGGTACAGACGATTCGAATTTTAATGCGAGGTGCCCAATTAGACCCTATACCAGTCTTGAATACAAAACTTCAACATTATACGTTCAACCAGTTTTGAGATTTGCGAGTCAGGCACGCACGCACGAACACACGTACCGACATCAAGCCAAAAATAGTCAAAATGGATTCAGGGATGCTCAAAACGGATAATTCGATCAAAATCTCGATAGGTGAATCTTGTCGGTTTCACAATACTTACTTGTTACTTTGTACAAGTAAGTAAAAATTTTGCAATAAAGATTTTAATATTATATTCAATAATAGTGTTCTACACAATAAGTTATGAAAAGTGCCATATTGTTTGACAAAACGCAATATTTGCCAAAACGAGCGTAGCGAGTTTTTCAAATTACGTGAGTCAAACAATATGGCTTTTCATAACGTATTCTGTACAAAATTTTATCTTATTCCGTCAGAATAATTTTATCTATATTTTTGAATGAGAACATCTCTCACGTTACATCACAAAATTCAGATAACTGTGATTCATGACCATCTATTGTTGTTACAGAAACAAGAGTGCACTGAAATAAACAAATATCGAGTCTACACAAAATGTCAAAATTATTTTTAAAAATGTACTCCAGCAGTGATATCCTGAGTGATATAGTACCCTTTGATATTGAACACTCTGCCAATGCTGCATACTGTAAATAATAAATCATTCTTTTAATTTTACGCAGATAAGTATGATTGCTTAGCTCTGAATCATGGCCAGTTATGTAAAGTCATTACGTAACTACTTTACGCAATTGTTACATGACAGTTATGAAAAATAGGACGTTGCATAACGTCAGAAATTGATGTAAAATTTGACTTTTCAAAACGGAATTAGATAAATAATATTTATAAACATAGTAGCTCCAATATATTAATTCATAATTTTCAAACTAAAATTGATAAATTTACAATAAAAACAATTGTTGATAAGACAAGTTGCTCATCTCATCACCTATTAGTAGTTACTGATCCCATGTCAATAACTCTTGAAAATCAGTTAGTCGTTAGACTCAATTGCAATAACTTGTATGCTTCTTTGATACTCGTACAAAATTTTATTGATTTGGGACTACTGGTTGAGAAAAGAACTGATTATTTGTTCCAAAGGAGCCAATGCGACTCATAAGTATACTGATATTTCCATATTATGTGTCTATAATTCATTAGCAAAAATTTATTGACAACTGAATAATATTTTACACCTACTGCTATGCATTCCTAATATTTATACAAAGTTTCATGATCATAGGACCACAGATTTTTAATAAAATTTTGTTTTGTTTCAAAGGAGGCAGTGCGACTCATGTTTCCAGTTGGAATTTTCAGATTCCAAATTGATAACTATTGAACATTAATGTATTGATACTCCATTCTTATTTTGCGGTCCCCTTCATCCTTCCGTAATATTATTGCTGAGTCTCGTACCTGTAGAGCCACTGGTTCAATAGTGAATTTATTATTTGTTTGGCAGTAACTGATAGACTATTTATTCCAGTATTTTCAGATTTCAGTCAATACAATAAGAGCAAAAAGTTATTGAGGACTAGATTTTGTTTTATAAGCTCTGCAATTTTTCCGTGATAATCATACAAAGTTTCATTGATTTAGGACAACTATTCGAGGCAAAAATGACTGATTGCGTTGAAGGTACTTATCAAACCATTGGCAGTTACTGACTCCATGTTAATAACTCTTGAACAAAAATAATTTGTCAGATTAATTTAATTTGATGATAACTTCAATTCTTTCTTGATCTTGATATTAATACAAAGTCTTACTGATCTGAAATCAATGGTTCAGAATCAAATTGACTGATTGCTTTAAAGATATGCAACTTATCAAACTATTAGCAGTTACTGATTTCATGCCAATAACTTTTGAGCAAAAACAGAATGTCAGATTAATCATATTTCGCAATAACTTGTATGCTCCCTCAATATTGAATCAAATTTTAATCTATCTGGGATCACTGATTCCGTGAGGAACTGATCATTTGTTTCAAAGGAGCCAATGCGACTGATAAATATATTGGTATAATCAGATTCTATTTCTATAATTCATGAACAAAAATTTATTGACGACTGAATATTATTTTACAGTTACAACTATTCCTCCTTAATATTCACACATAGTTTCACGATTATAGGACAACTGGTTTTGAGATAAAATATTTCTTTATTTCGAAGAAGGCAGTGCAACTCAAAATTCAACTAGTATTTCCAGATTCCAAATCGATAACTTATGCACAAATTGATGCTTGATTTTTATTTCGTAGCCACCCTCATTCTTCCGTAATATTTGTAAAAAGTTTCGTTTATGTAGGTTTACTGGTTTAACACTTAAGCTCGCCGCACACGATGCAATTTTTCAAGCAATTTTGTTCACTTGGCGCCGCACTGGGTGCCACGCTTGCTCCGATGCAAGAAATTTGGTGCGATGCGGGGTACTAGACTTACCACGAGACTTGTTTTTCAAGATAGGTTCGGTGCTATTTTTCGCACTTGCTGCGCCACTGACTGTTGTCCACAGCCAATCAAAGCAGACGACGAAATCACGTGATTACATCACTGAGTTGTATGTCGCATCAGAATGCTGTGCCTCATTAGTACATTGTGTTTTGTGGTGTTTTAAGATACAAATAAGTAAAAATTATGGCTAGTGGAAATTAGGTAAAGTTTACGTACCCTAGCTCAGGGTGTATATCAAAAAATTTAATGAAAATTGCCTGACTTCCAGGTTTTCCAGGTTATTTTCAATAAAATTCCAGACAGTAAAAAACAAAAGTTTGATACAAGCTTACATATAATCACAGATTTATGTTGCAATTCTTTGTGAACCCTATAAATCTGTGAATTAAAAACAAAATCGCAACGAACTTGATATCATGAACGAATTTACATTAATCGACAAAAATAAATGTACTTTGATAAATTTTTTTCTTATGAATTTATAGATCTGGATGACTTATAGATTTGCACAGATGGCCCTAGTATCTTAAAGAGTGAAAATACACTTTTATGAGTAATAATGCATAAATATCCTATGATATATTTTTTCCAGACAAATATCAGAAATTCCCTGACGATTCCATGACATTTCCAGTTTATCTAAATTCCCTGACATTTCCAGGTTTTTCACGTTTGGTATACACCCTGCTAGCTCGTCAAACAAAATGTTGAAAACTCTGCGGCCTTGATTCCTTCTCAAAAATCACTCTCTTGACCAAAGTTTTTTCTTCTTTTTTTTTCTGTCTCGTAATTCGCAAGCTATAACTGCAGCAAATGCTCCTGCTTCCCTCCGACGATTAGTTTCGGCAACATCCATACTTGTAATGTGAAAATCTACCAAGTCTACGTTCTAGTGTTAAGTGTCACACTAAGTGTACCTCAAAGTGGCCCAGTGCGCCAGAAAACTTGCTGCAAATTAAGTGAACAAAATTGCATGGAAAATTGCCTCGTGTGCGGCGGGCTTTACTTGATGACCCAGGATCATATTGCCTCCGCACAATTTTAAATTTCGCCATACAAACGAACTGTGCGCGCTATCTATCGATGCATCCTAGTAGATTCCTAAATGTTCGTATAGTGTTGCCACGAAACTCGAGACCAATCTCGGTCTCGTCTCGTCTCGCCTCAAAAAGTCGAGACGAGACCATAGAATGGGTCTTGAGCCAAAAGTCGAGACCGAGACGAGACCAGTCAATTTTCGGCGAGAGTCTCCCGAGACTCTCGACGGGACTTGTATCATAATCACTTAAAATTCATTCTTATTTCTTCTGAAAGCAATTATATAGACCAAGTAAGTAAATACCCACAAACTGTAGTGATAATAGTTAATTTAAGATGATCACTGATGGATAAGTTTTCGATTAAGACAATCATTCCTCTTACCGCTCTTTCAGAATATTTACTTTATATTCAGCCTATATAACAATATTTTTTTGTCCCTTGTTTTTTAGAAGTGAGTCATTTGTTTCTATCATGTTTGATATCAAGTCAGCTTTAGCTCCTGCAAGAATAATTCTAGTGTAAAATGAAGTATTTGAACGATGGACAATTGCTTTTTAACAAGTTATTTAAATGATGTCTAGTTTGGTATCAATGTGAAGCTCTCGGGGAGGTAGGCTGGATAGGTATAAAATAAATAATTAGTGGAATCCACCTTATGATATTACACTTCCGGTGATCAAATGTCAAAACTGTATGTTCCAAATTGGAGGCCCTGAAATTTTAGAAAAGAACTCTTCATTTTCAAAAATATCTATTTTATGTAGGGACTTGAATATAACCGCCATCTGTCACTTAAACAATGACATCCGTCACTTTGACAATGATAGCTGTCACTTTGACAATGACAGCTGTCATTTTGAAATGTGCAATTGACTGATGCGACACTCTAAATCTATGAAACAGCGATGAAACCGGCCATGAAATTTTTGGTTGGGGATGTACTGTGTGGCCGCAGCAGACTTTACATGATAAGATTGTGCAACAGGACGAGTCCCAATAGTAGCACAGCATTCTTGATTTCACACAGAATTATCGACATAATGGAAGAAGATATTATCATACTATAATTGATTTTGACTGGAAATACGTTACAAAAATCGACTCCTATAAGATTCCTGGTTATATTCTTGTGTCTCATCTAATTTCATCCAAAATTGAATCAGATTAGGCTGGACTGGGCCAAAGGAAGGGAAAATCAATACCATTCTTCCATAAATTTTAGTAATTTGAACCATATAGCCCGTTGTTCACAGTCAATAACATAAGCTCATTTGAAAATTTGGTTTTTCTTCATCTACTTCCGAATTTGATGGTTTACACATCGCAAATAATGCGTAAACTGAGCATAAAGGCATCTTAGATCTACTATCAATTCAAATGAACGCTTTCGTAGCCTGAATTCAGTTTATATGAATTTATCTTGAAAATCGTAGAAGAGATATCGTGTGCGAACTAGCATTATGAAATTCGGAATAGTATATTCTAGAATAAGTATTGGAATGGCCTATATTCTGAACGTGCGAAAAGTTTGTAATCCGAGCCGAAGGCGAGGATTACGGTTCGCGAGTGTGGAATATGCCATTCCAAACATATTCTAGACTATACTTTCTCTAACAACGTTTTGGAAACTCACCATTATTTCAGAGGAAGCTTAAGGAATTATTAAATGTCAAACATAAATCCAGACATGAATACTTGAATTGTTAGGAAGTAACCATTGTAGTAACCAAACTAGCAGCTTCTGATTCGTCGAAATGATTCTAACCCCATACAGAATTGAATATTGAAGCTAGACTAAATAAAAGAAAGAAATGTGGCTTATGCCCATACAAGAAAGATCGGAAGACCATAAATGTATGTGTAGATTGTGAGATCCCAATTTTTAATGATTGCAGTAGGCACAATTGTCAAAACTGCTCGTGAAAAAATGTTCTTTTGAAATTTTTAAAAACAGCCTAATTTTTTCTTTGCTCAATGATAGTTTGCTCATTTTTAAAAGCATTGTATGCAGTCATCCTAAGACATAAATAATACTTTTCTGGAGTAATCGCAGTGAGAAATTTCTTATTTCTAAGTTTTTGTAATTGGCATGAATAAAAAATATTTTTTCTGATACAAATACTCATTTTGGTAGTTGATAGATTGCATGAGATGGCCATTAGGTTACAGCTGAGCTAAGCTGAGTTCATCAAATACGTTTGTCGGAACCACCTCACCAGTTCAGGATTAATAATGAATTTATTATTTGGAAGTAACATTGATATTGTAGGTGAGGTTTTGGATCAAAGTAACACATAGAGCCCGCAAACCATACATCCACCAGAATTTACAAATATATCACATCATATCCATAGAGTTTTCTTCCAAATATCAACAAATCCTGAATGTCCACACAACTTAGTAACTCAATGATATCCAATGCAATACAGCGTGACTCAAGGAAATCGAGTTACCTGATTGGTCTATTCTGTCACTGTATTCTGTGGTGAAGAAGTAGAAAATTTCTAGTCTCTTCTGCAATTCTTCGATTTTTCTCACATGACGATTTTTATTTTGATACGGCACACTAACCTTTTGGTTGGTTGGAATCCACAGTACAATGCTGATTAGCCTGTCCTTGAAGATTTGTTGGAAAAAACTCAGCACATATAATTTAAGTTGTATGGGCTTGTAATAAATTACTCAAATATGTATTCAGGTATTTTGACGATGAACTCTGCATTTTATTATAATTCAAAATAAAAACTATGAGACACTATGAGGTATTGAGTTATCTCGCAAATTCAGGATAAATTGCACTACAAGTTTATGAAATGGATGACGGCATGAATAAACATATGAATAGAAAGAGCTTACTTAGTCTCTCAGCTGTCATCCAGAAATAAACCGATCAATCACAATTTATGTTGGGTGCAGCTTCGTTGCTTTTATCTTATGATAAACTGAAAACAATTCATCAACTGAACGAATAGAACTAACAAAATTGGAATCTGTCTGGCGGTAATATTTCAATCGAATAATCCAATTGATGACTGCCGGAAAATGAGAATCAATTTACAGTTCTATATCATAAATTTCACTTTCTTGTATGGATGTGACCTTTCCTAGAAAAAACTCCTAATATGTCTAGTGCCCAAAAATCTTCGGAAAAATGTTTTGTGGGAAAAGATTTTTTGAAGCTCTGAACGACGCCGATAAAAGTTATAACTTCAATAAAAAATTCTGTGAATTGCATCTAGCCTCTCATCAATTGCAGATTGTACTCCAAACAATCTTGAAAAACGTTAGTTATATTGATAGTAGATCAATGCACGTAAAATCATTAGAATTCTAAGAAGGGCCATTATAGTAATTAAGGTATCAAGGGTGTTAAAAGGACAATAATGCCTAAGGTCAATAGTGTACTTTCCGAGGGCCTCTGGCCCGAGGTGTGCACGTTGGCCGTGAGCATTATTGTTTGTTCAACTCCCGTGGTGCCTTCAATGTTTAATGTCCGACTTTTGATCTATTTCAATCAAAATTTTCATCAAAGTATGTCCTGTCATTGTGATTTCTGTCAGAGAAATTACTCTAGTTACTTGCTGTAACTAGGAAACTTGTTTGTTATTTTTCAAAATAATGTCTTTGGGTATTATTTTTGTCACGTAACTACCCTGATATCAGTGTTATTATGACAGCAATAATAAACTGGTCGGACATTATTTCAATTTCATATTGCAGAATCGGATGCCTTACATCTTACTCTTATTGTCAAATATTCAAGGCGATTTTGGCTAGCCAGAGCGAAAAGAAGACCAAAAATATATAGAGTGGAACAACAAGATCACTATCATCACATAAGCTGACAATAGTACTGATGAATCTGTGCAATATCAATTATAAAAATATTATTCTCAACTAAAAATCGTAGTGTTCAATACTGCAGTCATACAATAACCTGTAAATTGAATTCAACAAAGAGTAATTTGCACCAGTGGTTGATTGCAAATTATTCAAATATACAGATCATGAATGCATATTGGTTGGTTTCACAAATCGACTACACGGTTACTGGACAGTGTTCTAATAATACAGAGTTGATTTATCTTTATTCAGATTATATTTGTGAACCAGTAATTGACTATTCCAAAATCATGGAAAACTTGCTCATATCACAATTATTCTGAGTTGAATCTATTTTAGAGATCTCAACTAGATCATCTTTAATTGAGCTCTCTACACTACTTAAGAAGCCTCACTTGAATATCTTCTATATAATTAAAATGAATTGCTGTTCGTTAGCTTCGCTAAAACTTAAAAACAACTTGAACGATTAGAATTTTTTTGTATTCAGTTCGCTTTAATACAGGCTGGTTTAAATCAAAAATGATCAACAGACATTAAGTGGTGCACGAGCCGTATTTGTTCTATAGTTATTGGTGGCACTATCGTAGAGATTTTTATAATAATTGGCGCAAGAGCCATATTTGTTCGTTCGTGCAGCGTTCATTCGATTGTGTTGAAACTCATTATAGTTGTTGTCGGCACTTCCGTGAAGCTTCTTATAGAAGTAGCGCAAGATTCGTATTTGTTCGTTCGCGCATCGTTTATTCGAATAAGTTAAGACTTACTTTAGTTGTTGTAGGGTCTTTCGTGAAGGTTCTTATTATTGTACTATCAACATATCTTGAGTGGCGCACGAGACGTATTTATCTGTTCACGCAATCCAATTAAGTTGGAATTTTATATAGTTGATGTTAGCACTTGCATGAAGGTTTTGACATAATTACGGTATTTGTTTGTTCGAGCATCGTGGAACCGCTGGAACTGAAACTTTCTATGGTTGTTGCTGACTCTTGCGTGAATTTGGAAATTGGTCTACGAGAAGAGGAATTTTGCGATGCTCTTATATTTACCAATATTATAAAGAGCGGAAATTCATATTTTTGTTTGATATGAATAATCTCAAGAAGTACTGGACCGATTCTGAAAATTATTCCACCAGAGAACTCTATACCAAGTACCATAAGCTATAATCTACTTTAAAGAAAGAATGCCTACGAAAACCTCAATAATGTTACCGTGAGGGAGCTTGTTATAGTATCATTAAGATACATGAAGTGGTGCACCAGCCGTATATGTTCACCCTCGCATCGTTCATCCATTTGAGTTGAAACATACTATAATTGTTGTTGGCCCTTTTACGAAGATTACGACAAGTACGAGCCGTATTTGTCTGTTCGCGCATCGTTTATCCGATTGAATTAAAACTTCGTAGTTGTTACTACAATGATGTAGTCCAAGATGTAGTAAAATGGCCACTAAAATTTCATATATTGCGTGCGCTGCAGTATAATCTTTCATCTCGTAATTTATTTCAATACTGATGACGCTATCTTATACATACCTAGATCTACGCATTTAATAACAAATTTTGACAGTTGAGGTTATGTTTTGATTGTGTTATACAAGCAAGAACTGTGATAATATTTATAATAATGATCTTATGCTATTGAACTATACTTTGAATATGTGAATGAAAATGTTAAAAATCAATGAATATCCACCCGTGCGAAATCGTAGTGCTGGTCGTCGGGGCACAGTTGCAAGATAATTGATCAAACTTGTCGGACTAAATTACGAGTTTGTATGATTTGTTTCACAAAGATTTCGATATTTTCCAAAAGTCGACCTAATGATATGTTATACTTTTCCACTAGAGCTTACATGCCATCATACTAATTAGAACACGTTGATTTTTCAACTTTTCTAAAAATGTTTGTTATAGACAGTTTTTTCCGACAATTCCAGAAAACCGCCGCAAAGAAGCAGATTTATACAATGATGCAAAACAATTTGTTACAACTTGAAACTTCGATTACCAGTTATTTGTATGATTAGAAATTTGAATCTGACTATGCCATACCCGTGGAATGAGTGAAATACGTGGCATGTTATTACAAAATGGTAACATTTTATGCGGAGTTCATATAATTTGTTACAGTATGACACAAATTTTATATGAAAGTTTGAGGTGCAAAGAACGTGAATGTGGTCACAATATGGGTTAATTTAAGAGAAAAATTGCATTAAAACAAAATTTGATGTAACTTAGCGTTACGGTTATGAGAACTTATGCGTCGTGTACAAGTTATAGCTGAATGAAGTTGTTAAAAATCCGTTCTCCAGTTATGGCATCACTTCAGCACATCACCATAAGTAGAGCAAAATTTTTCTGAAGCATATTATTTTATTAACTCTTGAAAAATTCGAATGTCATACTGTGACAAGTCGATTCGACATTTTTTTCTTAGTTACATCGTAGAGCGAATGTGACTGTCTCCAGCCTACGGTCATAGTATGGTATGCCTTTCTAGGTACACTCGTATTGAAGCAAACTCATCACAATAATCCCATATTATAATTAATAATAATTTTATGTCTTTGTATAGCCGTATCTTGAAAAACTTTGAAGAAAAAAGTTTTTCAAGTAAGGCACTACTTTGCACTCTACCAAAAGTATGACAAGTATATGAATAGTCTCAGTGAGTTATAAACTTTCCACGATTCATGTGCCATACTGTAACAAATCGTTCCACATTATTAAGTAAATCTGCTTCTTTGTGGTGGTATGGCGGTTGTTTGGAACCGTCGGAATGGTATGGCACAGCGATTTTTGTGAATGCTCACTCAATAATAATAAGTTGAACGAATATTGTATGTAACAAATATTGAAAAAAATAGAAATATATTGACGTATTTTGATTTGTATGGCGAAAAGTAAGTCCCACCAGAAAATTATGGCATTTCCATAGGTCGAGTTTATCGTTTAACGATTTCTGGAAGACATAACAAACTTTATGTAACAAATCGTTCAAACTCGTAGTTTACCACCATTATTTTTCTTCTATTAGTTACCTAATTCGACCCCTGAAGGATCGCTATACTGGGAACAAATGACTTGGAATTTTCTGTCACTATCTCCCGGTTACTTGTAAGAATAATTAGATCAAAGAAAGACAGATGTGTTACATGCCAGTGGTTTTTGCTATTTTTTGTTCGGACTCAATTCCAAAATTCAATTTGATTTATTTTGGGTGTAAGAAAGTTGAGATGTCAATGGGAAAATAGAAATGCTCCTGATAAATTATTTGTTGACCTTTAATTTTCCAAGCTAAGACAATCGAATTTGTGATTTTCTTACATGTTTTTCAGTATTTGTTGAACTTGCGATAGCTGTACATTCTCATTGACAGTTCATATTATTTAGGCGAACGGATTTAGCAAAATACTATTAAAAACTTCTGGCAAGAAATTTATTGATCGTTAGATGATAAAAAATTGGAATGGAGCCAAATTATTGAAGCAGCTCACAGGGAACAGGTGCCACAATAATTCCAAAAATTCGGAATATTTGTTCATTCAACTTTGTACATGTGTATTGCAGGTGTAGAAAATGTGCTCAAATTTGTTCTCATTTATATTGAAAAAGTACATTCCAAATACTACTGTGAGATAACATGTTACAGTTTGAAGTGATTATTACAGAAATAGTGGAACATAGCTCAATCCGATAAGCACAACGATCTGTTCATACTCGAAAATTAGTTTTCTGTCAGATATATTCCATCCAAAATATTCTTTGAAACGTAGAATGCAATATGAATTCAGTAACTGTTACATTTCGGGATTCAATTAGGATTGATGTACAATTTGTCCTTTACATCACTTTTAGAATGCTTATAATTGTTTTCTCACTCTCTTTTATACAAAATATCCTTTAGAATGCGTTTGCGCTCACTTTTGATGTCTTTCTGAATTTTCGAACTTTCTAATAGATCAAGGTTCAATTCTTCAAACACTGAGTGCATCATTTCTAAATTATTCATATCGAATTTATGGTTGCAAGCGATGATATGTTTGGCTACATTCAAGGAGTCCGATTTATTCAATCTCCAACTACGTAGATGTTCTTCAGGTCTGATATTGAAGTTCATTTCAGAGTTTCCAGTTTAACATGATTACAATCACTACATTCTATTCGATAAATTCAGCAGCTTTCCATTACATTTGACTTTCTCATTTTATTGTAGACGAGATTTTATTACAAATTTTGTCGATTATAGAATGACTACATTTTTCCCGCGACTCCGTCCGCGTGGAATAGTTCTTTTGGGCAGCATTTTAAATTTTTTAGGATATTCATTTTGCAAATAATAAACATACACACTGTTTGCTGCGCAGGCGCTTGGATTTCAATACGAACTTTTATCTCCTATTTCATCCCCATGTAGGTCGAAATCACAAAAACGCTAAAAGAAATGTTTGTTCACTTATTATCAAGTGCCTGATGCCTGAATACAGAATTTTATGGTTCTATCTTAGAAATTGACGAACTTCCATACATACTATCATTCATCATTTCAACCATCTCGCAATAAAAAGTAGACTATGTCTTTTCTCAAGCTCTAGTTTATCTCTGTGTCAAATTTCATCAAAAACGGTTGAGTGGCCTAGGCATGAAAGCGTAACAGATAGACAGACAGAGTGACTCTCGCATTTATAATATTAGTAACCGCTATTACAATTTACAATTTATTTAACTTATAAATTTAATTGAAGTAAGAATTTAAAAGAACTATAGAGTACGAAGCAACTCATTCATTTTTAATATTCGCTCTCGTCTGCCCTAACGTGATTGGCCGTTCGGGTAGCCACATTACGTGATATTTCTCCCACAAGGCCGCGCTGCGCAGGCTCTTGGATTTCAAAACGAGCTTTCATCTCGTATTTCATCCCCATGTAGGTCGAAATCACAAAAACGCTAAAAGAAATGTTTGTTCACTTATTATCAAGTGCAGGATGCCCGAATACAAAATTTCATGGTTTTATCTTCGAAAATGACGAAGCTCCATACATACTATCATCCCCTATTTTAATCCCCTCGCAATAAAAGGTAGCCGATGTCCTTTCTTAAGCTCTAGTTTATCTCTGTACCTAATTTCATCAGAAACGGTTGAGTGGTTTAGACGTGAAAGCGTAACAACAGACAGAGTGACTTTCGCATTTATAATATTAGTAATGATTTGTTGATTTAGAGGAAGTGTGTGACGAAAAAGTGTGCTGAGTTTGCATTAATTCCCAACAAACTGGATTTTAGTACAGGTCTTGAATACATCATTGTAGATACTATGTCAAAAGTCGCTAATAGTTCCGCCTGTGCATTGTTTTTTATTTGAGAGCAAATATCACAAATTCACGTTTTTTGCGTATATCTCTGAAATTGTGAGAGATACCAGGAAAATAGACGGGAAAAGTTTGTAGCCCATGGAATTTTTCACAAAAAAAAATATCAATACTTTTTCCCCCACGAAGCACTGTTCTCGAGCTATTGCGACTTCAAACTTGCAAAATACGAATAACAACGTTGTCAAATTACAAAAGCATCTTCATCGTCTGATATCGTTTTTGATCGATCAATAACTGTTTCAACAAACCAATATCAATTTCTCGCTGATACAATAAACCTCGCTGAATTGAGATGTTGTGTGACGAATTCACAGCAGCCAATATTCTTGTGGAACAAGCTAATTATGATGCTGATGTCTTTATTTTTGAAACCGCAGTTGTACCAATGTAACTATCGTCGTTGGAAAAGATGTAGATTTATTAATGATACTGACTGCACGAATAATGAGATCATTCACTTTTTAGAATATAGAAAATCTCAAATTCAAATGAAAATATATTCTTAGGCAAGTGAAGATTTTTGAATTTCGTGAAAAATACATTGAACAATAAAATATTGTCCTATTAAATTCCCTCGCTTGAAATATATCGTGGGGTATTTCTACTGGGAGAACTACGTTGGAGGTTGTGCGGGAATGTGTGCATACCTACGGTCTAAAATCGCGATAACTTGAAAACGGTGCTTCATAGGAGTTAAAGTATGAATACCTTTTTTGAAGAAAATTTCACGATTCACAAATTTTCTCTGGCCCATTTTTCAGCAGCTCATACTAGTCTGAAAGCTGACGATGACTTTACTGACGTATCTACGTAAGGCAAAATATTATCAAATATATCTGTAAAAGTGTTTCCTATTTGAGAATCTGTAAGTCTCTTGCGTTTCAGGTATAAGGTAGAAATTACATAGATTATTTCACTCATGTCAATTATACTGACAAATTTTGCATAGCTACAATGACTATTATAATAATAAATTCTTTGCCGACGGGAATTTACTTCGGTAAATTCCCGTTGGCAAGCGATTTCTCGCGATAAATTGTCTTTGTCATGGAGAAAAATACACAGTCCTAATATAAACAATCAGTTCTCGGAAATGTCAAAATTTAATCGTTTTGGAAATGCATTTTTCGCCGAAAGTAATGAAATTGAAAATAAAAAGTATAAAAATACAAGAGTATATGGAGGCAATTTAGTGCATTTCTCAATTAAAAAGGTTAGTAGTAGCAACTAAAATTATTTAATAAGTACTTATAGTAGCAATTTCATCCGAGAAATACTCTTCACAAATACCACTCGCGACTTTAATTTTATCATAAATCTTTCTTTCAAACATTGATTACCTTTAAGCAACATCCTTCGAGTCATTTGCTCAGATGAAATCCCTCGAGCTACGCTCGTGATTTAATCGGACAGATGTTGCTAGGTGATCAATGTTCTCAAGAAAAATTTACTGATGAAATTACAGTCCCTTGTGATATTATATACGATAAAAATTCAAATTTTTGAAGTAATGATGTAAGACTGTTTTTAAACTTTATATTATAGGATAATCATTGAAAATCCATAAAATAACAATCCCTGCTTTGTTGTTAACATGTTGCCAGACTCATTTATATTTTGAAAAAAGTTTTTTTTTTTCAATGTATCTGCGTGAGGTCGGGCATATTCTCTTTTATATGGAAGATGATACATATAGATCAAATTATGAAATGCCAGACTAAAATTTTGTTGTGAACACTAATAAGAAAATATTTAAACAATAATTATCAGAATAAACTTTTGAAGCTACCACAATTTTCAATTGCAAACTAAGAACATGGGGCGTATTTGATTCGATGAAGTATATGATGATTCGTTCTACGCTTCCAGCTCTAGGCTAGTAGTGATTCAAAAAGTTATTTTCAATAATGATTTTTCTCACATTTCAGTCTTTATTTGCTTAAAAAAAAATCATAAAATGTAATCTCTGTTACTTGATGCATCAGTTTTGCTATTGGGGATAGGTAAAAAGAGCACAAACAGTATCTTGAGTCCTCGATTCCACCGTCAGCAAAAGCTAACATTCTGTCCGCTTTACGTCACTAAGTACACTTGCCTGCTATTTTCATATTCACAGGAGATACAGCGTGCTTCAAACGATTGAATATTGTATGATCATCGAGAACTGAGCTACTGTGATAGTTTGATTGCTCTGATTAGCTGAGAAGTGGCTGTAATTTTGATTAAAAGATTTCATACAAACAGACAAAAAAGAAAGCAAGTTAATAATATATTGTCATCCAATTCCAGGCTACATTTGAAATTTCTAGACTCGATTCCACCAAAGTCAATTAAATTTATCTAGAGGTTATTTTGAGTTAATAACTATTGTATAAACAATAGTTTTCATATAAAATAACCTCTAGATAGATTTCACTGGCTTTGGTGAAACTGGCCCCTAGTCTTTTAATCATCCGTAATCAGAAACAACAACAGATTTTAGTTTTTTCATGTACACTATGGCATAACATGGGATCAAATGGGCTCGTTCGATTTGGAAACTCTTGAAAATCACATATTGCACAAAAAGTTTGCTATTAATTGTTGATATGAATATAAAAGTTATCATGTTTTGTTCAGTATCTAATTCAAAATATTGAAATGAAAATGTTCATTTGAACAAGCGCCATCCATGACGTAATAGTCACTGTCAGTTGTTCAGTTGTACCACAGAGTTGTACAGTAGACCAAACATTTTCTGCTAGTAATTAGTTGGAATGTTTAGTTGGGTAGCGCCACTGTAAATTACTCGATATACGTTTACATTTTATCTCGGCGTACCCGTACGTCTAACAATATTCTTACGATCTAAGGACTGTGGCGTTATCAGAACTTTATAAATTATTCTCGGCTCTAACAAACATTTTTTGGGGAAAATAAGAATCAGGAAATTCAAATTTCTAGATTCTGAATAACATTATGTTAGAATTGAAAAACACCCGAACGAGCCCGTTGTCAGACATTGTTGCTAGATAGTCGGATGTCAGACATTTGAATGCTAGCTCATTGTTGTTCAATTGTCAAACATTTGAATGTTGGCCTATTGTTGGAGTAGAGTATATAAAGTGCGTGAGCTAGCGGCAGAGGATTCATTCAGTAAGAGTAACTGTGAGCGATTTTGTCATTTTGAGAGTTTGTGAGAGAAATATTTGCACTCTAACCTGTATTAACAATCCAATCACAATAGAATTGGTGACTATATATATGATTTGTGAATTAAATCCATCATAAACCAGCCTTAATGACTGATAAATGTAATTTTTGATAATAACTTATATTCTATGGAAGTCATGTTTTCATAAAAAAGTACACGGCAAAATAGAGTTCAAAGTAAGATCCTATTGCTATCCCCTCTATTGTGCTGCTCCTGTTTCCGTATTTTTCAGTTACCTACTAGATACAATACGTGTTACAAAAATAGTAGATTTTAAATATTCTTTTCGAAATGTTCACAGCAAAATTTTGATCTGGTATTTCATAATTCGACCTATTTGTATCATTCGTCATATAAAAAAATAGACTTCACGTGGATACACGGAACAAATTTTTTTTTTTTTCAAATATAAATGAGTCTGGCGACATGTTAACAGCAAATAATCAAGGCAGGGAATGTTATTTAATAAATTCTTAATAATTATTCAATAATATAGAGTTCAAAATCAGTCCCATATGCGCCTCACGTTCTTATTTCGCAATTGAAAAACGCAGTAACTTGGAAAGTTTCTCCTGATAATTATTTTTTAAATATTTTTTTAGAGGTGTTCACAACGAAATTTCGGTCTGGCATTTCGTAATTCGATCTATAAGTATCATCTTCCATATAAAAAAGAATATGCCAGACCTTACGCAGATACATTGAAAAAAAAAAACTTTTTCCAAAATACAAATGAGTCTGACAACATGTTGACAACAAATAATCAAGCAGGGAATGTTACAATTTTATAGATTCTCAATTATTACCCTATAATATAAAGTTAAAAAAAAGTCTTACATCATTATTTCAAAAACTTGAATTTTTATCTATGTAATTTCTACCTTATACCTGAAATGCAAGAGACAGATGCTGCCAGACTTACAGATTCTCAAATAGGAAACAGTTTTACAGTTATATTCGATATTATTTTGCCTTACGTAGATATACGCAAAGCCGGTTTCAAGTCTTTAATGTGTATGTTTTTACAGATTGTACACATTGGGGGAAATACATTTGAATATGGACCAAGGACCGGAGAATTTAGGGGATAATTTGGCAGCGATCCCCTTCGCGGCTGCCGACAGTGGATGTTCTCGCCTCATCATTTGGCCCCCAGGTGGTACTGCACTAGCCGGCGTCGGAGGTTGTAATGCCGGCTTTGTTTGGTTGCGGCCTAGGTGTTGTTGAGCCTTGCAAGCTCCTGAGCTTCTTGCATGGCCTTTACTCGGCGGATATGGTCGACTTTGGTGGCTGGTTTGACCTCCACGCCCCTGGAGGCCTCGGTGAAGCTGCTGGGTAGCTTCGGTTCTCGTCCAAGATTTAAGTAGGCCGCGAAATAGCCTGTGGACGAATGGCGACCAGTGTTCAGCGCCAATATCTATTTTGTCCGGATTGTAGGACAATTTTCTATAAATTCTGTTATTTGTTCTCGGATCGGCAGGTGTATTTTTCCCAGTTTTATGTTTTTAATGAAGTATTTTACTGTCCTGATCTTCACTGAACAATTTGCTATATTTTTTTTGTAATTCGGTATTGTAGTCATAATTTGACATCGGCACATCGACTAAACTATTAATTAAGCTTTGGAATGTTGCTGCTTTCGTATTTGGGCCGTTGTTTGAAGCAAGACGAAATTACAGCATCAGTATAAATCTCTTTTCTATGAATACTAAAAGCGAAAAGTCCGAGAAGTTCAGTTTGAATTTTTTTTTCTCTCTGCTACGTACTGTATTCTTCTATTAGTGTTGGATTGCTCTTATTGTCTATCCGTACCGGTCCAAAAACAAATGATATCATCTTCAAAACGATATCAGAATTTTATGTTCTAAATAAGTGGATGTTTACTACTCAACAGGTCTGTCTCCAATTTGTTTATGAAAATATCAGACAGAAGAGGTGAGACAGAATAATCAATTGGCAATCCCTCAATTTGTTTGAAAAAGTATCAACGAAGTTGAAATAATTGTTATAATTGATATTTCTTGTTTCATGAATGGATTGCAATTTTGCAGTTTTTATTCAATAACACCTCCAACTTTTACTACGGTGACGGATGTGAATAAACTGGTAACATCGAATAAGATCAATTTGCCATGAGGGATGTATCTGAATTCCTTGAGTCTATCAATAAGGTATAAGTTATTCCTGATTGAATATTCTGGATCAAACTTCAAATGATTGCATAGGATTGGATTGAATGTTCTGCAAAGTTTAGAGGAAAACGCTTAAATGTATGGAAGCCCTGCTCTTATAGGTACGTTACTTTTGTGAAAATTGGGGCTGAAGGATTCAGATTTATCAATTTAATTTTATCGGTGTAACTAAAGATTGCTGGGCAGAGATCTATATATTCTGTAACGATACCCTTCGCTGTTGGCGTGGTTGTTACTTTTGACGTCGCTGTCGAAAACTGCTAACGGTGTGCTCGGGCGCCAATACGGTCGGTGACGCAGTTTTTCTATGACGGACGGCTGGATAGCTCAGACGGGAAGGGTTAGGGTGTCAGAAATAATTATCAGGAGGTAGGTGTCACAATGAGATTTATTACACAAAATGATGACGATGAACATGGAACATTATTTTACAGGAACTTGTACGGTGATACTTCGGCGGACGGTGACGGACGGCTTAACATGACACTCGATACCAGCGGTCGCAGTACGGACCCAGGCAGTCGCAGATGATGAGAAACTTTCTATGCGGGTGGAACCAAACTTGCTCCCTCGCAGTGATTCTACGTTAGGTCGGTTCGATACTGTGAAGTCACCAGATGACTCCTCCAGCAGTGCTTCTACGTTAAATCAATCAAACGCTTTGAAATCACGAAGACTCCTTCAGCGGTGCTTCTACGTTAAATAATCCAAAAAATATTCTAAGTTCAAAACATCAAAACTATTCCAAGTTCAAAATAGCAAAAATATTCTAAGTTCCTTTTACGGACTTAGAAAAAAACAAAACAAACTCACAAATTGTGTCGGACAGTTGTGCTAACAGACTTAGCACAAAAACTTCACTTGGACGGTACACACTCTGAAGATGACGCTCGGTATCGGAACTGGTAGCGTACTTGGAACGTCTGCTCAGAAGACTTGACTTACAAAGAAGTGACCTAAGTCGGCCAGAAGGCCTTATTTATACCCATATTTTAATGAAACCTTACTTAACATGTTTTAAAAATTAAATCCATATTAGCGCTAGCAATAATATAAAGAAGAAATACAGAAAAAAGAAGAAGTAATTTTCCAAATACAAATTTCGTTACAATAATACATTTCTTATTACTCTCCTGCCGAATACATCCTTTTCTGATTTTATTTTCTTAATATTAAAATTGTCCTGAATAATTTTCACATCGGTCGATAATATAGAAACTGTCAAGTGTCGGATCTAGTTTGAGGATGGTCAACGGTCGCGCAGAATGTCAAACAACAACAAAATATACAATATACAATATACAACATATTTACAGGACAACAGTGGATTACATTCATACTTTATTACGGTGAAACATAAGACATAAATACAGATCACACGATCTCAACTTCTTTTAATTTCAGGTGTTTTTAAAAACCTAACCTTATTCGTCCACATGTGAAATATTCAAGGTATTTAAAACAGTTGAAGACCGATGAACTTGACGGTAAGTGATGTTGTATGTTGATGCAGAGTTACTGAATTTAGAGTTTACAGGGTGCGCAAGAAGTGAATAAAATTGTGACGGACTAAAAAATTATTGACGGTCTCAGAAGGCTCTGGGATGTGCAACAGTGACGGATTTTGGGGCCTAATTCGTCACAATTCTTCAATTTATTTTTAAAATTTTGTTGTAGGATCAGATTTTAATTGAGGTAGATCTCTCTTGCTGATAAATTTGTTGACCTTATCGATACAATTATCTTTGTTAAGTATTGTGACGAAGCTACTCTGGTCTGCCTTGCATAGTACTAGACTGTTCACTTTTTACTCACTTGTACTAAGTACAATAAAATATTGGTACGTATGTCCGTTCGTGCGTTCGTGCGTGCGTTCGTAACTCGCAAATCTCAAAACTGGTTGAACGTATAATGTTGAAATTTTCTATTTAAGACTGGTATAGTGCACCTCGCATCATGGTTCCAATCACCTGTACCGAAAGTGCACTTTACTCAAAGCTTTTTTCGAACTTTTCCCATAAATCCAGAACGATCGAACGCAGGATGTTGAAATTCAGTACTTGAACTTGATGTTGTATCAGAATAGTTATCTGCTATTTTTGTATGAATCGGCCAAGCCAGAAGTGCACTTTACTTGAAACTTTTTTAAAATGTTTGCACAAATTTTGAATGATCAGCCATAGCATATTGAAATTTAGTGTTTGGACTTATTGTAGCATCAAAATAGCTATCTCTAATTTTTGTATCAATCGGCTGAGCCGAAGTGCAGTTTATATGTATAACAGACATTCAGAATTTGCCGTATAAAATAATCAGCCCAATTGAGATTGTAAGGTAGGCAATGATAATCTGTTGTCAATTTTCTGATATAGTTTGACATTCTACATGTCAAAATATCATTAATATTATATTATTATTTGTGACAGAAGACATTATTGAATGAATTTGTGTATACTTATATCAAATAATGCACAAGTAAGTCACGTGATGTTCACGTCAGATTTTCTGGGTTTGTTTTTTGATCGATAGTTATTCTTAACAAACGTGCACACAGCTTCTCTCTTTAGATCTTGTTTTTGAATCTTCCACCTCGGTATTGATGGCAATATCCACATCAGAAGCTATTCAAATCCGCATTTAGAATTTGGGAAGTTGCTTTATAGGAGACCAGAGGAATGCGAAAGACCTTCTTCGCAAACATAGACAATATTAATGATTCCTTTCCTACAATTGCTATTTCTCTCTGAGTGTATGAGAAGCACCATTCTCAAATTCTAGAACTTATTTATTCAATATTGAATGATACAAAATGATTTAAGGTACAACTTACATACAAACATATTCAGATGAAAACAGCCTGAAAATAGCGATTACAGAATACGTCGAGAATACGGCTAAGTGAGTTTTACCCAGTTTTTGGAGAAAAAAAACACAAACTCATATTTCATTATTATTGTTATAACTATTTTTTTGTATGAATTTATAATCTCTTGGGTGTTGCGACTAGTTTGTCCGTTTATTTGATGCTGTTCATTATTTCTTTCTAAATTTCTCTGTTCCTTGCTTCTTTTTTCGCTTGCACACTTTTTTATTCTTTTTCAATCTCTTCCACACTATTCAACCATGTCTTGATTATTCTCACGTTCCATTCCTGTTCAGTCTGCCTTACTTCAGGCATTTTTAGTAGATGCCCGTATCATGCAAGCGGTTTTTTTTTCTGTGGTTGTTTGTATACTTTCCATTTGTAGACCGTTTCTTATCGTTTAATCCCTTATTCTATCTTTTCTTGTAACCTCTTTCCCTTTTCTGAGAAATTTCATCTCTGTAGATTGTACTTTATTCCTAGTTCTCTGGTTCACTACCCAGGTCTCGCTGCCATATATCAATGTGGGTTTGTAATTTGTTTTGTAAAGAGTCATTCTTGTTCTTCCTTACAAATATGTTTATTGTTCAGTATCACTTCATTTATTGCATGGTATCTTCTGTTCGTCCCTTGTATTCACTTGCTAATTTCATATTGTAATGTTTATTGCTTTTGCAGGATTTGTTCATCCATCTTCTATATAAATAGAAATCAATGTTCGTATGTTTGTACCTTATGCGTTCCGAAACCATTGATCAGATTGTGATGAAACCTTAATAGAATGTTCTGGGAACATACGAGACGGTCCGTGGCACAAAAAATCTGTATATAAATGAGTTTCTTTTTCCAACGAATTTTTCTGCTTTGGTGGAAAGAATTTATATTATTAATGACTCAATACACAAATGATCAACTACTATTATTACTTCATCAGAGTTTATATCAAAAATAAGATTGATATCACTGTTATATGAAACAAAGTCGGGTTATTTACATTATTCATAAATCAAGAACGGCTTGATCAATTTTCATAATCATTAATTTTTAGGACTTGTCCAGAATAGCAGAATAAGTATTAAAAAATTGGAAGGAGGAATATCATTCTCTCATACATTTTGTATAAAACAGATTTTTTGATGATATCATGAGACTTTATTTATCTTATTCAGCTTATAAGATTTGTTCCAGGGTAGAACAAACAAAAGCAGCCGATAGGAGCTGAAAATTATTCTGAAAATTTCAAAGCCTATCGGCTGCTTTTTCCACCAAGCGAGCGAGACGAGCTTGGTTGAAAATAGGTCGCCATGCAAGCGAAGCGAGCTCTGTCAACGCTAAAACGCCTTACTAGAGATGCGAACTCGGTTAACGGTAAGCTGCGGTGCCAGCGAAGCAGACTCGATCAACGGTAAACCACCGTACGAGCAAATCGAGCTTGGTCAACAGTAGACCGCTGTGCGAGCAAAACGAGCTCAGATAACTGTAAGCTGCCGTGTGAGCGAAGCGAGCTCGGTCAATGCCAAGCTGCTGTGCAAGCGAAAAAAGTTCAGTTAACGGCAAGTTTCCGTGCGAGTAAAACGAGCTCGGTTGACTATAAGCTACCGTGCGAGCGAAGTGAGCTCGGTCAACTTTAGATCGTCGTGCGGGTGAAATGAGATTGGTCAATGGTAAGATGCCGTGCGAGCGAAGCGTGTTCGGTCAACGTTAAGACGCCGTGCGAGCGTTACAAAGTCAGTTGAATGCAAGCAGCCGTGCGAACGAAGCGACGTCGCTCAACAGTAAGATGGCCATATGTACGAAGCGAGATTGGTAAACTTAGATTATTCCCAGCACATGCATATTCATTTCATTATTACATTTTGGTTTGGTTCATATTCAAATAGACAAGTTATGTCCAACATAATAAATACTTCTATATAATAATTTGAATAAGCATGTCATGTGAGATTCATATATTTTATGTATAATTTTTGATAAATAAACAAGAAGGAACGTAATATGACCTCAAAAGACATTCAGTGGAACTGCAAAGTCTCAGCCATGTATAAAAATCTCCTATTTCCATTGATTTCCTACAAAAGAGGATCTTTTCACAGTTTGTCACACATGTCTTTATCATTTTCGAGTCATAAAGTCCTGATATAAAAGGTAGGCTCAAGTACCTTGCAATCTGAAATTATCAATTCTGTAGCGTTACGAAGTACGCCGGATCAGCCAGTAATAAAATGAAAATCACTATTTAATGATTGAGAATTAAATAAAAGTTTCATTCTGCCAGATATTACTAACAAACTCTATATAATTCATCTATCTTTAAATACTATCAAACAAAGCCGCAGATATTTATTTTCAACTATTTATTCATTTATTACACTGACCACTCACTGTTTAATTTGTTCACTGTTCTTTGTTTTACTTCTCTCGTCAAGTCGTTTGCCTTCCCGTATATACAGAAACCTGTCTCTCGAAATGTTCCAGATTGAGTCTAACACCTTACTAGATTTTTTCACCGTGCGGAGCGGTACAACAAGGGCAAAAGGCTCCGCCCAGACAACAGAGATTGATTCAGAGCTCATTTTATTTCTGCAGGTTACAATATTTCATATTTTCTTCATTATTCAAGGTTGTTCCGAGGTACGAAAACATTTCCACCAGCTCCATTTCTCTTCCGTTTATCTCAATGTTCTTTCGAGATCACCATTGTTCTTATTCTTTCTGAATTTCTTCAATTCCTTGTTCCATAAGTTCAAATTATTCTGCATGTTGCTTTCGCTTTTTGCTAGAATTACTAAATCATTTGAAAAAACGCATTTTGATATCGTTGTTCTTATTAGATTGTAGTATCCTATTTCCAACTTCCTAGTTCTCTTCTCATGTTTTCCAAGATATCATCAAAAAAAATATGAATAACAGAGGAATTGAGGCTTTCCTCTTTCCACTGATGTTATTCGTCTGCAGTATTTCCTACTTTTGTTTTTTTTTTTGTAACCCTGTCGAAAACTTTTTCCAAATCAACAAAATGTATGAAAAGGCTAGTATCTTACTTCTCGCAGTTCTCACAATTAGTGTTCTGAAAGTGAAAATATGGTCTTGAGTTAAGTGCTCTTACCTGAAACCATTTTTTGCATTCTTCATTGATTTTTTTACTTCCTTCCTGAGTCTATTCTCAGATACCACTTCGTAAATTTTGGCGGCTGTGCAAAGTAATGACATTCCTCTGTAATTGTTGCAGTTTCTATTAACTCTTTTTTTGTGTACAGAAAATATCACTGCTTTTTCTCAATCGTTAGGAGTGTCTCCCATTTTCCATATTCTGTTCATTATTTCTTGGATGATATGTTTAACTGTTTCGTCCATATACTTCAGTTGCTCCGATTTTAACATGTCGTGTCCTGAAGTTAATCCATTTCTCAGTTTATTAAGTGCTGTTCTGATTTCTTTCTGTGTTATATCTTCCGCTTCTACAGTGTTTTTATGTTCTCAGATTAATTATTCTCCTCTCTGTTATGATCAGTATCATGGTCTTCTGCCAATAATTTTTCGAAGTACTCTTTCCATCCTTCTATCATTTCATGTTTTTCTTTCATTATTATGTAATTGTCTCAGTATCGCTTGATTTCTCTTTCTACACTGTTTGAGTGTTCTGTAGAACAGTTTTTGATTTTCTCTGAAGTTTTCTTCCATCTCATTCCCAAATTCATCCCAATTTTCAGCCTTTGAGTTTCTTATAGTTTATTCTACTTCAAAAATTGCAGTTTTATGTAGCGATTCTGGAATTTTCTATAATGCTACAGAACTGTTAATCCAAACCAAATCGCAACAATTTTTGTTAACGAACACATTTAGCATCATTTGACATCAAGAAATGATGTGATTCTGTTCAGATTTACAGTTCTGTAGTGTTATAGAAAATTCCAGAATAGTCTTCATAGTCTTGTACATTCTTCGTGTTTGAGTATGAATATTTTAGTTTTGTACGTAAAAGATGAATATTTTTGCTTGATTTTCAAGAAGTCTTGAGTATTATAGAAGTACTTAGAAAGTACTTGAGTACAAAAAGTTTGAGTACTGTCCAGCTCTGTACAATCTGTGGGAGGCTGGTATTTTCGCTAGTTATAGAAGGGCATAAACATATTTTGAAAATTCATTATTGTTCATCATTTCATGTATCACTTTGGTTAATACATTATTATTGTTTACACTTCAATGAACAGCTGCAATGGTTCTGTTTTGATTTCGACTCGTATAGGATTGATATTAAAATTAATGATGTGTCGATACATATGTCAATTCCCACGTATTCACATATAAGTCTGATACTTGCAAATAATTATTGAGTGCCACTTAACGAGCAGCTGTGGAGTTCAGTTTTCACTTCAATCGATGAGGAGTTTAAATTTCAACTTTTATCATGGCAGTAAATTCATTAGTTTGTCTTATCATATACAGAGAAGATTAATATTTTACTCATAAATGAAATACAATAAAGCCGATCAGTTTATCAATTATTAACAAGTGTCCGATCTGTCCAGCTTTTATTAGGTTTCTGGACTTAACCATTTTATTTGATCTATATATAATCTTGAGAAGACTAAATCACAGGAATAAAAGATGTAGGACTGATTCTTAAATTGTTATAATGGAATTAAGTAGCAAAATTATGATTCAATGATGAATAATGATCAATAAACAACTTTAATACGAAGGAAAAAACTTTTCAGAACTCATTTTCTAAATAAATATGTTTTATTGGGTATACGTTCTGTACATTAATTAGAAACACAACGTTTCGAAAGCAAAGTGCTGCCTTTTTCAAGTTCAAAATTATCAAGACAACAAAAATAAAAGTACAAATAGTAACTAGGTAAGATCAAAAAATATATATTAATTCCTAGGATCGTAGAGCTCTGCCTGTGATTGATGATTCAATATCCACAGGTCTTCAGGAGATAATAATGAAGGTCTAAATAAGGAAATTGTCAACTCCTTGTGGTTCTAGGTCAATCTGGCTCTACTCTTTTTGGTTTGGCGCATAACTGAACCATCCACAGATCTTCAGGAGGTAGTGATGAAGTAACTCTTGCAAGTAGATTCGTAGATACAAATAACTTGAAATTATGAACAAATGATTGGTAGCCATGATCGATTAAGTTCATAACCGGTATTAAAATTCGAATTATTCGGTGATTTTTTTATTTCAATTGCTTCTCTTATAAGCCTCTTGAACCAATTGTTCTCTTTAGCCAGAAGCTTCGTTGTCTTGACAATTTTGTCTATTATATTTATATTTCTTTACACTTGAAAAAGGCAGCACTTTGCTGTCGAAACGTTGTGTTCTAATTAATGTACAGAACTTATACCCAATAAAACTTATTCAACTTTAATACGAATCATACCAAGTTTTGTTCTTGTTTTAGCAACGTCTGTTTTCTAAAAAGTACGTTTGACTTTTGATAGAGTTATGAGAGGCGTTTGGCGCAAAATGTCCGACCTAATACAGCACTAAGCCTGTCTTCAGAATGATAGGTCCTGACAACCCTTATTGCCCCTCATGTGTCGACGTGTCGACTATCCGTATTTCAAGCATTAACGAACGATTTTCATGTTTTTATGTATACCTCAAATCATTCTCACTAGCCCGTTAATTCTAAGAAACCTATTGAGAGAGCTTATTTTTTTCCCCTGGTTGCCTACCACATTTTAATAAGCTACGGATCAACCAAGAAATTTGATCATTATCTTAAGAATTCCAGCAGGGAAGCGAGGACACCAGACATCCTACACCAAAGAGTCGAAAATTGTGCTTTTGACTTTGTGACAATGTGCTCAAATTGCTATCTTATGAGTACTCCACGTATTACTTGTAATGTCTTAAAGAATCGGAGACTACACTCAATTAAATAGTTGTAGAAGTTCAAGTTCTCTTCCTCAGATAATTGGGATGTGTCATGAAAATAAAGTTGTAATTTTATATTATTTTTTCAATATATAATATCAAACTATGAGTGTAGAAACTATTCTTATAATTTATAAATGAGTATATTAATCATAATTAATATTTGAAATTCAATAAATTTTGAATAAATGAAAGAAGAGTTAAAACGCTTTCTAATTGGTCCGACATTCACGTGACGTCACTTCGGTAGTAAACAATCCAGCAGTTATATACTCAAGTGAAGTTTTCTTGTATATCGTCAATTTTTTATGAGAAAAACTATTTTAATATAAGCAATGTGTGTGAAAGATAATTTCACAAAAGCTAATTCAAGTAATATACCAGAAGTTGATCCATTCATGATTTATGAATACATAGTGGTTGATAAAAAATTCAATACTCTAGAAGTACGAAGTATTAAGTTATCAAAGTGAGCAGTTTTTTGAAATTATCTTCTCAGTATGCAAATTCTGTTACATCTTTTTGTACAAATCCAGTCGAGAATCATTTTGTGATAATGCTATACGATAGGCTATATGTGTATTCAACGCGAAAATAAAACTTGTATTGTGAAAGAAAGAATCACTCCAGGATACCTATTCTATAATTTTTCACGACTTTCCACCCACTTGAAGTGGTATATTAATGACGTCATATCACCTTCCACCGTTGAAGCATCTGAAGGTACTCGTACTTGCTTAAGTTTCTGGTTATATTCATCAATGTAATTATGCTGATACATCATATACCTATAGTTTGGAAATTTGTCAGATATTATAAATATGAACAATATAATAACTATTCATATTTTACAGTATTTATCGATGAGAATCAAAATATGGCTGCGTAATATTTACAGTTATTTAAATTTGACTTATTGCATTCTTAACGTAAGTAAGATTTCAAATTGATATTTGCTTACAAATATTATGAATTTTCATCTTATGGTAGGTTTATGCAGAAGAATTTTGTGAACTGTAGCCCACAGCTAGATATCAAATCAATCTCAAAATAAAATATGAAACACCATAACCTCAAACGTCAAAACATCACTATTGATAACATTCTATCAACACCTCTCTGCTCACAAAAATCTTATTGGGAGATTTTTTTTGTGTGTTAGGATGAAAATGAACAGATCAACACCTATAAGAAAAATTTTCTGATATAATTCTTGCAATAACGTTCAGTAATTAGTCTGAGTGAATAGGTAATCTGTGCTCTGAGCACCGAAGTGACGTCATATGTACATCGTGTACATCGATTGCGCTCGGGCGTTTACGGCTATTTCCGACGTACTCAAAACTTGAGGCTTTTGATTTATTAATAAAAAATGTAATGTTTATCGAAAAATTGTGTAAAAAATAATCACAATTCTCAATTTAATAAACTTTCATATGGTATTATTACTTTATATACGTGATAGAACCCAATTGGAATACTTGCTGTTACTAGATGTTGAATTTAATCGACTTTCCAAGATCCCATGAATATTTCGGTGTTGGTTGCTCCTCGTATCATTTGAAGCGTCATTGATCCTATAATTGTACCATGACGGCGCAGATGACAGTTATTGAACGCAATTTGATTGTGGGAAGGGTAAACTTTTCTGTACATGTTGGCGTGTCAAACGCAGAAGTTACAAGTGTTGTTGAACAGGGACTAAAAGTATTATGACTTATGATCCCTGTTTATAAATAGTCACAACGATACTATCTTTGTTATTGTTTATCATCAGCGTGATGACTTCCACAAGTTGGAAGAAATTGTATTTGAGCTAGCTCATCATATTTATATGTATTTCATTGCTTACAAATATGTATCAGGTCTTAGTGCACAATATTTACAATGAATTACGATGCATTTTCATCACGAAATGCAGGATGAAATTTAGTATATAATACAGGTCTTAAATAAGAAGAGATAATTGGTTAGTTCTGTGCATTTTGCTCCAGAAATACTTGCATGAATCAAGCATTACTAGAAAATTCATTGAAATTTACATATGAGTAATTGCGGTTTCATTTACTGCAACCGTTGTAACGATACCTCGCGGCTGGCGAGGTAGTCCAATCAACGAAAACCGAAATAGGCCAAATAGTGGAAACAATTCATGTACACGCCAATTTTGGCACAGATGTAGGGTAAGTTCTCCTCAATAACATACTAAAAGTCCGAATGAGTGAGAGTAGATCTAAAGGAGTAGGGATAGTTTGATGGTCTCTTTTTTCAGTTTTTTGTGAATAACTCGAGGACTTCCGCCTCTAGTAGAATAAGGATGATATACTAGACTATTTGAAAGAAAATTCTCTACAAAAAATGAATCACACATTTTTCCACTGGAATCACAACTAGGGGAGGTATGGGAAAAAGAAAATTGAAAATTATAAGAGAAATTATTTTTATTGTTACAAATCAAGTTTCCATTATAAATCACGCATTGATGACTCTACTACAGGTGAGGGTGATCATGTGATATTTAGTGAAATAATTGTGTGCTGAGAGGATCACAATAATGTGCGTCTGGAATTAGGTCAAAGCTTCCTTCCTTACTCTATTCAATACTAATTCTCTTCCTAGCGACGCTCGTTAGTGTTGTTAGGTTGGAGATTCTATTCTAGACTCAGATTTTTCAGGATTAAAAGTTCTTGAAATTCTTATTTACTGCTTTTTTCTTGTACTGAATATTCGATTGTAAATAAAAAATTAGAGCTATTAGAAACAGAATATTTTGAACACACACAGTTTGAGTTTCTTGCTATCAAATCCTTTTGTCTATATTCATCCAATGAGCAATAAGCTAATAGGATGATGTCCTGAACAAACACCGGTACTCAGCATTTTTGAAAGTATTAACAAAGCCTAAATATGACATGGCCACTCTTCCTCCAACCAGAGGAGCTTCAAAGCAACACTCGCTCAGAGTATTTATATCTGAGCGTGAGTAGGAACGTTTACATATTGCAACTTAAGAAAAACAGTAGCACATCTAAGAAGTACAGTTCTCTAAGAAACGGTATTGTTTTCTTTCAATTGCGAGCCTGTGGCACCAGACTGGGTTTGAGGTGCGCTGCGGTTGTCGCTGAACAAAGATTGCCTGCTCCGCTGTCTGTGGTGTGTAGATACTTCGGCTTGTATACGAACAGAGCCCCAATCGAAGGCAGCATCGATGATGATGAAAATATGGATGATGTATAAGATGCTCCCTACACTTAATGGTAAGAGGGAATTGGACTATATATGTATAAGATGCATTTTTGAGTACTTGGAAATAAATGTTTAAGAACAAGAGCCGATCATTCATATTTTTCCATTCCTTCACTCTCCATACATCTTTGAGTATTGAACCTAACAAAAACGTGTATTGGACTTCTTTTGTAGATCTTGAGCAAAAGAAATTCAGATCCAGGGGTAAAGTCTCCAACCTAACAACAATGACGAGTGTCGCTATAAAGAAGATACTGAATAGAGTAAGGAGGAAAGTTGTGACCTCATTCCCAATGGACACACATTATTGTGATTCTTCCAGCACACAATTTTTCCGTTATATATAACATTATTACAGTGACCTGTTGTAGAGTCATCAGTATGTGGTCTGAACATCATTAAAATCTAATTTATAATTATAAAAGATATTTTTCTTATGGTTTTTTATTTTCCGCCTCCCATATCACCTCTAGTACCGATGCAAATGAAAAAATGTGAGATGTTATTTGTAGAGAATTTTCTTTAGATTTATAAAGTGGATCAACCTTATTTTGCTAGAGGCAGTAGTTTTCGAGTAATTAACAAAAACTGAAAAAAGAGACCTTCAAACTACCTCCAATTCCTTAGCTCCACCCTCAACTATTATGATTTTGAGTACGTTATTAAGGACACTTCACCCTACATCTGTGTCAAAATTGATTTCTACATAAATTTTGCTCGCTATTTCTTCGCATCTCCTAAAGTGGACGGCTGGATAGCTCGAAGGGGAGGGTTAGGGTTGTCAATATAATATTCAGGAGGTAGGTGTCACAAAGAGATTTATTTGCACACAAATAAGTGGAGACGGTGAGTATACAACATATATTTCTCGTAGGAATAGGCACGAGGGATAGAATTGCTGAAAGCTAACGGCGACGTGGCGACTGTCCAAGATGTTTGCGGAGTTCGGTAAATTGACTTTAAAATTGTCTTCTGCGCTCGTGAAATCAAGCTGGTTTCCAAGTAGTGACTACGTTAATTAACAACATTGCGAAATTAACAGTGACTTCTTCAGCGATGACTCTACGTTAAACTGTTCCAACACTGTGAAATCAACAATGACTTCTTCAATGGTAATTCTACGTTAAACTGATCTAACACTATCGAATGAACAAAGACCTCTCAGCGGCGAAGCGACTTCTGAGATAATTCAACGCTCGTGGGGCAGGACAACTCCCGGACGGCAAAATAAACAGAATGGCCCGTAGTCAGGACGCGGTGTTAAGCCCGGTTCTAAGTCTGGTTTATGCATAACCATGACAACATGTCAAAACAGTGTTATAACCTAGTCGATTTTTAAACGTCGTCTTGGTTATGTTTAAGATAAACTCAGACCTGGGTTTAAAACTGTGCTCTGACTACGGGCCAATGACTTTAAGTTAAAAAAATAGCTAAATGATTTTAACTTCATGAAATAGCAGAATAAAAGTATGTTCTTCATACAGACTTACAGAGAAAAAACAATCGGACTCACAGTTTGTGTCAGACACTTGCACTAAACACAGACTTAGCTCCAAAACTTTAAACGGACATCGCACGGTGAACACTGCAGAAAACTTTGGAAGATTACTCAAAGAGCCACCTTACAAAGAAGTCGACTGAATTAGAACATTATTCAGCTTGTGCGTTTTGAATTAACTTGAATTTAGCGCTATAGAATAATGTGGAGGAGAAATAATTCAGCAAAAAGAAGAAAACGTTTCCAAAGTATCAATACCTTCAACGATAAAATTTTCCAAATTATTTGCAGCAGTAGCTAGGTATTTGCATCAGTATCTTACATTCCAAAATAGTCATATAATATTACCAACAGAATATTTACTCACAATTTTAGTTCAATTTCCGGTCGGTAGAGTTGCGTTTGTAAAATGTCGAAGGTCAGTTTTATTTCTGTCATGTCAGTACGGATGGTAAACGATACAGAAACAGAATATATGAACAAAGTATCTTCCAATAATTACAGACGGAGATATTATCGGTAAGTACATGACATAAACAAAGATAAGAAGATAATAAGAGTTGAATTTCAGGTATTTGAGGTTTACGAGAACTTAACCTATATTCAAACACATGTTCTATGACACAGAAAATAACTATTTTAAACGGTCGGACGGTACTCTGGTAGTGAGTAAATATGTTAAACAAGTACTACGACTTATAACATTTGTAGGAAGAAAAATAGAAAATGAAAAATTGTTGTTGTTAGTCTTAAATCAAAATACGGCAGCAAAAGGCTCTAGGATGTGAAATGATGTTTGAAGCCTTCAAAAACTGTATAGGTTGGTCACACCATGTACAAAACTTCAAATTTCTAAAAACTTTAAAGCCAGCTCTGGTCAATGCATTCATCCGATAACCAATATTTGCGGCCGTAAAGTCGTTTTCAGCCTTTTTGTTCTACAGACGTTTGCGTGCTCAAATTTAATATTTCACTTCAAATAAGTGTAGTGGGTTTCATTGAAATTCACATATGAATATATTTAAAAAATCTATCTGCATACGAAAACATTGTCGACCTTCTATGAAATGAAAACAATCAATAATTCAGTGTATTGCATTCTGCTGAATATTACCTTATTGATTCCTCGGTTAATTAGGTAGCAAATAAATTATGGATATTTTTTTTGTTTTGTGTTTTTGCTCAAAATATGTTCCAATGTTTAGTCCACAGAAAAGAGTCAGAGATATGATTATTATTCATACATCAGAATCTCAGATTTAGGTTTCGATTTTATAATCGAATTTCATACTCCTCATGAGGGTTCGTATTTTTTGAGATATGAAGATGATATTCTAATTCAATTTGAAAAATAACGCTTTCATATCAGAATTTATTGATTCATCACTTCCAACCACGAAACTGAGAACAAAAATAATCTCAGAAATAACACTCGAACGTAATTGTCACTGGAAGATTGATTGATTGAACTCACGATTTAAAACGATTCCTTTTCTGCTCTTGAATATCGAACCAATGGAGGACTCATTTTACAAGAAATGTTTGAAGAGACGACCAAAAAGTGATCATACAAAAATGTACCGTAAAATCTAGAGGATATGGAATGCATTACATGTCCCTTGATTGATTTGTGAACTTAATGCGCGATAATATTCAACCTCAAAAAAGATATCATTCTCATATTGGAGTTATCTCTGTAGGCTATGTGCAAGAGGGTGGAGTCTGAACAAATGGTAATGCGAGCGCTCGTGTGAAGCACCGTTATAAGCTTTGAACTTAATTTTTCAGAACACGTCACTGAGTATTATAGTTAATATAATTGCATACAAAATGGAAGAAATTAAGCATTTCGGGATCACTTGTTGTCTTCTAGGCTGTTCTGTTAAAAGTGACTCAAACAAAATAAAGTTCTGAAGATTTCCTGTACGGAACTATAACATCAAAAAACAAGCGAAATGGATCAAAGCGGTGAATAGAGTATTATCTGTAGAATCCGCTGTGATCAGCACAGTACTTTCCCGACCATAAATTTCATCGCTGTTCCAGAAATTTACTGTCGCATCAATTAATTGCATATTTCAAAGTGAAAGCTGTCATTGACAAAGTGACAGCTGCCATTGACATAGTGACAACTGTCATTTTTAAAGTGACAGTTTGCGGTAATTTTTTCTAGATTTTTAGGGTCTTAAATTCATCGGAACATATAATTTCAAAATTTGATCGCCAGAAATGTAATTTGAGGATGGTAATGTGGATTCCACTACTTAATTGATGATTTTCCATATCTAATAAGCTTATCTCCCCGAAAGCTTGAAATTGATACCAAACTAGACTTAATTTGGATGCTTTGTGAAAAAAAAACAATTGACACTTCTACTGAAATTATCTTCATAAGAGCTTCAATTCCCTATTTTTGAAAAATAATCGACGTATGTTTGCTTGTGATGTCAAAATATAAGTGATATTAATTCCAACTCTACATTATGATTCTCATTATTTTATTGGTTCAGAAAAATATAACAGATAATAACAAATGAACCGCTGATAATTTTGGAAAATGTTTTGTATGAATGTTGTGCCAAATCATTTAAAGATTGGTTATAGTTTTTTTATATTTCATGATGAATACTACCGTTTATGAATTAAACGCAGAAAACTAAAAAATTCCATCAATAAAGTTTTGATACTACTGATTGAAAAAAGCTCATCTATAAAATTTCACCATGATTTTTGATGAAAAACTGAAATGTGAAATATCAGTCGAAAATTCGTACGTGTTCTCAAGTTATCATGTTTTCATACAAACCCACAGGCAGACCGACAGACCAACTTTCTTTAAAATTATGTTTTCTGGCTTCAGTAAAGTCTAGAACGTGAACGGTTATTCCCAACTCGGCACATTCACAGGTAGTCTCTGCTAATGACTCCCCAACTCGGCACATACGAATATCTCAGGTACCTGCAATGATACCCAACTCGGCATACTTGCAGGTAGTCTGGGCATTCTAATGTTTTTAAATGAAATAAAATCAATTTTATAGTTTCTTTTTCATAATCATACAAAATTTGACTTGCAATAATACAAAATCAAAAAATAAGTAGGCTGCATCATACAATAAAAATAATAATTTCAGAGTGATCGTGGATTAACCTTTTTGTCGTTATTACTCGATCTCTGGACTCGCTCATAATATGGAAAAATGCTTTGCACTTTCGATTAACTCACCGCTACCTCACTTCACCACATAAAAATTTTCGATTTGATTTACTGAACTTATGTTGTTCTAGAATCAATAGTGTTTTTTCACGTTGGCTAGCTATAGTTGACGAATTGATTTCTTTGATGTTGTTGATTGAACTGTAAGATTGATAATAGATAGCTACTAAACAAAAAAATTTAATTTATATCTTTCTTAGGTGTTCAAGCGATAATAGGGATGGGTTTTTCTGAAAACACTTGTTTAAGATGTGCTGAGTTGGTCATAAGGATTACCACCAACCCTTGACTGATGTCCCATCGGGAGACTAAATGTGCCGAGTTGGGGTGTGCCCAACGTGAAAATTCATTAAAATTATGAGCTGTCAAAAAATTACGACTACAATACTTCCCCTATTTATAGGTCGGAAAAGTAGTAACAGAGATGTATATAATTCAATTGATAAATTTCCGGATGCACATCGCAAATTATCTTGTTGCTAAAATTTTCAGACACATTTTGGAAAAAAATTCAGAAAATAAATGAATCTTAATGGAAAATTTTAATTCTCGGATGGAAAATGATGATGCGAAAATAGAAGATGTGATAGGGAAAAATCGAGAAAAGACAAAAAACAATTATGGAAATGAATTTATAGATTTCTGCCGAGTCAACGAATTAGTGATAATGAATACAGTGCTCACGCAGAAAGACATTTATAAAATATACCAGAGAAGTAGAAAGCATGAAAGAAAGATTCATTATTGATTATGTGATAGCTAGTCATAGTTACAGACAAAAAATCGAATATGATTGGAAACCAATCTGGAAACTATAAACTATATACTATAAAGGTAGGAGAGAGAATATTGAGACCAGAAGATTATAGAAGACTTAGTGTAAAGACATATGGAATATTTTTAAGAACTTCGTGCGAGAAGCTACGAAGGAAATATGTGGTACAAATGAGACAAATATAAACAGAAAACAAACAAATTGGTGGAGCTAAGAAAATCAAGCGGAAAGAATCAAACAACAAAAGTGGAGAGCATATATTCATAATAAAAATCAACTGAACTATAAAACATATAAATTACAGAAAAAAGAAGTGAAGGAAATAATATAAATAGAAAAGTAGAAAGAATGGGATGAGTCAAATAGAGCAAAACTACAAAGAAAATAACAAACTGTTCTTCAAAGTTACCAAGAACCCTTGAAACAAATAAAAAATAAAAATGGTCAGATTTATGATGAACAACAAAGGAATCAAGGGATTTGGAAAGAACACTGAAGAATTACTGGAAGTCGAATCAGAAAAAGAAATAGAAATAATTAAAAACAAGGAAATTGGAGAATAGATAACAATTGATAAAATAGAAGATGCAATCAGAAAAAGAAAAATTGGTAAAGGAGTAGGATATGACGAAATTGAACCAGAACGAATAAAATATCTACGAATATGAGGATTAGAGATGATACATTGTGACGAAGCTAGTGCCTACAGTTCGTCCCTAAGAAGGGTTAATTCCCAGAAACTTGAACATTTATAGTATTTCTGTTGGACATTTCTAGTGCTCGCACCGCGAACATAACCTACAAATAATAGTGGATTGAAACAGTTTGTGAAAGAAGATAATAGCTATTTATGTAATTAGTATATAATCTAGAACTTTATTGGACGAGCCGCTGGTTATGGACGAGCGAGCAGCGCGAGCGAGTCTAATAAGGAAGGCGAGTCTATAAAGTTTGTTTATGTACGAATTACATACAAAGCTTTATGTTCGACTGCTCTAACGACGCAGGATATCTTCTGAAAGTATTTCTTGATTGCCCTATTCAAAAATTCGGTGAGTATAACTTGGTGTGCTTTGCTAGTATTGCTATTGTTACAATTGTTTTTACTGTTTGTTTGCAGATGTCAAAAATATTAAATACAATTTAATAGTAAAAATTATTAACTTTAGAAAGTGTAGAAGAGATTAAATACGATAGAAAAGAATAAATGGATACTTTAGAAAGATTAGAAGAGAATAAATACGATAGAAAAGAATAAATGGATAATTCAGAAAGCGTAGAACTATTGGCAGCAAGTGTCAAAGAATTACAAACATTGAGAGAAAAATGTTTTTGTAACAAGAAGAATTTATCTTCGGGTCTGAATATTCGCGACAATACCAATTGTGTTATAAGTATTCATCACAATAATAAATGATATGTTGATTTAATTGTTTGAATTTATTTCATGTCAATAAAGAATATATTTTTGTGACATTGTTTTGACAGTGACAGTTCCGTCCAATTATATAAAGTAAAAGTCCTAGTCCAATTAAGTGGCACATTATGGGCACTAAATGCAACCATAATCTACATGATTATGATGCAGTCGAACATAAACTTACTTACGTAACATCATTTACTGAGTTAAACAGTGTGAATTGAGTGTTAGACTAATTATCAAGACCATAATTAAGTGTTTAAATAAGTTTAAGTTATAATTGTTGGACATCTGTCAGATTTGACAGATAAAAGCGCCATTGCGCAGAAATATGTATAACCAAGACGGCGGCTATACGGATAATTTTCAACTTTGTGATAAGAGATGGCGCTGACGACACTTAATCGTTCTACTGTCACAAAGGCACTATGGATTTCATAGGGCTGACTTGCATTTCCAATGTAAAGCAAGAGCTGCTAAGTACTCTCAGTATGCACTCTTTACTTCTCTGAGTCTGTGGGTTCAGATAATGGAAGCACCTTCCTTGTGGAGCGCTACGCTATCTAATTCCCAAAAGACAACTGAATTTGAATTAGATTTTCAGATTTAGTTCATTTCTTATAAATGTGGACTGGTTGGTAGCCTTGTTGGGTTTGAATTAGCACCTTCTTCGCGAAGCGCTTGTTCGACAATGAAATCACCCAGGGCCTAGAATAGGCTGTTCTATTCATTTTGTAAATTATATTTGAAAAGTTCTAAATTTTTTTAAAAACGCAATCTCTCTCAAAACTAATTTCTATTTGTTAAATAATTGTTTATGATAAATTAATCCGTTTTGATTATTGTTTGATTAATGATTTATTACCTTGCATTTGTTTTAATTAGATTGATGAGTCAATCTGTTGTAAATATTGTTTCGTTTGTTTCATTTATATTGCTTTGATCAAATTAAATTCCTGAAACTCATTCTGTGGTTTCATTTTAGGGAAAATATTTTTACATTTCAGAACCGGACTTCCTTTGATAAAAGTTCCAGTGTTTTGCTTCTTTTAAAATAAAAAGATCCTGGCGCCCGAGCATATAAAACCTCATGTGAGTAAGTGAGGTGGTAAAGTGTGAGTAATGTATGAATTGTAATTACAACTGTCATTGTGGTTGTTGTGTTTATATGAGTCAAGTTAAAATCTTGCGTTGTTTGCTCTTTTGTTTATAATACATTACAAATTGGCTTATTTTGATTTGACGTTACAAATTGGCTTTAGATTTATACAAGTTGCCATCAATTTACGTTGCAACATATTTTATTCAATAAAATTTGGGAAAGAAGCAATATACCATAAAATTAAGAAAAGACGATAATTATGCCAATTTTCAAAAATGGGTGACAAGAGAACCTGCAAAAAATATAGGCGAATATTAATCTTGTGTGTAGTTGCTGAATGGTTTGAGGCACTACAAGAAACCAAATTAAGAAAAGAAATTGAAGAAGATATAGGAAAACTACAAACTACAAATTCAGACCAAGATATTGCACACAGAACCATATACAGCATCCGGCAATTCATAGAGAGAACGTTACACTTAAGCAAGAACTGTTTATATGCTTCATCGATCAAGAAAAGACATTTGATTAAGTGGACAGAAAACTCATATGGGATATACTTGAAAGAAGGAGAACAGATGAAAAATTATTGAGAGCAGAAACTACGTGCGTACTAGCAATTGTATATCTCAAGAATTCATTACAACTAAAGGCCTAAAACAAGAGGCAATTTGGGTCCATTTCTATATGTAATATATATTGTCACAGATTTTATTGTGATTTATTTATTATCCCAGGTTACAGTATGTAAATCTTTACTTCACAAACTCGTATGCTTACAATATCGCTCACAGTTACTGGTATTGAATGACTCCTCTCTCCTAGCTCATGCTGTCATATACCCTATTCAACAATGGGCCAACATCAAATTGTCTAACAGTTGATGCCTGGCAACCATCGAACATCTAGTAACCATAGGCTGTCAATCACGTCTGATATTCGAACATCGACTTGGTCAATACTAAGTAGGATTACAATTACAATAAATTATTGGCTAAATAATGGATTCAAATAGATAATGCGAACTAACTACTTGTAATATTTCACATGTGTGACAATATATTGACGAAGTATCAAAAATGCTCATCCAAGGTTACAGAAAATGCAAATGGAAAACTTGAATCTCTATAATATAAGGATGTCAGAGTCCTTGTTTGCCAACGACATGGCCATTTTTTAAGCTACCCAGGACAGATAACAAACAAATCTAAGTGTATGGAGAGACGAATTGAGGAAGGCAAATATGATAATTATTGGAGAAAAACAAAAGTGATGGCAATATCCAGAGAAACTGGAACAATTAGGATAAAATTGAACGAAATTAAAAAACAAGTAACAAGTTTCAAATATATAGGGAGTATAATCGAAAGCAAGGCACGATATTAGAAAGAAGTAAACAATAGAGTACAAGCGGCGACAAGAACCTATCACTTCCTAAGAACAAAGATTTTCAGCCACCAAAGGAAAAGTGGAAGAAATAAGTTGAAAGTTCACAAGACTATTGTATTATCGACTCTGATATATGAGAGCAACTTCTGGATACTTGATCAAAGAGAAAAGCGTAAAATACAAGTAGTACTAATGAAGTGTCTCAGACGAATATGAGTGACCGAAATGGATAAAATAAGAAACGAAGAAATAAGAAAGAGACTCGATATAATAACAACAGAGAGCAGACAACTAAAATAGTTTGGTACCTCAGTAAGGAGAATAGAGTGTTTGATACATTCAAACGTGATCCGCAAGATCATCGGCGACATAGTTTGAGGCTATTCTGTCGATTTGAACGCATTCAGAATTATAGAGTGAAATAGATGAGTTCATTTATATTATATCCAAGATATTGGATCCGACCTGCGATATATCTATATTATTATCGAAGCTGAAATGAGTATGGTCCAGAAATAGTCTAAGGTTATTGCAGGGGAAGGAATAAGACAAGTTGGATATATCACGTTGCTAGAACAACAATTGTATCGACATTTGTCGTCCCTCAAGTGAATTTTCACCAACATTCCTTAAAAGAAAGCTCGATGGGTTGTTTAGGAAATAGGAACAAATCTGTATGTTTGCAAGAATCGGACTTTGTACTCTCCATAAGACAATCAACAAAACACTTTTAGTCTAGTGAAACTGATAGAGCTCCAATAGTTTCAGATGATCATGCATTCAATTCTTACATTTCAGTAATTGACTATTGTGAAAACAATTCTATGATAAAACTGTCTCTTCCATTCCACATTCTTTACAAACCGTAGCCATAGTGTAGAGGGATTTTTGAACTACTCAAAAAATATTCAATAACACAGCATCAATTTATTAAACCTAATTCTCGATCAAATACTAGTAGTAATATTAAACAGATTCTCTCGGGAACCGGTGCGCTAAATTCTATGAATCAATTACTCATCGGTATATTCAATGAACTAGTACAAAGACACATTCCAAGAATCAAAATTCATTACATGATTAGTTGATGCTACTGATGTATCCATGTCAAACAGGATGAAAATAAACTAGGTTACTTGATGACAGTCAAGTACTTGGAAATGTTGGAGCTAGCAAAGTTGTTGACCAAGCAATATCAATCAGAGTCGAGCACTTCAACAGATATGATTCAATCACCCGAGCAAATAAAACATTCTCCCAAAGGAGACAGAACTGGAAGAGAGGACAGTTTGAAAGGTGAAACTGCTGTTCTAACAGATACCCCTGGAAACTTTTACTCTGAGAAGCACAGAGTAAAGAGCAGAAATAGAAGTAGTTCTTTGAAGGTGTGTACAATAATTGCTTGATTTGCTATGATTCTTATCCGGAAAGTGGAGAAGATTGAATTTGGTGCATTAGTTACAAGCTATAAGCGTATATAGGGTACAAAATTGCATTGCCTCTATTTGTATCAGCTGGCTTACAAACTGATGACTAGCATGAATAATCTGTATAAAATGATATATTTTTCAATATCAAAAAATTTAACAGTTAAAAATTTAATCCAGATTACATTTTTTCATTGGGGGTTCTATCGATAGCACTCATGTTTTAATCAACACATCATACAAATATCATCCTGATAAAGTTTTCAGAAGCGAATTTGATGAACCTAGTTTTCGGTCACTTTGTCGAATAAATCCGCATTCATTTCACAAATCATGTTGGTTTTCAAGTCCCTTACTCTTTAGACCAGAGACTTCATGTGATCCTATGGAAAATTATTTGATGGTGTGGAATTGCAGTTTTTTGTAGACCAAGCATCTATTCGATGTAGTTCAATACTAACATCACGAGAAATCAATGTTTCAGAATTTTTTTTTCCCAATAAGTCAGCAATTTCATGGGAAAAATGACATGTTGAAAAAACGTGCCATCCAAATCCCTCAATTTTAAGTGATACCACCAAAATCCTTCGATGTTCGATATCTTTCACCGTTTATTGACAACACTGGCTCTCACAGCATCAATGTTGTCTTGTTTTATTGCATTTTGTCGTCGCTGTGGTGTTCTTTCATTATGTAGAGTAGACTCAATCTCCAAATTTCTCACGATTCGACGAACTGCAAGTACCGTGAGAAGATCAATTACTACTTACTTGTACTAAGTACAAGAAAGTATTATGAAACCGATAAAATTCACCTATCAAGATTTTGATGGAATCTATTTTGAGCATCCCTGAATCAATTTTGACTATTTTTGGCTTGATGTCGGTACGAATGTTCGTGCGTGCGTGCGTGCGTAACTCGCAGATCTCAAAACTGGTTGAACGTATAATGTTGAAATTTTGTATTTAATACTGGTATAGGGTCTTGTTGTGCATCTCGCATTATGGTTCCAATCGTCTGTACCAGAAGTGCACTTTACTTGAAACATTTTTCGAGTTTTACTAATAAATCCAGAATGATCAACCGTAGTAATTGAAATTCAGTATTTGAGCATGATGTTGTATCAGAATGGTTATCTGCTATTCTTGTATGAATCGGACAGGCCAGAAGTGTACTTTACCTAAATTGTTTTTAAATGTTGTTCTTAAATCTAGAATTATCATCCATAGCATATTGAAATTCAGTGTTTGAACTTGTTGTAGTATCAAAATAGTTATTTACTATTTTTGTATCAATCGGTCAAGTCGGGAGTGCATTTTATGAGTATAAGAGACATTCAGAATTTGCGGTATGAAACAATCAGTTCAATTGAAATGATAAGGTAGGCAATGATAATCTGTTGTCAATTTTTTTATTTTGTTTGACATTTCAAATGTCAAAATGCTTTACCCTGAATTTAATTTTGTTAGCATAACAAAAGCGACAAAATTGGATCAGAACAGGCTTTTTATACAAATTTGAAATTAATTTTCATCATGTTGGTTACACGGTTCATCTTTAATTTTAACATAATTGAGCTCCAAATATACATACTTATCAAACCTCTTGGAGGCATAAAAAACAAAATGAGGCACTGAAATCTACGATCATCTGACGGTCTGAAAGTACCGAGGAAATATTGTGAAACCGACAAAATTCACATATCGAGATTTTGATGGATATATCCGTTTTGAGCATCCCTGGATCCATTTTGACTAGTTTTGGCTTGATGTTGGTACGTATGTACGTATGCGCGTAACTCACAAATCTCAGAATTCGTCAAACGTATAATGCTGAAATTTTGTATAAAAGACTGGTATAGAGTCCAGGATCTTGATGTGCACCTCGCATTATGGCTGCAATCGTCTGTACTGGAAGTGCACTTCACCTGATACTTTTTTTGAATTCTCCGCATAAATCTAGAATGATTAGCCGTAGGATACTGGAATTTAATAATATGGATAGAAAATAATTATTTCGAATGAGGTTTTGGATATTAGAGATATATTTTTGGAGCGTATATTTCACAATGATGAAATGTTAGATTCTGTTCAACACAACTGTCAAGAAATAATAGTCTTCACGTAGTAATAAGCTGTATGACTTTTTGCTCTGAAATTGGATTTTATTTCATTCATTGATTCATTTCTTCAATTAGAGTAGGTTTGCTCGCCGCTGTGCGACAACAGAAAATAATTAATGTCCAATAGAGTGTAATTACTTATCATTCCATAAATATCTTTCCTATCCATCTTAAATACACCGTAGTGGAAGCAGCAAAATTGCAATGCTAACGACTTCAGGTTTAGATAAGTGGTAGAGATATGATGGTGCAATTTGTGCTGTACAATAACCGTACATTCGACGTATCTAATTCATCATTTACTTGTTGTTATATGCACGTATTTTTTATACATGTTGTCTCCTAGTTCCTTGTCTTCAAATATTTAATTTTTTTTTCCTTGATTTCAAAATGAGTGATCCAAATGAAAGACAGCTAACTCTTAATTTTAAAACTGACTGAATGAAATCATTTTGTTCCTCCACTTTCATATGTAATGAATTGTTGTGCGGCAGTGACGTTGCAGTGCCGAAAGACTTAACGTAGAATGTCACTTCCAGATAATTCATGCTACTCTTGATACGAGCTATCCACTCGTATCTGAATTAAAAAGGAAGAAAATAGATCAATTAAAATCACTACCATATTTCCAACAGTCAGTTTTTACAAAACCTGTAGTGAGATCTAGAAATGCCACTTTTGCTTCTTCAAAGGTTTTTCACATGCTCGCAAAGAAAGTAAAAGCTTTGACAGGATGGTGATTTGTTGGAAGCACCTTTTCTGATTGGTGCCGATTGCTCGTCCCATAAATTTTCCAACAAACAGGCAATTATATCAGCAATACAAGACACTATTATCAGATAATATTGTCAGAAGAGCTACTTGAAATCTTATCCATCAAGAAACGAACAAGAGGTGGGGATATTCAAAACATATTTAGGGCATATACTAGGATCCGGTTGCATAGTTCATTGTTTATCCAAAGCCTAGCTTAATTATCTCAATAGAAAATAGCAAAGACGATGCAGCCGGGTCTGAGACGTTTCAGCGCCACTGATTCGGCGCGGTGGCTCCGTCACCGAGGCAGTTAAACGCTGGCCGGTTCGTAACTAACCGCCGTATAGAAACAGATTGATACTTGAACTATGAATTTAAGCTCTACGTGTGGAATTTTGTGTAACTTGAAACAGTGGTTTTGTTTTCAACCGGCTGGTGCTGAATTGACCGGCAAAGAATCGGTGGCGCTCAATGTTTCCGATACATCCAGGCCTGAATCTATAAATATGCCTCTTTACAAGCTGTCTGCAATAATAAATATTGTGGCACCAGTATTAGTTGTTAATAACAATGGATTTATTGCCTCTGGAAAGAAAGATGAATTATTTCTTAAATCAATATCATATTGTGTTATCTACCAGGAAGCTTTGTATGGTAGAATACTACCTTCCAGACATGTCACGAAGATAGTTGACTTCTTTCAAGCAGCTTCTCAGTAATACCGCTCTTTCAAGCTTCTATTGGAAAATCCTGTAGATCTTGAACACAGTTTGCTTACTGAAGTACGTTGACTTAGTAACGGTGAACGTTTTGCAAGATTTATGAAGCTAGTTGGAAGAATTGAAAAAAAATTTGGATACCAAGTAACAAGATTTCATTGAACTAATGATTTTTTGCTGGCTGATGGATTTTTGTTTTATCACAGATATAATGAAAAACTGAGTAGCTTACTTAGAGCTGCAAGATAAACACAGCCATTTAGCTATAATGACTGGATCTTTTGAAACAAGTGATACTCCAACCTGTCGTTCAAAATAACTCTGTATGCCGCTCAGAATTATTATTCAATCATCATTTTTGACCAATCAGAAGCTATTAGCTTGGTTCCCATTGTTATTTCCTGAAAATTTAGATATTCACTTCTGGCTTTGCGTTTGACGTTCCATAATTTCAGCTTCCAAAATTGTTGGAGAAAGTATAGTCTACAACATGTTAAGGATGGCGTATCCCATACTTGCGAATCGTATTCCTCGCCTTCGTCTAGCAATAAAAACTTCTCGCTCGTTTGGCGGAAGGGTCATTCCAATACTTGTTGTATAATATACTATTTCATTGAGTATTATAGTTTCGCATGCCCAACTATAAAAATTTCATTTGAAAAAGTAAATGATGCTCGTCAAATAATAAGTAAGCCAGAAAATGCCCTCAAGTACAAAAAGGTTGAGAATACCGGAGTGTAAACTTTCTATTTATTTTTTACTTATCTCATCTAATACAATTGCAACAGATCGTGTAAAAATTGAGACTGAAAAGGTGTCAACTGTAACAAGAGTTGCTATGTTACATTCATATTCCATGTTTGAATATGAATAGAAGTAAAGTACATTAGATCCAAAAAGGTAATATATATATATATATATATATATATATATATATATATATATATATATATATATATATATATATATATATATATATATATATATAGATATATATAGATATATATATATATATATATATATATATATATATATATATATATATATATATATATATATATATATATATATATGACAAACAAGATATCAATTCCAATTGATGTAGAATCAAAGCAGAAAACTGAAATATGTAAATTTTGTTATAATTGGCAACAGTTTCCCCTATTTATATTCATCGTTTCATGTAGACTGACAAGGATTATCATATTTGTGATAGTTTGTGGATATTTATTCCCCAATATAATTCAACCAATGTAGGTGACTAGTTTATTCGTCAACAAAGAAGCTTATTTGATTTCAAAGTGCATTCGTATGCACTCCGGTTCATGATTTATATAAAATTCAATTTATTTCCTTCTGTACATTGGAGCAAAAAAATGTCTGTTTTTCTGATAGAAAAATATCAATCTGTTCTATGTAAATTGGATTGGAGGAGTATTTTTCTCAAAAGAAACATTCATCGACGTCGTTCAATTGTTATTTGAATTCTAGTTGAATTATATTTTTCTTCAATCTTTTTTAATTCCACGGCATTCAAGCTGAAAGTCGAACGGAAAAATAACTTTCTACAAACTATGTATAGAAGGATTTATTTATTTATCCAAGAGTTGATTTTTTTTTTTAACTCAAAGTTTTGGTCTCCTTTGGACGATACTCAGGAAAAAGCAGTTCGTATTTGGAATTCAACACATCATTCTTTTTACTCCTGAGAATAATTTAAGTGAGACCGAAACTGTAGAGTAGGAACAAATATTAAACTCTGGACTGAATACTTGCATTCAAAGTACCAAATGTTCCATGAATTTATAAATAATAGTGCAATTCTGTACAAATCTCTGTGTCCAACATATCTATTGATCCATTCAAATTTATTAATCTCATATATTTATAAGCTTACATAGAAGTGCAACATAATTCTCATCAACAATACGCTTTTTCATGGTTTTACATTCTCTATCGAAGGTTAGACAGAGTTGAATCGAGTATATATAGTCTAATTGGATCTATTTCAATGTCCCTAACAAACATCGAATATGATATTAACCGATTGTATATCTAACTTTTAAATTATTCGAAGAAAAACGCGAGAAAAACAGAGGTTTTATTTTCAATTTTGATTGATTTAAATTATTTGCCTATCATCAAAAATGAGATGTTTGTTGTGCTCTCTAGTGGTAGGAAATAGAAACTGTCTATGGCAATCCATATCTTAATTTTAGATTTACCCAAAAACTGAATGATTGATATTCATTTCGAATTGTTAATTACACATTATGAATAATTTTCTGTTACACGTGTATCGAAAATACCCTATTACTGAATTGAATTTTGTTTGGATTGTTCTCAAACTATAAAATCGATAATTAATAACTCCCAATTGATGAGGAATTGATGAATTATAATTTATGGATGCTGTTGGTATTCTATATTTTCATTGTAATATGTCATGATAATTTATTTTCGTATAATGTATGCATTTGCTGTACACGTGATAGCTCGGTGAATGTGAAAAATATCAATAAAATAAATGACGTGAGCTATTAGTCCAAGAGCCCGCTCGGAAATACTACCTTGAATCGTAAGACGATTCGTTGTGAAAACATCACCCTTAAAAGTCAACGGTGCCATTTTAAATTCTGCCAGAAGCAATTAATATTAATTATTCATTATGTGAATTTAACGCACAAACTCCTTTTCATGTTAGACACTTGGAAATAACACTGAAACATGTATTTTTATGTGTAAAACAAGAAAAACTCACGGTGCCGAGTCTCATTCTGCCACAACCCCCGGCACCGTGGCTTCAAAGTGGTTGGAAATATCGATAAAGTACGTTTTTCTGTTAGACGAAAAAGTCCTATACAAAAACTGTAGCCAGAGACCTGAAGAGTTCAAAGAACCAACGGTGCCGACTCTCATGTTGCCAAAAGTCCTCGGAACCGTGAATCAAAGCGGTTGCTCGCGCGGTCTATTTTCAGTCTGAATAAAATTTGCATACATCTATTTTTTATACAACAGTACCTTAAAAGGGAGAGTGTGAGTTATAGTATGGAATAATATCTGATATACTTCCATCCTATCATCTAAGAATGATTAAATCTAGAGTGAATAAGTTTTTAGAATGAATGCATACCGTTTCAATTCCGGTGAACTGATAGAAGCAGAGAACAAATGTATAAATGAAATGAAATCAATCAATCATCGAAGCATAGCAATAAAAAATTGGATTAGGTGAGCTTCATACTTACTTGTATAAAGTACAAGTAAGTATTGTGATACCGACAAAATTTATTCACATTTCGAGATTTTGATGAAAATATTCGTATAATGTTGAATTTTTGTATTTTAGACTGGCTTAGGATCTAGTTGTGGTCCTCGCAATGTAGTTACAATCGTCCGTCTCTACCGCAACTTTTTCTTGATTTTCCGTATTAATCCAGAAAGATTAGCCGTGGGATACTGAAATTCAGTATTTGAAATTGCTGTAGCATTTGAATGGTTATCTCTAATTATTTTACCAATCGACTGAACCGAAAGTGCACTCTATATAAGACTCTCCGAATTTTCCACATAAATTGAAAACAACAAAAAATTCTGAAACATTCAATTATTTAAAAAATTAAACAATAATTTAACGGAAATTACGGTGGTTGTAGGGCAGAAACACTTCAGCAGAAAAGTTTCATTTAGATGTTATTTTTATTTAAAGTCCTACAACCACCGTAATTTCCGTTAAATTATTGTTTTATCCTCCAACAAGTCGGTGTTACTTCTTTTCAAAATCAAAATTCAATTATTTGTTCCACAGAATAAAGTAGAGAATTAATTGTGACTAAGTTTATAGATGGCGCTGCATATAGTTTTTACTTTTGCAGTCCATCTATCCATATGAGTTTGAACACTTTGGGATCCAAGCCTTGACTATCTTGGGTTCTTGGCTAAACTGTACTGACGAGTCCTAATAAGGACGAAACACGTGTATACAGTTGCTTCCCGATCTGAGATGATGGTGTCAAAACCAATACTTAGATTTGAAATTTTGTGGAACAAATAATTGAATGTCTCAGAATTCTTGGTTGTTTTCAATATATGTGGAAAATTCGGAGAATCTGTTATATAGAGTGCACTTCCGGTTCAGTCGATTAGTACAATAATAAGAGATAACCATTCAAATGCTACAGCAATTTCAAATACTGAATTTTAGTGTCCCACGGCTAATCTTTCTGGATTAATACGGAAAATTAAAGAAAAATTTCTAGTGAAGTGCAGTTGCGGTACAGACGGACGATTGCAACTGCATTGCGAGGAGCACAACTAAGCCAGTCTAAAATACAAAAATTCAACATTATATGAATATTTTCATCAAAATCTCGAAATGTGAATTTTGTCGATATCACAATACTTACTTGTACTTTATACAAGTAAGTATGAGGCTCACCTAATTCAATTTTTTTATTGGTTTGCTTCGATGATTGATTGATTTCATTTCATTTATACATTCATTCTCTGATTGCTTCTATCAGTTTACCGGAATTGAAACAGTATGCATCTATTCTAAAAATTTATTTACTCTAGATTTAATCATTCTCAGATGATAGGATGGAAGTATATCAAATATTATTCCATACTACAACTTACACTCTCCCTTTTAAGGTACTGTTGCATAAAAAATAAATGTATGCAAATTTTATTCAGACTAAAAATAGGCCGCGCGAGCAGCCGCTTTGATTCACGGTGCCGAGGACTTCTGGCAACATGAGAGTCGGCACCGTTGGTTCTTTGAACTCGTCAGGTCTCTGGCTACAATTTTTGTATGAAATTTTTTCGTCTAACAGAAAAAGGTACTTTATCGATATTTCCAACCACTTTGAAGCCACACGGTGCCGGGGGTTGTGACAGAATGAGACTCGGCACCGTGAGTTTTTCCTGTTTTACACATAAAAATACATGTTTCAGTGTAATTTCCAAGTGTCTAACATAAAAAGGTAGTTTGTGCGTTAAATTCACATAATGAATAATTAATATTAATTGCTTCTGGCAGAATTTAAAATGGCACCGTTGACTTTTGAGGGTGATGTTTTCACAATGAATCGTTTAGAATACGTAAGAATCGTCTAACGATTCAAGGTAGTATTTCCGAGCGGGCTCTTGGACTATATATTTCACGGTATTGGTTTATTGTAAATATGATCGCAATTGCAAAAATTCTTCGCCGCGTGCAGTCAACTTCATTCTGGACAGTAATGATGGTTGTTTGGTCCTTGTAGCATACTATACTATTCTCTTTGTTTACACTATTTCTATTTCAAAATAACTTGCTATCAACTTCTATTTTCAACCAACAGATAACACTAGAAGCAATTTTTCATGGCGAATAAACTTGTAGTAATGAATAATATGAAAATGCGATATCTCTTTAATTTTGTATATTCTCAAATATTTTCGCTTAGCTCACTTTCCGGTTCAATATCATATCTTTTGTGACCTCAAATTATTTTACAAGCACAACAGTAATTTCTATCTGTAAATAGGGAGGACATCAATTATTTTCATGCAACTGACTTTTTGTAAGTGATAGCTCGACTGTCTTGTCAAGTGCAAAAACTACCCACACGCGGAATCTGAGTTGAACATGTATTACATTTCAAAAAATCTTTGTTTCTCTTTGAATATTCGCTATGTCATGTCCGCACGTCACTTCTCATGAAATAGAGAATCTAATTCGTGCACATTATTCAAATCTTGAGTCTGAGGGAATTTTTTAATTCTTGAAAGTTAAATCTTGTTATGTGAGACCAATGTCGAATTTGCTCTTCTTTATCGCTGAATGTTGTTTCTTTGACTCATTTTGTAGAAGTAGTTGAATATTTCTACTATTCTTATATAAATAACCTGAAAACGTAACACTAAACGCTGTCAAATGGCTAGCGTAACTTAACGTCGACTATCGGCGTGAACTTGAATCAACGTTCAGGTTCAGAATACGAAAATGACAAAATGGGAGTTGAGTTCACGTTAACGCTCGACGTGAATTAACGCTTGGTTACAGAATCCCTATGATTATCATCAAAGTGAAATTAATATCATTATAGTCAAATAATGAGAACTACTTGGGTCTAACAGCACGATAATAATAATAATAATAGTTTAGCTCTCCAGGCCTTGTAGGCCCTTGGCTTGTTCGCCAATTTCTCTCCACACCCCTCTATTTGTAGCTTTTTCTTCCCATCTATTAATTTTTAAGGTTATGCTAATTTTCCTATACCTTCCTCTTATTCTTATCTTGCACATTTTGTCCGATATGGTTTCAAAATCTATTACTGCCTCCATTAGCTTCTTTTTGATCATAAAACCTACTCCATAATATTTTGTCTCCCAACCACTATTGAAAATTACGTAATCTTGTAAGAGAAAAATATTATTTCCTTTTTGTTTGGTCTCTTGAAGGCATGCTATATCTATGTTATAATTCTTAAATACTAATTCCAAGTTGTTATATTAGCCTGTGGTATTTGTCCCTTGGACATTCCAAGTTACTAAATTCAAAATGAGATTGTTCTTATTTCCAATATTCGTTGTCCTCTGACATTGCCGGTTCGATTCCATAGTCGAGCTTTCGTGTCCGTTTAATCGTTTTTTGACCGCGTTGGAATGCTTTCCATCTGTTGTTCTAGTTTACCAAGCCTCTCATCCCAAATATAGCTCTTATTGTCTACCACCAGTTTGTTGTAGTATATTTTGGTTTTCTTCCCAGTGTTGTTTTCCTCCTTGGCTTTCTTTCTGATTGCTGCCTGCATAGCTCTTTCTTCCACTGTCCAGTCATTGTCTATATATATTTCTTTGCCCTTCAGTTTCCTCTTTTCCTTCATAATGTTTATTGTATCATCATAATCTTCTACTTCTGCTATGATTACTGGTGATTTTCCCTTACTTTTTATTTCTGTGGCTGTTTTTATTGCGCATTTAATCTTTAGCTCCTTTTCAACAAACTCCTCCACAATTTCTTTTTGTTTTCCTTCATTTGCTGAAATACCTTTAATTATAATGTTCTTTTTTCTGTTTCTCTTGTCTTGGTCTTCTATTCTTTTGCGTAAGGACTGTATTTCTCTTTTAAACTCTTCTTTTTCTTCATTCCATTTTTTCTCTTTCGCTCCAAATTCTTATTTTTTATTAATTTGATTTTGTATTCCCTTCATTGTTTCATTGATGTTTAGCATTATTGTTTTTAATTCTTCCATCTCTTCTAAATTAGTATTCGCTTTAACCGGAAATCTTTGCGATAGTTTGTTTTTCTTAGGTAAATTTGATTCTTCTTTTGCAATTTCTTCTCGCTTCCTTTTTCCCCATGAACCACTGCGGTCCCTGGGTAAATTATTCATCAGCTTCCTGTTTGTTCCGCCACTGGCTACTCTTGCTCTGTCACTGCCTGGCGTGCTATTACCAATTCTACGATTCCAAGGTCTTTGTTTTCGTAGATCTCAAAAATTTTATTAATGTAAGTTAATGCCAATATTCCTTTTCCAGGGTGATTATGTATTATATTTGTGTGCTCTACTCACTTTACTCTATCACTATTCACCGAATTCGTTATTGTTAACACAGTAATTCCACTTAAAAACTGAATTTTTACTGGTGTTAAACGCTAACACAACTTATCTGTTCGCACACTTTACTACTAACAGCACGATAGTTACCCTAAATAGACCACGGAATGAATAAATGCTGATTCCCTGACAAAAATTTAACCTGATAACTTTGCCGTGTTTCTTCAGTTTTTAGAAGCTGAAAAATCGGTGATTATGTTGATTAGCTTCGAATTGACTCCATTGAGATATTTTCAACAGAAAAAAATGCATATTGGATCCACAAGTAAAGACGACCACGAATCGTCTATTAAACTTTGGAGTTATATGTGAAAAATGCATTCAAACATAGAGTTCGCGTGAAAGTGACCAGAATAAGTCTGATAGAAGGGGTGGTTCACCATTTCCCAAGTTTTATTCTACTATATACATATAATTCTCTATCGCTGGAATTTTTCAGTTCAACTCCGACAAATATATTACGACCAAGTGAACCTGGAGTTCATTTTGAAGGTTTCTAATTCTCGTCAACTTTTTTCATTAAATTTGTAAGATTGCTCCAATAGATTTTTTGTGCAAGCAGAAAACTAATAAAATACAGGTGTTCTCTTTGGAACATTGGGAAAAAGTGTCAAGAAACTTGTGAGTGGAAAATATGTGCGTTTCCATCTATAGATTGTATCTAAAATTGTGGAATAACTGATTATTTTGTCATAAAAAAATCGCTAGTACATACATAGGCTCTCTTCGGTATTCAATTACATGTCCGATATCGAAAGAAACAATAAAAATCAATAGTGGAATACATTATCGATTTAAGTCTATCTATTTAAAGTTGAGTCTCTGAAAATTCAAAAATTTCTTTGGTGAAACCACTATGGAGCTAGTTATTGTTCCACACCTTCAGTCCCATAATTCACAATTATTGTTTGCTATTTTTTGTATTATTCATTTAATGAATATCCTGATGATGATGCAACAACCGAGATATAAATCAAGATAATTAATTACTCTTGAAACGTAACTTAGTGTTTTTTTTATCATCTCATTCTATATATTCCTCATTTCGTAGATTAGCATTGAAGAATTATAATCGAGTTCTAATTGTTATATAGTATAGACCTGGTAGTTTTCTCTCTCCCATACATTTCCGTGTGTATTTTTAATCCCCTTTTCTTATTATTTTCTACAGTTTCCTCAGATTCATGCTATTGCCGTGATTATTTTCTCGCGATTTTTTTTTATTGGCAATATGGCAAGATGGCTTCATTGCTACATAATGATTAGATTTCATATGGATACCAATGCTGGAATTATTAAAATTAAGAATATTCTGCTGTCCAAAGTGCCTACACATGTTAAGGAGATGCTTTTAATACTATAGTCCAGGCATTAGAAGATTGAACTGGAAAATAATTAAAGTCAGATTCTTTTCTACTCCCTACTTCTGCCCTAAGAAATAAGTACAGAAAAGTCCTTATCAATTTCGTGTGCCCAATTGTCGCCATATTGAATCAAAATACGTACTCCTATGACTAAATGTTTCGAACAAAAGTTGAAGAGTACTTAATTCTCTATAAGAAACTTTCCATGCAATTTTCTTGAAAAATCCGTCGTTGTTGAGAAAGAGTCGTGCAGGCAATTACCGGAAGAAACAACATTCTTGAAATACTAAAAAACCAAGGCAATGAAATAGCGCATTGTTGGAATTCTAGATTTGAAAGCAGTCGAAGCCAAGTACCACAATACTTCTTGTAATAAATATCATCGAGGTATTTCATCGCATGTTTCGGGGCGTCCAAACGACAACAGAACTTCCTAAACTGCAGACTGACTCACTGTGACAATACTGCCTCCTGCTTGCTCCAGATTCTGTTGTTAAACTATTCTTCTGTAACTGCAAAAAGAGATACGGGTCTGCGTGCAGTTGTGGAAAGAGCGGGCTGAAATGTACAACGGCTTGCAGTAATTGTCAGGGATTGTCCTGCCTCAATTGTACTGTGGAACTGGAAAGAGACATAACAGAAGACAATAATCCCGCTATCAGTAATGATCACCGGGACTCTACTTCCTGTGGCACTCAACTTGACGACGACGACGACGATTGTAACGCATCGACGATATCTGATGGTAACGAGTTAGAAGAGATCGAAACATTTCCCGAGCATGACACCGTGGGAACTACCCAAGGCACACTTTTGCAAAAAAATCAACTCTCAGGTAAAGAGGAAAACAGTAAATCAGGTTTACTAGGGAAACCACTCCAAAAAATAAAAAACGCACAACGTATTCCCACCCCTCGGATGATGAGGAAATCAGTACATAGTATTCAAAGGTATGACATCATTTGGCTCGTGCCTAAAAACAATTGACTTAACAGATAAACTAAATAGGAATTTTTTTGTGAAGAATTTTGTGTTTTTGAAATTTTAATATAAATAGTTCTGTTATAGAACTTTTATCCTAGAGATATTCACAAAGAACTGTTTTTTGTGACCTTTAACCCAATATGGCGGCAATCTGATACATGAAATTGATGGTGACTTTTCAATACTTATTTCTTATGTTAAAGAAAAGATGTTTGTGGAAAAATACTTCTGGATTCAGTTATTTCCTAATTCAGTCAATTTTGAAGCTTTAATGCATGAACTGCTATGGAACTACAATTTTCAAGACTTGATATGTTCATTGTGTATCTGCGTGAGAATTCCAATCAATGTGACATCATCACAACACCATTTTTTATCATATAAGACAATTGTTTGAGAGTTTTAAAGCGTTGTATTGAATTGTTAATAACTTTCAAAATGTAAACTACTAAACAATGTATGGGAATTTCAAAAAAAAAGATATTTCATGATAACAAAATATAATTTTTATGATACCTGCATTGAAACAACGCGTTTCAACGCCAGTTTTGACAGTCGAAACAAGACAATTTCAGATAAATGCAAGTGTAGCCGGGCAGAAATAAGCGTGTTTTTGCCCTAGGGGAAGGACAAGCTTGTTTCTGTCTGCTGAATTTATTTCTTAAATCGTTTTATGCCTGGCAGAGTCGCATTATTTCAATGTCAATTTCTAAATGAGAATCATATAACCTCAGTTACTTTGACAGTTGTTGTATTCGTAACTGTGAATTGAATTAAAAAGACGATAGTTTCAAGAAAAAAGTAATGATACGACAATATCAAGTACATCACAACATCTAATTGATAAAGCACAAGTAGCTACTCTCGACTTGTTACCTACAGATTCAAAAAAAAAGGGTGATGTCAGCCCTCACTTCGCTCGGGCAAGCAACACTCACCCTCAGCTGAAATCGTCTTGTTTCGTCCCCAGCCACACAATATGAGCTAGATTTTTGAGAAAATTGTGAAACTATCAGTATACTATGAGTTTCTCTTAGTCTTGAAAAACACATGCGGTTGTTTAGTCAATAGATTGTAATACAAGCGAGGAGATATTCTAGACAGGTAGATCTTTTTGATGCCACAGGGATCCTAGTGAGTGATCAAATAATGTGAAACCAATAGTGGGAGGTTGGTTTGTCTTCATACAGACTATTAACACGTTGACTGAAGCAGTAAAAATAGAAATTTGGCCAATAGTGCAGTTCCGGACGCCAGGGACCGATTTCAGACTTCTTTTGTATGCGGTTGCGGTTTTCGAAGACCGACGCTAATCGGTGCATTTATTACCCTCTGTATTTGCGAATTCCAAGTGAAATTAACTCCATGCTGCAGGAATCTTTGTTCAAGATATCCAAAATGTTATGTTTCAAAACGCACCGATCTCCGGCGAGTGGAATGGCAGTAAAAGAAGAAGGTATAGAGTGATCAATAATGATTGTCTGTCACGTGATTAGCAAAAGTTCCCATTATGATCAAAACTATCCTCATGGAATAAAGTAAGTATGAATTGACTTATTCTGATAACTACGTTTCCGACATTTCAAGAACACAGTGGCGTATATTTTGCATACTTTGTGATGGATTTATCCATTATCTGATTCAAAAAACAAGGAAGTGAGTGAATAGCTGTATTATTAAATGATTATTGAAAATTTATTATTATTCTACCCGATTTCTAGGTTAGGATAGTGTTTTTAGAGGAAATGTCATCTGTCACTCGGAGCTCACTATCTCAAGCTGGCGGCGAAGAAAAAAACCAGAACAAGGCGGCACGGACAATCATTTTTATCACTCTGTATTATTGCATGAAAAATACATATATATTCCTGAAGACCGATGAACAAACAAGTGTATAGAAAATAAAATATATACAGGCTGGTGACTCAAAGGACGCACCATAGCGTTTCCAATGCTATTTTTGAAATGTTAAATTATTGGCTCCCCTAATTATTTTACATCAACAAAGTTACATAGTTTATTGTAGAGAAAAAATTTCTACATTTTCTGACACTAATATTTTTACTTTTCAATTCTTGAATTGAAATGTATAATTTAGAAAAAAAACTACATATTGTGAAATGGTTTCATGGTCAAAATAGTGCTCGACAAATATAAGTTTTCTTCAATTTTATTTTGTTATTTCATGGCGCTGTTGATTTTGAGAAAATTATCAATGAACATTTCCGTAATTTTACTGGTCCCTGGTAGAGTAAAATCCAAAAATTAGTGTCAAAAAATGCAGAATTTTTTTTTCTACAATAAACTATTCAACTTTTTTGATGTAAAATAATTAGGCAAGTCAATAATTGAACATTTCAAAAATAGCATTGAAAACTGTATGGTGCGTCCTTCGAGTCACAACCCTGTATATCATTTAAGTAGAAAAATCACTGGAAATACAGAGCAAAATGATAGTTATTTGTTTAATAAGGCAAAAAATAGAAGATTCACTGACGCGGCTAGAGTTTCAGATACGAGGCAAAGCACCAAATCTTAATTTTTTGCCATGTTGAATATATAATTTGATTAATTTTATGATTGATTCCAATATTTTTGCAGTTAAAGTGACACTATATAGACTGTAAACTGTCATTAAGTCGTACTTTGACATCTATCGGCAAAAAACCGATTTTATAACCGAAGAAATAAATTGATGGATGTGAGTACAGTAACTGAAATGGTGAATCTATTTCTTTCAGTAATGAATGTTTGGAGTAAAAATATCATTCAAATACAAAAATAATGATGTACTCAGTCCCCTCAATGATGAATATTTTCAAGGAAAATATAAAGATATTCCTGCACTGCAAATTCTATAAGAGGAGCTTTGGGGATTTGGATCATCAACTTGAACATTTGCAACCAATTGCTTGTCTATTCAGCGCAAGAGGACATGCTGAACACATGAATAAAAATATGCAACTGATGAAGTGAAATGAAAAAAACCAGCTCTGTATCAACAGTAATTGATTTTCAAAATGCATGAATCGCGTATTGGTTTCTGGGGAACGAATCCGCACAGGACAATTAAAGCTATTAGTGCAATGCAATTGCGGTCCCCGGAGACTAGTAGATTCATTTTTCTTTCTAGTTTTAGATGAGTTCAGACTTTTTTGAGAAGAATATCACCTTCAATATCGAAATTGGCCAGGAAACTAAGATATGATCTCCGCATAGAGGGAAAGCTTAGTAAAAGTTTGTACGCACAGTTGAAGAGTTAAATGACGGTCCCCGGGAACCGATAGCACAGTCAACGTATTAAAATCGATTCAAAAAACTTGTGCTCACCGACGTCAAAGAGTGAAATAGGCTAACCAGATTTTGTATCTATAATGACAGCCGACATTAAAGAGTATAGGAATGCAGGGCATTGATCAGTGGCACAATATAGTCAGACAGTGATCCAATTTCAAGATGGAAGTATAATGGTTCAGGGAGCTATCTGTTTTGGCTGGTGTATTGACTCACATGTTTTTGATGGTAGAGTCACTGAACAATATTATAAAGACAAAATTATCCGTAAATATGTTGTGAACATTCGTGAGCTTATTGGGCATCAAAATTCTGTGTTTTCAGATGGTAATACTCATCCGAACCGAACAAGAACTGTATCATAAACCAACTTGCTCTTCATTTTGTCATCTCATCTCCAGATTTAAACGCGATGTATTATGTATGGGATATGCTTCAGAGACAGCTGGATAATTATGTTTTTTATCTTACGATCCCGAGACAGTTTTCAGAAGTATTGTCTACAGGTTGGATAAATTACCACAGCAGCATATTGATTATTATATTTTAAGCATGCTTATTAGATGCCCAACAAACGTGCAAGCACGGGGATGTACTACAAGTTACTGGAACAAAAAAAAGTAATAGAAGCTCAAACAAAATATATCGATTTCTATAGAAGTTTGCTAATAGATCTTCAATAACTTTCTCTCAAAAACATGTAATTTGATTTCTTCTAGTATAATATAATAATTCAAATATCACTTCTCTTGATATCCCTTTTTACTTTTGAGTTGTTCATATTGAATGGCGGTAGAAATAAAAACTTCGCAAAAAAAGGTGAACAGAAGACAAAATACGAGATTGGAGTCATCCATTCTCTTTAAATATTTTTCCTCGCAGTTCTGCCTCAAACTGATTGCATGATTACATAATTTTGTAAATATAGACTATTTGAGAGTATTCATAGGCATCATTATAATTAAAAGCATATCATTTATTTGGATATGTTGAAAATAGATTTTGATTTTAGAATACGAAAATACTGTTTCTCAATCATTCAGACTATAAATTTGAAGTATTCTATACATAAACATTTATTGCTCTCATTTACTACTTGAAAAACCATTCCTAGGTTCTTTCACCCTGTTATGACTATAAGAGAATAATAATTTCAATACTATTATTAGTATATTAGATGTTTATGTCCTTTAAATTCCATAAGTTTTTCTTTGATTTGAAAATATAAATATCTGCTACCAATACACATCCAATAATACACGCGCAACTATAATAGAGTTTCAAGCAATTCTATTAGGGTATTTCAGAAATTCTATATATATATATATATATATATATATATATATATATATATATATATATATATATATATATATATATATATATATATATATATATATATAAATATATATACAGGGTGTAACAGAAATAAGTACATTAATTTTAACCAGTGATAGTTCTCGTCAAGCCTAACATTTTTTCTTAGTAACTTTTTCCCGAATTCTCATCTTTTTTTAGCATTTTTTATCCCCTATAATTTAACGAGTCGTTCAGGTGCATAGTTATCGGATCTAGTAGCAGTTGCAATAGAACAATAATTGATTTTGACATATGTGAGTTATCAATTCCTTCAAATAAATTCTGGAATAAAACAGATTATAATTTATTAATTCTGTGTACGATTTCATGGGCAGTTTAGGATTAGCTTAGCAAATTTATTTGGAACGATCTCCGAACTGTCATTTTTCACTAAAAATTGAATTATTGTGGTTATGGTAATGTATTTAATGTCAAAATATTATGCATTTATACATTACGATGAGAATACCATGAGTTATTTAGAACCTAACGTTTATCTGGAAGCAGATGAGATGAATGAAATACATTAATTTATAAATGAAGCACCTGTGTATTAGTTTTCTTCATATTATTACAAACTTCACACTTCACATTCAGGTCGTTTCAATAAAGTATGCCCAGTCAATTGATCTGCTGAATAAGCAAAATATTGTATCATATATTTCAGAATATATTTAAAATCAATTACCAAATTCAGTTTGATACATTTATAGGTTATATTTTCTGTTCTTCAATAGAATCTTCAAAATTTCATGCAGCAATATTTCTATTGAATTATTCAGTGAATTAATTAATTTAGAATTACATTCTATTCAATATTCTACCGTTTTCTTTAAATAAATCGTTGAATGATTTTCTCTTTATGTTTCTGATGAAGTAGGTTCGGAACAGTTCTACTTTTCGAACTGCTGGTAGATGGCAGCACAGTCTAACTCTCCTGACACAGTGACACAGTTTCAGATAATTCAAATCAGCTGATTCAAATGCAATGAACTTGTGCAGACAATCTTATGTTTAAGAAATGTACTATCCAAAAATATACGTGAAATCCCTAAATAAAAATCAAACTTCTTAAAAATGACATATAAATACGACTAAAAGACCAAATTGTTGATTACAGACACAAATTCAGTCTTTCTTCCAACATATACAAAAATAGAATAATCGAGGTGAGCGAATATCAATGTATTGCCAAAATACTAATATTTTTTCAGTTTCAAATGAATGATTGACAAGACAACGATGGCTCAAAGTTGCAAAATACTCCTTTCAATCGACAGCTGTCATTCTTCCAACAAATGAAAACCATTCAGTTTGAACCATAGGCGCACTATGAAATTTTTGACAAAGCCTTGATGAATTTTTACTCTGTATCCAGAGGATTTACGGAAAAAAGTTATTGGGAAAAATTGTTATGCTTGACAAATTGCGTCACAGGTTAAAATTAATGTACTTATTTCTGTTACACCCTGTATATATATATATATATATATATATATATATATATATATATATATATATATATATATATATATATATATATATATATATATATATGCTACAAATCATAATCAGAATGACATAATCATTACTTACTCTACTAAGGTGGCTCCACCAACAATTTTTTTCTCCAGTATTGATATATTCATTTTATTGAGACTCGAGTCATCTGCACGTTGACAAATTCAGTTGTCTCCCTATAATATATACAATGCAATTCATAAGATAGACTCATATAATCATCTGATCTTTGTTCACGATTCGAATAGAAGTGATAGATATTTTAAACATCGGACTATGTTCAAACTCGCACTGAAAGACTTGGCATACTTTTTAATTGTGCATATTAGGTCTTGAAGTAGTTGTTGAATCTTTAGCATGAGAAAATTCCTCAATTCTTGAAAGTTTGATCTTGTCATTTAAGATCATAGTCGATTTTGTTCATTATTATCGCTGAATGTTGTTTCTCTGACTTATTTTGTACAAGTAGTTGAATATTTCTACTGGTCTTATACAAATATCCTAAAAATGTAGTATTTAACGCTGTCAAATGGCTAGCGTGACTAAGAGTCGACTATTTAAGATTTAAGTTCACATTAACGCTTGGTTACAGAGTCCCTATGAATATTCTTATATTATATACCAAAAATTGAAAGAATTAGAGTAGCTCGATAGTCCAGTCAATTTAGGTTTTCTCCATCGAATAATTATTACTGGTTTTATTATTGCGGAAATATCTCCGTTTTGGCATGTACAATGAGTGTGTAGAAATCATATTAGCAAATAATGATGCTTCAGGATATATCGGAGTCTAAAGATGAGAAACCTCATTTTTGATCAGTTGTTTGCAAGTATTTCATTTTCTAACGATATATACATTCATTTCTACATATTTGGGTATGTATAACTGTAAATGAGATACCGCGCAAATAATATGCACCGATGCACAACCACTTGGGTAAAATGTAAAGCTATAAACATTTAAAGTTATCATCTGAAGTGCACTTCCAATACAGACGTTCGCGACCAACATCGAGCCGAAAATTGTCAAAATGGATTCAAGGGCGCTCAAAACAGATATTCTCATCAAAATAAATTTATAAATGTACCACGACTTTATACCCAAGTAAAATATTCGAAATATTATCCTATATCTACGATATAGTATACCAGCGAAATGAGCTACCTTGAATAACTTCTATATTATCGGATATATAATAAAATACTATTGGACATTCTTATGCTAGACCAAGAAAAACATTTAATTATGGAAAGAAAAAAAAAAATATATATATATATATATATATATATATATATATATATATATATATATATATATATATATATATATATATAGTTTATCCGTTTTTTACATGTTCATTAGATTTAACTGTCTTATTGTTTGCATTACTTTAGTCCCCTGAAGAAGCCAAAAATTATTGGTGAAAGCTTGGGTCATTGAAATAAATGAGAATTTTTAAATAATTAAAGACTGACCACCCAATAAACTTCATATCATATAATATTTACAGTCGATAAACAACAATTTTTTATATATATATATATATATATATATATATATATATATATATATATATATATATATATATATATATATATATATATATATATATATATATATATATATATATATGCTACAAATCATAATCAGAATGACATAATCATTACTTACTCTACTAAGGTGGCTCCACCAATAAATTTTTTTTCCAGTATTGATATATTCCAAGCGCTGGTTGCCAAACATATGACAATAAATCAAAGCAATGAAGATGATTTTGTAGCAATGTCAATGTCGCATGATACCAAAATATCTCATACCATAGTCCAAGATCCCAGGCCCGCCAGACATTACTTATTTTATGAAAAATAAAATGTGTGGAATGGAGTAATATTAGTATGTACTTTGATCATACGCATATTTGCTAGCTTGGGCCGATGGTCCTACAGATATCAGGTGCTAGAGGTACGTAAAAACATTAATCACTTTCCTTAAAGTCTGAATGCTGATTTTATTCATTTTTTGGAGAGTATAGCTGAAATTGATAGTTAACACTGCTAGACACTTCCATCGATAATAATTTCTGCTAGAAGCAAAAGCAAAAGATTACTTAATCATTCTTATAGTCTAAGTCCTAATTTTTATATATAATACTCAAGGAACAATTTCAATACTTGTTGGAAACAGCCTAAGTACCCTATTAGTCCAGTCGATTCAGACAAAGAATGACCCAATCTACCGAATGAATGATACTGATTTTTTTGCTGGAATATCTTCGCTTTCGATCAGTTTCTCGCAAATATCTTATTTTTTAACGGTAGTAGGGCATTTAAGGTCGTGAGTAAAAATTAGGAACATAATTTTCTCTAAAAAAGAGATCACATGACTCATTTGCGTATCTATAACCGTTAACCAGATATAGAACGTGAAAAGTGCGACCTGACGTTTTCAATGAAAAGTATGGCTATAATACAGGATGTTCCAGCGAAACAAGCTACCTCGAATAACTTCTTTATTATTGAAGATACAATAAAATACTACTAGACAATCTTATGCAAGATCAAGACATTCAATTATGGGAAAAAATATTCTTTTTCAATCAGTGGCTCTCAAGCTACAACATAAAGCTATATTTTTCCCAATGAGATGCTTTTTTTTCAGACCTATTCGATAGAATATTCTCTTCTGAATTCAACCATCTATTTGTTTTATACCCTTACATAATAAAAATATTGAAATAAACGCGATTGAAATCTGAATAAAACCAATTTACATAGTTATTTACCAGTAGGTTATGAAAAACAAAGACTGTTGTCTGTCTATTTGAATTATTACATAATTCCTATTGTTGCAAATTGCTATTGTAGTCTTGAGTTCTATATGATTATTTTTGCTCTGATATGGTTGGAAAATATACAAATAAAGATTTGTTAATTTTTAATTAATTTATTGTGAATGTAATAAGAACTAAGAACAGGCTTGTGATATTTTTGCTATGAGAAACCCCGATAAACCGCGTCCAGGAGAAAATGTCATCAAGCGGATTATAAGAAATTTAGGAGATCATGGATCATTCATACGTAAATGTGAAGAGCAAAGACCAATTAGAAATAATAAAGAAATAGAAATAGCAGTTTTGGGATTTATCGCTCGTAATCCAAGTGCATCCACACGTGAAATTACTGCAGAACATTTTATTGCAAAAATGTCGTTTTGGGGAGTCTTGAAAAATCATTATTTGAAACCGTATTCATATAAATTATTACATGCAATACGCCTATTGCGTATCCTCAGTGGCTCCGCTCTATCGGTTAAATTTTACATCTACGAGGTGTGCTGTCAAAAACGTCAAATTGTCTAACATCATTTTTGTATGCCATATTATTCGATAATCAACGGTAATATACCGATAGAGAGGTGTATTATCGATATACCGAAGAATTTCACGAATATACTTTTTGTTTTTTGGGTAATGTTTTACGAGACAGATTTGAGGATTCATAATCTGATAATCCCCGAGAGCTTTAGCTCGAGGGATATTATCGTTGATTATAAATCTCCAAATTTGCCGAGTAAAAAATTACCCAAGACAAAAAGTATTTGAGTTAAATTCAAGGTATATGCGATAATACACCGAATCTTGAGGTGTATTTGCAAGGATTATTTCACAAACCATAAAATTTATCAATTGTAATATTTTTTATCATTTTTTAAAAAGCTTCTGTGGTATATCGAGTTAGGAGAAAATATTATCGCGATATACCTCGTTACTATGCAAAATCCCTTGATTTCATTGGTTGTTACTAAGGTGTGTGATATAATCATGAATATAAATCATTCACTTAGAAGTTGTTGTGTTTTTGGATGTACTAATATTAAAGCATACAGCCCAGAACTAATTTTTATAGGTCTCCAGGAAGAGATTATGGAGCGAAACAAAGAGAAATGTGGATTACAGCAGTTAAAAGAGTGTGATTTTATGCAATAATCTATGAAAATGTATTAAATATCATTCAATTCTCAGTATCAACCATCTTTAAGAGAAGTTTAATATTATAATTGTAAACAAACTCAATAAATACCACTTAGATAAGTTTCTTAATTGACTGAACAGTCACATCAGAATCCTTTACTGAAAGAACCAAATTTTTGCTTGATATTTTTCCTTCTCAAAATTCAAGAATTGTTTTAAAGATAAAAAAAAATCAGAAAATGTCTTTCTCCCAAGAATTTCGCTCAAACTCTGTACGAATATAACACATTATGAATCTAACTGTAATTGATTACCTTTAGATCAGTCACATGAACAATAAAAAATTATAATGACTATGGTTGATTTGCTTCTTTTAGAATATTTTTGTCTACAAATGTTGTCATAAATTGAATACAATACTATTATTAGGAATAGAGATGGTACTTCATGGATTTCATTTTGATTTTAAGGCAGATATTGACATATTTCAAAACAATGACAGGTGACATCACACCTCGAAGTTGTGATTTTTGAATAATATGCGGCGCTTTCGTCGAAATTTGAAGATACGCAAAAGGCCTATACATGATACAGATAATGAACGTAGAATTTAGCACAATACTATGGAAAAAACAACTTTTCTAAAATAATATTGTTGACGGATAAATCAAAATTCACTTATAACGGAATGTCCAATAGAAATAACGAACATGTATGGGCGAATGAATAACCGCATTCATTTCGAGTAACAAATTATCAACCTAGGTAGGGTTGCAATGTGTGGGTTGGATTAATGGAAAACAAAATTATTGGTCCCCGATTCCCCATATTTATGGAGAAAATTTGAATGGGCCACGTTATTAAAATGGAAGACAAAATATGTGGTTCCCACAGGACGAAGCGCCGTCTCACAATACTCGTGCAGTGTATGAACGGCTACAAGATATGTTCAGGAAACACTGGATTGCTACAAATGGGCCAATTAAATGACCTGCCCGTTCCCCAGACCTTACACAACTAGATTTCTTCCTACTTCCTATGAGGATACTTAAAATCTGAAGTGTATTCTACATCAGTAACAACAATAGGAAATTCAATGGATCGCGTAAGAGATACGTGTGCTGCTCTGACACCGGAAGAAATAGATAATGCTACTTCCCATTCGGTATTGAGAGGATTTGAATTATGTTTAGAAAAAGGTTGAAATCATATAGAACCATATTTATGGAGTCATCAACAAATAATTTGATGTATTTAATTCATGTTTTGTCTATGCTCAATTGTTCATAGCCTACAGGAGAATAACTATGTAAATAGAATTTATTCAAATTAAAATCGCGTTTTTTTCAATATTTTTATCACGTAAGGATATGAAACGAATAGATGGTTGAATTCAGAAAAAAAAACTCTATCGAATGGATCTGAAAGATATATAGTATCTTATTTAAAAAAATGTAACATTGTATTGTAGCTTGGAAGCCACTGACTGCAATTTTTTTTTTTTCATAAATAAATGTTTCTTTTGGTCTAGCATTAGATTGTCCAATGGTATTTTATTATATATCCAATAATATAGAAGTTATTCGAGGTAGCTCATTTCGCTGGTATACTATATCGTAGATATAGGATAATATTCCGAATATTTTACTTGGGTATAAAGTCGTGGTACATTTATAAATTTATTTTGATGAGAATATCTGTTTTGAGCGTCCTTGAATCCATTTTGACAATTTTCGGCTCGATGTTGGTCGCAAACGTCTGTACTGGAAGTGCACTTCAGATGATAACTTTGAATGTTTATAGCCTTACATTTTACCCAAGTGGTGGTGCGGGAAAGAGATCATGATTATGCATCGGTGCATATTATTCGCGCGGTATCTCATTTACAGTTATACATACCCAAATATATAGAAATGAATGTATATATCGTTAGAAAATGAAATACTTGCAAAAAACTGATCAAAAATTAGGTTTCTCATCTTTAGACTCCGATATATCCTGAAGCATCATTATTTGCTAATATGATTTCTACACACTCATTGTACATGCCAAAACGGAGATATTTCCGCAATAATAAAACCAGTAATAATTATTCGATGGAGAAAACCTAAATCGACTGGACTATCGAGCTACTCTAATTCTTTCAATTTTTGGTATATAATATAAGAATATTCATAGGGACTCTGTAACCAAGCGTTAATGTGAACTTAAATCTTAAATAGTCGACTCTTAGTCACGCTAGCCATTTGACAGCGTTAAATACTACATTTTTAGGATATTTGTATAAGACCAGTAGAAATATTCAACTACTTGTACAAAATAAGTCAGAGAAACAACATTCAGCGATAATAATGAACAAAATCGACTATGATCTTAAATGACAAGATCAAACTTTCAAGAATTGAGGAATTTTCTCATGCCAAAGATTTAACAATTACTTCAAGACCTAATGTGCACAATCAAAAAGTATGCCAAGTTTTCCAGTGCGAGTTTGAACATAGTCCAATGTTTAAGGTATCTATCACCTCTATTCGAATCGTGAACAAAGATCAGATGATTATATAAGTCTATCTTATGAATTGCATTGTATATATGATAGGGAGACAACTAAATTTATCAACGTGCAGATGACTTGAGTCTCAATATAATTAAAATGAGATCTTAGTTTTCAATCAAGATACTTATTTATTGATATTATCAAGAGGTTGATTGTTGAAATAAAAATTTCAGATGTAGATATCTAAACGTATATTCCTCACTGTCGATTCCAGTCTTTTTGTTATAATAATGAAATATAACTTTTCAATTAGGATCATCATTGTTGTAATCAAGAGATTGATTGTTGAAATAAGAACTTAAAATCTACTTACTCTCATAGTTTCCTTGCTATTTCAAGTTATTTTTCATGACCGCGACGCGATGAACTCGACTTCGATTAATCTGGTTTGGTTCAAATATGAAATCAAAATTTAGTTGAGCTTCTACTGAAACTATGACTGGAAAATCAGCATAGATTACCTTGGTGTTGATGAATCACTTCTTTTTCTCTTCATTCAACATTCATGGAAAGATGCTGGATTACATGCTGCTAAATTAATAATTTGAATTTTTGAAGCTTATGTTAGGTACATTGTATATGAAATGGAAATAGTTTTTTGAAAGCATTTATTGACTAGATGAATATGTCAAATGATTCTCTCAATATCTATGAATCTTGATGATATTCCTATCTTTCCGCTCTCCTATTTTCTTTATAACAACCAGATCACAAAAAAGATTAAAAAGTATGTAATGTCAAAATGAGATATGACAACAAATTGTTCAGTTTCTTTCAGTTTGATTGGCTGAATTCTACGCAATTCATAGAATTTGGAATGAATAATTTAACGCTAGTGGTTATTTAACGTCAGTGTAAATTAACGTTTAACTTTCACGTTGACATTACAGAATAACATCTTCTCGTTGAGACGTGAAAACTACTGATTTTGAGTAACGCTGACGTGACTCGATACTTGATTCTAGAATTCCTATCATTATGTACCCAATAATATTATAAAAACTGAGAATATGAGAAATTCATTGTGCTCACCATTGCTCACTTTTGTATATGTAGGCAAATATTTCCATATTATGATTTTATATGTTGATATTTTTTGACAGAAGTTCTTTTGAATTCAGGAATAGGCATAGGGCATGAGTGGCGATCTATCCTAGTTTTATTACTCTTTGTATGCAAATCATCAAAAAAAAAAATCCATCAGTTTCCATCGAGGATTTACCGGGGGACATTCTGGAGGACTCATCGGGGAAGCTATCAGGGACTCATCATGGGACAATAAAACAGTATATTTATTTTTTTCCTTGTCGGTTGGTAAGAAGATTAGGAATTTTCTCGAATAAAGTAGAACATTCCGCAGTTTCTTGTTAAATATTTTTTATCCAAGCAAGAACGTCTCGATAAAAACGAATTGTAAGTCACATTCATTATGCATATACGGAGAGAGTAGGAATTTTTATTTGTAATAAAATATTATATTGCTCTTTTTTGAATTTTTCCCTGGATACATGAAAATATATTAAATATTTGAACTCACCAAGCATTTTGAGTACTCTTCTGCTAGATTGTCCATGTTGATGTCTGCAACTTCTTCTCGAGTTATTTGCATTATTCCTAACTGATCCACAATTTCTTTTCATCATATTAGAAGTCCGTAATCTGAGTCCAATCAAAGCGTACAGAACAGTGATAAGAATCATAGGCGCAATGAAAAACAAGAAGGTAGACAGTTCAAAGGAATGCTGGATAATCACTTTCTTCACATGACACATCACTTGATGATTCGGTCCATAAACTAAACCAAATTGCAAAGCTTGAGGTAGAGCAAAGCTAAATGCCATTAGCCACACCGCTAGAATAAGCTTTATGGCCCGTGAGAGCTTCGACATCGTGTGAGATAGAAATGGGTGGCAAATTGCAACGTAGCGCTCGACTGTAAAAGCTGTAATAGTTAAGACAGTTGCGTTCGCAGATGTTTCCGCCAAAAGACCTCGTAAGACACAAAATAATTCTCCAAAAACGTACGGATATCGACTCCAAATAGAGTGCATTTCTTGTGGTAGTCCAGTCACTAGCAACAATAAATCAGATACAGCCAAGCTGAAGAGATAATAGTTCGTTGCAGTATGCATAGACTTATTTCTCGATATTACGATACAAGTACTGACGTTTCCTATCACGCCAGTGAAAAATATTATAGCATAAATTATGGTTATAGGAATCACGACGTACAGCGAGTCCCTTCTAGGTCCCAGCTCCATTATAGATGTATTATATATGAAGGTTTCATTTTGAAAAGATGTGTAGTTCAGAATCAAATCATCCATTAGATCTGACTCGTTGAGGATATCCATGATTGATTCACTTCAATTTATATTCAAGAAGATATAAAAGCTAATTAAGGTTCGCAACATTGACACATTTTGGAAAGCATCAATTTTTAATATGAGCACTTTTAACGTCAATTTCGGAGTTTTATAGTCCAACAAGAAGATTGAAATGTTTCCAAAACTGCACTTCAAAAGTATTTAGCGGAACAGTGCGAATTAAGTTCTACAACATCGAAAAATATCACATCCATAACAATTTTATAGTCCACATATTTCCATAAAAACACACTGAACCCACATTGAAGGCATGTAAGATTCTATAATCAATAATTAAGATATGCCAGCAATAATTCCTTCACATGTATCGAGAAACTTCTTGTTACACTGTCACAAATTATTTAAGTTTTTCCTTAAATTACACAATAAAGTTTTTGAATATCATTTAGCACAAATAATATTTAGAGCAGGTATTACAACACATTTGAAATTTCCTATGAGCGCAAAAATTAACTCAATTCAAAAACAATATACTGAACTTGCAATAATTAGTTGGAAAGTCACTAAATTTAAAATTCAGTTTGAGAAATGGATAACGTTTCCTCACAATTAATTTCAATGGTCAAAAATATTTGGGCATAAAAATAAGATCGTTGTTATTCATTCGTTGGTTCGTACTTGAACGATTGAAAATTTGTGTGATTTTCTGCGATCTGTTCGCTGCGGCGATCAACGGACGATTCGCGGGTTTTGTGGATCCGCGTTTTGCGTGTGTTTCGGACAATTCGCGCAGGCGTGCTGTTCAAAACAGAGACAGTAACACCTGTCCGTCTAACATTGCTATCGAATTGTTGTTTACAGAGTTGCTCACTGAGCTATAGTAATTATCATCAGTCTGTTTTGATGCGAACGAAACCTTTATTAGTTTTTACCATTAGGAATAAGAACAAGTACTGATCGAAAATTTGCTGCGTATAGTAGATTCAAAATGAACCGAGTCTCTGATTTGGCACTCAATCATTTAATTGTGCATATAAGCATTTTCATAAAGTGAAAAAAAATTTTGAGTGTGATAGTCCAGTTATTCCATTTGATGTTACTGATATGGACATCTCGGATGATAACCTATCCATATTCTGCTACAATCATTTTTTTATATAATATAAAGCTATATTACAATTAAAAATAGAGTATAGGATTCAGAAATTTACCTTTGCATATTCATTCATACAGAAGATATAATTTAAATTTAGATGAAATTTCAAATGTCATATGCAGATAAGCAAGATGCACCATTGTCACAGCTCTGACCACCAAAGGGTGGATAATTTTAAAATTAATTAAGTAATGTGTAAGCATCAAGCAAGCTCATGTTTTATTGTATGAACTTTAACAAGAGAAATGTAATTATGTTAGCGATCTCATGCAGATTTTGCCAATATAGATATTCTGTTATACAGGGTGCAACAGGAATAAGTACATAAATTTCAACGTGTAATAGAGCTCGTCAAGTATAACCATTTTTTCTCAACTTTTTTGTGTAAATCCTCTGGACATCGAGTTGAAATTAGTTAAAGTTTTATCAAAAATATCATATTGCGCCTATAGTTCGAGCTGAATGTTTCTCATTTGTTGAAGGAATGACAGCTGTCAATAATTCATTTGAAACTGGAAGGATATTAGTATTTTGGCAATACATTGATATTCGCTCACCTTATTATTCTATTTTTGCATATGTTGTAAAAAGACTAAAATTGTCTCTAAAACCAACAATTTGGTATATTAGTCGTATTTATATGTCATTGTCAAGAAATTCTATTTCTCTTTAGGGATTTCACCTATATTTTCAGATAGTACATTTTTCGAACATAATATTGACTGCACAAGTTTATTGAACTTGGATCAGTTGATTTTAATAGTCTGAATACAGTCAGAATCTGTGCCAGACTGTACTGCCATCTATGAGCAGCTTAGGAAGCAATTGTTGTTACCAACTTACTCAATTATCGTTGATTCTCAAACATAAAGAGGTGGTCATCCAACGATTTATTTGAAGAAGACGGTGGAATATTAAATGGGATGTAATTCTAAAATAATTGATTTGATGAATACTCCAAATTACAATATTGCTTCATGAATTCTTGAAGCTTCTTTTCTTGAAGAACGGGAAACATAACCTTCAAATGTATTAACTGAATTTGGTAATTGATTTTAAATATTTTCTGAAATATAATAAGATACAATATTTTATTTGTTCAGCAGATCAATTCACAGGACATACTTCATTGAAACGACCTGAGTGTGAAGTTTGTAATAATATAAGAATAAACTAATACATAGGTGTTTCATTTATAAATTAGGTAATGTATTTCATTCATCTTATCTGCTGTTTCACTTTTCAGATAAACGATGAGTTCTAAATATCTTATCATCATAAAGTTTTAATGCAGATTGAAGGACCCAAATATGAATTAGGAAAAAAATTTTTTAGGTATTGCAGTCCACTTAATTTTATTCATGTTACTATTCAATTTTTGGACGTTCCGAATGTGCACCCATCCATCTTCAGCGTTCTTATGAAATATTACAATCTTATAACCTTGTTTACAGCATAGTTGTGAAGATAAACTTCCAATAATTATTGATAACAAAAGAAAAATAACAATTAACTTAAAAATCACAAAAAATGTGTGAATGTAACTTTGAGGTTACCACCAACCAAGGTGGCTGGTGATAGATTTTTGTCATCATAATGTATAGGTGCACAATGATTTGACATTAAATATATTGGCATAACCACAATAATGCAATTCTTAGTGAAAATCACAACTCGGAAATCGTTCCAAATAAATTAACTGAGCTCATGCTAGACTGCCTGCAAAATTTTAGACCGAAAAGCTAGATCTTTTTACAGATTCAAACTTCTGTGACAATAATTAATAATCGATTTTTTCCAGAATTTATTTGAAAGAACGGATAACTCACATATGTCAGAATAAATTATTCTATTATGACTGCTACTGGATTTGATGATTTTGTACCTAAGAAGGTATATCATAGGGGATAAGAAATACTGAAGAAAAGATGAGAATTCGGGAAAAAGTTATAGGTAAAAATTATTATGCTTGACGAGTTCTATCACGGGTTGAAGTCAACGAAACTATTTCTGTCACACCCTGTATATCATTTAATGTATCCCCAATATCATGCGATGAAGCATGAGCTTAAATTGATAAGTGTTACATGAGATAAAATTATCAAAAGTCTATCAATTTCTAAGGTATTCTGGGAGCATAGTTCTATCGTGCAGATAGTGAAGAGGTGAGTTTTACAGAGTTGATGGAGTGATAGTACTAGGTGAGTTGAGTTACTGGGTGTGTGTGTAAGCATGGAGTATTCATGATACGGCCTGACGTGAGTGAAGCTCACCGCACACGAGGCAGTTTGCTAAGCAACTTTGTTCACTTAATTTGCAGTAAGATTTCCTTGCGCTCTGGGCCGCTTTGAGCTGCGTTTGATGTAACACTATTTTTCACAGCACAGGAAGCAAGCTGCGCCATTTATAAGGACTCTAGAACGTGTACTTGCTTATTGCAAATATAAATGTTGCCGGAAATGATCGTCGGAGAAAAACATTTTGAGCTTGCGAATCAATTAGAATGTGATCATAGGAAAAATAGAGAAAACTATTATAAGAAGAGTGCCTGAAGTGTACTAAGGCCGCGATGCTCTTGACATGCCCGACGAATTACACTGTGAGAATCAAATTACGTCATTCAAATGGTTAGAAGTAGTAGTGGTGAGATTCAAGTGGTGAAGATCGAAGCTGTTAGTCGATTATGACATATTTTTGAGATAAAAATTAGCACTTATGCACGCAAAAGACGACTACTCTTGGTCCAGACATTTTTTTTTAACAAATACATTTCCCAACCTCGAAATTTTGACGTTAAACGTCTCTCTGATTCACCATTGCAATTAGTAGCAGTTAGTAATTGAAGGGTCAGACTTAACAATTTGAAACTGCAACACTTCACCAATTACCGTCTTATTGATTTTACCACTTCAAGTTGTTGAGTATGCCATTTGAATTGTTCACGTATAACTTGACTTATTATCCTCACCACTTAGTTTTCTGTATAGGGTGTTTTTATTCCTCCATTTTCCATAGTCCAGCCAGTTATCCATTTTTTTTTGCTATGATTTAGATTTATTGACATTATTATTTCACATAAAAAGGATATTTCACTCACATAGCGTTGTTATTGTCGTTTGACACATTGATGGATATTTTCTAATTAAGTTGTCGTTTGGACGAGGTCAAGAGTTTCAGAGTATTGGTTAAAGTAGTTGTCGTAGAAGTCAATAGCGGACGGGGCGCTAAATCAGAACAAAACTATTTTCATTTAAATCTTAAAATTACAATGAAATAACATTCAACACAACACATCACAGAATATAAACACAATAAAATGAAATTACACTCACAATGAAAATCCTCAACCCTAATAATCCTATTCGCCATTCTTTCCTCTCTCTTCTATCTCGTCACTAGCTGGAACCAATGAGATGATAGGATGGTTAAGTAAAACCTGTCTTTTTTCCAATTAATCATTCTGAAAGAATGAATTAAGTTGAGTAGAGACGGAAAAGAACAAGAGAACAGAAGGTCGTGCCAAAAAGTTGTGATTGCACCAAATTCATTCGATACTTTGAGTGTTCAAAGCTGCTTTGCAGAATTAAAAATTAAATCGACGTTGCTCCGATCGCGTGGAGTGCTGTGGAATTAGGTCTGCGATCGAGCAGCCCAATTTGGGGATTTCTTCATAATCTTACCGTCATGATCTTGTGTTACGGAAGCCGCCCTGTACGTGAAGGCAAGATAATTGTCGCGCGATGCAGGTATCGACTCCTGGATCCTGACAACCATCTCAGGACCTTTAAACTTGACGCCGTCCCTCTGACCAACTTTGGCCAGACGCTTCCATCAAGGCCAGTCGACGTCAACGCCATTGTTCTGAAGACCTTGTGGTACAGCTAACTGTACAGTTCTTATTTCATTGTCAATTGTTGGTTATTTGCGATGCTTCCTCGGCAGCTAGGAACCCTATTCATATATATATATATATATATATATATATATATATATATATATATATATATATATATATATATATATATATATATATATATATATATATATATATATATATATATATATATATATATATATATATATATATATATATATATATATATATATATATATATATATATGTCGGAGTGATAGGGGGATCTTGAATAATGCCGTCACTATTATTACCACTATTCTTTTAAATGTATTCTACAATCGAAACAATAAGTAGGTAAGACAGACTTCGACTCCAGGACAACGAATTCGCGATCACTAGGACGCCTATTCTCATTCAGTGTCAAAAGTCAGACTGTTCCGGCTGCATTTTACAGCACCCTTGTTTACTTCAAAAAACAAAACGCTCTCCACTTCAAATGACCCTTATCAATACGTCTTAAGTGTTACCATATGTTTCTCGTCCTATGACCGCAACTACGTTGACACACATGTGCCGTCCCAGGCCTAAGCCCATCGTAAATAAACAAAACATGAATTATTCTAGAAACTTAATACCAAAATAACCCGAACAATATTAATTAATAAAATCTCCTTTGATTCTTCCGGAGAAAAGCTCCAGTCATATTTCAATCTCCGACACGGCCATTCTGACAATCACTCGTCCTCGGGTGTATCTAGAAAATTTGATATCATTTTGAATGTTGTTTGAGGCAAACGATTCAAATAGTCAAATGAAAGATCAGAGTTATACAGCGAATGAGTGTATCCAAGTAATCCAGAAGTCCAGTCTAGTAACAGTTATTTACACGCTTGTAATTCCTCACAAAAATTCATGCTATCTGTACTTATGCGATATCAAAGCCAACAGTCGTAGTCCCAATTGCTAAACAAGTATACAACATCTCATTTTCACCATCAATCGACCTTCGCACTATTTACAGCTAACCTGTATGCCACATACAGTACCAAACGTATCTCACAGTTGCCACAACTGCATACCCGCCACATCATCAGCTGCCCATCGTGCCCTGATCAAACCAACATTAGCCACTAATTTAGTTTGCAGTTGCGACTACAGACTGAAGCATGTGCGTTATCTCAAGTATCTCTATCACTCAGGTCCACGATTTCTAAACAAGTATACAATATCTCATTCTTACCACCAATCGACCTTTGCACTATTTACGGCTAATCTGTATGCCACATACAGTATCAAACGTATCTCACAGTTGCCACAACTGCATACCCGCCACATCATCAGCTGCCCATCGCGCCCTGATCAAACCAACATTAGCCACTAATTTAGTTTGCAGTTGCGACTACAGACTGAAGCATGTGCGTTATCTCAAGTATTTCCTCCACTCAGGTCCACGACCTGAGGCCGTCAGTGCTCAGCGTCATTGGTGGCTTCAATTTCATTCACAGCCCCTGTTTCAGGACTTTCTAGCTCATCCATACTCTTTTCAGTACATCTGTCGTCACTATGGTCAATACAGATATCTAGCTCATGTGGAATATGACTTTCAGGCATTTTATTCAAATTATCGTGACTGTACTTACAGTACTTTTTATTATTTTACGAATTCAAATTATATCTATCATTATCAAGTATTTCTGCTACTACAAATGGACCTCTGAATTTCAGATCAATCTTAGTTTGATTACGTTCTTCCTTCCCAATCAAAACGTGTTCCCCTATTTCGAATCCTTTAATTTTCGCTTTATTTTTATCAAATCTTATTTTCTCATAATCAGAATTTTCTTCGATCTATCAATTGCTCGTTGTCTTACACTACACATATCAATTTCTTCTCAGGAATCACTCATACGATATGGTCGTCTATATACAGGTCTTTCAATCTAATTTCCAAAATACTATTATTCACACGAGTTTCTGGATTACTTATTATAGAAGATTCTCCAAATTTATTTGATAAAATGAGTGATTGATTTCGTTCATCATCAATTGATTCAGTTTTTAATTAGTTATTCGAATTAAACAATTTACTACTCAATGTGTACACCATTTCGATTCTATTCAAACACATTTTGCTCTCGGTCAAGTGAACAGAATAACCTAAAGTCAAAATTTCTCTACCAATTAAAAAGTCATTGCTCAAATGGCTATCAAGTAAAACATGTAACTCAATTTCAAGCAGGTATTCATCTAGAACTACCTTGTAAAATATTTGCAGTCTACTGAAAATTGTATTTTGACAAATACCTACTAGAGAAACTGTACGATCATAAAATCTCTGACCGCTAAATTCTGAAGAAATAAATTCCTTTATGAGAGAACACTCTGCCCCAGAATAAAAAATAAATGGAAAGATCTCACCTCCATATACGAGCTGATCACTAGATGATTTGTCAATACAAATCTGAACTCTTTTTACATTCTTTGGCGTAGTGACCGGATTTGTTGCAATTGTAGCAGCAAACCTCCTTTTGACTTCTTTCTGCACTGGATGACTGAACAGCAAAACAATCATGTTGACGATGACCAATTTACCATATTTAAAACAATTTGAGTCCAAGTTGATCCTTGGTCGCTTGGAATGATGTTTGTCTTCGAAATCTGGATGTTTACGTTTAGACATAGCTCGCAATTCTTGTTGATGTTGATTTCTGCTTATTATCTTGGAAGTGTAAGCTATGCGTTTATGGATATTATCAAATTCAGATAAGTGAGACATTGCTCATGCCACACCAATTAGCTCCGAATTTGATTTTTGCCAGTGTGTCATAAATGTTGTTAAAAATTGACTAGCATACATAAAGTACGGTTCGTTGTCTTTGGGCTTTCCCTTCGAACAATATTTGTGCCAACCAAGCAATTTCTTTACTCAATGTTATCATTACGGCACCTCTACATAAAGGTTTTCAAGCATACAAATATCTGCGGTTGCACACCAAGCCTTAGGGTTTTCACTATTTTTTGTCAGGATTGAAAACTGTATCACTTTTTGATTCACATAATTTTTTCACAAATTCAGTTGGAACGGTTCTCCATTGTTCATCAGTACTATTATTTTAAAATTTCACTTCGTTAGTCTACAACTTTGGATACTTTATCCCACTTCTGATGTCGGAGTGGTAGGGGGATCTTGAATAATGCCGTCACTATTATTACCACTATTCTTTTAAATGTATTCTACAATCGAAACAATAAGTAGGTAAGACAGACTTCGACTCCAGGACAACGAATTCGCGATCACTAGGACGCCTATTCTCATTCAGTGTCAAAAGTCAGACTGTTCCGGCTGCATTTTACAGCACCCTTGTTTACTTCAAAAAACAAAACGCTCTCCACTTCAAATGACCCTTATCAATACGTCTTAAGTGTTACCATATGTTTCTCGTCCTATGACCGCAACTACGTTGACACACATGTGCCGTCCCAGGCCTAAGCCCATCGTAAATAAACAAAACATGAATTATTCTAGAAACTTAATACCAAAATAACCCGAACAATATTAATTAATAAAATCTCCTTTGATTCTTCCGGAGAAAAGCTCCAGTCATATTTCAATCTCCGACATATATATATATATATATATATATATATATATATATATATATATATATATATATATATATATATATATATATATATATATATATATATATATATATATATATATATATATATATATATATAGAAATTGAAAATTTATTGGGTATTTCGGTTAAGTTTTTTCGGGCAATGTAATAATTAGACTCTTTGAAGTTGTCTAGCTTTATATATATATATATATATATATATATATATATATATATATATATATATATATATATATATATATATATATATATATATATATATATATATATATATATATTTTTTTTTTTTCCATCACTTTCGTTACTGTTGTACGTCCAGTGGTTGTGGTGGTGGTGCAGTAATTAGTTTGTTTTTTTTTTTGTTGTTATCTCTTCTTCAAGAATTGCTCACTGTTGGCCAAGATGCGTTGCTTGCATATTTAGCCTTCAGCTGTTTTCTGTGTTCAATAATAGATTCATGTATGCATCAATCATTTATTCATTTTCTTGTTGATAAATTAAAATTTGGTCTTATTGTTCTTATTTTGTTTAACCTTTCAATTTTGCTATTAAAGTCACTGAATTCATTGAAATTGAATTATTAGTTTATTTTATTATTCTGTGGGAAGAGAAATTCTTACCTGTTCTCTTTCAGGACATCTAGCTACCACTGGCTTCGTTTGAAGGCGCAATATTTGGTAAGTGTATTACCAGCTCGACTACTTGATTGATACTGAAGGCCATCGCGTAATCAAACCATCTTGTTACTCCTTGTTCGACCCAATACCTATTATTGCAGGTAATATCGTTGTTGTGTGCCTCACGGACAGAATACGACTATCATGGCGCCTTTGGATATGCTTAGAGCTTAGTTTCACGACGCCTCACTTTACTCACGATTTTCCTGAGATTAAGAGCAGCAATTACGTGAGCCATAATTGTCGATTTTATTTTTGAATACGATAAATAAATTAGATACGTAACAAAATTGGCACCAAACTGTATGGGGCTTGTTTTGGCTCGACATTTTTTTAAAGAAAATAAACCAGCTACCGTAGCGCCAACCAGATATGCTAGGAGCTGCTTAGAGCGGCGGCTTTGTTTTGAATACAATAAATCAGATTGATCCGTACTAAACTTTTCCTCATTCTCACCTTTCTATCTTATTTCGATTGTTAACTTTTTAAGTTTATTTGTAATGCATTAATTGATCTAAATGGTACCTCCAAGTCATAAATTGTTCTCATCGTTTGATTGTGGTTGCTTGTAGTAAGATCAGATGATTAATCATAAATAACTAAATATGGAAACCGTCAGGGTGAAATACAAGTCAGTGTGGTGTGGTAAATGCGACATAAAGCTGATGTTTATGTAGTCACGTGATTCCGATACCCGTTCTAATTGGCCATGGATAGTAGCCAGTGGCGAAGCAAGTGCGAAGATTTGCACCGGATATATCCTGTGAAACAAGTCGCTCGGCAAGCGCAGCACCAAGCAACGGACCAAGCTTTCAGCGTCGGAGCCAGCGCGGTTTCAAACGGACGAGATAGCTCGAAAAACTGCCTCGTGTGCGACGGGCTTAAGAGTAGAGTATTTCTGGTATGGCTTAGAGCCAGGTGTGTCTGAGAATGGCGTGTTTATGGTACAGTCTGGAGCCGGGTGTATGTGATGCAACTGCCGTTGGTTGCCGACAGCTCAGAGAGCAGCTATGGGCTATAGTGCACCGTAGATGGCCGCTCACGGAGCAGCAAGCAGCCAGGTTGCCAGCGATTTGGATTGAGCAGTGGAACTATAGTTACTTTGACCAGGTTACCAGCGAGGAAAGAGTATGTTTGTGTGAGAATGGTGTGTTTATAGCATAGCTTGAAGCTGAGTGTGAGTGACACAGCTATGGGTGGCTTCAAACGTCTCAGCGAACAGCTTTGAGCTCAACGAGAAAAAAGTACGTGTATGTGTGAGAATGGGGTGTTCGTGGTACGGCTTGGAGCCGGGTGTATGTGTTATGCAACTTTGGTTGATTGCCGACGGCTAAATGAGCAGATTTGGGCTGTAGTGGACCGTGGCTGACCGTCAACGGAGCAGCGAGTAGCTTTGGGCTGTAGTGACCCTTGCCAGGTTATCAATGACTGGGTTTGAGCAGTGAGATTCCAACGAAAGACAAATGTTTGTAAGTGTATGCCGTGTGTTGAAACTGTTGACTTCAGTAATTCCTGACTGAGCATTGTGCTTAGATATTTTGACACTTTCAGAGCCTCGAGCTAACTACTTAGTTCAAGTGGACTAAAGACCCATCCGAACACCATACCGCAGTTGCAATTGTCCTTTGTCACAATTATAAGGGATCAGTAAAACATATGGGATGAAAATCTTTGAAGTAGTAATTTTGTATCTATAGTATTCCAAAGTTTATAACATTAGCGACAGAAAGATCAATAGGTTGAATAGTAAAACATTAAAGAAAAGCATTCGTCAGTTTCTGAAAGACATTTCAATTCAGGCGCTCAAAAATTACACAGACTTAAATATCTGGGAATGCAGTAAGCTATTGAAGCCAATAAGAAAATGGTGGAATAACAGCTTGATCTTTATCGATCCCCATTGGACAAACCACTATGAAGCTTTTTATTGTATTGTTCAGTTTATGTTTCTTCTGAAGATGGTGTAACAACCAAAATATATATTTAGATAATTGAATTTTATTTTTGAAACGTAACCAAGTGTGTTTCTGATTATTCTTACTCTAATACAATCAGCAAAATAACTCCTGCGTCAGAATAAAGCATTAAACATTTCTTTGATCTCGTTAATAATATTAAAAGCTAGAAAATTTCATCTAATTATACTATATCTTTTGTAGATGTTTCACCTCATTTCCAAGCACCTCGCAGGATCTGATGGTTGAATGTATTGGGGAAAAATGGGGGTAATTTGTTGAACACACCGAATTGGCTTTGACACAGTTTCAAGATGGTGCAGAACTTTGCATCGTAAGCTCTATTTTTACTTTTGATAAGGTTCTTCACAAGCAAATCGATGGTTCACCTATGGACTCAAGCTTCAATAACTCACTGACTGATCTGGTGTTGCAGAAATTGAAGCCTTCTGATTATACCTAATACTATTTTCAATATTCTATACTATGGAAGATATGTGGACGACTGTACTTTGGTTTCCTCTATGGCTAAAATCGATTCTATTTTTGTCCCTAGATGGAAATCAAAAATAGACGTATCATAGCCACCTTGGTGGTCGGAGTAGTAATAATGTTGCATCTTGCGTATCTGGACATGACATTTGAAATTTTTTTTAGATTTAAATCATAATTTCTGTTTGTATAATAGTTTCTCTGAACCTTGTATCCTATTTCTAATTGACATGTAACTCCATATTATATAAAATAAACTATTGTAACTGAGGACGGATGGGCTACCATCTGAAACGTCCATATAAGTAGATCAAAACACTGGCATTGGTGCATATCTGTCCTGACCAATGAGTTTACTTTTTAAATCTATAACAAACTCATGAATTGTATCATGATTTATAAATTCAGAATTATTTGTCCATGAAGAGAGTATATTTTCATCAATATCCCAAAACTGAACGGAGCTATTTGAATGATCATATGATGAAGCTCATCGAAATCATATTCTAATAGATTTTGCAGAATCCTACTCTGTGCTGATTAGATGGATATTCAAGCTGTGCACAGCCACCTCGGACATGCATTCTCATACATTACTTTAGCTGTGTCCAGTTGTATTGCTCTGGCTTGGATATTGAGCTTCACTCAAACAAGAAATATTGAATCGGAATAATGATAACAATGTGCATGTCACATTCGACTTCTGATTATGAGATATTGCTTGAGCGACTCCTGAAATCAGGGACAGCGGTGCAACTGGTCATTACGTGCACAGTCTTAATTAGCCGGAGAGCTGGCTACCGAGCGAGCAGAACATGCCTCGGTTCACAAAATTTCATTCCTGGAAATAGACTAGGAGCTAGTGACAGGCGAGGCTCTCCAATTTTATACCGCTTGCCTTTTTGAGGGTTTATAATCCACCTCTTAATAAGAAAGATGAAAATGTTATTGAGCGATGCACGCTTTCCAGTCATAGTTCAAAGTCCAATTAAAGGTCTGAAAAAAAATGTTTCTTCCGTGATATCATATTGCATGCCTTTGTAATGTTGAATAATTGAAATAATTCTAAAGCCAAGTACTGAAAGGCAAGCAATACGCAACAGCCCAAGTGGTTCAAAGGGTTGCGTGAACTTGTGAAAAAAAGTATGAAAAATGCCATGTTTCGAAATTGCATGCCAATGAAAAGAATTAAAGTTTTAATCATAGAACCCTTGTAGAAAAATTGGCTAGCTTTCCTCGTTGGCGCAAGGGTTTGAAATTTGGGGATAATATTGCATGAATTTTTAACCAATTTGCCGTGATTTGAAATTGCATGCCATTTCAACTATAGGTAATTTGTTCGATGAATTGTTATTAAGGAAATTGGCATGCACCCTAGGATGTCCCAAAATGAAAGCATGCATTGAGGAAGCTGCAAAAAAAAAAGAGAAATTTCCGTCATTTTATTTTGCATGCCATTGTGTATTTCGTTCAAAATTATTTTTTTTAGACGACGCAAAGAATGGCAAGCATGTTGCTAAGGCTCATCATTGATAAATTTTGGAAAAGAGATTGAGAAGAAGTGCTTGTGAATTAATTCAGTAAAATTAACAGGAATTATTCCGCGAATTTATTTTTTCCAATTTTGTGACTGATTTTAAACATCAATGGTTTAGGTGAGTCTCTTACAAAATATTTCAGAGAGCCACGATTCAAATTATCCATAATGTTTTCATAGCAACAATTCCAAAAATATTCAATTGAAATCACTAGAAACATAATACTTTCCTATTGTTATCAGTATTAGTTCTAACTGGGAATAACATTAAATTGCAGCCAATAAGGTACTAGAATAATACTAGGGTCCTAATAAGGATGAAACACGTATGTACAGTTGATATCCCAACTTCTGGATTTGTGAAACATTAAGGTTTTGAGTCTTGCTATTAATAAAATAATAATCACACATATTGAGAACGAAAAAAATAGTAATTATGTTCTTATTTCACCCCCGGAATGTGAATAAGTTATGTGGATGGAATATTGTAACAAAATATATTTTTGAAAAAAGAAAAAAACGACTTCTGATCTGGAATTCTGTGTATTTATTGGAAACTTTGACCTTTCGATCCATTGGTCAAAGGATCGAAACGTCAAGGTTTCCAATAAATATACAGAATTTTAAATCAGAAGTCGTTTTTATCAAATAAAATTCTGAAAAATGTATAGAATATTTTTGAAAACTGAATTGCCTTCATTTGGAACTTAAGAGTGAGTTTATCTTTATTATCATGCAAAAATATTATTATCATTATGGAAAAATGAAAAAGTTAATCAGAAAAAAAAAATTAGTATCATAGAAAAATCATACTCAAATAGCTAATGGGATGTTTCATAATATAAATAAATAGGAATGAAGAGGAATCTGAAATTTGCAATAATTGCTTAAATCTCCATTTCTTCATCATAATTATTGTCATTTTCAGGTTCCTCTTCAGTAGTTTCACCACCTATTTGACTATTGGTGTCGCTGTCATCATCGTCCGATTCATCCTTATCGTCCTTATTGTCGGCCCTTCTTATAATATCATCCTCTTTAACTCTATTCATTCTCATACTATTCTTCACTTATTTATGCCAAACGGAAAACTTACTGGTATAAAAGTATTGTTTATGAACCTAATTGTATTACTTTGAATATATAATCTGCACTATTATGAAAGATTTACCTCCTGCCACGTTTATAATTACAAACTAAGTTGATTCTAGGGCATATTTTCTTGATTTATTCAGAATTTGTAAATGTTTGTCTTATATTATATGCATTCCATCCTTCATTCCAACTTGAAGCATATTTCTTCATTGAAACACAAATCAGCATGCAAAATAAAATCTCGGAAATTTTCTTACTTTTTTTTGCCACTTTTTCAAAAGTTTTTCAATGATCGGACCAAGTTGCATGCCATTCTCCAAATGGATCCAAAGCAGCATTTATTAATGTAATATAAAATGGCAGGCAGAATTAAGTCAGAGAAATTTTGGGAGTTCTTTATGCAACTTTCATTATTGTTTAAAATATGAAGGGCTTGAGCAGAATGCTTGCCATTTTCCAAATGAATTTAAAACAGCATTTATTAATGTAATACAAAATGGCAGGCAAAATGAAGTCAGAGAAATTTTGCGTGTTTTTTATGCAACTTCCATTAATATTTAAAATATGAAGGGCTTAAGAAACATGCTTGCCATTTCCCAAATGAATTTGAAACAGCATTTATTGATGTAATACAAAATGGCAGGCAGAATAGAGTCAGAGAAATTTTGCGAGTTTTTTGTGCAACTTTCATTATTATTTAAAATATGAAGGGCTTAAGCAACATGCATGCCATTTTTAATTGATGATTATTTCACTATAAAATAATGTTCTTGCTCCATTTGAGGTAATTTGAAATCACGGCTAATTGGAGCAAAATTTATGCAAGATTACCTCCAAATTTCAAACCCTTGCGCCAACGAGGATTGCTTGCCAATTTTTTTACAAGGGTCTTATGATTAAAACTTCAATTCTTTTCATTGGCATGCAATTGGGAAATACGGCATTTATGATACTTTTTTTCGCAACCCTTTGAACCACTTGGGCTGTTGCGAATTGCTTGCCTTTCAGTACTTGGCTTTAGATTAATTTTAATTATTCAACATCACAAAGGCATGCAATATGATATCACGGAAAAAAACATTTTTTTTCAGACCTTTATTTGGAATTTGAACTATGATCGGAAAGCGTGCATCGCTGAATAACATTTTTATCTTTCTTATCAATACGTGGATTATCAACCCTCAAAAATTCAAGCGGTATAAAATTGGAGAACCTCACCTGTCACTAGCTCCCAGTCTAAAAGTGGAAACCTGACCGTCAGAAGGCACGTTGGAAACTAAGAACGCGGTCGAGCGATCAAAAGTGCAGATTTTCCGACAAAAAACACTATCGACTGGCACTGCTGGGAATCTGCATAGATATGAAAGAGCATGAGAAGAAGCAGTGAAAGCATTATTGTGAGAAGGATAAGTGCAAGCTGTCAAAATTGCGAAAAATTTGAGTTCAACTTCTGAAAACTTGCATTTATATTGTTTACATATAGAATAAACTAAGTGTAAAGTATAATAAGACATAATGGTGGGGATCTTGAGAAATATGAGTACTAAGTGCGAGAGCGTCTTTCGGCACCCGATGCAGCGCCCAATGGACTTATCGCTTCTCTCTTTATTTTCACACCGTGAATATTTCATAGCAATTGTGGTAATTCATCCGAATATTTATAATGAACTGATGCAACTATTGAAATTTTAGGAGACAATTGAGAAGATATACTTTTTTAAAACGAATTAAAATACTCGCTGTGACATCAAAGTACTTCCCCGACCATAACTTTCATGGCTAGTTTCATAGCTGTTTCAGAAATTTAGAGTGCCGCATCAATTAATTGCATATTTCAAAATGAAAATTTACATTGTCAAAGTGACAGCTGTCATTGCTAAAGTGAAAGATGATGGTTAGTTTTTATTCCTCACATAAAATAAGTATTTTTGAAAATGGAGAGTCCTCCTCTAGATTTTCGGGCTCTTCAATTCATTGGAACATACAGCTTCGAAGCTTATCCGGCCGAGAGCTTAAAATTGATATCAAACTAGACATTATTTGAATGATTTGTGGAAGAAACAATTGACAATCGTTTGAGTATCCTCTGACACTTTTACTAGAATTGTTCTCACAAGAGCTTTAATTTGATACTAAACACAATAGAGCCAACTTACTTATTCAAAAAAACAATTGACGAACGTTTGCTTGTGAGGTCAAAATATGGGTGATAATCAATCCAACTCCACATTATGACTCTCATTATTTCTTTGGTTCCAAAAAGTAAGATGAATTTTAAAATAATTCAAATTTTGATAATAATAAATTACGCGCTGATAATTTTGGAAAATGCTCAGCGTGAACGTTGTGCCAGATCATTTGAGGATCAGTTTCAGTTATTTCATATTTCGTGATAAATACTACTGTTTATAAAATGAACAAAATAAACTTAGAAGTCTAATCGATAAAGTTTTGATACCACTGGTTGAACAAAGCTCAAGCTTTTTGAGGAAAAACTTGAATATAAAATTTTAGTCGAAAATTTGTATTAGTGTTTCATTGAGACAAGAAATCTTGTCTTGATGATCATTTCTTATCTTGTCTTGATTTTCAAGACAAGAGAATGAAAATTTCTTGTCTTGCCCATTTCTTGGCGACGCATTTCTTGTCTTGTTTCAAGAATTCTTGATTTGTCTTGATCTTGACATATAGGCTATGTGCAAGGGGGCGGAGTTTGAACAAATATCGATGCAAGCGCTCATTGTGAGCACCATTGTAGCCATTGAACTCCATTTCTCAGAATACGTCAATAAGTTGTCATTGAGCATTGTAGTTTAAAAGTGAAAATTATTGCATATAAAACATGGGAAAACGTTTGTTCTGCTTCAGGCTGTTATGTTAAGGATGATTCAAGTGAAATATAGTTTCATAGATTTCATGTACCCAGTTATAACATAAAAAAACGAGTGAAGTGAATCAAATCGGTAAATAGAGTATTGTCTGTCTTTCATTATTAATCTATATAACAAATATGTTTGTAATTCAATTGTGAAATTAGAAATATTCATCATCGATTTGGGATTCATGAATTTACCTCCATCTCTAATTTGTAAGATGTTTCAGTGATAGAAGTTTGTCAGATGCACTTCGCAATAATTTTGTTGTTAATATTGTCAGCAACATATTCTTCAACATGTTTAATATGACAAAACTAATTTCACGCTTTTCTTTAAAGCTTCCTCGGTAAAAGGGATACAGTGTTTGATAAATACAAACCCAATCTGCAAGATCATCCGCATCATAATTTGAGGTTATCCTGTCAATTTGGACGAATGAAGACGTTTTCTCCGTAATAGGTACGTTATAATTGAAGAAAAAAATACTCCGAATGAATAATTTCAACGTACCTTTTATGCTATGCAAGTTATATTATACGCACACAGCTGAATTAAATAATATTAGTACATTTAAAAAATTATAGGTATGAAACAATGAAAAAATGGAGTTCAATCGTTCTCCAATGCCCGCAAGAGGCGCTAGTAGACTTCATGCACGTAGCCTATAAGAGGAATCCCTTTTCTCTATTGCTTTATCCAATCCAAACACTCAGATTAGCGTTAGTGTCTACTCTATCCTTCCTGTTAATTATGTTATGAATTGTTTCTAGCAACGTTTTTCAAGATTGCCAACAATAGAAATGAATGAAAAGTCTGTGATTTACATGTTTTAATCAGTATTTGCAATTATTATTTGCTATATGATATAGCAATGTTGCTAAGAGTAAGAGTTAACAGCTTTCTTAGAGTATTGGGAGATCAACCTATACATTTCTCCTTCACATGAACGATTTAATCCCCGGAAACTGACGACTTATGCTTCCGATATAGATCAAATATTTGTTTTGAGAATCATAGTCACAGATACTTTTCACTTCCATGACTTATAGATAATAGGGAAAGTATTGGAGTTGTGATTTTTTGATAGTTCAAAAATTCTTACATTTTAGACCCTACTGAATCCAAAAAACATAAGTTTGAATGAAATCGGTCGGTCTGTCTATCTGAAAGTATGATAATCAGAAAATCCATGCGAGTTCTTGACTGAAATTTATTAATATTAGAGTTTTTTATCAAAAAACTAGGTTTAAATTTGTAAGTGAGCTTTTTCAACCAGAAAATCTAGAAAAAGACTCTTTATTTTCAGAAATACATATATTGTAGGGACTAAAATATATCCGCCATCTGTCACCATGACAATGACACCTGTCACTTTGGAAATGACGTTGTCACTTTGACAATGATGCTGTCACTTTGAACTGTCAGTTTGACAGTGACAAATGTCACTTTAAAAGTGGGTATGACATCCCTAAATTCATGAAACAGTGATGAAACTGGCCATGGAATTTATTGTCGATGAAAAACTGTAATGGCCACAGCAATTTTAATATTCTAATAATAGATTAATAAATATGCAGATTTGGAAAATTAATTGTCAAGATATCAAGATTTCTTGACAAGAAGTTTTGATTCTTGATAGTACTTTCTTGTCTTGTCTTGAATAATGGAAAATACCTCTTGTCTTGGTCTTGTCTTGATTTCAAGACAAGATCAAGATTACTTCTTGATTCTTGTGAAACACTAATTTGTTCGTGTTCTCAAGTTATCGTGCTTCCAAACTAACCGACTTTGTAACGATATCTCGCTGATGGCTATTTGTTGTTAATTTTGGCGTCGCGGTCAAAACTGCTGATGGAGTGATCGAGCGCCAATACAGTTGGTGACGCAGTTTCAAAGGTAGACGGCTGGATAGCTCAGAGGGAGAAGGTTAGGGTTGTCAAATTAATCATCAGTAGGTAGGTGTAACAATGAGATTTATTTACACACAAACGATGACGGTGAACATATATTTTACAGGAACTTGCACAAAGATGACTTGGCTGACGGTGACGGAACGGCTCTACATGACATTCGACACCAGCGGTCGCAGTACGGACCCAGGCGGTCGCAGATGACGAGAAACTTCAAAACAAACAAATCGTGAAGCGATTTCTCAAACGGTGGATAAACTTATCTTCGACGCTTGTGAAACCAAACTGGCTCCCAAGTAGTGACTCTACGTTAAACTTGCTCAACGCTGTGAAGCCAATGATGATTTCCTCAACGGTGATTCTACGTTAAAACAATCTAACACTGCGAAATCACTAAGACTTCGTCAGCGGCGACGCTACGTTAAGTTAATTCAACACTGTGATATCAACAAGGACCTCGCCAGCGGTGCTTCTACGTTAAATTATCTGAATACTGTGAAGTCAACCAAGATTTCGCCAGCGGTGATTCGACGTTAAATTATTCAAATCCTGGAAGTCGACAATGACTTCGCTAGCGGTGATTCTACGGTAAATTATTCAAAAAATATTCTTAGTTAAAAAACAGCAAGAATATTTCAAGTTCAAAACGACAAAAGCAACCAAATCTAAGTTCCTTCTACGGACTTTTAAAAAACAAACAAACTCACAGATTGTGTCAGACAGTTGTGCTAACGGACTTGGCACAAAAACTCCACTTGGACGGTAAACACTCTGAAGATGACACTCGGTATCGGAACTAGAAGTGTACTTTGGAACGGCTGCTCAAAAGACTGGACTTCCAAAGAAGTGACTTAAGTCGGCCAGAAGGCCTTATTTATACTTAAATTTTTGATGAATCCCTACTTAACATGTTTTAAAATCAAATTCATATTAGCGCTATCAGTAATGTAAAGAAGATATATAGATAAAGAGAAGAAGTAATTTTACACATACAAATTTCTGTTGAATACAGCCTTTCATGATTATATTTCCTTAAGAATAAAATTGTCTTAAATATCCTTTTATCTGTGGGTAAGGTCGGTCAACTGTCAAATGTCAGATTTTTATTTGCAGGTTTATTTGTGTATGGTCAAAGATCACGAACAACATCAAGCAAAATATACAATACACAACATATTTACAAAACAACGGTTGATTACATTCAGAGTTCAATAACGGTAACATAAATACAGATCAAGCAATGTCGGTTGAATTTAATTTCAGGTGTTTTCAAAAAACCTAACCTCATTCTACTACATGTGAAATATTAGAACAGATTTATTTCAGCTGATGACTGATAAAATTAAGGTGAGCGGTGTTGTATGTTTAAGCAGAATTACAGAATTTAAAATTTATAGGGTGTGCAAGATGTTAACTAATTTTGATGGACTTCAAAATGTTTGACGGTAGCAGAAGGCTCTAGGATGTGCAACTGTGACAGAGTTTTGGGACATAATTCGTCACAACTTTTTTTAAATAATTCTTTCTTTGGGTTCAGTAGAGTCCTAACGTTCATTTTCATGTATCAAAATCTCGAACTGTCGAAAAATCATGATTACAGTACTTCTTTATTATATTATAGGTCGGAAAAGTAAAATTATCTATTTCGCGATCTTCACAAGCATTTACAATTGCAGAAATATTGTCTCGCAATTTTTCACCACCGATGAGTGAGGTGGTATTGCATGACAATAATGAACTTTACTGTTTTAATCATAGAAAATACCACATCTCAAAATTAGTAAAAATGTAGAAAAAAACTTTGGACATTCCGAATCAATCAATGTCACTTTTAATGTTGCTATAATACCAATACAGTTTATCTAAATATTTCACATCCTGGCTGCGAACTATTTTGCGTCCTGTAAACGAAACAATTATTTCGCATGTCTATAGTTGCCCTGTTTATGTTCACTTTTAATTACAGTTTTTGGAAAAACAAATTTGTTTGAGCTATCATCGCTATTCGCTTCGTTATGCACACTTGGACCCTGCTTGTCATTTGCTCTAGCCTATTTGAGGTCAACAGGCATGGACAAAGCTTGCGTTGATTCCGCTTATTGTTCAATATTGGCGATGACTGAAAATGTATAATTTAGAATATGAATTTTTTCACATATCGGGTTGGTCGAAAAACTGTTATTTAACTTCTACAGTATTACCAAAATATGAATATCTGAATAATTTCAAGTATTACCTTTGAGTATTTATATTATTACTTAATGGTGATATACAGACAAACAAACAAAGCCATAAACTGCTACTGTATTACATTCAAATTACCTGAGACACCTGCAAATATTGTCGAAGCAACAGCAACTGAGATGGGATCAGCTTTTGCTTCGGTAGGCTTATTTTGAAGCTCTTTGTATGTTTCAATTTATTTTTCTGGAATTGCCAAAAGTTTTTTACTTACTTGTACTATGTACAAGGAAGTATTGTGGTACCGACAAAATTCACCTATCGAGATTTTTATGAAAATATCTGTTTTGAGAATCCCTGAATCCATTTTGACTATTTTTGGCTTGATGTCGGTACGTATGTTCGTGCGTGCGTGCGTAACTCGCAAATCTCAAAACTGGTTGAACGTATAATGTTGGAATTTTGTATTTAAGACTGGTATAGGCTCTAGTTGTGCAGCTCGCATTATGATTTTAATCGTGTGTACCGGAACTTTACTTGAAACTTTTTTCGAATTTTTCTGATAAATACAGAGTGATCAACCGTAGGATGTTGAAATTCGGCATTTGAAATTGCTGTAGCATCCAAATAGTCATCTCCCATTCTTGTACTAATCGGTTCAGCCAGAAGTGCACTTTATATGACAGACTTTTCGAATTTTCTTCATAAATTCAAAAAAATCGGTCGTAGAATATTGAAATTTTGTATTGAGCACTTCTATAACATCTAGTTGTACATCTTGCATTATGATTGCGATCGGCTGAACCGAAAGTGCAGTTTACTCGAAACATTTCTTGAATTTTCCGCATAAATCCAAAAAGATTGAACGTAGAATATTAGGATTCAGTATTCAAGACGATAGTACTGTCTTCTAGATGCTCATATCTCATTTTCATTGAGATCGACTGAGCCGACAGTGCACTATACTTGACAATCTCTTGAAATTTTTCGCATCAATTCAGAACGATCACCTGTAGAATATTGAAATTTGATATTTCAGTCTGCTATAGCATCTGAATGATCACCTACTATTTTCGTAACATTAATAATAACTGGAAGTGCACTTTAGTTGGAATTTATTTCTCTATTTTGCGTATATATGAGCCGTAGAATCTCGGAAATCAGTATTCAGGTATGTTGTAGCATGATAATGATGACCTACTGTTTCCATAGCAACCGACTAGGCTAAAAGCGCATTCTACTTGAAAGATTTTTAGAATTTTTTGGGTAAATCAAAAACAATTAGCCGTGGAATGATGAGATTTTCTGTTTGATCATATATACATCCAATGATGTACAAGTAAGTCACGTGATGTCCACGTCAGATTTTCTCAGCAAGCGAAATGATATCCAATAACATCGTCCACACAGTCAGGAAAAACGATGTCGTATCTTTTCGCGGCACTGTTGTAAATTTGCATCGGTAAACTTTATAATTCAACCGGGAGCAGCTTCACACTTAGAGACATAAAAAACCTCAGAAATAATTTGGTCGTTTAGAAATACAACATGAAAATGAGTAATATTTCACGGAGATAACTGTGTTGCACCCTTTGTGCTTTCTACTCAATCAGATCTTTTTGTCTTGTTTCTGTACTCAAATAGTGAACAATCATTGTGAAGTTCAATATCGAAGAAGAAGAGGAAGCAGAGAGACAGAAAATATATGAGCAAATTTCTACGAATGCTCTAATTACATACTTGTACAAAGTACTATAATAAATAAGATGAAATAAATATTTGCACTGTAACTTGCGATGATAATTGGATCACAATAATTAAATGGGAATAATTTTGGATCCGGACGATGAGAAATGGAATTTGGTTGCAGTGCTGCAGTGTGTGAGTATTGTGTTGGAAGTGTGGAGAATGCACACAACAAAAAGATTGGCTACCAGTGGGATGCAGGATCAGCTGAAAATGATGATGGAATTCATATAAAACGTCGGCAGCTGTACAGAAAGCGTTCCTAGCGGAGCAAATGCAGTCCATGAAAGAGAAGATGTCCGAATCCATGGAATGTATGAAAGCCATATGGAAGAAGATGGCTTAATCTACGGAAAGTATGAAGAGGACTGTAACTCAAGAGATGCAAGCAGTTGAAGAGACAGTAACTGAATCAGTGAAGAAGACCTTGACAGAAGAGATGATAGCAGTGGAAAAAGGAATTGCTACAGAGTAAGGGAAGATTCCGGAGCAGGATGAATTGGTATAACAGGAAGAGATTGAAAAGAAATTTGATAGAAAACTAATTGAAGTAAATCGTCATGTCGTGCAAGTCGAACATCGAGTTGAGCATGTTGAGCGTGATTTAGAAGCAGAATTGGACTTTATTTTCACAGAAAAACTGCAGAGTTTCAGTCTAAATTTTGAAGATGAAGTTTTGCGAATGGGAAACGTTCAGATGTCTACATCAGGGGAAGTTACGACCAATTCCACCTATATGATAGCAACAATTTTTGGGATTGGGATGAATATTCTGCTCAATTTGAGCTTATTTCGAAGATAAATGGCTGAGGCAAAGAGCTAAGAGCAATTGTACTAACTGAAATGCTCCGTGAGACAGCTTTGACAGTCTTTTTAGATCTAAGTGAGCAAGAACACCTTGATTATGCAAAGCTGACGTCTGAATTGAAGCTGTACTTTGGAGAGGAGCACATGAAGAAGTATCTGTATAGACAGCTACGAAATCTCACGCGATAACACAAAGAGGATATTACTACATTTGCATATGCTGTACAGAATCTGGCCCAAAAAGCTTTTACAAATTGTCGTGACCCAACACAGGAATATGTAGCAGTGAAAATCCGTGGATGGTATCGGCGACGATAAGATTAGGCGAGTCGTGCTGCTAGTGAATTCAACGACAGTGAGGGAAGCGCTAACAAAGGCTCTGGAAATTGAAACGGCCACGAAGGCGTCAAGACTGGCAAAGAGAGTGAGGTGGTTTGAGCGTGGTGAGGAAGGGCCCGAGGTGAAAAGGACCACGACTCATGCAGAAGGTCGCCATCGAGAGCAATCTTCTTCTCGAATTGTATCGACCTCACCTGGATAGAGAAGAAGAATGAGATGTTGGCAGTGTTGCAAGAAGAACCGTCTCCGCGCAGACTGTTGTGTCAAGCGTACCGTCGACTATGGCACGAACACGTCATCGAAAAACTAAATTCAGCCAGTCTTGGAAAGCAGAGGCTGGCTGTCTCTGCCATTGGAAGCCCCAAAATCATCAATCTCCAGGTATTAGAATATAAAGTTATCCAGCTGTAGATAGTTTCGTGGGGAATATACTATGTAAGATGCTGCTAGATGCCGGGGTGAATGTCCAAAAGTTCCCACAAGAATAGGATAAATTCCAAGTGAACGTGCCCAGAGCCAGCGGATTTTACTTAAAAACAGCAACTACTTAGTGTAGAGGAGCTCAAATTCGCAATTGACAATTCAAGAAAGAAACATCAATCATTCACTGTCGCAATCGTGAATGACTGTATTTTAGGTGTCGAATTCCGGCGAGATCTTAGTTGTGTCTTTGATTTGAACAGTGATATCCTGTGAATTGTTAATGAAAAAGTACCTTTTCACTGTCAAAAACGGAAATAGAAGTGACTGATGCTGTTGCTCCAAAGAATTTCCTGGTACCTTATCGTTCGGAGAAGGCGATTTCACTTAAGCTAGTCAACATTCCAGAAGGTACAACGTACACCTTTAAAACTGAGAGGACATTGAGCTGGAATAAGTCCATTGTACCAGCCAGAGCTCTGGTAAACTCTTCAGGACTGGTGGTTGGGACTCTGAACGTTTTGGATTGTCCAGTTCAAATTAAAAAAGGGACACTGTTAGGTAAATTAGAGGCCGTAATATTGATTCAGAAGATGAAAGGAACAGTCATCAAGAAGAACTTATTCCCAAAAGATCTGTTTCATACAAGCCAAGATCAATTCAACAGAAGCAGCGCTCACTTCACAGAAGAACTGAAAAAGATGTGTCGCAAATTGCTACTGGATACCTTGGTCAAGGATCCAAGTGATTTTGGGCGCACACATCTGGTTCAGCATGAAATTGATGTTGGAGATGCACAACCGATAAAACAGCCCTCAAGACGAATACCTATTTCGCAGATAGACGAAGTTCGAGAAATGCTGATCGACATACAGAAGAGAGGAGCCATTGAACCATCGACGAGACCGTAGGCCTCTCTGTGTTGGGGAAGAAAAAAAATAGTCTTACTCAAGTTTGTGTTTTACCGAAAATTGAATGATATAACAAAGAAACACTTATTCACTACTGTTAGTCGTAGGATCTTGGAGATCAGTAACTATTTGCAAATGTTGTAGCAAAAGAATGATGATACTGTTTCCATAGCAATCGACTTAGGATTGTTTGTTCAATTACCGTATTATTATATGCAAAAAATATATAAAGATAAACGTTACTCACAAAAATAGTAATTCATAAAACAACGGTGTAAAGTTGAGTACGATGACATTGGATCAATTATTTGAGGCGATTCATTTGAGGACAGCTATCAAGTGATGTAATATTCTGAGTCACTGAAAATTCTGGTCAGCTGTCAAAATGCTCATCTTCCATTGTATTTTCTGTGACGTGCGAGAGTAGGGGAAGCTCGTAAAGACGACGTAGTATGGTAGGGGCCTTTCGTCTTCCTCACGCCGCGCCGCGTCGCAGCACATCACCCCTCCCGATGGAAGCCTCCAGTGATATTCTAGAAATGAAAAGAGTCGAGAAATAGAAAATTCGAGAAAACGATATTTCTCTATATAAGGCCAAGCAAAAGACTTGTGAAAAGTAGTAAGAATAGTAGTAAGAGTAGTACTGATGAAATAAATATCGAACAGTAAAGTAAACAGTGTATATAAATAGTGGGATATAAATATCTGTGACCTTGTTTAAATTAGAATTAAGTGACATATAAATAAATATAGTGTTACTAGTGACATGAGAAGAATAAAACTTTTATTTTCAATTCAAATTATTAAATAGTGACTTTTATTTACTTACAAACTGATTCTTCAAGCAATAAACATTACAGTGGTGTCAGGTGTGGGGTTGTTATAAACAATTTGATATTTTGCTTATTGCTGTTTTGTAAAATTGGAAAATGGTGTCTACGAAGTTGTTGAAAGATTTGAAGGCCGCAGAGTTAAAATATCAATTGGAAGAGCGGGGTTTGGAAACCAGTGGCCGCAAACAAGTTTTGATAGAACGACTGCGAGACGCTTTGACTGAAGACGGTGAAGATCCTGATACATATTTGTTTGAGGTTCAACTTTCTTTAACCGATTTGGCTATAAATTTAGAATCAAAATTAAAAGAGAACTCTATAAATTTGGAATCAAAATTAAAAGAAAATTCTATAAATTTAGAATCAAAATTAAAAGAAAATTCTATAGATTTAGAATCAAAATTAAAAGAAAATTCTATAAATTTAGAATCAAAATTGAAAGAAAATTCTAAAGTTTGGAAGAGAATTTGAAGTTAAAATTGAAAGAAAACTCTACGAGTTTGAAGGAAGATTTATTAGGAAGGTTAGAAGAAAATTCTAGAAACTTGAGAGAAGAACTGCATGGAAAGATGGAGGAAAATTCAGAGAAAGTTGAACATCAATTGGAAAAATTTAGAGAAAATTTAAAGGTATGGGAGGAAGTATTTGAAGATAATTGTAAAATGTTGAAAGAAGAATTGGATGCAAAATTGGATTCGAAAGTGGATGAAAAAAATGAAGATTTTTAGCGCATTTTTCCGAAAAAAGCGCTATTATATTCACTTTGGCTGGCTGGCTGGCTGGCTGGCTGGCTGGCTGGCTGGCGTGACGCTGAGATCTCAGCAACTATACTATTTACAGACTTGAAACTGGTACTAAATAAAAGCTGCTGTTTCGTAGGCTTGCACAAATTGCTTTAATTTAAGCTCAGTGATTGTGGAAAATTGAATTTTTCAATTACTTGTTTCAAGTGGAACAATGTCCATAGATATCTATGACATTAGGGATATGGCAACTAAAATTTATTAAAGTAGATAAAAATTTAGTTTCAACTTTCGCCGTGGGTGTCACTATTATTATGTATAGTTGTCAAATCTGTCCGGGATTCATTCAATGACTTGTTTGACGCGAATTTGAAGCTTATTAGAATAAATTATTATTATTGGATGAAAATTTGTTCACTTTTGGTGTATTTTTTTTTTATATAGCTTTGATAAAGATAAAATTATCATTTTAAGCTACAGCACTTGACCTCCTGTCAGTCAATAACTAAACAATAAAGATTAAAAGGTATTTTTGAGTTTGTACATGTATAAATTATGTACCTATTAAATAGTCAACTTGAAACTAGTACTAAATGGAAGCTGCTGTTTTGTAAGTTTGCCCAAACTGCTTGATTTCAAGCTCAGTAATTGTAAGAGATGGTAATTTGCGAAATCTCTGAAGTAACAAGCATTCATGAGCTGTCAAAAATGCGCTTCCATCATCTAGATGATTCTTCCATTTTTTTAAGAAAAATTCAAATTTGGTGTTTCATCTCCGGAAAAAACTTCAGAAGCTGAGATAATTGAATTATCCGCACCAAATCTTGATTCAACTACAAAAATGCGTGTCAAACCTGCAACCTTTGATAGTCCAACATCTTGGATTAATTACCATAGACAATTTGAAGCCGCTGCTAAGGCTTATGGCTGGAATGATACTGAGAAAGTTTCAGCGCTTAGAGTTGTTCTCCGAGGAGATGCGGTAAACATTTTACAGGCTATTCCACCGGAAGAAGACAACAATTATGAAAAATTGGTCAAGAGACTGGAGCTGCGATACGGCCATGCACACTTGGAGGGAGTGTATCACACGCAGCTCAAGAACCGATACCAATGTCCCAGCGAGAGTCTACAGGAGTTCGAAGCTGATGTGGCACGCTTAGTTCGACTTGCATATCCAACTTGCCCGGATGATATCTTGGAAAGCTGGGCTGTGAGAATATTTGTGGATGGCATCAGAGACCATGAGACGCAACAAGCCCAGCATTTGGCGCGGCCCGAGGAGCTGGTGGAAGCAATAGCTCATGCACTGGAATACGAAGCGGCAAAGCAGGCGTCCAGAAGCAGTACTCGAGTGCGAAAGGTTACCTGCGACTCCGATGCCACGGAAAGCTTAGAAGCCCAGGTTCAGCGGTTCATCGAAGAAGTAAAAGCTCTCAGGAATTCAAGACAACTGCTGGAACTGTGGAGAACTAGGTCGATCAAGAAGTCGATCCAAGAAATCTTTGAAGATACTACCCAAGGATAACTCCAAACATGAAAAAAAAAACCCCTCGCAAGAATAAAACTCACCGAACAAGACACAAAGATAAAGCCTAACTGCGATAAACTTTCGAAGGAATTAACGACCTTATTACTATCCAAGGGTCAACAATTAGACAATCAGCAACGCGCCCAAGCAGAAGATCTGATACGCCGATTCCAAAAGGTGTTTGAAACCAGTGAGATGCGAAAAGGAAGAACAAATATTGTCCATCACAGAATTGACACAGGCGATGCACGAATAATTCGACAAGCAACACGACGACTCCTGATTGCGAAGAGAGAAGACGCTGAAGTCATCATTCAAGATATGGAGCAAAACAGCATCATTGAACCCTCGAACAGTCCATGGGCCACTCCGGTGGTACTTGTGAAGAAGAAAGACGGGTCTACACGATTTTGTGTCGACTATCGCCAGCTGAATAACGTTACCAAGAGGGACAGTTATACTCTGCCCAGGATTGATGACACTTTAGATACCCTGGCCAGGACCAAGATCTTCTCGACCCTAGATCTCAAGAGTGGATACTGGCAAGTAGCGATGGATGAGAAAGACCGAGAAAAAACTGCATTTACCATCGGCAGTGGATTGTGGAAATTTACAGTCATGCCATTTGGTCTGTGTAATGCTCCTGCTACCTTCGAGCGACTTATGGAGACCGTACTCAAAGGACTATCGAGAAGAACTTGCTTGGTATACCTGGACGATATAATTGTGATGGGAGAATCATTTCAAGACCATTTGAAGAATCGGGAGCAGGTATTTGAACAATTAAAGGAAGCGGGTTTATAACTCAGTCCAAAGAAATGTCACTTATTCCAAAAACGGGTGAACTATTTGGGACATGTGGTCTCCAAAGAAAGCGTAGCAGTTGATGCAGAAAAGATTAAAACAATTTAAGAATGGCCGGTACCTGCGAATAAACATCAGCTGCGCAGTTTCTTCGGGCTCTGTACCTATTACAGAAGATTTGTTCATGGATTCGCCAATATCGCCAAACCACTGACCAGACTGACGGAAAATAATCGCAGATACAGCTGGGATAAAGACTGCCAGTCGCTTTCGAGCGACTGAAACTACTCCTAGTCCAAGCACCAATCCTGAGTTACCCGAAGATGGAAGGACGTTTTGTTCTGGACACAGATGCCAGCGACGTCGATATTGGGGTCGTTCTGTCCCAATTGCAGGAGGGTCAAGAAAGAGTAATCGGGTACTTCAGTAAGGTTTTGTTAAAGCCAGAAAGAAACTACTGTGTCACAAGACGGGAACTGCTGGCAGTAGTGAAGTCCATCGAGCATTTCTACAAATATTTGTATGGTAGGAACTTCCTGTTGAGAACTGACCACACTGCTCTGAGATGGCTATTACAGTTCAAGAATCCTGAGGGTCAGGTCGCTCGATGGATCGAAAGACTCCAAGAATACGACTTCAACATAGAACATCAAGCCGGTACAGCACATAAGAATGGTGATGCTTCATCAAGACGACCATGTCCAAAAGATTGTCATCATTGCTCTAAGGTTGAAGCGAAGGCGTTCAGGACAACTGTCATTGACGATGCTTGGCAACCACAAGAGATAGAAAAGGACATTGATGACGACTTAGAGTTGCGAATTATTCAAGAATGGAAGGAAAAAGGAACAAAACCGACATGGCAAGAGGTGGCACCATACTCCCCGGCGGTTAAATCGTACTGGGCGCAATGGGATTCCATAATATTGGATAGAGGCGTCTTGAAGCGTGTCCTGAAAGATCCGGATGAAACCAAGAGTAGAGAACAGCTGATCGTTCCTAGAGGTCGGGTTCCGGAGGTTTTGAGACATCTCCATGATTGAGTGAGTGGAGGACACCTTGGGGTAACGAAGACTCTGCAGAGAGTTCGCGAGCGCTAAACTGCAAAGAAGACGTTAGGGAATGGTGCAGGAAATGCACTTCGTGCGCTTCAAGCAACGGACCGCAGAAACGACCAAGAGCTCCGATGCGACAGTATAATGTCGGTAGTCCATTCAAAAGGATAGCCATCGACGTAGCAGGGCCATTTCCCGAATCGTTGGAAATAAATACATTGTTGTCGTCATGGACTATTTTAGTAAATGGGCCCTTCCTAATCAAGAGGCCGCTACTATTGCAGACGTCCTAGTGAAGAACTGGATCTGTCGTTTAGGCGTACCCTTGAAACTCCATTCTGACCTGGGAAGAAACTTTGAATCCACACTTTCCCAAGGGATATGCGAGGTATTGAATATTAGTAAAACCAGAACTACTGCATTACATCCGCAGTCTGATGGAATGGTGGACCGGATGAATAAGACCATCAACAGACACCTGGCCAAAGTTGTCTCCAGTCACCAGAGAGATTGGGACGAATATCTCCATCTGTTCTTTTTGGCCTACCGCTCTTCCGTACACGAAACAACCGGACAGACCCCAGCAAGAATTATTTTTGGACGGGAACTTCGGCTACCATGCGACCTAAAGTTCGGCTGCAAACCTGGTGAAGATCTGGCTGGTGAAGATAATGTCAATAATTTAAGGCGTCAGATGGACGATATCCACTCCTGAGTCCGTATAAACATCCAGAATGCCAACGACCAGATGAAAGAGACCTATGACGTCAAAGCACAAGACGGGGGTTTTCAACCAGGAGACTCTGTGCGGCTTTATAACCCAGGGCGGTGACGTGGCCTGTCTCCAAAATTACAGACATCTTGGGAAGGGCCTTACGAAGTCATCAGAAGAATTAACGACATAATCTATGAAATCAGACGCAATCCCGAAAGCAAATCAAGAGTGGTGCACTTCAATCGGCCAGCACCATTTGCAGGAGACAACAATGAAGATCCCAATGACGCACGTGCTCGTGAGATCCATGCGCAGGAAGATTCATTTGAGGAGTTCATGAAGACTTTTCCAAGTGGACGTCGGGCTTGATTCGAAATAACTACCGAAGTGCAGCAGGATCTATTCAGAGTCCCGGCCGACTACTCCTTGGCCCATTGTGTATCAGGAGATTTGAAGAGTCCCGAGGGATGGCAGCAGTTTTCAAGAAGAAGTTTAGCAGGCCAGAACACCCCAAGCCTACAGTAGGAAAGACCATCTGTCTGAGGGACAATACGACAACCAAGGAACGCTATATTTACCACATGGTAACAAAAGATTAATTTCATCACAAACCAACCTACCGTTCTATGTGAGAAACGCTGCAAGACATGCGAGGCCATCTAATGCAGAACGACATCCTGAAACTGGCAATACCAAAATTGGGCTGCGGTCTGGATGGATTAGATTGGAAGATCGTTCGAAATATGATAGAGGTAATATTCCAGAACAGCGAAATTCAAATATTGGTCTGCTGTTTCCACCCAGCAGGCCCGATATAACTGCTGATTCTATCAAACTACTGGTTGCACCAAGGGCGGCGAGTGTCAATTCCGGCATAGACATGAAGGTGTGTTTCGGGACAAAACACTCTTAAGAAGAGGGCAGTGTGACGTGCAAGAGTGAGAGAAGCTCGTAAAGACGACGTAGTATTGTAGGGGCCTTTCGTCTTCCTTACGTCGCGCCGCGTCGCAGCACATCACCCCTCGAGTCAAGAAATAGAAAATTCGAGAAAACGATATTTCTCTATATAAGGCCAAGCAGAAGACTTGTGAAGAGTAGTAAGAATAGTAGTAAAAGTAGTACTGATGAAATAAGTATCGAACAGTAAAGTAAACAGTTTATATAAATAGTTAAACATAAATATCTGTGACCTTGTTTAAATTAGAATTAAGTGACATATAAATGAATATAGTGTTATTAGTGACAAAAGAAGAATAAAACTTTTATTTCAATTTAAATGATTGAATAGTGATTTTTATTCAATTACAAACTGATTCTTCAAGCAATAAACATTACATTTTTATAGATTTCTCCCATGGCTCCAAATTATAGCTTCCTCAATAAGTCAGGAGCAAACAATACAGCGCAGTTGAGAATCATTCACACTGTACAAATGATCTCCAAAAATGTTGGTATCAGATTTTGTAGACAGCTGAGTTTCTGATTTCCTCGTGACTTTTCACTTCGATATTCTGCCACTTATTGAAATTAAACAGCACTGCAAAAAGCATAAATAGAAAATAGAGGGTTTCAAAATTCAGAACAAATCGATGTCGGGTAATGCTATCGATGTCAATGAGAAAAAAAATGGAAGAATCATCTAGATGATGGAAGCGCATTTTTGACAGCTCATGAATGCTTGTTACTTCAGAGATTTCGCAAATTATCATCTCTTACAATTACTGAGCTTGAAATCAAGCAGTTTGGGCAAACTTACGAAACAGCAGCTTCCATTTAGTACTAGTTTCAAGTTGACTATTTAATAGGTACATAATTTATACATGTACAAACTCAAAAATACCTTTCATTCTTCATTGTTTAGTTATTGACTGACAGGAGGTCAAGTGCTGTAGCTTAAAATGATAATTTGATCTTTATCAAAGCTATATAAAAAAAAAATACACCAAAAGTGAACAAATTTTCATCCAATAATAATAATTCATTCTAATAAGCTTCAAATTCGCGTCAAACAAGTCATTGAATGAATCCCGGACAGATTTGACAACTGTACATAATAATAGTGACACCCGCGGCTAAAGTTGTGACTAAATTTCTATCTACTTTAATAAATTTTAGTTGCCATATCCCTAATGTCATAGATATCTATGGACATTGTTTCACTTGAAACAAGTAATTGAATAATTCAATTTTCCACAATCACTGAGCTTGAATTAAAGCAATTTGTGCAAGCCTACGAAATAGCAGCTTTTATTTAGTACCAGTTTCAAGTCTGTAAATAGTATAGTTGCTGAGATCTCAGCGTCACGCCAGCCAGCCAGCCAGCCAGCCAAAGTGAATATAAAAGCGCTTTTTTCGGAAAAATGCGCTAAAAATCATATTCACGTTGCGCAGTTCGTCAACAGCGCGAGTATTTATTGTGGTAGCTCTGGAAAGCGTGAAGTAATGAAATACGAAAAAAAATAACATATTTACATATGACGATACAAAAATATTATTTCATTTTTAATAAAGCTTCGCATAAATATTAAAATCCTTGACTCAAAACTGAGTGCGAGATATTTTTCTATTTTGACATACATAACTGCTGTGGGCGAAAGAGTTTCGGTTTATTTTGTATAAAGTTGCGCGCAAATGAAGGCCCCGTGTGGTTTGTTGACCGAATACTTCACGTCAATGATCTACAAAATTACATGAAATCTGATCATTTATGTCAATATGCTGATGATACTTCAAATTTTGTTATTACTGCTGATACAGTATCAAACTTTTCTTACTATTTAGTTATGGAAGAAACTGTTTGTCTAGCCCTCTAGTAAGACAAAAAAAATAAAACCATCCCTGTTTCATCCAGTACCAATTTTTTAGGTTCAATGGCGGGAGTATGAAGCAGAGGGCTATTATATTGGCTGGTATGCTCCGGGATACAGCATTAGCGGTACTTTTATGATTGACTATTCAAGAACGCTTGGATTATGGGAAACTGATGTCTGAATTGAAGTTGCGCTTCGAGGAGGAGCACATGAAGGAACTGCTGCATGGATAGCTACGGAATCGTACGCAACTATACAAAGAAGATCTGACAACATTTGCATATGCTGTGCAGAGTCTGGCCCGGAGAGCTTGTGCAAATTGTCCTGGCTCAACACAGGAATATGTAGCAGTGAGACAAATTATGGACGGCATTGGTGAGCGCTTACAAAAGCCTTGGAAATCAAAAGTCATGAAGCATCAATGATGGTGAAGAACATGAGGTGTTTGGAACATAAAACCAGATGAGCCAAAGATAAGGAGAGTCGCGACTATTGCAAGAAGTCGTCGACGAGAGCAGATTTCTTCTCTTCGTAAACCAACATCTGCGAGAAGGAGCAAAGGAATTATATGCTGGCAGTGCGGTAAGGAGGCTCATATTTGAATAAATTTTCGTATCAAGCATGCTATTGATTGAAGAAAAAACACCTTGTCTGAACAACAGAAATTGTCCAGATTTGGAAGAAGGAGATGCTGGCAGTGCGGCCAGAAAGGACATCTTCCAATAGGTTCACAGTTGATTATGGTGTGCAAGCTTCGTCAGTAAAATAAAAATTGCCAGTCTGGAGAAGCAGAAGCTGGCTGAATACTTCATCTAGAGCCCCAAAGATATCGATTTCCAAGTGCAAAGAATAGAAATAATGGATTTCCAGATTTATTCTTGTTCGGAGGAGGCAATTTTGGATAAACTAGTTGACGTTCCAGAAGATAGCACAAAAGAAGTTGAAATGAACTACAGTGCGCACAGCTGGATGACTTCGTTGTGAAGTCGATCATAGAGTGACAGAAGACCGGCCAACATCAGCTCAAGGCATCATTATCAAGGCCTACTTAGCATAATGGAGTTTTCTGAAAGTGAGAAACGGCATTCTATACCGTTTATAGGAAAATATTGATGAAAATAGGGCGGTGGAAAAGCTGATACTGCCGAAAAAATTGTGAAAGCAAGCTATTAGGCAAAAGCCAGTGGACATCCAGGCATTTAAAAGTACTCTGAAAAAAGTTCCGGAGCATTTCTACGTAGAACGGTATTGCAGAGCTTGTAGACGCTTGGCAGCATGTCAAGATGCAGCGATAAGAAAGAGGGTACCTGTTTGAAAAGATGACTGTGTATGTATGTGAGTCTTTTTCTATCGCTGAACGTGAAAATATTCAAGCTGTTAGTGGCAGAAGACGATTTGGCGTGGCTCTCCAACTCCCAGAGGACAAGAAGCACTGATCCCAAACTGCAGAAAAATTGGAAGGGACCGTACGAAATTGTGAGGTACCTGAATGACGAATATTGGATATGGAGAAACAGGAATGGAAGACCAAAAAACATTTGTGGCGACAGATTGTGATCCTACTAAGAACGAAATTGTGTTCGCCGATGACGATGAACTATAAAAGGCTAGCAATGTCACGAATGTGAAGAGTCGTTAGATATTTATTTATATTATTGTTAATTTGAATCATTGTTTTATTTGATGATTTATTGTGATTATGAATCCCAGTAATATAATCTAATAGGTGTTCAATTGTCAGACATGTGAATACCAATCTATGGTTGCTAGATGTTCGGTTGTCGGACATTTGAATTCTAGTTTATTGTTGTTCCACTATTAGACATTAAAACGTTAGCCTATGTTTGGAGTAGAGTATAGGCATAAGGCGCGTGAGCTAGCGAGAGAGTTAGGGTATCTGTAAGCGACTTTATGAACATACGAGTTTGTAAAATGAATATTTGCACTGTAACCTGAAATAATGACTGATTCCCAATAAAATCTGTGACAATATTCTACTGAATATATATGAAGTAGATTGTGATATTTAATTATTTTTTGGAGAAAAAGCTGCAACTCAAACTGAACTTTCATAATACAGGAACGTATAATAAGTTGCATCTTTGGAATGTCGTCAAAAATACCTTGTAAGTTCCTTCTTATCGAACCAAGTATAATGACAGAATTATTGCTCTACATTTGTACATGAGTGATCTATTCTCTAGCTGCATCCAGAATTCGCGAGAATTTTCAGCTTTTCTGACGTTTCTGGCAAATTAATTTTTGATACTTTTTAGCGCATTTTTAGCGCATTTTTCTGAAAAAAAGCGCTATTATATTCACTTTGGCCGGCTGGCTGGCTGGCTGGCTGGCTGGCGTGACGCTGAGATCTCAGCAACTATACTATTTACAGAGTTGAAACTGGTACTAAATAAAAGCTGCTATTTCGTAGGTTTGCACAAATTGCTTTAATTCAAGCTCAGTGATTGTGGAAGATCAAATTATTCAATTACTGGTTTCAAGTAAAACAATGCCCATATATGACATTAGGGATATGGCAACTAAAATTTATTAGAGTAGATAAAAATTTAGTTACAACGTTCGCCGCGGGTGTCACTATTATTATGTACAGTTGTCAAATCTGTCCGGGCTTCATTCAATGACTTGTTTGACGCGAATTTGAAGCTTATTAGAATGAATTATTGTTATTAGATGAAAATTTGTTTACTTTTGGTGTATTTCTTTTATATAGCTTTGATAAAGATCAAATTATCATTTTAAGGTACAGCACTCGACCTCCTGTCAATCAATAACTAAACAATGAAGATTAAAAGGTATTTCTGAGTTTGTACATGCATAAATTATGTATCTATCAAATAGTCAACTTGAAACTAGTACTAAATGGAAGCTGCTGTTTCGTAAGTTTGCCCAAGCTGCTTGATTTCAAGCTCATTAATTGTGAGAGATGGTAATTTAAGAAATCTCTAAAGTAACAAGCATTCATGAGCTGTCAAAAATGCGCTTTCATCATCTAGATGATTCTTCCATTTTTTGTGAAAAGGCGATATTAAATTCACTTTGGCTGGCTGGCTGGCGTGACGCTGAGTTCTCAGCAACTATACTACTTACAGACTTGAAACTGGTACTAAATAGAAGCTGCTGTTTCGTAGGTTTGCACAAATTGCTTAAATTCAAGCTCAGTGTTTGTGGAAGATTGAATTATTCAATTACTTGTTTCAAGTGAAACAATGCCCATAGATATCTATGACATTAGGGGTATGGCAACTAAAATTTATTAAATTAGATAGAAATTTAGTTACAACTTTTGCCGCGGATGTCACTATTATTATGTACAGTTGTCAAATCTGTCCGGGATTCATTCAATGACTTGTTTGACGCAAATTTAAAGCTTATCAAAATGAATTATTATTATTAGATGAATATTTGTTCACTTTTGGTGTATTTTTTCTTATATAGCTTTACTAAAGATCAAATTATTATTTTAAGGTGCAGAACTAGACCTCCCGTCAGTCAATAACTGAACAATGAAGATTAAAAGGTATTTTTGAGTTTATACATGCATGCATTATGTACCTATCAAATAGTCAACTTGAAACTAGTACTAAATGGAAGCTGCTGCTTCGTAAGTTTGCCCAAACTGCTTGACTTCAAACTCAGTAACTGTGAGAGATGATAATTTGCGAAATCTCTGAAGTAACAAGCATTCATGAGCTGTCAAAAATGCGCTTTCATCATCTAGATGATTATTCCATTTTTTTTTTACTCTGCTCTTGCTTGGTAGTTTGTTGTCAGAACCGTTACTACGTTTTTGCAAGAAAACAACCTTGATTAGTATTTCTGTAGAAAATTATTTCTATTCTTGGCGTGTTCCACTCAAGTTTTTCCATCAAGTATACAAAAAAATAGAATGTCCAACATGTAAGAAAAGCGATATTACTTTGCTCGTATAAATTTGAATGAAACATTTACACTCGCTAGTAAACTCTCACTTTTCTCTACTTGTCAAACAATTTATTAGTTATTATTACTCTATGTTGAGGTCAACATTTTTTTTTTTTTTTTGATCGAATCAATATTTTTAGTTTTCCCAACCCTATTGTTTTTCTTGAATATATAACGTGGGAGCCACTAAACTGTAGACACGTATTTTATCCTTAGTGGGACTCATTAGTATAGTCTAATCAAGTTTCAGCTGACCAGACTTGTGAGCCAGCATTGCTATGGAATTAAGTTAATGAATGGAATGCAGAGATGAAGCCTACAGTAGTTCCATTTACCAGAATGTAGCCAAAGTTTTTCAGGTAAAATATTCCTGGTGCCCTTATTAATAGCTAGCCTGGGTCTTCACTTTCAAGGTAGGATATTCCATTACTTAAATTTAGTGTCAATCAGCAGTACATTGAGTTTTTGCTACCAAATAGTGAAGAAACATTACCGTTTCTAATTTCCTACTGCCACCTAGGAAATAGGAAAAGGTATAGACTGTCACATGAGGAAGTCTTAATACATTCTTAGTATTCGGTTGAAAAAAAATCTGACATTGAAATACAATAATCAATCATAAAATATCCTCGTTCTAAAAATTTGTCAAGTAGAGTTCGGGCTTTTGACCCAGTCGGTTGTTTTGAAAACAGTAGATAATCATTCTCATGCTACAATATTCCTAAATACTGATTTCTAAGAGTCTGCGCCTAACAGTTCTAAATTTATGCGCAAAATTGAAGGAAACTTCCGACTGAGAGGTACAATCGTCCTGTATACTGAATTCTAACATTCTACACGTTAGATTGTTTTGGAATTACGCAAAAAATTCAAAAAAAGTTTCAATTGATGTATACTTCCAGTATAGACGATTGCAATCATGATGCGAGATGCATAATCAAATTTTATCGAAGTGCTTAATACAAAATTTCAATAATATGCTACAGTAATTCCAAATACTGGATTTCAATATCCTATGGTCAACCATTTTGAAATCAAACGGAGAATTCTAAAAAAAGTTCCAAGTAAAGTGCACTTCCGGTATAGACGGTTGCAACCATAATGCGAGATGCACAACTAGACCAGTCTCAAATACGGAATTTCAACATTATACGTTTGACGGATTTAGAGATTTGGGAGTTACGATCGAACGTACATACATACGTACCGACATCAAGTCGAAAATAGTCAAAATTGAGTTGCTCAAAACGTATATTTCCATCAAAATCTTGAAATATGAATTTCATCGGTTTCACAATATTTTGTAAAAGTAGGTAAAAACTAATTAATAATGGGAATTCTATATTCATGACAAAAAAATGATACTAAAATTATGTATTCTAATGGAATTTACATGTAAAAATCTTCCACTAGGTGCATCAAATGCATTTACATATTTATTTAACATTTAAGACTCAACTTGCGGTCAGCTGTTTGATCCGAATAATTATATCAAATTGAGAAAGGTACTAATCGATTATTGAAAAATACATACTATAATTTTGATTGCTATGTTGTCCATTAGCTCGGAAAACTAACAGCAAAAAGCTTTTATTGTGTTTCTATAACATAAACATGGGGAAAATTGTATTATGGCATGTGTAACATTATATTCTACAATAAGTATTGGAGTGTCCTATATTCTAAACGAACGAAAAGTTTGTAATCCAAGCCTAAGGCGAGGATTACGGTTTGTGAGTGTAAAACACACCATGCCAAACATGTTGTAGACTATATTTTCTTCATCAAAGTTTATGAAACTCACCAATATTTCACAAGAAACTTGAAAATTTTTCAAATGTCAATCGCAAAACCAGAGATAGATACATGAATTGTTAGGAACTATTCACGGTAATAACCAAACTAACAGCTTCTGATTCGTCGAAATGATTCAAAGAGGCATACGGAATAATCCTAAACGACGTTTTGAAATGTCACTTGTTTCAATATAATCATTTGTTATGGAATATGCAAATTCCAAGACAGTATCAGTGAAAAATAACCTGATCATATGATCTATTATGAATGGCATTTTAAATCGTCCCAATTCTCTTGGTATACAGCGCCCAATAAAAATAAAGTCTGTAAATCTTTTAGCAAGCGTTTTCGTGGAAGAAATCGTCAGTTGTAAGACTGCACGTCCGAAGTGAAAACTACAAGCCTAGGAAATATCCCTATGTAGATCCTGACCGCGCACCGCCCGGTATACCATGTTTATATACATTGTATACCGCATGTGTGCTCAATAATGGCATCCAAGTAGTAATTCACTCATTCGACTCACAAGACAAGAAAAGGAAGAAAATGTCACTTCAATTTTCAAGAATTCAATAATAAAGTGCGATTAGAAAAAATATGTTTAGTACGTAAAAAAAGTACGATTTTGGGATTTGTTAGATTGCTGTATTCATCCGAAAATTTAGCATTTTCTGTACATCTTAAACAAATAACAATTCTTGAAAATAGCGTGCCAACATTATGAATGCGTCAGAATCAATTCGCATATGTATTCATTTCGCAAATATTGTGACGAATTATGCCCCGAAATTCCGTCACAGTTGCACACCCTAGAGCCTTCTGCTACCATCAAAATTTGTTCACCTTCTGCACAACCTACAAATTCTAAATTCTGTAATTCTGCTTAAACATACAACACCGCTTATCTTTATTGTATCAGTCATCAACTGCAATGAATCTGTTCTAATATATTTTCCATGTGGTGGAATGAGGTCAAGTTTTTGGAAACACCTGCAATTAAATGCAACCGATATTGTTTGCTCTGTATTTATGTCTTGTATCTCCCCGTAATAAACTCAGATTGTAATCAACCGTTGTCTTGTTGATATGTTGTATATTGTATATTTTTTGATGTTAAGTTCGTGACCTTTGACCATACAGAAATAGATCCGACACTTGACAGTTTCAACTTACCGACATAGCAATCTATGTTACCGACAAATAAAATTATATTAAGGATAATTTCAATTTTAAGGAAATATAATCAAGAAAGGTTGTATCTGACAGGAAAGTTGTTATTGTAAAGAAATTTGTATTTGTGAAATTACTTCTTCTTTTTTATCTGTATGTCTTCTTTACATTACTAAAAGCGCTAATATGAATTCAATCCGAAAGTATGTTAGGGGAGGATTGATTAAAATTTAAGTATGAATAAGGCCTTCTGGCCGACCTAAGTCACTTCTTTGGAAGTCGAGTCTTCTAAGCAGCCGTTCCAAAGTACGCTTCTAGTTCCGATACCGAGTGTCATCTTTAGAGTGTCTACTGTCCAGGTGAAGTTTTTGTGCTAAGTCCGTTAGCACAACTGTCCGACACGATCTGTGAGTTTCTTAGTTTCTTATAAGTCCGTAAAAATAACTTAGATTTGTTTGCTTTCGCTGTTTTGAGCTTAGAATATTTTTGCTGTCTCTGAACTTGGAATATTCCTGAATAATTTACCGTAGAGTCACCGCTAGCGAAGTCTTTGTCGACTACGCAGTATTTGAATAATTTAACGTAGAATAACTGCTGGCGAAGTCTTAGTTGACTTCACAGTGTTTGAAAAATTTAACGTAGAAGCACCGCTGGCGAAGTCCTTGTTGACTTCACAGTGTTTGAACAACTTAACGTAAAATCACCGTTGGGTGGATCATCGTTGGCCTTACAGCGTTGAGCAAGTTATCGTAGAGTCACTATTTGGGAACCAGTTTGATTTCACAAGCGTCGAAGATAAGCTAACTCACCGTTTGGGAAATAGCTTCACGATTCGTTTGTTCTAAAGTTTCTCGTCATCTGCGACCGCCTGGGCCGTACTGCGACCGCTGGTGTCGAGTGTCATGTACAGCCGCCTCGTCATCGTCAGCCAAGTATCACCGTGCAAGTTCCTGTAAAATATGTGTTCTATGTTCATCGTCATCGTTTGTGTGTAATAAATCTTATTGTAACACCTACCTCATGATAATTATTTTTGACAACTCTAACCCTTTCCTTCTGAGCTATCCAGCCGTCTGCCTTAGAAACTGCGTCACCGACCGTATTGGCGCCCGGGCACGCCGTCAGCAGTTTTCAACAGCGATGCCAAAGATAACAACCCGTTTCAATATATTGAAAAAATTCATGAAGAATTGTGCTAAAATTCATGGAAATTAGTTGGTTTAAATGATAGGAATAAATCATAATCATTGTGGGCACAGTTCATTTGGACGTTTCGGTTATCACAGCAACCATCTCCAGCGAATGGATAAATTTTGAAGCTTGATCCTATCCTTGTAACTTTATTTTCGGAAATTGGTTGGTTCAAAGGATCGGAATAAAACATAGTTATTGTAGACACAGTTTATTTAAAGTACGTTCCACTTAATAATCGCAACGCTCACGCCCACGACCGCGGTTTTTGCTGTTCCACTTACTCATGGTCGATGTGGCTGCTGCTTCAAGTGGAACGATGCGAGTGTCTGTTAAATATCAAATAAACTGACAATTTTTGGTTAGAATCGAAAAGTAAATCATTATTAAGATCAAACTGACCTGTAGCAGAAAGGATATTTAAATGGAATGAATTCAATATGCCTGTGTATATTAATCGCTCTTAAATAATAAATAATAATAATGAGAGGCAATGAAATTATCTGTCATGTAACAAATGGGTAATCTTGAATCAATTGACATATCTTGGAATCGAAAGTACAAATTGGAAGTGCATCTTCTCATTTAATTTGAACTGTTTGGCGATTTCTGCAAAAATGAACGCAACGACCGCTTCGAACCACTCTTCAATCGCGGGCGTTTGGAGCTTGAAGTGGTCGAGATCAACGACGTCATCTATTACGTATTTATCATGAACGCCAAGACCGCGATCGTCTTGTGGAACGATTATTGAGCCGACATGAGCGTTGCGCTAGTCTAGTGGACGTTCCGGTTGTCATAGCAACCATCTTAAGCGAATGGCAAATTTTTTTCTCATAAATAGATTCCTAAAGAAAACAATGATATCGTTTCCTCTCCATACATTTTTAAATGAGTGAAAAGCACAGTTTCTAAACCAAAATGGTAAAACAAAAACTGTAGTCAAATAATATAATAAATCTCAGTCTCCTTTTGATTCACTTATTACTTGAACGGTTGATAGATATATCAGAATAAAATTTCAATACGTGGTAATTCACACATTTTTCTTGCAAAATATTTGGGTACAGTGTTATAACTGTCATAAATCGATGTATTCGACATTTTCAATGCAGACTGCTGTGATTGATTATTGAAACCAATTTCGAATGTCAAAAATATAAATAATTGAGAATACATTTCCATCAATAATTGAATATCATTACATCTTCAACGCTCATGAATATTATTCACTAAATAACTGTTCAAATTTACGTAACTATCAGTGGTGACATTTTCCAAAAACTCCTCACAAATTACAGTATGAAAAGTTTAGTTTTGCGTATTGGTGACTAGAGTAGTTATAGGCCTTTATTTCTATTTATTTTATTATTTTCCTTGTGCAGTTGTTTGGTCGCAGTTTGTGTGAGAGATACTGCGTAAAATTCCGTGAACCCAATAGAAATAGATTAATTCGTTAAAGAAATATCATTCGCACTTATGTATATTTGAAAGTTGACAGCCCTTCTTTGCGGGCATTTTCACATAGGCAGTGACCTCAAAACCATATTGGACAGGAAACTCGAATGATGGTTAAAGGCTTAGACCAGAAATCTGGTCTAGGGTTAAAAGGCTGACGCCTCGAAATGTCATGAAAGTGTAACTTTCTCTGTCTAATTTCATAGTACTTTCTCTTTTTAATGCTGCTGTTCCCTTCAGCTTCGATTGTAAGCAGTGTTGTATCATATAATTATTTCTTACTGTTTCATTTTTCGGTCGTGTCTCGTTGTATTCTATATTGAAATGAAGCATGAAAGTGAGACACAAAATACTTCATTCCACAAAGATCTGACTGAATTCAATAAATTACCAAATGAACACAGACCTCTCAACTGTACCATGTTTAAAAGTCCCCTTTAGAAACTCAGAACTCGATGCCAATGGATTAGAGAGAGACAGGTGTCCTTTCAGCACTGATCTCTAATATAACACTGGATTGGATTTAGGCCGCTGGAATGCGGCCCCAATTGAGCATCGCCATCTTGGTAAAAACTGAGGTTTTGTGTCAGATCAATACCGCGTTGTGCCGCGATATTTAAAATTTAGCTGTTTGGTTTGCCGGTATTTTATTTATCAAACATAATGATCGAGTGCATGTTTTGCGGAAAGAAACCCGATTCATCGAGAAATTTGACACTGCACAAGTAATTACATCAAATGAACCTGAAGTAACTGTCGTTATGACTGAAATAAGTAAACATTACTTATTTTTATTGCTATGCTATGATGTGAATATTTTCAAGATTTCCATCCGATGAACAATCGTTCTAATAATGGCTTGAGCAAATGGGTTTGCCAAACTTAGAAATAGCCAAAAACATGAGGTTATGTTCTCAAAATTTTGTTGCATCCGCGAAAAGATACACAACTCTGGAAAATGATGTTGCTCCGACTATTTTCAACGAACTATACAAAAACTATAGCGTTAACTGCAAAACCAAAAAAAAATGTTCAAATAGTCACACAATTCTCAATACGATTTATTTATTGTCTAGATTTATAACAAAAATCGTAAAACTATTCAATGAATTTGATAATTCAGAGCTAAAATGTTTAAAAAATAGTTAAATACTGATACTAAAAATTTAACAAATATTTTGAGCTATTAATGAATATTTTCAAATATTTCAACTACTATAACAATTTTTAAATACTTTTAACTATTATTGATTACAAAATTTGTGCATATTGACGTATATTGAGAGTAATTTCATCATCTAACTTGCATTATACTTTGAATTTCATCGAGTGTCTTCTATAAGTTTTTTGAATTTGCTGCCGAATAGTGACACAAAACCTCAGTTTTACTGTCAAGGCCGCCGTTCAACCGGGGTCTCTTTCAGATGCCAGAATACGGTCTAAACCCAATCCAGTGTTATATTAGAGATCAGTGACTTTTAGTTGTGCGAATTGCATAACATTTTCTGACGACACGAAACCACGCCCACATTCCTATCCATTCTGTTAATAGAGATCACTGCACATAGGCAACCATGTACCGTCGCGTAGATATGAGAATTGGCTACAATTTGACATATAATTAATTTAAACACGTTGTGAATGTATAAAATCATCGTTCTTGTACCTGTTTACACCTGGCTGCCAAGAGGCTGCGGCTAAGTGAGAGGTGGCAGCCCTAACTTTTTTGATTCTTCATGTAAGTATCTCTATTTCAAATGAATCATATGATTTCCAAAAAACAAATGAACGTAATTGTTTAAAAACAAATGAGCTAAATAAAATTCAATAATAAATACTAGCGGCCGTATTTTGAATGGCAACCCTGCAAGACCGTATCCCTTCATCAATAATTATCTATAGAAATGTATTTTAATCTGAAAACAGATGAACCTAGATATCTTGCTGAAGGATTTCTGACTATAATCGATGTTTCAAAAATAGAAAAATCACTTTTTGACATATTATATGAACCCAAACAGAAGAAAATGTATAAGATACACGTTTCAGAAGTCATTTTAGGTCACTTGTTTATTAGACAAGAACACATGCTTCAAAATCATGTCTCATGAAACTTTTATCTCGATATACTATTAAAGTACGTACGATAAAGTCAAAAGCTGTCTGTTTTGCGTCGGGCCCTTAACCTTGTCGTGCGTGCTTCAAGGGTCATCTTATACACTCGTAACTTGATATATCATCATTTTCCACTACATCATATATTATAACTTCAAACGTCTTATACGCTATACCCATCATGCCACTTTGTGTATTATTATGTTCTCACTGGTGTAATTTTTCATAGTTAGACTGAAATATTACCAGTTTCTCTCTTCAGCGCTTCCCGTCACTATTCATGAAATTCATAAAGCCCTTCACTTGTTAACTCTTGTTGATCTGAACCGTTATATCTCAAATAACAGCCTGTATTCTCACAAAAATTCTTATGTTTATCGCTTTTGGCTCAATTATCATAATAACAATAGATCACGATATTTGCAATACATAAATGAATAAATTCTAAATAAATGTCTAATTTGAATGGCTTCTGAATACATTCTGTATATAAAATGGTTGTGAATTAGGTATTGTGTTAAGTTCACGTGTAATAGCTATTTTTTATCTGAATGTTTGGAACATTCTATTTTGCTCGTGTTCAAAGCTTCGACCTCCTGGCAGATTGCCTCTATTATGCTCAGTAAATGACACTATTATTCGACTCTTGCACAAACGATGAATGATAGATGAATATTGACGCTGATATCCCTACAGACAGCAACCTCCATCTCCGATATTTAGGACTGTTCGCTTTACCCAGATTCAATTTGAAATACTCATCAACAGTCCGTGTATCTACTTTGGTTATTATTGCTGGAATGATCGGTTGTTCAATACTAGCTCATCACTAGTTCAACAACCTATATTTGATTGAAATACAATACCTATATATAAGTATATAGGCCAGTAATATAAGGTTTGAACCTTAAAAAAATTATTAGAAAGCTAATTTATTCAGAACTCATTATTTTGATTCTAAGAAACATTCTACTGAAATTCTCGGACTTTAAGTTGCCGGCTTCTCTGTTTTTTGAGCCTAGAATTTTGGAATTTAAATTTATACCTCGGGTGCTTATAAAACCATACCATTAGTGCTAAATAAATTAGAAATCAAATGAAGGAAGCAGACATTCAGACATGCAAATTCTAGAAAGACATTAAAAGAAGAACATTCGGTCACTTCTGGTAGCGTTAGAAAGCTGAAAACGTGCAGAATTTATATATTTTAAAGGCAGTTCACTCATAATAGTATATTATTTTATGAGGAGCTGGAGTGATACTTTTTATGGCGTGTCTGTAAGTTACAGACGAGCCAAAAAAAGTGCTTTAGGTCCAAATTAAATATTCAAATTTTTTTTCAAACGTCCAAGCTAGATTAAAATTATCAAATTTTATTGATTATTTTTACCATCCAAATTTCGACCAATAGAATTGCATCATTCGACGTCACGTGGTACAACCTGCACGGTTTTCAAGTGGAAATTTTTTGAAAATTTTGTCTGTTGCTTATATATACAAAACACAGAACATTCAGCCGCGTTGATTCAGCATCTGTCAAACTGACAGATTGAATGTGAAAATGAGCAGATTCGGAGTCGAGTCTCTGGAATCTATTGACGAATTTGGATGGGAAAAATAATCTTCCGAATACCATTCGTGATTAAATTTAACCTGGCAAAATTTTCAGATTGTTACGAGAGCTTGCTACCAATTTATTTCGTGGTATTGATCAAAAATCACTCGCTTGACAGCTCGTGATTTTTCTGTCAATATCACTCAATAAATTGCTGAGCAACAAGCTCTCGTAACAATCTAAAAATTTTTCCGGTAATGCTGGGGCCACATTTACGTCTAATGTCATTAATTGAGGCGTTATTCAATAATGAACACATTGTCAATGACAATATGTCAATTGTCACATAACGCCTTACTTAACGGCATTATACATAAGTGTGGCCCCTGCATAAAATTTAACCACTTATGATATTATATATGATTATTTTTACCATCCAAATTTCGACCAATAGAATTGCACCATTCGACGTCACGTGGTACAACCTACATGGTTTTCAAGTGGAAATTTTTTGAAAATTTTGTCTGTTGGTTATATATACAAAACAAAGAACATTTAGCCGCGTTGATTCAGTATTTGTCAAACTGACAGACCGATTGAATGTGAAAATGAGCAGATTCGGAGTCGAGTCTCTGGAATCTATTGATGAATTTGGATGAGAAAAATAATCTTCCGAATACCATTCGTGATTAAATTTAACCTGGCAAAATTTTTAGATTGTTATGAGAGCTTGCTACCAATTTATTTCGTGATATTGATCAAAAATCACTCAATAAATTGCTAAGCAACAAGCTCTCGTAACAATCTAAAAATTTTTCCGGTAAAATTTAACCACTTATGATATTATATATGATAAATTTTCATTCTAATTACAAAATGACAGTAGGCTGTTACAAGCGTTACCTTCGTTACCATTTATTGATGTTGATATTCCAAGAGTATCTGTGTGTAAATAAATGTGCGATAACAATAACAGAATCAAGTAGGTAACAACTCTTTGTTCATGAAATAACAAAATAGTGTCAAAATTGTAAACATTGGTTCCATTCAGGGAGTACTGGTAGTATTGAACAGTCTCGCGCTAACTAGCGACTTTGGAGAAAGTTAAAATTTTTAGCTGTGTGTGCTAGGTTTCAGAAGTTTCTGCGCGGTGAAATATTTTGCTGAAATCTGATTGGTAACCAGGTAGACAACAGACAACTAATGTTTGTTTATCTTGTTTGTGAAAATACGCTATGTCAGTAGCGACGAACGCGACTCCATGCGGTAGAAGTTATAAGCTCTTTACTAATACTGACTGGAGCTGTCAAAACAAAAATAAAAGAGCATGAAGCCAAATTGAATTTTTGAGGCAAATAAATATGGAAAATCCTTTGAAAAAGTGGGAATCATCGGGACAAGATTGAAAATTTTGTGTTCCTGAGTGTTCGCTAACACAATTGCGCAATGATGAACTGAAATTTTATTCATTTCCGAACCGCGAATGGGCGTAAGAAACTGTGAAAAAGTTATCTTCTCAGTTTGTTTTTATGCAATAGTGCATACTATCAATCCTTGCACTCTTATGATATTTATCCAACTATGCTAGACGATTCCAAATCATTGGCTGGTCAGTCTTGAAGCAGATTCTTTCTGTTTTAATTTATATGCAAATTGCAGCTGCATGTTTGCAGTTGCAACTAATACTAACAATTTTTTGACCTAAATTTACTTGTTTTAATAAATTTTCACAGCATTCATGTAAAAAACACAGACCTATTATCATATTAGCAAACTCTAGAAATAGGCAGTAAGTGTTCTCAAAATTGTATTATGTTTGTACAGCATCAATATTCAATCATTACAATTATATTTCAACAATATTATCATTGATTATAAATTGAAGACAAAATATCATGAATTAATCCTTAATGTTGAATTTTCACTTATTTAAATGAATGATGCTTTCGGATAACTCGTATCTGGCAAGCAAATATTGAATCATCAGGCATGAATGATGCTGATTCCTTAATCCTTACTGAAGAATTCAAAACACACCAACTCAAGAAGTTTCTAGTCACACAGATTATTTTCAACTTATAAAAATAACTCGTAAATAGCAGATGAAGTTATGTAAAATCACAGGAAAAATTAATATTGTCTATCAATTCAATATTCAGACAATAATTGAACAGAACATACAAAAAGTACACCCGAACGTACGTATTATCATGTCAAAAAAAAAACTATGCTTACACTTATAATAATTTACACATATCTTGACCAATACATTATACAGATTCGGATTTGTTCCATCACTAAATGTGCCAGGCATTTCGCGCAAAGTAACTCCCGTAATTTTACTATCTTCTTCGTAATTTTTAATTTCTTCTTCCTCGCTGACATGAAAGTTTTGTACCAATTTTTTCTCTTTGCTCAAACTTTTGGATCTGAATATGGATAAATCAACTTTTTGAGACACGCATAGAACTGCCATTGTAACAAACATTCTGCTAATTCTGAGTGCCAGTTTTGCAAATTACATGAATACGTCAAAATTTGTTGATTGTCACAATTTTAGATATATTAGTAAATAAATTCCAAATGACGCCACCAGGACGGCGCTCGCGCCGCGCACAACATTACTGACATAACGTTTATGTCAGATGTGCAAAAATAAAAAATATTTTAAAATTTTGAGCAAGACTGAAAAAGTAAGTTAGATTGGCAATATTTTTGAATACATTTTAGTAAATAAGAAGTATATACAAATTAATCATGTTAAAAATCTTGAAGAATATGAACATGACATTTTTAGATGAGCTACAAGAAACCTTGTTGAGTCGAAGATTGTTCTTCATACAAGAAGAAACCGATTATTTGGTGTGAGTACGAAAGTGTGAAATATTTTGAATACAAGTAGGTTGTTCTCAATTCAATTAGGAGAATAATTCGAGATGGGGCTATTTTTATGTGGTACAAATGAACAAACAGATACTCGAGTGGACAAGACAGTCTTCTTTATGCTGTTTTGGATCCCATACAACGACTTGCGGTTGGACGCTGCAAGAAGTCATTGAAATCGAAGTACCGCAACCAATTGGTGAGTATATAAGTACTGTATTTTTTACTATTATGAGTAAATAATTGACATATTCATTTCAAGGTTACTATCGCTTCACTCTCTTCGGCTTCAGCTCACGGTTCTGTCATTCATTTGGAGTTCAGAAAGAGCAGAAAGTATCTGGGACACAGGATTTTCCATTCATCATAATTTCCATAGCTGCAAGTAGTTTTTGAGATGAATAAATCATTACGATCACTTATAATTCGAGAAGAGCAAGAAATATTTGAGACGAATCACCTGTCCGAATTACCTAAATTTCTCATCCCAACAATAACGCAAAATTCAAAAAGTTATTAATTTTCTCAGAATGGGAGACAAAATGTATATTTCCTGCCGGTCTTTGCAATAAGCAGTTTTGTCCACACAACAATGTATCTAGTGAAAATTTCATCCCGATGATGTATTTTATACTTCTGTTTAAAATGATTGTCTGATCCTAAATCTATGTAATTATCTATAACTGTATCTGTTCATCGTTCTCATCATTCGCAAATACTCTCCGAATTTCAATTATTGTGTGAAGAAGGTGAATCAAAAGATTGTCATGTACCATAAATTGTAATTTATAGAGATATAGGAAATATTATTACCGTATCAATATATGAAATATGTAATTATATTATTTTTGTATAACATATTGTATCATTATATTAATTGCTTTGAAATTAATTTGAGAGCTCATAGTCATAATGAGAAATCAAATTGAATTATCAAGAAATCACGTGGCAATGAAAATTTGAATTATGAAGCCTGAAATTCAATATCTTAGAAATTCTATGTCTTATTTCATGAATTCAAATTTAAATAGTGCAAAGTAAAACAAGCATCAAGATTTTTTCTGAGAATATGATGCTTGCATATTCTTCGGAGCTGGCAAATAAATCGAAATTGAAGAGTTCTACACTATGGTCGCATTATTCGATGATAAGAGCTATGTTAAATATTAAAAATGCAGTAGATTCAAGCAAATATTCGAAAATGCGTGCATATCTAAAAAAAACTGAACGGAGGCTATACTCCCAAAAAATCGAAAGTATTTACAAGAAATCAATTTGAAAGATTTCTGACTCAAGCATCGGATGAACAGTATTTGGGAATGAAGGTAAATATTAGGTGTAATATAAATTGTAATACTCAGTTAATTTTCAGATCGTTTTCATAATTGTAATATCCGGAGCATGTCGATGCGATGAGATGGTAAAAATGAGAACTGACCATATACAAGATCTTGGATCTATGATGCATATAAAAAATGCTGGAGGGTATCATATAAATATGTATGAAAAATATGCATCTTTCCGCCCAACAAATTTTGAAGATCGACGTTTTTTTTTTTTTTGAGACACGCAAATGGAAAATGCTCTAGAATGATAATGAGGATTCATTCAATTGATAAAGTGCTCAAACAAATCGCGTTCTTTTTGAAACTTACAAATGCGAATGCATATACAGGACATAGTTTAAGGCGAACTTAAGCTGGATTGCTTGTAGATGGTGGAGCCGATATCACGTGTTTAAAACGGCATGGTGGCTGGAAATCAAGCAGTGTAGCTGAAGGATATATTGCCCAAGTAACAATTTGATATTCTGTAAAAGATGAAAGAACGTTTATGAAGCTAATTTTATAAAACATTTTTGCCAGAAACATTACGACAACGTTCAAACAGCACTTATAAATGCAAAATGGGCGGAGTTTTATAAAACAATAGCATTTTGTACTAAATTTTATGACGCCTGTGACGACTATAACCCAATAGTTACATGAACATTTACAGGGACCCTAAAGGAATATAATACAATAAATATACATAAGTTTTATAAGACCTCTATAAATATTCACTGCAACAACTGAATAACTTATTATATATCAGTTATGAAACTACAGAAGGGCATTAATACAATATTTTTATAATTGTTGCTTAATTATTTACATGAAAGCATTTTTGTGAGATACAACGGCATTAAGAAAATGTAACCATTACTTACGAGTATCTACAAAAAGTAATCAGTTTTCTCAACAGTTTTTAGCGCATTTTTCAGAAAAAAGCGCTATTATATTCACTTTGGCTGTCTGGCTGGCTGGCTGGCTGGCTGGCTGGCGTGACGCTAAGTTCTCAGCAACTATACTATTTACAGAGTTGAAACTTGTACTAAATAAAAGCTGCTATTTCGTAGGTTTGCACAAATTGCTTTGATTCAAGCTCAGTGATTGTGGAAGATCCAATTATTCAATTACTTATTTCAAGTGAAACAATGTCCATAGGTATATATGACATTAGGGATATGGCAACTAAAATTTATTAGAGTAGATAAAAATTTAGTTACAACTTTCGCCGCGGGTGTCACTATTACTATGTACAGTTGTCAAATCTGTCCGGGCTTCATTAAATCACTTGTTTGACGCGAATTTGAAGCTTATTAGAATGAATTATTAATATTTGATAAAAATTTGTTTACTTTTGGTGTATTTCTTTTATATAGCTTTGATAAAGATCAAATTATCATTTTAAGGTACAGCACTCGACCTCCTGTCAATCAATAACTAAACAATGAAGATTAAAAGGTATTTCTGAGTTTGTACATGCATAAATTATGTACCTATCAAATAGTCAACATGAAACTAGTACTAAATGGAAGCTGCTGTTCCGTAAGTTTGCCCAAACTGCTTGATTTCAAGCTCAGTAATTGTGAGAGATGGTAATTCAAGAAATCTCTAAAGTAACAAGCATTCATGAGCTGTTAAAAATGCGCTTTCATCATCTAGATGATTCTTCCATTTTTTTATGGTTGTACGTGAGAGTGAAACATGTCTGTGTTATAAATATTTTGTACATACATTGCAAAGAGAAAATATGAATTATCAACTGACTTAAGATGTCATTTTCCAGTTACTGGGCTCAATTTTCACTGCGACTTGAATTTTCCTGTGGAATCAATGATAATAAATCATGAAAATTCCACGGGCCGCCTAGTTTTTGAATATTTCTAATGAAGCAAAAAAATTCAATTATTTAAATATGTATACATATTTTCACCCAACTGTCAATTTCGTTTTTATTTCTTAACAAAACTATTTCAAACCACAATTACAACTACAATTATTGTATGCCAAAATTATTGAATGTTTGAGATTTCGATACTTAATCAATTTCTAATTAGTCTCCTTAAAATGGCTGCCACTGAAATGCCATTTAATATGGCTGCTTGCCAATTGAGCATTTTTATCACGCAAACAACAACTATATGACAATTTAACTCTGTTTGTGATTTCTATGAAATATACAAAAGTGATGACGTATTTGATTTTTGCAGAGCCGTATTAAAAGAATTAAAGTTTTGATTTTGTCCAAACCTGTTTGACAGACTCGGAAATAGAGTCGTTCATAGAGCATGACACGGTCAATCTTAACTAAAAAATCATAAACGATGATTAGTGTTTTCAATTTCATATATTTATTTACTAGCTGATCCGGCGTACTTTGTAGCGCCACAGAATTGATAAATTCAGATTGCAAAGTACTTGAGCCTATCTTCTATCTAAGGACCTTATAACCTGGAAATGATAAGGACATGTCAAATTGTGAAAAGATCTTATTTTGTAGGAAATCATTTGAAATAGGAGATTTGGTCGAGACTTTGCAGTTCCACTGAATGTCTTTCGAGTTTATATTAATTTCTTTTTTGTTAATTCATTAAAGATTATACAATAAATATATGAATCTCACATGACATGCTTATTCAAGTCATTATATAAAAATTATTATTATATTGGACCTAAATTGTCTATTTGAATATGAACCTAACCAAAATGTAACAGTGAAATGAATATGTATGTGCTGGGAATAATCCAAGTTCATCAAATTCGCTTTGTTCTCATAGGAGGCTCACTGTTGAGCGACGTCGCTTCGTTCGCTCGGCTGCTTGCATCTAACTGAGTTCGCAACGCTCGCTCGGCGTCTCAACGTTGACCAAGCACGCTTCGCTCGCACGGCATCTTTTACCGTTGAACAATCTCGTTCCGCTCGCACGACGTTCTTCAGTTGACCGAGCTCACTTCGCTCGCACGGTAGCTTATAGTCAACCGAGCTTGTTTCACTCGCACGGCAGCTTGCCGTTAACTGAGCTCTTTTCGCTCGCATAGCAGCTTGGCATTGACCGAGCTCGCTTTGCTCATACGGCAGCTTACAGTTATCCGAAATATTTCTATGGATTACGAAACAACTCAGTTATTCTTAATATTCGCACTCGCCTGCCCTAACATGACTGCACAGACTATCTATATACTATAGCAAAGCATTCCAGTGTAGTCTTGGATTTCCAATGCTCTTGTATTTAGCATCAAAATGGACAGAGCATACACGTTTATTATTGTACACCTTGAGCTCATCCATTGAACATAATTCCTCCATATCCAAAATATCCAGCCATTTATTGAAACGTTCCAAATCTTTATCAGGATTAGGAAAGTGATGATGGGACACACCTTTACAGAAAACAATAACAGTGAAACATAATATTCAAAATCATTATCATGGTGCAATTCTGAACAAATCTGTATATATTTCAAGCAAAATTTTAGTTTTTTCTGCCAGCAGATTAATAATTATTCCAGAACTACACTATTCACAGATTTGTTCATAAAACTGCATAACAATATGAAACTCCTCTTTCCTTATTATTGAAAGTACTTACCAGTGGCCTGGCATCCCACGATGCAACACATTTTTTTTTGTAACTGGCATTATTACTTGTATTGAAAAATCCAGATTTTATACACCAATAGGCAACAATAATACACAATCGCAAATTAAAAAGTAAGAAAATATGTACTTCAAAGAAACAAAACTGAGCAGCTCAATATAACACTATGCCGCGCTGCGCAGGCGCTTGGATTTCAACACAAACTTTCATCTCCTATTTCATCCCCATGCAGATCGAAATCACAAAAACGCTGAAAGAAATGTTTATTCACTTATTATCAAGTGCCTGATGCCTGAATACAAAATTTCATGGTTTTATCTTCGAAAATGACTAATCTCCATATATACTGTTATCCCCTATTTTAACCCTCTCGCCGTGAAAGGTGGCCTATGTTCTTTTTCAAGCTCTAGTTTATCTCCGTACCAAATTTAATCAAAAACGGTTGTGTGGTTTATGCGTGAAAGCATAACAGACAGTCCGAGTGACTTTCGCATTTATAATATTAGTGAGGATTAATTTAATTTGTTCGATCAATATGAGCTTATGTACAGAATTTTAAACAAAAAGTGTCATTATAGACAAAATGGACTATTCCACCACCATTTTTTTTTCTTGAAGTATTTCTATATCTTAGAATCTAAGTGAAAACAGAATTTCAAAACTCCAAATAATTAAGAAGATATGATTCTCACAAAAAAGTATAGATATATATTTAAATTCCACAACGGTGATTTTTCAAAAGAATAAGATAAAAGCATTATTTTTCTTATTGATATGAAAAATTGTTACTTAAATAGCTATGTATTGTCACAATTAGGAAACAATAGTTATGCATGAATTAGTCCTGTCAAACATATGAAATGCAAAATTAAATTTAATTCCACTTGTAAATGTGTTATCAAAATATAACATTATTATCAAATTCGAACCAAACTGACAAAAAAAAACAATTCCTGACGGTTTGACGAATGCTCTTGTATGAAGTTTTAATACAAGAATATTTTCTTTTTGCTATATAAATAGCAATATTATATAGATTTTCATATCTTGTTCAAAGTAACTGGCTACGGTCCTGTCCAGATGCGTAAAGTTGGCAAACAATTTTAAGCACTAACGAAATGAACTATACTGTTGGTTAGTGCTTCGTTAGTGCTTCTTAGTGCTTCCAACTTTTTTATAGCAGACTCCTCTATTACGTCATGAATGACGTTCGACTGTTTTCCTGCCAACTTTACGCTAGCTGACACTTTTAAACGGAAATCGATAAGCTTGATGTCATTGGTTAGTGCTTCGTTAGTGCTTCTTAGTGCTCCCAAATGTTCTACTCTAAATGCCACAGTGACGTCATGAATCACGTTCAATTACTTTCCTGCCAACTTTACACTAGCTGACACTTTTCAACAGAAATTAATGAACTTGGTCTCATTGGTTAGTGCTTCGTTAGTGCTTCTTAGTGCTTCAAAATTTTCCACTTCGAATGCTACAGTATTGTCATGAATAACGTTCAATTACTTTTCTGCCAACTTTACGCTAGCTGACACTTTTCAACAGAAATTGATAAACTTGATGTCATTGGTTAGTGCTTCGTTAGTGCTTCTTAGTGCTTCAAAATTTTCCACTTCGAATGCTACAGTATTGTCATGAATAACGTTCAATTACTTTTCTGCCAACTTTACGCTAGCTGACACTTTTCAACAGAAATTGATAAACTTGATGTCATTGGTTAGTGCCTCGTTAGTGCTTCTTAGTGCTCCCAAATTTTCCACTCTGAATGCTACAGTAGTGTCATGAATAACGTTCAATTACTTTCCTGCCAACTTTATGCTAGCTGACACTTTTCAACAGAAATTGATAAACTTGGTGTGATTGGTTGGTGCTTCGTTAGTGCTTCTTAGTGCTACCAAATTCTCCACTCTGAATGCTACAATAGTGTCATGAATAACGTTCAATTACTTTTCTGCCAACTTTACGCTAGCTGACACTTTTCAACAGAAATAAATGAACTTGATGTCATTGGTTAGTGCTTCGTTAGTGCTTCTTATTGCTCCAAAATTTTCTACTCTAATTGCCACAGTGACGTCATGAATAACGTTCAATTACTTTCCTGCCAACTTTACGCTAGCCGCTAGCCTACACTTTTCAACAAAAATTTATATGCTTGGAGTCACAGGTTAAAGCTTCGTTAGTGCCTCTTGGTGCTTCCGATTTTTCTACTCCAAGTGTCATACGCCTAATCACATTTCTGTCAACTTTACGCTAGCTCATACTTTCAAAATAAATTAATGGGCTAGATGTCATCGACTAGTGTTTCTTTGGTACTTCTTAGTGCTTCCAAATTCTCCACACAAAGTGCTTTAGTGACGTCCTGGGAAATTTCCAATAACCTTCCTGTCAACTTCTCGCTAACTGACACTTTCCAATAGAAATTGATAGACCTGGTGTCACTGGTTAGTACTTCGTTAGTGCTTCTCAATGCTTCTGAATTTTCTAGTCAAAATGGTGTAACGAATAAAAGTTAATCTTTTTCCTGTCAACTTCATGCTGACCGACACTTTTCAACAGTAATTGATAAATTTGGTGTCATTGGTTAGTGCTTCTTAGTACCTTCAAAATGTTCACTCTATGTGCCATGCTGGCGTTGCAGATGGTGTTCGATGATATTTTCGGCCTGAAATTAGCAGACAATATCAAGCACTAATGAAACAAACTTTGTGATTAGTTTAGTAAATATTCCGCTAGTGCCTCCAAATAAATTTACAGCGTGCTCCACTATATCGTTATTAATGAAAATTTTCTTATGAAACTTCGGAGGTCGGTGGGTATTGATTTCAACCCTACTTATCAACCAGCCGAAAGAAAACTTGGCAGATTATAAGTTTGTACTTATCTTTTTCTTCTAAGTGATGCCCTGACAGTACCACTTGCAGAGCTCGTCTGTTGCAGATCGTTCATCTTCCAGGAGTAAGTCCTCAATTTTACTCTTCTGCATGTACTTCAAATGGGAACTTGTTAGGAATGGTAGAAATAGGCAGTGAAGACATTTACATCTGACATCCGACATTTAATGAATCAAAAGTGACCAGGAACAGAAGAGAATCATGAAATACATCACTAATGGCCAGTTGCACCACCGTCACTTAGCTTTGAGAGAGGAATAATAACCGTAGTAACCATTGTCCATACAATAATTGCCATATAGATATTGAAGTTAAACGACGGTGGTGCATTATGGTTTCAAATGAGTGAATTGTACCTGTGTGATCGAAATACATATGATTATCCTCCCAGTCTCTAACTGCCCATACTTCAAAATTTCGAATAGCACCACTTTGAATTCAAGCTTGACTCAATACGAATAGAGCCAGTGCATGTAGTTAGCAAATTATCCTCAGCACAAAGAAAGCATATGATTGGTTAGTGCTTCGTTAGTGCTTATAGCTAAGCAAACAATATCAAGCATCAACGAAATGAAGCTGATGGATTTATATAGAAATAAATGGAATTGGTATCTTTGTTCTGAGCTTAAATCGTATTTTTTTGATGAGTTGAGCAATTAGCTTCTGAATAATTCCTATGGATAAAATCATGGAAAAATCCGAAATATATGAATAAATGATTTATTACATAGAATTAAAATAAAAACAAGTAGTTATCTAACAGAAACATAAATTATATTTTTGAAAAAAAATTATGAAGATCTATTTAGAATGAAATTGTATTATCGATGCAACTACCAAGGCCATTGTTGAGTATACTATTTTTGATGACCAACATTTTGAAAATCATTATAGGCGGTGATCTACGGCATAAACATTGATATTGCGACCTCACTGTAAATAGAACTTCATATTACACCCCAATCGTTAAGTTCAAATTGTATATAATACAACATGCGGATTGACCACTGTAGAGTTACTGATGCGCAATACTTTATTTTTCAAATCATCAAATAACTCCCAACTTGAATCTATACGGCGACAATATGCTGTATAATGACCTGTAGCAGTTATAGATCTTGAAATAGGTGCTATGTAATTACACAAACCTCTCAGAATAAATGTTTTTTCAAGAAGTTTGATGGAAATTGGTATATCACGTAATAAAGTTGGACCACAATCAGTGGTTTCAATAACCATGTGATCACAAATCTTCGTCTCGTGTATGATTTCATTACCGCATGTTTGATTTTGTGTTCTAACGACACATCTAGTGGTTTTTTCTAAGCAGGATGAAATAGCGTCAGACATATTCTTGAATGATTCTTTCAATATATTGATATTTATTGGCAATATATCGATATTTCGATCCATTGCTATTCGAGAACAAGTTTCTTGAGAGCAAAACGATTTTTCAATAGCAGATGGATAATGATGCAATAATTTTGGAATTAGGGCTGCAACATTTGAAGTACAATCTACTTTTAGTGTTCCGTCTACTAGGATATGTTTTTCGAAACAATCTAAATTAGCTAAAATTTCTCCTCTCAGTTTATATGTTTGTATCTTTGGGCCAACACTCAAGAATTGTTTGATAAGAGTAATCATCAGTGAGTCATCATCAGTTTCAAAGATGGAATTATATGAAACACTATCCGCAAAAGCAGCTACAAATATCTGTAAAATAGAGTCAAACGCACATGTCTGTGAGAAAAGGAATTTATTCTTATTTATTATTATGGAGCGGGATCTAACGTTGCCATTGTTCAAAATGCCTATTTTGATTTTATCACCGTCGTTGACGTGAAGAATTTCAGGACAGGGATTCTTGTGTCCACACCTTTTTTTTCTTCCTTTAGCTGTAAATGAAGTTGAAGATAGGATTAGAATGTGATACTTACTAGATTGTTTTTGTCTTCAGTTAGATACTCACATGCCCAAAATTCTTTGAAAGTGCCTTAAAAAAAACAAAATAAATTTGAACTAGATGTAATTATTCCAATATTCTTGAGGAACTTACGTTCGTCTGTTTCTAAATCTATATCAGATATTGTCAAACTATTCTCATTTGTATATGCTGATCCATTTTTAGTGGTCGGTCCTGAAATAATTTTCTTATTCTCGTCGAGTTCACTTGGATCTTCCTTCTTATCATCCGCACAATGAATCTTGTCTATTGTATTATTTTTTCCAGTAACAGTTGGCGTTAGTACAAGCATTCCTTGAATAGTTTGATGGTGTATCAGGAAAAATTTATCAGGTTTCATTGGCAGATTGATCAATTTAAGCGTTCTACTTTTCAGATCATTGAAATAGCTCTCCACTATATTAGAAGATTCAGTCCTGTGACCGTAGCCAAATTTATTTGTCAAAACTGCCGACCACAGAAGAAATGAGTTCATAAATTTACTAAGACTGGTTGCAAATTCTGGTGCAAAATGATAATTTTCATCATCGCTCATAAAATTACATTTTTGTAGGCTCCTCTCTTTGATGTCTTGGAACCACTGATTGAAAGATCTTGAGTATGTCTCTGATATATCATCCAACAGAAGTCCAGTATTCTCAAACTTATTCGCTGAATCCATTGTTTCTGTTTCCTGATCTAATTCTATTAGATCACATCCTGATATTAATAGTTTAAGCTGTTTCTTGTGGTACTCACACTCAGTTTTCTCCCCGGTATATTCACTATAACTAACAATGAATAGAGATTCTAATATATTCTCCGCATCTTCTATTGAAGTAGACCTGATGAGAAGACTCATCGCTTTCATATGAAAATTCTTCTTGGGCGACCTATACTCTTTAATACTTGGCCATTGACTGATTAATCTAATCACGTGTGCGTAATCTACTCGTATATATGTTGTCGGTAAATCATACGATCTTCCTGTGAGAATATCATAGCACAGCTCTAGGTAATTATTTAGATACATATTATTCATAGCCCAACAAGCAGCACTTAACAGTGCTAACGAATGGTCACATACCAACAATTTTGGTCTTTGTGCTCCAGATTTAATCCAAAAATTCAGCCAGCAAGATATTGTTATGGTGTCTTGAGCCTCTGATAGCATCTGACAGACAGGTATTTGGCCATTGGGTACATTCAAATGTATCACAGCACTGTACAAAAATATGTGTCCAGATATATTATTGTACGGACGATTAATTCTTCGAATTATGGAACCCGTCGCATCTATTGCCAATCTACTAATATTGGATTTACAGTATGAATTATATACGTGTAGTTGCTCTGGTGTCCAATAATGTAAAACAAACTTATCGTAAGATAAATGATGAATGCAGTGTGAATATGGTTGTGTATATTTTAGAAGTTCTAAATTTTGTATTGGACATTTGCTTGAATTTTTTGTTTCATTGCCAGCCTCTGCTTTGCACTGTCTTAATGTTGATAATGAATATAACGTCCTAGGCTCCTTGTCTCCCAATTGCATTCTAGTATTTGCTTCTTCTCTCCGCCAGTTTATTGCTAATTGTCCTGCACGCAGAATATTTCCTAATTCAGAACGTTTTCTGCCCGTTAAATGCCTCTTTGTTTGGTTGGTATGCATTAATTCATTCAGATTACTTATTCTACAAGTAATAATTATGTTATTATCCATTCGATTCGCATCACCATAGGCATCTAAAATCGCGGTACATTCCTTGCATTGAGCTGTAAATTTTAAATAATGTTCACCATTGGGCGATATGTAATGATTTTTGAAAATCCATATACAAGTATAACCCAGGGATTCCAACTCATCATTTATAACATCTGTCCATCTAGGTTGTAGACGGTATCTCTTCTTACCATCTTTTTCAATTGGCTTTATGCTATCCCATCTATCCGATTCAATTTTGAAATCGGAAATATCCATTTGTTCATCTGAGTCATATTCATTAATTTGAACTTTTGTATTACATATGTCAGCTTGTAAGCTTAATGCTTGCCAACAATTTAATTTATTCTGTTTTACAAAAGTATATACAGCCTTTGGAGAAATCAAGTTATGAAAATCACTACTTATTTGATACCAAATGTTAGCTGAACTTCTATTTATCGATTCTTTTACTTCCGCAGAATATTCTTTAATCTTATCGAACACTAGATCATACGGAACTTTCGATTCTCTTGGCATCTTCATCGAGCATAAAAATAAAAAAAAAGTCAAAATAAGATAGATACGAAGTCAAAAATTTTCAAACTTTACGAAAAGAATGAATAGATAAGTATTGATTTAAATATAGAATAGTTGATTCTGATTTATTGTTTATAGCTTTTCATAAGGTGGATTGTATAAAAAAGATCTTTTTTTGGATCTTTCTAACTTCAAGTAAATTGCTCCAGCTCAAATCGGCAATTTCCAACTCGGCACATTTACAGGTAGTCTCTGCTAATGATTCCCCAACTCGGCACATACGAGTATCTCAGGTACGTGCAATGATACCCAACTCAGCACACTTGCAGGTACTCTGGGCATTCTAATGATTTTAAATAAAATAAAATCTATTTTATGTTTTTTTTTTTAATAATCATACAAAATTTGACATACAATAATACAAAATCAAAAAATAAGTAGGTTGCATCATACAATAAAAATAATAATTTCAGCGTGATCGTGGATTAACTTTTTTGTCGTTATTACTCGATCTCTGGACTCGCTCATGATATGGAAAAATGGTTTGCACTTTCGATTAACACACCGCTACTTCACTCCACCAGATAAAAATTTTCGATTTGATTTACTGAATCTATGTTTTTCTACAATCAATAGTGTTTTCCCACGTTGGCTAGCTATAGTTGGCAAATTGATTTCTTTGATGTTGTTGATTGAACTGTTAGATTGATTATAGATAGCTACTAAACAAAACATTTTAATTTATATTTTTCTTAGGTTTTAAGCCGATAATAGGGATGGGTTTTTTTGCAAGCACTTGTTAAGATGTGCCGAGTTGGTCATAAGGATTACCACCAACCCTTGACTGATGTCCCATCGGGAGAGCGAGTTTGGTAAACTTGAATTATTCCCATATTTATTTCATTGTTCCATTTTGGTTAGTTCATATTCAAATAGGAGCGCTGGTCGACTAGCGCGCAAAGCCGCTAGGGTACAGTGCGAGTAGCGCGCGAGCTACCTGCGGTATACCCGCACATGCGACCTTTTTTATGAGCTAAGAAAAAAATTAAAAATGCAGTTTGTTTTGCAAATATTTTTATTTTTTAATTTATCAAATAACAACAAAAAAAGAGTTTTAGCCTTTTTTGAATTTTTGTTCTAGGTTGAACCAAAATGAGATTTCACGCAATCAATTACTATCTGTACTTACTCTCTCATTCCACGTCCACCTCCCTTGTTTATTTGTACTGTTGACAATGTCTCAAAATATTACAAAAAACATTAAAGAAATTACAAAAAAATATCATAAAAAATAACAATTTCAGAAAAAAAATACAACATTTTGAATGTGGGCGAAGGCGGCTACAGCTCCGCAAAAACACAGAGTGGAAATGTTACAGAAAAATCTATGAAAAAACAAAGAGAAACCATGAAAATGTTGATCATAAATTGAGTATATAAGTCTCAATAATTCGGCGATTGCATAACATATCATACCTATGCGGCCGTACCATATAGCTATGTATATTATGAGCTTGGACTATGTTAGAAAAAAATTTCAAAAAAGGCTGAAATCCTCTTTTTCTCTATTATTTGATAAATTGGAAAATGAAATGATTTGCAGAACAAAGTGATTCTTATTTTTTGTTTGAGCACAAAAAAAAAGGTCGTGAGTGCAGGTATACTGCAGATAGCTCGCGCGCTAGACGCACACCGACTGCGCGCTAGTGGTACAAAAAGGGGATTATTTTTATAAGCTGCGCGCTACTGGCACATGCCCCAAATAGGCAAGTTATGTTCAGTATAATAATTACCTCTAAATAATCACTTGACTAAGCACGTCATGTGAGATTCATATATTTAATGTATGATCTTCAATAAATTAACTGAAAAGAAAGTAATATAAACTCAAAAAACATTCAATGGAACTGCAATGTCTCGGCCAAGTACAAAAATCCCCTATTTCGATTGATTCCCTTCAAAAGAAGATCTTTTCACTGTTTGACATGTCCTTATCATTTCAGGGTTATAAGGTCCTGATATAAGAGGTAGGCTCAAGTACCTTGCAATCTGAATTTATCAATTCTGTGGCGTTACGAAGTACGCCGGGTCAGCTAGCAAATTTATAAAAAAGCTTTCGAATTTAATTTTTTTATCCTACATTTTTTGAAATACACTTAGTTTGAATAGAATATTCCGATACGTCTCTGTTTTTCTATCAATTTTATATTGGGATAATCCTGTACTAATGATGTGGTTAGTGCCCGGCCCAAGGATCGTTTTACTATAATTTTGCGAGAGGTATATACAATACAATTTGCTAGTTTTGACGTAGAACTATGTTTTTTTCATCGGTATAAGGAGTTGAATGACACAGCAAATATCTAACACACTCTAAAAGCTTATATCTGCTAGAATAACAATTACAAGACAATGAATCGAATGCGGATAAAAAGTTTAAATAATATCACTTATTATGAAACCACTTTCCATCCCTTACTTCAACCCTAAAATACGGTAACATGAACTAAAAATTATAAATGTACGTAGCTCCACATTTTGAGTTGATACAGTCGTGAGTCGTAATTGTGTGCACCTGTTAACTTCTTCAATATTAAACTCAAAAGGTCTATATTTGGTAAAGAGCGGCCTCGATCTTGGCACGAAACTACCTGCAGCTTTAATCCCCTACTTGAACTCGGCACTATGCTATGGATTAGGATTTGTGACTCAATCGTTCCCAGAGCAAGATTTTCTGGACACATGCGATTTTATATTAATAATAAACCAGACTCAAATTTAGCCGTACTTTTAAATGAATCTAATCACACGTGTGACATCATCAACTCAAAAGTTCTTCGTATCGTAGACAAAATATTTTTTTTCCATTTAAGGTAGTTGTCGTGCTATGGGCATAGTATCAGAATGTTCAATATTCTTGTACACTTATTCAGAATATTATTATACAATAATCCCTAAAATTTGAAGTCGATTGACCATCTCAAACTTTAGATAAACGCAGTTAAATCTCAAATTTTTAACATGGAGAGCAATGGAGAGTATACATTTTAGGCAGAAATTATATCAGTTTTAATTTTTAATGAAAAAACTAACAGTCAGATTCTTATCAAAAACTAGGTGTGAATTGATGTACATGTTCTGCGTACTTGAAAATAAAAAGAAAACTATTGACTACTTCATTGTTTAGATATGAGAGTGCAAAGTTGAACATTTTTTATATAAAATACGTCGCGACACGTTGAACAGAAACAACTTGGCAACACTGTACATCACTAAGCATTGCATTGTACTATCCGAATCCGACCTGCAAATTCAAACGGAAAGAGATTAAAATAGATGCTTAATAATGGTTTCAGTTAAACAATAATATCTATTATGAATAAAATAAATTTTATCTAAGTTTTTTTGTTTTAAAATTTGCCTTTATACGTTAGATTTTTGGACATGTTCTCTATACTGAGATAACAGTTAAACACATTGTTGCCAAGCTATTTTTCCGACCAGTAATCGTGTATTGGTAACTGAAATTAACCCGTAGCCACCTAGCGGTTATAAGCGGAACTATATTGTAAAGTGGATTCAACCTTAATTTCCATATGATCATATGTTATGTTAATGACTTTGTTAGCAATATTCAATGGCTTTTTTGAGGTTGTTTGCATGAAATTTTATACTACAATAGTTCATATTGGATTTGTTGCAATTAATTCAGTGAGAAATACCTAGCTTTCGACTTTATTGTTAAATTACATAACCTCATTGCTATACTGAAATTAGTCTTTCTCAAGTTTTACTCTTCAAAATATGAAATCTAAACGAAGAAGTGTTAAAAATTGTTGTGTTTATAGATGTCATTCCAAATTTAGTTGAATTGTTGATTTTAGTTTCCATAAATTTCCTAAAAGGGGAAAAGGAAAGTGTTGGTAGTAAATAAATTTGGAGACTACGATCCAGTTCATAAACAAGCTATGCGGATTAGAAAAATTCGTACAGGGACAGCTGAAAGCTGAAATGTACAAAACAAAAATGTTATAAATACTCCCTTGTAATATTATTTTCTTTATGCTTCAAATTTCATAACCTCATTCAGTCTTCCAGTTACAACTAAAATTCACATATAAATAAAAAGATTTTAAAAGAAAAAACTATATATTATAAAAGAAGAAAGTCTATACTTCCCCGCACAATTGGAATTGAATTAAATTATTCCATGGAATATGAATATTTCTTTGCTGAATATCAGTGTATTTACATTGTGAACAGATTACAAACTTGCCGTAAGCCACTTTTAAGCCACCATTTTGTAAGAACAGTGCTGCCGCCAACGGTACTTTTAGTTGCCAATATACGATGAACGTGTTTGAGATATACTCTCCGACAGAAAATTCAGGCATCCACTAGATTTATTCTAAATTTGTTAGTCTTAATTCATTGATATTATCATAAAAATCTATGTACTGAACTATCTGTATTATGAACACGTTCTGACAAGAATAACAAGCATCTATATATATCAGCTTGCAAAGCGTTTTCTGTAATTACACTAGACTTTACTTTTTAACAATAATGTACTACGACAACAGCCTGAATGCAACAAAATCCAATGTAGAAAATACTTTAAAAAATTGAATGCTTAAGTTTGTCCTATACATATTTATATGTTTTTATAATAATGTAGATATGTACGGGCAAGAAATAAGTCTTTTTTTCATATATAATATCATAAGTGGTTAAATTTTACCGGAAAATTTTTTAGATTGTTACGAGAGCTTGTTGCTTAGCTATTTATTGAGTAATATTGACAGAAAAATCACGAGCTGTCAAGCGAGTGATTTTTGATCAATATCACGAAATAAATTGGTAGCAAGCTCTCGTAACAATCTAAAAATTTTGCCAGGTTAAAAATTTAATCACGAATGGTATTCGGAAGATTATTTTTCCCATCCAAATTCATCACTATATTCCAGAGACTCGACTCTGAATCTGCTCATTTTCACATTCAATCTGTCTGTCAGTTTGACAGATGCTGAATCAACGTGGCTGAATATTCTTTGTTTTGTATATATAAGCAACAGACAAAATTTAAAAAAATTTCCACTTGAAAACCGTGTAGGTTGTACCACGTGACGTCAAATGGTGCAATTCTATTGGTCGAAATTTGGATGGTAAAAATAATCAATAATATTTTTTTTCTGAGGTTTCATTAAATATTATTTGCAGTAGTATTTTAATACAAATTGAGTTTTGAATAAAATAAAGAGACTTATGAAATCAAATCTTCCAGGTAGATCGTGGCTTTATCTAAAAATCAACAGTGCCGAGTTCGTGTGCGCCCCGCGCTAATCGGATTAGCATTGGTGCCGAGTTCATGTTCTTGGTGCCGAGTTCGTGTACGCCCGCGGTAAAATAGGATGAAATAAACCACTCACCTTCAAGCAGAATTAATGACCGGGATCAGTAACACTAAAAATAGCAATACTTGTTGCTGTAAAAATGTAAATACTCAAAATGTTTTCTGAAATCGTGTAGTGTAACGTTGTGTGAGCGTTGAGACCTGAATGGCAGAAAATATAATAATGATGACATTCAACAGCCTTGATTTCTTGAATCGACTATATACGTGATACTTAATTTGATTCGGGGAACCCCCGAGTTCTGCAATATCGGCGCCAACTTTATATTTGTCTAACCAGCGTGCACTTAGCTGTACAGGTAGCCGAGCTGAACTAGAGGACAGAATGATAGCGTGGAAAATTTCAGATGATATTTTTTTCGATACAATGAAAATGAAATGTTTAATGAAATGACGACGATGGGTTACGGTAGAATTAAGTTAGAAAAAAATTGATTACACCGAAAATTGTAAAAATGCTCAAAATAAGCACACATAAAATCAATTCAAGCACAAAAATCGGAAAAAAAAAGCAAAATAAGCAAAAAACACTGTGCCAAATTACCATATTTTGCACAATTAGTGAACATTTAAGAGAGTTTTTTTGATGCTTTTAATATTTAGCGTAAGCATCATGCTTATGGATCCGCTCTCTAGTGATCACCTAGATACCTTCTTGCATTGTTTTTTTTTGTATCATTTTTTCTGAAGAAGACTTTCGGATAGAAAATTGAAACGTCAAAATAGAATTGAAAAAAAAAAACCTATTTATTATAATATAATTTTGAAAACATGTATAGATCATTAGAAAGATTTATTCCAATGAACAAAGCTCTCAATTTCTATGACAAGTTGAATTTGAGAAACAGCGCGCTTCTTGAGTTATTATAGAATTTTGGGGCTGAGACCTGACTTCCCGATTTTCCTACGGCACATTTTTTGCACAATCGTGCGTATCCGACGCACTTATTCATTACAAAATTGTTCCATAAATTATGAGAAGTATCGTATTCAACGTACTTAGGCAATTTCCCTGGAATATTTTTCCTCAAGTTAGTAGTTTCTCTGTAGTCGTATAGTGTAAGTATATTTTGAAAATTTATCTCGTGCGTATTTTTGTAACAACATTTCTTTATGTGAGTGTTTCTATTTGTAGTTTGAACTGGCTCTGAAGATGATTCTTCAAGGAATCGAAACAGATTAGCATTTTAAGCTGATTGAAGATTATTGTGGACAAGATTTTCTCTAAGTTTTTTGAAAATTTTACCATCCTATTATCATTTTCTGCACTTGAACGTTTCTTCACTCGAAAACAAAATGTGATTTTCCAATTATGCTTCCCTGCCTTCGTACGATTTCGCCTCTTATTCAACAAAATATCCTCTTTGGGAGAAGAAAGAAATTTATATTTCTTTCTGCATGATCTGTGCCCACTATCACAATTAAATACAAAACATCTTATGTCGATTCCACAACCTTTCTTGGAAGAAGATGCTAAATGAAGTGAAACTATTGATTTAACACCATACAAACATAAGCCTAATCTAGCTACCTTTCAGTTGCCTTATGTCTTCAACAATATTACATGTTGTGGTCCACTCACACAACACATTAAAAATAGGTAATTGCATAGTTGTGGACTCGATATAAACTCCTGTGAGCCAAAGCAACCATTGTTCAAACAAATGATATTATACATCTGTGATGAAGTTACTCCGAATTTGTTGAATTGGCCCTCAATATGGCACATCGTTTTATTCAAAGACTTAATTTTATTATTTCGGATACACTATTACATCTGATACACTATTACATCTGATACACTTTGACAGGCATAATACATACATTTTATTCGTCATACATGAATGAGAAAGTTCATTTGTCAATCTATGTATAGAGCAGCTCGAGTTCACCATTAATATAGCATCAACCAATAACACCAATTAGCTTATGTAGAAAATAGTTAGCTCAATATCTTATCAGAAAACCGTTGTTTACAAATCTTATTCTGTTGAAACTTTGAATTTTGCCGTACATTCGCTCATAAGAATCATTGAAAGCTTTTTGTGAAGTTATCCTGGCTTTCGGCATTGTTACTCCAACACTCGAAAGCACAAACAAAGCTCAAAACAATGATACCAAACTCATCTTTTCTTGGAAATATTAATCAGCTTTCATAATGCTCTAGGAGGAAACCATTGTTTACGGTGTCACTGAGTGATGAGTTGGAATTTTTTGGAGGGCACTATAACCCACTAATAAAATAGCAACCAACAATGTATAGTATGCTTAATATTGTTTGCTGAGCTCATTAATTTCTATTTAATGGTGCCAGCTAGCGTGGAGTTGGCGAAAAAGTAACAAAGCGTTATTCGCGAAGTCACTATAGCACTTCGAGAAAAGAAACACTAGTCGATGACACCTAGCCCATTAATTTATTTTGAATGTATGAGCTAGCGTAAAGTTGACAGAAAAGTGATTGAGCGTATGACACTTGAAGTAGAAAAATCGGAAGCACCAAGAGGCACTAACGAAGCAATAATCTGTGGCTCCAAGCATATAAATTTTTGTTGAAAAGTGTAGGCTAGCGGCTAGCGTAAAGTTGGCAGGAAAGTAATTGAACGTTATTCATGACGTCACTGTGGCATTTAGAGTAGAAAATTTTGGAGCATTAAGCAGCACTAACGAAGCACTAACCAATGACATCAAGTTCATTTATTTCTGTTCAAAAGTGTCAGCTAGCGTAAAGTTGGCAGAAAAGTAATTGAACGTTATTCATGACACTATTGTAGCATTCGGAGTGGAGAATTTGGTAGCATTAAGAAGCACTAACAAAGCACTAACCAATCACACCAAGTTTATCAATTTCTGTTGAAAAGTGTCAGCTAGCATAAAGTTGACAGGAAAGTAATTGAACGTTATTCATGACACTACTGTAGCATTCAGAGTGGAAAATTTGGGAGCACTAAGAAGCACTAACGAAGCACTAACCAATGACATCAAGTTTATCAATTTCTGTTGAAAAGTGTCAGCTAGCGTAAAGTTGGCAGAAAAGTAATTGAACGTTATTCATGACAATACTGTAGCATTCGAAGTGGAAAATTTTGAAGCACTAAGAAGCACTAACGAAGCACTAACCAATGAGACCAAGTTCATTAATTTCTGTTGAAAAGTGTCAGCTAGTGTAAAGTTGGCAGGAAAGTAATTGAACGTGATTCATGACGTCACTGTGGCATTTAGAGTAGAACATTTGAGAGCACTAAGAAGCACTAACGAAGCACTAACCAATGACATCAAGCTTATCGATTTCCGTTTAAAAGTGTCAGCTAGCGTAAAGTTGGCAGGAAAACAGTCGAACGTCATTCATGACGTAATAGAGGAGTCTGCTATAAAAAAGTTGGAAGCACTAAGAAGCACTAACGAAGCACTAACCAACAGTATAGTTCATTTCGTTAGTGCTTAAAATTGTTTGCCAACTTTACGCACCTGTCCTGTCCTTCGTTTTGAGTCTTGCTAGCGGTGAGGCATTTAGTTTCATAGAGATGTTCTAGTACGCAAATTAATCTTACATAAATATTGTATGAAACTATTTTATTTTATAATAGTTGTCTGCGCACTATAGGAATATTTCAATTTCCATAAAAACTGTTTACACGGTACTTATGCAGCAATTGTGTTCGAAAGAATTGTCATTGGGATATATATACGGCAGATTTGAGCGGTGGGCATCATTTACTCAACAACTAAAAAAGTTCAACATAATCTTCATTGGTGTTTAGCTACACAAACCATGTGTTTCTCTGAATTTCGTCCTCATTTGAATCATTTGCATCTGTGGCAGAAGCACTTATTTTAGTGTCACTATGTACGGGACTCAAATCTTGATGGTGAAGTTATAAATTAATATCCCTTGATTTTATTGTTTTATTAGCAGTTACCGGCGGATCCGCCCACTCATAAATGTTTTTTTTTACAAATCAATGGAAAAAATATATAACAATTGATCATTATGTTTCTCTGGGAAAAAAGTTCTGTATATAAATTATTTAAAACACAACATTCCAACTGCAAAGTGCTGCCTTTTTCAAGTGTGAGAATGTATTTTATTTATTATCCATTTTTACACTTGAAAAAGACAACACTTTGCTGTGGGCATGTTGTGTTTCAAATAATTTATATACATAGCTTTTTTCCCAGAAAAACATATTTATCAGAAAAATTAGTTTTGAAAAGTATTTCTCTTCATTATATAATAATTGTTTGCCGCACCCGGAGAACTGTGTGCTTCACCCCATACTATCGATATTTTTTGTTTTATGCTAGGATTGATCGATTTGATGGACTTTCTCTTTGAAATATAGCAAATGATTGCAGCACCCCAAAAACAACGGCCTTGCCCGCGGTAGATATTTTTTATTGTTTTATTTCTGTTTGAGCCGATCCAATTGGCTTTTTCTAGAGGCATTGTTCATGCATCGATTCATTCATTAGTTGCAGTGGAAAATATGGGGAGCACAAAAATCCGTAAAAAATGAAACGCACAAAAAAAAGTCATGATGAATTGAAAGCACAAAAAAAAATTATGAGTTCGATATCACTCATCAACAGACTAGTGCGCCAGTTTTTACTTATTCGTGATGACATATTCACAAGTGTTCAACTCGGAAAACCAAAATACACAGATCAAAAGCAAATGGCGCTCAAAAGTGTCTCCATTCTTCAATATGTTTTATAATGATGTCTGTAGAGGAGATTAAGTGTTCAATTTTACTTTTCAGCTCTGTATCAGTTAATAACTTATAGAATAAGCTGTTTTTACGACATTTTAATTGTTACTTTAAAATTTCCGCAAGTTCAATCTACTCTCTGAAATTGAAATGTCTCATTCAAAATATTCATATAACTATTTTATAAATTGTTTAAGAAAGTTCAACAAATCAGTTTCATCAATATTCAGATTCGGATAAAATATTTCCGGGAAACATCACAAGAAAGCTATTCGAACTCGATTTGGTTCTTTAGGCCAAATAGTCGAGTAAGAATGATTATATAAACGTTTATGGGACAGTTTTATATTTATTTCATAAGGTGTTTTATAATTTCACTCTTAGAATGTTTCTATCGCTAGGCTAAATCGCAATTCAGTTGTTGGAACAAAATACTCATTCTTCGAATAGCAATACAGCAATTGAATTTATAAAAAGTAACAATATATTACTTATAGAAATAAAGTGTTTATCTACACAAAAATTAAAAAGCCTCTTTGCTAGTTGGGTGAGGACTCAATAACTGATAAAACAGAGATTGCAAGGAAAATTTTATAACCATATGCAGAATCAGAATTAAATATTAGCTATAGTGAAACTATCAACATAAATGCTGAAGTTTAATTCAAAATTCAACTGACAATAAAACCCGAAGCGATTCCGAATCAGCACTACAAAAATACAAATAATATTTGCTGACGCTGCCAACGGCAACGCAACAATTGTTCTAACTACGCTAAAAAGTTAAACTTTGTTGTCATGGATTGATTCACCAAAAGTCATCATTTACTGACGTTTGAAGAAAAAATAATATTCTCAGTGACCAAATCAAGCTTTGAGGATGGAATTAAATATTTGGCATAAAAAGGCCGTAATTAACTCTTACAGAGATGGTTTTCTCTCAGGTCTAGCTCAAATGACGCATCAGTTACAGCCAGAAGCACATTTTTACATAGCTTGAAAAAATCAAGAATTAACTGTCTCGACAAGAGCGACAACAGATTCCAGGAAACATCGATGAGCATGCTACAGTACTTGGGTGTACGAGCTGCAACTTCAGATTCAACTTCTTCTAGCTGTAACAAATGAGCCATAATTCACAATGGGCGTGGCATAAGAAGAACATAACATAATTCTTATGAAAATCTTATGCGAGTTCACAATAGCATTGTTCATAAAATATTTTTGAAACTTAGCATGCGTTGACTTTACTATATTGTTTCGGACAGTTTCATCTTAATAAGCAGTAATAATAGGACCAAAGACATTTTTCAGTATCTTATTAAATGAATTGATGATTGATGAGGCAACATGGTTGTATGGTAAATTAGAGAAACATTCTTCAATTGAAACAGAGGCTGAAGTGCCACGGACGGAAATAGAGTGGAAACAAAGAAGAATTAGTGAAGAGGTTAGTATTATTTTCTGTATTCGTCATTCTTGTATTATGTTTATCCTCGAAGTTATCTCATTATTAATTTCACATCAATTATTACAAATTAAAATATATGACAGCTCTGTGATAGTATTTATAATAAATGTCATGATTGTCAAGCGATAATTGACTTGAAAATATTTTTGGTGCGATTCCACTTATTTTAGTAAGTTTTTATTCTACTATTATTTATAACAAGTAGTCCCTATATCAGTTTTCAGACCTCTAGCATCAAAATTTGCGGAAGTCTCATACAAATTCCCTTTCCCTAGTTCAAGGGTTTGGGGGATGAAAGCTCCAATTTTCAGAATTTTTTTGTTGTTTGTGTACTAATACTAGCTTACATACCAAATTTCAGCATTCTGAGACTCCAGGAAGTACCCTAAGAATTCTGATGATCATCAGTGAGCGAGTCAGTGACGAAATCGGAGTTTTTTTTATATATCAATAAAATTTAAAGTATAAGAACTATGCAATTGAAACTTTATGGCTGGTATCACGAGCCCTGTTTTTGGCGATACTAGGAGCATTATGTCAAGATGTATTTTGACGCAATTAAAATTTTCCCAAATACTTTAGAAAATAATCTTCAGATACAAATTACGGAAAGCACATATTTCTACAAAATTTATTGGAATATACATAGCTAGTATATCCTAAAACAGAGCTTGTGGTACCAGCCAATATATTTCATAAGTCCACTATTGACATAATATCTCAAGAATTTTATTTATCTGGTATAATACAAGTCCAAGTTATGAGGGTTCATAAAACGACGAAGCTCTTCGAGAAAGGTAGGTAGTGCTGTTGCGCTTTGCTTGGCTTGTCTTGGCGGGGGACTACCGTGCCTCCAGATATGGTGGTACAGGTAGGCAGGGTAAGGGGTGAGTTGTTGACTGATTTCTACGTCAGAATGAAACTAGGTACCATAATACCATAAATAATGTTGCAAAATAAAAGATATTTAGCGAAAATCGCCATTTTTGATGTTTTTTTAGATTTTCAGGAATTTTCCACTTTTTTGAAGTGCTGCATCTTGGAACTTAGTGGGTCTACAAACAAGTTTCACGTATCAAATTTCTCGGGAATTTGATGCTCTACAAAGTTGAGCTTGATAATCTCAGGCGTAGGAACGGAGGAGAGAAAGTTACAGGGCAAAGACTGAAAAAGTTGCCAAAATTTCGTAGTTTTTTCCCTCGCCTATAAATCGCTTCGCGAAATTTTGATCGGAAAACATGGAAATAACACTATTGGGTGATCAAAAACAACATATCAAAGTTTCATTAAGTTCGTATTTTTTCCGCCCCAAAATACATGTCTACTGGACTAATTATGTATTCGCAAAGTATAAAATGTACAATCTTCTGATGATAGAAAATACCTTAATTTTCAATTCTTTTATTGATGTTGAACCGAGTTTCGCTTATGTGGGCCCAGTGCCACCATAAAAATAAAGGGAACACATATATGTGTCCTTTGTTACGTGATCCAGAATTTGAAATCTTCACGCCGATACAATTCCATTCACGAATCACATTTTACACACTCAAAACAATTTTTCTCATGCACTTCACCAGAAATTTGTGCTTTCTTCTGTCGATATGTGAAGTAAATAGTACATATTATCTTCTCGTAACGATTTTGAACGACTGTCACTTTGATATATTCTAAAACAATACCGTTTTGTAGCTCCTTTCCTGCATTTCCGATCTTCTATAAAACTCAGCTCAGCTACATCCTTTTATAATATCAATTATTCGTTTATATCAATAAACTACTTGTATTCAACATTGGAAATTCACTTTAGCAATATTGCTTCATGTTAACTGTATACGAAACTGTCCGAAACAATATAGTGGAGTCAACGCATGCTATGTTTCCAAAGTATTTCATGAACAATGCTATGAGCATAGCATAAGCAAAGCATAAAAATTATTTTATAAGGATATTGCAGCCTGAGTTGGTTATAAAATATGGGTACTTTCAGTTTTTAGTATCTGTCACAATTTAAATCATACTTGTCCTAAGCAACGCTTTGCTTTATTTTTGTTTTGATTCGATTATTTTATCAAAACAGCTTCTTTGAAGACTCCTTTTTTTCAAATTTCATATTTGAAAATGATTTTAATTGATTTTGTTTTTTATATTGAAGCTTTTAGTTTAGGGCATTACTTTTGTTTCTGCACATGTTTGCAATTAAATGTCTCTTTTGGAAGACGAAATTCGTTTAGTATTGTTATTAAAACAAAGATTATAAATATTCCCAACCACAAAAACAAGTTTATTCTCATTCATTTGACACATTTACTGTCTGTGTCTGTAAAAATATATTGGACATGCGCATTAAGAAAATATATGCGTAAGAAATACGTAAAGTTGAGATGATTTCAACTTTCTTATGTAGTTGTTATGCACTACGTAAGCATAATGAATACGTAAGAGCATTGTGAACATGGCCATAAGAATCGCACATGTTCAACTTTATAGTCCAAGATCCCAGGCCCGCCAGACGTTACTTATTTTCTGAGAAACAAAATGTGTGGAATAGAGAAGTGCTAGTATGCACTTTGATCATACGCATATTCGCTAGTTTTTGCCGATGGCCAATTTACAGATACGAGGTGCTAGAGATACGTTAAAACATTAGTAACTTTTCTTAAATTCTGAGTACTGATTTTTAGGTATGTTCTAGAGCGTATTGTTGAAAATCAATAATCAACACTGCCAGATACTTCCCATCGGCGGTAATTTTTGCTAGACCCTTTGAAGTTCGCAAAGAAATTACTTCATCTTACTTATAGTCTGAGTCCTAATTTTTATATATGATACTCAGGAAACAATTTGAGCACTTTTTGTGAAGAGCCAGACCAATTGTAGGGGCCAAACATCCTCCAGACAAAATTAAAATATTGCATTGAGTATGAGCGCGTGGTCATTATTTGTACGCTTGAAAGTAAGCGAAATATCTATGAGCATCCAATTCTTCTTTTTTTTACACACGGTCTAATCTAGTCTACTGTGTGTGTTCAGCATATAGTATTTTGTTAAGACTGTTCAGCACAACTGTCATTTCAGTTACAACGCGTGTAAGAAAGAAAAAACTATTTGCAGTGTCTGGAAAGAAAAATGATGACAGAGTTATCTAACTGTGTTCTTACTTACTTGTACAAAGTTCAAGGGAGTATTGTGAAACCGAAGAAATTCACATATCGATTTTTTGATGGATACATCCGTTTTGAACATCCATGAATCCATTTTGACTATTTTTGGCTTGATGTCGGTGAGTATGTTCGTGTGTGCGTGCGTAAATCGCAAATCTCAAAACTGGTCAAACGTATAATGTTGAAATTCTGTATTTAAGACTAGTACAGGGTCAAGTTGTGCACCTCGCATTATGGTTCCAAGAGTCTATACCGGAAGTGCACTTTACTTGAAACTTTTTTCGAATTTCTCTAATAAATCCAGAATGATCGACCGTAGGATGTTGGAATTCAGTATTTGAACTTGAAGTGCACTTTACTTGAAACTTTTTTTGAATTTTTTGCATAAATATAGAATGATCCGCCATAGCATATTGAAATTTCGTTTAGAGAACTTCTATAACATTTTATTGTACATCTTGCATTATGATTGTGATCGGCTAAACCGGAAGTGCACTTTACTTAGGACTTTTTTTTAATTTTCCGCATAAATCCAGAATAATCAGCCGTAGAATATTGGAAATTAGCATTTGAATTGCTGTAGCATCTCAATAGTCATCTTCTATTTTTGTAACAATCGGCTGAGCCGGAAGTGCACTTTATATGACAGACTTTTTGAATCTGCCGCATTAATTCTAAACAATCAGTCGTAGAATATTCAAATTTTGCATTAGGCACTTTTATAATATCTAGTTGTACACCTTGCATTATGATTGCTATCGACTAAGACGGAAGAGCACTTTATTCGGAACATTTTTTAAATTTTCCGCATAAATCCGAAACGATTGAACGAAGATTGTTAGAATTCAGTATTTAGGACGATTATACCGTCTAGATGCTCATATCCTATTTTTATTGAGATCCACTAAGCCGGAAGTGCACTTTACTTGACAGTCTTTTGGAATAAAGAACTTGATATATATATATATATATATATATATATATATATATATATATATATATATATATATATATATATATATATATATATATATATATATATATATATATATATATATATATATATATATATATATATATATATATATATATAGAAACAGACTTTCGTCCTTGAGTCAACAACCGAATGCTAAAAATTTTCATTAGGAGTTTTATTGTATTTGTATCTCATCGTATTGGAATTATCTCTTAAATAAAGCGTTGGAATATTACTCAATTATCACTGAAAACTTCCATTACACCACTAGCAGCATAAGTTCACTGGAATTGCGTAATAAAACCATCAGATTATTACGCTCACACTCATACTCACCGCAATATTTTAATTTTGACGGGAGGATGTTTGGTCCCTACAATTGGTCTGGCTCTTCACAAAAAGTGTTTAAATTGTTCCCTGAGTATCATATATAAAAATTAGGACTCAGACTATAAGTAAGATGAAGTTATTTTTTTGCGAACTTCAAAGGGTCTAGCAAAAATTACCGCCGATGGGAAGTGTCTGGCAGTGTTGATTATTGATTTCTAACAATATTTTCTAGAACATGTATAAAAATCAGCACTCAGAATTTAAGGAAAGTTACTAATGTTTTAACGTACCTCTAGCACCCCGTATCTGTAAATTGGCCGACAAACTAGCGAATATGCGTATGATCAAAGTGCATACTAGCACTTTTCTCTTCCACACATTTTGTTTCTCAGAAAATAAGTAACGTCTGGCGGGCCTGGGATCTTGCTCTATTATGTCCTATGTATTTCTTATGTACTTCTTATGCTTACGCCCATTATAAATTAGGACTAACGTGTTATTTGAACTAGAGCTAAAGGAAAACTACCGCTGTAAAGGATAATTCAGGCTTTTTATGTCATATATCTCATTTTATCTTAAGTGCTTGTAATTATCTCTGGTAAACGTATTTTAAAAGAAACTGTCATTGAAAAATTTGGATTTCGATTGTTTTCTGCTTTTTAACGCTACTGGAAGTGACCAAATGTTGTTTTGTAAACGGTTTTTTGAATTCTGAATATCTGTATCTTTTATTTGACACCTCTCTTCTTATTTAGCATTATTGTCCCGGTTTTTATCAGCGTTCCAGGAAATGACCTTGATATCCAAAATTTCAGGTCTGAAAAACAGAGAAGCTGGCACTTGAAAGTCCGATAATTTTGGGAGGATTTTTAGGGTCAAAATAACAAGATCTGGCAAAATTGAGTTTTTAAAAATTTCTATAAGATTCAGTCGATATTTTAGTTTGCTAGCATGGGCTATTAGTCAAAGAGACGGTTATACAAATATCCTATGAATGAGATACATGATAATAGATATTAATGATAAAAGTTTGATATAGCCGTTGTAATGAAACGTGTGTGATGTTAAATCACGAGGCGATTAGCCGAGTGTTCTTATCACTCAAGTTTCATTAACACTAGCTGTATCAAACGTGTATCATTCAATATTTTATCTACGACGGCCTTAATTGCTGCTGAATTAGATTTTTTTATTTGATGTTTCACATTCGAAAAACATTTAGTGTAGAATTCATAGCTTGATCAAGTAGCATGTTATGGCAACTATTTGTTTGTTTGACAGCTGTCAAAGTTATAAAGAAAATAAACATATCTAATTGTGAAAATCTTGTCCCTGATCTCGTCGTAAGTGTTTATAAAACATAAATTAATGTGTGTGTATTAATAGTTATTCATAATAAAGGAAACTTGAAGTGTGATAGAATTTCTATTTTGCTTATTTCTCTTACAAAAATGCGTGCCATTATGAATTTCATAATGACACGCAAATCAGCGGGCGAATCACGTATTAGCGCACAGTCGTAGATAAAATAATTTAAGTTATTGCGAGTTCCAAAGGATTGCGGAACCAAATAGACCAATTATAAGTTTTCCGCAATTCTACTTTTGAAATAGCCCAGCTCAGTATGATCAGACAAAAATAGTCCAAGGGCCGAACTGGGTAGTAGTGAGGTTAGCTTTCAGAAAAATTGAACTTTATCAGAGTGATACTAGACGTTACGTGAAATGAATTTGAATAAGACAAAAAATTAGGGCACCACGCAATTGTTAATTTTCCGTCTCCAGGCTCACAGCTGCGTGAGTACCTGTGAAAAAAAAGATGGTAGGATGGACGAGTAGACTATCAGATCTCAGGACGATTGGATCTGACGGCGTTGATCGAGATGCCGCACAACATGAAATAAAACAATATCTTGAACAGCGACACTTACTTACCAGCTGAAAATAAACAATGAATGGAATCACTTTCTGAAAATTTAAGGGGTAAGTAGTTACTCTTACAATATAAGTCAGAGTCAGAATTACCGCAGTGTTGAATGTTCAATGAAGTTCATAAATATCTCAAATTTGCAGAGTGGTACAACAAAATGGCAGAAATTCTTGTCCCTAACGCTGACTTTAACAAATCTTGGATAAATTAGGTTCTAAATGAATACTTTTAAGAACCTATTCCAAAAGAAAGTACAAAAAAATGATAATCAGGTCCGAGATCGATCAACCTGGTTCACAACCGGGCCTAGCGTTTAAAACGTGAGAAAAAGCATCCAAAATAAAGGCGCCGACGTTTGCCTACTGCAGAAAAGGTGTTATACAGGAAAATTAACAATAATCGTGCTGAGAACACGAGGTGCCTTATAATGCAAACTGGCACCAACACATGAAAGTCCAAGTAGCAAATGAATGGAAAACTGCACCACTTAGCTGGCGGCCCTAATTGATTTCTTTGTTTGGCTTCCTAATCTTGGCTTTCAGATAGACTAGACTCCAGGTGATGAAAAATCCAGGGTGGATGTCAGGTACGTTTTCAGTATATGCCTTGGTTGGAAATGGATATCTGAACTGTGCAGAAGTAACAGTAACCAATCTAACAGTTTCAAACTTATTTTAAACGATGATGAAATTATTCAAACGGCATACGGAGTTATTTTAGGGGACGTATTAGTGTTACTTGTGTCAACATAATTTTTGATTGTGATGTGTACAGACTCCAAAACAGCGTTTGACGAAAAAGTCAAAGTCTCCCATCAAACTGATCCCTAATTGGGTCCAGATTTGTCAGATATTTCTCGAAGAAAATATTGTATCGTAAATCAATTTTTGTTGCAGTTGTTCATCTAATATTAGGCATGCAAAAATGCAGAGCTATTTAGTAATAATTATCTCTTTGTATTTATGTATGCATAAACGCCCACTGAAAACAACAACGTGATATCAATTCATTCGAAGAGCAACTGCAATTACATTAGTATATGGAATGAATTTTGCGGAAACAAGAATAGTGTTTTAATAATTATTGTAATGAACTAGAGGATAATTTGTAAGTCAATTATAACATATACATTCATACAAGCATCATGAACAAATGTAATTTGTAAACAGGAAAATTCCTAGTTTTATCGGTTGTTATTCGAAAAGTGCAGCATCACATTCCATTATAGGTAGAATGTTATGATATAACGTACAGAAATGACTCCACATTGGGTGCCAATCACATAACGTGCAAAATTGACCCCAGATCGCTAGGTGCTTAAAATTCCCCAAGCCAGATCTTGCCTTCAGAGTGAGTGTTATTAAGGCATGGAAATTAAGGTAATAGGCATCTTGGACGGCAGCACGCATTCAGAAGAGAATTCAACTAACATTACGACGCCTGTGTTATGAGTACCCACAGGGTCTAACGTCGTCGGAAATACCTAACTAGCTCAATTTAGCTTTATAAAAGACACGACGTATAGAACGCCGAAAAAACTACAGTGAGCCAACAATTGCTACTTCCAACCCGTGTTTGACAGGTAATAAGAAAATAAAACAATTTTGAGTCATGAATGAGCACCAAATATGAGTGACTGAGATCTAGGAATACCAAAATGTAGTCCCAACAGATATAATTATCCACTTAGCTGAGTCACAGGGCCTTCGGAACTGTGGTGATGACATCGACTGACCAGGCGGAAGGCGTCAGGGTTGAAGATCTTGGAGATGGTCGCAGGAACTGGAGATTCAGAGCTTGCATAGTTTTGTGCACTGTGCAAGATTGAAGCTTGACCTTGAATGTTCACGCGATTTTTTTCAAAACACGAGGTGGCGGAAGAGTTTTCCAAGTACCCCCGATTAGAGAGTACTTTGCTCGAAATCACGCTTGGAACGCTCAAAGGCCTTATTTTGGAAGATAACAAACAAGAATATCACGTTTCTAGTTATAGCAAGTAACAAGAGTAATTTCTTTGGCAGAAATCACAATTACCGTATTCGGCTTACAAAATTGCCCCAGGGCAGAACCAACGAATATAGCCAATAATAATCAAAAAGAGAACCAAAGATCCCCGATGTCGTTTGAATTTCAAATCTCGGTAAAAATTTTAACTCTTCGGTTTGCTTCGTAACTATTCGGCCGCCCTGCCCGCTGGCAGTTTTGTAAGCCGAATACGGTATATGATAGGACATACATTGCTAAAAATTTTGATTGGAATAGAGCATTAGTTAAACATTTAGCATTGAAGGCACCACGGGAGTTGAACGGATGATAATGCCTATGACCACATACAGGCATTATTGTCCTTGATACCTCAATCAATTCACATTCAACAAGCTTGAGATCAATTTTCACTAGCATTTTACATTCTTTCATACCGTGAATTTTTGGAGCGATGGGTTGTTTATTCGTGATCTGGTGACAATATGTTCATCCAATGGTCCATCCTTAGATATAGAAGTGAAGGCTTAATTTTTTCTATTATCCTGCTCATTGGAGGCTTCAGTATTCTCAAATTTCTCATTCTCTTCAATACTTTTTTGTTTGGTAATAATTTTGTTTAGATTATCTTCATAAATTTCAATTGTTTTCGAAGTTATTGTTTACAATTCCATTTACAGGTATCTTGAAATTCATGTTACTCAATTCCAGAGAAGATATTGATTTCAATCAATATGCTTTATTGGGTAAGAAGTATTGTATATAAATTATTTGAAACACAAAGTTTCGACAGGATTTCCTACCCAATAAAATATATTCATTAAAAAATGAATTCAGAGAAGTGTTTTCCTAATATTTATCTTCTTCTCAGTTGTGGACCTGTTTTGTTTTTCTGCTGTGTATCAGTGCTTAAATTGAATATTTAATATAATATGCGCTAAGCTCGGAACATTTCTAACCGAGGAATGTTTGTTACCAAGCATGACAATTCTGATTGTTTGAATGAATTATGTCCGGTTTATTTCTTGAATTTTTATTAGAAAATATCAGTATATTTGAATTGAAGCTCGGTGTCACGAACTGAAATTCCGTATGTATGAAATATCACGTACAATGTACATGAGAGCTGAAATTAATCAATAATTATATCATAACGAGGTGACCAATATTTGGAGTTTTTCGAAAATATTCTGGCAGAATTATTGGAGAATATCTTCTTTCATGTTCGTCAACATGCATGGTTTCAGCAAGACGGTGCTCCCCTCATTCCACAGAAACGTGCTGCAGCATTTGAATGATACCTACGAAAACAAATAGATTGGCCGTGGAAATCCTGTTCCATGGCCATCAAGATTACCTGAGATCAATCCCTCAGATTTTCATCTGTGAGGTCATCCTCCTGCGAAACTGTTGAAGAATTGAGGATGCGGATTCAGAAAAACTGAAGGACAGAACAGTTGCCTCTTCAATTTAAGTATCTGCCTATTACAACACCAGATACAAGTCTATCATGTTTGAATATGTCAGATTTCTTCTAGGTCTGGTCAGACCACATAGGTCAATTTAAGATAGATCACAATAGAATCGATTCTTTTCGCTTTGAATATGTCGAAATCGCTTTGAGGATGATCTCGTCGGATTCAACAAGTCGAGTTTATAAAAGTCAACGAGTTTCAATTCTCAATTATTGTTGAGAAAAGAGTAATTGAGCATTGAATTTCAAATAGGTCTGGTCAGACCTCATTGCCCTCCTAGGGTAAAAGCCACACCAAATCCCCGGGTTGATAACCACTTCTCTCGGCCTTGATATCATAATTTTCCTTCACTCGGTCGCTGGCATTTTGGATGTTTGAACGAACTTGGCCATGAATGTCGTCCATTCTTCTTCGAAGGTTGGCAACGTAGTCTTCTCCTGCTAGATCTTCACCTGGTTCACTACCAAATATTGGGTCGCATGAGAAGCGCAACTTTTGTCCAAATAAGATGTTCGCAGGTGTCTGCCCAGTTGTTTCGTGTACTGCTGAACGATATGCTAACAGAAACAGATAAAGGTGTTGGTCCCAGTCTCGCTGATGGTCGGAGACAGCCTTCGCCAGATATCGATTTATTGTTCTGTTCATCCGTTTAACCATGCCGTCAGACTGCGGATGTAATGCAGTGGTCCTGGTTTTATGGATTCCCAAGATTTTACAAATGTTTTGGAAGACAGCCGATTCGAAATTTCTTCCCAGGTCCGAATAAAGTTCTCGAGGTACTCCAAATCGAGAGATACATTCTTTCACCAAAACTTAGGCGACAGTGACAGCTTCCTGGTTGGGTAGAGCGTACGCTTCCATCCATTTACCGAAGTAGTCCATCACAACGATTATGTATTTATTTCCGTTGTTAGTTTCTGGAAACGGTCCGGCCACATCGATTGCAATGCGCTCGAAAAAACTTCCAACATACTGACGCATTGGGGCTCTTATTTTTTTCTGTGGCTGGTTACTACTGGCGCAGACCACGCATTTCCCACACCACACTTTAACATCCTCCTTACAATTTATCCAGTAAAATCGCTGGCGTGATTTTTCCAATATTTTACTGATTCCAAAGTGCCCTCCACCAGCTTCATCATGAATCCTTCGTAGTACTTCCGGTACTCTGTTTCTAGGGATTATCAACTGCGTCCTGCTCTCATTTTTGTCCGTACTCTCTACGACGCGTTTCAGAAGGCTCTTTCCAACCACGATGGAGTTCCACTGCGCCCAATACGATTTTACATTCCAAGAGTGTGGTGCAACATCTTCCCAAGCTGGTCTTACATCATTATTTTTCCACTTCAGTACAATTTCCAAATCCGGATCATTCTCCTGGTCTTTGTGTAACTCTTTCGGTTGCCATCTCTCATCGACTACTGTTGTCCTCTTGACGGCAACAATTTTTTGTTCTAAGCGACAACAGTGTTTGCAGTCTTCGTGGCACGGTCTTCTTGATAATGCGTCGGCATTGCGATGGCTGGTTCCTGGTCGATGTTCAATTACAAAGTCATACTGCTGCAATCTTTCAATCCACCTGGCCACTCAGCCTTCAGGATTCTTAAATTGGAGCAACCATTTCAAAGCAGCATGATCAGTTCTGATTAGGAACTCCCGGCCATACAAATACTTGTAGAAATGTACTACCGACTTTACGACTGCCAATAACTCCATCTTTACTTGAGAAAGGATGCCATCAGTTCCCACGTTACTAGCGTCTGGGTCCTGTATGAATCTTCCATTAGTCGAAGGATAGCTCAAGATTGGTGCGCTCGTGAGGAACTGTTTGAGTTGTTCGAAAGGTGCTTTGACAGTCCATTTCTTAGGTAAATCTTCTGCCTTCCTTAGTAAGTCGTGTCAATGGCTTGGCTATATTGATGAATCCGGGGACAAACCGTCGATAGTAAGTGCAAAAACCAAGAAAACTTCTCAATTCATGTTTGTCTCTTGGTACTGGTCATCCTTTTACAGTCTTTATTTTGTCTGGGTCAACTTTCCGGAGACAATATGGCCCAGGTAATGGACTTTTTTCTGAAAAAGATGACATTTCTTTGGACTGAGTTTGAGGTTGGCCATCTTCTATTTTCTTAACACCTCTTCTAGACTCTTTATGTGGTTCTCGAATGTTTTACTGACCACAATGATGTCGTCGAGATACACCAAACATATTTTTCGTGACAGCCCAGCTAACACGTTTTCCATCAATCTCTCGAATGTTGCCGGGGCATTGCAGAGCCCAAATGGCCTAACAGTGAACTGCCAGAGTCCTGTGCCAACTTTGGGCTCCATCTTCTCAGCTTTTTCACGCTTCACCAGTGGTAGTCTTCTTGCCGCTTGGTGAATAGGTGCTGCTTCTCTGGTGTCAATTCTGAGTCGAACTATATTGGTTTTTCCCTTGGATCCTCTGTCATCTTCAAGAACATCTTAATACCTCTCAATTAAATTTATCGCCTTGGTCCTCTGGTCAGCTGTCAAGTCTTAGAAGGATGTTGATATCTGGTTAAATAACTTGTTCGGGATTTTACATGATGTGCTATCCTTGACACTCCCAGTCATAGTTTGGACAATCGAAGACACTGACGAACATTCCTCTACTATTGTGCCTCGTTTAATTATGACTGGATGATAATTTATGTTCATCATTCGAACTAGTATTGCTTTGTTAACCTTGATAAATGATTTTCCCACTACAACTCCAAGGCCAGTTCAAAAATCATCATTTCTTGATTCCAGCACGACAATAGTCCCTTCACAAATTGTGCCTCTATGATGACCTCACTGCGCACTTGTAATGTCACATATTCGGTTATAAGTGCCCGGGCTGCGCTTTCCTCTCCTGAATTTAGTATTACTTCTTCTTCGTTGACTCTCAAAACATCGTTTTCCAGATCCAGCTTGAAACCGTGCTTTTTCATCATGTCCATGCCAAGTATAAGCTCGCGATGCTTGAAGGAAGTATATTCAATAGACATGGTCAAGTCTAATTCTCCAGATGTAGTAGCTAGCTCACCAGTTGCAGTACGTAGTCGCCAATGTGTGTCATGCAGAGATTTCGTTTGCCAAATCAGATCTTATTATTGTCTTCGTCGCACCCGTATCCAGCAGCATTCTATAGAGTCTTCCATTGATGAATCCATGCACGAGGATGCCGTTGGCTTGATGATACAGCGGGGCGACGTAACAGATGGATTGTGGGGCTACTGAATTACAGATCGACGATGGCCTCTTTGCAACAACTTGACTTGGTTTGCCGACTCTTCTTCTTCTGCTTCTTTGGCTTTGATTGCCGTCTTAATCTTTGGTTTCTCACACAGTCTCTGCGGATGGCCCAATTCTCCACAGTTCTAGCAGCGGAGTTGTCTTTTCCCTGCAGTCATTGTGGACTCGATGATATGCCGCAACTTCTCTTCTAGGCGAGTTTCCAAATCTTCAATCTCATCATGTTTGTTGGCACTCATTTATCTAGCTCTGGACTATCCATGCGATGCTTGTTTTGCTGCTTCATGCTCTAACGCATACGATAATGTATCAACTGAAGACTTCGAATGATATATCCGTAGTGCCTGCTGTATTTCGCTATCTCGAACCCCAAAAATGAATGCTTGAGTGGCTAAGCCCTCCAGGGTGAACCAAACGAGCAATGTCAGCTTCAAATTTTTGGAGAGTTTCTTGCGATTTCTGGCATCGGTTCCTTAGCTGAGTCTGATACACCTGTTCGAGGTGCGCGTTGCCATAGCGCATCTCCAGCCGCTTGATCAGTTGATCATAGTCACCTTGCTCGTCTCTTTTTAATGTTTGAAGACCACTCATGGCTTCTCCCCGCAGCGAAACGGTCAATGTTGTGGTCTTATCTGCAGATGACCAACCATACGCCTTCGCAACAGCTTCGAATTGATGGAGGTAAATCGGCCACGACGTCTTCCCATCAAATTCTGGTGTCTTCATGTGGATCTTTGCCTTATTCTCTTCTTTTATTATCCTCTCATTGCCCGCTTCACATGCAATAGATTCTGATATCGGTGATCAAGTCATCTTCGAGAAATTCTCTTCCAATTCCTGTATTTTCTTCTTATAATCTTCCCTTGAGTTCTTCAAATCCTCTTCTGCTTTTCTAGAACTCTCTCCCAATTCTACTTCCGTTCTCTGTTCTTAGGTTCTGGAATTTTTCATTTGATTATCTTCTAACGTGCTAGAATTTTCAAGCAACTCTTCTTTTAGTGTTCTACAATCTTCAGTTAATTCTTCTTCTAACGTTCTAGAATTTTCTAGCAACTCTTCTTTCAATGTTCTACAATTCTCAGTTAATTGGTCTTCCAATGTTCTGTAATGTTTTGTGATTTTTTTTTTCTAATTTGAGTGAGTAAAAAGTCTTGGGAATTCAGTCAATATTTCTGTTTCAATTTCTTCCCTACTTTACAGTTTTGGCTGTACCTCAGCCTTCTTTAGAAGCGAAAAGAACTATATTTTTGCTTTTGAAGATGGCTGAGGTACAGCCAAAACTGTAAAGTAGGGAAGAAATTAAAACAGAAACATTGACAGAAATCCAAAGATTTCTTACTCACTCAAATTCACTAATCCTGTCAGCTACATCAATTTTTCTTCTAATGTTTTAGAATGTCCTGTAAATCCTTCATCTAATGTTCTGGAATATGCCACACGGAATGAAGTCATTAGGATTCTCACCAGCATTTTCCAGAACTTGTCGGAGACGCTGTTGGAGGACGGTCTTGGTTCCTGTTGTCTCCAATTCTCGTTCTTCTAGCTCATTCTTGAGATCAACCACTTTTAATCCACCCAATTTTACTGTCTTTGACGCCATTTTATTCATTCGAATTCAAAACTTCACAGCTGATCACCAATTGTAACGTTATTTATTTTAATTTAGGGAGCAAAAGCTACTAAGCACTACTATTTATTTCTATGATTTATTAAAATAATAAATTAGATAACTTACACTATCTCTAATAAATAATTCTAATTTAAACTAAAGATTATCACACTACACTATAACTTAACTTCAATTATTTATGTCAATATTGATTTATTTTAAGCAACATAACTTATTTCAACCACTAGCAGTCCATACTATAAGGTCTCGGGGCCAAAATCAATAATACTCCTTGTTGAGTCAGCGAATATATACCCCACTACGTTTTTCCCGCAAATGTCTAGGCGTTTCTAGTAAACGCTAGAAGGTACCAGTAATTTTCTAGAAAACAAATATATTCGCTTCTATTTCTTGATCCAAAATACTTCCACAATAACTCTAAGCGCCAGTAAAGCCGAAATGACTGATTTATAGACTTAAATTCGTTACAATAGTTTCACATATGTCGTGCATACCAAGCAATATTGCATTTCAAAAAATCCACTGGAAAATGATGGATGTAATACAATACTACATTTAAAATGATAATTCACGAATATATTCTTCCACCAAATCACAATTACCAATGGGCATACAGTTCTAGCGTAGACAACTACTCCCAGACCTTTGTGACTGTGTATAAGGCTTCTCAAGCCTTTGCAATAATAGTATTATATATGATCCATCGCGTTGATATATATCACAAATACCAATGGCATACGGTTTGCAATTGAACTATCTGGTGCCATACGTGCAAAATGGTGCAAAATTTCAAATGGATATGCAATGATAGTATCATGTATGCCATTGTGGATTTTGTCCAATATTCACACGATGTACCAGTTTCTTGAACAAAATACGTTTTGGTTGGGCCATAAAGGTTTTTATCTGATGGGAGACTCCCTGAACTATCAGATCAATTTTCAATAATAGTTTTATGTATGTCATTGTGATTTTTTAATTTTTTTGAATATAAAAAATTTTCAAATAACATACAAGTCTGGCAGAATGATCGTACGATTAAAAAAGTTGGGATTGAAATGAATTCTGGACGCCAATCTCAAAGCACATTTTGCCAGAAATTCTGCTTATGATACCACGTCGTTTTCTGTTTCTGGAAACACTGCTTACATTCTAACTGATTATGCATTCACTAGATGTGAGGAGACTATCCATATCATGTTCATGATTCTCATGTAATTCTGCTACTTTGAAGGTCCGTCTATAATGAGGTCATTCTGCTGATGCCTAACAAATCCGGAGCATCGAGAGTAGAGTAATAGTGAAAGAAAATACGTTTTTTTGTCGGTTGATTATATTAATGGTGATACAAAGAATAAATATGACAACGATTGGTAGAGACATCGACCGAATACCTTTCTTCATGATCGGAAGTAAACTAGCTTCCAACAAAATTTTATTGGAAAAGTTTTTTAATACTGATATGAATAATTTCATCTGAAGGCTCCTACATTACGAGCGTATCCGATGGATATGCCCCAGAAATATATAAAGATTCAACATTAATCAATAAAAAATTCAGCGGCAAACTTTTATACTTGATATTTATTGTTCTATTCATGACCACATTTCTGGAACTCTTCGTCCAAAATTTCTCAATGTTTTTAATATCATTACTAGATGAGAGAAAAGTTGCTACTTGTGTTATCCATTTCGTTTACTAGTAATAGCTTCGCTAAGAGAATATATAGCTATATATAAATTGAAAATACACACAAAATTATTTTCCACAACTATCCAAGAAAGAATTCCGGCAATTGCCGAATATTTAATCTCATATTGCTCAAGTAACCTCTTCTCAGAGCTCAACAAACTGCTCAAGGGCTGAATCATTCGCCAGTTATTCTCAATATGCTTTTATCAGTCTCTATCTAAAAACTATGTAAAAAAGATTTGGGAAATTGATTTTAACTAAAATAGTCGGCGGTGCAGAAGAATAATGGAATATTTGCTCGTCATCTGTTGGCTATCAGGAGGCAGTAACAGGGAAAGACTATTTATCAGTTTGTTTGGAGCTTGAAAACTTTAAGTGAAAATTGCGAGTTCAAAGCTGTTAGTGCTCTTGTATATTGAGACAAATATAGTCATTGCACATTTGTTGATGATTTACTTTCTTCGCATATCAAAAAACAATTATCAGAACACAAGAGTATGGATCTGAGTAAACAAGCACAACCATTGGAAATGGAACAAATGCATGCAGAAAAATAAATGCACGTGAATTATGTTAATGTAAATCAAGATTAGGTATCACTGAATCCAAAGAATTCTGTCCAAGGGTAGGAGAGAATTTTTTTCAAGCACTTAAATGAATGTAAGAGAAAATATAATCTCTGCCAGTGGACACCCTCCTTATTAATGTTCTGCCAAAGAAACAACATGCGATGAATGCCAGAAGATGAGATATTATTCAAGAGTTTGCCAATCATCCAAATCTACAAGTAACAAGTATTGCCTCAAAAATTATTCAAGTTATTATATTTTTTGTTGCTCATCAACTGTGCATTGTACTAATTTCAAACAATATTATAAATTAAGATTTTGCTCTATGTTTATTCATGTTTTACTGTGTTACGTGGAAACTTGGGGTAGCGATTTCACCGCATCAAAATAAAACAGTTCACCACGTATCGTGACTCTTACTCAGGGTCGTCGTGAGTATTTTGAGGCTACTGAATTGGGTTGCGAGTAGTGGTGTGAACCGGTATCGGTACTATTCGATACCGGTTTTTGCAAGAAACGGGCACCCGGTTATTTGAATTGTAATGTAATTTATATAAGCCAATTTGTGATGTACTAAACACATAGGCAAACAATGCAAGAATTCAACTTGACTTATAAAAACCAACAACCCCAATGACAGTTGTAATTACAATTTATACATTATTCAATTTTTTCACCACGTCACTTACTCACATGAGGTGCTATATGCTCGGGCGCCAGGATCTTTTTATTTTAAAAGAAACAAAACACTGGAACTTTTATCAAAGGAAGTCCGGTTTTGAAATGTGAAAGTATTTTCCCCAAAATGAAACCACAGAACGAATTTTAGGAATTTAATTTGATCAAAGCAATATAAATGGAACAAACGAAACAATTATTACAACAGATTGACTCATCAATCTAATTAAGACAAATGCAAAGGAATAAATCATGAATCAAACAATAATGATATCGGATTGATTTATCATAAACAATTATTTAACAAATAGAAATTAGTTTCAAGAGAGATGGCGTTTTCAAAAGAATTTAGAACTCTTCAAGACCCAATTTATTTAGAAAAATGAATAGAATAGCCTATTCTAGGCCCTAGGTGATTTCATTGTTAAACAAGCGCTTCGCTAAGAAGGTGCTAATCCAAACCCAACAATGCTACCAACCAGTCCACATTTATAAGAAATGAACTAAATCTGAAAATCTAATTTAAATTCAATTGTCTTATTGGAATTAGATAGCGTAGCGCTCAGGGAGTACCGGGAGAGAGCACTCAATGTTAAAAATTTTGCGCATGAAAATAGTTACGCCCCTTGCCACATGAGGTCTCTGATAGCTATGTTACCATGGTTTCCAATCTAAATCAGTATTTTGAGATTAGGTCTTTTAATAGAAAGGAATCACAAAATTTTTTCAACAAAAATACATGTATTATAAATGTTTGAACATGTAAATCAATCTCACCGACAAAATATATGTACAGATATCAGATTTTGAGATAAAATATGAAGTTACTTTATCCATGAAGTATGATCCAATTGTAGTCAATAAATCCGCAGTTGTAAAATATGTTCAAAATTTGTATTAAAAACGTTATGAAGCAATGACTTTGAATAATCTTTTTTTGTATAATGCCTTCTCTAACTGTGAATCATACCTTGGAATGAAATTACTTTTCACAGTATTGCAATACATTGAATAGCTTACAAACTCAAAATTTAATAAAGTCATTCCATGCAATAATTTTCATTCAACTTTGTAGTTATTGAATAAATTAGTGATTTGAGCTGAAACGTCATAATAGGTCAATTACTCTAGAGTGTCTATTCTCAAAAAATGTGAACAAGAGAAACATTGAATACAAACAGTTGAAACAATTCGAAATTATTCTATTGAAGTATGAAATTTTATAGCCATATTCTCAAAAGAGCTCATATTAACCCACAATTTTGGATAAGTGAGTTTTTTTCTAATTTGGGTTTTTCAAATACAATCTTAAATCACTCATGGTGATAAATGAGCAATAGATATGAACAAGAATGGGCTTCAATAACAAAACTGAAAAAAATAGGACACGAAAATCACTAATCCAGGACTGTAGACTAGTTCAAATTATTCTGAGACTTGTAATTGAGAAAATGAATAAAAAAAAAATCATTATTTCGAAGTATTTTAATAGGATAATTACTGAATTTTTTCAATTTACTTTGAGCTAAAGTGACGTTCTGCATTGTTTTCACTTGATCTGAACATAAACTGAAATGAGTCAATTCTCACAAATATTACTTTCCTTCTTGATTATACTTTCTTTATATTGACTGGCAAGTCTTACCACTTTCGTGAAGCATGCGAGTATGAATTTATTGAAATTTCTTCGGCTGCCTGAATTCCAAAGAAACATCAAGACTGAAGAGTATTACTCTTTCTTCGTTCTCTATGATATAGATAATATATGGGAGCATCTTCCGTTACAAATAATTTTCAGTTCTAGCACCGTTCAAATATTGCAGCTGGAAAATTCTCATTCATCCCGAATGCTTCTTATTTGTTCACTGTTCGAAATTCCAGTAATTTGTGAGGTCCAAAAAATGATTTAGTTCAATATTCAACATTGTGGTAAATCTAAATTATGTGTGTAATGATGCAATAGCACTTATAGAAAACTGCAGCCCGCAGATTGGAACCAGTGGATGTACGCCTAGAATAATTATGATTAATAATAAATGAATAGAAAAATATCAAGCAAACTTACAATTTACTTGTTGTATTCACTTCTTAATAACTTCTTGTAGCATTCAACTATTAAAAGCATTAGAAAATCTCAATTAAAAAATAATATTTGCATTGACAAACATTTCTTCATCTAAATCAACATTTGTTCAAATTTTTTCCAACGGTAACTAAGATTCAAGATTCAAATAAAATTGAAAAATAGGTGCACTCCTTCCCGCTAGATGGTAGTAGCTATGCGCCAAATCCTCTCATTTGAGTGATCTTTCCCGGTACTCCCTGGTAGCGCTTCATAAGGAAGGTGCTTCCATAATCTGATCCCACAGACTCAAATAAGTGAAGAGTGCATACTTAGAGTACTCAGCAACTCTTTAATTACATTTGAAATGTAAGCCTGCCCTATTAAATCCATAGTGCCTTTGTGACAGTAGAACGATTAAGTGTTGTCTACTCGTATCGCCGCCATCTTGGTTATACGCATTTCTGCGCAATTGCGCTTTTATCTGTCAAATCTGACAGATGTCCAACAATTATAACTTTAACTTATTTTAACACTTAATTATGGTATTGATAATAAGTCTAACACTTGACTCACACTGTTTAATTCCGTAAATGGTATTACGTAAGTGAGTTTATCTTCTTTCACAAAATGTTTTAATCCACTATTGTTTGTAGGCTATGTTCACGGCGCGAGCACTAGAAATGTCCAACAGAAATACTATAAATGTTCGGGTTTCTGGGAATTAACCCTTCTTAAGGACGAACGGTAAGCATAAGCTTCGTCACAGAATATGGAACCGAATCCGGTTCCGATTCCAGAAGCGCTATTCGATTCGATTCCAGAACCGAGAAGAGAAAATCCGATTTTGGACACAGTTATTTTCAGTATCCATTGAAAAATAATGTGTTCTGTACCTAACCGATGTTCTGTATCGAATTAGTAGATCCGAAACGAACCGAAAAAGAGCATTTTTTTTTCACATATAATTAATTGTTTGTCACCTATACTGATTTTATGCTATGAAGACTATAATTTTGGCCTTTCGAATCATTCACTGAACATATGAACTATCCCTTGTATTCAGTATGAGTGTGAAATATTTCAACATCTTAGACAAAAATATATAGTGTATAATGTAGTTATTTACTATTCATAGAGCTAATTTTATAATCGATGACAAAGTGTAATGAAAATTTAGAGATATTATGCAATAATAATTGAGTGTATTGACAAAATCAGGTAGCTTAGTATCAAAGACTACCCATGATGCCGCTCGGAATTCCTAGTTTTGGGTAAGATTAATGTTATGGCCGGATCAAAAGCAGATGGCATACTACCATTTTCAGCCGCTTTTAGTTCATTATAATGTAATTATTTCACTCAATAAACTAAGAAAGATAGGACCTCTTGGTGAATGGGAATATTTAATATTCGGGATAATTTGCAATCCTCTTTGATGTTCAGAATTTTACGTTCATTCATGTTTCAAAGTCTGCAGTGTCACCGATAGAATAAAAGTAAAAGTAAGTGTGGCAACTGAAATGCACAAAATGAAACTCTTAAGAGCTCTAAATGCTCTGTTTGTTCTGGGACGAGTCACTATAATAAAATAAAACGCTCAACTAAAAGGCCAGAAGGTATTTGTAACTTAAACGCTAACGATATCAAGATTCGAACCGGAATCAAGATTCGAATCGGAATCGAGATTCGGACTGGAATCGAGATTTAGATCAGAATCGAGATTCAAGCCAAAATCGAGATTCAAACCGGAATCGAGATTCGGATCGAAATCGAGATTCGGATCGAAATCGAGATTCGAACCGGAATCGAATTTGGACTCGATAACCGGGTATCCGAATACCCAGTTAGTTTTGGAACCGTGGAACCGGTTCTATTTTATTCCGGTTTTTAACAGCACTAATTGCGAGCGTAGCCCGGGGCGCCACGTAATTGTATCATCGTCCGCGAGCCGTACTACAGATTACCTACAATAAAGGGTGTTGGGTCAGACAAGGGGCTACGATACAATATTATCACTCGATTATCTTCAGCACCAACTAACTGATCGAGCTGGCAACTCAACACTAACTAATTACTGTGCCTTCAAACTGAGCCAGTGATATCTAGATGTCCTAGAAGAAAACAGGTAGAACCTCCTCTGTCTACAGGATAATGAAGCTATACCAATGAAGCTTTGACTGATAAAATGATTTCAATGGCAAAACAAATTGGAGAGATGAACAAAATGCGAATAATTGAATCAAATTTAAATTCACCAATATAAAGAAGTAAATGAATCTAATATCGAACAAATGAGTTAAAGCCCAAATATCCAAAATAACACGTCTTGGAGGACAGCACACAGCCAACAACACAACAAAGTACGCAGAAGACGACGCCTATACGTCTTACCAAAGCTCACAGCTACCACATAAAAAAGGGCTTAGTCCGATCGATCGCGCTTTACAGTGTAAGCGTCTAGCGCCAAAACAACTAATGCGTTAACATCCGCTGTTTTCAAGAAGCGTCTAGCGCGTGAAGTACGTGATCTAACCAGAATAAATTTGAACGATATTAAAACGATATCAAATATCAGTGTCAACGTCCTGTACCAATTTGGGACTAGAACAATTACTTAATTAGATAAATAGAGTACAACAGACACTTAGCTGAACCACAGGTCGTCTGGAACGGTAGAGATGACGTCGCCTGACCTAATGGACCAAAAATTAGTCGTGGACAGGAGTCAAGGTCAAATATCCTGGAGATGGTGTCATGGACTGGATGTGTGCGTTCGAACACTTCGCCTTTGATATTCGTGGCGGTTTCAAGAAAATGAGGTGGGCGGAAATGTTTCTTTATAATCCCTGATTTTGAGCTACTCAACCGAAGTACTTCACCCAAACTTGATTACTTGATCGGAGAATGACGCCGATCTAAATAAATTTCGTTAACAGCTCCAATTTTATTGAAGACTAAATAAATTTGTGTCATGATACTTCCGTACTATCCCTTCGTTCTCAATCCTCTTACTCAAATCATGTTCCGAATGATTAGGTAAAAAAAAACTAGTTTCACCTCATTTCCAGCTAATTAAAAGAAGAAGCAAAGAAGAGGATTATCGAAGAAAGAAGGGAAAGATATTGTATAAAGAGATTCTATTGTGAGTATTATTTTATCTAACTGTTTTCAAATTTTGTTGTGTTGCATGGGGTGTTGCTTGTTAATGTGCAAATGTGATTCTGATGTAATTTGAAGTTCCAAATGAAAATGTTTCTTATCTTGGAAAGTAAGCTGTCAAATTCTGACATTTATCGGAACTATTTCAATCGAAACTCTTGACTATGTCCGAGCGACAACTCAATTATCAATTATTTATCAATATGTAGCAATAAAAAAAAAATGAGAACATGATGAAAATTGGAACGTAACAACTATTACTCGCTCAATTGGGTGCTCATTGCTTCATTTCCTTCAGTAACTCGATGCCCGTTTTCTTCTACCTAGGTCCACGTTTAATTTCTCAGAGAGTGGTATAAGTTTACCATGTGTTTCAAATAAAGGAAGGACTATTTAGAGAAGGCTATTCCATTTACTACTACAATTGTGGTAGTAATTCTTTGCTATTTTGCCTTCCAATTCTACCCGGAAGAGAATATGCAAACACTAAATATAGCCTTATTCATAGTAAGCGTGATAGTCGGCGACTAGAACCGATCTAAGTAGTCCTGACTTAGTACGGAACTAGAATTATGTATTCATAGTTCAAATTTAGACTAGTATTAACTAGTTCGAAGTTAGTTCGCAACATCCATTTGGTCTTGGTTGGTTTTTATACGACACATGCGCATTAGTACATGAACTGTCAAAATGTTCATTGCCAAGTACAATAAAGCAAAATATTCATGTGCTAATTAATTATTATTTTTCATTTTATTCTGTGATAAAGTTCATTTTTTTATTTTTTATCCATGTTATGAAGTAAATTTTTTTACTCTTTTAATATACGTCGTGAATAAAATGCATGTAGATTTATCTTTTTGAATGAAATTGATTTCCGTCGATACATTTATTAGTAGGCAATTAGATGGAATTAAAAATTGTTTTTATTTTACGCACAATTATATTTTTCGCATGCTAAAAATTATCATACTGAATGCGTTATCAATACGAAACATGATCTATTTGAGAAACTAATTGAAAGAAACTTGTTATAAAAATTTATAACGAAAAACTAAATACATCAATAAATCATAGTTTATCGAATTTGAAGAATTATTATTATAAAACGAACTATCCAAATTCTAAAGTAATGAACAACTTATCTGTGAGTAATTTTAAATTCTGTTTTATAATATTTTTCGAACGGATTACATGTATTATATAAACTTTTTTAGATTCCTACGATGTTCTAGAATATCATTTATATTTTGTATATCGTTTGCATCATTCATAATATAATCTATTTTTCACAACAAACACGAAACAAATACAAAACTATAGGTTAGTCTGCGACTAAAGTATGGCAGAAGCAGATCTATATATAGTCCGGACTTAGTTCGGTTTTAGTCTCGGACTAAAGTTAAGTCCGCTCTATGAATGAGTTTCACGTTAGTACTAGGATCATCTTTTTTAAATCCGGCTTAACTTCTCTATGAATAAGGCTGTATATAGAAAAGATAGCATTGAGCTAATTATGTCAAAGACTCGTATTTGTAAGACTACATTCATAATATCGTTATCTGAAATATCCTCTCTTGGATGCAATATGTAGGTAGATATCCAGTCTCTGATTCTTTATAGATGAGGAATTAATATGATCACATCGTCAAATCCTTGAAAACCGTGACTTGTTCTGATTGCTGAGGTTGAATTTGATTGATTTCTCAGACTCTCAGATTCAAACCTGGGCTCCTGGATTAGTGGAACTTCATCAATTCAATTGAATCTTGATAGATATAAGAAAATAACTTTTTTTGATGTTGAAGATATAACAAATCGAAGATTGTGGGAAAGTGAAGGACTGATAAATGTATTAGATTGAATGAGTTTTTCCACATATCTGTGATTTTTGTGTGGATACTTATCATGCTGATGAATTAAAACAAATCCTATCCAACATGTATAGTAAAAAACAGTTTAACAAACGATAAACCGTTGTTTTATGAGCATATACGATTAGGTTTTGTGAACTGTAATAAAATTTAAATGAATCTACTGCTATGAATGCTTAGAGAAATGAAGTTGGGTAAACATTACTCCAAAGTTCAGCCTGATATTTACAGACGGAAACTACTTGTGCCAGTAAAATATACTCAAATATTGACTTTATGAATATCTGGCAAAGCATCAAGAATCGATATTCATTCAAGAGTAAGAACCTTTTTGAAAACATTTTGCAGTACGATCGCTTCACATCAACGCAAGCTATGATTCTATTTCACTAGATTGCAAACATTTACTGAAGCTTTTCCTCGTGACCCTCTTCATTCATCGGGACTTTTGATCTTCTCTAATTCTCTCCTTCTATATCAGGGTACAATCAATAATTCGAAAAAGTTGAATCAAATAGAACGATGTTCACGACTACAGATGAAATCCGTGCATCTCCGATATGAAAAACTTTTTTTCGCCAACTGTCAAAAAAACATGATATTTTTGTATTTTTATGGATATGCAAAGTTCGTGATCTTTTCACTAGTAAAAAAATTAAACATATTTTTTCAGTAGTGAAAAAATGAACACATTTTTCCACTAGTGAAAAAATAAATTCTATTTTTGCACATCTAATCTAACTTAATTCAGTTTAGTAATGCCAGACAGGTGTTCAACAAAAAAGAAATATGAATTTGTACACAGATCTACTTATTTTTGAATATAAAAATTGATTGTTGACAGTTCTTTATTTATCAAACAACAATTGCGCATACTTTTGGTTACAATACCCAGGTGACTGAAAATTAATTATAGTTTGTACTTTTTTTCTACATTTTACTGAATAAAACAATAATTATTGTTGGTCTATTATTTTTTGACATTTGGCGAAAAAATATTGTTTGTATTTCGTGTGCGAAGTGATTTTATTTTGATGCTCTTTCGAATGAATCTGTTACCTCGACCTTACGGTCTCGGTTGGAATTGACATTCTGACGCGCAACAAAAAAAACAATCACTTCGCACACTTAATACAAAAATAATCATTCAAAGTATCTCAGTTTTACCACCACCTCTTTAATCAAGTAGCAGTCAAATTTCTTGATGTGTATTCAATGAATGTGCCGTAGAAAATTTTCTGTATGCAATACGAGTGTGAGCAAGCTTTATGACATTTGGTTACCTTCGTCACCAGATACCTGGCCACATGTCATAGTGCTCAACTTCACACTCTTGTTGCATTATTCACTAGTATATAATTGTTTGCAAGATCAAATATCCATGTTTGATAGTGTAGGCGTTGGAGTCACTGAAAGATAGTGTGATAACTTCATTCAATAAAAAAGAGACAAAAGATCAATCAGTGTGCAGATCAATCAATCCACTTGAACTGTTGAGTCCATAGTACACTGATAATTTTAGTCCATTCTCTCCTATCACCAAAAATTCTATGTTACGGTGCTTTAAACTAGTTTTACTGCAGTAAGCCACTTTGAACGTGCCACCATTGAGCAGAGTGACCAGCGACTATACCAAAGACTACTTTTCTGATATTCAGGGACATATCAGTGGCTCCACCAGTCTGTTGGTCCAACATACCAAGCATTTTCAATATCAAGATGGATTAGTTCTGAGTTTCTTTGTATGATAACGAAGTTTTAAAATATCGACCGTAATCTGTTAGCAATAAAGCACCTTTACCAACAAGATGCTATCGCTTAGGTGAAAATTGAACTTCTTCATGAACAATTTTGATGTATCCACAAAAAGCTTCCTGAATTCAGTATTAGCAATACATAATTGATAAAACATGAATAACCCAGGAAATATGTTAAATGTAATTTGTAGATATAGTAGTCCTATTATATACCTACAAGTCTCATACAACACAAAACTTTGATTCTTATGTTAGCATAAACGTTTCATTAGCGGTGGCTTGCAGAAACTCTATATCCACAATATCAACATGAATTAAACGTTCAAAGAGATCAGGTACTACAATACCGTGCTCATAAAAAGATTACGTATATTTGAGATTTGATATAAATGGCCTCTAGCCTTCTTCCAATTCTCAATATGGAATTGATATTTTGTCTCTTTTTTATTGAATGAAGCTATCACACTATCTTTCAGTGACTCCAACGCCCACACTATCAAACATGGATATTTGATTTTGCAAACAATTATATACTAGTGATTAATGTAACAAGAGTGTGAAGTTGAGCACCATGACATGTGGCCAGGTATCTGGTGACGAGGTTAACCGAATGTCATAATGCTTGCTCACACTCGTATTGCATACAAAAAGTTCTCTATGACACTTGACTCCCATATTTCACAATCATTGAATATACATTAAGAGATTTGACTGCTACTTGATTAAATAGGTAGTGGTAAAACTGAGACGCTTCAAAAAAAGTGTTCCATATCGGCGATGCACGGATTCCACCTGTAGTCGTGTATATCGTTCCATTTGATTCAACTTTTTCGAATTATTGATTGTACCCTGATATAGAAGAAGAGAATTCGAGAAGATCAAGAATCCCAATAAATGAAGAGGTTCACGAGGAATAGCTTCAGTAAATGTTTTCAATCGAGTGGAATAGTATCATGGCTTGCGCTGGTGTGAAGCGATCGTACTGCAAAATGTTTTCAAAAAGGTTCTTACTCTTGAATAAATATCGATTCTTGATGCTTTGCCAGATATTCATAAATTCAATATTTGAGAGCATTTCACTAGCACAAGAAGTTTTCGTCAGTGAATATTAGCCTGAACTTAAAAGAAATGTTCACCTAACTTTATTTCTCTAAGCGTTCATAGCAGAAGATTCATTTAAATTTTATTACAGTTTACAAAACCCAATCGTATATGCTCATGAAACAATGGTTTATTATTTGTGAAACTGTTTTTTAGTATACATGTTGGATAGGATTTGTTTTAATACATCAGTATGATAAGTATCCACACACAAATTGATAGTACAATAAATTGTGAATCACAGATATGTAGAAAAATTGATTCAATCTAATACATTCATCAGTTCTTCACTTTCCCACAATATTCGATTTGTTATATCTTCAACATTAGAAAAAGTTATTTTTTTATATCTATCGAGATTCAATTGAATTGATGAAGTGCCACTCAGGAGCCCATCAGGTTTGAATCTGAGAGTCTGAGAAATCAATCAAATTCAACCTCAGCAATCAGAACAAGTCACGGTTTTCAAGGATTTGACGATGTAATCATATAAATTCTTCATTTATAAAAAATCAGAGACTGGATGTCTGATTCAATTTATACCTACATATTGCATCCAAGAGAGGATATTTCAGATTACGATATTATGAATGTAGTCTCTCGAATACGAGGTTTTAACATAATCAGTTTGAAGCAATCTTTTCCATATTGTGTTTGCTTATTCTCTTTGGGGTAGAATTGGAAGGCAAAATAACAAAGAATTACTTCCGCAATTGTGGTAGCAAATGAAATAGTCTTTCCTAAATTGCCCTTCCTTTATTTGAAACACATGGTAAACTTATACCACTCTTTAAGAAATCAAACGTAGACCTAGATAGAAGAAAAACGGGCATCGAGCCACTGAAGGAAATGAAGCAATAAGAACCCAATTGAGCAGTTAGAAAAGCGAGTAACAGTTATTACGCTCTAATTTTGCACCCTGTTCTCATTTTTTCATTGCTACAGATTGATAAATAATTGATAATTGAGTTGTCGCTCGGACATAGTCAAGAGTTTCGATTGAAATAGTTTCGATAAATGTTAGAATTTGACAGCTTGCTTTTCCAGATTAGGAACATTTTTATTTGGAACTTTAAATTTCATCAGAATCACATTTGCACATTAACGAGCAACACCCCATGCAACACAACAAAATTTGAAAACAGATAAAAATATTACTCGCAATATATATATATATATATATATATATATATATATATATATATATATATATATATATATATATATATATATATATATATACATATATATATATATATATATATATATATATACATATATATATATATATATATATATATATATATATATATATATATATATATATATATATATATATATATATATATATATATAGACATATATATATACATATATATATATATATATATATATATATATATATATATATATATATATGCCATATAGTAAATAATATCAATCGAAAATGCAATAAGCTAGAAAAACAAATTTTGTGGGCGTGACAGTCAGTGACAGAGAGCACAATGAAGAAGCATGTCAAGTTCTTGATTTATTCCACAACTGTCATTGGAACGATTCTCTACAAGAAATTGTAGAATAGTTACCATTCATAAATATATTAGAGAATTCGTCCTCACAATTTATTTTTGATTTTTGATACAGATTGGTATGGGTAATACAGAATGTATGAATTTTCGTAATTATTCTGGAGAAAAATGTGTCACTTTTGGATGACTACGAAAAACTTAATTACGTTTTGATTTGACGATAAAAATTCTTCTTGCCTTCTTTCTTTTGATTTCTACATCAAAGTTATATGATTCTTTCCATATAATTACAAAAATTTCATTTGATCTGTATTGTATGTCTATTGGATTATGAATATTCTCACATGATGTTACTCGATTGAACTGGTTTGTTGTGAAAAGCCACCCGATGACAACATTGAAAACTTTAGTTGGAATGCGTGAATATCGGCTTCTAGACGAACAAGGTAATACAGTGTATTTTTTGGCAATACAGGAATCTTGAAGAAATTTGGTTGAACAATCCCTTACTCATCCAAATACCGTGAATTGTGATCCATATAATAATATAAAATCCAAAACAGTTTTACAGTCAGATTGAAGCAAGAACTAATAAATCAAGAGTTATTTTGAAAGGAATTGAAAATGTTAATGGCAAAACGGAATACGATTCTGAGCAAATTGGGAGAATATGAGTAGATTATTAGGATAAAAATTAAAAACAGACCAAATAGACACGAACAACCATCCGATAGGTGACGAAAACAAGGAATACCCCAGAGAGTATTCACATAAACAAAAAGAGAACCAAACGATACAGATAATCTCGAACCTCCATCTGAATTTGAATCCGTATCTGCATTCAACTATCTAGGAGCATCAATAGGGAAATACGATAGAGGGAGAATAGCAGAGCATGTTCTAAAAGAGAATCAAGCTTACGGAGAACCAGAACCCTACTTAAAAGTACCTAATTAAGCAAGAAAACGTAGATACATATTTACAAGATACTAATCAGATCACTTGTCACGTACGCCATAGAAACAATAACAATAAATAAAAAAGAAGAAGAAGATCTGGGAAAATTCGGAAGAAAAGTTGTGAGAGCCATACCCGGATCCAACGTAACGATAAATGGAGAAAGAAGATTGAAAACAAACGCAGAACTAGAAGAAACTCTCGAGGAGGAGAATATAGCTGAATACATAAAAGCGATAAGACTGGAATTGTACGGTCACATAATAAGAAGAACATCCGCAGAAATATTCAGAAAAACAACTGTCTGGATACCCTTAGGACTAAGAAACAGGGGAAGACCCTGGCAGGGATGGCTCGAAGAAATAGAAGAAGACATGAAAACAATGAATATCAAGGAATAAAAAATCAAATGTCAGAACCAAAATTGAATGAAATAGCAACCAACGCAAAGAAAAAAAAACATGAGAATCAATGAAGCAAAAGAGAAATAATTCACCTCAAACATGGATTTGGACGCTTAAGCATCTCGCAATAATTCTTTGAATTGAAACGTTATGATGATGATGATGATGCTGATGGTGATATTGATGTAGTCGACGCAACTCATATTTACTTCCTTGATCTATATTGTGATTGAGTTCTGGAGGAAAATTGAGAATATGATCATATTTTTTCTGCTGTAATTGTGTGTGTGTAATTATCATTTTATTAATAGCAAGATTCAAAACCTGAATGTTTCACAGAATCAGAAATTTAGGAGTAGGTTTTTAGATCGCCGCGACGTCAACTGTACACAGTACACACGTTTCGTCCTCATTAGGACTCTTTAGTATAGTAATGTTCTATTGCCTTATTGGAGTAATTAGGTTAAGGCTCTCAGGAATCTAATAAATGTCATATTTATAGGATTCCTGAGGGCCTTACTCTAATTAATTTAATTACCGTTGGGTCCTTAACACTGTTTTTATGGGCGTACACGAACTCGGCACCAAGAACAAGAATTCGGCACCAATGCTAATCCGATTAGCGCGGGGCGCACACGAACTCGGCACTATCAATTTTTAAATAAAGCCACGATCTACCTGCAAGATTTGGTTTTATAAGTCTCTATATTCTATTTAAAAATTAATTTATATTAAAAATAATACTGCAAATAATATTAAATGAAACTTCAGAAAAAAAAGGATTATAAAAGAAGACTTATTTATACATTGTCCGTAATTATGACAAAAACATATAAATATGTATAGAACAAACTAGAACATTTGATTTTTTTCAGGTATTTTTGACATTAAAATTTCTTGCATCAAATAGAAACAAATTATTTTGTCTACGATATGCAGGACTTTTGAGTTGTTGATGTCACACGTGTGATTAGAGTCGTTTAAAAGTACGACTAAATTTCAGTCTGGTTTATTATTGACTAGCAACCCGTGCCGGCTTCGCACGGGTGGACATTTAATAATATTCAACATTTCTATACGAATCTTTGAAGCATAGTTTTATAGTATAAGATAATTATTAAGAATAATACTACATATCTTGCTTGAGTAACTCAATTAAAACATAACCTGAGCTGTCAGAACTTCTTTATAAATGCGTAGATCTATGTATAGATAGCATCATCAGTATTTAATTTGATCATTTACGGTAAATAAAAGATTGTATTGCAACGCAGGCAATGCAAGGAATTTTACTGGTCATTTTTTCACATCTTGGGTTAGAATTGAAGTTTTTGTAGGTAACCCTTTTTTTTTTGAGAGTAAATTATAGCACATGATTATAGTGATAATAGGTATGTGATTCTACAGATGAAAGAATTCTTAAAATCGGTCCCCACGCAAGAGTCAGCAGCAACTATAGAAAGTTTCAATTTAAATGGTTGAACGATGCTCGATCGGACAAATACCGTGAGTCTTACTATGTCAGAACCTTCATTCAACAACCACTATGTAAAATTATAACTCAATTGGATGAACGATGTGTGAACGGACAAATACGGCTCGTGTGCCACTTGAGGTATGCTGGTGGTACAATACTGAGAACTTTCTCGAAAGAGCCAACAACAACTGTAGTAAATTTCTAATCAATCGGATAAACGATGCGTGAACAAACTGATACGGCTCGTACGCCACTTTGATAATACTACAATAAGAACCCTCGCGAATGTGCTGTGATAAATCTCGTAGGGTTCAGTCTGCGTTTGCAATGTAAGCGGAAAAAATGTAATTATTTACGACATTACATTAGAAACCTCAGAAATAACAGTATTTCTCCACTATTTGATGGATGTTATTATATATATAAACCTTTCTCTTTAATCACTCTATCTATTAAAAAAAACCGCATCAAAATCCGTTGCCTGGTTTTAAAGATTTGGGCATACATAGGGATATAGGGACAGAGAAAGCGACTTTGTTTTATACTATGTAGTGATATAAAATCGCATGTGTCCAGAAAATCTCACTCAGGTAGAACGATTGAGTCACAAATCTTAATCCATAGCATAGTGCCGAGTTCGAGTAGGGGATTAAAGATCCAGGTAGTGCCGAGATCGAGGCCACCCGTTTTTATTATTGTCCTATTGTTTGGCATTTGATTTTATACCCAATTAGTAGAGCCAACATAATGAATGATCCATAGGAAAATGGTCAGGTTCTAGTGATTTCGATCAAAAAATGTTTATTCAATAAATTGGTGCTATGAAAATATTATGAATTGAATGAATTGTAGCTCTTTGTTCTTTGCAATAATTTGATGGAGATTAATTTGCAATACGATGAATGTCCATAATTAGTCAAAAAATTCAAATGAATAACTCGCTGAATGATTATAGCTATTTTACTCATTTGAATTTCAAGCACTTTTTTTCAAACTGTTTTCCAAAATTCATCAGTAATGAGCCCCAGTAACTTGTATGCCATTTTTTGTGTCGCCTGAAGAGAATGACTTCAAATGGGAAACACAATTGCATGCAAAATAAAATGACCTACCCCCAAATCAAAATACAAACCAGCTAGAATTAGAAAATTTAATAGCACAACTTCCTGCAACCTCTCTCATTATGGGCGACTTTAATGCTCATAACAATATATGGGAAAGTGAGACCACAAACAACAAAGGAGAAATAGTAGAGGACATCCTCAACGGAAACGATAAATTAGTTATACTAAATGATGGATCCAAGACACATTTCTGCGCTAACTCAGGCAATTTTACAGCAACAGATCTATCAATTAGTCATTCGTCGGCGGCACAAGACATGACATGGACTGTATGACCCCTATCCTACGTAGGAAACCATTTCCTCATAAAAATAAATATAGGCAACAATGAGGAAAACTTGATTACACAGCAATTATTGAGAAAATGGTCTTCAAAAAACGCAGATTGGGCATTATTTTCAGAACTAGCTGAACAACACCAGGTACGGATGACATAGATGAACAAGTAGAAACGCTCACAGTAACCATAACGGATGCTGCAAACAATGCTTTGAAAAAAATCAAAATGAATAAACACAACAAACAAGTCCCATGGTGGAAAAGTGAGTGCCAAGAAGCTATAAGAAATAACAAGAAGGCTTTAAAACAATACAGAAAACATGAAGCTACGGAAAATCTAATTAAACTGAAACAAACCAGAGCACACTGCAGAAGAACAATCCTACACAGAGAAAATTATCATGGCAAGAGTATACATCAAAAATGAACACAAACACGCCCTCGACAGAAATATAGAACAAAATGAAACGTATCAATGGTAAAAAATCATACACACTGACAGATACACTAATACAAAACGACAAAACTATTATAACTCCAACAGAAATCGCAAACACATTTGCAGAACGCTTCTACGTAAATTCGAGCACCACACAATACACCGATGAGTTTTTAAGGTATAAAGAAGAAGCCAAGAAAGAAAAAATTCAAGTCGAACAAAACAATACCGGCGAAATCAATGACCCTATAACAAAAGAAGGACGAGACTCAACAATACAGGAACTGAAACACACAACAAGCCCTGGACCAGATGGAATCACGTATGAAATGATAAAATACCTGCCAAATAATACAAAAGAATTCCTCCTGACAACATACAACAACATTTGGACTCAAAATAGATACCCATAAAATGGAGGAAGGTCACTACAATACCCATCCTCAAACCGAATAAACCAAAAACAAACACTGAAAATTACAGACCTATATCGCTTTCAAACTGCTTGAGCAAACTTTTACAAAAAATCATCAACAAAGGAATACTATGGTACCTAGAAAGACATAAAATTCTAAACGAAACACAAAGTGGATTCAGGAATGGACGCTCTACTACTGACCAACTTATTTCACTCCATTCAGAGATACATAAGGCGTTCAGAAACCAACAGTACACCGCAGCCATATTTTTTGATATCTCAAAGACGTACGATACTGTATGAAGATACTATATATTGAAAACCTCAAAGGAATATAAAATTGATGGTAATACTTTGAACTACGTAGACAACTTCAAGAAAGAACGAAAATTTAGAGTATTATACAACGGAGTCTTATCAAAACAAAAATGTCAAGAAAACGGAGCCCCTCAAGGAGAAATATTGAGTGTTACACTTTTCTTTATAGCAATGAACAAAATTACTACATATATACCAAATTTCATGAATGTTTCATGATTTGCTGATGACCTCGCAATTTACTCAAACAATAAAAATACGAAAACACTGAAACAAGATCTTCAACGCACTACAGATCAACTAGAAGAATGGGCCAAAAATACAGGCCTACAATTTTCAGAAGAAAAAACTAAAATGATGCTCTTCACTAAACTCACAAGACCAACCCAAAAACCATATATTGAGCTCAAAAACAAAAAAATTGAGAATGTTACCGACATAAAATACTTGAGAATGATATTAGATACCCGGCTCACATGGAAAAAACACCTATAGTATTTAAAACAGGAATGCTACAGAGGATTAAACATTATTAAATATCTCTGCAACAACAGTTGGAGCACGCATGACGATATTCTATTGCAAATATACCTATCAATTATATAATCTAAAATTGATTACGGCTCAATTATCTACCAGACAGCAACTAAAAGCAATTTGAAAATATTGAACCAATCCAAAATACAAGCATCCGCTTAGCAATAGGTGCTTATAGAACCAGCCCAGCGATAAGTATGCTCTGTAAGTCCGGTATCCTGCCTCTAGAAAATGGCAGAAACCAGCTCACCCTATCCTATATTCTAAAATTAGCAAAGAACTCTAGAAATCCAGCCTATAAGCACATATTCAGAAAAACCCAAAATCACACAGCCATACTATCCCACAATCCTCTCCAACAAAAAATAAGCGAAACCTTGACATCCCTTCGAATCAATCTCTCCGATATTAATCTTGAAAAAAACTATGAAGATACCACCCCACCATGGAGAAAAATAGCGTCAAACTTTATATTGACACTGATCGAATCCGGTAAAGCCGACACATTACTCATATTACTCGAACAAGAATACAAAGGAATCAGAAACCAACATCCCAACGCACATAAAATATATACTGACGGATCCAAAACGCCATCAGGAACCAGGGGAGCCATAATCACAGACACAGAAAGAATAAGAATTCACCTACCAAACGAGGCAAGCTCCTACACAGCCGTAGCTTACAGCATCCTCACTGCACTAAGCAACATAAAGAACAGCGGAGAACAGCAAGAAGAATATTTAATACTCACTGATGCTTTGAGCGTCATACATTAAATCCAAAACCCATATACCAAACAAACGGCAATAAAGAAAATTCAAAGCCTCATACATGATATAAGTAAGAATAACCAAGTTACAATTATGTGAATACCAGCACACATAGGAATATGGGGGAATAAGGAAGCAGATGAAACCGCGAAAGAAGCGATTCAGGACCAAATAACACACATCCCTATACCAGCGCAAGACATAATAAAAATCGGAAAAATCGGAGCACGAAAATAATGGGACGATATATGGACAAACACGACAGGCAACAAGTTGAGAGCCATAAAGCCAACCACAGAGAAATGGAATAATCTAGAACACAGAACAGACCAAAAAAAATCACAAAGCTACGAATAGGACATTCAAACCTAACATACAAACATACAATGCAGAAAACCCAATCAGAAATATGTGACACGTGCAATACCCATATCTCAATAGAACACATACTAATACAATATCCCAACTACATACAACAACGATCACAACATAACATTTCCCAAACCCTGAAAGAAGTCCTAGGAACCGATATCAAGACACTAGAACGCACAATTCAATTCTGCGATACAATAAATATATTCAAGCACATATAAAAGTGACATGTAAAAAGCTACTTATACTCAGTTATATTGTAAACAACATTGTACCAAGTACTAATAACCATAGAAGTTGAAGTACTCATTTCTTAGAAAAAAAAAATGACGGAAATCTCCTAAGCTCTTTTTCCAACTCCCCCAATAAATGCCTCTATTTTGGAATATCCTGGGCTGAATGCCAATTTTTTTGATGATTTTTTATTGAACAAATTACTCACAGCTAAAATGGCATGCATTTTGGAATCACGGCTGATTGGCTCAATAATTATGCAAGATTTTTCTCAAATTTCAAACCCAGCCAATGAGGAATGCATGTCAACTTTTTTACAAGGGTTTTGTGACAAGAACTGCCATTCATTCAATTGGCATGCAATTTGGAAGCACTGCATTCTACATATTTTTTTCTACAAGTCCACGTGAATAATCGAACTTCTTGGGCTGTTGCGAATTGCATGCCTTTCAGTACTTAGCTTTGGATCAATAATAATTATTCTTCGTTACCAAGGCATGCAATATGATGTCACGAATAAACAAAAAAACCCACTTTTTCAAGATCTATATTCGAAATTTGAACTATGACCGGAAAGCGTGCATCTATCAATATTATTTTCATCTGTTTTATCAAGAGGTGAATTATCAACTCTCAAAAAGGCAAGCGGTATAAATTGGAAAACTGCACCTGTCACCAGCTCCCAGTCTATAAGTCATCCGCGTAACGCGATATTATCAATTGAACTTTCGATGATAACTTCGATATCACTGAGAAATAAGCTGATTTGTAATAAATTTGGTATCTCTCCTTCATTGATAAAATTTATTCTAAGTGTAACTGCTACCATCTACTCTTACTTTTGCAGGGACAAATATTTTTAAGGATTCTTCGTGTAACGTTCAAAACTGGAGCAGCAATTCTGCCCCGATAAAAATTAAATGACCAAGTTCTGACGTAGGTCGACTCTCTGCTCAGGGTAGTCGTGAGTGTATTAAGGCTCACAATTTAGCACCAGCATTACTTGGGGCGCCACGTAGTTGTTGGTTCGTCCACAGAGCACACAACCACGAAAGTGCGTGGAAAATGGGGTGTTGGGCTTGGACGTTGGAGTACGGGACAACGTGACCGCACAATGACCTTCTGCACCCACCAGGAGGTTGATCTGGTAAGACAACACTTACCATACAAAATTTATATATATTTACCCTCAAACGGAGCCTGTGGTAGCTAAGGCTGAAAATAAAACGGTTGGGTTCTCCACCAAGCAACAATAAATTTGCACAAGCAGAGAAAACAAAGTGGAACACTACGTGGCAGCACGCCCTCACAACAGAGAACTCAACAATAATACGACACCTTATACGCCTGCGCCAATCAAAAAATAACCACAGGGTCTACGTCGTCCAACAGGCTAACTAGATCTACCTAGCCTTACAAAATCGGACGTTCAGCACGTCAACAATCAAAGCGCAACAACCAACGCTACCTCCAATCCGCGTAACACAAAAAATATATTAAAACTAAACAAAGTAATGAGGTTACTTAATACCAAAAGAATCCCAGAATAAAGTTATATGAAGACTGTGCCTCTAGCTTAGCTAGGACACCCCGAGGCCTAAGTAGGCAAACAAAGAAGTACAGTCCACTTAGCTGCCCACTGACGTCCGGAACGGTGAAGATGACGCCGACCGACCTGGTGGAGGCGTCGGTTCAACGACTGGTACGTGGAGAAGGCGTCAAGATTAGGATCCTGTGGGTGGTCTTCAGGACAACCGGATGCGACACTCGTATGGTTGTGTACTCCACGAGGTCGACCAACTCGCCGCAGATGTTCGTGACGGAAAAGAACGAACCCGAACACGAGGTAGGAAAAGCTTATTGAAATCCTCTAAATGGGCTGTTTGTTCACGTTTTTGTTTCTCAAAACACTACACGACCCGAAGCAGAACGTCTATTTACATCAATCCCGCAAAGCGGCTTCGATTTCACGAAGTTTCCGTAGATTTTCCGTTACAAAACTTTTTCACAACCGCTTGTTCTAGAACTTTTTACTAATTGCCGAATTTGCCTTAACTTAAATCACTTATTATCCTCAATCGATAAGAAACCGTTTTTACTCAACCTATTCTGAATGTCATTATTGGTTTCAGCTAATTAAGGGGGAGTGTACAGAAGAAAAGTTAGAAGCAAAATAGAAAAGTAGATTAGGATTTTATTCATATATATTTTACTGTGTGAATGCATTTTATAAGATGTTATTTTAATGTAATTCTAAGTTTCAAATAAAATGATTTTAATTCTGAAAGAACGCCTTGTCAACTTTCAACATCTTGCAGCAACTACGTGAATTAAAAGTACAAAACCAAAATACGTCATTAATTAGCAATGTGTCAAATATTAACAACAAGTGTAAGGTGAGTGAAATGTTTTACTTATCTGAAATAAATAGTGTTAATACGTTTAAATTGTAGCAAAAGGAATGAATGAAAAACTGGGATATGGGAAATGGAGAAATAGGAACAAGATGCGAAATGGGAACGTAACATTCGCTTATTCATGAATTATGGAGAGAGAAGCTTGAGTAGAATAAATAGATATTGCATACACTGATTCTTCATGTAGTCCTAACTGTATTTGAATTACTGCTTGCATTGTAGAAATATCAATTATCGATGCATGGACGTATATCACAGCAGTGGTTGGTCGATCAGAATTCAATTAAATATTCAAACAGAGCCATTGACCTATGCAATACTCAAGCAATTTGATGAATCTCTACGATCTCCTTTCTTGAATAGCTTGAGAATTTCTAATTGAGACCACCGACCCAGAATGATTTTAGTATCAATCATCTTATAACAGGTTATGCGTGGGATTCTGTTGTGCGACAAATGCTAGAATAGTATATTCTACAATAAGTATTGGAGTGGCCTATATTCTGAACGAGCGAAAAGTTTGTAATCCGAGCCGAAAGTTCAAGTTCAAGTTCAAGTTTCAACTCAATCAAATGAACGATGCGCGAACAAACAAATGCGGCTCATGCGCCACTAATTGTATGTTGATGATACTATGATATGAATCTTCACGATACTGTCGCCAATAACTATAGAATATTTTAACCCATTTGGATGAACGGTGCGTGAACGAACAAATACGGCTCGTGCACTACTTGATATATGTTGATCATTTTCCATTCAAACCACCACTGTATGAGAACGAACAAAACAAGAAAAGCAATTTTTAATCAGTCAAGCCGTTTTTGAGTTTTAGCGAGACTAACGAACAGCGATTCATTTTTATTATATAAATATTGTGTAAAAATATGAATCATACCGTCCCCGCTCTGATATGTTTCTGATTTCAAATAATATACACAAACAAAATTCAAGAGAAAATACCAAAATCGGAGCTGTTCTTCAGGACTTCTGACTAAAAGACTTCCTTGACGCGACTAATATTCCTTTTGTCTGATAGCAGCTTAAATACTAAAGCAGAAATGTTATTCTTTCGTTGTAATTAAGTTTGAGTCATCGTCTTGAAATTGTAGGACATCATTAAACAATTTACACAGGTCTCTATCAATCACAGACCAAACAAATTGTAAAATCGCGTCAAATAAGTACACACCTCTGAGTGGAGAAACAATCGGTTGGAGCCTTCATAATTGACTATGTAAAGCCAACTAAATGATCTGTCATTCAATAAGTTATTTCTGATTTCATTGTCTTTGCACAGGACCATTGCTCGAGAGAGTTTTTGAATTGTATCTTCACCAATAATATGTGGTTTGCCTGTTCAAGCAATCAATGTACAAAGCTCAAAGTCCGTCATCGTCTTGCTTACACGCTGATGAAAAAAGTTTTGATATAATTAGCTAAATTTTGTACTTCTTTCTCATGTCTCGTGAATAGATTACATCTTGGTCTTCCTTATCCAGGTGTATTCTATTAAAATAATCTTGCAGCCTAGAAGGCTTAATTTTCTTTGGATGGATTTGAGAACCTATGGTGTAAACAAATAGCTTCTTCGCTGAATATAGAATGATTTTGAAAGTTATTTCGAACTTATTGCTTCCAGGCTAACTCTAATAGACAACATGCTTACGACACCTCAAATTATTCTGTTAATCCAAATGGCGTGGAAATATAGTTGGAACTCACTCCTCTGTGCGGATGGTTGATCGTGCTGCTGACAGCTCATTTCCGCAACCGTAACAATCTAGTTTACCATACAAACATTATGCGAGGTGCGGGTACAGAAATTTAAAACTGTGTTAGGGACATTATTTTTTTCTTACTCATCATATAAAGAGATAATTTAGTTATTACGTCTCTTTGAAGCAATAATTGCATAATCCAACAAAGCTTACACAAACAGAATGATTCAGTCGTATAATAAAAAAATTATATTTCATTGTATTCCATTTCTCCTTAACAATCTACTATCCAATTACTCAGCATATGGAATTCTACAGAGATCCATGTTTGATGCGTCTTCCGAGACTTGAGAAGAATGTAACCTGTTATTCGCTCACAAGCTCATTATATTTTACTAGCTATACTTACATCAAACAACAACACACATTCTTCAATTACAAGAGAAGTACTCTTTGTATTAATTTTTTTCTTTCTGCTTGATATCTAATCACACCATGACGATTTTTGCACAGTAGTGTCAAATTCATCACTGTGGCATATAGCTAAGGCCTTACGTGAGATTAATAATCATATCATTTGTAACAATTTCAGCAAGTTACACAACACTCAGGTTATTTTAACGGTCCGACATCCATTTGTTACCCCAGTTTGTGTTCTCATTTAAGAGAGTGAAGTTACAGTGTCCTTAGTGTATCTTGAAGAGTTTAGGGTGAGTTAGTCACATGAGTGTATTGGAGGTGTGTGAATTGTAGTGGTTGTATGGTATGTGATTTATATCTTTCCTAATCCTTATTCTAATGGTGCGTAACACTGTAATGGTGGAAGCAGAGGCGCCCATCGATATACCAGTTACCGATCTGGTACCAACGGTGCACTGCATAGTACAGTTGTTCAACGTTCACTTACATCTGAGTGGGGAGCTAGAGCTTCGGTTTGTTCTCGGCTTTCACTGAATACCTCAAATGTCTTGATGAACTCACTGATAACAGATGCTAAGTCACTCGATCCGGGATCGAGTGTTCTACCATGTCTGGGACCTGAGGCGAGTCTGGGATTCGCTTGTAAGCCTGGAGTTTGCGCGTGAATCTGGGATTCACAAGAGCGCCTGGAACGCTCAGTCTGAATTTTCAACCTTATTATCCTAGTCTACCTGTCTGAACTTAAAGTGTTGTGATTGTGTGTTATGATGTTAAGTATATACCCCGTGTGTGGATGTAATTCCTCACTAAGCAAGGTAGTTTGCTTATGTTATGTTTTACTTTCAGAATACATGAGATCAACACTCTGAGACTGGCGGCCACTGTACATCAGTTATAGATGAATATTGTTTTATTGTAATGTTCATATGGAATTCAATACAAGTGTTATTTGAAATTATGTTTTGTTCAATTCATCCAATAATATAACTCATCGAGAACAGTACAGAATATATAGATCGACCTCCATAGCGTCTACTTTTTGTCCTTCTCTCCACTTTCAATTTTGTACTCAAAGCAAGTTTATATCAAATGCAATTTGGTGGATGTAAGGTCACTGAAATAAGTAGAGGTTGATAGGATATATTAGAGTGATTTACAGGCATATATGTCTATTATTTGAAGACAACGTGTTTAGCTGTAAATTCACGCTGTGCCCTCGGGATGGACTTTCGTGCGAAGAATGTATCGCATATTATTATATAAACAAGCTTGATTAGATTCTAAATTATCTCACTATCTTCTGCAACTGTGAATAGAAACATGGAAATACATGGCATTTGATGGGTTTGCTATAAATAATTATTGATTGTATTGAGTTTGAAATAATATAAGGTTGAATAAACTAAAGATTCAACAGAACTGTAAATCTGAATGAAACCTCACTGTCTCCCCATACTAAATATCAGCAGAAATTGATGAATTTTTGTAGGTACTATATATTTTGAGTTCACTAATATTATATGAAACTCCAAAATTGCAACAAGAAATAATAATTATGTATTACAACTCAAGAGTTCCTGAACGCTGTGAAAGGCATTTTGCAATAAGAAGTTCCTAATGAAATTTTTAAAGTTATGGTAGGAAGAAGAATGCGCTGCTGGCGACAGCTTATCATGTGATATTACACCTATATTTATTTTCAACGGTCGTGTTCTCACAATAAAGTATCGACATGCGTGCGGCAGAAAATCCTTGCAGTACGACGTGCTGCACGAATTTTATGACATTTGAGAACAGGTTCGTAGAGGATTTCCCATCGAAATCCACATTCGAAATTTATTTCTTCATGTAATATTTATAAGATATACAGGACACTTTGAACTGACCATCGAGAAAATCCTTGCAACAGAATTGAAAAATTATTAAAAATTCAAAACTCAAATGTTCCATAATAATACAAATTCAGGAGTCAGATTTCAATTATCATATATAATATCATAAGTGATTAAATTTTACCGGAAAAATTTTTAGATTGTTACGAGAGCTTGTTGCTTAGCAATCTATTGAGTGATATTGACAGAAAAATCACGAGCTGTCAAGCGAGTGATTTTTGATCAATATCACGAAATAAATTGGTAGCAAGCTCTCGTAACAATCTAAAAATTTTGCCAGGTTAAATTTAATCACGAATGGTATTCGGAAGATTATTTTTCCCATCCAAATTCATCAATATATTCCAGAGACTCGACTCTGAATCTGCTCATTTTCACATTCAATCTGTCTGTCAGTTTGACAGATGCAGAATCAACGCGGCTGAATATTCTTTGTTTTGTATATATAACCAACAGACAAAATTTCCAAAAAATTTCCACTTGAAAACCGTGTAGGCTGTACCACGTGACGTCGAATGGTGCAATTCTATTGGTCGAAATTTGGATAGTAAAAATAATCACTCTAAAATTATAGTCGTAGCAATTCCATACGTTACAAACATTTGGAATGAAATAAACAAGTACATGGAATTATATAGAGAGATAAAAAAACTGTGGAATGCAGAAACAGTGAAAATAGTACTCAATGTAATAGGAGCGACCGAAGAGATTCCAAATCAATTGCATGAAGCACCCGATATGGATGACAAATCGTTCATAAATATGCAAAAACTGCTATTCTCGAAACATGTAGTATAGCTAGAAGTGTCTTGGATATAAATGAAGACAGTTGAGAGACCATATTTCACACCCAGAATACCTCAAAATGAAGAAAAGCTGGCGATCCAGAATCACCTAGAAACCTACAAAAAAAAAGTTTCCATTTGTTTACCTTCGAAAATAGTGTACATACTTACCTCTTTGGAGATCCATGTTATACCTAATCTACCTGAAAAGAGAATCAATAAATAATAATAATATCAATAATAAAAATGAAGAGTGAAGGATACGGAATGAAGAGACAAAGCTAATTAGTTACACCAGAGACACACTTATCGAATGTTGGATCAATATTTTAAAGTAGCTTATTTATATTCATGTAATAATAGTAAACATATTATCTGCAACATTTCCAAAGGTGAGATTGATAAGTTGCTGAATCAGCACTTTTTCAGTGTATATATAGAGTAAGATATGGATAGAAAAATGAGTGAAGAGGTAGAAGTCAAGATGTATCACAATGTGAGGGAACTAAGACCTCCACCTACACCTAACCAATTAGTTGTAGGTTATACCTATTTAATTTTGTTATTCATCCATCTGTTGAGTTTTATATTTATTACTTATTCTTCGATATATCTTTTGTTATACAAATTTGGCATTCTATATATTTCCAATAACTTTCACCCCTCATCTAATAAGAGCCCATTAATTCTCTGTTATATCCAATTCAGGTTGTAACAGAGGAATGGTGCTAGGAATGGAGGAGAGCAACAGGTATAAACTTCTTAGATATGCTTAAATTCATGGGAACTATCAACAGCTAGGCACGGAAGAGATGACAAACACATTATATCTGCACCTGTAGGGTAAATGCAATATTGAGATCTAAACTATCGTCAAAGAGCATCTCTGAAGCAGTTAACACCTATGCAACATCTGTACTCACATACACCTTCGGAGTACTTACATGGATAGAGACAGAACTGCAAGATTTGGATACTCTAACAAAAAAATAAGTTCCGAGAGCACAGAGGACATTCACGTTTTGCAATAAAAAATTTTTATCTGCCCTGAAAACATGGAGGCCTCAGTATTTCCAGCATACCATCACGTCATCATCAGTAAAAGTCAAGCCTTTCAAACTACTTTCACAAGAAAACAATAGATAGTAAGCTCAACGAAAAACTGGTGCATCGAAACGCTTAACTTCACCGCTTAAACTAAGCGACGAGAAATTCAACCCGCTGAAAAACATTTAGAACGCAGAAGAGCTGAAGACAAGCTTGAGAACCAAACCACTTCATGCAGAGTATGAAGTCAAAATTAAAAGAGCCCAGATTGATACTGAAGACTCAAAAATGTGGTTCCGCATCGGAAATAAATTTAAAGAAACCGAGGGATTCATGGTCATAATCCAAGATCAGATAATTGCCACAAAAATCTAGAGACAACGCACCATGAAAGGAGTCATTCCAAACTTGAAATTCAGCCCATAAACAATATCTAGACAGACACAATAAGGTTGCGAAGATCGTCCATCAAACAATACATCAAATGCATTTGACTGAGCTTATTCAAGTATCATATCATGAGTACGAACCACCACCGTCCACCAGTCTGTGCAAATGATTAGGTTCGGCTCTACTAGAATGGAGTCATAATAATATACAAAAATATCAATAACAGCAAACCAGACCTTGTACTTACATGAACTTATTTGATATCCAATATTGGAGTAGATAAACACAAACGTACAAATAATGGATAACTGGATAAAAAAAACAAAGATAAGGCATAAATATACTTACCATATCACATAAAGATATTGACATATAATGTGGTCCTGAATAGAATCATGATTTTTGATTCAAAATCTGCTCAGAATGTAGTAGCTCCGACGAATTTTCAGCTTTTAAAAATGGTTGACACAAGGAGATCTCTTCTTCGAAACAGTAAGTTTCATGTTTGCTATATAAGATAGAGTAATGGCAACACAGATCTACCAGAAACACATTTTTATAGATAACACCGTGATAGATAAATGTCGAATGTGTTCTAACATTGGGGAAACTATCGAACACCTTTTCAGTGGATGTTTAGATATAACAAAGTGGCGAACATAACACATCAACACATCGCACACTTGATGAACAAAAATCTAGGAGAAGTTTCATATTATAAAAATAACCCTGAAAATATAATGTTAACGAATAACAGAATGTTATACTGGAATATCTTTATACCCACAGATCACTACGAGAGACATGATAAACTCGATGTAGTGTACGAAAACAAGCAGAAAGAACAGTTCACATTATAGACGTAGCGACTCTACTATGCTAGAGACATTACAGAGGGACACTAAAAGTAACAAGATCAAGAAGTACTTGGAACTATCTGGAAAGGTTAAAAAACTGTGGAATGCAGAAACCGTGGAAATAGTACCGATAGTAAAAGGAGCAGTCAGAGAAATACCGAATCAGATGCATGAAGCAATAAAGACACCAAATATAGATAGCAAGTCGTACACACCCATACAAGAAGCGGTAATTTTCAAAATATGCAAAATAGTTAGAAATGTTTTGAACATAAAATAAGATAATTCATAGATTTATCGCCGTTATATCTCACAAGAACCTGAAAATAAAAATGATTATTTTCACCATCCAAATTTTGACCAATAGAATTGCACCATTCGACGTCACGTGGTACAACCTACACGGTTTTCAAGTGGAAATTTTTTGGAAATTCTGTCTGTTGGTTATATATACAAAAGAAAGAATATTCAGCCGCGTTGATTCAGCATCTGTCAAACTGACAGACAGATTGAATGTGATAATGAGCAGACTCAGAGTCGAGTCTCTGGAATATATTGATGAATTTGGATGGGAAAAATAATCTCCCGAATACCATTCGTGATTAAATTTAACCTGGCAAAATTTTCAGATTGTTACGAGAGCTTGCTACCAGTTTATTTCGTGATATTGATCAAAAATCACTCGCTTGACAGCTCGTGATTTTTCTGTCAATATCACTCAATAGATTGCTAAGCAACAAGCTCTCGTAACAATCTAAAAATTTTTCCGGTAAAATTTAACCACTTATGATATTATATCTGAATAAATAACCAGAACAGTTATCCAGAATCAAAAGTACCTACTTTGACGATATCCCGAAAACCGACGATTTAAGGAAAGCCGAGAATCCAGACCACCATTAAGGAACCAAGAACTTATCTGTCTCATCATCCGGAGACCTGACAATAAAGATGATTCAGGAGTTCACAGAAAAAAAACACACAGCTATCACTGATTCCCTAACTGTATTGTATCATATTACTTCCAAATATATTTTACATACATACCTTTACCGGAGTCGTTTTATTATATTATGTATCAGAGAAGGGAGAATAGAATGAGAATGATAATAATTATGATGATAATACATATTTTATTTGGAAAATCTTATACAAATGATTGACTGAAGGATTTGAATGACTTTTACAGTACATATTTACGGAATTGTAATGAATGATTTCAATCTCAAAGTGCGGGTGGAAAGTTTATAAATATTATATAACCTATTTTTGGAAGGTGTTACATAGGCTACGGACTTGCAATTGATCAAATTTAAAGACCACGTGATTGTAGAAAACCTGAAAGTATCTTGTATTACCTGTAAGTAGTTGAATTATGAGCTTCAGGATGTTGAATGGAAGATCAAAAGTTTGTAATAGATCAAGATAGTGGTTATCGAAAGCTTTTTCAAGGTCGATGAGTAAAGTATTTGTTTCTTCTATCGTAGTCAGCATTCTTGAATTGATAATTGGGTTGAATACGTACATATTATCAACTCAAGTTCTATCTCCAGGGAAACCATTCTAAAAGAATGTGGGAGCTTTCCCTGCAGATCTATAGACGTTAGCAGTTTACTAATATTACTTACTGAATCAATCGACCCGTAGTTAGCCTGGAGTGAGATTCTGTAACTACATAACGTACATTATAACCGATAAATATGTTACATAACGTTCTTGAATTGAGATTGCGATTCTGTAACTACATAACGTATATAAATAACAGTTACTTGCGTTATTTAAGTACGTTATCATAACAGATGAAGAGTTGCATCAGTTATAGAATTCGTTTGACACATCACAAATTTAAACTGCAAATAAGTGCGATAATAATAATAATATTTATTAATTAGCCTTGGCTAGATACAAAATCATCACAAATAAAAACCCAAAAAAAATAAAAATAAGATTATTATGTATGGTGCATCAAATAATATTCCTTCAAATTGTGTTTAAATGCTTTAACAGTATTACAATCTTTTATATCCTGTGGAAGATTGTTGAATGCCAATAATCCATTGTGAAAAATGGACTGAGTTGTGAGTGTCTTATTTTTTTACTCACATAAAATTGATCAGCTTGACGAGTATTGTAGTTGTGAATATTTCTGGTTATTGTTAAACTTTTGAAATTGTATTCAGGGCAGCTTTGTCCGGACATTTTATAAATAAATGTCATAGTGTTAAATTCACTAAGTTAACTGACATTCAACCATCTTAACTCATACAACATATCTTCAATTTTGGTATATTTACTACAACCTAGAATTATTCGCATAGCTCTATTTTGTAGAATCTGGAGCTTACTAATATCTTTTTTACAGCATGCAAAAAATATTGTGCTACAATAATTGAAGTGAGGGAGAACAATTGTGTTGAAAATTAATTTTTTTGCCCAAACTGACAGATTAATACCTACTCTATATAAAAAATTTAACTTCTTTGCTATTTTTTTGCAGCTATATTGAATATGAACATCAAATTTCAATTTAATATCAATTATTATTTTAGATTTTGTATTATTTAATTTTAATTTGTTAGCATTCATCCACTGCTGCACTTGTAGCAGTTCACAATTCATTGTTTCAAATAGATCATGATTATTATCACTACTATAAAAAATCAAAGTATCATCAGCAAATAAATGAATGCTACATTTGTCCAATACTTTAGGCATATCATTAATGTACAAAAGAAACAGAAGTGGACCCAAGACACTACCCTGAGGAACACCATTGTCGTTACTGATTTGTTGCGACGAAATGTTCTTAATATTAACAATTTGAACCCTGTTAGCTAAATAACTATCAAACCATTTATGAACAGTATTTTTGATACCGTACTTATAGAGTTTATGTAATAAATTTGTTCTATCAATAGTTTCAAATGCTCTTTTCAAGTCAAGAAATGTAGCACAAACAGCTTTATTATCGTCAACTGCTAAATTCCATTCATTTATTACATAATTTAGAGCTGATTCACAAGAATGGTTTTTGCGAGAACCTGATTGCTCGGCTGTTAATATTTTGTTATTTTCAATATATATCATAACTTGTTTATATACCACAATTTCTAACAATTTCTCTACTGCAGGTAACATATTTATAGGACGGAACTCTTCAAGTTTATTTGTGCCTATAATTTTAGGAATAGGCTTTATTGTAGCTAATTTTAATATATCTGGAAAAATACCATACTCTAATGATTTATTGATAACAGATAACAGTGGATAACCAAGTATATAGAAGTTATTTTTCAGAAATTTAATCTCTATTCCATCCACACTAGACTTGTTTTTTTGTGAATTTATAATAGATTTTAATTCATCAATAGTGATAGGTGAAAAGAAATTAAGAGAAGTTGAGGTGACAAAATCTGTATCTTCTTCAACATTTACCGTTTCAATGGAATTTATAATTTCTGTGATACTATTTATGTAGTACTGATTAAAAGTTTCAGCTATTTGACTTAGATTTGTAGGTACAGTATTATCAAAAACTATTTCATCATGATTGCAGTCTTTATTACAATCTAATATATTTTTTAGAGTTCTCCACATCAATTTTGGATCGTGTTTACAATTGTCTATCAGTGATTCGTAGTATAATTGCTTTTCTTGACGTATAGTAGAAACTACTTTATTTCTATAAATTTTATAGTTTTCTCAATCAGTAAGATTACCTGTTAGAATACATTTTCTGTACGCATGATCTCTAATTCCAATAGCATGTTTAACCTTATTGTTGTACCATTCATTTGAAACATAAATTTTATTCCTTACATACGTAGAATTAACTTCTATAGCTGACAAAATATTATGTTGAAAAACTTGAAAACATAAGTCAACGTCACTACTGTCATATTTCCAGTTACATTTCAAAAAATTGTTTTGTAAATTATCATAATTCAACTTACGGTGTACCCTGTTTTCGAGTTTTTTTACATTATGTGGAATACATATTTCAATAATATCATGATCTGTAATTTTTGGAACTCTCACAACACTACTTCTAAAATTGTAATTATTTGTTATTACTAAGTCGATTAGTGTTCTAGATTCAGGAGTTATTCGTGTATATTCAGTGACTAATTGCTTATAACCAAAATTTTCTATTAAATGTTTGAATTTGTCCGAATAAAAGCTACTCACAGACCAGTCAATATTGAAGTCACCAACAATTATAAGATTATCTTTAATATCGCTATTATTATCACACCACTCATCGAAAAAAGAAAGAAAAGATGCAATACTAGAACTGGGGGATCTGTACAACACAAACAGATAATATTTTTCCACTTTCAGAATTATATACCACCATTGTGATTCATAAGCACAATTATTTATTACACTATATTTTGTCCCGGTTTTGATAAAAACTAAAACACCTCCAGTTCGTTTATTGGCAGAATTGCAACGGATCATATTATATCCAGGAATTATTAATTCAGAGTCTGATATTTCATCAGTAGTTCTACTTTCCGAAAAACATAAGGCAAGAAAGTATTTATTTTCACTAAGCCTCATCAATTCATCTTTGTGTGGCAGAAAACTTTGCACATTGAGATATACAATATTCGAATTTGGTGCAATTAAATCTTTTTTTAATTGCTATGAATATTTTATTTTATTTTGTTGAATTTCAATTTTTTTGAGGAACACTGGACAATTGACGTCGAATGCTGAATGATTTGATTCAAATTTTAAATTAAATTTATTATTCGCTGTAGAACATTCACACACTTTATTTCAGTTGATGAACAATCATTAAATTTATGATTCCCAGCACATTTTGAGCATCTCTCTTCGTTTCTACATTCCTTTGCTTTATGATTAAAACCGTAGCATTTAAAGCATCTCAGAATATTATAATCTTCATACACTGGACATCTTTGCCAGCCAATATTTAGTTTACCTGCTCTAATAATTCTTGAGAAAGCTTCAGCATCGCACTCAATTATGGCATTATATTTATCAAGTATCTGGTAAATATTTTTAACGGTTAATTTAGTATTCTCCGAGACAAGCAAATCATTTTCACAACGCAATTTTCTAATTATTTCTTGTTCTACCATTTTATTGTTTATGCCTACTATTTTAATTAATGGATTCTTAAGAGAGCTTACCCTTACATCATACATTTGTCCCATTTTAGATGTGACTTCGCTTTCTAGCTTTTTGATGTCATCTTTTTTTCCGCAGCTAATAGCTACCCCTCCAGCTTTGACATTCTTTATTCCAGATATTCCGACCGATAAATCAGTAGGATTAACATTTTTTATCAATTCTTCTCTAGTTTTTTTGCTATGCTGATCTGTTTTTGGTCTCACTATTATGGCTGGATTATTTACAACTTCAGAAAATAGTTTCTTATTCGATTTATTTAAAACAACTTCCTTGTTCGACATCGAATTCATTATGACTGTTTTCAAATTTTCTAACTCATCAACATATTTTTTTAGGGACTCGTTTATTAAATCCTGTACGTTTTGTAATGGGATGACTAAATTATCCCTACAAGAAGGACAATACCATTTTATTCCAGTACATGATTCAATAGCAGAAAATGTTTTATCCTTTATACCCACACATTTGATATGATACCATTTTTTGCACCTGCCATCACATCCTATAACTTTATCTTCGTTAAATTCTCCAAGACATTTAGCACAGCTTGATATTTCTGCTTCAGAGTTCATCATGGTTCCAAATTTTGATGTTCACTGGTTTTTTTTCTGTGCATGACAGGTTTGAACACACTTAACTTAAGTAAAGTAATAGTGGAATAAAAAATTTGACTTATAACAAACTCTTTTGTAAAATTCGAAGCACTACTATTCAGTAATAATAATATAGTTGATATTTTACCACAACACAGTTTATAACAATGCGTACATATAAAACAAAAAAATTATTACTCGATTTTTACCGCCAAAAAAGTCGAAACATTCAGGAGCACCATACAACACATTGATCGATCATGAATATAAAAATTACTGAGAGCAATAATTGATAAACTTATATTTTTAGGTGAATATATATAGTATTATATTGTGATAATATATTTCTCAATAATAAATTGCATCTCAAAAAATATTACGGCATATTCATAATATGTATATTTTAGTGCCTCGAAAAGACCAAAAGAAGTAATCAATGTCTAAGAAACCTATTCTTATTCGATAATTCATGTTACTTTTGCATGCATGCAAGACAGACTGCGGAATAAATACGCGCCAGAATTTCAAAGATGCCCAAGGAAATTTGACGGCTTTTTTGAATGCCAATCTAGGCACTACAACGGTAGGCAGTAATTTATAATACACGAATATACGTTTTGACCAGATATTCCATATTATATCAATATAATAACAATCTTGTCTTTATTCTAACCTCACTTTTATTCCAGCATATAAACTATACAGTGTATTAAAATATCAAGCTGGATATTTCACAACGTACATAAAGTGAATAAAGATTTATTGGAGTTGTACTAGAATATTGAAGATCATCGGTCAAGTACTTATCAAAGAATATTGTGTCTTGCATGACCAATACTGTAACGAATTGGCTACAAGAACTGAGGCTGTGAAGATCATGATAGGCTAGCAAATTCCTCTATCCATTGTACAATAACTCCAAAACATCTTGAACGGTAGGTGAACAACTCTTTGTTGTTCGCCTACCGTTCAAGATGTGATGCTGCCTCGGATGTGGCCCTGACTATGGATTTGCGTTGCACTTTGCGGCAATTCTATTCAAATATTTTTATATCATTCACGCTTTAAAGAATAAGACTATGTATTACTCATATTTAGCTGATGATGAGAGCAGTAGGACTCTCGAAACGTTCTAAGTTATATTCAAATAAATAACATTTAAACAACTTGGATCGCTTGAGGCCTTTTTTTCAAATTCAAATAGAATAAATACAATAAACTAATTTGATAATTATACTTTCGGTTGATGTTGTTCTTTCTAGCAGAAGTATCATCCTTGGTTCAATTATAATTATTCAAGAATTACCACTGAACCTTAAAAAAAGAAAAACCAAAATTTTTTGAGCACTATAACCCATTATGAAGATATCCATATAAGTTTATCATCTTGTATTAGGAATTATTACTGACATATTCTGTAGCATATAAAATATTTGGTGATTCAACGATAATATGAGAAGGTTTCCGTCAAATATCTTTGTTAAGTCGAAAACCTGTCTGAAAATGGACTTGCGCACATGTCAAACTCACAGGTGTTAAGTTTGCGCGCATTTATAAGATGCGCTATGATTGGCCAATATAAGTAATATGTTTGCTAGTGCAAATGGTACTTATTATTATCTGTTACATAACATACAATGATAACGTAAGTAGCAACCAAAAGTTACAGAATCGCTCGATGTGTGTTATTTTCATCCGTTATATAACGTACTTAAGTTATAACAGACATAGTTATAGAATCCCACCCCTTATCTGTAGGACTTCTTCTTTTGTGGAGCATAGAAAGTTTAATATGGGAGAGGCTTCAGGTATCGGAAGGATACATTAGTTGTTCCATAGCAAATTCAATTCAGCTACTACAGATAATTACGTAGGATGGCAAGGATCGATAAATCTTTCTTCACATATAATTTCATCTCCATACCAGTCTTTAATATAATGATGCCATTCAGTTAATGTCGTAGCTTCTGTGCAGTGGTTTTTCAGAAAAAAGGATTTTACATTCTTCTAAAAATTTTTCTGGTCTTTTATAGTTGATTTCATTTTCTTGTTCTAGTTCCTGTAATTTTTCTAAAATGGATCAAAGTGCTCTTGCGCAAGGGTTTGGAATCCACAAATTCGTGAAGTGCTCCTTAAGAATATTAATTCATCGTGTTACACAGCATGACTTTTGAGTGCCACTCTTGGTAATGTGAAAATAACAAGATTTACACATTTCCTATTCAAATAACAATTTAAGAGACAACTGCGACTGAAGTCCATCCAAAATAAGATTACATCGCCAATACCGATGCTGTTAGTTACTGATGATAGAACCAAAAATGTACAGTGGGAAACAAATGCTTTCCAAACTTACAATGCAGAGTATTAGTTGTGACAGTGGCATCAGTATCCTAAATAACATATAGATAATAGGTGTTACTCTGATTACAATATTTCAATTCACTTTACAGTGGATGTCAGTGACAGTACTATGTTCATTGCAGTTTGTGGCAAGAAATCATCGTATGTAATTTATTCATTCGTATTAATATGTTGTTGTGGTGAACAGGGTTTGGGAAATCAAAATTTGAAGTTTTGTGATAAAATAGAATGTGGTACGCATTCAATTGTCGATATGTCAAACAGAATGGAGGTTTTTGAGTATTATTGTGAATAGAACGAATCAGTGAGCTGTTGCTTTTTTCACGGCACTAATAATTGTATAGGCAGTACCTCTTTGTGAATAGACTTTGTGTTATGTATTGCTTCTTCTTCAGGATAAGATACATAAGTTAAAGTCAAACTTGTGGATATCATAGGATGCCAAAGGTTGTTATAAACTCTTTCCGCATCCAGAGAAAAAGCGAAGCTCTGTAACAGAAAAAGATTGAGATTTCTCAATTTCGGCTCCATTTTACATAAGGGAATGATATTTCGAAGAGATTTTATTAGATGAGAGTACACAATTTGAGGAAATTCATAGTGCAGTTGCAAATGTGGAGTCTTTCCTCTTGTATCAGTTCTTTCGTATGATGCTTGAGTATGTAGTACTTTCACTTCAATATTTTGTTTTAATAATGATGATCAAGAGGCGAGGAAAATTATTCACGTCCATTAGCGCAAATGTTCGACGATCCAAAGATCTATCTATCTTATCGGAAGCAGACTTGATATGTTACCTTCAGCACTGACCAATGCCAGAATTATCACGCTGGCAACACATTAAATTGTTGGAACAGTAAGTCTGGAAGAGGTGGTCCATGGAATACCTTAACCACTTGATACAAAAAAAAAAAACTGGCTCGAACAGGTATCTAGATCCCTAAAGCTCGCACTACTCAAGGAGTACAATCTTTCAACTCATGGGCATCACGGCAGAAACACACAGGTTTATCCTGACGTCGATGGCATCATCCAAGCCGCAGCCGTGCGGCTACCCAACGGATCGACGACAAATCGCGTAATAGCCAAACTGGTATTTCTGCTGTAAGGAGAATACGTCGAGATACTATGCAGTGCCGTGAAGTGTGGTGCAAAGGTCATTAAAGGTGTAGTGATATTCTCATTTCGAAAGCCAAGCCTTTAGCTGGTAAGTTGGCGTTTACATTATGAGCTCTATAAATAGTTATTGCTCTGACTGTACCCTCAAATTATATATAAAATATAGCTTCATACAAGAATACAGATAGCAGATAGAAGCGACTCTTAGATGATTGGAGATAAAAACTTCAAATCTTGGAAGGTAATTGAAGAGTATTATGATACTTTCTTGAACCAATTAGCATCTAGCATCATAGAATCCTTGAGTTGGTTCATCTGTATTTACAGTATTTTCAGTGAGTCTCGACTCGGTGTTGTGCTGGTCTCGCCCTGGTCTCGAGTAAGCCAGTCTTGTCCCGGTCTCGATTTTCCAAAATTACATGCTCTTGATTCAACATGAATTGAATCTGATTTCAAACATCGATCTTAACTAACTGTTAGCATAAAGTTGTCGATCATATTGTTTGCACCAACATATAATGGCCAAGTCTCTATAAATGTTACTATGACATAACAACATTGACATAGAGACTGCATTCTGAGTCCAAGCTGTCTCTATGAATCAAAATAGGACCCCTGGAGTCACGAGTATTCGAGATAATAAAGAGATAATAGTTTCATGCAACATGTGTGTGAACTTGAGCATTATGACGAGGTTGAGGCTACATATTTCAAGTCGAGAATCGCTGAGTTACAAAAAATATTTTTTAAATTTTATAATGCTAGTTCGCACAGGTGCTCCACGCCACAAGATTTTTTTTCTACGATTTTCAAAAAAAATTAATAAGCTAAGACCATGCTACGAAAGCGTTCATATTAAATGATGGTCAGTTTACGCATTGTTTGTGATGTGTTAACCATCGAATTCAGAGGTGGATGAAGAAAAACCAAATTGGTATTCGTCCTGTTGCACAAACCTATCATACAAAATCTGCTGCGGCAACACAGTCCTTCCCAAACCATAAATTCCATGACTGATTTCATTGCTGTTTCATAGATTGAGGGCGAGTTTCACCGAAGTCAGTTAAATTCATTCAGATGCTATTTTATACGAAAACCTTTGTTGATACAATTGTAACTATAGTTACTAACTCAAAATAACCTGTAGATAGATTCAACTGACTTTGGTGAAACCGGGCCTTAGAGTGTCGCATCAATAAATGGCACATTAAAAAACGACAGCTGTCATTGTCAAAGTTGCAGCTACCATTGTCAAAGTTGAAGTGATGTTAGTTATATAGCGGTCTCTACATGAGATAAGTATTTTTGGAAAAAAAAGTCCTCTTCTAGATTCTCGAGATCTTTAATTCATTGGTACATACAGTTTTGACATTTGATCATCGGAAGTATAATTTGAAGATGGTAACGTGGATTTCACTGATTATCCATTTTATATTTCAACTGAGCCTATCTTTCCGAGAGCTTAAGATTGATTCCAGACGAGACATCTTTTGAATAACTTGTGGAAAAACAATTGACAATCGTTTAAATATCCTATTTCACACTTCTACTAGTATTATTGTCGCAGGAGCTTCAATTTGATACCAAACATTATAAAATCAAATAAGAGAAAGAATCCGATGGTGTCAAACGTGAAACAGTGATAGTGATTACTGGGACAATTTGAGCAGAAAATATAGGTTATTTCGACAGCATTAAATTTTTTATTTTAATACTAAAATTCCTTATATACCAACCTCGAATCCCATATATCCAGTTTTACGAATTAATCATTCAAAAAATTATCCAACCCTACTTAAATTTTTACTTAAGTCACTGAGAATAAAATCACATTCAGCTCGAAACAGAATACTAGAGACATCAGTTGCTCACTAGTGCAACCAACGCACAGCAAAACAGGAATTGACAATGTCAATTACCTGTCTATCAACGCTCAGGTGTTCTGCAGATTGGAAACTTGTAAAAATATAAAAAGTAAATAATAATACTACACTCCAAGACTATACAAAGCCAAATCAAATAATTCAGAATGACTACAAACTCTCAAACTTTCTCTCAAAAATTATCTAATGCTAAAAATATTGAAACAACATTCCCAACCAAAGAACAAGCAATTATCTTGAACGCAGTAGAGGATATTCCTATCAAAGATTATGCCATATCACTCGGCAATATTATAGGCCCAAAAAATATACATTTTCTATCCAAGATCTCGAATAACCGCATCTGCATCTATTTGTCAAGCAAGGAAGTCGTCAATATTTTATTAGACAGCCACAAATACATCGAAATAAATACTCATAAGATTGAACTTCGCAGACTTATAACACCTTCGATTAGAATAACTCTCTCCAACATTTGCCCATCAATCCCTCACTCAGATTTGGAAAAGCTACTCATTAGTTATGGCCTGAAACTAGTTTCACCCATATATTTCCAGAAAGCAGGTCTCAAAGACGATATTTATGCTCACATATGTAGCTTTAGAAGATATTTATATATATATCACCAGACAGTAGACCCGTACCCGATAGCATTCTTTTCAAACATAATGAAACAGAATACAGAATCTACCTGAGTGGAGATAATGTAATATGTCATATATGCGGCAACATTGGACACCCAAACAACAAATGCGACTCACATTCCCAAGTAGTAGGAAATGAACAATTTCCAAAATTTAGCGAAAAAAACAATAAAAGACCAGTCCATACAACCCAAAATCATAATTCAAACACAAATATTGATATTGGAAATCAAACACAAATTACAGACCAAAAAAATAGAGACCAAACAGCACACGAATTCAAACAACCGGAAAAAAACGCGAAAAAGAAATCCAAAATCCGAACAAGCTCACGGAGTCCAGTCAAGCAGCAAACAGTGGATACACAAAAGAACCAAAACACTCAATTGTCGATGGAACAAGACACTTAGTTCAAGCAACCGGAAACTGAAACTAAGAGGCTCCCTCTAGTCCGATCTAGATCCCAAAGTCCGGCTAGTCAACAAACTATGGATGAACAGCTACTACCAATGAAAACAGAAATAGAAAATAACCCAGGCAAATATGTACTGACATATGATGAACTCAAAGATTTTTTGTAAGATATACAAGGCGCTAACGAACAACTTTGCATCGTAAAAGAATACACAGCGGAAATAAACGAGTTAACAGAGATGCTTGAAGTCACTAGACTTCAAACCAACAACAGAGGTCTTAAAAACAGAATATCTCGACTGATAACGAAAATAAAAATACAACAACTTTAAGAACTCAAACAATTAAACAAAAGTCAGGACAAACTTAACACGAAATAGGTTTGAATGACAATAATCCAGTGGAATAATAACGGTATCTTAGCCCATCTCCCACAATTACAAATATTAATTTAAGAATATCAACCAAAATTTATATGTATTCAGGAAACAAGACTTGCAGAAAATAAACAATTCAAATTAAAACACTATCAAACTTTCAGAAAAGATAGAGAAATAGACAGAATAGCTAGTGGAGGGGTTGCTATTTTATGCAGAGCTTCAATACAAGTTGAGCAAATAGACCTCAAAACAGACATTGAAGCAATTGCTATAAGGACAGAATATCCGACTCCAATGAGTATTTGTAATGTATACGTACCTCCGAATAAAACCATCACCACGAACAACATCAAAAAACTTATGAAGCAACTCCCTAAGCCACGTGTTATTTTGGGCGACTTCAACGCGCATAATATACTATGGTGCTCACAGTTTAATAACTCGAGAGGTAAAATTATTGAAGATACACTACTCGATAGACTTAATCTACTAAATGATGGCTCACATACTTATATTTCATCGCGATCTGGAAACACAAGTATTTTAGATTTAGCATTTGCAGATTCTAGAATAGCTACAGAAATGATATGGGAAACAATACCAATTTTATTCAGCGATGGACATCTCCCCATAAAAATTTCATGCAAATATAACGACCCATATGAAAATAAAGAAAACGAGAACAAGAGCTGGAATTTCAACAACGCTAATTGGCAACTTTATGAAGAAACACTTGTAAATACTGTAATACCGAGTAACCTTGACGACATCAATACAACCATTGAAAATTTCACACACCAAGTGACAAAAGCTGCTGAAGCAACCATAGGCTATGAAAATGATAAAAAAATGAGAAATCAGGCTCCCTGGTGGAGCCCTGAATACGCAGAGGCGATTAAAAATCAAAAAACAGCCCTATACAAATTCAGGAAAAATAATAGTGCAGAAAATCTAATGGAACTAAAGAGGACCAGAGCTCAAAGCAAACTGACCATAAGAAGGAGTAAGAGACAATTATGGCAGAATTTTGTCACTTCAATAAACACAGACACCCCAACAAAAGACTCAAAGGCAAAGAAACCCCTAGAGATATCAATACGATTAGGATTAATGATAATATTATTACTGATCCAAAACAAATTGCAAACGAAATTGCTGAACACTACAAAAGAACATCAAGCAATGAGATTTACGATCCAGAGTTCATAAAAATCAAAAACAAAGCTGAGAATAGAGTATTAGATATTCAACAAGACTTGTCAAATCCCCTTAATAAAGAATTCAGCCTATGGGAAATGAATACAGCAATAGAGGAAATGAAGCTCAATTCTAGTCCAGGCCCAGATAACATTCCTTCGCAACTTATCAAAAAATTCCCCTTGAAAACCAGGGAATATCTATTACAGATATATAACCATATATGGACTTCACATTCGTTTCCTGATCTATGGAGAGAATCAATCATTATTCCGATAATAAAACAGAACAAAAACAAAACTGATCCGTCAAGTTATCGCCCCATATCATTGACAAACTGCTTATGCAAGATAATCGAAAAAATGATAGCTAGAAGACTGAACTGGTACCTGGAAAACAATAATCTGTTAGCACAGACACAAAATGGTTTCCGAAACGGAAGATCAACTTCAGATAATTTAGCAATCTCGACCTCAGAAATCCTACAGTCGTTCAAAAACAAACAACATTTTGTAGCTATTTTCTTTGATCTTGAAAAAGCATACGACACTACCTGGGAACTAAACATACTGGTGACATTAAAGAATTATAAAGTAGAAGGTAACTTACTCCACTTCATAAAAAATTTCTTAGACGAAAGATCCTTCAAAGTACGAGCCAACAATATTTACTCGGAAAAAATGGAACAACTTAACGGCATTCCACAGGGATCCACGCTGAGCGTTACATTGTTCCTAATAGCAATCAACAATATCGCAAACAGTATTTCCAGTCCTGTCAAATTTCTCTTATTCGCCGATGATTTAATAGTGTTCCACAGAAACAAAAACATTCAATTAATCCAGGAACAACTGCAAAGAACAGTGAGAAAATTGGAGGAATGGTCAACTAAATGCGGATTTCGGTTTTCACAATCCAAAACAAACGCGATCCATTTTAGCAGACACAAAAAAAGACATATTAATCCAACCATAATACTTAACCAAAAAAATATAGAGTTCGTGAGCCAAATTAAAACCCTGGGAATAATCCTGGATGGAAAAGTCACATTATAGGACTGAGCGGCGACTGTTGCAGAAAATTGAATATCCTCAAATCTTTATCATACCACGACTGGGGATCTGACAGGACTAACTTACATGTAATATACAAGACACTGATTAGAAGTAAACTTGATTACGGCGCGGTAGTATATGCCACAGCAAAAAAATCAAATTTGAGAATCCTGGACACAATACACCACACAGCATTGAGACTTATAACAGGTGCATTCAGAACAAGTCATGTTAAATCTCTCTATTGTGAGGCCTACGAACCCTCACTCTATGATAGAAGAAAACTCCTAACTCTGACGTACAACACAAAAATATCAAGCCAACCTTATCATCCTGTATTTAAATATATTATAAATCCCATGAATGCAAATAACACCAGATCTCATACTCCATACCAAAATCATATATACGAAATGATAAAATCAATAAATTATAATCCTCCTCCAGTACAACCTTACGGACCATCTCAATTCCCTCCCTGGTTTGTCGAAATACCTAATATAAATTATGATCTCCAAAAATACGATAAAAAATTTACTAATCACAATATTATTATAAACCACTATAAACAACTCGAAGAAGACAACAAAGAAAACCAGTTTATATTCACTGATGCGTCCAAAATAAACAATCAGGTGGGGCTAGCACTGATAATGCAAGGAAATACAATTTCATACCACCTACCAGACGAACTCAGCATTTATACTGCGGAGATGATAGCTATCCTCCACGCTCTTCAACATATAGAAGCAAAAAACAAAGAAAGAAGATCCCATTCAATATTTTCCGATTCCTTAAGCACTCTCCAATCCATCCAAAAGATTTTTCCCAAGCAACCCTTCACTAGAAATATACAAGATATCCTATACCAACTTTCCACCAAAGATGTAAACATAAACTTTATCTGGCTACCCTCCCATGTTGGAATACCTGGGAACGAAATGGCGGATGAAGCAGCAAAAAATGCAATCGAAAATGACACCAAAACCATACCTGTTGAGGCTAGAGATATTGTTTCAAGTATCAAGAACAAGATTAATGAAAAATGGAATCAGAGATGGCAATCCCTAAATACAAACAAATTACAGAGAATACAAGAAACGATAAAACCGTGGAAAAATATTAAAAATACAACCCGAAGAGATCAAGTGGTTTTCACCAGACTGAGAATAGGTCACTCGAAACTAACCCACGGAAACATATTACAAAAGACGAGCCCAGAAACCTGTATGGACTGTGATTCACAGATATCCATAGAACATATATTAATACGATGTAAAAAATATGAACAAAAGAGAAGGCAACACCAAATTCCCAACACGATTGAAGAAACCCTGAAAATGAATAATTTCTCATCCACTATAAAATACTTAAAAGATATCGAACTGTACAATGACATATAAACCTATATAATAATATGTATGTATAGCTAATACCCTGTGGGTGAAGCTTTTTTTTTTAATTAAAAAAAAATAAAAAATCAAATAACTTATTTTCAAAGAACAATTGATGGAAAAATATTGTTATATAGGCTTGATATAAAGTAAATATTTTGAAAGAGCGGTAAAAAAATGATTGTCTCAATCGGAAACTCAGCCATCAGTCAACATCTTAATTCAACTATTATTACTGCAGGCTGTGTGTATTTAGCTACTTGCTCTTTAAGATTGCTATCATAGCATCAATTTCGATGGAGGAACTTGTGATGTTATGCTCCTCTAGATATGAATACCATTCATTGTCGAATTCAGAAGATATTGAATCACATTCCCAGTTTAATGTACGTATTTATAAATGTTATGAGTGTTGAACTCGGTAGAATATTTTTGAAATTTATTCTTTGCAGAACGATTTTATTGATTGTAATGCATTCCACTATTGTTCAACATCAGGAATTTGAAAAACTGTGCACATCATGTCCACATATAATTTTTAGTGCACTTGTCACAGTATTCCATGAACTTTGCTGTTATTTTGTTGAGTATAGAGATAACATTCTGTACCAACATGAAATAAATTTAAAGCATTCATCACTCAGCAGGAAATATTTTTGGAATGTAATGTCAAGTCACTACTATCATAGAATTTCTCCAGATAGGATTGATTTATCAGCCTGATTGTTACAGGATTTTACAATTCTGGATCAGCAAATTCTGTTTCAGTATGGAGCCTGAAGTCCAATCTCTAATCATCTATATGCAATAGGAATGGCTTAATATGTCCGAATGATTGGAATGCCAAAGCAAGAACGTGATGTATTGATCGAAGCAAGACTGCCTTCAGCGTTTCAGGAAATAATTTGATTTAACTTGAATGAGAATGGGTCTGTCTGGCGGCAATTGGATCAACATCATCGTATCGATCAGTTGAATATTTTTTGTGAAACAATAGAATCATTACCATCAACATTTAGCGGTAATTACATAATTCATGGAGACTGCATTACTTATCCTCAGTTATATAAAATCACGAAAGTGGTATGATCAATCTGATTGTAAGCAGATTTTGATATTTCACTAGCTTGAATCTCACTAATCAGTTCAACAATATTTTGAATATGAATAACAGACTCTTGGATCTTGTATTAATTAATTTCAACTGCACAGTAACGCATGATTTAGTTCTCTTAGTATGTGAGGATACCCATCATCCCGCCCTTTGTATAAAATCCATTTTACATCTTACTAGAAAATCGCTCAAGATATCAGGTCGACCTAAATTTGTCTTTAAAAAAGCTAACCTTCTGATGCTGTATAAACTTCTCACGATTGTTGATTAATGAGGATTATACAGCTATGAAGATTTAGAATAACTTATGATACCTTCCATAGATGTATACCCAGGAATAGAGTGAAGAGGCATTAATATCCACCGTATTTATATAATTATGCTCTTAACTACCTCAGGAGTACCATAAATAACCCAACAAATAATCAAAACTACAATAAAATAGAAGTGTACACTTAGCTGTACCACAGGGCCTTTAGAACGGTGGCGTTGACGTCGACTGGCCTTGGTGGAGGCGTCGGGCCAAAGTTGGTCAGAGGAACGGCGTCAAGTTCAAATGTCCTGAGATGATCGTCAGGATCTAAAAGTCGGTACCCGCATTGCTGCGTGCCTGGCGGGAGATTAGTACCTCGCCTTAATATACTGGGCGATTTTCGTAACACGAGGTCACGACCGTAAATTCATGAAAAACTCCCAAATTGGGCTGCTTGATCGCGGACTTAGCTCCTTGACACTTCACACGACTGAAACTGATGCTGATTTGATTTTTCATTTCGCATGCGGTTTTGAACTTTGACGGTATCAAATAAAATCAATACAACTTTCTGTTCTCTTGTACTTTTCAGACTCGACTAAACTCTATTCATCCTTCTAAATCATTATTCAAAGAAAAAAGATCCTGTCATTGTCAAGTTTTATGGTCTTCCAAAAATTCATAAAAAAGATGTTCCCCTAAGACCTATTCTTAAATCAATAGGTTCAACAACATATGGATTAGCCAAATATTTGGATGGTTTGTTGAAGCTGTTGATTGGTCATTCTTCATCATATGTTAAGGATTCTCGACATTTTATGGACTTGATTAGTGATATGACATTGACAGATAATGATTTACTTGTCAGTTTTGACGTTTCATCTTTATTCACAGAAGTACCTTTGAAATTATTAGAAGATAATTTTTCATCTGATATTATCAAGCTTTTCAAACATTGTTTGACTTCTTGTTTTTTTATCTTCAATGATAATTTTTACTAGCAAATCGATTGTGTTACCATGGGTTCTCATATTTCTCCGTCTATTGCCAATTTTTACATGAAGAATTTTAAACAAAAAGCTTTGAGCACAGCTATGAAGAAACCCACTGTTTGGCTACGTTATGCTGATGAGGTTTTTGCTGTTTGGCTTCATGGTAGAGATGAATTAAATGTATTTTTGAATCATCTGAACATGCAACATGGGAACTGTTTTAAGTCAAGTAAACTGTCTCATGAAATCAAATTTTTAGATGATGCTTTCTTGAAGAATGGTTATAATAAAACACAGATCAAGAGAGCACTTAGACAGAATAATTCTATTCCTCCTGTTCAAGATTCAAATAATAAGAACAATGTTTGTTATAGTCCAAGAGCTGGCTACATGAAAAACCTTGTTATCGCTACATGGCTAATTCCTTTTGCAAAAGAATCTTTTTGTGGAGCCAAGTTTGAATCACCTTGTCTGCCAGCCCGAATCCGTAGCTTTTGCACATTTTGAACTTAATATTCTAATTCAAATTGCCAAGAGATTTTCTGTCAATTTTGATAGTCCAAGAGCCCGCTCGGAAATATTACCTACGATTCTTACGTATTCTAAACGATTTGTCGTGAAAACATTACTCTTGAAAGTCAACGGTGCCATTTTTAGTTCTGCCAGAAGCAATTAATATCAATTATTCATTATGTAAATTTATCGCACAAACTACCTTTACAAGTTTGACACTTGGAAATTACACTGGAATATGTATTTTTATGTGTAAAACAAGAAAAACTCACGGTGCCGTGTCTCATTCTGCCACAACTCCAGGCACCGTGGCTTCAAAGTGGTTGGAAATATCGATAAAGTACCTTTTTCTATAAGACGAAAGAGTCCCATACAAAAATTGTAGCCAGAGACCTGACGAATTCAAAGAACCAACGATGCCGACTTTCATGTTGCCAGAAATCCTCGGCACTGTGGATCAAAGCGGTTGCTCGCGCGGTCTATTTTCAATCTGAATAAAATTGGCATACATTTATTTTTGATGTAACAGTACCTTAAAAAGGAGAGTGTAAGGTGTAGTATTGAATGTTATTAGATATACTCCCATCCTATCATCTAAGAATGAGTCAATCTAGAGAGACTAAGTTTTTAGAATGAATGCATACCGATTCAATTCCGATGAACTGATAAAAGCAATCATCGAAGCATACCATTCAAAAAATTGAATTTAGTGAGCTTCATACTTACTTATACGAAGTATAACTGAGTATTGCGAAACCGACAAAATTCATATTTTGAGATTTTGATGAAAATATTCGTATAATGTTGAATTTTTGTATTTTAGACTGGCTTAGAATCTAGTTGTGCTCCTCGCAATGTGGTTGCAATCGTCTGTACCGGAACTGCACTTCACTTGAAACTTTTTTCAAATTTTCCGTATTAATCCAGAAAGATAAGCCGTGGGATACTGAAATTTAGTGTTTAAAATTGCTGTAGCATTTGAATGGTCATCTCTTATTATTGTACTAATCGATCGAACCGGAAGTGCACTCTATATAACACACTCCGAATTTTCCACATAAATTGAAGATAATCAAAAATTCTGGAACATTCAATTATTTGGTCCACAAAATTTCGAATCTAAGAATCGGTTTTGACACCATTATCTCAGATCGGGGAGCAATTGTATACACGTGTTTCGTCCTTATTAGTACTCGTCAGTACAGTATAGCCAAGATCCCAAGGTCAGGGCTTGGATCCCAAAGTGTTTAAACTCATATGGATAGATGAACTGCAAAAGTAAAAGCTATATGCAGCGCCATCTATAAACTTTGTCACAATTAATTTGTGACCTCTATTTTATTCACATGCCTTAACTGGCTTCATGCTGAATATATGGCGCTGCATATAGTTTTCACTTTTGCAGTCCATCCATCCATATGAGTTTAAACACTCTGGGATACAAGCCCTGACTATCTTTGGCTCTTCGCTATACTGTACTGACGAGTCCTAATAAGGACAAAACACGTGTATACAGTTGCTCCCCGATCTGAGATAATGGTTTCAAAACCGATTCTCAGACTTAAAATTTTGTGGAACAAATAATTGAATGTTTCAGAATTTTTGATTGTTTTCAATTTATGTGGAAAATTCGAAGTGTCTGTTACATAGAGTGCACTTTTGGTTCAGTCGATTGATACGATAATAAGAGATAACCATTCAAATGCTACAGCAGTTTTAAATACTGAATCTCAGTATCCCACAGCTAATCTTTTTGGATTAATGCGGAAAATTGAAAAAAAAATCCAAGTAAAGTGCAGTTCCGGTACAGACGATTACAACCCCATTGCGAGGAGCACAACTAGATCCTAAGCCAGTAAAAAATACAGAAATTCAACATTATACGAATATTTTCACCAAAAATACAGAAATTTATCATTATACGAATATTTTCATCAAAATCTCGAAATGTGAATTTTGTCGGTTTCACAATACTTACTTGTACTTTTTACAAGTAAGTATAAAGCTCACTCAATCCAATTTTTTCATTGGTATGCTTCGATGATTGATTGATTTCATTTATTTATACATTTGTTCTCTGATTGCTTTAATCAGTTTACCGGTTTTGATACGGTATGCATTTATTCTGAGAACTTTGTTACTCTAGATTAATTCATTCTTAGATGATAGGATGGAAGTATATTGAATATTATTCCATACTACACCTTACACTCTTCCTTTCAAGGTACTGTTGCATCAAAAATAAAACTATGCAAATTTTATTCAGACTGAAAATAGGCCGCGCGAGCAACCGCTTTGATCCACGGTGCCGAGGACTTCTGGCAACATGAGAGTCGGCATCGTTGGTTCTTTGAATTCGTCAGGTCTCTGGATACAATTTTTGTATAGGACTTTTTCGTCTAACAGAAAAAGGTACTTTATCGATATTTCCAACCACTTTGAGGCCACGGTGCCGGGGGCTGTGGCAGAATGAGACACGGCACCGTAAGTTTTTTCTGTTTTACACAGAAAAATACATGTTCCAGTGTAATTTCCAAGTGTCTTACATAAAAAGGTAGTTTGTGCGTTAAATTCACATAATAAATAATTAATATTAATTGCTTCTGGCAGAATTGAAAATGGCACCGTTGACTTTTAAGGGTAATGTTTTCACGACAAATCGTTTAGAATACGTAACAATGCCATTCACAACATAGTTTCCTTGGTTACCAACAACTCGTACTACTGCCGTCAAACTGACATTCACAAAAGAAAAAGTATCCATGAAAAATTCACTATATTTTACTGAGATTGGTACGATCGAAAATAAAATATTGTAAGACACACGTGTAAAAATTTTCTGATGCACTCATGTGCACTTAATCTAAGAGCTGGCTACATAAAAAAGCTTGTCATCGCTACTTAGCTCATTCTTATTATGAAAGGATTCTTTTATGTAGGCAAGTTCAAATCGTCTTGTCTGCTAGCGAGATCCCGTGGTTAATAGTAGGGATTGATGGTGAAATAAGTGAAGTTTCGATATTAATTTTTTTATAAGATACATGTATTATAATTATGAAAGTAGCTTCTATTTATTCTTGAGAAACACGGTGAATTGTTGACTGTTTGCTTGTGGCTAAAGTGGTGGCAATCAGCGCGAAATTGGAGTAGAATTTCAAATGGAAAAATTATCACATAAATTGATGCCGATTGATTGAATATCATATTTATATATTAGAATAGTTATATGCAAAATGGCAAACAAGAAAATAGTGGCTTAATTCACGGCTGACAGATATAAAAAGTGCGCTTGTGCTGAAGCATTCACACCCGAACAGAAAATATTTTCTTTTTGAATGATAACATTCTTTTCATGTTCACCAAATAAATATGATATACAGAAGTGACGTTTGATAGGTTTGACGTGCTACATAGATGTGAAATTTTTCTTTTTTAAATGTCAGTTTGACGGCAGTAGTAATTGGTAACTGAGGGGACGATATTGTGAATGGCATTGTTTTCGTCAAAATTGACAGAATTTTTTTCGGCAATTTGAATTAAAATATCAAGTTCAAAATATCCAAAAGCTACAGATTGGAGCTGGCAGACATCAAGACGATTTGAACTTGGCCCCACGAAAAGATCCGCGATTACAAGGTTTTTTATGTAGCCAGCTCTCCGTCTATTACGTTGCCATACGTAGCTAATATAACTGATAAAATTGGAAGACTTTTACATAAATATGACATAAAAACATCTTACACTTCCAATTTGAAAATTCGAAATCTTACTGGTAATGTTGAAGACAGATTTCCTCTACAGTATCCAGGAATATACAAAATTTCCTGCCAATGTGGCAAAGTATATATTGGACGAACCAAGAGGACTGTGGAAACAAGACTAAAAGAGCATTCTCGTCATATTGGATTGACCCACCCAGAAAAATCTGCAGTTGCTGAGCATGCCATTCAAGAAATACATGGCATTGACTTCAAGAATACAAAGCTTTTGGCTAAGGAGAACAATTGGTTAAAGAGGCTAATAAGAGAAGCAATAGAAATTAAAAAATCACCCAATAATTTGAGTTTGAATACTGGTTATGAACTCAATCGATCGTGGTTACCAGTCATTTGTTCACAATTTCAAGTTATTTTTGTCTATTAATCTACTTGCAAGAGTTACTTCAACATCACCTCCTGAAGATCTGTGGATGGTTCAGTTATGTGCCGAACCAAAAAGAGTAGATCCAGATTGACTTAGAACCAGATGGAGCTGACTATTTCCCTATTCAGACCTTCATTTCCATCTCCTGAACACCCGTGGACTAGTGTTTCATTAAGACAAGATTTCTTGTTTTGATGACCATTTCTTGTCTTGTCTTGATTTTCAAGACAAGAAAATAAATATTTCTTGTCTTGCCCATTTCTTGACGACGCATTTCTTGTCTTGTTTCAAGAATTCTTGATACTTCTTGATCTTGACTTTTAGGGGAAATCCCCTTTCTCCATTGTTTTATCCAATCTGAACACTCAGTTTAGCGTTAGTATCTACCCTTTATTCTCCCTGTCAGTTATGTTATGAATCGATTCTAGCAACGTTTTCCAAGATTGCCACTTATAGAAATGAATGAAAAGTCTGTTATTTTCATGTTTGAATCAGTATTTGCAGTTATTATTGTTATATGATATAGCAATGTTGCTAAGAATTAACAACTTTCTTAGAGTATTGGGGATTCTACCAATACATTTCTCTTCTACATAAACGATTTAATCACCGGAAACTGACGAATTATGCTTTCGATATGTATCTTATATTTGTTTTAAAAATCATAGTTACCGATATTTGAAAGTTGGTATGATACTCCTAAATTCATGAAACAGTGATGAAACTGGCCATGAAATTTATTGTCGGCAGAAAACTGTGATGACCACAGCAGATTTCAATATTTTAATAATAGAATAATAAATATGCGGATTTGAATAATTAATTGTCAAGATATCAAGATTTCTTGACAAGAAGTCTTGATTCTTGATAGTACGTTCTTGTCTTGTCTTGGAAAATGAAAAACACTTCTTGTCTTGGTCTTGTCTTGATTCCAAGACAAGATCAAGACAAGATCAAGACTATTTCTTGATTCTTGTGAAACACTACCGTGGACATTGAATTATATGCTCAATCGCAGACAGAGCTCTACGATCCTAGGAGTTGATATTTTTTCTAGTCATTTTTTGTTTTTTGTTGTCTTGACAATTTTTGTTTATTCATTCATTATATTTTCACACTTGAGAAAGGCAGCACTTTGCTGTTGAAATGTTGTGTTTCTAACCATTTTTATATACAGAACTTCACCAAATAAAACATGTTTATTGAAAAAGAAACAGTTCCCATCCTATTTATTCCAGCTGATACGAGAGAGAAGAGAGAGGAGAGGAGGGCAGGAAGAGTTATTAGGGCTAAGGACTCTTATTGTGAGCATCATGTTATTTTATTGTGATTATATTTTGTGATGTGTTGTGTTAAATGTGATATTTTTGTGATTTTGAGTTCTGAATAGAAATAATTTTACTCTGAATAGCGCCCTGTCCGCTACTGACTCCTACGGCAACTATTTCAACCAAACTCAAAAACTTCTGGACTTGTCCGAACGATAACTCAATTGAAAATTATTTATCGATCTGTCAAACGACAATAACAAACTTCATGTGGCTGAAATACCTAATTTATGTGGAATAATAATGTTATAAAGTATAAATGTTACCAAAAGAAATGGATAACAGTCTATGGGTCAGTTTCACTAACGCTAGTTAAATTCATCTAAAGGTTATTTTATACGAAAACTATTGTTGACACCATTGTAACTATAGTTACTCACTCAAAATAACCACTAGATAAATTTAACTGAGTTTGGTGAAGCCGGACCTAAGATATGAAAAATATAGAATGGAGGTGAGGTGCGGAATTGGAACATGTCTTCTTTGAGAAATGGAATCAATCAAATTGATATGAATCCAAACTAGTCGGAATGACTGCAATGACTCGCATCTTTTGATTTGAAGAGGAGAATCGAAACAAAAAAATTCAAATAATATAGATAATTGTGATTATGTCAACGATTTTAATATATTTTACGCACCAGTACGCATCGGGAAAAATGAAGTTTGCCAGTCTGGAGAAGTCGAAGCTGGCTGAGTACTTCATCGAGAGCCCTAAGGTCATCTATTTCCAAGTGCAAAGAATAGAAATGGTGGGCTATGTTACTCTTAGAAGCTTCGGCTTTCCAATTGAAGAGCAAAATGTCTCCAGAAATAAACTTGGGAACCTAGCTGAAATCACAGAATATCGGCAAGAGGGATCCGTGTCATCACTGAATGAAATACAGGGATACAGCAAGATGACTTCGTCCTGAAATCGATCAGAGAGTGGAAGAAGACCGGTCAGATGTCGAACGGTGCTGCAGGGCTTGTGGACGCTGTAAATCAAGAAAGGGGCTCAATACTCCCCAGCATGTTAAGTTGCATCGATACGAAAGACAGTACTCGTTCAAGAAGATGCCTCTCACTTAAGGCGAGAATATTCAAGCTGTCAGCAGTAGAAGAAAGGTCCGACATAAAATGCAAGCAAGTAGTCCCCGATTCCAACAAGACAATTTGATGTGGCTCTCAAACTTCCAAAGGGAAAGGAGCAAGTTGCATAAAAACTGAAGGGTACCTGAGTGACGTACACTGGATACGGAGAGTTAGGAATGGAAGCCCGAACATCATTCGCCAATCAACCAACCAAGAAGGGAAAGCAATGTCACAAATGTGAAGAGCCTCAAGACATTATTTCAAATTAATGTTCTGTTTAGTTATTATTTCATTCAATGATCCATTATGATTATGAATCCTAGTTAGCATTGGCCAACAATCTAGTTAGTCTTCAATTATCAGACATGTGAATGCTAGTCCATCGTTACTAGATGTTCGGTTGTCGGACATTTTAATACTAGTTCATTATTATTCAACTGTCAGACATTTGAATGTTGGCCCATTGTTGGAGTAGGATATACTAAACGCGTAAGCTAGCGAGAGAGAAATCATTCGGTAAGAATAACTATGAGCAATATTGGTGTACAAATGTCATCATTTTTTGACGTCTGTAGAAAAGTATTTTCCTCGTTATGTGTTATTATTATTCAATCACAATAAAATTTGTGACAATTTGTATTACTAAAATGGTATTTACTCGGTTTCTGTTTGTCTATTCTGTACCAATTTTGCAATCGATTTCAAATCAACTTTCCGATGCGTTAGAGACTTGGAACTCAGAATTGGATAACAAAGCAATTTAATTTGCTTTTTTGTGTAACTGTTTGTCTGTGATTTTGTAATTGAAGTTTCAGGCACTCCCGAGCTAACAAGCGAGTTCAAACATTCATGAAAGCTCAATTCCCGATGAGAATACAATATTCAATGCTTTTGTAGTACATTTCAGCTCTTGTTAATATTAATATAATAGCATGGAGTCAAGTATACTTTGTGACGAACAACTAGCAGGTTGCGCGCTTTGTTGGTTGTGTGAAGTGGGCTGGCCAACATCAAATAATGTGAACAATTCTACATACGTTAGTGCTTCGTTAGTGTCCTTAATTGTCTTCAAACTTCACGCTAGAAGGCCATAGGTATATAGATTTTTGGGAAAAATACAGATGTTATATTTTGGTGCATAAGTAATGCTCTTTTCTGCTTCTTGTAGTTTTTCAAATCACTTATTACTCTATGTGGCAATAGAAAATGTTTTGCCTGGGCCTGTTAGCTTCAAGACAGTAGATCATTTGATTCAATACCTACATTTACAGTTTTGAGTTGGTAACTTATACCGAAATTATTTTTCACATTCAAGTGTATCCATTTGAAAAATGTAATGGTCTGAGAAGATTATTTTTGATAATATTTTTTACTTGTACTAAGTACAAGAAAATATTGTGAAACCGACAAAATTCACCTATCAAGATTTTGATGCAAATATCCGTTCTGAGCATGTCTGAATCCATTTTGAATAATTTTGGCTTGATTTCGGTACGTATGTGCGTGCGTGCATTCGTGCGTGCGTAATTCGCAAATCTTAAAACTTAAAACTGGTTGAACATATAATGTAGAAATTTTGTATTTAAGACTGGTATAGGATCTAGTTGTGCACCTCGCATTATGGTTCCAATCGTCTGTACCAGAAGTGCACTTTACTTGTAAGTTCTTTCGAATTTTTCCAATAAATCCAGAATGATTAACCGTAAGATGTTGAAATTCATTATTTGAACTTAATGTTTTATGAGAATGGTTATCAGCTATTTTTGTATGAATCGGTCAGGCAGAAGTGTACTTTACTGGAACATTTTTCTGAATCTTTTGCATAAATCTAGAATGATCAGCCATAGCATATTAAAATTTTGTGTTCGAACTTGTTGTAGCATCAAAATAGTTATCTACTATTTTTGAATCAATTGACTGAGCCGGAAGTTCAGTTTATAAGTATAACAGACATTCAGAGTTTGCCGTATAAAACAATCAGTTTAATTGAAATGAAAAGGTGGGCAATATAAAACAATCAGTTTAATTGAAATGAAAAGGTGAGCAATGGTAATCTTTTGTTAATTTTTTGATTTTGTTGGACATTTTACATGTCAAATTATTATTAACTAGTGGTATGTAAGGTGCCTTAGGCGCCCGTTGAAAGGTGATGGGTCGTCAGTCAAATGGAAGATATTGTAATGAATTTAGGTCTATAAATTAGTCAATTCGACTTTACCGGTGCTTAGAATTATTGTGGGAATATTTTACCTCAAGAAATAGAAGCGAATATATTTGTTGTCCAGAAAGTTGCTGGCACCTTCTAGCGTTTTTCTAGAAACGCCTGGACGTTGCGGGAAGAACGTTATTACGTAAAATTTGAATGATAGGTTTAAAATAACTCTAAAAATTCTACGCAACTGTAGCTCAGATTCAGGGAAATAATCGGGTGGAATAAGGCTAGCTTCAACAAAAGAAGAATATGCAATAAAATATAGGTGAATAAATAAATAGTAGGGTGCCACGTAGTTGAACTTATTTTTCCCAAGGTACTCAACCACGAAAATACCTGAAACTAAGGTGTTGAAAGGAATAATTGGGAAATAGGAGAATAGATGTCAATATTCTGTTCGTCAGCGTCAATCTGGTTGCTGACTCCCAAATAATTTAATATAACTCAAACAGCAACTTACCTCGAGCTTACTGAGAGAAATTACGCTCTCTTCTACACCGCTGATAAGAAAAGTGTGGGCAATTTTCAGTCAATAACAAAGATAATATCTACCCAAAATAAATTAATTTAATTAAATGAATAATTTGAACAACGCACCTAGTAGTGCAAAATAAAAATAAATGAATATAAAGTAATTGAAATAAACTATTTCAAATTACGCGCCTAAATAACGCAAAAAAACAAATAAATGAACGTAAATAGTAGGCCTTACAATGCCCTACGCCTAAGTAGCGCAAAAATAAAATAAATAAATGTAAATAAGTTAGGTTAGAGCCCTCGACGTTGCACAAAAAAAGTACCAAAAAAAAGTAAATGAAAATGCGGAACAACTCGCGCGTACGTCTATGAGTATACAAAAAAAAACAACAACAATAAATTTGGCCCTCCTTCGATCGAATCGAGTTCACAGCGAAGTATACCACATAAGCGTAAAAAAAAAGAAAACAAACTACTTCGTCGACTGACCCTATACAATTTACAAAAATAACAGCGTGGTCCAAATGACCACGCAAAAAAAAGCAGTAAACAAAAGTAAATTAGATTCAGCCGTGTAGGGCGGTTTGGCCACCCAAAGTGGATAAGTAATAATAGGAAAAAAAATATCGGCAGTCCGAATAAGAAAAAAACAAAACCACAAACGTAATGCCACTCAGCTGTCACTTCCGGTTGGTTGCTGGAGCTCGTTGACCTCTATTGGTCTGTCACACCAAGATGGACGCCTCAAACAGATATTTCCCGGTCTGGACTGGCTCAGGAAATCTGGTGATGTCACACCAGGGTCAAAGGTTGGATAAGAGGGTGCCTAGGTGGTATCAGGCACTCCGTAGCCGAGATATTGGTCCAAAGTAGTTCAACTACGCTCGCAGATGGTCGGCGCAAAGAAAGCGATAAAGTGCACGAAAATTTTGTAATCTTCCAACAATGGAGATGCTTGCGGAACAACACAAAACTGCACCAAGTGCCAATAATGTTCCGCGAAGCAAAGAAAAGCTAGTTTTTATCCCTCCTAGAGGATTGCACAAGGCAATATACAAAAAGCGATTCTTAAAAAAATTTCAATGAACAAAAAGTACTATGGTAGTTGAAGACCAACTGTAGACTGACGACTTCAGTTAAGTCGATTCCGGACGACCGGACTTAATTGAGAAAAAAACCGTTTTTCATTAAAACCAAAAAAACTACCGGATTGGCTGACGCTAAATAAATAGAAGGGAGGAGACAGACAGACAAACCTGGCGGAAAGTGACTTAAGTATCGACAAAGTAAGAAGAAAGTAGGAGAGAAAGGGGCAGGACGAATTGAGCGGGAACGAAATGAATTCAAACATTCTCTAGGCACTGTCATTACCGCGCAAGCGCCTGCGACGGTCGCAGAAGATCCGCGCGATAAATTTACAATCAAAACAAAGACACATGTTTATTAATTAAAACTAACCTCGGAATCTATGGCAAACTATATAAAATAAAATGTAAGTAGTAGAAAAAATTATAAATCAAACTAAGTTATACTAATTCTATATTTTCAGGATTGAAGCGACTACTAAATAAAACAGAAATAATATATTGAACTGGAAAAATAAAAATTTAAATATATATATATATATATATATATATATATATATATATATATATATATATATATATATATATATATATATATATATATATATATATATATATATATATATATATATATATAATATATATATATATATATATATATATATATATATATATATATATATATATATATATATATACTATTTATTCTTATGATTTATTAAAATAATAAATTAGATAACTAACACTATTTCTAATAACTAATTCTGATTCAAATTGAAGATTATTATACACTACACTTATATATATATATATATATATATATATATATATATATATATATATATATATATATATATATATATATATATATATATATATATATATATATATATATATATATATATATATATATATATATATATATATATATATATATATATATATATATATAAGTGTAGTGTATAATAATCTTCAGTTTGAATCAGAATTAGTTATTAGAAATAGTGTTAGTTATCTAATTTATTATTTTAATAAATCATAAGAATAAATAGTAGTGTTTGGTGACTTTTGCTCCCTGAATTGAAATAAATAACGTTACAATTGGTGATCAGGTGTGAAGTTTTCAATTCAAATGAATAAAATGGCGTCAAAGACAGTAAAATTGAGTGAATTAAAAGTGGTTGATCTCTAGAATGAGCTAGAAGAACGAGAATTGGAGACAACAGGAACCAAGACCGTCCTCCAACAACGACTCCGACAAGCTTTGGAAAATGCTGGTGAGAATCCTAATGAATTTATTCCGTGTGGCATATTCGATTTCGGGAAAATGGAATGAAGGTTAATGGAGAATTCTAGAAAATTGGAAGAAGAATTGACAGAGATTACAGAAAATTCTAGAACATTCGAAGAAAAATTAAATGAGAATTGTAGAACATTGAGGGAAGAATTGCTAGGAAATTTCAGAACCTTGAAACAGAGAGTGGAAGAAAAATTGGAAGAGAGTTCTAGAAAAGCAGAAGAGGATTTGAAGAACTTAAGGGAAGATTATGAGAAGAAAATACAGGAATTGGAAAAAAAAATCTTAAAGATGACTTTATTACCAATATCAGAATCTGTTGCATGTGAAGCGGGCAATGTAAGGGTAATAAAAGAAGAGAATAAAGCTAAAATCCACATTAAGACACCGGAATTTGATGGGAAGACATCGTGGCCGATTTACGTTAAACAATTCGAAGCTGTTGCGAAGGCATATGGATGGTCATCTGCAGATAAGGCCACAGCATTGACCGTCTCATTGCGGGAAGAAGCCATGAATGTTCTTCAAACATTAAAAGAAGAAGAACAAGGTGACTATGACCAACTGATCAAGCGGTTGGAGATGCGCTATGGCAACGCGCACCTCAAATAGGTATATCAGACGCTAGTAACGTGGGAAATGGTGGCGTCCTTTCTCAAGTACAAGATGGGCAAGTTGAAGTATTAGCCTATTCCAGTAAGACATTATCGAGACCAAAAAGAAATTATTGCGTTACCCGAAAGGAGTTATTGGCAGTCGCAAAAGTCGGTAGAACACTTCTACAAGTATTTGTATGGCCAGAAGCTCCTAATCAGAACTGATCATGCTGCTTTAAAATGGTTGCTGCAATTCAAGAATCCTAAAGGACAATTGGCCAGGTGGATTGAAAGATTGCAGCAGTATGACTTTGTAATCGAACATCGACCAGGAACCACCCATCGCAATGCCGATGCATTGTCAAGAAGACTGAGCCATAAAGACTGCAAACACTGTTGTCGCTTGGAAGAAAAACTTATTTCCGTCAAGAAAAGAACAGTAGTCGATGAGAGATGGCAACCAGAAGAGTTACGCAAAGACCAGGAGAATGATCCGGATTTGAAAATTGTACTGAAGTGGGAAAATGATAATGTTAGACCAGCTTGGGAAGATGTTGCACAACACTCTCGGAATGTAAAATCGTATTGGGCGCAGTGAAATTCCATCGTGGTTGAAGAGGGCCTCCTGACACGCATCGTAGAGAGTACGGACAGAAATGAGAGCAGGACGCAGTTGATAATCCCTGGAAACAGAGTACCGGAAGTACTGAGAGAAATTCATGATGAAGAAATTCATGATGAAGCTGGTGGAGGGAACTTAAGAATCAGTTTAACATTGGAAAAATCACGCCAGCGATTTTACTGGATGAATTTTAAGGAGGATGTTAAAGAGTGGTGTGGAAAATGCGTGGTCTGCGCCAGTAGTAACGGTCCACAAAGAGAAAGAAGAGCTCCAATGCGTCAGTATAATGTGGGAAGTCCTTTCGAGCGCATTGCAATCGATGTGGCCGGACCGTTTCCAGAAACTAACAACGTAAATAAATACATAATCGCTGTGATGGACTACTTCAGTGAATGGAGGAAGGCGTATGCTCTACCCAACCAGGAAGCTTTCACTGTCGCCGAAGTTTTGGTGTAAGAATGGATCTGTCGATTTGGAGTACCTCGAGAACTTCATTCGGACCAGGGAAGAAATTTTGAGTCAGCCGTCTTCCAAAACATTTGTAAAATCCTGGGAATCCACAAAACCAGGACCACTGCATTACATCCGCAGTCTAATGGCATGGTTGAACGGATGAACAGAACAATCAATCGATATCTGGCAAAGGTTGTCTCCGACCATCAGCGAGACTGGGACCAATACCTTTATCTGTTTCTGTTAGCATACCGTTTAGCAGTACACGAAACAACTGGGCAGACACCTGCGAACATCTTATTTGGACGAGAGTTGCGCTTGTCATGCGACCTGATATTTGGTAGTGAACCAGGTGAAGATCTAGCAGGAGAAGACTACGTTACCAACCTCCGAAGAAGAATGGACGACATTTATGGCTGAGTTCGTTCAAACATCAAAAATGCCAGCGATCGAATGAAGGAAAATTATGACATCAAGGCCGAGAAAGGTGGTTATCAACCCGAGGATTTTATAACCCCCAGAAGCGCCGAGGGTCGTCACCAAAACTTCAGCGGAACTTGAAAGGTCCATATGAAGTGATGAAGAGAATTAATGCCGTCGTCTACCGGATACGTAAAACTCCAAACGGAAAGCTGAGAGTCGTCCACTTTAATCGGCTAGCCTTATTCGCCGGCGATAACCATGAAGACCGACATTGAGCCACGGTTCAACGAATTGTTAAGCAAGAACCAACCTTTGAAGAGTTCATAAGACGAATAATGGACGGCCCATCGACTGCTACTTCTACACAACATCCCGATGTACCAAGGGTGACCAATGCAGATTCCGAAATGACTCTTCTGAAATTCGTGAAGAACCGTTTCGGGACGAAACAGTCCTAAGGAGGAGGCAGTGTAACGAATTTTGGTCTATAAATTAGTCATTTCGGCTTTACCGGTGTTAAGAATTATTGTGGGAATATTTCACCTCAAAAAATAGAAGCGAATATATTTGTTTTCCAGAAAATTGCTGGCACCTTCTAGAGCTTTTCTAGAAATGCCTGGACGTTTGCGGGAAGAACGTAGTTGGGAGAGACTTGAGATATATATACGACTGACAGCAAGAAGCATTATTGATTTTTGGCTCAGTGACCTTATGCTATGGATTAAAATAAATTGTGTTATTCAAAATAAATCAACATTGACAAATAATTAAAGTTAAGTTATAGTGTATTGTATAATTATCTTCAGTTTTAACTAGAATCAGTTATCAAAAATAATGTTAGTTATCTGATTTATCATTTTAATGAATCATAAGAATAAATAGTAGTGTTTAGTGACTTTCGCTCCCTTGATAAAAATAAATAACGTTACAATATGTTCAGCACATAACCAAAATAAAATACCTTGAATATGAATGATAATGCTTTGGGCAAGTAATGTTGATGAAAAGTTACGGAGTCAGTGAATCAGTGATGAGCGTGAATATATGTTGCCAATTGGTTGCCAAGTACTTCCACAATCGCAGATTCATATGAAAATAGAAGATATGTTCAGCACATAACATGAAATATCTTGAATATGAAAGATGATGATTTGGCAAAATAATATTGATGAAATGGTTACCTGTATACTAAAAATCTGACGTGAACATCACGTGATTTACTTGTACATCATTGGATATATATATATATATATGTACAATACGATTTGATTTTGTGTTTGACCATATATATCATTGGATATAAATATATATATATATATATATATATATATATATATATATATATATATATATATATATATATATATATATATATATATATATATATATATAATCAAACACAAAATCTCATCGTTCTACAGTTAATCGTTTTGGATTTACACAAAAGATTCTAAGAATCTGTCAAGTAGAATGCGCTTTCAGCCAAGTCAGTTGCTATGGAAACAGTAGGCCATTATTCTTTCACTACAGCATTCCTAAATACTGATTTCAAAAATTCTACGACTACAAACACAACTGAATTTATGCGCAAAACTAAAAAATAAATTCCTCCTGAAGTGCACTTCTAGTTCAGTCTATTGTTATGAGAATAGTAGGCAATAATTCAGATGCTACAGCAGACTGAAATACAAAAATTTCAATATTCTACACCTGATCGTTTCGAATTGATGCGAGAAATTCCATAAGACTGTCAAGTAAAGTGCACTTCCTGCTTGGTGGATCTCAATAAAAATGGGATATGAGCATCTGGACAGTGTAATCATCCTAAATACTGAATTCTAAGAATCTACGTTCAATCGTTTTGGATTTATGCGGGAAATTCAAAAAATGTTTCGAATAAAGTGCTCTTCCGGCTTGGTCGATAGCAATCATAATACAAGGTGTATAACTAGATATTTTAAAAGTGCCTAATACAAAATTTTAATATTTTACGACTGATTGCTTAGAATTTATGCGGAAAATTCAAAGAGTCTGTCATATAAAGTGCAATTCCGGCATAGCCGATTGCTATGAGAATTGAAGATGATCATTGAAATGCTACAGCAATTTCAAATGCTAAATTCCAGTATCCTATGGCTGAACATTCTGAGTTTATGCGGAAAATCAGAAAAATGTTAAAGGTAAAGTGCACTTCCGGTTTAGCCGATCGCAATCATAATGCAAGATGTACAATAAGATGTTATAGAAGTTCTTTATACAAAATTTCAATGTGCTATGACGAATCATTCCATATTTATGCAAAAAATTCAAAAAAAGTCTCAAGTATAGTGCACTTCTGGCTTGGCCGATTCATACGAAAATAGCAGATGACTATTTTGATACAACATCAAGTTCAAATACTGAATTTCAATATCCTACAGTTGATCACTCTGGATTTATTAGAAAAATTCGAAAAAAGTTTCAAATAAAGTGCACTTCCAATTCAGGCGATTGAAACAACCATAATGCGAAGTGCACAAATAGACTCTATTCCAGTCTTAAATACAAAATTTTAACATTATACGTTAAACCTGTTTTGAGTTTTGCGAGTTAGGCACGCACGAACGCACGCATGCACGAACATACGTACCGACATCAAGCAAAAAATAGTCAAAATGGATGAAACTTAGTACAAGTAAGTAAAAAAAAAAAACGAGTGTGCTTTAGACCACACAACTGAGGTAAAACTTCTTTAGCTCCATCCATATGTATATATATATACATTTATGTTTATATATGTACATATATATATACATATACATGTACATACATATACATATATTTTCTACTAATTTCTACAAATATTTAAATCTATTATCGGCTTTTATTGATAAATTAATATTCTTGAATAATTTTTATTATTTATTTATTATTTTCATTATCGGATACATGAATAATTACTGTGGTTGATTGTAAGACCGAGACAATGGGCTTCTCTCTTGCTCCTACAGTGTGATACAGGCAATAAGCCGGCACTGTGCTTAGATACACGAAATGTAATGGGCTATGTGAGGAAGAGAGAAAGAAAATGTGCGCGCGCACCACTCTCTCTCTCTTGTCCCTACAGTTACATACGAAACGTAACTCTCTCTTTCCATCTTTACTAACATGTAACTCCATATCTCTCTCTTTCAACTTCCGTTCGCCTCGCCCGATCACATTTTTCGTAACGCTCTCGTCATGCATTCGCCAGCTTACTCCCCAAGCCAAGCGTGCCTAAAGAAATTTTACTTCAAAAAATATATATAAGAAGTTTCTGCACTCAAATGAGATTGGAATTTGGTACCTATCGAGTCGTAGTCCAATGTTCTATCTCTGAGCCATGGACTGCTCAAACAATTTATTGCTGTAATTCAGTTATATAACTTTATCTATCTTAGAGCGTTATAGAACCAATGAATCTGTGATGAGCGTAAATATATTTTAAGATAGTATATCATGTAACAAGGACTGGACGACTGTCATTTTTGTCTACGAAAAATTTGGCTGCACTCCGTAAAGACAAGAGCAAAGCCCGGGACTAAGGCGAGGGCGAAGAACGAGGCGAAGGTAAGGGCGAAACTCGAGGCGAAGCACTAGGCGAAGACGAGGGTAAAGCCCAAGACGTATCATCGTGCAGCCAAATTTGTCCGTGACAATAATGAGAGTCGTTTAGTGCCCATGTTGCATACGATATTTTTTGTAACAAGTGCACCGAAGTATTTCCATAACTGAGCTTTTTGAATAAATTCAGATGCATTGGAAATATCTCATCAGTTTGACAAACAAATTTTTGCAATTGCGATCATATTACAGTAAACTTATTCAATGAAACGTAACTTACATGATTTATTTTATTGATTGATATCTTTCACATTTTCTGTGCTATCCCGTTCACAATCAATGCACACACTATCACGAACACTTTCTATGATATAAATTGCTTTCAAATATAGATTTGACATGTACAAATAAAATTAAAAAAATTCCAACGGCATCCATGATCCACAATTTATTTATTTTTATTCAGGGGAGAAAAATATTCATTAATTACCTGTCAACTGAGAACTAATGAAAAATGTTACCATGACTTGGAATAGAGAAATTTCGGAGCAGAATTCAGCTCAGTGATAAAGTACTTTCGGTGTACGTGTTACAAAAAATTATATTAGTTATAATCTGGAGTGACATCAAACTTCATTGAACAAATTTGTGTATATATCAAATGATGTACAAGTAAGTCACGTGATGTTCACTTCAGATTTTTTAGTTTTCAATTTACATGCACTGCAGTCTCGTTCACAATCAGATAAATCGATTCAAACATTTTAAGTTAATTTAATTCACGTAGGTCAGCTCTTAACCATGAGACATGTTGCGTCGACATCCTAATACACGATAATATATCATTATGTGAATTATTTAGATCCATTATTTGATCTGTCTTGACAAGGACCAATCTAATTCTACAAGATAACACTTACAATACAGACCTTACATGTGTTTCGAACATTGTTTGAGATGGAACTACCACATGCCTAACCCCTATAAGTCCCAGATCATGTTATGCCGTTCACATTGTAAGATAATTCATGTTTCATATAATATCATACATCTTTGTCTCAACTAAGTACCCGAGTAGGAGCTTTACAATCGTAACTTGGTAATAACGTTGCACTTGTGGTGTATGCCATTTTTGCTGAGGTAATCGTATTAAATGTCTAGACATATTAACAATTCACTTGGAATATTAACAGCCGAAAGTTCATATTGCTGCATATTCTTCAATCTTTGTTTCTCACTAATGAAAAAATGATTAACCTATTTATTAGCCATTACGTTTGTTCAATCTAAATATTCTGATCTAACATGTCCAATCGAAGCTTTACTCATTGATTATTGGGATGAATTATGTGATGAATGGTAATTATTCAACATACAAATAGAATAACGAGACCAAATTATGCAACCTGAACTTATGGAACAGAGAGTTATACATTGTCACGTATTCAAATTAAAGCTGCATTCAATCTATTATCTTCATCGAATTTCAGTGTGATTCCAGAGAGCAGATGTCATAATGTGGGACAAACATAAAATCAATGAGATCAGTTCTATCCGGGTTGACCCTAGCTAGCTCGGTGGAGACGGCGTGCGGTCCACTTTGAGTGATGGAGGATTTGTTTTTGTTGGGCGCCAGGCGATCTGGAAGCTCCTCGGGTCAGTCGATGGTTGATCGCCAAACCTAAGCGGAAGGGGGAAGGAAGTAATCGAGGCGCTGATTGAAAAATGCGTGATCTCGCGTTGAGTGATTTCATTCACAACTTGGTTAATGACTACAATAATGGTGGGCTCGGAATTGCCAATCAAACTTTGGTAAGTGTAGGCCAAAGAATTAGGTAGGCCGCGCGAATGGCAAGCACAGTCTCCGCGAGAATCGCGCTTACGACAGCGGTTGGAGTTCAGGCAACCAAACAATGGTATAATATGAACTAAGCGTGCACTGTAACCTACGCGACAGATGGGGGTACCCTCAGTGCTCGTAGTACGCTCGTGAAATAAAACTAGACTACCTAACTGCTCTCTGAAAGCTATAATGTCGCACGGTTCGGCGTAGAATGCGTCTACCACCCGTGTGTGGCAATAACACAACGTCAGCAATACGGAATACACATGCAACTTAAATACCCGTTTGATTGGTATTACAAAAGATTTCACCCAATGTAGTGAAATTATAAAGCAATAATCGAAATCATTAACGCAATAAATAAAATATTTAGTAAACTGGAGCATAAGACAAAATGAATGTTGGTTAGCTTTGCGCCGGAGCGGGAAATCGAGGAGATGACGAGATAGCAAGATGGCGACAAGTCGCTCCTCGAGAAGAACACAGATGTCGAGGATGACGTCACAGACACGGAGATGGGCGAAGATGGTCGGTGAATTTGAACGATGTCTCCAAGATGTCGAGAACGATGAAAATGGTACAGGAACAAATGGGAATAATGCAACGTAGACGAGAAACTCAACGAAAAGGGCACAAAACAAAAAGCCTGAGAGGAATACCAATTAGAATCTGAAATGCACTTCGTCGATGGCGGGAATAATTAATATGACTTTGATATAATTAAGTTTTAATTTGTGATTTGTTCAAAGTTTGATTTTAATAATTTTAATGTAGCAAATAAGTTTTAACGTAGAAAATGAATGACTGTAACTTGAATGATTCCTTTACCTTGAGGTGTTGATCGACTTTTAGCTTGAAGAATTTTATTAAAATATATCCGGAGAATCTCCGCTGAACTGAGTTAAAAAAAAACATCGAGAGTTTAAATCCACAAAAAGTGAGTAAAATTTCGGCCCGGTAAGTAATTCGGCACTAAAATTTCTCAATAAACTCCCGAACACTATCTGATATTTATTCTTCACTATCTAATTTAAAAGTGGCTGTTAGAAAGACCTTCACAAAGTTAAATCTGTCTTCAAGTTAAGTATGGTTTTTCTAATTATTAGTTCAATAAGAAAAGAAGATGCATTTCAACCTCCAATTCTCATCCACCAAGAACACAGAGACGCTAAGAGGGTTGCAGACGAGGCATAATAATACTGGTAACAATAGTATACGTTAGAGGGACATGGTGCATAAATAAAACGAAACTGAGAGGTGAAGGTCACAGCTGATAAAAGGCGATAAATTAGGGTCAACAGGTAAGAAACAAATAAACAATTAGGAGAGATGATTGACAATAAATGATTTCAGGTGATGAGGATGAATGTGATAAAAATGAAATGTAACAATTTATGTAAAAGCCTTCCAATTTTATCTGTTACATTAGCTACATAAGGCAACGTAACAAATATTTTCTTAATATTTGGATCTTGAACAGCTGGCGTAGAATTCTTCTGTCTAAGTGCTTTCTGAATCTGTGTTCTATTATAACCATTCTTCAAGGAAACATCATCCAAAAACTTGATTTAATCAGATAGAATACTTGGATGACATAATGAAGAGGCTCTTTGATATAAAGTTAGAATAGTACAGAATGTTTGAGCAGGATGGTGATTTGATGACTCATGTAAATATTGATTTGTATGGGTTGGCTTCCTATATACAGAATGGATTAGTTTACCATTATCTTATTTCTCCAGGTAAACGTCCAGAAAAGGACGAAACGTTGTGTTTCTAATTAATGTACAGAACTGATATCCCAATAGAACATATTTAATAAATAGACTTTTTTGGTTTTAATTCCGTATATTTAATTTTATTTTTGACGTTTCGACTTTCTAACCGAAAGTCTTCATCAGAAAAAATGATACAAAAATGAACAAGGCAAGAAGGTATCTAGATAATTAGAAATTAAAAATTGGAAATATACAGATAACTAGATGTGAATACGTGGACTCCACATTTAGTGCAAAAAAAACAAAATTCCTGTGGCATTTACCCAAAGTCTGAGGAAAAACCACGTAAAAACCTCAACAGAGGAATCAACGAAAAGATTTAATTGATATAACACATTAGGACGATGTCCCGTTTCTGCAACGCACACAGTTCCAAGGTCCAAACATGTCATAAAAATTTTTTTGAACAGAAAAACTGAATTCCAATAATCTACATCTACATGAATATAACAAAAACAAGTGTCAAGACAAATATTCCACAAATCAGGAATAACTATTACAAATGAATAAAATAATATGAGTCTTGACAATTATTATAGTCAAAAATGAATGAACTAATATAACATACAAGGACGATGTCCCGTTTTTGCGGACGCACACAGTTCCAAAGTCCAAACATGTCATAAAAATTTTTTTTTACAAAACTGAGTTTCAATTATGTACATGAACGTAATGAAAATAATAATCAAGACAAATATTTTACAAATTATGTATGTCTATTATTGATTATTTGAAGCCAAACATTTGCCAACTCAAAACCATCAGTATGGTTGAAATTATTCGGATCTTTAATTATTTCAATCGCTTCCCTGACCAATCTACCATAAATGGATGAGTATTCATGAAGACTTTCGGTTAGGAAGTCGAAACGTCAAAAATAAAATTAAATATACAGAATTAAAACCAAAAAAGTCTATTTATTATGATATAATTCTGAAAGTATGTATAGATCATTAAAACATATTTATTTTATTTTTTGATAAATTCTTTGGGATTCCAAATAAATCAAATTGAAAATAACACGTTATGATTTATGAATATTAAGACCGGATTATATTCAGATAATGCGAGCTTCAATTTCACGTATTCGTTTATATATTGAGTGTGTTTGTTGTCATGAAAATTATGTGATACGTTTCTAATGGACAAAGAGCTGGCTTTATAGAAATGCAAGGTATAGGTGCTTGAAATATTTATAGCTTAATAGGTTCCATTGTTGTTCTCGAACACTGAATGTCCAGTCTTCCTGCACGCTTGGGAAGATTGAGGCGGGGGTGGACGATAAGAAAGAATTGATTTTATTAGAAAAAATTATAAGCTCATTTAAAAAAATTATTGGCAATACTTGTCTAACTATCAAGCAAGCTATTTGTTGAATGGCAGAGGAAAAAACAAGAGATGACTTCGAGACAGACTGTGATGAAGAGCACGGTCTTAATCACGCCTAACAAATTTGTTCCGTTCGGTACGTTACTATATTGGTATATACCATATATTATTTTCTTGATTATATCATGGCAACGATAAGATAACTATTTCTGTTCTATACATATATGATAAGGAGTGCTCTAAAAGACATATTTGATATTTGCATAATCTGTATATCTCTTTCTCTTTTGCAATTAATATCATCCTTTGATTTGATTTCTTTGATATCAATTGAAAAACGACATTCAAAATTGAAAATAGATATTTATAAATATGAGATTGGAGGTGTGTGCAAAGGTCTGTACTTTCAGACTGTTCTTATTCAATAATAACATCATTATCATCAGATCGGATCTGGTACTTAGAGTTCATTTTCTTTTATCTCAAAATTTATCATCACATGAATATCACGAGAATATAGGAACAAAACTGCCCCTAATACTTAAATCACCACGTAACAAATTCACATTTCTTCAAACAACGATTATGTTATTTTCATAAGTACATTTTTTATGTCGAGTATTACAATATCTGGAAATACAGCTCATACAATTTATGTCAGTATTAATGGGAATAAATAATTTTCGACATCTATTCATTTCGTTGTCAAGACGACTTTGACACGTTTGTGCCATAATTGAAGCATTATGCACGGTTTTCTGTGTCATAATCATAGAATTGCAATGCTTATCGACTATAAATAAAATTTCATCTACGATCGTACGAAAGGTGACCGTTTTTTACATAGTTTTCAGTGTAAAAAGTAGGCTTTTATGAGAAACCATGCAATACAAATTTTATTGCACGCTTTTATTGCACAATTTCAGGTAAAGGATCTATCAGTATAATTATCACTATTTTATTAATTTTTAACAATAAATTCATGTCTTACAAATTTAAGCTGTCAGTATTTCATTCATTTCTGACAATATGTATATCTACTTTACAATTTACACAATTTTCGATAGTAATTCTGGGAAACTCATAGCTCCTCGATGCAATAAACAGCGTATCAGGAGCAGCAATGGCATTGTTTGTGATCTTTTCCTTAACTGTTTCTTTGCGTAAAATTTGATTAGATATCTCAATTTGGTTTTGAATTGATTCTTCTACATAAGATTCTGCCACGGTCGATGACTTCCAGTCACCATGCCTTTTCAATTTTAAAACATCTCCTCCTGCATCTGCGAGCATAGTTGCAGATGATCGTCTGAAACTATGACCAGTATACTCCTGTGGATTGGACGACCCAAGATATTTAGCAATTTCGCTTGGTATTTTCTCGAAGGTATTAATACGTATCGGCTGTGCAGACCACTTTCCTTTTCGGTAATTGATAAATAATTGGTCTTGTGTTTTTGCTGGTGATCTAAGAGTAGCATATTTTCTGTCAATTTTTATCATATTCTGCAAGTCTCTTGCTTCGCTGTCAATAATAAAAGTTTGAGATTCATTGGTTTTCGACATTGGAATTTTAACTATCAACATTTTACCATTATCATCCACATCATCAACGCTCATTTCATGGAATTCGTCTCTTCTGCATGCACCGACAATGCCAAAAATTGCTACAACCTAAAATTAGAAAGTATCTCACTTCTCATTGTCCACTCGAAGGAATTATTTAGAATTTACCTCCATCATTGAATATCTATCATTAGGTGCCTCGTTCACTAATTTATGTATTTCATTCTTACTAAAAACATTTGATTTCTTTGAGCAATATCCTACAGACTGTCGCTTCATATAAGCGGATAACTTTGAAGATTCTTTGATACCAATGTATTTTGCGGCTTTCACAATGAAATATTCAGATCAAAGACTTGACGGTTTTACATGCTTTGCTCTTTGTGAAAAATAAGCAAGGAACACGTTTTTCGTAATATTTCTCGCTTTTTCAGAAACACGTCAATCGTTGAATCGTTTGTACAACAATTCATATTGTTTTCGTGATTGCTCAGGTATTAGAGTTGATGCTACCGCGTTTGTGATATCTAAAACTTCCGGAGGAGTATTTTGAAGCTCCTCTATATCACTTGAGTCTGTTGCACACATTTTTACTTACTTGTACAAAGCACTTTACTTGAAACTTTTTTCGAATTTTTTGCATAAATATAGAATGATTCACCATAGCATATTGAAATTCCATATAGAGAACTTCTATAACATCTTATTGTACATTTTGCATTAGCGATCGGGAATGCACTTTACTTGGAACTTTTTTTTGAATTTTCCGTATAAATTCAAAATGTTCAGCCATAGGATACTGGAATTTAGCATTTGAAATTGCTGTAGTATCAAAATGGTCATCTTTTATTTTTGTAACAATCGGCTGAGCCGGAAATGCACTTTATATGACAGACTTTTTGAATTTTCCGCATGAATTCCAAACAATCAGTTGTAGAATGTTCAAATTTTGTATTAGATACTTTCATAATATTTAGGTGTACACCTTGCATTATGATTGCTATCGACTAAGCCGGAAGAGCACTTTATTCGAAACATTTTTTGAATTTTCCACGTAAATCCAGAATGATTGAACGTGGATTATTAGAATTCAGTATTAAGAACGATTATTCCGTCTAGATGCTCATATCCTATTTATATTGAGATCCAACCAAGCCGGAAGTGCACTTTACTTGACAGTCTTTTGGAATTTTTCGCATAGATTCGAAACGATCAGGTGTAGAATATTGAAATTTGGAATTTCAATCTGCTGTAGCATCTGAATGATTGCCTACTATTTTCATAGCAATAGACTAAACCAGAAATGCACTCCAGGAGAAATTTATTTTTGAATTTTGCTCATAAAATCAAATCTGTTGCTACTCGTAGAATTTTGGAAATCAGTATTAAGGAATGTTGTAGTATGAGAATAATAGCCTACTGTTTCCATAGCAACCGACTTGACTGAAAGCGCATTTTACTTGACATATTCTTAGAATCTCTTGGGTAAGTCCAAAACGATAACTGTGGAACTATGAGATTTTGTGTTTGATTATATATATATCCAATGATATATATGATCAAACACAAAATCACACTGTATTATATATATATATATATATATATATATATATATATATATATATATATATATATCCAATGATGTACAAGTAAGTCACGTGATATTCACATCAGATTTTTAACTCCACAATCAATTCGAATTCTCGCAAATAAAAATGGCGTTTCTATCAACAACAATTTATTTACAATGTCATCACCTTAGTGACAATCATTACACTTGCATAGTAATAGCCGCCTCAGTGACATTCACAAAAAAACTATACAATATGATCATTTCTCGAAGAAATTTAGCACGATCAAAGATAAAATATCGTTAGATACACGTGTAAAAATTCTTTATTGCATTCACGGAACTTTTAAAAACACTCACTGCGCTCGTATTTTCAACTAAGCCACTCGTGCAATAAAGAATAACTTTTTACACTCCTATCTCAAATATCTATTATCTCACTGGTACAATAAGGAGGGACTTAATTTAGCATCTTGAAATCTTTCCATGAGCAGTACTTCAAAATGCCGTGAAATATGAAATAATTGAAGGATCTTATTAAATCGTGAACTATACCTGCGAGTAGACAAAAATATGGAAATACGAAATGTTGGATCTCAGAAATATAAATAGGCTTAGAAATTGATAGAATATTTTCTTGATAAATTTTTATATAAAAAGAACAATTATTATCACTGCCTGTCCGCATGAAATGAGTGAATTTGAGATTTATCATTGATTTGTTGAGATGCTTTTTGCTTATACTTCATTAGTTTGCATATCGATGCGAACAAATATGAAAAAACTCATCAATATAGCTGTTTGGGAACATGAACTGTTTCACGTGGTGCACAATACAATATGCTTATATTTTTTGCAGCTTTGTGAAATCATATGGGGTCACTGAAAATATTAAAAAACGCAGAGTTCAATTTTTTTCCTATATACAAACTTGGTATTACTAGAACACTCTGCAAACTGTGGTATCAGATTAGCGACAGCTGTACTATCACGAAAAAATTTGTAGTTACGAAATAGAAATTAATTTTCGGAGTGAGATTGCTACAAATTCGAAACACCAATACTCAATTTTCCAGCAATAAAATAGATATGCGTACTACGAGTTACGGAATTGCATTTATTATTCATTGATACAATTGCTCTTTTCAATAGAATGTATTCTTGATTATCAAAAAATATTTTTATACCTTCTATACCTTATTATTCATTTGAAACTGTCTTTGATTGAACTGTCTGAATTAGTTTTGCATACTTTGTGATAACCCTAAGCATGATGCTAACGTTTTTGCATGGATCTTGGATCTTACTTCGCTCGACTATTTCAGTCATCTTGGAAACTACTCAAGTTAAAGAATCATAATCATCCAGGAATCAATAAGAACTGTATACACATGGAATCAAGAAATTGAAAAAGAAAAATTCAGTTCTTCATTGTATAGATCTCCAACTTCAGAAAAATGCAAATACAACCTTCTTGATTGATTATCAAATAAGACGGTTTAACAAGGAGATAGGAATCAGATGAGTAACATCACAATAAATCCAATATAGTGGCTACCTCAAGATGGAGGCCAAACTAATAGTAGATTGTTCATGAAATGTTCGAAGTTCTTCTTTATAGCACTATCATAACCCTGGGTGGGTCATGGTTTCTTTAGTAATTTGTCTCCATCGTGTACGGTCTGCGGCAATCTCCTTCCAGTTTCTTATACCCATTTTCTTCAAATCATTTCTCACGCTATCTATCTATCTAGTACGTGGTCTTCCAGTACTTCTTTGCACAATGGGTCTCCTTGTTAGCATTTTTGTGTCATCTTGACTCTATCCATCTTTTGTACATGTCCAAGCCATCTTAGGCGTCCAGCTCTGATGATTCTTATAGTATCAGGCTCGTTGAACTCCTGCTAGATCTCAAAGTCACTACATCACCCTTGCTCTTCTTGTACAGGTCCTAATATACCACGCAATATCTTACGCGGATCTATCATGGTGACCAAATAAAAACGATTTTTTACTCTCCAAATAATCCAAGTAATCGACTAATTGGCTTTGTCTTTGATGTTCTCTATCACTTGAACGGAATAGCGTCAGATTATACAACAGTGGCTTTGCTGATTGATTTTGTAACCCCAACGAAATAACGTCTAATGTTCACCACCTCATCAATCATCATCCACTCTTCAGTTGTGAGTTCTACTTTGTACTTTATACGAAGCAAACAAGCTTGGATTGCAACTTGTTGCTTCAGCAACCGCCTTCATGCCTATAGTGTTGAATCCCAGCCCGTAGATACATCTTGTTTGAGTACATGTTTGAGAGTATGATGAGCGTGTTGTATTTCCTTTAATATCTTGTTGCCGTTCATAGAACAACTAAAATTATCAATAATATACCTTGCTTTGACAACCATGACATTCACCTTATCCTGTTTGAATTTTTAATTGCCAATTGCAGTGAATGAGTGTAACTAAATTATACGTTTGTTGAATCTTTATTATATTGACATTCGACATCCATATTTGCAACGTTGCCAGTAACTATAGCTCAAACTATATTCCAATCCTAGAAAACCTTCTTTAGATTACATGCTTTGTTTGATCCTGAGCACAAAGATCCAAAAATGGCATTATTACAAGGCAATAAAGCTTGTTCTTGACGTAAGCATCGATTCCATGAGCTGTCACACTGATAAAATTATTAGATTGCGATGATGATTTACCTGTCCATATGTCGGTGGTCATCGCAATAAGTGAGAGCTCTTTTAAAAGTTCAAATATTTTAGTTCTCACTCGCTTATATATTTCTAGTATAAAATTTTTTGAAATGTGGAAATGTGATACAGTTTTGTAAATCCTCCAGTTCTCTTTCTTGATCCAAACTTGTTATCTGTAATGTTTGCGAACGGTCTCGTGAGTGCTTATAAACCTCGAATGCGGTTTATTTGGAGATATTGTATCCATTTATACTGATCCGTTTCACTTACTAGATTACCATCAATCCTTTTTCTTCGATACGGATGAGACAGATATCTATAGTACAATGTGGTTGATTGTTTAATATTTCCAAAGACATGAAATGCGGCTACCAGTCGTAGAATCAAACGTACTGTCTGCTTTAGTGGAAAGTAATAATTCAGTGATATTCATACTGACTTTTTATACGAAGTTAAGAATCGATCTTCACATTTAAGGCAGCATATTTCAATCGGGCTATAAATGAACACTCTCACATGAGATAAACTTATTTTACCTTGGATAATAAAGTGGGTCGTATGACGCTGCTTTAATAACATTTAATCAACTTTGAGGCTCTTATAGTCTCGAGACTCGTTTGTATGTGTAACGTGTAAAATCTAGAGCAAATTTAAATCCTGTTCCCTAATGAAAATGAGAACTGAAGGCTTGAACCAGACATGAGAGCTTTAGGAATATAAAATGTTCTCGAATGTATTCAGCTCAACCATTCAAATTGATTGGGTTGAGCCCAATTGTTATCGGAATATTAGTTTCGAATGACGCAAGCAACAACATCCGATTAGTTCACTTTACCCCAGCTGAAGTAATTGATTCAAAACTTGATACTTACAAATAATCTCGATTGAATAACTGCTTCAATAACAAGGAATAATTGGTGTAGTGTGGATATGTTCTATCAATATATCAAGTAATTAATGTAAAATCAGAGTTAGTGAGAGGTTGTTATCGTCTTGTTGATAATACTACATGATGGTAGTCAAAAAAGACTTATCAAGAGCCTCGAAGTTTTTAGCGCATTTTTTGGAAAAGAGCGCTGATATATTCACTTTGGCTGTCTGTCTGGCTGGCTGGCTGGCTGGCTGGCTGACTAGCTGGCTGGCTGGCTGGCGTGACGCTAAGTTCTCAGCAACTATACTATTCACAGACTTGAAACTGGTACTAAGTAAAAGCTGCTATTTCGTAGATTTGCACAAATTGCTTTAATTCAAGCTCAGTGATTGTGGAAGATCAGATTATTTAATTACTTGTTTCAAGTGAGACAATGCCCATAGATATATATGACATTAGGGATATGGTAACTAGAATTTATTGGAGTAGATAAAAATTTGGTTACAACTTTTGCCGCGGGTGTCACTATTATTATGTACAGTTGTCAAATTTGTCCGGGATTCATTCAATGACTTGTTTGACGCAAATTTGGAGCTTATTAGAATGAATTATTATCACTGGATGAAAATTTGTTCACTTTTGGTGTATTTTTTTTCTTATATAGCTTTGATAAAGATCAAATTATCATTTTGAGGTACAACACTTGACCTTCCGTCAGTCAATAACTAAACAATGAAGATTGAAATGTATTTTGGAGTTTGTACATGCATAAATCATGTACCTATCAAATAGTCAACTTGAAACTAGTACTAAATGGAAGCTGCTGTTTCGTAAGTTTGCCCAAACTGCTTGATTTCAAGCTCAGTAATTGTGAGAGATGGTAATTTGCGAAATCCCTGCAGCAACAAGCATTCATGAGCTGTCAAAAATGCGCTTTCAACATCTAGATGATTCTTCCATTTTTTAATGTTATTAGAGCATCGACCTTGATAGAAAAAGTTTACTTTGAAGCAAACTGATAAATTGGTATATCCTTGAACCAATTACTTTCATAAGAGGTCTTGGAGGATGGCTTATGTGGATTAGAAGATACGAGAAATATCTGATTACATCTAGCTAACCAAGTCACAAGAAGAACAAATTAATGCTCTGATGTATTGTACAGATGGTGAAGCAGATAATTGGCTGTAAAGTTCCAAATCTCTGATTATCAGGACGTATGCAATTAGTGATTGACCCAACAGTAGATAGGTAAAGCTGTTATAACAAACAAACCAACATAATAAGTCAAGATATAGTATTCAGAAATTCCTGAAATAAACGATCAAATTTGGTCGAACTATGAGTGAAAAGCAGAAGAATAAAGGATTTTTCGGAAGAAATTTCTGAAATAATTTGAAAATTGACGTACATAAACAAGAACAATTAAATTTTGGAAAATAATGACAGGGATTTCATCTGGCAAATAGATGTTTTGCAAATGAAGTAGAAATAGATTGCATGTAAAATACGAACCAGATAGGAACTGAAAAAAATATTGAAAACATAGAGTGGAGATAAATTAATACCGATGCACGAATTGAGAATAACTCTAGATCTATCGTATTTTGACATAAGCTCAATGGAGATTGTTATGGGATAATAGATTGTAGAATCAGTTTGATAACCTGATACATCCAGACAAATGGAGTAGATGATATAAAACTGTCAAAAATGTACAATAGAAGATGTTAATCATCAGGAGCCCTTATTACCGACGAAATATCCAGAGCAAAAATAGCAAATATATGCAGAAGAAATAGTTTTAGCAGCTTATAATAGATTCTATTCAGGATACTTGATCACATGACGGTCAATGGTAGTTGACTCCGTTCATCTGCCGGTGTTGTGGTGACAACTTCGAAGGTATCGTCGTAGTACAGCTACAACGCAGTTCGTCGATAGAATTTAACAAACTTGGCCTCACAAGCCACCTCAACTCTCTGTCTAGCTGTCGGTGTAATGCTGGCATGTTCGGAGAAAATTCAACTTCGGGGCTCCACAGCCCAGCTTTAATATCAGCATCATCTGCCTGTGCACCGCTATCAACGTAGTACACAGATACATCTGATAACCAGGATCATAAACAAATACCTACAAGACTATAATTGTCATTGCAGGATTATTATTATTCTGCAGTAAAGCAGTTTACCTGATAACAAGGACTATTTTATTTAGACTACAGCGCCGTTGTAGCATTTACGCTATAACGCAGCCTACCTGCAAAGCAGGCACATTTCTGTTACAGAAGCTATTTCATTGCAGTCCAATCATATATAGAAGACTGAACACATGAAAGAATATTCATCTCAGCGGCAGCGTCTAGGAACCGTGGTTTTATCCCGATACGAGGAAAACCAGGGCTATCTGGTATTTCCGTGGACTGCTTAGTGTCGCGGTTTTTAGTATTGCCACGAGACTCAAGACCAGTCCCGTTCTCGTCTCGTCTCGCTTCAAAAAGTCGAGACGAGACCATAGTATGGGCCTCAAGACAAAAGTCGAGACCAAGACGAGACTAGAGTCAAGTCGAAAGCGAAACGAGATCAAATTTAAGTCTCGGCAAGAATCTCGCAAGATTCTAGCATCATGAAATTCAGAATAGTTATAAGTTTCATAAGACATGATTTCAGGGCACGCGTTCTTGTTGGAAATCATGCCGCTTGAGGCGAGTTTTTCAATGAACAAGTGACCTGAATTGTCTTAGAGAACATGTATCTCATACAATTTTTCTATTTGAATTTATGTAAGTCAAAAGATGATAATTTTTTTTCATTTTGAAACATCCATGAAGAATATTAAATTTTTTATCTGACTCTCGCTAACACTGAAACTTGACAGATAGATAATTTGTGTGAATCAAAATTACTTTTCAAAATTTGTCGATTTGAATCTTGTAACTTTTTAGGAATGAATCAATATAAACCTGAACAATTTGAGAATTTCCTTCAAAATATATCGTATTTTGACATATCAGAATGACAGTTAGTTTATCTAGCAACGCTGCTATCAATCTGAAAAAATTTAGGTTTGTGTTCTATAGAGTACACTTTATGACACCCGAATAGAATTTCTTTTTTTTTGTAACTCAGCGATTATGGACAGGGGTATTTAGCCTCAACCTCGTCATAATGCTCAAGTTTACACATTTGTTGCATGAAACTACCACTTCCTTATTACCTCGTATCCTTGTGGCTACAGGATTCCTATTCTAATTCTTCAACGATGATGACATTGAATCACTTCTCTAAGTGTCCGATAGGTGGTACATATGTCAAGAGTCTATAAGACGACGTCAAATGACAGTCTTGACAGATTAGAATCAAATCCCAAAGCGACTGTTGGTATTGCAAATTTGATGTGAGCTGTCCGCTAATTTTATTCAACACGCAAGCGCGATGTACGTGAACATGTGATTGTAGATTCCACACATTATTTGTAGCCTAGTGTTTTTGTTGTTTCTAACTATTGTGAAGTGAACCAGAAGCTCATGCCTGCGGGTTCATAACCAAGCTATGAACCATTACTTTGCACAGAAACATATTTTTTGTAGAATTTATAGCAAATAATAATCAGGTAGAACGAATTGATTCTTGCATGTAAGAGTATGTAATTTTAAGAAATCATGACGAGATCGAGACGAGACTGACCTACTTGAGACCAGGGCGAGACCAAGGCGAGACTGAGCTAGGTGGTACCATCACAGGACCGAAACGAGACTCTGCGAAGTCTCGTCTCGTCTTGTCTCGTGGTAACACCAGCGGTCCTCCATTCTGATGAGGTACGATCAGCACTACCCTATCTACTGCCCATCACACCAGGGGTTGGTGTCAAAACTCCACCCTGAAAATCGAATTGGATATCAATGACCTCAACCATCACCACTAGATATTTTGTTTTTATGAATACATAAATTCTGCATTCATTGATTTTACAAAGAACAATATAACCAAATTTTGTGATCTGCATTCATGTTGTATCTCCTTTCTCTATTTTGCACAGCCACGACTTCAATTGAAAAAATAATTCTGGGCACTTGTGAAACAAGAATAAATACAACGTAGGACTAATTCATCCAAACTTGTGATAGAGGATCATAACGTTTGTCGCGTTACAGTATTAGTTTCCTACGATGATCGAACTTTTTTTGGTCTCGTCAATTTCAGAGCTCTAAAAATTCGTGAATCACTAGAATTCAAGCATAGATCGTCAAGTCCAATATTTCATCAATATACTGGATTTGCTAAGTTTGCTTAAAAAATAGAGCAACGAAGTAATAAGATGAATAAGGATACTCATATATATAGTCCCATAGTATTATTGATTGAGAAAACAACCTGAAAATCACCCTGATTATTCCTAATTTCGATTATATATTTCTAATTTATTGGCGATAGTGTTCGTTATGATCATATCAGCACATAACCTTATTTGTCAACTAGATGAGCCACAGCGAACATAGCGGTTACGATCCCAAAAATTTGAGTTCTCGGTAAATAAGATTGCCAGTGATAGCTGTCAGGAGATAGCAGAAAGTATCAATAAATTATTCTCTAATACATCTATTACAGTAAATTCTGTGCAAAATGATTATTCTTGATATGAATTTTTGTATTATTATGATTTATCTTTCAAATTCTTGAAGACGCCTAGTCTTTCTCGACTCTCTTACGCATTGATACTATATTAAGCAATCAAAACGCTCATAACACAGTTCAAGAGGCCAAAATACAGTAGCAGATTCATACATTTCACAAATGAAGGCTGATCAATCTCTGACGTCTTAACTGCTAATTTATCTTCTGAAATTCAAAAATTAGTTGAAATTGCACAAGAAATTGATGGGAAAGTCATCGAAAAGAAGTCTTGTAGACCAGAAAACTGTGTGACAGAATTTTTTTATTTTCGTAAGATGGATACAAAAGTGCTCCGGTCTTTAAATTTGCCGTCTTACAATCTGCTGCTCGAGGCTTGAGCCTATTCAGTCTGCTTGTAAATCCACTATTGCCAAAATATTATTCTATGCAACAAGTATATATAACTAGTATCATGACATGAAAATAAGTACTCAAATTGTTAACCGAATAACAACTGTGAGCAAATGTCTCGTCCTTATTAGGACTCTTTAGTACAGTATAGCAGGCCGCAGATAGTCGGACTTGTAGCCGCAAGGCTGATGAAAAGTGAGCTAATAGATGGCATGCAAAAATATAAATCTGCAGCAATGCCATCTGCCATAATACAGCCGAGATGTCAGGTTTGAAGAAATACAGGTCACTGTAAATAAACTGCAAATTTATATCTCCGCATGCCATTGTATGTTCAAACATTGTTTTTTTCCGTGTTTCTATCAAAGTTGCTGCCACACAATAGCACGATGCACTTTTTATTCACTCAAAAGAAGTTTTATTGGTAGAAACTCCTATGATGAAACTCGTACTGCAATGCTGAAATATAAGTATGTGAAGGCCCATGTTTCTTCTCTCTCTGCAAATGGTCTATGTCTCTGGAAACAATGTGGCTGTCACTCACCCTCACATAGGAAGTTTCTACTTCGACTATGTTCCAGTCCATCGGAGATTTCGCACAAAATAAACAATGAAATTAATCTTTTGGTGTATTACATGCAGTTTTGTATCGGATGAAGTGAAATTAAATTGAATTCTTCAAAGGAATGTGATGTAATTATCCTCAAAGTTTTGCTTCAATCCATCCTAGCTCAAGATATTTCATCACACTGGTTCAATTCAATTTGAATATAAAATGTAACACGTGTTCGAAATTCATTTTACTTTCGATTAGCTGTAAGTAAACGGTGTGAAACGACGACACTAACAAAATATTTCCTCTTAAGGTATACTTGCGAAAGCTTCGTTCAGGAGACACCGCTTACTGAGAATCTATTTAGTTCAATATTGATATATCAATTCCATTGCATGGAACTGATGCCCAGACTCAATACTACACTCTATCTGAGATTTAATAATTGATAAGCATTTCACAGAATAGTTCTCATATGGTAACAATATTCATTAATTCTCTGTTGACTAAGAATTAATGGATATTTTTGTCCGCTGAGTAAAAATTAAATTGTAGATCATGCATCATTATGTCGATGGATTTCTTCATTTCATTAATATGTCAAATTGATATTTGAGAAAAATTTGTATTATAGAATGTGTTCGTTATAGTATGTGCATTTATTGTGAACGGGATAGCACAGAAAATGTGAAAAATATCAATCAACAAAATGAATCATGTAAGTTATGTTTCATTGTAATAGTTTACTGTAATGTGATTGCATTTGCAAAAATCTGTTCGTCAAGTCGATAAGATAGTTTAGATACATCCAAATTCATTTGAAAAGCCTAATAATGGAGGTACTTCGGTGCACTTGTTACAAAAAGTATCGTATGCAACACGGACACTGAACGACTGCCATTATTGTCCGTATAATTTGGCTTCACGGAGCTATGCCTTGGGCTTTGCCCTCGTCTTCGCCTCGTGCTTTGCCCTCGTCTTCGCCTCGTGCTTTGCCCTCGCCTTCGCCTCGTATTTCGCCCTCGCCTCTGCCTCGGGCTTTGTCCGCGTCTTCACCGAATGCAGCCAAATTTATCCTGGACAAAAATGACAGTCGTTTGGTCCTTGTAGCATAATAAACTATTTATTTAACATTGCACGTTGGCAGGTGAATCCGACAGCCGCACTTGTCATAAGTATGTTGGCACTAATGGTAAGTATGTTGGTACTTATGACAAGTCGGACTCACCGGTAGCCTCAATATTCATGTCGGACAATATTTTTCCTTCATTTTATTATCAAAAAATCTTTCGATTAGTGTAAAGATCAGTATTACGGTAATATTCTTTCAATTAATTAGCCCTCGCGGGTAAACGCCCCCAAATCTAGAATTTTGCCAAATGAAAAAGTTGTCGGACTCATCACAATGAAGCCACTCACAAAGTTTCAAGTGAGCGGTAATCAACAAAAAATTTATGCGCTGTCTCACGGACTAATGTAGTTTGTCCTTTGCTGTCACTAGTTCTCCCTCTTTATTTTTACAGTACACTAGTGGCGGTTGATACTCTGTTCTTTGTTTCTTGGCCTCCTGATAAAAGTTTCTCAACTCCTTGTTTTTAAAATCTTCTTCTAATATTATCATTTTTTCTTCCATCATTTGCCTTTTCTTTTGTCTACACAATTGTTTCGTTCGTCTTTTATGCATGTTGTATTTCAATTTATTTTCATTTGAGTTATTTTGTAGTAGGTTTCTTTTAGCCATATCCCTCTTCCTAATTGCACTTTTGCATTCTTCGTCGAACCATTCCTTATTTTTGTCCCTCACATTTTTGCGCAGCATCTGTTCTGAGACTTTAAGTATTGCTTCTTCCAATTTATTCCATTTTATATCCACCCTTTCCTCTGAAACCTGCTCTGCTAGCTCTAGCTCCTTCGACAGTAGACTTTGAAATTGCTCTCTGCTTTTCTCATTAGTTAGTGGCGAGGTGTCATATCGTTTCAAACGGTTGTGTTCATCCTGTGTTACTTTTGGCAGCTCCTGTTTCATTACTATTTTTACAAGAAAATGATCTGTGTCTAGTACTGCACCTATTTTGCTTGTGATATTTTTAATTTGTTTCGCATGCTTACTCTCTATTAATACATGGTCTATTTGATTACATGTACGCCCATCAGGTGATATCCATGTTCCTTTATATATATCTTTCCTTTCGAAATGTGTGCTCATGACTTTCATATTGTTAGTTACTGCAAAATCAATCAGCTTCTGTCCATTCTCATTAGTTTCATCATGTTTGCTATGTGCACCTATTGTAGTCTTATACATTTCCTCTTTGCCTAGTTTTGCATTGAGATCTCCAATAACTATTTTTAGGTCATATTTTGGTATCGAATTTATTATTCTCTCAAGCTCTTTATAAAATTTATCTTTTTCTTCCTCATCCTTCTCGTTTGTTGATGCATGTACATTTATATTACTGATTTTTCGGTACATTCCTTTTAGTCGTATTGTACATATTCGTTCGGACACTGGTTCGAATTTTATAACTTTCTGCTTCAATTCATTTTTTATCATAAAACCTGTGCCAAAATATTTGGTGTCGTTTTCACTACTGAAGAATATATAATTATCTACTGCTATTATGTCGTTTGATTTTTGCTTTGTTTCTTGAAGTGCCAGTATGTTAATCTTATATTGTGTTAAGCACATTGATACGTTTTTGAGTGTTCCCGATTCATTTTTTCCTCTCACATTCCATGTTCCTAATATTAGCGTTCCATTTTTATGTTTCTTAAATAATTCTAAAATTCTCTTATCCTTGGTCATTGCTTGGTCATTTCCTATTACATCCGTTTCTTTGTTGTCATGCCTTAGTTTTTTACTCTTTCAATTGCCCTGCTTTCGCTGTTCCATATCCAGCATTGCCCTTCGATGTATATTTTCTTATAGCCTACTTTAGCTGTTTTTCCTTCCTTTCTCTCTTTTCCAGCTCTTCTCCTGGGAATTTTTTGAATTGCCATTTCCTCTCTAGTCAGGTCATTGTCTATGTATATCTTGCTGCCTTTAAGTTTGTTTTTATTCTTCATAATCAGTTCTTTTTCCTTCCAACTGCTTAATTTTACTACTGTCATGAAATATTATATATACTTCACTGAAATATTCTACCCACCGTTCCATTATTTCTTTCTCGTTCTTTAATATCTTCCCATTCCTGTCTTTCACATGCATTATGTTTACTCTTCTTTTTTGTCCTAAGATTTTTGTATTTTTATACAAGGTCCTGAGGTCGTTATTTCTCACAGCTATTTCTGCTTCCTGTATTAGTTCTTCTTGATATTGTCTCTTATCTTTTCTTGCTTTTCTCTTTACTTCTTTATCTTTTTCCCTATATTCTTTTCCCAATTCTTCTTTTTGCTTTGCATCCTTACTAGTTAGTATACTATGTTTTATTGTTCTCCGTTGTTCTATTGTATTCCACGTATCTCTGCTTAACCATGGTTTATTTGTTCGTTTCTGTATTCCCAATACCTCTTTGGCTGTTTGTTTGAATATATTTTTGCATCTATCCCACATCTCTTCTATGTTTGTTTCATCTTCTTTAACTGATACGCTATTTGCTTCTTTCAACTTTTTTCTGTATTCTTCTGTAGTTTCACTTCCTTCTTTCAGCCATTGTATACTGTATTCCACTCTTTGATTATGTGATGGTTTATTTGTTCTTGCTAACTTTATTTTTATTTTTCCTCTCACTAACATATGGTCGGATCCCACATCAGCTCCTCTCATAGTTCTTACGTCTAATAATGAGTGTCTCCATTTTTTATCTACTACGATATGGTCTATCTGATTTTTAGTTTTCCCATTCGACGATATCCATGTGATTTTGTGGATGTTTTTATGAGGGAACACACTACCTCCTATCATTAGATTGTTCTGGGAGCAGAAGTCTAAAAACATTTCACCATTCTCATTTATTTCTCCTACTGCTTCTTTTCCCATCACAGTCTCTCTTCCTAAGTTATTTGAACCTATTTTGGCATTTGCATCTCCTATTACAATCATTATATCATTCCGGTATTTATTTTGTAAAGCGTAATACGTGGATTGCAGCTGCTCATAGAACTCTTCTTTTATCTCTCTTTCTTTCTCATTTGTAGGTGCGGAAGGATGAAACGAGGACAACTATGGCTACAAAAATGGACATGAGAAAGGATAAATATATAGGATGCTGGAATGTTCGGACTATGTACGAGACAAGCAAAGTGCACCAAGTAGCAAGAGAAATGACCAAGAACAACATAACAATATTAGGTCTAAGCGAAATCAGATGGAAAGGCTGTGGTAAATTGAAATTGAACGAGGATAAAACGCTGCTCTACTCAGGGAAAACAGAACAAAGTGATAAACATGAAAGTGGAGTAGCACTTATGCTAGAAAAAACAGCAACAAATGCGTTATTAGATTGGGAAGCTATCTCAGACAGAATTATAACAGCAAGATTCGAAACGAGATTTAGAAATATGACTATTATGAATTAGGATATTTCACAGCATCACGGTATTTTTCTGACAACGTTCAAAAACCTCACATGATATTTGATTCAGAAGAAAACATGATAATCTATTTGTTTCTTGTGAATGTTCACAGTCAAAGGTTCACGTTGTGGAACGTAAGCAAACGCATCAGATGAGAGAAGTAGCTGTTTCACTGGCTGTCAAGTAGAGATGATCAATCAAAACACTGTAGAATAATCTGATTTATCTGTTTCAATAGAGCTTCAAGTTTTAGAACTTCATAAAACTATGTTTTGTATCTACAGAAACATGCATAATTCAGCTCCAACGAGAGTCCACTGCTCCAGAAATCAATTTGCCCATATATGCTTTTAGTTCGCTGCCTTCAGTGATCCAGAATCACTGCTTAGCTTCAGCGAGAATTCACTGCTCCGGAATTATCTTGGTCAGTATACGTTCCCATTATCTTGCTTTTAGTGGTCTAGAATCTTTGGCTTTGCTCCAGCGAGGGCTGCTGGGATCCAAGTCTTCCAGCGAGCAGTCGCTGCACACCCAAATCTTCAGCGAGAAGCAGTGGCTGAGTAGGCTTGAGCCTAGGACAGCAGATGTTAGGGGCGTCAAATTTTAAAACCATTTTTTTTTAGTCGTTCAGTTCAGTTTCCTGATATCTTGCAGAAAGAAGTCAACAAAACATCTTTCCACTGGCAAAAGGTTGTATCTAGAATTTCAGAGTGAGCTTGACTCCACGGTCTTATACATAGGTCTTGACACTTGCAACCAGTACCATTGTTGCGTAGTGTCTCTTATTGAAGCTAAATTTAGTTATTATTTTCTCCGCGAGAGGCTGCTACGATCGAGCAGAGTATGCAAAAGTTGATCTAGGAAGCAGCGATCATCAGATGGAAAAATATTAAAAAATTATCTGTCACTTTTTTGAACATTGTCTGTTCTTTGGCTCCAATAATAACAGTTTAAGATTTTGCTTGTAATTAACTGTGAATTAGTTATATAGTTATAATTAATTGAATATGCCTAATTATTGCATCGTACCACGATGTAAAATGGGGCGAAAACATCTTGGACTGAAACTTTCAGTTTCTAAAGTCCCGAATAATAAAGAATTAATTGAATAATGGCAAACTATAATCCCAGGTAATAAGAAGTTAACAAATATGAATATACCAAATACATCTGTGAGCGACATTTCAAAACCAATGATATCAAAAATTATCGCCAATTTGATCAAGATGGAAAGTTAATTGTTGACGTGAGTAATGCTATCTTATTATATCTTCATTAAATCGTATAGTAAATAAATCATAAATACACATACATATATATCGTGAATTATTTAAATGTCTTATACAATTTTTTTTTATAGGTTTCCTTGAAATATTCACGACTGAAAAATGATGCTTTTCCATCGAATTTTGTTCCTGATCAATTAACGTTGGATATGTCTTATGACAATATTACGATGATTCCTGATGAGAAAACTGTATAGATTCCGAGCATAGACCCTCAGATCGTTTCTAGTGATGATATTCCATACAATTCTGTAATTTGCAATGCGCAGGTTATTTCTGACAATGACATTCATGATGATGGCAGTGGTTTTGTTCCGTTAGGCCCTAATAACGAAATCCAGCACATATCTGACGACAATATCACGCTATTAAATGAAAAAAATAATATTTCTAGCTAGAGATTAAGGATGAGAATGCACTTACCAAGAAAATAAGAAAATACATACCTACTGTAAAGAAACAATTGTCGAAACTATCCAATTGATAAATATCAATAATTAAAACTATCTGAGATAGTACGATGTATATCCAGTAATATTAGGAAATTTCATCATGTCCGATTTGACGTTAAATGCTCCATATATATGTATAAAATCATATTTCATTGTTAGAAAAATGCCTAATGTTACTGTTATTCCAATGATGAACAATGATAAATTTTTGTTTTGAGATTAATTTGTAATGAATTGTTGTTAATAATAATAAATTTACTTATAATAATAACTAAATGAAAATTCAAGAAAATATTTATTTATTACAAGTTCAATTTTCCATTTTTGTGTGAGAATAAAACTTAATTATGAATTATAAGATGAGCTATTGTTATTTTACTGTCAGTATTTTGAATTTTATTGAATATTGAACGATATTTGTGAATAAATCTGGTGGTATTAAATTGAATATTCAATTATTTAATTAATTCATTGCTATGCCATGCATTGAGATGATCAGTGAATCCATTCATTACTTGTATGTATGCTAAATTAACCTCGCAAGTGCCACCACATAAATTCATTTTTTCAATTGTAGTTAATATACATGATAACTCATGCATTCTGTATCTCCAGAAAATGTGCATACATTCCAATTCTTCGGTATAGCTTTGAAACGCTCAACTAAGGAAATATTGTTGATATTATTGATAATAGAGTGCCCTTTCGGAGATTGTTGTTCTTCAATGTTAGATATATATATATTCAATAGCGTAATATTGGCGTCAGATATGTGCTGGATTTCGTTATTAGGACCTAACGGAACAAAACCACTGCCATCATTATGAATGTCATTGTCAGAAATAACCTGCGCATTGCAAATTACAGAATTGTATGGAATATCATCACTAGTAACGATTTGAGGGTCTATGCTCGGAATCTATCAAGTTTTTTCATCAGGAATCATCGTAATATTGTCATAAGACATATCCAACGTTGATTGATCAGGAACAAAATTTGATGGAAATGCATCATTTTTCAATCGTGAATGTTTCAAAGAAACCTATAAAAAAAATTGTATTAGACATTTAAATAAGTCACGATATATATGTATGTGTATTTATGATTTATTTACTATACGATTTAATGAAGATATAATAAGATAGCATTACTCACGTCGAAAATTAACTTTCCATCTTGCTCAAATTGGCTATAATTTTTGATATCATCGGTTTCGAAATATTGCTCACAGATGTATTTGGTATATTTGTTAACTTCTTATTACCTGGGATTACAGCTTGCCATTTCTCAATTAATTCTTTATTATTCGGGACTTTAGAAACTGAATGTTTCAGTCCAAGATGTTTTTGCCCCATTTTACATCGTGGTACGATGCAACAATTAGGCATATTCAATTAATTATAACTGTATGACTAATTCACAGTTAATTACAAGCAGAATCTTAAACTGTTTTTATTGCAGCCAAAGAACAAACATTATTCAAAAAAGTGACAGATAATTTTTTAGTATTTTTCCATCTGATGATCGCTGCTTTCTAGATCAACTTTTTGCATACTCTGCTCGATCGTAGCAGCCTCTCTCGGAGAAAATAATAACTAAATTTAGCTTCAATAAGAAGTCACTACGCAACAATGGTACTGGATGCTAATGTCAAGACCTGTGTATAAGACCGTGCTTGACTCCCTACTTGTTCATTATGTTTCGCTCTTGTTATATTTTGTGTACATCAGATATTTTCATTTATTCAATAAAATCCTGTAAGCTATTTCAACCTCGTCATTAGAGAAAGAGGAACACTTCCTGATCCACTGTAATGATTTAAGAATCATGTGATGCTATATAGAAGACATGCAGTATTTGTGTTGTTGGAGGATTGACTTAGTGGTAACAGATTTGTGATATGCTCTCATAGTTGAAATCGTATTTGCATTTGTTGTTTCAATGGCCGCAGTGGAGCGTAGCTTTTTCTTATATTTGTGAAGCAAACGATTCTGACATATATAAATAGGAAGCAAGCGACAGTGACGTCTGCAGAATTGTAAAGACAGCAAGATGTACACACTCAACTGCTAAAGAAATTAGGAATGCATCTCTGCTCAGCACTCTAAGCTACTCCATCAAAATATGAGATTTGACTTGCTATATGAATCCATAACAGAATAAAGAAAAATGAACTGCCTAGACTACTTTACAATCTTTGGTGAGGTCTACGTGATGGATGGTAGATGCTTGTTCATATTGACATATGGAAATGAATGCTAGACGTAGTTTCAGAGCCATAATTTTTGTGTGATTTGAAGATTATATGCGAAATTTATCGTTATACAAAAAATATATTATCAGCGGAAACATATGAATGAGTTAGTTATGTTTGTTAAAGCATATGAAGTCTTCGTTTCACTTTGCAGGAAACAACTGTACATCACAAAGAATAAAAACTTTGTAAGCACTACCACTACAATATGATTCTACCTGATTTAAGAGTAGCAACATTCCGCCATTCCAATATGTTCATTATAAGATTTGGTTCTCAGCGAGGATAGACAAGACATCGACAGACCAAGTTTATGATTGAAATACGATGTTCTCACATTATAATCAACATCTAACAGGTCTCATTGTTAACAAAATTTGGAAAGAAGACATAAAATCAGAAGTAGGAAAATGCGGAAAATTCAAAAAATATTTCGAGTGAAGTGCACTTCCGGTACTGAAGATTGCAATCGCAACGAAAGATGCACAACAAAGATATTAGAAGAGCTTGATATGGAATTACAATATTCTATAACTGATTGTTTCGAATTTATGTGGGGAATTCGGAGAGTCTGGTATATACAGTGCACTTCCGAATTGGTCACTTGGTACAAAGATAGGAGATAGCCATTAAAATGCTGAAGCAATAGCATTGTTCATGGAATACTTTCGAAACTCAGCATGCGTTGACTCCACTATATTGTTTAGGACAGTTTCTTACAGTTAACGTGAAGCAATATTGTTAAAAGGTATTTCCAATGTTGAATACACGTGGTTTATTGATATAAAGGGATAATTGATACTATAAAAGGTTGTAGCTGGACAGAGGTTATTATAGGAGATCGAAAAGGCAGAAAAGGAGCTACAAAACGGTGTTGTTTTAGAATATGTCAAAGTGACAGTAATTCAAAATCGTTACAAGACAGTATGTACTATTTACTTCACATATCGACAAAGAAAAGCACAAATTTCTTGTGAAGTGCACGTAAACAATTGTTCTAAGTGTGTGAAATGAGATTCGTGGATGAAATCATATCGACGTGAAGATTTCAAACTCTGGATTACGTAACAAAGAATACATATATTTTTTCTCTTGATTTTCATGGTGGCACTGGGCTTACATAAGCTAAGCCCAACTAAATATCAATAGAAGAATTTAAAGTTAAGATATTTTCTAACATACGAAGATTATACATCCTACACTTTGCGGATACACAATCGCTTGACATTTGCGATAAATACTATCACAGGGATGTCATATATTTCAATTTGTAATAATTGATGACAAAATTGATAGTAAGATAACTTCAAGAATAAACAACATACAAGAATAACGAATACAGAAAATAATACCAATCTCTTCATTATTTCTTCTTTGTTACCACTCTATTTCCGTCCGTGGCATCTCAAACACTTTTTCAATTGAAGGCAAAAATATCTCTCTGATTCACCATACAACAATTTTGCCTCATCAATCATCTATTCATTCAATGAACTGAAAACGTCTTTGACCCTATTATTGTTGCTTATTGAGACGAAACTGTCCGAAACAATATAGTAAAGTCAACGCATGCTAAATTTCGAAAATATTTCATGAACAATGCTTTTCCAAATACTGAATTTCAATATTCTACGACAAACTATTTTGGATTTATGCATTAAATTCGAGAAAAGTTTCGGGTGAAGTACACTTTAGGTACAGAAGATTGCAACTATAATGCGAGATGCACAATAAGACCTCAGACCAATCTCAAATACAAAATTTCAACATCATACGTTAAACGAGTTATGAGATCTGCTAGTTACGGACAAATGTACATACATACGTACCGACATCAAGCCGAAAATAGTCAAAATGGATTCAGGTATGCTCAAAACGCATATTTGTATCAAAATCTCGAAATGTGAATTCTGTTGGTTTCTCAATACTCACTTTTACTTCATACAAGTAAGTAAAAAAAACGATGTGGACAAAACATGACTTACTTGTTCATCTTCTGGGTGAATGATTGGCAATAAGCTCGAACATTTATATGAGGTGAGATCGATTGCAACTAGAATTTGAGATGATAATTTAGATGTTACGATCCACCAAAATGCTGTAGCAGTCTAAAATATTGAATTTTATCATTCTACAACCAATAATCTCGAATTTATGCAGAGAATTGAATAAGTCTGTCGCATAAAGTCAACTCTTGGCTAAGTAGATTGCTCTGAGAATATTAAATTATCGTTTCAATACTACGATTGCTTCAAATACTGAATTTTATGATTCTACAACTGATCGTTCTGAATTTATGCGAGAAACTGTTCTGTAAACTGCATTTTCAGTTCTACCAATCGCAATCATAATACGAGGTGTACAACTAGCTGTTAAAGAAGGGCTTCATATGAAATTTCAATATTGTACGACTGATTGTTTCGAGTTCATGCGGAAAAATCGAAAATATTGTTATATAAAGTGCACTTCCGATTCAGCCGATTGGTATAAAAATGTAAGATAACTATTATGATGGCTACAGCAATTCTACATACTAACTTTCAACATCCCACGGCTAATCCTTTTGGATTCATGCAAAAAATTGCACTTCTAGTACAGACGATTGCAATCATGATGCAAGGTGCACAACTAGGCCTTAGGTCAGTCTCAGATACAAAATTTCAACATTATACGTCTGAATAAATAGTCAAAATAAATTTGGGGATGCTCAAAACGCATATTTTCATCAAAATTTCAGAATGTGAATTCTGTCAGTCTCACAATACTTACTTTTACTTCGTGCAAGTGAGTTAAAAATCGAAATTATTGAGTTTCATGGAAAAATTCAAACTCAGCATCCGTCAAGCAGCAAAAATTGAACTGCTTCGCTCTCTACTCTTGAAAATAAATAGTAATTAACAAATATATTGAGAAAATTAAAGGGGATGAAATATTAAGAGAGAAAGAAGAAATTTTGAAGTCTCACTAGTGGAGTGCCTGGAGCATTAAAAACATGAAAACCTCGAATTCCAGTTACAGTGGATGAAATTCTAAAATTCAAAATGGAATGTATAGCTGATAATATATGTGAAAATGTTTGCTCATTAAAAAGTTGTGATCTTGATTTGAAAATAAAAATTTGGTGGTTGTAATAACTCAAATAGTATAATACATATTAGGCTGTATAATATTTTTGTATATCCAAATTAAGTTAACGCATTCATTCACATGAAAAAGGTATAGGAGAAAAGAAGTAAATCAAGAAAAATTGAATGAAAAAAAAATATTATCAATAAAATATTTGTTCAAATTATGATCGAAATAATGATAGAAATTGGGTGAACTTGATGCTCGTCATTGTGACAAGTAATGTGACTGAGCTAGTGTTTTGTATGGTACGCTGCATCAGCGTGCCGAAAATTTCAAAATTTTATTCTTCCGGAATATATCATGCAAAGTACCCTGGTATTTTATGACAAGTTCCATTTGTGCTATACCTACTGCATAAACTCGACTGTGTCATGGTTTTTATTATAAGAATAATTTATATAGCTCTCAGAAATATATTTTTGGAAGAATTGTACGTGCCACAAAATTGATGAGAATCTGGATGCACGTTCTGTTCGAATAAACTGTTCTGGAGCATTTTAAAGTATATAGAATCACTGTATAACGTTCTGGAATGTTTTTGAGTGTTTTGGAATGCCCTGGAAGATTTTATAGCATTTTGAAACGTCCTGAAATATTCTGAAACATTTTGTAACGTTTTGGAGTAATCTGAGATATACTGCAGATTTTAAGAACATCCTAGAGCATTTTAAAATATCCCGATGTGTCCTAAAATGTCTTATAGTGATTTGGTACGTTCTAATGCGTACTGAGGCGTCCTGGAGAATTGTATGTCATTGTGATCTGTTCTCAAGAATTCTGGAATATTATATCAGATCTTGGAATGTTCTAGTATGTTCCCCATTATTTTGGAGTGTTTTGGACCATTCTTAAGCATATATAAATACCATCATATTCTGGAATGTTTCAGAATGTTTTAAAGCGTTCTGAAATATTGTATGAATGTATGGTGTTCTTAAGCTTTCTCAAACATTTTGAAACATTTTTGAAAGTTTTGGAGTATTCTTAAATATTTTGCTGCGTTTTAGAACATCCCAAAGTATTTTAAATCATTCTGACGTGTTCTAAAATGTTTCGGAATATTTTGGTACGTTCTGTAAAGCGTCCTGGAATATTTTATAGCACTGTAAAACAGTCTGAAGTATACATGAGCATTCTGATGCGTTTTAGAACATTCTACAGCATATTAAGTCACTGGATAATGCTCTGCAATTTTTAGGAGTGTCTTGGAGCATCCTGAAAGATTTTATGGTATTCGGAGGTGTTCTCGTATATTCTGGAACATTTCATAACGTTTTGCAGTTCCCCAAAACATTCTGTGGCATTTCAGAACTCTGTTCTTTCACAACTGTAATAAAAAGGACACCTAGCGAACTGGTTTCCATGGCGCTTAGTAATTTTTCAAACATATCTTGGTGAATTCATGGCGTCGATCATTCTGAGCACGTCCTGAAATTCGCACCAGCTTACTAAGCAAGGTTTGAAGCTAGCTTCAATAATTTTTAACGTTAGTACTTGACGGCTCTCTTAGAATATCTTTTTTTAGTAGATTTTGCTGTCTCAATTTGTGTTTGTAGAAAGAATATAGTATGTAACTTGTTTTACGAACTTTTTAGACACGCGTTTCTCTTAACACTCGCTTCGCTCATGTCTCAAAAACTTATATCTGAAGAAAAGTTCACACTCTGAAAAGTGTAAGGAGTCCCATCGGGTAAGTTTGGTTTTCAGACGTTTTGTTTTCGTACGAGAAAGATACAATTCCATCAAGCTATCTTTAGAAAAAAAATCTCAGGAGACTGCTTACGCTTGTCAAGAGTAAATGAAACATGTTACATAATATATTATTCGTAGAACATTGCAGCTACCGCTACCGTTTTCCGCTCCACGTTTTACTGTTTAAGATCTCTACGACCCGTGATCCACTCAGATATCTTTGAAGATATTCATCTATGAATTTCCAGGTCAAATTAAACGTATACATACAGAGAAGTATCATTTAAAATTAATTTATATGCTCGAATATAATATTTTTTTGTTTATTGGTGAAATAATGAAACAAACGAAAGCACAAAAAAAAATTCGGTAAACATTGTAGTTCATAGTATGAAAAATAAAATCCCAGCCCAATCATATAAGTTTACCCACTGTAACAAAAAACCGAGGACTAAACCTCCAGGCACTCTACTGTACGTCAAAATTGGAAATTGTGAGCGTAAAGTGCAGCACTAAATCAAATCGTTTTGAATTGGAGCAAGAATATTCTGAACCCATTATCCAGGAAAATGCGTTAGAGAATCTCAAAGAATTGAAAATTCATAACTTCAAAGCTTCAAATGGATGGATAAAGAAATTTTGCCTGCGCTGGAACATGAATCTAAAAACTATTTGTGGTAAGTCAGCTTCAGTTGACATACAAGATGTGGAGCAGTGGAAATAAAATTTTGTTCAATTATTCATGGATACATACCGGAAGATATTTTTAATTCTGACGAAACTGGCCTCTATTTTAGGGCATCACCAAAGATAACATTGGCACTAAATAGCAAAAAGTGTAGCAGGAGAAAATCGTTAAAAGAAAGACTTATCTTTCTGTTTTGTGCTAGCATGACTGTAGGAAAAAAATAACTTTCTTGTTATTCGGAAACTTGAGAATCGTGATTGCTTCAAAGGACTTCATATGAAAAAATACCTTCTAATTGGAATTCCAGACAAAGTATATTGTAGTGTTGTACAATAATTCATCTATATCAAGCTAGGCATGCTAATGGTACCTTGGGATTTCCAGATCTGGTGCATAGTGACATTTATAGGAGCTTGAATATTGTATGCTGGTGCGAATAATATCATTGGCAACTTTATGCTGGCAGTTAGTTGAAAAAGATGCTTTAAATCAGATTCAGTTCATGTTCAATCATTCTCCTGATTCATCATCAAATATAATATTATAATTTCATTTCATTGTTACTATTTTATGACATACGAATGTCAAATCTGACATCGAGCTGAGAAAACTGACTGAACCCTGTCTCTTACTTCTAGAAAACTGTCTTCAACGATGATGACATTGAGTCACATCTCTAATTATCCGATAGGTGGTACATGTGTTGAGAGTCAATAAAATGACGTCAAAAGACAGTCTTTACGAATTAGAATTAAGCCCCAAAGCGACCGTTGTTATTGCAAATTTGACGTAGGCTGTACGCTAAGTTTAATAAACACGCAAGCGCGTTGTACGTGATCACGTGATCACAATTTCCAGAGCTGCTCAGCAAGGTGATAATAATTGTGTAATGCGCGAAATCTAGAAAACACATTATCTGTAGCGTAATATTTTTGTGGTTCCTGACGATTGTGGAGTGAGCCTGTAGTTCACCTCGGAGGATCTATGACCAAACTATGAAATGTAACTCAGTGCACCAAACATACAAATAAATATTTTTGGTAGAATTCATAGCAAATAATGATCAGGTAGAACGAATTGATTCCCGCATGTGAGAATATGTAATTTTGTATTATCATATCAAGACCGACACGAGAATGACCAACTCGATACCAGGGCGAGACCGAGACGAGACTGAGCTAGGCAAGAGCAACACGAAACCGGAACGAGACTCACTGAAATCTCGTCGCATTTCATCTCGTGGTAACACTACTTACAAGACATTTGTCTCAAACATATACGTTAAATCAATAAATTCCCTAGCTGTTTAAAAACAAATTTTAGTGTTGCCACAAGACGAGACGAGACTAGACTTCTGTGAATCTCGTCTCGGTCTCGTGTTTGTCTTGCCCATCTCAGTCTTGTCTTGGTCTCACTTTGGTCTCGAGTAGGTCAGTCTCGTCTTAGTCTCGAGTCTCGACGAGAGTCTCACCATGATTTTTCAAAATTACATATTTTTACATGCGGGAATCGATTCGTTCCACCTGATTATTATTTACTATGAATTCTACCAAAAATATGTATGTGTGTGTTTGGTGCGCTGAGCTATGTTCCATAGCTTGGTCATAAATCTCTAAACGTGAGCTACTGGCTCACTTCACAATCGTTAAGAACCACAAAAACACTACGCTAGAAATAATGTGTCTTTCAAACTCCTCGCATTTCACTATTATTCCCACTTTGCTCAGCAGCTCTGGGAGTTAAGATCACGTGATCATGTACAATGCGCTTGCGTGTTGGATAAACTGAGCGTACAGTCTACTTCGAATTTGAAATACTATCAATCGCTCTGGGGTTTGACTCTAATTTTCTCAAGATTGTCATTTTATAGACTCTCGACACATGTACCACCTATCGGAGAATTAGAGAAGTGATTTAATGTCATCATCGTTGAAGACAGTCTTTTAGAAGTAAGGGACAAGGTCATGTCAATTTTGCTTGGCTCGATGTCAGATTTGACATTCGTATGTTATAAAATAGTAACAATAGGATAAAATTATACCATGATGAATCAGGAGAATGAATAAAGGAGAAATCACATAAATAGAAATTTCACACAGAAACTGTGAAAATTGTAAAGTACTGTGCTATGGAATATTCAAAAAATGAATAATTCTAAGAAAAAGAATTGTTTTCCATAGAAAATTCAAATCTAAGAGTCGATGCTGAAGCCACCATCATCTTAGATCGGGAATGCAACTGTAGACATATGTTTCGTCTTTATTAGGACTTCTCAATACAGTATAGCCAAGCCCAAGATACTCAAGACTTGGATCCCAGAGTGTACAAACTCATTACGATAAAAAGTGCGCTGTAGCAAAAACTACAAACAACACCATCTATCGGGCACAAATGACGATTGCACGGCTGACAAGATTAAGAAGAAATCACATAAATAAAAATTTCACACAAAAACTGTGAAATATGTGAAGTGAACATACAAAAAATGAATAATTCTAAAATTGAATTGTTTTCCATAGAAAATTCAATGAATAAACATTAATTGAATTTGATTTTAAACATAGTTCTTTGCTAGCTGCATAAAGTTATCGATCATATTGTTTGCACAAACATACAATATTCAAGTTCCTATAGATGTTACTATGACATAACAACATTGACAAAGGGATTGCAATCTGTCTCCAAGCTGTCTTAATGAATTAGAATAGGACCTTTGGAGCCACGAGGATTCAAGATAATAAAGAGATAATAGTTTTATGCAACAAATGTGTAAACTCAAGCATTAGGATTAGGTTAAGGCTACATATTTCAAGTCAACAATCGCTGAGTTACAAAAAATATTTCCCAAATTTCATAATGCTAGTTCGCACATGTGCTTGACGCCACACGATATTTCTTCTACGATTTTTAAGACAAATTCATATAAACTACGAAAGCGTTTATATAAATTGATGGTAGATTTGAGATACCTACATGCTCAGTTCATGCATTGTTGCGCTATTATTGGAGCTCGTCCTGCTGCACAATCTTATCATATGAAATCTGCTGCTGCCACACAGTACTTCCCCAACCAAAAATTTCATGACCGGTTTCATCGCTGTTTCATGGATTCAGAGTGTCGCATCAATCAATAGCATATTTCAAAATGACAGCTGTCTTTATCAAAGTGACAGCTGTCAATGTCAAAGTGACGGCTGTCATTGTTGAAATGACGGATGGCAGTTATATCCAAGTCCCTACATAAAACAGGTCTTCTTGAAAATGGAAAGTCCTTTTCTAGATTTTCGAGGTCTTCAATTTATTGGAACATACAGTTTTGACATTTGATCACCGGAAGTATTATATCATAACGTGGATTTCACTAATTATTCATTCTATATTCTCACTAAGCCTATCTCCCCAAGGGCTCAAAATTGATACCAAACAAGATATCATTTGAATAGCTTGTTGAAGAACAGTTGACAATCGTTTCAATATCCTATTCTACACTTCTACTAGAACTATTCTTGCAGGAGCTTCAGGTAATTTGATACCAAACATCATAGAACCTAGTTTAAAAAAACAATCTACGGAAAAATATTGTTATATAGGCTGAAAAGAATATTCTGAAATAGCGGTAGAAAATAGTATATTGTACATCAAGTATAGTCTCGACTTTTGGCTCAAGACCCATTCTATGGTCTCGTCTCGACTTTTTAAGGCGAGACGAGACGAGACCGAGGCTGGTCCCGAGTCTTGTAGCAACACTAACAGATTTTGTGGGAATGGTGGGTTATCACACAAAAAATCGTAATCGCTCACGGTACACTTGAGAAAATTCATAGTTCAGTAAGTAGACCGTGAAAATGGCGAATGAAATAGGAGTATTCACCCCAACACATTTTACTCAATCCGTTTGGTTTTGGCTCTCGGTTAGCACTGAACAAAATTGCATATCATTGATATCGTTGCAGTTTAATTACAAATACCTACTTATCTTGAGGTTATAAAAATCCCAGCTTTTAAAATTGGTTCATACTTGAACTAGACGACAGCTTATTTATTCATATCTTTCACAGAAGTTTTTCCAGTGACATATTTCCGTGGCAAAATACATCAACCGCCAGGCGTTATAACGTATCGATTTTCATAATTTGGGTTGAAAAACAAGTTGTCGAGATCGTTAGTTTTAACGCCAAAATGTTTCTGACACTCATATTTTGATGCCAACATTTAGAGAACATGACAGGAAAATAATACATTATCCTTATGAATTCCTGATGCGTCATCCTTTTTCCTCCGCGACCATATGAAGTTTTCATTTGTCTTACTCTATATGACTATATTATCTTTGAATAAGCGATCATAATATAAGTTTCAAAGCTGTGGGACGATAAATCTTGACCTTATGTTTCATCTTTGAATAGAACATACTCTATATTTGGATCAGCATGAATTTTTTATTTCACACGAGATATTCCCAATTCTTTTTAGGTAGGAACCTAAATTTCACTGCCTACACAGCCGTATTAAAAAACGCAGGTCGACACTGAGTCAATTATTAAAATGGATACAGAGAATCCAAATATTATAGACCAGGAGGTAGTGACAGAAAGCTCCAAGTCATTTGTTACTGGTATGGCAACCCTTTAGGGGTCAAATGAGTTAATTAAGGAAAGAAAAATACTTGCGCTGGTCGTTGATGCACAGTCACAGAATGAATAATTAAATTCTTCATATGATGTGTGATCCGAATAATTGAAGTTTGAGGTTATTCAAATGGTCAAGGGATCAAAAATTAAATTCTTGTTTGATGTTTGAACGTTTCGGCGCCAGAACGGCCCGCCATCATCAGCTGCTATATGTTAACCATTGTTACTACGACGGTTGGCCGCCATAGCACGTGTGGAGTTTTTGGGTTTTCGTATTTTCAAGCTTTCTTAGTAATATCTTCCCAATTTTCTTGTATTTTTGACTACTTCATAACTACTATGTATCAACGGATAATATTTAGCAGCTGATGATGGCGAACCTTTCTATCACCGAAGCGTCCAAAAATTAAACAAGAATTCAATTTTTGATCCCTTGGTCACTTTAATAACCTTGAACTTATGATTAAATGAGCTTGTCGGATTGAATTACGAGTTTGAACGATTTGTAAGGCGAAGATTTTCGTATTTTCCAGGAGTCGTTAAATGATAAACTTGATCTACCAAAATACCATACTTTTCTGGTGGGGCTTACATGCCACCACGCCAACAACAAAGAAGCATATTCATTTAATGATGCGAAATGATTTGTTACAACCTGAAACTTCGATTGCAAGCTATTTTTATGATTAGAGACCTAAATCTGAATATAGTGTAACGAATTCAAATCTATAAATTAGTCATTTCGGCTTTACTAGTGCTTAGAATTATTGTGGAGATATTTTACATCAAGAAATAGAAGCGAATGAATCTGTTCTCTAAAAAATTGCTGGTACCTTCTAGCGTTTTCTAGAAAAGCCTGGACGTTTGTGGGAAAGACGTAGAGATCCACGGTATATATATATGTGACCGACTCAACAAGAAGATTATTGATTATTGATTTTGGCTCAGCGACCTTATAATATAGACTGCTGGTGGTTGCAATAAATTGCGTTATTTGAAATAAGTCAACATTGACATAAATAGTTGAAGTTGAGTTATTGTGTAGTGAAATAATCTCTAGTTTAGAATAGAATCATTTATTGAAAATAGTGTTAGTTATCTAATTCATTATTTTAAAGAGTCATAAAAAAAAATAGTGGTGTTTAGTAACTTTTGCTTTCTAAATTAGAATAAATAACGTTGCAATACTATACCTGTGGGATGAGTCAAATATGTGGTATGTTATTGAAAAATTGTGACATTTCATACGGAGCTCAAATAATTTGTTACAGTATTGCACAATTTTTTCATGAAAATTGAGGTGCGAAAAACGTAAATGTTGAATATATTGAAAATAGTGTGATTACAGTATGGGCTAATTTAACCCTTAGACTACTGCGTTCTTCAGACCATCGGTAGTTACGGCGTGGGCTCCTCGAAGGACCCCAGCTGAAAAAGTGTCAAAACGTATGATAATACTTGAATAAGTAGTTATAATGTTGGAATATATATTGAAAATGAACACATACTACAAATTGCAGAGGGGATAACGACAGAATTTTTATAGATTAGAGAAAAAGTATAACATACTGCAAGTTTTCGACGTGATCGATGCAAATCGCAGTGATGACAATATTTTGGTATAAATAATTGATTAAAACTCAATTGTTTGAATTCAGTACATGTAAAACGAATATTGAATATTGAAATGAGTGTATAAATGTATCACAGCTTCTCAACAAAGTAAAATTTTCGATATATTATTTTATATCATCGCTATATTAGTTATAATCTCCATTAAAAACGTTAGGCTGCACTTTTACCCGCGATATCTCGTTAATGGTTATAGATACGCAAAATTAGTCATATAAAATTTTTTGTAGAAAAAAATGTGCTCTTAATCATCACTTATGACCTCAAATACTCTATAAATAATAAGATATTTGCAGAAAACTGGGCAAAAACAGAGTTTTTGATCTTCGGCCTTCAATTTATCTGAAGCATCATTATTTGATAATATGATTTTTGCTCAATCATTGTGTATACCAGAATGAAGATTCTCTTGCAATAAAATACCAGTATCATTTATTCGATAATTTGGATCATTTTTCATCTTGAATGACTGGACTGATAGAGTTAGTATTTTCTTTTATCAATATACCCTTAACTGGTTTTTTCGATTTCGGACACAGGTAGTATTCGCATAATATTTTGGCGGATAGTTTAGCTAGCCCACAGCTATTCAGTTATTTAACTCATACAATCGCATTTTGAAAAAGGGCACTTTATCTATTCTGTATTTCTTCTAACCTGCCACCTCGGCTGCATTTTGATGAACGGCACTTCTGCAGATCTATCGTTTTCATTGTAGTGGACTAAATCATATGTCCAGTATTAAGTAGTGCTTTAGATCAATGACCTAATAACATTAAGCTATTCTACCTATAACGTGTTGAGTCAGTGAACTATTGGACATATTTTCTATAGTCCTGTACAATTTGAAAATCTCTATTTCAAGTAGAGTTTATTGTTCAAACTTCTTCTAACGATCTATGGAATTCATGACTCAAGATAGCATTGAAAATCTATTTTCTAATCCACTGACCGAATTAATCCACTTTATCTGTCCTAGGTATATAATTTCCGTAAAAGCTTCCATTATATATGTCTGATTGATAAGTACTATTCAACTTTACTCCTCGTTATCTGCTTCCGTCATGTCCTGATTTGTTTGCGATTCAGGAAAGTGTGTTCTTCTTCCAAACTCTCAGCAGAGTGAGAAATCAATTGCTTAGTGTACTTTTACAAATGCAACTCTATTATAATGGGACATGTGACAATTTTTTCATGTCATTGATTCGAAACTCCAATACAAGTGAACATGCTCGTCAGGAATAATAAAGTAGGTAAATTTGCTCAATGTGTAAATATTTTGAGAGATGTCAACTTTATGGAAAGTAATTTTCTAAAATTACCTCAAGCAGATAGTCGGAATCAATGAAAATATCGAGCGTAATGAATTAGAATGAAAATGTTAACAATAATTGGATGAGATCTATCGTTCTCTTGAAATTATATACGATTAGAGGGACTACATTATTTTGAGGTAGTATATTACAATAATTGAAACAGGACATTTCATCCACTGAAATCTTATATGTGATGAATAAAAGGCCTACAGGTTGTCACTAACCTTAAATATTGCTTTGTGATGAGCAAAATGCAAAATAATATTTTGACCAGATGATCATGTCATGCATGTAGCTTAATGTCTCAACGGTAGGTTTATTGCTTTCATGAATTTATCAAATTAATTTAATCTTATTGCTGCTGATCAACCGATGAAATTAATCAAAATTTTACAAGAGAAAATTGTCAAGAAGTTGCAAAATTGATTGCTAATATTGCAGAAGGATGAACTTGAGAGCATCATCAACATAAAGAAAGGATGTCTGAAATGTATGCATGCTATCCGCGCAAATTCATTCAAATTGTGAAATAAATTCTTTCCAAACATTTATTGCGCTCAGAATGGTATTTCCAAGATTCAACTGACATCAAAGTCTTGTATGTTACAACGCTGTCAACCTATAGATCTTTATAAAAAAAAATATAGTTGGATCAATCATTCCGAGCTCAGCAATATTCGATAGAATATGTAAAAATAACTTGTGATGAATTATTTAATGTAATGATGATTTATTGTTTCTTAGTCCAATAGGTTACATTTGCTCACAGATACAATGGATTTATTATTTGGGGAATGTATTTTACAATTTGAATGAACTTGCCAGAGAGCATATGTTTGAGATGGAGGTTACGCCAAACGCCGCAAATTTTTGTCGGACAAAATATTGTTTGTGTTTTTCCTTTCACTATCTTACAATTATATTATGAAAGAAAACAATGTTAATGATTGAGAATAAATCATAAAATTGACGTCTTAAAGAGTGTGAAGATATCTTTTCTCTTGTATCTTTTCTTCTTTATTGAAAAACACTTACCCATACCACACCGATGCATGAATCTGAGGACATCGGAATAACTGCAAATTATCGTCCCATTGCCATATTATCCAATGCCTTCAAAGTGTGATCTCATAAATTTCAATGATTCTATCATTAACTCAATTATCGACGATATGCATTTCTTAAACGATTTGAATTTCAGGAATTCACAACTGCCAGCTGGATCCAATAGATCAATCATTGTCTCATTACTATTAATCCAGTCGGCATGTCGAAAAAATAGGGACAGATTAGGAAAAAATGCGAGCTTGATGAAACTTTGGTTTATTGTTTTTGATCACCTAATAGTGTTATATGTATATTCTCAGATTCAGATAAAAAAATTCTCGGGATATAATGTCAATAGTGGACTTATTAAACATATGAAGTTTCAATTGCATAGTCCCTATACTTTTAATTTTATTGATATCTGGAAAAACCCTCATTTAGTCACTGACTCGCTCACTGATGATTATCAAAATTCTTGGATTACTTCCTGAAGTCCTAGAATGCTGAAATTTAGTATGTAAGCTAGTATCAGTACACAAACAACAACAAGATTCTAAAACTTGGAACTTCTACTTCCAATCACTCAAACTAGGCAATGAAAATTTGTATGGGTGCTCCACAAATTTTGATGCTAGAGGTCTGAGAATTGATATAGGGACTCCTTGTTATAAATCATAGTAAAATGAAAACTTACTAAAAGAAGTGGAATCCCACCAGAAACATTTTCATGTGAAATGTTGCCAAGACAAAGCCATATGGCTCGCACTGTCAAAGAGTTATCAGATCTCATGTAGAGCTAAGCTTCTACAAGCCTCTTTGTCCATCTACCTGTCTAGCCACCACTCATTCAGTAGGGAACTACAAGAACTATTGTATAACAGAAAAGTAATGAATAGTGGATAAATTTTTCACCTTATGCCCATGTGAATGTATGGAAATTGCCAAGTCGCATATTTTGACTAAGATGTAGAGTTTGTGAAGTTATAACTTGTAGAACTAGAGCGTGTAGAGTTAGAAGTTCTGCTCTACATGAGATCTGACATCTTCTTGACAGTGCGAGCCATATGGTCTCGTCTTGGCAACATTTTACATAGAAATATTTTTGGTGGGATTCTGCTTCTTCTAGTAATTTTTTATTTCACTATTATTCATAACAAGTAGTCCCTATATCAATTTTCAGACCTCAAGCATCAATATTTGTGGAAGTCTCATACAAATTTCCTTCCCCTAGTTTAAGGGATTGGGGGGGGTGAAAGTTCCAAGTTTCAGAATTTTGTTATTGTTTGTGTACTAATACTAGCCTACGTACCAAATTTCAGCATTCTAGGACCTCAGAAAGTAACCTAAGAGTTCTGATGATCATCAGTGAGCGAGTCAGTGACGGAATCGGGGTTTTTTAAGATATCAATAAAATTTGAAGTATAAGAACTATACAATTGAAACTTCATATGTTTAATAAGTCCACCATATCCCGAGAATTTTGTTCATCTGATATAATCCAAATCCAAGTTATGAGGGTTCAAAAAAACGACGAAGCCCTTCGGAAAAGATAGGTAGTGCCACCAGATATGCTGGCATGGGTAGGCAAGGTGAGGGATGGGTTGTTGATTGATTTCTACGTCAGAATGAAACTAGGTACCATAATACCATTAATAATGTTGAAAAATGAAAGATATTTAGTAAAAACCGCCATTTTTTATGTTTTTTTAGATTTTCAGGAATTTTCACTTTTTTGAAGTGCTGTATCTTAGAACTTGGTGGGTCTACAAACAAGTTTTACGTATCAAATTTATAGGAAATTTGATGCTCTACTAAGTTGAACTTGAATATCTAAGGCATAGGAATGGAGAGAAAAAAGTTACAGGGCAAAAACTGAAAAAAGTGCCAAAATTTCGTGGTTTTTTCCTCCTCCTGAAAATTGCTCCGCTAAATTTTGGTCAAAAAACATGGAAATAACACTATTGGGTCATCAAAAACAACATATCAAAGTTTGATTCAATTCCCTTTTTTTCCGACCCCAAAGTACATGTCGACTGGACTATATGCCAGAAACCATCAACTTAAATCCTCCATAAGAAGGCTCTGTCTAATTTTCAATGAATCAAACAATGTAATCGATTTTGATATTCTCTTCTGTACTAAATTGATCTCCAAAAGGATTATTCACCAATATTTGAGAAGCTTTTGAATAGGTCCGTGTATCAATTGTTGTTTTCTATGTATTTTGTATTACTTTTCAAATAATTTACTCACTCTTTTAGTTCTCATGTGAATATGTATTTTTTGTAGTCCCTTTTTCCAACCCTCTATTATTAGGATCTATGATTCTGTTGAGAGGTTTTTAATAACTGAATGAATAAGACAAAAATATTTTCAAAAAACATACGTATAATTTGTAGTCATTAGGCAATCAATTTCGGACTTACCTTGTCCATCCTCAAGCCTTGGCAAAATGAGAAATCCAAATTCACAAGTTTAAAATAAACATAAGAAAATATAAAAATTCAGATATAAACTTGGGATCTTACTAGTCATAATTATGAAATTATTGAAAAACTAGCAGACTAAGGAAATTTGAGCACGTGTTGAGATATTTTGTGAGGTATCTACTTCTCTTGTATATTTATAACTGTCTATGATTCCTAATGAAGTATAGAAAATTTGGCCCAACATGCAATTTCTATGTGACAATTATGCTCACCACATGGAGCTAGCACAAACCCGTTAATTTATTGATAGAATGGAACTAACACCCTGATGTCAATGAATAGTCTTGTCTAGAAGCATGTATCTCCAAGTTACATCACAAGAGCTATGAGACTGAATGGAGCATCAATATGCTTATGAGAACCGGGTAAACAATTGCGACTGGTAGAATGTTCTAAAAGAACTATTCGAAATATTTTTGATAAGACCGATCATTTGTAATATTTCCATATAATTTTTCTACACAGAAATAATTTTTGATAATATTCCAGGCACGAGCAATTCATGTATAAAATTTTTATTCTTATAATTTATGTTCAATCACGTGAATACATGATTGAACAGATCATTATTGATTACGGCATATAAATGAATGAGTATCTAGCTTATTCAGGTCATTGAATACCTCAATTCAACGTTCAGAGTTTTATTAGTAATAATCTATAATTCACTCTGGTGTTTCATACAATAGGTAGTTTATTCTAGAGAATATTGGTTGGACATCGAATATCAATCATTCAAGCAGCAAATAATATATTTCTTGTAACACGTACATCGAAAGTACCCTATTACTGAGCTGACTTCTACTTCGAAAGTTCTCAATTCCAAACCATGGTAACAATCTTCAATAATTCTCTGTTAACTAGGAATTATTGGATATTAATGTCCGCTGGGTGAGAATGAAATTGTAGATCATAGATCATGGATGCTGTTAGATTTTTTTATTTTATTAATATATGTCAAATTGATATTTGGAAGAAATTTGTATTATAGGATGTATTTCTTATAGTATGTGCATCTATTGTAAACGGGATAACACAGAAAATATGAAAAATATCAATCAATTAAATAAATCATGTAAGTTATGTTTCATTGTATTAGTTTTCTGTAATGTCATTGCATTTGCAAAAATCTGTTTGTCAAATCGATAAGATAGTTTCAATACATCCAAATTTATTTAAAAAGCTTAGTAATGGGGGTATTTGGGTGCTCTTGTTACAAAAAGTATCGTATGCAACACGGATACTGAACGACTGTCACAAACAAATTTGTCTGCATGGAGCTTCGCTCTTCTTCGCCCCGTGCTTCGCCCTCGCCTCATGCTTCGCTCTCGCCTCTGCCTCGGGCTTTGCCCTCGTCTTTACCGAATACAGCCAAATTTATCCTGAATAAAAATGACAGTCGTTCGGTCCTTGTAGCATAATATACTATTCGCATCTGCTCATCTGGCATCCAAATCAAAGTAAAACGATCATATTATTGAAATTGGGCTAGAAATATGATATTCATATCTTTAAAGACTTATAGCTCCTTCTTTATCTGATTCAATTACCTTGGTCCAAATTTTTGGGAGATAAATTCTATATAGAGATGCTGTTGGAGATCGAATCAAATGCAGTAGCCTAAACGTGTAAGTACTTGAAGTAAATGTATACAATCAGGAGTTATATGTCACAATCTATATTGTCAGATGGTGCAATTGGCAATGTTATTTTCTCTTGAAAGAATCATTTCACAACGTTTTCAAGTACTGCAGCTATAAAGATGTTGAGGAACTTCTTGAACAACCAATTCTGTTAGAAACTCGAAACAATGCACTTGAATGACAGATGCAAATTACTAAAGTTGAATTCATTTTTTAACTGCAAATTGAGAACCAAACTGATTTTAACTTTTCAAATTTATGAAAAGTAAAGGCGTCAATAGTCCCACCGAAATCTGAGCATGAATCCCAAAATTATTGTTGGGAGCTATAGATAATGATAATGTATGCATAAACTTTCATTCTTGAAATGAAAAATGAGCTTCTACTTGAATCAAGATTACTTTGTCATTATATCCTAATAGGTTTGTCACAAACTTTTTCACAACAATTTTTGCTCCATCTTTTTACATCAATCATTCAGGAAATTCACGAACAATTTCTTTCTGCTAACTTTATGCATTTTTATGCCAGCTAAAGAAGCTACATACAATATGAGTTGCACTGCAAAATTGTAATTGAATGATTCGCTTTCTGATTTTTAGGTCGATCTGTTGGTCTGTCCGTCTGAAAGCACGATAACTTGAGAATAGAATTTTCAAACACCAAAGCAGGTTTAGGAGAAATATATCGAATAAGTTTTGGAAGAATACAGTAAACAAAGTAATATCTTATTTTGCAGATACAGGTATTGAATAATGTATTTAGAAACTGGAATCATGGATTTGAATTGCTCAAATGCATCATAACGAGAGCTATTGCTTGTTTCATATTTATAAGGTACTTTTTGCGATTATGTAAAGGAAGAGAATCACTTTGAAAATTGCGAAATGATACATAAATACACCATAAAGCTCCATCCACATTATATAACCTCGTAAATAGGTCGCGCATTTCAATGTTAACATGATGAGTTATGGATTTTTGAAGCAAAAAAAAGGGGTATCTTATTTGATTTAAATAATTGTGGTTGAATAAGTTTTCCAACAAGGATAGAAGATTAGATTGTTCGTAGTGGATGGACCAAGATTATTATAAAACCTTACTCGAAATAGGGGTCAAACAGGCGAAATGCTCAATTTCTTATTGGCCATGTCAGTCTCACACATCAGCTATTATTTGATCTTGCGATGTTCGTAGTGAGTAAACCGTGGATCAAATAAAATAAGCGAAATTTATTGGGAATTGAATATATTTTAGTATAAAGAAACAAATGATATGTATTTAGAATTTATCGAGAATATCTACAACAAATTATTCAGCAATAAAGTTTATATTCAAAAGACAGTCTAGCGCCTGATGTCACTCTTACAAACTGATGCAAAAAGCTAGTGTTTGCATATGTTATGTGTTAAAACAAGATTTTGAACTGTCTTATAATATCATTGAGATATTTTCAATACGTACTTCCGACTTTCAATATTTATTTATTGAAAAATTTGTCATCACGATATATTCGATCTATGGATATTGACCGTTCATTACACACAGACGCTTAATTATATGATTACGGAATACTATTATAACGCACGGTCAGTTCAACAGTGATACTGAACATTCATATTCCGTACGCTCACTTCATCACGAATATTGGTCACCTGATAACTACAAACACTCAATTGAAAATACGGAGCACTAACTAACTCAAGGATTTTTTCGACTATACATGTAAATTTGGGTGTACATAGATACTTGATAGGACGTACGATGTATGATGACATATTGAGAGTTGTTTTCACGTTCAATGTTAAGAGAATCTGAAAGATGGAAAACTAACCTCGAGAAATATGTAACTCACAAATAACTGGGGAAAAAGTTTTATGCAAATGCTATAGCTGGTCTAATTCTGCACACTTTAATTTCTACTTACTTGTACAAAGTACAAGGAAGTATTGTGAAACCGATAAAATTCACATATCAGTATTTTGATGGATGTATCCGTTTTAAGCATCCCTGAATCAATTTTGACTGTTTTTGGCTTGATATCGGTTCGTATGTTCGTGCGTTCGTGCGTGCGTAACTCGCAAATCTCAAAACTAGTTGAACGTATAATGTTGTAATTCTGTATTTAAGACTGGTATAAAGTCTAGTTGTGCACCTCGCATTATGGTTCAAAGTGTCTGCACCGGAAGTGCATTTTACTTGAAACTTTTTTCGAATTTTTCTAATGAATTCAGAATGATCAACTGTATTTGAGCTTAATGTTGTATCAGAATGGTAATCTGCTATTTTTTTGAGAATCGACTAGGTCAGAAGTGCACTTTACTTAAAATTTTTTTGAAATTTCTTGCATAAATATAGGATGATCCGCCATAGCATATTAAAATTTCGATTAGGAACTTCTATGACATCTTATTGTATATCTTGCATTATGACTGCGATCGGCTTAATCGGAAGTGCACTTTACTTGAAACTTTTTTTCAATTTTCCGCATAAATTCAGAATGATTAGCCATAGGATACTGAAATTCAGCATTTGAAATTGCTGTAGCATCTAAATGGTCATCTTCTGTTTTTTCGTAACAATCGGCTGAGCCGGAAGTGCACTTCATATGACAGACTTTTTGAATTTTCCGCATAAATTCTGAACAATTGAACGTAGATTGTTAGAATTCAGCATTAAGGACGATTATACTGTCGAGATGCTCATATCCTATTTTTATTGAGATCCACCTTGCCGTAAGTGCACTTTACTTGACAGACTTTTGGAGTTTTTCGCATAAATTCGAAACGATCAGGTGTAAAATATTGAAATCTGGTATTTAAGTCTGCTGGAGCATCTGAATGATTGCCTACTATTTTCATAACAATAGACTGAGCCGGAAGTGCACTTCAGTAGAAATTTATTTTTCAGTTTTGCGCATAAAATCAGATCTGTTGGTAGAATTTTGGAAATCAGTATTTAGGAATATTGTAGTATAAGAATAATGGCCTACTGTTTCCATAGCAACTGACTTGGCTGAAAGCGCATTTTACTTGACAGATTTTCAGAATCTCCTGGGTGAATCCAAAAGGATTAACTGTCAAACGATGAGATTTTGTGTTTGATTATATATATTCAATGATATATATGATCAAACACAAAATTATATATATGAACGCATAATGTTGAAATTTTGTTTTTGAGACTGGTATAGGGTCTAGTTGTGCACTTCGCATTATGGTTCTAATCGTCTGTATTGGAAGCGCATTTTACTTGAAACTTTTCTCGAATTTTTCCAATAAATCCAGAGTGATCAACCGTAAGATTAAAATTCAGTATTTGAACTTGATGTTGTATCAGAATAGTTATCCGCTATTTTGTATGAATCGGTCAAGCCAGAAATGCACTTTACTCGAAACTTTTTTAAAATTTTTGTATGAATCTAGGATGATCAACCATAGCATATTGACATTTAGTGTTTGAACTTGTTGTAGCATCAAAATAGTTATCTACTATTTTTGTATCAATCGACTGAGCCGGAAGTGCAGTTTATATGTACAAGAGACATTCAGAATTTGCCGTATAAAACAATCAGTTTAATTGAAATGATAAGGTAGGCAATGATAATCTGTTGTCAATTTTTTGATTTGGTTTGACATTTCACATGTCAAAATATTATTAAAATTATATTAATTATAATCTGGAGTGACAGAAAACCTCATTGAATAAATTCGTGTATATATTAAATAATGTACAATTAAGTCACGTGATGTTCACGTCAGATTTTTACAGTACAATAATTGTCTGAGATATACCACTTTCAGCATGAGTCTTCTTTCCTTCTCCGAGGAAAAGAATAAAAGTTGATTCATAATACGTGCTTTTTAGAGAAAACCTAGTCCAATAAAATTATTCTCATACTAATTGGTTCATCTGCAATTTGCTGATAAATGATAAACTCGACCGAGGATAATTCATCATATTTTAAAGAATGTGAGTGGATTGAAGAATCTGATCGTAATAAATCATTAAGTCTTTTTTTTAGATAACCTGCATATACCTCCAGTGTAATCGTCTCATGTAAAAATCTGAGAGACAACTTTCCCAAGATGATCTGACTATTATCTAATTACTGAGGACACCTGAGTTCACATCCTTTTTTATCTCTTTTTAGTATCTATTCTGGAGAACTACGGAGGTTGCAGCTATAACATTTATATAAGCTTCATCCAGTGTCATTTATAAATTAAAATCTGACGTGAACATTACGGAACTTACTTGTACATCATTGGATCTATTTCTTGTTTATAATAATACAATAACCAAACACAGAGTTCCATCGTTACACGGCTAAACGTTTGGGGTTTATCCAGAAATTTCTACAAATCTGTAAAGTAAGCTGCGTTTTCGACCCAGTCGATTGCTTTAGGAACATGCCTAAATACTGAATTCCAAGATTCTACGACTAGCAATTCTGAATTTATGCACAAAATTGAAAAAAAAAAACAATTTAAGTGCACCTCGGGCTGAGTGTATTGCTATGAGAATAGTAGGCAAACATTAAGATGCCAACGCAGTCTGATATACCGAATTTCAATACTCTATAGCCGATCGTTTCTAATTATTGCGAAAAATTTCAGAAGACCGTCAAGCTAAATACTCTCTGCTTGTTTTGGATTTATGTGGAATATTCAAAGAATGTTCCGAGTAAAGTGCATTTACGGTACAGACGATTGCAATTATAATGCGAGTTGTACAACTAGATGTTATAGAAGTGTTGAATACAAAACTCCAATATTCTACTGAGTGTTTTGAATTTATGCGGAAAATTAGAAAAATCTGCTATATAGAGTGCACTTTTGGCCCAGCCAATCGGAACAAAAATAGAAGATAGCCATAAAAATGCTACAGCAATCTCAAATACTGAATATCATTATATTACGGCTAATCATTCTGGATTTATGCGGATAATTCAAAAAAAGTTTCAAGTGAAGTGCATTTTCAGTACAGACGATTCTAACCATGATGCAAGGTTCACAACAAGATTCTAGACCGATCTTAAGCACAGAATTTGAAAAATAAGCGTTTGACGGGTTTTGTGATTTGCATGTTACAAACGAACGCACATACGTACCGACATCAAGCCGAAAATAGTAAAAATGGATTCAGGGACGCTCAAAACGGATATTGCCATAAAAATCTCAAAATGTGAACTTTGCCGGTTTCACAATACTTGTACTTTGTAAGGGTGGGGCAGAGAGACTTGCTGAGGAAAGTACGGGTAAGCTCATCCGGAAGGATGTGGCTTAAAGTTTATAACCTGCTTTTCGGTCGTCATCATTGAGTAGACGATGATACAACGCGCGTTCGCTATCGATACGTATTTTTCTAACGGTCGCTGCATTATCGCTACGTAGTGTGCATTCCGTACCCGTTTCAATATTGCACTCCGTGATCGTGCTTCTGGTCGACCGTCAATTGTTTCATGAATGAACAACTGCAAAAAATCTGGTGTTATAAGTAAGAAACAACTTGGACTCTCACGAACAGCAAGATCACCTTAAAACATCGACATGGTAAGGCTTTCCGTTTGGCAGTCCCTTCAGCGTTTCGTCCGCAAATATGCAGCTGCTACTGTAATGTCTGCTCGCTCTCTGAGGCAAATCCTCCATGAAGAATTGAGATTCCATCCCTACAAATTAGCAATAGTACAGGATCTCAAACCGCATGATTTTGTTGCTCGAGAAAATGTATGTAAGGCGCTACTTGACAATCCTCAGGACGCAATAGCTTTTTTCAGTGATTAGACTTACTTCCGTTTTTCGGAATGCGTGGATAAGTTGAATATGCGTTATTGTAACCATGAAAACCCAGGACAACTTCTCCAACGTTCCTTAAACTCGCAACATGTCACTCTTTGGTGGACGATATCGCGAGTTGAAATAATTGGTCCGTGGTTTTTTGAAGAAAACCGAGCAGTTTCTGTGACTTCAGAGCGTTATGTCAATATGATTCAAGATTTTCAATTGCCCGGACTTGAAGAAATGGGTATGAGAAAAGTTTGGTTCCAGCAGGACACGGTACCATGGCACACATAGCGCGAATATCAATGACTGTTTTGTCGCAACACTTCCCAGGATAGCTCATCTTCCTGAGTGGCGATCTGTAATGGCCGGTACAGTCGCTTGATCAAGCCCCCTGCGCTATTTTTTGTGGGAATATCTCAAGTCATCAGTAAATAACGATCATCCTACGATTTTTACGTTCCAATTTTGCATCTTGTTGCTATTTTTCCATATTTTACAGCCCAGCCTTTTATCCATTTTTTCTTTTGTAACAATTTAAGAACATAAGTAATTGTTATTCCAAATGAATCAGATATTTCACCCACCTAGTGTTTGTTATTGTCATTCCACAGACTGATAGATAATTTTGAATTGAGTTGTTCGGATAAGGTCAAGATTTTTTTGAATTTTGATTGAACCAGTTGTCGTAGGTGTCAGTAGCGAACAGGGTGTTAATATAGAATGAAAATATCTGCACTTGAATCTCAAAATTACATTCAAATAATATCTTACGCAAAATCTGAACATAGTAGAATAATATAACACTCACAAAAAATTCCTTGACTTTATGATCCTTTCCCGCCAGTCTCTTCTCTCTTCTTTCTTCTTATCAATTGGAACCAATGAAATAACTTTGAAGATGAGTTAAAACGGTCTCTTATTCCAATTTTCAATTATTCAGAAAAGATGAATTGAGTTAAGTCGAGTCAGAAAAGTACTAAAGAACAAAAGGTCGCGCCAAAATGTTTTTGCTGCGCCGTTTTTATTTGTATATTTTGAATGTTCAAAGCCACTTTGCGAGATTGGAAATCAAATAAACATTTGCTCTGGTCGTGTGAAATTTCATGGGACCAAGTCTGCGATCGAGTAGTCCATTTTGGGGATTTTTCAAACTTGCGGTCGTGATCTCGTGTTGCGAAAACTGCCCAATACATCAAAACGAGGTCTTAGTCGCTCGTCAGGCACTCCTGAATCTTGAAAACCATCCCAGGACCCTTGAATTTGACTCCATCCCTTTGACCGACTTTGGCTTGACGCCTCCGCCAAGATCCGTCAATGCCACTGTTTCAGAGGCCCAGTGGTTACAGCTAAATGTATAGTCCTTTTTTTATCGTTGTTTTGCTCATTTGTTTTTTGGGACTATTTGTGGTGCTCCTAGGGTAGCTAGAAGCACAATTATAATACTATTGTTGTTCATATAACTTACGTTACTGTCAAACGTCCCTTGGGCACTGTAGTTGTAGCGCAGTAGTTGATACGTGCGCTAAACGTCGAATTTTGTAAGGCGCAATCGATTGAGCTAGGCCCTTCATCTATGTTCAACTTGTGAGCTTTGGCGATCTTAGGGCTAGGCGTATAGGCATACTCTTTTTGTTGTAATTTTCTTTTTTGGATTGCGCGCTGTTCACCAAGATGCGTAGTCCGCTTATTTAGCCTCCAGCTATCTACTATTTGTTCAATATCAACTTCATATATTTATGAATTTATTCAAATTTGAGTTCATTGTGCATATACTGTTCAATCTTTCAATTTTTATCATTAATGTCATTTTATCAGTTGAAGTGGAATTAGTAGATTGTTCTACTATTTTGTGGAAAAAGGAGCCCTACTTGTCTTTGTCTGAAGGCGAAATATTTTGTGAGTGTGCTACCAGCTCGACCACTTGGTTATTGCTGAAGATCATCGCGTGGTCACACCGTCCCGTCGCCCCTTGTCCGACCCAATGCGAAAGAAGATACGACTATCGTGGCGCCTCCGGGTATGCTCAGAGCTTAGTCCTATTTTGCTATAAAATGAATTATTCAGATCTGGTTAATCATCAAATTCTACCTGATACAGAGATCGAATTCTTCAATATTCCAAAGGAGAAAAAATTACAATAATACCAAAACGCAATGTATACATTAATTTATTGTAGAGACAATTCAACATGAAACTTTAATTAGAGATTTCATTCGAATAAAAAACGATAGTGTATCAGCTTGATCCATATAATGAACCGTTTAAAAGCAATATACATGACGCAGTACAAAAAGTTGTTAGGTATACAATTTGATGATGTTGATTCTCAAATAGCCAACATTACAACAACCAATTCTCTTGCATTCAAGAGAACATGGAACATTGCCTCTAAATATTGTCATTCGATAACAATTTCATATGGAAAATATGGAAGGAGAGTGTTATGTGAGGTAATTGCAGAATAAAAAATTACTCACTGTATCGTGAATGTTCACATATTATGATGTTCAATGTATTTGAATAACTGTGAAGCGGTAATACTACATAGTGGTATATGAGCAGCTTTTATCTTCAATAACTCCACATCTAGCTCTACATACCAGTAATTAAATAATCACATGATTCTTGTCAACTAGGGGCCAGTTTCACCAAAGCCAGTTAAATTTATCCAGAGGTTATTTTTTACGAAAATTATTGTTGATACAATTGTAACTATAGTTACTAACTCAAAATAACCCCTAGATAAATTTAACTGACTTTGGTGAAACCGGGCCTAGATCAGCAAAATCATTATAATCATGAATCGTCTCCAGAAATTATTATTTCCCCCATTTTACCCGGGAATCCAACCATGGGCTAAGTCTAGTAGAGCGACTTATTAGAGGCTTGAATGTAACGAAATCAAGGCACAAATGGATCTCTCTGGTATTGATACTGTATACTAAATCTTACGTGTCTTTTTTTTACGTGGGTAGGAGGAGAATCTTCTAAAGACACTCTGCAAGAACCGCTTGCAGTGTAGCGTCGGATTGGCCTAAAAAACGAACCCTACCGACTAAGCCCTTCCTCCCTTTCTTCCCAACTTGACGTGGACACGCTTTCGCATTGCTCTCCGTCCGATTGATGCCTAGAATAAACAAAAAAACTTGTTCTCCAATATTTTTTATTTTTTACCTCCGTTTTTGTCTCGCTCTCTCCTCTTCCTCCCTTATACTGAGGATTTGGTGAATCATGTCTCTTATAGTGTTCCACCCATCTTCGTCTTCCAAAGAAATGGGGATTATATTATCCGCGTTCACTTCTACCCCTACGATCGCGTTTGTCTGTTTCCTAACTTCGCACCAGCGTGGTCATACAAAGAGTGTATGCTCCGCCGAATCCTCCTTCTGACAATAGTAGCAGCCTGCACTTTTCGCTCTTTTAAAGCGGTGCAGATATTTTTGGAAATATATGTGCCTACTGTATGCTTGTGTTATGTGATATTCAATGTGCCCGTGCTTTCTTTCCAGCCTCGGTTGTATGTCTGGGAGCAGCCGGTGTAGCCAGATGTTTCCTATATCTTCCTCCCACTCTTCCTGCCATTTTTTCATGGACCTGCTCCTCAGCCCATTTTTCTCTTCCCTAGTCTTGCCATATCCCAGGATTCTCTCCACCAGGATTGGCATCGGTGTCAGCCTAGCTAAAATTTGCGCGGCTTTCAGAGATATAGTCCTATAGCCCTGGCATATCCCAACTGCAAGTGTACTGCAGTGTACTGCAGACCATGTCCCTTCCTTTTTGTGAGCAGGACCCCACTCCAGATTGGTGCCGCGTATAAGATTATACTTTGCGCTGCGGTCGCAAGTAATCTTCTTTTACCCTTTTTGGTCCTTCTAGGCAAGGATACAGCCCCCTCAAAGCCATTATGGTCTTTTCCGCCTTGCTCACTGCTTTCTGTACGTGCTCAGAAAACATCATGTTCCTTGAGAACCACAGGCCTAGAAGTTTTATATGTTCTTTTGGCTCGATTCTGTTTCTCTCCACGTTGAGTCCCACGCCTCCACTCTTGTTTCGTCCTATGAGCAGGACTGCTCCAGTTTTCTCCGGAACAATTTTAAGTTTATTTTTCTTGGTCCAGCCTGTCACTTCCATAAGTGTGTGGTTAGATTTAAACTTCAGACCCTCTATGGTCTTATTCACAATGACGATTGCCTGGTCGTCGGCGGAAGCTATCAGTTTCGTGCTGCATGGCACTGGTATATCCAACACTTCATCATAAAATATATTCCACAACAGGGGACCTAGAATCGAACCCTGCAGGACTCCGCACGTCATTGTATATTCTCTATTATTGTAAACTATCCCCCAGTTGTGGAGGTACGAGCTGACAATATTTACCAAATATCCTGGTATCTCCTTTCTCATCATTGTATCCAGGATCAGAGGCCATACAGCTGAGTTGAACGCGTTCTTGATATCAACAGTGATCAAGGCGCAAAGACCCCTGCCTTTGCTATTTTTGCTTTTTTCTTCTTCTGCCGTCTCTCTGACGATCCTTATCGCGTCCAGCGTCGATCTTCCTATCCTGAAACCAAATTGATTATCAGATAGCTTGTCAATTCCCTCTAGAAACCTATTTATTCTTTTATAAGACTTCTCCGTGTTCGGCTTTCCAGGCTTTGGTATTAATACCAACTCAGCCTTCTCCCACTCTTCTGGAAAGGTTCCGCTACTCATGCACCTATTTATTGTGAGTAGCATCCATTCCGGCCTCTCTTTTATAATTTCTTTTATTACCTCCGGAGGTACACCATCAAGTCCTGGCGCTTTCCTGGCTTTTGTTTCATTTCCTGCCAAGCAGATCTCTGTGATTGTTACAGGAGGCGGTTCTGTGGTAGGAACTCTTCTACAAGTGGTTTCTGGTTCCGCTGGAAATAACTGTCAAATAATTTTTTTAGCTACTTGATCTTCCGGTTTCACTGGTGTAGCCTGTTTTGTCCTCTTAGCAATTAGCTGATACGGCTTTCCACATACGTCCTCGTCCACCGTTTGAATCATCTTGTCCCATTTTCTTTTCTTTTCGGCGTTAACCTCCAAGCTTAATTTCTTTTTGCATACCTTGTACTGCGCTTTTCTCTTCATTCTTCCTTCATCATCTCCGCCTCTCTGTCTTGATCTTTGGTACTCACGCCTGGCTCCAATATATGTAGCTCTCAGCTCGGCAATTCTTCCGGTCCATCAATATACCGGCCTCCTGGCATTCGTTCCTATGTAAGATTTTCTCATCGTCTTGGCGCATAGGTGTTGTAGCTGTATTTTGATTTGTTCGACTGTTTCCGCTTGTCCCAGCTCTCCTGTTTCTACTTGCAGCTTTTTCGTGTTCAGTGACTTCACGTTCCACCTCACTCTGCCGAGAGTTTTTGTTTTTTCCGTTTCAGCTCTCATGCTGAAATAGATGTGTCTATATTTCTCTTCTCGAGCATCCACCCGCCAGTTCTTAGTGCCCTCTATAAGGCTTTCTGTGCAGGCCGTAACGTAGATGAAAGAAGCGCCGTTCGCATTAGCAAAAGTTGGCTCTTTACCTCCATTACAGATATAAAGCTCGTGGCGGAAGAGCAATTCCAAAAGGAGCATAATGCTTTTGTCAGTGACAGGGGATCCCCATGCGGTATGTTTTGCAGTGAAGTCCTTGGCTACTATTACTTCTCTCTTCCACTCTGTTGATATTTTATCTAGTTTCTCTAGAAATTCTTCATATTGGTCAATATGGAAGTTCGAGATCATATAACATACTGTGATTTTCATTCCATTTGCTTCTATCCAGGTGATATATTTGGTGGCTTAATAGTTGTTGATTTTAATTTTTACATGATTATTGACATAAATGCCGGTATTGCATGTTCTACAATAATCTCATTCAGCTGCTCTATTTTTTTACAGTTTTTTTCAAGGATAACCACCATGTCTCCATTCTTAGTTGGCCTTACTGTATCGACCTCAATTCCTTCCTCCTTCAGGTCTTCCCCTATTGCTCTCATTCCTCTGAGCATGGCTGCATATGTCTTGTCATTTGATTTTGCAATTACTACCGCGTCAGTATTCCTTTTCCTACTTTTTTTTCTTTCTTTTCTGGCACTTCATATTTATCAACCTGAGACATCTCCCCAGCCCTTTTCGTTTGATCATTTGTTGCTGTGACTTCTGTTTCAGAAGCCGCCTCAGTTGGGCCCATTTTTCCGTCAACCCTCTTTGCAGTGTTCAAACTTATCGCTGTGCTCTTGCCTTGTACTAGGCATCAGGCCAGTTTCACCATCTTGCTCACGTTTTTTATTTTTGGTGACCATTAGGGCCAAGTTCCTATTTTGTTGTGTTTCTATGCTTTCTGTTGTTGTATACTTCTGCCCAGTCCTCTTGTAGCATTACATCCTTGTTGATTTCAATGCTATGGATGCATTGGGTGTTTTCTATTATTTCTTTACCTTCGATTGTTAGGTTGCTATTTAAAGACAGGCTAGCTACACTGGGTTTCTCTTCTTCTCTCCCTAGTCGGGCTCCGCCCAGGAAGTTCTCTGAAATAAATTTCAGCATTCCTTGCTCTTTTTTATCTCCCTCCCAATGTATCGCCAGGACGTTTTTTTCCCCGTGCGTTAGAAGGTTTTCTTTCTTTTGTCTTATTCCTGCATATGCCTTATTTGGCCATCTGTCCTCCGTCAGGGTCCATATCCTGCTGAAATCCGTACCCCCCTCCTCCAGTACTTTTCTCAGATTTTCCATCCAATCTTCTTCTTTGTTGCTACTAGCGACCTGAGCGTAAGAAAGATCATCTTGTCCTTTTCTAGCTATTTTCAGCTCCTCTTCGATCTTTTTTATCTTTTCCTTGCTTTCTTTCTTCAATTCCGCTCTGATCCTTGCCATTTCTAAAGATTTCCCCTTCAATCTCCCGTGCCGTATTCGGGTATCTTTTACTCGCTAACGTGTCTAGCCCTAATAGTGTCTCATTTATTTTCTAATTTATATCCTCCTCCTCTGCTAATCGCGTCTTTTTTTTAGCATGTTTCCCAATGTACTATTTTCCTGCCTCCTTTCCCTTTTGTTATGTACATTTAGCATAAGGGACTCGCTTGGCCCCGTGTGTTTGCCTCCCTTATTCTCCAGAGCTGCAACTATATTTGGAGTACTATTAGCTACTAGACTCTCTTCTGTTATATTCGTCACCGCTGTTATCTCCGGCAGCGACATACTTCTAGGTGCAATCATGATCTTTACGTCGTTCTTCTCAGGCGTCTTTGCCATTTCTTCTCCTCTTCCTTTTTTGACTACACTACCCGTTCCCGCCGTCAGCCATCCCAACACTGGAGAAGTCTGGAAGCGCTCTTCTTCCTCCTCCTCCAGCATCGGGGTGTTTGGTGGAGGAGATTGCCCTTCACTTTGGTTTTTTCTTTGTACCTTCGCTCCGAAGCTCACCTCCCCTTCCCTTGCCACCTCCTCTTGGCCCGCCCCGTCTCTCTCCGATGAACCACTGGGAGATGGTTTTGGGTTGGAGGGCGGCGGCGACCTTCTGAAACAAAGCTGCTTCCTCTTACACTCAGCCAACAGTCGCTCTTCCTCTCTTGCCTGTGACCGCGGGCTAAGCGGAGGTAGCAGTGGCTCTTTTTTAGCATTCTTACTTACCAAAGTCCTTTGGCTTCTACCCTGTTTCCTTGCTTGGGTAGATTCATGTTTGTTCCCACGAGTCTGGAAGAATATATATAACTGGAGCAGTGCTCCTTATGCCAGTTAAGCTAGATACTGTAGGTCGCGCCACTGATCCCACAGGACACCGTTAACGGTGGACTCACGCCCCACCACGAGCGTTTCGGCACGGTTCGACATAACACCTTTCAGCCACGACTTTGTTAACGAGGTCGGCTCCCCGCTCATGTCAGTGTCTTTGCCAGGATCTACGCATTCCTTGGTTTCCGGAAGATTGAGCTCCTTCGGTCCTCATCTCCTGCAATCAGTCCAGACTAAACATACTGGCAGACTGCCCCCTCGCATTCAGCACGCCATTCTCACACCATACGCTGCATTGGCCCACATGGGTTCATCTTCTCCTGCACTCTTACGTGTCTATAAATTTTAAAGTGAGTCGCACCTCGCATGAAAACTCTGTAATCATTCTACATACTTATTATCCAGAACTATGATTTCCAATGACATCAACCTATCTATCATTCACTAGACACATGATGAAGTAGTAGTTCTGTGTCTGTGAGGTTTGGGACAGTATATTCTTGTACTCAATCAGAGAGCCAGAAAGTTAAATCTAGTATTGTCTGACTTTGATTCGAGTGTTTCAAAACCTCTTTCAGCTCATAATCAGCTATCATTATTCTCCTTCAGAGATAGATTCCAACATTATAATGGCCAAAGTTTGAATATTGTAAGAACAAAATGTATATATTATTGAAAATATGATTTTCATCCTACCATACAGCCTAAAAAGGATGATATTCTGGTTGGTAATGTGCAGAGAATCTTTAATTTGTTAGGATATATAACCTTGTTCATAATTTGGATTTTGCATCAGGATACTGGCAGGTAAAACAAAAAGATCGTGATAAGGAGAATACAGCGTTCACTACCGTTGACAGACATATTTCATTCACCAAGACGTTGGCAAAGACGCTAAGTCTATTGCAGGAGTTAATTAATAGCAATTCACTCGAGTAAGCGTTGACAAATGCCTTGTACATTTTTGCATGAAGATACAGTTCATTCATATAGTAGTAGTTGAGAAGATAAGGCGTCCAGAAAGAAATAACGTAGTGAATCGAAACATCTAAGCCTCATTTTTGCATTTATTCAATTTTTAGTTCTCTTCGACATGAGTGGCTCATATAAAATGTTACATTTTGAGAAGTTGACGGAGGAAATCACTTAATGTGTCAAATTTCTCTATACGGCAGACAATTTAGGATTAGCAATTATAGAGTGTCTAGTTGAATCGATGCTCTTGATGATGTTTCCGTCTCTATCGTAACGAAACTCATGTCGTTAGTGGGTCTATGAATCTATTTTTACTTGAGGCTACAATAATATAACCGAAACATCCACTAATCAAAATATTTCTTTTTATAATCGATGCTTAAATAGACACTATGCATTATTAAAGCAGTAACACTGTCTCCTTATCATTTCCACTGCTTCTTGATTATCTCGACTAGTCCACTTATTTATTTTCAATCTTACGCCCTCCGTATTCAAAGTACCATAATAATCATAATTCTTGGTGCGACTTGGTCCCGGATTTATACATCCCCGCCTAGAGTTTCTCTTCTAGAAATTCCACCAGACGTCACCACATATTTAGCTCATATGAGTCCCTTGCGTTTGCTGCTCGTTAAGCCGGCGTTTTGAAATAGTCTATAGTCTATTTTTCTTGCTCTTCAAGACATAAAATATTTTACGGTCACCCCTTTGATTGAAAGTGTTTGAGCGTGGATGCAAAAGATCGAGCAATAGCTTCAAATATGCACTAAATATGTACTTGGCTGTGCATAAAATAAACTGAGTGAGCTTCCGACCAATAAATTAGCAAGAATCAATCTGAAAACAAAATATGCAACAAAGCATCGTATGAGCAATCGTCGTTTAGTCTGCATTGCTCCTTTCTGACGATGAAGAATTAAATCACTACATAGTATAAAACAAAGTCGCTTTCTCTGTCCCTATATCCCTATGTATGCTCAAATCTTTAGAACTACGCAACGGATTTTGATGCGGTTTTTTTCAATAGATAAAGTGATTAAAGAGGAAGGTTTATATGTATAATAACATCCATTAAATAGTGGAGAAATACTGTTATTCTTGAGGTTTCTAATGTGATGTCGTAAATAATTACATTTTTTCCACTTATATTGCAAACGCAGGCTGAACCCTACGAGATTTATCACAACACACCCGCGAGGGTTCTTATTGTAGTATTATCAACGTGGCGCACAAGCCGTATTAGTTTGTTCACGCATCGTTTATCCGATTGATTTGAAACTTACTACAGTTGTTGCTGGCTCTTTCGAGAAAGTTCTCAGTATTGTACCACCAGCATACCTCAAGTGGCACACGAGCCGTATTTGTCCGTTCACACATCGTTTATCCAATTGAGTTATAATTTTATATAGTGGTTGTTAAATAAAGGTTCTGACATAGTAAAACTAACGGTATTTGTCCGATCAAGCATCGTTCAACCGTTTAAATTGAAACTTTCTATAGTTGCTGCTGGCGCTTGCGTGGGGACCGATTTTAAGAATTCTTCCACCTATAGAATCACATACCTGTTATCACTATAAACATAGGCTATAATTTACTCTCAAAAAAAAAGAATTACCTACAAAAACTTCAATTCTAACCCAAGATGTGAAAAAAATGACCAGTAAAATTCCTTGCATCGCCTGCGCTGCAATACAATCTTTTATTTACCGTAAATGATCAAATTAAATACTGATGATGCTATCAATACATAGATCTACGCATTTATCAAGAAATTCTGACAGTTTAGGTTATGTTTTAATTGAGTTACTCAAGCAAGATATGTGGTATTATTCTTAATAATTATCTTATACTATAAAACTATGCTTCGAAGATTCGTATAAAAATGTTGAATATTATTAAATGTCCACCCGTGCGAAGCCGTGCCGGGTTGCTAGTTCAACTATAAATGCATGAAGGAACTTTATTCCAAATATTTTCAGAAACTTGTAATCAGCTTCTTGATCATATCATCTTATAATATCACGTGTGGATCTTCCTCAAAAGATATTTTTCTGACGATACATAACTCTTTTGGACTTAATATCGTAACAAGACGGAAGTTGCCATCAATAATCTATTCATCCGCTATCTTTGACAAACTTTTATATCAAAACTTGTTCAATATAATTTGTAATTGGAAGGATGAGGAATATTATGTATAGCTGAGCTTCAGGCAGTCCGCTGTTCGTCATGATTACTAAATGTGACGTACTTCGTATGAACTTTAAGAATGAAAATAGTTTGCCGAGTTGTGGTAAACGACAACAGCTTTTGCATAAATCAATGAATATTTTGAGATCTGCTTAGCGCCTTACTTTCGGGACTTGTTATACAGTCTTATATTCATTCTGAGTTCTATTATCTTAGTAATAATTCGTTATCTAGTTGGATGAGCTTCCCTCATGATTTTACAAAGACTGTTCTAATTAGTCGAACGTACGCTCCGGTCGGTGAATTCCCTAACCAATCATATTACTTCGTGATTACAACTAACAATACCGGTTTATCAATAAATTAATAAATTATAATCAATCATGCAGCAAATTCATTCTTGAAATAACTTTATCCCTATTCTGCTTTCGGAGCCTCATACGTCTGTGCTATATCGATGTACAAGGTTTTTCTGAAGAATTACCGATTTAAAGATGTACCAGGCGATAGAATGATGTTCTTTTGATCAATGATAACGTTGTTTTTTGAAGATGTATCTGCTTGAAAGGCACAACCCTCCTCCAACAATCCTTATATTCTTATTCTCTTTGCGCAATGGCAACTCATGAGGATGAATGATTCAATATTCTGCCAGAAGTCGCAACATGAAATGCTTCAAATGGATGGACAGGCGGAACGTCAATCACCATGTCGCCCCGATTCTAACATGCACCCTCGGAATATATGTAATACTCCAATATTGCTAGTTGGATATGCGGAACCGGCGAAAACATTACGGTTCAGATAATTATACGTCTATCTCTTTTTACTCTACCACGAACCTTGTGAGCATGCCTGAGAATTGAGCAACTTCGTGCAATTGGTACAAGCCACGTGCAAGCGTCATCCATCTTTGAAAACAACCTTTCAAATATCGATTGAAGCCGCGACGCTTGCGCACAACAAGTTTTGCTGTCGCACTTTCTCTGTGATACCTCCACTTATGGGAACTAGCAATATGGGAGTATTACATATATGACCCTCGATTTATTGCTCTCCGATTGTAATTCACTGACATCTTGCTTATGGATCATAGATTCATTACGATATATTATTTGGAGCATAGCAATTGTTTCTGAACAAGATTCTTCAACAATATTGACGCGAACTCTTTTTCTAATGCTTTCGCTTATTGTAAAATGCGGCATACACGAGACTTGACATACAGATGGAAGCTTGGTACGAGCTCATAGTCGACTGATCTCTTGTTTAGCCACGAGACCCAAAAAAAGTCTCGGTCTCGTCTCGTCTCGCTTCAAAAAGTCGAGACGAGACCATAGAATAGGTCTCGAACCAAAAGTCAAGACCAAGACGAGACCAGTCTCTCTTGTATCATAGTCACTTAAAATGTATTTTTATGTTGAATCCAATAAGCTTCCTCCGGAAGCAATATTATAGAGCAAGTAATAAATATTCAGAAACTATAGTAAGAATAGTTGAATCAAGATGTTGACTGATGGCTGAGTTTCCGATTGAGACCGTAATTTTTTTCACCGCTCTTTCAAAATATTAACTTCATTATCAGCCTATATAACAATATTTTTTTGGCAATTGTTTTTCAAAGTCATTTGGCTCTATCATGTCTGGTATCAAATTTAGTTCCTGCAAAAATAATGCCAGTAGAAGTTTGAAATAGGATATTTTAACGATTGTTAGCTGTTTTTTTAACAAGTTATTCAAATAATGTCTAGTTAAGTATCAATCTGAAGCTCTCGGGGAGATAGACTTATTGGTAATATCGAATAAATAACCAGCGATATCCACGTTACCACCTTCAAATTATACTCCTGATTATCAAATGTGAAATGAATTATAGACTACGAAAATCTAGAAAAGCACTCTCCATTTTCAAAAATACTCATTTTATGTAAAGGCTCAAATAGTATAACCGTCATTTGTCACTTCAACAATGACAGCCCTCACTTTGATGATGACAGCTGTCACTTTGACAATAATGGGTGTCATTTTGAAATATGCAACTGATTGATGCGACACTCTGAATCTATAAAACAGCGATAAAACTGCCAATAAAACTCATGGTTGGGAAAGTACTGCGTGTGGCCGCAGCAGATTTTATAAGATAAGATTATGCAACAGGACGAATTCCAATACAAGCACTGGAAATGCGTTACATAAATCGGCTCCTATAAGATTCCTGGTTATATACGCTATGTCAGTAGCGACGAACGCGACTCCATGCGGTAGAAGTTATAAGCTCTTTACTAATACTGACTGGAGCTGTCAAAACAAATATAAAATAGCATAACGGCAAACTGAATTTTTGAGGCAAATAAATATGGAAAATCCTTTGAAAAAGTGGAAATCATCGAGACAAGGTTTGAATTGTTGTGTTCCTGAGTGTTTGCACACACAATTGCGCAATGGTGAACTGAAAAAATATTTATTTCCGAATCGCGAATGGGCGTGAGAAACTGTGAGAAAGTTATCTCCTCAGTTTGCTTTTATGCAATAGTACATACTATCAATCCTTGCACTCTTATGATATTCATCCAATTGTGCTGGACGATTCCAAATCATTGGCTGGTCAGTCTTGAAGCAGATACTTTTTGTGTTAATTTATATGCAAACTGCAGCTACATATGTTTGCAGTTGCAACTAATATCAACAATTTTTCGACCTACATTTATCTGTTTTAATAAATTTTTACAGCGTTCATGTAAAAGAACACAGACTTATTAGCAAACTTTAGAAATGAGCAGTTAGTGTTTTTAAATTTTATAATATTTGTGCAGCATCAATATTAAATTATTAAAATTATATTTCAACAATATTATCATTGATTATAAATTGAAGACAAAATATCATGAATGAATCCTTATTAATGAATTTTCACTTATTTAAATGAATGATGCTTTCGAATAACTCGTATCTGGCAAGCAAATATTGAATCATCAGGCATGAATGATGCTGATTTCTTACTGAAGAATTCAAAACACACCAACTCAAGAAGTTTCTATGATAGTCACACAGATTATTTTTAATTCATAAAAATAACTCGTAAATATCAGATGAAAATATGTAAAATCACAGGAAAAATTAATGTTGTTTATCGATTCAATATTCAGAGAATAATTAAACAGAACATACAAAAAGTACATCCGAACGTACGTATTATTATGTCAAGTAGAAAACTATGTTTACACTTATAATAATTTACACATATCTCGACCAATACATTATACAAATTCGGATTTGTTGCATCACTAAATGTGCCAGGCGTTTCGCGCAAAGTATTTTCCGCAATTTTACTATCTTCTTTGTTATTTTAAATTTCTTTTTCGTCGCTGACATGAAAACTTTGCATCAATTTTTTTCCTTTGCTCAAACTTTTGGAGCTAAATATAGGTAAATCAACTTCTTGAGACCCGCATCAAAGTACTACTGTCATTGTAAAAAACTTTCTGCTAATTCTGAGTGCCAGTTTTACAAATTACATAAATACGTCAAAATTTGTTGATTTTCACGATTTTAAATATATTAGTAAATAGATGCCAAGTGTCGCCACCAGGACGGCGCTCGCGCCGCGCACTACGCTACTGACATAGCGTATTCCTATATATCATCTGAATTTCATACAGAATTATATCAGACTGAGCTGATCATTGCCAAAGTGACAACTGGTACTCAAAAGTACGTTGGTATGAAAACGGATTACTGCTAGTCTGAGACTTTGAGGATGTTCTCAATTATTTTTTTTCTAAGATTTGGTGATTTTGTCTGACAAATTTTTGGGGGCGTTTTCTCAATCCGACACTGAAAACGTGTCAGGATTATAACAGTTCGGACTAATAGGAAGAGAAGATTAATAGAACTCTTTCATGAATTTTGGTAAGTTGAACCATATAGTTCGTTATTCACCGTCAATACTGGGAATCGTGAATTTATATTGAGAATTGTGTAGCGTAAAACACATGTGCGAACTAGCATCATAAGATTCGGAGATTATTTTCTGTAACTCAGCGATTCTTGAATCGAAAATGTAGCCTTCACCTCGCCATAATGCTAAAGTTTACACATTCGTTACATTAAAATTACCTCTATACTATCTCGAGTCCTCGTGACCCCAGGGTCCTATTCTAATTCATAGAGACAGCTTGGAGACAGATCGCAATCTTTATGCCAATGTTATTGTTATGTTATAGTTACATTTATAGGGACTTGAATATTGTATGTTGCTGCAAACAATATGATCGACAACTTCATGTAGGCAGTTAGTTAAAAACAATGTTTGAAATCAGACTCAATTAATGTTCAATCATTCTCCTGATTCATTATTCATTATAATAGTATAATTTCATTTTAATGTTATTGTTTCATGACATACGAATGTCAAATCTGACATAGAGCTGAGGAAACTGAATTGACTATGTCTCTAACTTCGGAAAGACTACCTTCAACGAAGGTGACACTGAATCACTCCTCTAATTGTCCGATAGATGGTACATGTGACGATAATCTATGAAATGTCGTCAAATTAGAATTAAACCCAAGAGCGACTGTTGGTATTGCAAATTCGACGTAGGCTGTATGCCAAGTTGATCCAACACGCAAGTGCGTTGTACGTGATCACGTGATCCTAACTGCCAGAGCTGCTCAGAAAATTAAAAATAGTTGTGTAATGCGCCAAATTTGAAAGACACTATTTGTGGCGTAGTATTTTTGTGGTTCTTAAAGATTATGAAATTAGCCAGAAGCTCACGTCTGGAGGTTTATGATCAAGCCATGCAACATAATTTTGCGCACCAAACACATAGAACTCATAGCAGATAATAATGAGGTAGAACGAATTGATTCCCGCATGTAAGAATATGTAATGACAAGACACGAGACCGAGATGAGACTGACTTACTTGAGACCAGGATGAGACGAAAATGAGACTGAGCTGGGCTAGACCGGGACCGGGACAAAATTCACAGAAGTCTCGTCTCATCTAGTCTCGTGACAACGCTGCTGATCTCTTATACATTATGCCGTTTAGTGGTAAGAACTCGCAAGAATTCTGCGTAAATAATCGATATGTATGTATGAGTTAGATAGCTACGCTTCAAGATTGATTATTATTTGAACAGCCCTCGAGTACACTCTAGAGGCGTTTCCAATTTTGAAGCGAGTAGTACATAGAAACAGTTTGGGAAGAGAATTTTTGTCTCGCAAATCACTCAAATAAGACACTGTACACCAGCTATATTGAAATTATTGAAACGCCGACAGCGGACATTCTAATGACAGAGTTTTCAAATGACATTTGGACGATAAACTCAAATTATTAGTAGATATAACTCTTTTTTTTTTTAATTGAAGTTGCAGCTCCAACTTAGGATGTATGCTATGTAACATATGCCGAGAGATTCATCGATTAATCAAAATCTAAGTTCCAAGAAATTTCAAATGATTCAATTACTGGATTTTTCATGCAACATTGGTACCGCTCAGTTTGCAACTTTAACATTATGATTTAATGCCAAGTATTTTGACACAAGGTTTGCCATGTCATGAAGATCGTTTTTTGAATGTCATGATGCTTCTCAACTAAAAATGGACAAGAGTCTTGGAAGTATCGGTATCGGTCTCAAAGTCAAGACTGATATTAGTTTTTACGCATCAAGCCTTAGACGAACCGTTACCGAGTTCTTCGAGACCGAGACGATACCGAGAAGATCCTGAGACAGAAAAGAAAATCGATTTTGGTATGTATTTCCATGTATGTGACGGATTCCTCTATAACTATGCTAACAATTTAGATAGTTCAAATTGTATTATGCTAGATTCGGAGGTAGACCCATTGTAAATCTTTGAAAATACAATCAGTGGCTTCAAAACTGAAAAAGTAGATTCTTTTATGGATCGTAAGGGAACAATCATTAGATCCAATTAATGTCAGATATTATATAATTCATGGATAATGAAAGTCATCATGTACACAAGAGCACAATTTTTTCTTTTAATTCAAGCTAAGTCTCTCTTGTTTTCCGTCATTTATTTTGCATTTTCCAAACAATATCTATAAATATCTCTGCCTAAGAAATTTTGTCTCAAGGATTATTTCATACAAATATTATCACGATCTGTAAATATATTGTGTGATGAATAGAATTCATTGAATTGGAACAAATGTTCATTCGAAATAAATATTCCCCAATTCAATGAATGTGCTTCAATAAAGAATAAGAAAATCGATGAGACACAATAAACTTCCGAAATGTCATAAGGTGACGTCAATATAGACCATTGGAAATAAATAAATAGCATCTTGAAGAAAAAGGACTAACCTCAACATATCCACTTTGAGTATAGAGAATGAATATTTCTGGATTTCCTGTGATTCACATTTCGTATTCGGTTCATGAAAACTCATCAGTATTGCATCTTATTCAGTTGTTACATTGAGGCCGATTTCAAGGTACCGAAAATCGTGGGAGACATAAAGTTGAGCTACATAGATTAACTAGGATGCAAAAATCACTTAGCACTATCAACTCACTCATAAATCAGGAGCTCAAGTATTCAAACATAGCTTAATAATTTAAATGCTCTATTGGCATATAAAACCAGGTAAGCAGAAACAAAGTCCACATAATGTACTGTAACATGTATCTTCACTGAGCAAGATCTCAGGCCCGCCAGAAACTACTTATTTTCTGTGAAACAAAATGTGGGGACTAGAGTGGTATCACTTTGCACTTTGACCATACGCATACTTGCTAGATTGTGTCGACAGCCAATTTACAGATACGAGGTGCTAGAAGTACGTTAAAACATCATCCACTTTTCTTAAGGTCTGAGTGCTTGCAAAGAATAACGTAATCTTACTAATAGCCTGAGTCTCTGTAAGGTACAAAACCGATTTATCGTACTGAAAACAAAATCGCCGCTTACGACTTACGTAGTTCGCTCTTAATCCCAGGGAGATCGTGGATGGAGGGAGGCATCGTGAAACCAGGCTCCGGGCATACCCGAGGCGCCAGGATAGTTGTACTTCCGTCCGCGAGGCTCACAACAACGGAAGTACCTACAATAAGAGGTATTGGGTCGGACAAGAAGTAACAGTGGTGGATAAATGTCCTGAAAGAGGTGGGGTTTATCTTTCCACAAAATAATAAAACAAGCCAATAGTTTGACTTTAACCAATAAAATGATTATGATGATTAAAATACGCAATGAATTCGAATTTGAATTCACTAACAAAAGAAAATGAATGGTTAATCAATGAATAAATGAAATTAATGTTAAGCAGAAAAGTAATAGCTGAAGGCTAAATACGCAAACAATGCACCCTGGCCATTAGCGCGAAGTTCCAAAAAAGACAACAACAGAAGAAATAATGCCTATACGCCTAGTTCTACAATCGCCGAGACTCACAAGGTGAATGTAATAAGAGCTTAGCTCGATTGATCGCACTTTACAAGGTCGACGTATAGCGCACGCACTAACTACTGCGCTACAAATACTGTTTTCAAAGGACGTTTGACAGTAAAGTTAAGATATAAATGAAAAAAAAAATTACATAATTGTATTCCTAGCTATTTCAGGAACATCACAAATAGTCCCAGAAAACAATTGAGCGAAAAAAAATCAAAAGGTCTATGTACTGAGCTGTAACCACTGGGCTTCTGGAACGGTGGCATTGACGTTGACTGGCCTTGATGAAGGCGTCGGGCCAAGGTAGGTCAGAGGATCCTGGGACGGTCTTCAGGATCCAGGAGTCACCAGTCGCGCCGCTGCGTGCATGGCGGGCGACTATAGGACCTCGCCTTAATGTTCTTGGCAGTTTCGCAAAATGAGGTCGCAACCGTTAGTTTGAAAAGACCCCTAAATAGGCTGCTCAATCGCGGACTTGGTTCCACGACACTTTACACGACCGAAGCAAACGCTGATTCAATTCTCAATCCTTCAAGATGGCTTTGAGCATTCAGAATATCAAATAAAATCGGCGCAACAAAAACTTCATGACGCGACCTTCTGTTCTCTAGTACTTTTCTGACTCAACTTAACTTGATTCAACTTTTCTAAATGATTGATTGGAATGAAAACCGTTTGCTCTATGCTTTCAAGTCATTCCATTGGTTCAAGCTTTACAAGAGAGAAGATAGAATGATGGGGAAGGGTTATTAAGGTTGAGGAATTGGGTTGTGTCATGAAAATAAAGTTGTGATTTCACATTATTTTTTCAATAGATAATATCAAACTATAAATATAAAAATTATTCTTATAATATATAAATGAGTATATTAATTATAATTAATATTTAAAATTAAATAAATTTTGAATAAATGAAAAAAGCGTTAAAACGCATTCTAATTGGTCCGACATTTACGTGATGTCACTTTGGTAGTAAGCAATCCAGCAGTTATGTATTTAAGTGAAGTTTCCTTTTATATCGTCAATTTTTTATTAGAAAAACTATTTCAATTTAAGCAATGTGTCTTAAAGATAATTTCACTGAAGCTCATTCAAGTAATATACCAGAAGTTATTCCATTTATGATTTATGAATACATAGCGGTGTATAAAAAATTCAATACCCTAGAAGTACGAGGTATTTAGATATCAATGTAAGCAGTTTTTTGAAATTATTTCCTCAATATGCAAATGCAGTTACATATTCTTGTACAGATCCAGTCGAGAATCATTTTGTTATAATGCTATTGGTTATGTGTGTATTCGACGCGAAGATAAAACTTGTATTGTGAAAGGAAGAATCACTCCAGGATACCTATTCTATAATTTTCATGACTTTCCACCTACTTAAGGTGATATATTAATAACGTCATATCACCTACCACCGTTGGAGCATACTAGCTTTAGTTTCTGGTACCATTCATTTATGTTGATACACCATATACCTATAGTTTGGAAATTTGTCAGAATATTTCACTCATGTCAATTATACTGATAAATTTTGCATAGTTACAATGACAATTATAATAATAAATTCCTTGCCAACAGGAATTTACCGCGATAAATTCTCGTTACCTTGGTAAATTCTTGTTGGCAAGCGATTCATCGCGATAAATTGCCTTTGTCAGTTCTAAAATAAACAAACAATCAGTTCTCGGAAATGTCAAAATTTAATCGTTTTGGAAATGCATTTTTCGCCGAAGGTAATAAAATTGAAAACAAAAAGTCTAAGTATACAAGAGTATATGGAGACCATTTAGTGCCTTTTTTAATAAAAAAGGTTGGTAGTTGCAACTAACATTATTTAATATGTACTTGAAGTAGCAATTTCATTCAAGAAATATTCTCTACAAATACCACTCGCGACTTTAATTTCATCATTAATTTTTCTTTCAAACATTGATTACCTTTGAGCAACATTCAAGTCATCTGCTCAGATGAGATCTCTCGAGCTACGCTCTCGTGATTTAATCGGACAGATGACTCTCACGATGTTGCTAGGTAATCAATGTATTCAAGAAAAATTTATTGATAAAATTACAGTTCCTTGTGATATTATGTACGATAATTCTATTCCAATATGAAGTAAGTCATATATAAAAAACAATTTTATCGTTTTGACAGCGGATAAAAAGGAGGGTAACTTTTTGCAAGTGATAAAACGTTATTTACCTTTCTCCTAGCAACCAAATCAAAACACTCAATATTTATGACATTTGCATGATTTGTCAATGCTTAAACTGCAAAATAAACAAAATTTGGAATGTTTCCGGAGAAAATATAAAAGAAGATATTAAGTAAAGTGTGTCTATGAATACAAAAAACAATCAATTATGTATCTGGAGACAATTCATCGTATTTTGTGAAAACCAGAATTATGTATTAGAAAGAGGTGCAACGGTATGTCAAATTTCAAATATTTTACTAGATTGGACTTACAGTATGCGAAGAATTGATGAAGAAAATCAAAAAGAATATGTAATGAAATCTGTCAAATGAAACGATGTATGTTAATTGTATTCTCAATAATCACGCATTCAAATAAACTTTTTCATAAACAAAATGTCATTGAATTATCTCGCCGAATTACACTTTAGCATTTTATTTTTCCTGGGATAAATTTCAGTTTGACAACTCAACCATGTAACCTGACAGCAATTTGACTCGAAAACTATCCAAAGAATAAAATCACTCCACCTACGGTGTCATGATTTTATTAGAACACTTTTCTTGTCAAATTGCTAGGTAACAAGGTTTCGTGAAAACAGAAATTTATCCAGCAAAATAAAAAGCTCCTGTGTAATTACTGTTGATAAGAGTTATTTATACAACAAGTGAATTAAATCACTGTTTATTTGCGAGAAGAAAGTTCAAAATCACGAGCGCATTTAGCGCGAGTGATTTAATTCTTCGAGCAAATAAAGAGGTTTAATTCCCGTGTTTGTATACATAATTTTATTTGATTTTGCGTAAATTTCCAGAACATAAAACTTAGGAACAAAATTTAAAGAAATCAAATTGCAGTTGCAAGGGAACTTTGTTGATATCGGGACGAGTGTTTGTTTCTCAAAAATTCGGGAGTGTGACTGTCAGTAAACTGTCAGTTTTGTGAATTTTGAATTAAAGCGTTATAGTTGTGAAAAGTATTGTCTCAAATGATGGAAGAAAGTGATTAAAACAATGTTCTCGTCCCCGATACCATTTTGAACGAAGCAGCCGCAGCAGTTGGGAAAATTACTCTTCAGAAATCGAAATCTTTTTATGAAAAGGAATTCCAACAGTGACTTGAATTTTTTTTATCTAATTCCGTTTTGAAAATTCAAATTTTGCATCAATTTTTGACGTTATGAAACGTCCCACTTTTCATAACTGTCCTGCAACAGTTGCGTAAAGTAGTTACGTAATGACTTTACATAACTCGCCATGTTTCAGAGCTAATCAATCATACTTATCTGCGTGCAATTAACCCTCCGTTGGTGTTCTCGAAAAAAGTTTCACGGTTGGTGTTGTGGGATGTCATACTCCATATGAAAGTCCTCTCAAGCTATTTTAAATTCTAAAACATGATAATTTTTCTGTTTGCACATGTTCTACAACTTGTTACCAAGTGATATAAACTGAACAAAATGTATCCAGCTATATTTATTGTAAAAATATTAAAGATAAATCAAAATAACAGCAAGTCTGCCTTGGAAAAAACATAAATCAATATTATCGCTCATAAATACTTCTAATATCATCACACATCAAAGATCTCACAGTATTTCTTGAGAAGAAGAATCAAATGAGTAAAGCAAGAAAAAATTACTCAAGTATCATCAAAGAAAAAAAAGTTTTTGCTCCTCAAACTGGGCACAGTTTTTGCAACTCAAAATTGCATGTTCCAAGCACAGTGGAATTCTATATCGCTTACAAGCATTGAATGTCTTTTTAATACATAAGCACTATTTTGCCCACGTTTTTCTGGGCAGTTAATGGCTCTTTGGCTTTTGAGTGCGCCAAGTATAATTAGCGTGTGACAAGTAATATTGTCGCACGCAAATCATTCACCGCTTAGAAAAATAAGCGCAAAATGGTACTAATCCCGCATTCGTAATAAAAAATAATATCTGCAACTCGTGCGGTGTTGTCAATCACCAACTTGAGCGAATGAACGCACTTTCTTCGTTCGTAAGAAGCCCAACTTCGCTTTCGTGGGCAATCGACAACTTATCGCACTTGTTGCACAATTTACTATTCTATCTTTGTTTCTAGGACAAACAGAGCATCTTCTGCTTGTCTTTTGTTATTTGGCTAAATTGGCCTTAAAGAATACCAAAATATGAAATAGCTTATTGTATAACGTAATATAATTTTAAATTTTACCTTCAGAATGAGTATACATAAGAAGTTACTTTAAAAGTGTACCGGGGTATGTCATACCCCAATCAACTTCCAGCAAGTCTGATGCTCAATTGAAAGTTTATACATAGTTGCATATAAGTCTGTTCTCTTTGTTCAAGTATAATCCTAAGCTACTGAGAAAAAGAAATCACTTGTTTGTCTTAAATTGATTTTACGATTGAAAATAGAGTTAATGGGGTATGACATACCCCACAACACTAACGACGGGTTAAAAGAATGATTTATTATTTACAATATGCAGCATTGGCAGAGTCTTTAATATCAAAGGGTACTATAGCACTCAGGATATCACTGCTTGAGTACATTTTTGAAAATTATTTTGACGTTTTGTGAAAATTCGATATTTGTTTATTACAGTGCACTTTTGTTTCTAAAAATAGATGGTCAAGAATCACAGTCATCTGAATTTTGTGATATAACGTGAGAGATGTTCTCGTTCAAAAATACTTATAGATAAAATTATTCTGACGGAATTAGATAAAAATACAGAATACGTTATGAAAAGCCATATTGTTTGACTCACGTAATTTGCATAACTCGCTACGCTCGTTTTGGCAAATATTATGTTTCGTCAAACAATATGGCACTTTTCATAACTAATTATGTAAATAACTATTAAATCACCAATAATTCATTTTAAATCACTCGTGAATGAAGATTTACTTATAACTGTTGCTATGGATTTAATAATGTAGCTTTAAATCGTCAAAATTGAATAAAATAAATATAAAGAGTATAAAAATTATTTATATTCTACAGTATTCATCAATGAGAAATAAAATATGGCTGCGTAATATTAGCAGTTATTTGAATTTGACCTACTACATTCTTAACGTAAATAAGATTTCAAATTGATATTTGCTCACAATTATTATGAATTTCCATCTTATGGTGAGTTTATACACAGGAATTTTGTCTACTTCAGCCCACAACTAAATATCAAATCCATCTCAAACTAAAATATGAAACACCATAACGTCAAACGTCAAAACATCACTGGTGATAAGATTCTATGAACACCTCTCTGCTTACAAAAATCTTATTTGGACATTTTTCTGGCTCTGTCAAGTTGGCCCCCAATTTCAAAATTTATAGAAAAATCGATATGGTGTTCGGATGCACTCTTGATGCGCTCTTATGCGCCACAAATATTTTTTTGCGCTAGTCATACTGAGCAGTAATTATGACAATAAGTTGGGAGGGGCCAACTTAACGCTGGCCTCCCATTTTGGGAAATATCGTAGTATTCATTATTATTTCAATAGTACTCCATATGCGCTCTTATACGTTGCTAGTATAAAATTTTGCGCTAGTATACAATTTGTTCAATTAATATCCATAGTGTGAGGGGCCAACTTGACGATAAACTTTTTTTTTCAAATATTCAATATTTTTTTATTGCAATTGAATCTGAATTCGATGCGCTCTTGGGCGCCTCAAATATTTTGTATGCGCTAGTCATGCTTAACAGTAATTACATTAACAAGTTAGGGGGGAGAGCAGCTTGACTGTAGCCCCCACTTTTGGAAATATCATAATTTTTATTATTATCACAATAGAACTTCCTATGCGCTCTTATAACCTGCTAATATAAAATTTTGCGCTCGCAGGCAATCTGTTTGATTAATAATCAAAGTTGGAGAGGTCAACATGACAAAAATCTCGTCTCCACTATTCCATATGTTTTAGATTGCAATCAAATTTGGATTCAATGCGCTCTAATGCGCCACGAATATTTTTCATGTGCTACTCTGCTTTAGCGAAAATCAACTAGGAATTTTTGGCGCGGGAAATTTAAATGCGTTTCACTCACTACTCTCGGTACTACCAGCAAAAATTCGATGAAAATATTTTATATAATTACTCCAAACAGCTTGAATATCGATATTGAATATACAAGTTGCTCCATATCACAAGAAATATGACTAAATATTAATTGTCTAATTCGGTGCTTATTACACAAATTTCAAAATGATTCAATTCAAACGTGTAGTGTCAAATGGAGCATTATATCAATGTTGATCGGTTGAAAATAATATATTTATGGAATAATAATTTAAATTTCAATTCATACTCGTACATTTAATCTCTATTCTTTATCAAATGAACATTTTGTCTCGTGCTTAAAAAATATATATTTATTTCTACGTATATAGTTTGAATAAACTTTACATATAGATATAATACGTCTTGTGTCCAAAAGTAAATACTCATTTCTATATATAAATTCAAAAAATTACAGATTCAGATATGATAGGTATTACACATAAGTATAGAAAATACAATATTATAATAGTTATTTCTATACCTAGGATTTGAAACCGAAGCGCAAGTCGAGGATTAAGCAATTCTCAGAACGCTAAACACATTTGGCAACCGGGGTCTACACATGTTTTCTGCGCAATATATTTTTGAAGGGACGCATTTTCGGGGCCATGATTTTTGTTTTGAATGACCTCTTCAGAAGAATATATGGTTGAAGTGAGTGACAGTCAAAATCTCGACAGCTAGAATCCCGACAGGTTAAAATTCCGACAGTCAAAATATCAACAGATTTGAACTATGAAAACTGGAAAACAATTTGCGAAAATGATATCTGTAAAAGTTTTCAACCGCGGTTAGGTTCTTGAAAAGATCAGGTAAAGTTGAAATGAAGATGATAGAGTGAGGTTTTACAAGGAGTCGTAGGTTCAGCCATTTGAATGGGTAAGTTTCTTTCGTTTCAGGTCCGCCGAACATTTTCCACATAGATAATTTAGAATTAATAGTCGGGCATTCGAAATTCGGACCAGTCGGGATTTTGATTGTCGGATTCTTGATCCTAATCCGGTTGAAGTGTATCGGCTACCTCGCGAAACACATCAAATTCATCTCAAGCAACTTAGTTTATGTAGTGTAAATTAATAGATGTACAGTTACTTATTTTGATGCAGAACAAGATTTAGCACATTTTCCAAGATCATCAAATTCTTGCCACAAATCAGTTATTAAAATTATATATGAAGAAATAAGTATATATTTCTGAAGCACGAGACAAAATGTTTATTTGATAAGGAATAGAGACTGGACGTACGAGTATGAATTGAAATTTAAATTATTCCATACATATATTATTTTCAACCAATCAACATTAGTATAATGATAAGGGAATAGGAAAACCCAGGTATGACAGATTTCAGAAATTGGTGAGGGCTTTTTTTTTTATTAAAAAGAAAAACTTAAAATTCTCAATCACACTGTTCTTAAGTCTTATTCAAGTTACCGGTTTCTATCACTGGATGATCAGCCTCAGACTACCGGAGAGAAAAATTAGATTACTGGAACTTCACAAAAAATAACTGCGTCAAGTAGCCCGCTAGTGTCATGTTAGGTAGAAAAATGTGGAAAAACAGCGGTAATAAAGCAATGAAAAAATATAAAATGATATAAGAGATATATCCCAATCTGTTCACCAAGATCCAAACTATTATTGGTATAATACTTCATTATTATGAAATTTGTAAAATAAGCACCGAATTAGATAATTGATATTCAGTCATATTTCTTGTGATATGGAGCAACTTGTATATTCAATATCAATATTCATGCTGTTTGGAGTAATTATATAAAATATTTTCATCGAATTTTAGCTGGTAGTACCGAGAGTAGTGAAGCGCATTTAAATTTCCCGCGCCAAAAACTCCTAGTTGATTTTCGCTAAAGCAGAGTAGCACATGAAAAATATTCGTGGCGCATTAGAGCGCATTGAATTCAAATTTGATTGCAATCTAAAACATATGGAATAGTGGAGACGAGATTTTTATAATGTTGACCTCTCCAACTTTGATTATTAATCAAACAGATTGCATGCGAGCGCAAAATTTTATATTAGCAGGTCATAAGAGCGCATAGGGAGTTCAATTGTGATAATAATAAAATTTATGATATTTTCAAAAGGGGGGGCTACAGTCAAGCTGGCCCCACCCTAACTTGTTAATGTAATTACTGTTCAGTATGACTAGCGCATACAAAATATTTGAGGCGCCCAAGAGCGCATCAAATTCAGATCCAATTGCAATAAAAAAAAATGAATATTTGAAAAATAAGTTTATCGTCAAGTTGGCCCCTCAAACTTTGGATATTAATCTAACAAATTGCATACGAGCGCAAAATTTTATATTAGCAGCGTAAAAGAGCGCATATGAAGTACTATTGAATTAATAATGAATATTACGATATTTCACGAAATGGGGGGCCAGCGTCAAGTTGGCCCCTCCCAACTTATTGTCGTAACTACTGCTCAGTATGACTAGCGCAAAAAAAATATCTATGGCGCATAAGAGCGCATCAAGAGCGCATCCGAACACCATATTGATTTTTCTATAAATTTTGAAGTGGGGGACCAACTTGACAGAGCCCATTCTTCTTGTGTGCTAAGATAAAAATGAATAAAACAACCTTTATATATTTTTTTCTGATATAATTCTTGCAATTACTCTGAGTAAATAGGTGATCTGTGCTCTGAGCACCGAATTGACGTCACATGTACATCTACAGCACTAGATAGTCATAGCAGACTCGTTCGCCATCTTGGAGCCCACTGACAAGTCTGTGAAACGTTTAATATCCTTAGTTTTATGATTTTGTGTAAATTATGTGGATTTCTAGATGAATAATAACAAGATTAGAATAACAGGCAGTTGTGTATCTTGTTCTTTAAGAAATTTATCCGCTTGCATTAATTTTCTGCACAAAATCTGTAAATGTTTAGTATTCAAATTATGAAGTTAAAGTAAGTAGTATGGTGATTTAAACAAATAGGTACCTAGGTAAGTACTTAAATATTTGCTTCAGTCAAAGCAGGTTAAATAATAAATAATAATAAGCAAAAAAAATAACTTTTTTTTTTATAAGATATCAATAAAAATTTAAAAAACAGTTCAAATCGAATGAAACACAATAACTTGCTTCTTGTATTTTTTTTGTCAGCTCATTTGGTATTGTAGCTGGTGGTTTCATTTTTGTTTGAAATTTCAAAATTCCTAATCCTCAAATCTCTCACAACAGTATAGTGCTCCAACAAATAATTTGCAATACTGCAAAACTTTGGGAAATTATGATAATTTAGTAGCAAATCATTAAGAACATTACTGAAGGACAAAGATTCTTGCAATGATGCTGACATTTACTCTGAATAATGCCCTCAGATTCTGACAATCGAACAGTTAAACTCGAGAATCAAATTGAGGTTAAGTAACTCGGAATATATTTCTCCACATTCAAATGATGTATTGAGAAATAAAAATTACTCATCTATAGAATCAGAACCAGTATCTTGAATGAATAATACAACTGAGCCCAAAACAGCCCGTCATTTGCAATTATTTTACTAAATTATATTAGAGTTCATACATCGGTAAACGGCAAACAACTGACAGTGGGCTCCAAAATGGCGGACGAGTCTGCTGTGCTTTATCTAGTGCTATATGTACATCGATTGCGCTCGGGCGTTTACGGCAATTACCGACCTATTCAAAATTTGAGGCTTTTAATTTATCAATGAAAAATGTAATGTTTATCAAAAAATTGTGTGAAAAATAATCACAATACAAAATTTTGAAAACTTTCATATGGTATTATTACTTTATCTACGTGATAGAACCTAATTTCATTGTAAGTGTTATGTCATATTACTGTGTTGATATTTTATGATGTGTTGTGTTAAATGTGATTTTAATGTAATTTCCAGTTCCAAATTAAAATGTTCTTGTTTTTATTTAGCGCCCTGTGCGCTAGTGGCTCTTACGACAACTATTTCAATCAAAATTCCAAAACTCATGATCTTTGCCAGACGACAACTCAATTAAATATTATTTACCAATCTAGCCGGCACTAATGGCTCGACGTGTTAAGGCAGAGCTCTAGTGACCTTCTCCGCTGTCCGTTAGTGTCATAGGGTCGAATCTCACCTGGGGCATGGCTGTTTATTCCATATAAAACAAGATACCTGAAGATGACTTCAAAAGTCGAAATGATCATTGTGAATTAATGAAGAAAATCATAAATTGAAACTTAACTTTTCCTACAATCATTAACTTATAATGTTTCAACTCTTCCTAAATGAAAAAACTATAGCTAGAGCAATTATTGTAGGGGCTGAACATTGGAATCATTCCCTAAGCACAAATGGAATATTGCTGTAAGTACCGAGATAGCAATAACGTCCTGAGAATATTCTCTAGTTGTCCTGTGAATGCTCTGGATATCCGAAGTATTCATGGTATATTCCAACAGCCTATAAATCTTCTGGAAATATCCTATTTTGCTTATTCTTGGAATATTCATAATCAATATACATAGCATATTCCTATATACTATGGATCATCTGAGAATAGTCTATCTAAATTATTCCTAGAATATTTGATACAAATATCCAGAGATTATCACATTTTGTATATTCTTAGTAGAATATATGATAGATACTCATGTTATATTCAATTTTGCTTTGCTTTATAAACTTTATTCATAACTGAAAACGATTGTTGCTCGTGAGACCAATGGAGACTTTTATGATTGTGTTATCACAGGTTGGGATGAAAGAGATGAACGACTTCAATTGTAACCAAAAAAAGAATTCAGATTTCAACAAACCCAATATGAAAACAGATCACAAGTGTCGTAAAATTTTATAGGAAAAATTATATCTAAGTTTTATTTTCGTACTTTATGTACATTTCTGGTCGAACAAAAAAGAGAAAATAAAAGGAATCAATTTAACATTTTTGTCTAGTGAATTATTGGAAGCATATAAAAATACTCAAAAATTTTTTTATGCTCCCAAAGTCTTTTGTCTGGATTCTGATTCTTTCATTTCTGCAAAAACTTAATTCCTTAATTCAAAATAATTTGAGACAGGAAAATCTCACATCTATCTAATTAAAATATGCATGTTTTTATTACTTGATCATTGGAATATGGCTTAAATAATTGATTGAATATCAGTCTAAATCATTGACACATAAAATTTTCAAATGGATTTCTGTATCAGAGTAGTTTGAGACATGACTAAATGGAAGTATTTTGAAAATGAGAATCAAAAAAGCCTCGTAGTAATTTAAAAATATTTTTTTCAGGTTTGGAAATTTTCCGTGACGTCCAAAGGTCTATTGTCACTCAAATGGTGGTCTTATTCATCATCAAACATTTTAAGAATATATGTGGCATTATTGCCTGGCTTGTTAGGCTTCATCTAAATTATTTTTAAGATTTTTAGTTTTAGAATTTAGAAATATTTTTTTTAGGTTTGGAAATTTTCCGTGACGTCCAAAGGTCTATTGTCACTCAAATGGTGGTCTTATTCATCATCAAACATCTTGAGAATATACGTGGCGTTATTGCCTGGCTTGTTAAGCTTCATCTAAATTATTTTTAAGATTTTTAGTTAGATCACAAGCTAGATAAATTATGGATTTGACAAATTTACTTGTCAAAAACACGCTTCTTTCGACTAAACAATATCCATTATTTTGAAACTAAGCTTTCTCTTCTTGCGCATGCCAGTAAAATTCGGAAATCTGTCAAAATGTTTCTAAAATGATACAATGAATGATATATATGTCAAGTCTTCCCATACATTTACACTGATTTACAAGTACACCAATTTATAACGCAACATAATTTTTTCATGAATAAGATCAAATTTTCTAGGAATTTGTACATCCATGAAGCCCACTGTTTGAGAAACGTAATATACCTTTGGAAGTCATCATGATGTCTTATAAGTATTAAATCGACCTTTCTTTGGAACAAAGCAATATTGAATATAATTTTTATAACTTATATCTATTATTTATCCAATATTTTCAAATTTTCATGAAAGTTTATCAAATTTTGATATTAGTGGAGTACAACGCATTGAAAGAAGATTAATAAATAATAATAAATGAATGTATAATATTTTCAGACACTACATTCAAGACGTGATATTTCAGAATGTTTTGGAATGTATGGAATATTTTTGTTGAATCTTGACCTGTGGAAGATGCACAAAGCTCTGCCGATTTTAGTGAAAGTTTGAAGGCTGCGTTATAAAGATGTGAGTCACCGTGTTGTACTTATCTCGGCCACATGGTATCAGATATTTCTTTGTTTGGGTGAATATTGGTTCTGAAAAATGTGAGTATTCTATATTATTTTCGTTTTAGCTATTGATTAAACAAAAAATAAAGATGTCTTGACTGAACATTAATATTATTATTTCCTTCTCTTGAATCAATACTAATTTATTCCACTTGGTGTTTGTATGAAACCCTGTAAATATACAGAATAAATGTGTTTCCAGGTATCCGATGGCTCAAATTAAAAAGGAAAATGTGGGTAATAAGAAGAGTGATGACAAGAATTCTAGCGAATGAATTAGCCACTGGATATAGTTGGCAGTATTATAAGGAGAACAAAAAATTCAAATTGACTAATGCAATTATTGGTAAAGCATTGTTTTAATATTATTATTATCTGTTTCAAATGATTTCTCATTTAGGAATCTGCCAAGAAGAGCCATACCGTCAGGAATGTCACAGAGAAACAAATTGAATTGAAAATTGCCAAACGGCTGAGCAAGGCTCCTGAACATATGAAAATTAAAAATCAATTGATTATATAATGTATATATACATTTGTATCTTGTTTTTTATCGCAAATATGGTTTTATTTTTCTCATATTATATATATTTCTTCAACTCTGGAAGTTAAGTGCAATACGCAATGTATTTTTACATTTTTGTTTTATGAGTGTTACTTCCTTTTTTCCAATTGTACTTATATAAGAATAAATATTTCCTATTGATTCAATTTCTTGTCACAGATATAATTTTATTTCCCAAAAAAATATAGCTTCAATATGGTCATAAACCAGCCCAGAATATTCCAAGAATATGATTTCAATTATCCCTATAATATTCTTAGTATATATTGAACATTTACTTTATAGAGATTCATAGATTATTCCAGGAATATAACATCATATATTCATAGCATATTTCAGGATGGTTCCTGGGATATTTATAGGATATGCAATATCGGGACATGGGAATATTCTATCAATATCCCACAAATATATACCGACAAACTTAGGATATTCCAACAATAGTTGAATATTCGGAAAAATATTCTCTGCTTATTCTTGGAATATTTCTTTGCTATCTAGGTATGAGCACGAGGTCATTATCTGTACGCTTGATAGTAGGCGAAGTATCTATGAGCATCTAACTCTCTCTTGGTCTGGCTGTTCACAAAAAGTATTGAAATTGCTCCCTGAGTATCATATATAAAAATTAGGACTCCGACTATAAGTGAGATTACGCTATTTATTTGCAAGCTTTAAAGCGTCTAGTAGCAATTACTGCCGATGGAAAGTGTCGGTCCAAGTTGAATATCAATTTTCAGCAATATTCTCTAAATCATAAGTACTCAGACTTCAAGAAAAGTGAATAATGTTCCAACGTACCTCTAGCACCTCGTATCTGTAAATTGGTCGTCGGCACAAACTAGCAAGTATGCGTATGACCAAAGTGCCGAATAACATTACTCCAATCTATACATTTTCTTTCTCAGAAACATCTGGCGGATCTAGGATCTTGGACTATCAATTAAAGTCTGAAATATTTTGAGTTAATTCCAGCAGCCTCTCAAAAGGTGATAAAACTTTCCAGGCGAATGCAAGTTAACAAATCTATCGCTCTTCTAGTATGAAAAACCATGTCATTCACTCAAAAAGACACAGAATAAATAAAGTGGTCGGAAATTTCGGAAATCAAACTTTGCAAGCACCACGGGTGTTATAACGTTACGTCTCCGGTCAAAGTACATACCTGGGGTCAGGGAGACTCCAGAAGATCATCCTTATGACACTCTTAAAACCTTGATTACAATATAATTTCAGAAAATTTTTAGCGCATTTTTTGGAAAAAAGCGCTGTTATATTCACTTTGGCTGTCTGGCGGGCTGGCTGGCTGGCTGGCTGGCTGGCGTGACGCTGAATTCTCAGCAACTATACTATTTACAGACTTGAAACTGGTACTAAATAAAAGCTGCTGTTTCGTGGGTCTGCACAAATTGCTTTCATTCAAGCTCAGTGATTGTGAAAGATTAAATTATTCAATTACTTGTTTCAAGTGGAACAATGCCCATAGATATATATGACATTAGGGATATGGCAACTGAAATTTATTAAAGTAGATGAAAATTTAGTTACAATTTTCGCCGCGAGTGTCACTATTATTATGTACAGTTGTCAAATCTGTCCGGGATTCATTCAATGACTTTTTTGACGCGAATTTGAAGCTTATTAGAATGAATTATTATTATTGGATGAAAATTTGTTTACTTTTCGTGTATTTTTTTTTTATATAGTTTTGATAAAGATTAAATTATCATTTTAAGGTACAGCACTTAACCTCCCGTCAGTCAATAACTAAACAATGAAGATTAAAAGATATTCTTAGAGTTTGTACATGCATAAATTATGTACCTATCAATTAGTCAATTTGAAACTAGTACTAAATGGAAGCTGCTGTTTCGTAAGTTTGTCCAAACTGCTTGACTTCAAGCTCAGTAATTGTGAGAGATGGTAATTTGCGAAATCTCTGAAGTAACAAGCATTAATGAGCTGTCAAAAATGAGCTGCTATCATCTAGATGATTCTTCCATTTTTTCAATTGACAGCAATCATTCTGCTATGTTACCCTAGAAACAAATATTTTTCACACAAATTTTTAAGCGACATGTCATGATGAGAGTTTTTTTTAATATTGACAAATGTTTGATATACTGATTTTTATTATCGAGAAAGTATTTTTTTACAGGTCAAATAATAATGGGGATGAGACACTTATTGAAACTGTTGAGAAAATTGAAAATGACACCGGGAAATGGTTTGAGCACCTGGCAGCTGGTGCAGTTGCCGGTTCGGTTTCAAGATCATGTACAGCGCCTCTAACAAGACTGGCAGTTTATCAACAGGTAAGATGAAATATACACTTATTCGATTTTCTAGAGTAAATTGAGGTTCTTCTTGATTGACGTCTAACATGTGCAACACGAGAATGCTATTTTCCAACCAATTATCCCTCCAAAAGCTCTTATAGTTGTGTCTTAAATAGAATAGATATCGCGTAAGATGCATATATTGACTAGATATTACCAGAATTTTTTTTCGATGAATCGTTGTGATGAATAAGAGCTACAAATATTCTAGGATAATGCAGTTGACGGACAAATCTGTAGTTGGTTACCAAAAAAAAAGCGACTTTGAAAGGGAAAACGGAAACCTAACAGAAAAACGCAAGTTTATACTACTGAAAATGCGGGTTAAGCCACAAATTTGTTCAATAGGCGTCTGATGTAGTCATAAGCGTTCGTTAATCAAGTCAGATATGTCCGATCCGTTCGTAAATTAACTCCGACCATTTTGAACGACCGATCCGATAATAAATCTTTAACCCTGCTCGCAGAGGAGGGTTACTGCGATTTGTAGCAATAATACGCGTGAACTTTAAACCTATGAGTTTGATCTACAGAGTGCTAGAGAGTATCAGAGAGCAACATAGATCAAATATCACAAATATGTCTGAAATTACGATTCGTTTATTGTGTGGCATTTGTAGCATAATAGAACAAATAATATATTATTCACACTATACACAGCTACAACAGTAGTATAGTTCTCTATTAATACTCCATTTTCTTACTTCTTTTCTCTTTTTAGCATAGTAATTATTATATCCTAATGATTATTTCATTGTTCATCCATTTCTACTTGAAAATGTAACCTTAAATACAAACGTCCAAAGAATATTTGTCGAAATCGTTCGTAAACTCTACATTAACCGGATGGATGTTAGATATCTGTGACGTCAGGAATTGGATCTTATGGATTGCTCGGATACAATAAACGAAAACGCCTGATATGTGCATATCACACACAACAGTAACACAAAATCCCTATTTTTCTGCGATCAAATTCAGATCTATTTGTCAATTGCATTTCAGCACTAGTGACTATCAAAAAAGTAATAATTCTAATGATCTATACATTTTTTTGAAAATTTAAATGAATAGTAAAATCTTTTTCAATTATAAATTCTGTATTTTAACATATCCAAGAAAGAAATTGATAGCTCAAATTTCTTACTTTTTATCTGATAGTTTGTAATGTGGTAAATAACATATTCCATTTGTACGCGGTCACGTTGTCAGGCAGGCTATCGAAAAAAATAGATAAAAACTGTCAAAACGGTTTTTGCGTTTCACAAAAAAACTATGCCTCCGACGAAAAGGAGTGTTCAAGTAAAAAAAGTGCGCAATAAAAAGACGAATCAAATTAGTTCTCTTGAACTCTGATCAGTCCAGTAACTTTTGGGTAGGCAGCAGAGAAACCGTCATTTTTCGCAATTTTTTCTAAAACTCATAGCTTGCGTTGAATACAATATTAAGGACCGGTTTATAGAAATAGACCGTCAGATAGTCGTAGATCTAAGTGCCCCATTTTGTTTTCTCTGCCTCCAAGAGTTTTGATAAATATGTATATTTAGAGTATAATTATGCCAAAATTAAAGCTGGACCGTGTGGCCAACATAATAATAATTTATTCCAAATTTTCATGAAAAATCCTGTTTTGATCCAATTTTCTCGTCTCTGCCATGCTTACGAAATGAAATTTAGGGAAAAAAAAGTCAGCGAAAAACGATGGGCAGAAGTGATCCACTTGGCCAAGGGTTTGGAATGAGGGCTCGATTATGCAAAAAAATATATCAATTTTTCACGTTCTTCTCGTTTCTGCCGTTTGGCCATATGAAAGTTGATATCATAAGTATCTCATAAAAACGATTGGCATAAGTTTCTCGAATGGCCAAATCAAGATATGTATGAAAACATCTTGCGAAAGTCTGAATGTTTTCGTGCATATCTTGACTTGGCCATTCGAAAAACTTATGCCATTCGTTTCTACGAGATACTTATGATATCAACTTTCATATGGCCAAACGGCAGAAACGAGAAGAACGTGAAAAATTGATATATTTTTTTGCATAATCGAGCCCTCATTCCAAACCCTTGGCCAAGTGGATCACTTCTGCCTATCGTTTTTCGCTGACTCTGCTTTCCCTAAATTTCATTTCGTAAGCATGTCGGAGACGAGAAAATTGGATCAAAACAGGATTTTTCATAAAAATTTAAAATTAATTATTATTATGTTGGCCACACGGTCTAGCTTTAATTTTGGCATTATTATACTCTAAATATACATACTTATCAAAACTCTTGAAGGCAGAGAAAGCAAAATGGGGCACTCAAATCTACGACTATCCGACGGTCTAAAAGCAAATTAAATATTTAATCGTGATTAAATATTTAATTCAGAATTAATTTAATTTTTTGACGTCATTCTACCTCGATTAAAAACAGAACAATAGTTTAATCGCAATTAAATTAATTCACGATTAAATTACATTTAATTCAAAATTAAACATTGAATGAGTTTATAGAACCTCAATTAGGAGTTAATCGTGATTATCTTCAGCTTTAATTCAGAATTAAGTTAAACGTAGTATCTCCCCCGATTAACTTTCGCAAATTGACAAATTATGTCACTTTTTTCATGACATATTTGTCTGATACTCGAAAATTGATAAGATATAAATAGAAAATTGGATAGAAATTATTTGTATGTTATTATATATCATTATTATCATCTTCTGATGATGAAGTAAGTGAAAAAAGTTCCTAGGTGAGACCTCTATGAGAACTTCTTGATAATGAGAATTTCAAACTCAGATTTTGTATTGAAAAATGCAGTATTCTGTTCTTGCGATATTTAATTCAGCTGGAATAAAACTTGCCACACAAAGAAAATCTATTTCAGCTCATCAAACTATACTTACGATACAATTCCAAGCTACCAGCGCTTTCAGCAATTATTAAACGATTCCTTTGCAGTCCATGAATCTACTAGTACAACTAGAGCCTCAATATATAAAAATGCCTACTTCAGAAGAGATTTAAGCTGTGAAATTGGGTTTCTGTAGGATTCGAAGAGTACCTGGAGTAATAGGAGCAACAGATTGCATTCACATGAAAATAAAATTTGCTGGTGGTCCTGGAAGGAAGATTTTCATAGAACGAAAATATTTTTGCAATGAATGTACAAGCTGTATGTGATGTAGATCCAAAAATACGGAATAGAGTTTATATGGCCTGGAAGTGTGCATAACAGCAGTATTCTCAATGACAGTTTTATGTGCTGATCTGGAGGATGGACGTTATGGCGAAGATTTCCTACTAAGTGAATTTATTTGTCATTCTTTCATTTAAACGTCTTGACTAAATCCACGAACCGTAGCAGAAGAAGCATATAACAATTGCATAGAACGACTGAAAATACTATTGAAAGGAGTTCTAAACTAAAATTCAAAATCTATTGTTGATTGTTGTGCGTTGCATGATATAACAATATGATCATTAATGACGAGCTGCCAATCGCGCCAGAAATTGCACGCTGGAGTTGAAGAGCCAGGAATCTTAGTAAACTTCAATGAAAATACTGCAATTCGTACTGCCTCAATAAAGACCCAATCTGCTTGAGACATTTATTTATTGACCATACCACAAGAATTTTTTTTATAGAATGCACACATTCACGTGATAAAAACTTAGTTGAGCAACATTGTTTGAGTTTAAACTGCTTTGTGCTCCTGGGAGCCAAAAATACTTCAGAATCTTTTAATCGCTATATCCCAAACTTTCACTTTCCCTTTCAAAGACGCTCCATCGGTGATTTTATTTTCAAGCATAGATCTGAGTCTATAGAAAAAAAGAAACTGTAAGAAATCACCGTAACGACTTATAGTAGATGAATAAAAACAGCAATTGCAATTCCATAGAATAAAAATGTAACCGATGCAATATAAAATAAAACATCATTTACTTATGGGAAATATACATACTCTGCTAAAATATAAATTGCATTTCCTTTTTCTCTTTCTGTTAAATTCTTTTTTAGTTCTGTTACGTCCTCAACACGCTTCTGATTGCTCTTTAAAAAATCCGTTCTACATGCGCAATCGTACAAGTCTGAAAATTATTCAATCTGACAGTTGTCAATTCATATAACCTGCATATAACATAAGCATGAAGCTAGTTCTGTATTCAAATACGTTGCCAACCTTCGTGATTAATTTATTAATTTTGAATTACTCAATCGAACTCTTAATCGCGTTGATTTTGTTTCTGTAAACCGATAGAAATTTAATTGCGTGATTAAATTAATCTCGATGTTAATTTAATTCAGAATTAAAAAATGTACTGTAAACCGGGCCTTAGACTTGAAATTTTGACAAGTAGCTTAGATATATGCACTATGAAATCGACTGAAAACCTCACGGGAAGTGTGGAAAAAACCAAAAAAAGGCCCATAAATTAGTTGTTAGTCAACTTAGATCAATTTTACAAGAAGCATTTCCTTTGTCAAGAGTTACTTTACAACAAATTCAAGTGACGTTCTTTTTATGTATATATTTTCAAAATATGAACAATTATGGAGAAGGCTTCATGAATTGTATGTATATGTATATGTACGAAAACATCTTGCGAAAATTTGAATGTTTTCGTGCATATTTTGACTTGGTCATCCGAAAAACTTATGCCATTCGTTTCTACAAGATACTCATGATATCAACTTTCATATGGCCAAACGGCAGAACCGAGAAGAACGTAAACAATTGATATAATCTTTTTGCAGAATCGGGCCCTCATTCCAGACCTTCAGCCAAGTGGATCACTTCTGCATATCGTTTTCCGTTGATTTTTTTTCTCCAAATTTCATTTCGCGAGCATGGCAGAAGCGAGAAAATTGAATCAGAACATGTTTTTTTATAAAAAAGATTAAATTAATTTTTATTATATTGGTCACACGATCCAGCTTTAATTTTGGCATTATTATACTCCAAATATACATTCTTATCAAAACTCTTGAAGGCAGAGAAAACAAAATGAGGCAATCAAATCTACGACCATCTGACGGTACACTGAAAACTTGTTTATTCTGCAGTTGAGAGTCAAGCCAATAGCAAATAAATAGTAGCGCTATGTAGTCTTGGTGCAATGTCGTGTATTTCATGATTTGGGATATGTGCGGAGCTGTGCCGAATAAGACATATTCCTCTGTTTGGGGTTCTTCCACTTGGGTTTTCCTCAAACCTTGGGTGAACGCCAGAGAATTCTTATTCTTTCTGTTCCGTACGTGATCACATCTAGTATTCTATATATTTTCAATATCTAGTGCCTTTGTTTATTCTTGTATCATTGTTTTCTGAAGAAGGTCCTTGGTCAAAGGATGGGAACTTCAAAGTTCCCTATAAATATACAGAATTTATAGCTAAAAACAATTTTACCATGATAATTTGGATTCTTCAAATTATAGGACTGAATTTGTGAACAAAAATATCCATCTCAGAGTTAACAGCCAAATATGATATTAATTTGGATGGCATTTTGATCAATTTGAAGACTGAAGAGATAATGCTATGTTGAGTGTTGATCTATTTCTAATATGAATAAACTGTCGCTGGAGTTCCTGCAGTTATGCATATAATATATAATCAATATTCTGATTTCAATGCTAAGTTTGCAATATATCAATTAACGTAACAGTCCGAAAGTTAGAGTTATTTCCCAATCTCATTTGCATCAGTATAAGACAAAAGAAATTCAAGCTTTTGAAATGGCTATTGAAACAAGAAATGAATACAGAACTCAAACTTTTGGTCCAGAATTATTAGAGTCCGATTTACCGGTACCATGAAAGAATGACATATTTTTCACGTTAAATTAGTTAAGTCACCACCCAGTATGAATATTTCAATGGAGTGGAAGATATTTGATTCAGAACTTTGAATTCAGGAAGTTTCGTAGGTTTTTGTGCGTCAATTTATTAATATTCGTTCACACAGAGTCAATTCTTCAAATCGGTCGACCGAAAGTTCAGTACATGTAAGGGATAAAGCTGAATTATATCATACTTGATTCCAGGTAAATCCAAGTGGACAGAGCATCCTTCATTGTTTCCAGATGCTTTTAAAAGAGAATGGTGTTCGAGGTTTATGGAGAGGAAATTTTGCGAATATTTTAAAGGGCACGCCAAAGTCTGCAATCAAGTTTGCTGTTTATGATGAGACTAAGAAATCTATAAAAGGAGATGAGGACACTGATCTTGATCCTCATGAAAGATTTGTTGCAGGTGCACTGGCAGGAGCTACTTGCCTATCAGTCGTGTATCCACTTGACGTTGTGAAGACGAGAGAGATGTTACCACGATATTTTCAATACAATAATGTTTTGGATGCGGTGAAGAAGATGTATATGAAAGAAGGTTATAGATCCTATTACAGGTACTTTGATATGATAGAAATATTCCCCACTTAGCAGAGATGTGGCAGATTCACAATAGTGACTGGCGTATATATATATATATATATATATATATATATATATATATATATATATATATATATATATATATATATATATATATATATATATATATATATATGAATAGTATTCAATTTCATTTCGAAACTCAAAATATTCTTTTGTATCAAAGAATTGTCAGTTGTATCAGCTGTCAGTTGTTCATCAATCATAGTGAGTGAATCTGAGCAGCTCGAATATTCAGATTTGTATCAATTTGAGCAATATGTAGATATATTTATCGCTTTCAATTTTTGAATTGACTCCTATAACGCTTGTTTGAATATTGTATTCAAGGTGTGTGATCCGTGTAAGCATTTCGATCAATCAAAAGTTTCAATCCATTTAGAGGCTTTTTCATAGTTCATAGTACGAAAATTAATTGATGGCTTTAAACATTGGTGTGGCTTTGTATTATAGAGTAAGATTATTTTGGTTCAATCGAGTAATAAATTGCAACATTTGTACTGAAGAAAACAACGTATATTGAACATATTCAAACTGAATATTACATGAAATGTCAAAATGTATTTTGATTTATTTCATATTTTTTTAGTCTTCTGTATCCTGATGACGGTACGAACAACGTACGGCGCTTATTTGTGTGGTCCAAGTTAGCGTCGATATTCAACCGTCACTCGCAATACAAATCGAACGCTAACACTTCCAGCATAGATGTAGGGTGAAACAGATATAGGGCAAAATTTTTCTTTCATTACTCCCGAGTTCTAATAGTGCGGAGAAGTTGTATCATTGGAAGATATTAAACTGTGATTTTATTGATAATTTGGGAAAAATATGTAATGCTTTCGCATAGACAATCAAAATTTATAAAGTATGCATAAAACGTATAAGTTCCAACTTTCAACAGCTACCTCAGTGATTACTTTTTCTTATATATTTATCCATCAAAGACAGATCTGCCTGAAGCAATCTATTGAAAAATCAAAGAGAATTATATTTCAAGCAGACAAAAGTAATAAAAGGAACATTTAATTAGCATTAAAATCTCTTTTTTTTTTCAAACTTGGGCATGGGTGCTCCCGATTCCAGTGATGCTTTCATTGATCCAATTCCAGGTTTTTGTGTACAAGCAGAAGTGATCCTTACTGCTCTTTCTACGGCTTGAAGGTGACGCAGAAGTCGCAAAAAGTGCAAATCGCCGTTTTTATTATCTATTAACGTTTGGACAACATGATCAGTTAGATGTTTCGATAATAGTGGTTCAATTATTCACACTGCCGGTCACTCAAATCAATAAAGTCTGATGCGGATCAATTTTTTCAACTTCAAACGCCCTTGGAGTCGTCATTGAAGGCACGGTACGAGCCTTCAAAATCCGTCAATCAGTCAGTTCCCGAATATGTTTCCTTTCATCCGTCACCATGGCGAGCAAAAAATTTTCGTGATGGGCAAAATAACTGTTCATTTGTGTTACACTGTGAATAATTTTTTTTCTCTCTTCTAAAAGATATTGTGAACGTGAAATGAGTTCAAAAAAATGACAGGCTCCGTGTTTGCAGATTGTATGGTTCTCAACGTCTAAAATCGGCGCATAAACTTTTACCACAAACATGACCAACATGATAAACTTTTCGTTGGCATATTTTGTTCCAATGTGAAGACGTGAAATACGATTTGCAAGAGTCAAACATCTTGCATCAGATAGTTTTGCAGGTTATTTCTGAGCCAAATCGTTTGGAAGAGAACCACCTATTGCAGTTGAGACAATTTTGTGTAGTGTTACATTTCATTTTCATCACATTCAGCTTCATCACCTGAAATCATTTGATGTCAAGCATCTCTCCTAATTGTTTATTTGTTTCTCACCTGTTGACCCAAAGTCATCGCCTCAGCTATAACCTTCACCTATCAGTTTCGTTTTGTTCATGCACCATGTCCCTCTAGCGTACACTATTGTTACCAGTATTATTGTGTCTCGTCTGCAACCCTCTTGGCGTCTCTGTGTTCTTGGTGGATGAGAATTGGAGTTTGAAATGCGTCTTCTTTTCTTATTGAACTAATAATTAGAAAAACCATACTTAACTTGAAAACAGACTTAACTTTGTGAAGGTCTTTCTAACGGCCACTTTTAAATTAGGTAGTGAAGAGTTGATATCAGATAGTGTTCAGGAGTTCATTAAAAAATTTTAGTGCCAAATTGCTTACCGGGCCGAAATTTTACTCACTTTTTGTGGATTTGAACTCTCAACGCTTTTTTCGAACTCAGTTCAGCGGAGATTCTCCGGATTTATTTTGATAAATTTCTTCAAGCTAGAAGCCGATCAACACCTCAAGGTAAAAGAATCATTCAAGTTACAGTCATTTATTTTCTACGTTAAAACTTATTTGCTACATTAAAATCATTAAAATGACACTTTGAATATATCACAAATTAAAACTTAATTAAATTAAAATCATATTAATCAATCCCGCCATCGACAAAGCGCATTTCAGACTCTAATTGATATTCCTTTCAGGCTTTTTGTTTTGTACCCTTTTCGTTGGGTTTTTCGTCTACGTTGCATTATTCCCATTTGTTCCTGTACCATTTTCATCGTTCTCGTCATCTTGGAGCCATCGTTCAAATTCACCGGCCATCTTCGTCCATCTCCGTGTCTGTGACGTCATCCTCGACATCTGTGTGCTTCCCGAGAAGCGACTTGCCGCCATCTTGCGATCTCGTCATCGTCTCGATTTCCCGCTCCGGCGCCAAGCTAAGCACCACTCATTTTGCTTATGCCCCAATTTATTAAATATTTTATTCATTACGTTAAGGATTTTGCTTATTGCTTGATAATTTTACTACATTGGGTGAAACCTTTTGTAATACCAATCAAACGGGTATTTAAGTTGCGTGTGTATTCAGTATTGCTTACGTTGTGTTATTGCCACACACGGATGGTAGACGCATTCTACGTCGAACCGTGCGACATTATAACTTTTAGAGAGCAGTTAGGTAGTCTAGTTTTATGTCACGAGCGTACTACGAACACTGAGGGTACCCCCATCTGTCGCGTAGGTTACAGTACACGCTTAGTTCTTACTATACCACTGTTTGGTTGCCTGAACTCTAACCGCTGTCGTGAGCGCGATTCTCGCGGGGACTGTGCTTGCCATTCGCGCGGCCTACCTAATTCTTTGGCCTACACTTACCAAAGTTTGATTGGCAGCTCCGAGGCCACCATTGTTGTAATAAACCGAATGGTGAATAAAATCACTCAACGCGATATCACGCATTTTTCATTTAGCGCCCCGAATATTTCCTTCCCCCTTCCGCTTAAGTTCGGCGATCAACCATCGACTGACCCGAGGAGCTTCCAGATCGTCTGGCGCCCAACAAATACAAAATCCTCCATCACTCAAAGTAGACCGCACGCCGTCTCCACCGAGCTAGCTAGGGTCAACCCGGATAGGGGTTGTAGGGAGGTAATAGTAGGTGAAGTTGGTTTGTACCCAAATCAGCAGTGATTGATGGAAGTGATCCCTCAATCCTCTAAAATTGGTAAACAGGCAATCCTTCACAATTTTTAAGAGCTTTGCCTTTAGCTCCAGTAAAAGACCTTCGATCTGAAGTTGAACCATCTGAATGAAAAAACAGATGCCGCATAGGTGACTCATAGATCTACATTTGTATCATTTCAGCCTATTGCTACAAAATTGTTTTGAGATGTACTTTCTTCCAAAAGGAAGTTGCAAATTGTTGTTTCAATATCTTTAGAAGATCCGGTGGCTGGTGCAACGTAGCTTGAGTGTATAGAACCTGGCTCTTCAAGTAACGAAATATGTTTCTCAATGATGGTTTTTCTATAATCACGTAAAACGTGCTTTGATTCTTCCTCTTCGCAACTTATGATCGATGACAGACATCTGATTCAATGTCATGCAGAACATACGATACAATGGCTGCTGCAACCCTATCAGAAACGCCATACCTATCACAGACCTTCAAAACCATCGGTAATTCAATTGAAAATTACTTCACTTGCTTCAATTTCGATTGATTCACTTTTGATTCCATCAGATCATCGTCACTTACGCAATCACTTAAGCCCTTTGCGGTTACGGTGGTACAGCTAATTGACAGTTCTTTCGACTTATGCTTCTTTTATCACCTCGTTTTGAAGATTTAAGTGGCAGGAGAATCAATTTCTCCAATCAACATTCGTCGCGAAGTTGTCTGATCCGCTAGAAATACTCGCCTATTTTTAGGTACTCTCCGCTCTTTAGGACATTTACATGAACTGGAGTCTTTACATTTGCATAATGGTATGTCGAATACAACACTGTTCACGTTTTGAAAAGCAGTTAGTTTGTCCTTAAAAAATTGCTTCAGAGATAATTCACGGTGATAAACTAAGATTCTCGCACACTTTGGAATTGATGCAGTTCTCTATATTTTCTCAATCTTGGAGACTACTTCATCAGCTTTTACTGGAAATGACGGTTTTTCAGGGTTTTATTGCTGTAATTTCGACTGATGCCTTGTTAATTCATAAAATCAGTATCACCAAAGAGCGGATATTTTGAGGAACTGCGCGCTTTATTCATGTTTCAGTTACTATTTCTGGTGAATAACCTAAGCAAACACAAGCGCGATCTTCCACCATTCTCATTAGAAGACGTACTAACGGGCAAACGACAAAGAATCGCGCATGCGACTGTTTGCGACGTTTCTTCAAGCACGCTGCATTCACCTCACTGTAGTTCATGAAATATTTTTCTCCAATATTCGACCTTGTAGCATTGCTGAATATATGAAGAAATATTATATCAAGGAATCTGTGTTTCTCATACAGGTTTGTCATATGTATCATGTTATTCTTTTCTTTTTAAACTTTGATGACCTTGCAGAGGCTTTAAGTAAAATGATTTCTCAATATTATTCTGCCTGCGCTAGTTTGATACCTAAAAATAGCTTTTATTACTTTTATAATTGTTATCTCGAAAAAAGTAAATTGCACTCCTCCCTTGGAGCTATCGCGTCTAAATAGAAAATCTAATTTTATAGCTGTAGGTCTCTAGATGTTAAAGTTTACTTCCAAGAGAAAAGTATTCTTCCAAGATACGTCATAAGGTAAACTAAGATCAACCTTCAGTATCTGAGGTTGAGCAAATCTAATTATACGAAATATACAAAGTTAAAATGTTTTGTATGTCCATTGTGCTTCAACCTCAGTTGTTTTAGATTAAATATCTCAAGATACAATTCTGTTTAACTCTTAATATTTACCTAGGGTATATAAATTTTATCCTAGAAGAAAGTTTCTGCCAGCGTATAAGTTGATTGTTTATGATGATTTTTCATCCAAAACGGACTTTAAATGAATGAAGACAGTCTAAATTTTTTTGGCAACATGACGTTGTGTGATCTTTGAACCTATCCTGAGAGAAACATGAAAAGAGTTTTATCATAAGCAAATTCAACTTTTGGATGTGCATGAAAGCAGATTTTTGCACAATCTGACTTTCTATGTTGAACTTCTATACTCTAAGTTTCTGTGGACATTTCTATGTGTTGTTATAGAGGATATCTTCCGAGTTTACTCAGCGTGATTCCATACAGTGGGATCGAATTCACCGTTTACGAAACACTGAAGGCGAAGTATAAAGAAACTCATCCTGAGATCAAGAATCCACCATTCTGGGTTCTTTTTGCATCTATCAACGCATCAAGTGTACTGGGACAACTGTGCACGTATCCCCTGGATTTAGTAGTAGTGAGAATGCAAGCACAAGGTACAATCTTCTCATCTCGTATGTTAAAAATTTTCAACCTCTTACATAGTAATAGTACCGTCAAGAAACTGCATTAAGTATCCTTTATGGTTCATTACAAACTCACAATGTCTATTATCATTACAAAGAGTCAATTGGAAGAATAAAAATTACTACACAAAACAATATGTCACGCATCATCCAACATATTATTCTCCCTCAATTTTTCTCCTACCGTCATCTATTCTATCAATAAATCAATGCAACAAGCACATTTTTGCTTTATTAACTGAATCCTCCTCAATATCAATTTTCATAAATGAAATTGAATTTGCACCAAAATCAAATTAAATCCCATTTCTACAGCAATTATTCGCGAATTATTGTTAATTGGAATATGATTTGAGAGCCTTGGACATAGTTGATAGTAATCAAATAAAAGATCTCAAAATGTTATCAATGATGTTTGATAATAGATATGCATGAAATCTAAATTTGGTTCAAATATTTTTTTTTCTAAATTTATATTGGCTGGACTTTAGTACTGAACAATCATTTTGCTATTCAATATCTTTTCAATTACTTAAAATTATTAAATAAAAATGCAAACTGAGCGCGGGAAATTCAAAGTTCCAAAACGCAACATCATTGGTTAAAACGAAATGTGACGTCAGATACTACTAATACTGCTTACATTTGTATGGCATTGCAGGCTCTTGATTAGAGAACATAGTAATAACGTGTGTGTTGTAAATTCATTTATTGTTTAAGTGTAATTTTAGCATCCTAGTGAGATTATAAATCATTGAGACAGTGGTTTTGTAAAAGCATAATCAAATAATCTGTCAAGAATAGATCTATTCATGATGTCGTCTCATTTTCTTTAAATCCAAATTTTACGTCCGCTGAAGTAAAAAGAGTGAACACTGCAGAGTAATTATTCGAGAATAACACATTATGTACGCTATTTTAATAAATACAATCCAAAATAAGATGAGCAGTAAACGAAGCCGCATACATACACTGAAATTTTACTGCTAAAACTAATTACATTCAGAGTACGTTCCACTTAATGACCGCAACGCTTACGCTCACGACCACGGTTTTTGCTGTTCCACTAACTCATGGTCGATGTGGCTGGTGCTTCAAGTGGAACGATGCGAGTGTCTGTTAAATGTCAAATAAACAGACAATTTTTGGTTAGAATCGAAAAGCAAATCATAAATAAGAATAATCTAGCCTGAGGCAAAAAAGATATACGAATGGAATAAATCCAATATGTCTGTGTAAATTAATCGCTCTTGAATAATCAATAATGACAATGAGAGACCATGAAATTATCTGTTATATGACAAATGGAAAATCTTGAATCAATTGACATAGCTTGGAATCGAAAGTACAAATTGGAAAGGCATCTTCTCATTTAATTTTACCTTCATGGTGATTTCTGCAAAAATGAATGCAATGACCGCTTCGACCCACCTTTAAATCGCGGGCTTAGGGAGCTTGAAGTAGTCGAGATCAATGACGTCATCTATGACGTATTCATCATGAACGCCAAGACCGCGATCGTCTTGTGGAACGATTATTGAGGGGACATGAGTGTTGCGGCAGTCTAGTGGAACGTACCCATATGTTATTCATGATCTGTCAAGTTCATTATGACACTTCATCTCTTCTGATAACCTTACATCATTTCTTATGTATCTGAAAACCTGTCTGGATTGGAAAAAAAGACTTTATCAGGTACATTTCTGATAGTATTTTGCATTCAGGCACAATGCAATACTTATAAACTGACTTTTGACCTTTTTTAATTCTGAAATAAGTTGAGAATGAAAATACCTGTAGTAAACAATGGATTGTAATGTCATTGGACATGTTATTTGACGTCACCCGTAAAGCGCGCGAAAATGGCGACATTTGAACAGCTCAAAATTATTCTCAATTTTAAATATTATTTACAGCACTTTTATACATAATTTATATTTTTACTATGTTATAACGATGTAATCAGTGGATAGGGAATATAAAAAAAAATCATGAATATTCTCTATTATGAATTTGTACGCTTCAAGTGGAAGAACGAACCATTTGAAAATCTGATGAATGCAGCATGATGTTTACGACAAATTGAAGCTATTTTGAATATCGACAGAAATTACATCCATCATTTACCAAGGTAAGTGACGAGGATATGACTTATTATAGAACAAAACAGAATTTATTCAAGTGGCGTATCTGAAGCAATGGGCGAGAAGGTGCATGGAGTGCTACGGGTGCATCATTCTGGAAAAAACTCCGGTGTCAATCAAGGCCCAAAGTCTGAGGTTATTTGAAATTGACAGAAAAATATTGATGTCGTCCTATGACCAAATAACTGCGATTGAGGAGTCATTTAGATATATTTGAATTTTCTGAGACTAGTAATGAACAATCGGCAAAAAAAGAACAACTTGAAAATGCACCAAAAGTACCGATCGAATGAACAAAAATACATTAACGTTTACAACACATAACAGACAATAACAGCAATACACGATGTGCAAGATCTGATAGACAAACTCCTCGTGGTATTGTTCACTTAATATGCAGCAAGTTTTCTTGCGCTCTGAACCGATTTGAGCTGCGCTTGGTGTGATACTAATTTTTGCAGCACAGAAGCAAGCTGTGTCACTTATGGTGTTGCCAAAAATAATCATGGGAAAACAGCAGTTATAGCATGCGAATTAATCAGAATGCAAGCAGAAAAAAAAAATTGAGAGAACTATGTTTGAGAGTGGCTCCTGAAAAAATTTTTTTCAAAAGAATTGAATTGTACCGCTCGGGTGGCTAGATGCGGAAGTGGTAGAAATTGAAGTTATGAGTCGATTTCGACATATATTTTAAGATGAAAAGAAGATTTCATGTACGCAAAAGATGACCACTCTTGATATAGACTATTTTTTACAAACAATAATAGTCTAATCCAGATGAGAATACATTTCTCGAACTTAAAATTTCGATGTCGGGCGTCTTTTTGTTTTAGAATTGCAGGTGATATCGGTTACTAATTAAGTTGTCAGATTTTACAATTCAAAGCTGCAACACCTCACCAATTACCATCACATCGACCTAGAGATTTCAAGTTGTTGGAGATACCATTTAAATTGCTCACGTACAAATTGAATTATTATCCTGACCACTCAGTTTTCTGCTAAGGATGCAGGAAAACTTTCTCTCATTTTTACCATACGCTGGAAATTATTAATGAAGGACAAAAAGATATGATTTTTCACAAAAATAAATATAGGAACTTGGAATAAAATGCAGGAAAACATAGCACATGAATTTCAAAGTAATGATTAAGACGAGGGAAAATATTCCGCAGGTGCATTCACCGAACGCACGAGTTAAATGAAGAGCGTGCTGGTCCACTCTGAAAAATGACTCTATCTACCGGATAAATAAAACTTTTTTTTATCACAAGAATATCTTTGTTCCGGCATGTACAATAATTGTGCGAAAATCGTATTGTCAATTCATGGTGCTTCAGGAGATATCGAAGGCCAAAAGATCAAAAACCCTGTTCTTGATCAGTTTTTTGCAAATATCTCCTGTTCTAACGGTTTTTGAGCATTCAATAATAATAGAAATTGAATAGATACTTTTCTCTACAAAAAACAATCTATGATTCATTTGCGTATCTATAACTGTTAACGAGATATCGCGTGTAGAAAGCACAGCCCTACGTTTTTAATGGAAAGTATAGCTACAACTACAACTACAAAATCAAAGCATTTGGATACAAAATACATAGGCACATTTTAAATAATTATTTTCGTCCTAAGATCTTCCAACCCATACGGGACTATAGATTTCTGTCTTTCAATTATTCCTCATCGCTGGAATAATTCTTGTTCACTAGTTTTAAATGTAATAATATTTCGAATATTTAACTTGGATGCAAAGCTGTGATACATTTATTCACTTATTTTGATAAAAATATCCATTTTGAGCATACCTGAATCAATTTTGATAATTTTCATCCTGACGTCGGTACGTGTGTACGTATATACATATCTATGTAACTTGCAAATCTCAAAGCTTGTCGGACGTGTAATGTTGAAATACTGTATTTATGACTGATCTAAGGTCTAGTTGTGCACCTCGCATAAATACAAGAAGCCGTAGGATGTTGAAATTCAGTATTTGAAATTATTGTAGCATCTTGATGGTTATCTTATATTTTTCTGTCAATCGGCTAAACAGGAAGTGCACTTTAAATAACAGTTATCACGAATTTTTCGCATAACTTCAAAACAATAAGCCATAGATTATCAGAATTTCGTATAAAGCACTTCTAGTTGTACACGTCGCATCATGATTGCGATCGACTTAACTGTAAGTGCCGTCTCCAAGACAGTTTTTCGCATAAATCCAGAACGATCAGCTATAGAATCTTGAAGTTTAGTATTTAAAGCAATTGTAGTCTTCAAATGATAAATTTATACATCTTTTCAGCCTTATATTCTACCCCAGTGGTGGTGCGGAAGAGAATGCATGACTGCACGTCGGTGCAAGTTGTACGCGCGGTATCTTATCCACGGTTATATAGAAACGCAAATAACTAATATGATCCTTTATGTAGAGAAAACCGTAAACTTTATTCTCCTTTATAACCTCAAATTCTCTATGATCGTTAGAAAATGATATTTCCGTCCAAAACGGGATTTTTGATCTTTGGTCTTTCATATATCCTGAAGCACCATGATTTGACAATAGTGCACTCATTGTACATACCGAAACAAAGATTTTTCCACAATAAGAAACCGATACCAATTATTCGGTAAATAATACCTAAATTGACTAGACTATGAGTATTGTAACAATGACTAAGAATAAAAGCAACATGTTAGGCTATTACGCATATGGATTATGGTCTCACTAATTAGAGGCCTTGCTAGAATATCATTGAAATATGAGAAAAACATTCATTGGAATAGATTGGGAGAGCTTCAGTTCCATTATGATTTTTTGCTGGAAAATATCGATCTGTCGAACTCTGACCGGACGCAATCAGATAAAAGAAAATGGGGGAATAATATTTGAAGTACCTTTCTACTGTGATGTTAGGATTAAATGGTGTGCTCCGGAGCGAGCGCCGTATTCGTTTGGTTTTCGCTTGACGTCAGCTTGGGAGCAGATCCAAGGATTACTGCACTCTTTCCTATGCAAGGAAATACTTAAATCAATAACATTACAAGAAAATATCAAATCTATTAGATTTGGCCTACTCAAACGTTGTTAGACAAATAATGAGGACCAAATTTTTTTTGCAAAAAATGAGTGTTTAATTAATACAGAGAAATGCATGTTGATGGTATAGAGTTCTTATACGTAGCCACGTCGTCTCGCTATTTCACAAGTCCTGAAACTGATGCAATGTCTCCCGGTGTCCTTTGAAGGTTCATGCTTAATTTAACCTGGTCCTGAATATTTTCTCAACATGACTTCCAAGGAATCTAATTCTGTGCTCACAGACGCAAGATTTTGTTGCGAAGTTTTATTTCCTTTTCTTAGATTCGTTTTGTCGCTCTTCAATTGCTCAATCATATTCTTCCTGGAATATTATGAAAATTTATTATGACAGCTATCAATTATTATTCACATGCACTCACATTTCGAAAAGCGAGAACTCCGTAAGAATCAAAATTTAAGGGGATTTATTGCTCCATTATTATATCTTATTTAGCTATTTGATTTTGTTCTGAGTCTTTTGAATTGTCTTGGGTATCTCCATATGCTTTTGCTACATTTTCTAAAGCTTCATCAATAATTGATGCCCTCTTTCCAAGTCTGTCTCGCTTTTGACGTCTTTTGTTCCTTAAGCTGCTCCAACTTTTCTTTTGATTCAATAAAAATTCGGTAGATATTGCGTACTATTCATGTCACGATCTCATTTTGGTACATATTCAAGTAATTCATGCAAAAGTGTCTTGAAAAAAGCAGTTGGGTGGAAACGCTTGGAACAAATACATTCTGGACAAAAATAAAAATGAAGAACAGAATCGGATAACACTCAACGCTTAATTTAATATTGATTAACATTAAATTTGTCCTGGCGGGCGGTGGCAGACGTTAGTAGGTACAATGCTTGCATAAATGTTCATCTTTTGGAAAGCTGTGGTATCGAATACCTTCAGTTGTTCTGGTATGATTTTCACAGCCATAAACTGCACATGCTGGCATTGTTAGACTTATAATATATAATTATTAGATATTTATGATGTATCAGATACCAGAGAAAAAAACTTCATTTGCTCCCAAGATGATGTCAGTTCAGACATTCAAGGACAAATGTATACACATGCGCGTAAGCACACCATACAATCCCTTTCTAAAGTCACTTCTAAATATGGAAGCTCACACATCGCTAACTATGCATAAATGGAAACTTTTTGTATTTATGCTTCATGATCATATGAAAGAGTGCTGGTTAAACAATGTAACTAGATATATATTCTGCAAATTAATATTGGTAGCTCCTATTTATCAATATTAAACCTATACTTCTTTGTTGTAAGCATGTATACCTTTTCCTATTACCAAGGTGGCAGTAGGAAATTAAAAAAGGTAATGTTTCTTCACTATTTGGTAGCAAAAACTTAATGTATTGCTGATTGACACTAAATTTAAGTAATGGAATATCCTACCTTGAAAGTGAAGACCCAGGCTAGCTATTAATAAGGGCACCAGAAATATTTTACCTGAAAAATAGGAAATGGGCGCCACTCCCAGGAAATGATCAAAGGAGAAAAAGGTACTATTCTGGGAGACAATAGCGACAGCAAAAAAGAAATAGAGCATAGACGTCGAGATTAATTATAAACAAAATTATTATTAATTTAAAGAAAATAATTCCAAAAATTATAATTAAAAAAATTTGGGTAACTACGAAAATGGTTAAAGCTATAATACAAAAAAAATTCTCACTGCAACAGCCAAAATAGAACTGGAGAGCACGTCACAGACGTTCAAAATTACGTTACAAAAACTAGCTAAATATCCTCTTCAGGCGGAACTCAAGACTAGTATCGGCAGAGAAGATAGATGTCGAATTGGTAGCCACAAAAACAACGTCAGACAAGAACGTTCCCTGAATTAAGTAAATTTGATCTTGCGTCTTATAGGGCTTTGATAAATACCCAACGGTCCTTGAAGGTGTTAAGGTTGGCCGTGCGCTTGGTCGTCAACTTCGGGAGATATTAATGTTCTTCCTTATTTCGTAGACGTGTTGATGTTTTTCTTGAGTTGAAGTTGGCCAAAAACTAGTCTCAAGTGGCCACTGGTCCCTAAGATCTCTAGCAGTTTACACTGAAAACAAACAACCCAACCAGTATCCAATTCAACTGAAACAGGAGGTTCCTATAAAAAAATAATTGGAGAGCTCTCTTCAAACGTGAAGCGTTAAACTTGAATGAATAAATTTAGATTCAATAAAAAAACGAATAAACTGTAAATTTAGTAAAAGTTAAATAAAATAATCAGTCAGTTATTTATTTGTCTAATTTTAAATAGTGCACTAAAAATTTACAAAGTAAAAAAAACTACGCTGAGCATTAAAAAGAAGAAAAACACAGAAAATACAAAGTCTAGCAGGACAAGCAAAAGGATTTATTAGCGACGAGTCGATAAATTTACGAACGTGGTTCGTTACTAAAAAAAAATTGGATCAATCTTCACAAACTCGTAGGATTTTCCAGCTTAAAAACGGGAACTAAAGCCCACAACAAAATATTTTAAGCTTTGGAAACAGAAAACTACAAAAACAACGTAAGAAAATAAACTACGAGTTGTTGAATGACCAATCCGCAACGCGTTGGATCCAAAATATAGTTAAATTATTTTTTCTACAGTCACTACAGACTGATACCCATTCCACACGCTGTAGCGTGCGGAATAGGGGTCATTCCGCACGCTTAGAAGTTCCTAGGAGAGCCGCATGGCGTCGCGAAAAAACTGTTCCATTGCTGTCATAATTTAATTTCTCTTTGATTCTCTTCAAATTCCTCTCCAAAAAAATATCAATATGAGTAATTTTATCAAAATTTGATGAATTGGAATAAGACCAATGAAGCAAATTCTTTCTCAAAAAACTGCATATTTTGGTTATAAATATTTCCGCGAACATCTTTGACTGTAGAAAAAATAACATCCGTCACTCGTGCGACTCGATCATTCCATGCTCATGTGAATTCTGAATTATTCGCATTCGCATGGAATGATCTCCATTCCGCACTTGTATCGGAATATACTATATTATCAACCACTTTCACTAATCATTCATACATCACACATACTTAGGTGAGGAAAGGTAAAGAGAGGAACGAAGATAGCCACAAACCTCGTAGGTTTCATTACTTCGAGTGTACATATAAAATTTAGAAAAAAATGAATAAATTTAGAACAAAAATATTAATTTTGTAAAAAAATTTCAAGATAGTAAAAAGGTTTTGAGCACAAAAAACTAACAAATAATTAAGGATGAAAGAAATAAATTTGGAAAACAAAACTTTAACCACGCGGATCGCCTCAAACGAAATCACTTGAAAAATAATACTAAATTTAGAATAACGTGAATAAAAATAATAAACAAAATACTTACAAAATCATAACACTGATTCTAATTAAATAAAATACTCACAAAATTTAGAACAACAAGAAAAATCACAAGACTGCTCAAAAACAACCCGTCTGCAACAACGGCTCGGACGAAAGAGGAAGAACCAGACGCGCATACTCCCTAAGTTAGCGCTTCAATCAAGTGTCATACGCACGTACTATTTTACAAAATTAGTGCGAATCTGTTACATAGATGGCGACATGGGTATGCAATGGGAAAACAATTGTACAAAAAAAAAAGAATTCAGACGAAATTTTTGTAATACATGAAAATTATCGGAATATGGAAGTTGAAGGCCGCAGAGGAAAAATAAGTATTATAACATATCAGGAACAATTTGTGAGACTTGACAAGGTATTTCTCCATTTATTTGGGTTCAGATCATGGTGTGGCAGTTCATACTCTTATGCACAAATAATTATTGAGACTCTAGTATATCGAATTTCCAAATGACATATATATTGGTTTGTTCGAAGAACTATAGGGAGAAATTTGTTTTTATACAAAATTCTGGCAAAAATTATGTGAAGTGGCGGAGTTTCTTTCAATAAAGGGTATGGAGATCAATCATTTTCTCTTAATATAATTGTCGAAAAGTGAGAAATAAGAAGATATTTAAGCTTATCAGGAAGGATCTAGGGCTTAGCGATGAAATCTTAAACATTGTTCTCTCTCTTAACTCATGTTCTTATTCAGAGACCAGTTCTGGCAGTTTAATTAAAATCATCTGGCCGGAAGACTGCAGCTGAAAATCACATTCACAGTATCCACGTGAATATAAATTAACTCAAAGTTTCCTGGCCTAAAATTAGCAATTAAGTTGCCAATATTGGACGTTCAATTAAAACAAAGATTAAAAGTGATGAAATATTTTTGGTGGTCGACATAAAACTTTTATATATATTGTAACGTGCAAGAGTGTGGAGGCTTGTAAAGGTGACCTTGCATGGGTGGAACCTTTCGTCTTCTTTGCTTCGCGTCGCGCCGCATCAAATCAATCCTCCCCATGGAAGCTTCTAGCAATATTCCAGAATGTGGTAGAACTTTCAAGAAATGGATATTTCTATATATAAGGGCAAGCAAAAGACGTGTGTTCAAAATAGTGTAATTGTAAAGCTAGAGCAGTGAATATTAGAAGTGAAGTGATCAGTGGATATAAATAGTTAAATATAAATATCTGCGACTTTGTCTAAGTTAGTATCAAGTGATAAATGAATAATATAGTGTTGTTAGTGACATCAGAAGAATAAAACTTTTATTGCATTTTAAATTATTAAATCGTGACTTTTATTTAATCACAAGCTATTTCTTCGAGCAATAAACATTACAGTGGTGTCGAGTATGGGGTTATTATGAACAATTTAGTATTTTGCTTATTGCTGCTTTGTAAAATTGGAAAATGGCGTCCAAGGAGTTGTTGAAAGATTTGAAGGTCGCAGAATTGAAATATCAATTGGAAGAGCGAGATTTGGAAACCAGTGGCCGCGAACAAGTCTTAATTGAACGATTGCGAGACGCTATGACTGAGGACGGTGAGGATCCTGATACATATTTGTTTGAGGTTCAACTTTCTTTAACCAATTTGACAATAAATTTAGAATCAAAATTAAAAGAAAATTCTACAAGTTGAAAAGAAGATTTCGAATCAAAATCAAGAGAATATTCTATAAATTTAGAATCAAAATTAAAAGAACACTCTACAAGTTTGAAAGAAGATTCAGAATCAAAACTAAAAAAAATTCTACAAGTTTAAAAGAAGATTTAGAAACAAAATTGAAACAGAATTTTACAAGTTTGAAAGAAGATTTCGAATCAAAATCAGAAGAAAATTGTATAAATTTAGAATCAAAATTAAAAGAAAACTCTACAAGTTTGGAAGAAGATTTAGAGTCGAAACTAAAAAATATTCTACAAGTTTAAAAGAAGATTCAGAAACAAAATTGAGAGAGAGTTTTACAAGTTTGAAAGAAGATTCAGAAACATAATTAAATAGAAAATTAGGGAAGTTGGAAGAAGATTCTAGAAACCTGAGGAAAGAACTGCATGGAAAAATGGAGGAAAATACAAGAAAAGTTGAACAGCAACTGAAAAAAGTCAGAGAAAATTCAAAGATATGGCAGGAAGTATTTGAAGATAATTGTAGAATGTTAAAAGAAGAATTAGATGGGAAAATTAAGTTTTTTGAAGAAAAACATAAATTTGGTGTTTCATTTCCAGAGAAAGCTTCAAAAGCTGAGATAATTGAATTATCTACACCAAATTCTGACTCCACTACAAAAATGCGTGTCAAACCTCTAACCTGTAATGGTCAAACATCTTGGATTCAGCGGTTGGTCCAGAAAGCAGTGAAAGATCTCAAGAATTCAAGACAGCTGTGGAGAACTAGGTCAACCAAAAAGTCAATGCAAGAAACCTCTGAAGATGCTACCCAAAGATAACTCCAGGTATGAAAAAGAACGCCTCGCAAGAATGAAAACCACCAAACAAGACTCAAAGATAGAACCTAACTGCGATAAATTTTCGAAGGAATTAATGAGACTATTACTATCCAAGGGTCAACCATTAAATGATCAGCAACACGCAAAAGCTGAAGACCTCCAAGATTCCAAGAGGTGTTTGAAACCAGTGACAGGCGAAAGGGAAGAACGAATATTGTCTACCACGAAATTAATTCCGATGACGCTCGACCAATTCGACAGACACCACGACGGCTCCCGATTGCGAAAAGAGAGGACGCTGAAGCTATCATTCAAAACATGACGATTTGAAGAATCTGGAACAAGTATTTGAGCATTTAAAAAAGCTGGTTTGAAACTCAGTCCAAAGAAATGCCACTTATTCAAAAAACGGGTGAGCTATTTGGGACACGTGGTCTCCGAAGAAGGCGTAGCAGTTGATGCAGAGACAATTAAGACAATTCGAGAATGGCCGGTACCTGCAGATGAACATCAACTGCATAGTTTTCTCAGTCTTTGTACCTATAACAGAAGATTTGTCTATGGATTCGCCAATATTGCCAAACCACTGACTGGACTGACGGAAAATAATCGCAGATACAGCTTGGATAAAGACTGCTAGGTCGTCTCTTAGCGACTTGAACTACTCCTAGTCCAAATACCAATCCTGAGTTACTCGAAGACCGAAGGAAGTTTTGTTTGGACACAGATGCCAGTAACGTCGGTATTGGGGGAGTCCTGTCCTAATCGCAGGATGGTCAAGAAAGAGTCATCGAATACTTCGGTTAGGTTTTATCGAAGTCAGAAAGAAACTACTGCGTCACAAGACGGGAATTACTAGCAGTAGTCAAGTCCATCGAGCATTTTTACGAATATTTGTATGGCAGGAAGTTCCTGTTAAGAACTGACCAAGCTGCTCTGAGATGGTTACTGAAGTTCAAGAATCCTGAAGGTCAGGTCGCTCGATGGATCAAAAGACTTCAGGAATACGATTTTGCCATAGAACATCGAGCTGGTACAGCACATAAGAATGCCGATGCTTTATCAAGACGACCATGTCCAAAATATTGTCATCATTGCTCTAAGGTTGAAGCGAAGGCATTCAGGACAACTGTAATTGACGATGCTTGGCAACCACAAGAGATAGAAAAGGACATAGATGGCGACTCAGAGCTGCGAATTATCCAAGAATAGAAGAACAAAAGGAACAAGACCGACATGGCAAGAGATGGCACCATACTCCCTTACAGTTGAATCATATTGGGTGCAATGGGATTCCATAATCCTGGATCAAGGCATCTTGAAGCGTGTCCTGAGAGATCCGTATGAAACCAAGAGTAGAGAACAGCTGATCGTTCCTAGAGGTCAGGTTCCAGAGGTCTTGGGACATCTCCATGATGGAGTGAGTGGAGGACACCTTGATCTCCGATGCGACAGTATAATGTCGGTAGTTCATTCGAGAGGATAGCCATCGACGTAGCAGAGCAATTTCCCGAATCAGACGTCGGAAATAAATACATTGTTGACATCATGGACTATTTTAGTAAATGGGTGGAAGCGTATGCCCTTTTTAATGGACGATATCCATTCCCGAGTCCGTATAAACATCCAGAATGCCAGTGATCGGATGAAAGAGACCTTTGACGTCAAGGCACAAGACGGGGGTTTTCAACCAGGAGACTCTGTGTGGCTTTATAACCCAGGGTGACTATGTAGCCTGTCTCCAAGATTACAGGCATCTTGGGAGGGGCCTTTCGAAGTCATCAGAAGGATTAATGACATAATTTATGAAATCAGACGCAACCCTAAGAGCAAATCAAGAATGGTGCACTTCAATCGGCTAGCACCATTTGCAGGAGGCAACAATGGAAGTCCCAATGACGCACGTGCTCGTAAGATCCATGCGCAAGAAGATTCATTCGAGGAGTTTATGAAGACTTTTTCAAGTGAACGTCGGGCTCGATTCGGAATAACTACCGAAGTGCAGCAGGATCTATTTAGAGTTCCGGCCGACTACTCCTTGGCCCACTGTGTGTCAGAAGACTTGAAGATGTTCCGACGGATAGCAGTAGTTTTCAAGAAGAAGTTTGGCAGGCCAGAACACCAGAAGCCTATAGTGGGGTAGGCCACCACCTGGTAACGAAAGACAAATTTCATCACAAAGCAACCTCTCGTTCCATGTGGGAAACGCTGCAAGACATGGGAGGCCATCTAATGCAGAACGACATCCTGAAACTGGCATTACCAAAGTTAGGATGCGGTCTGGATAGATTAGATTGGAAGATCGTTTGAAATATGATTGAAAATATATTCCAGAACAGCGGAGCTCAAATATTGGTCTGCTGTTTCCATCCAGCAGGCTCGATCGGACCAAAAATTGTCACCTGTCACTTCTACCAAGCTACTGGTTGCACCAAGGTGTCGATCTCGGCATAGACTTGAAGGTGTGTTTTGGGACGAAACACTCTCAAGAAGGAGGCACTGTAACGTGCGAGAGTGTAGAGGCTTGTGAAGGTGACCTTGCATGGGTGGAACCTTTCGTCCTCTTTGCGTCGCGCTGCACCGCATCACATCACCCCTCCCGATGGAAGCCTCTAGTAATATTCCAGAATGTGGTAGAACTTTCGACAAATGGATATTTCTATAAGGGCAATAAACATTACAATATAAAGGAGAATTTGTAACTGCGTTGTAATACAGTATAGTTGACACAAAAAAATGGAAAGAGACTGGGAGTCAGATCAAATGCAAGATGAATTTGTGTATAAAGAATGAATTATTAGGAGAAATGTGGCTGAGAGCGTATGAAAAAGTTTGTTATGCGCTTGTTTGTGCATGTAGAATAAATGTCGATTGGAACCTTCCGAAAAAAGAATGTGACTGGAATTGGGGCTCAAGCATTGTCTTAATAGAAAGTCTGTTGCGGGTGGAATTAGGATATAACAAGCTCGTATAAATGTGGCTCAAGAATAAAGAATGTGCTTGTTTGTTTATCAGTTATCGAATATTAATGCCAATCTCGTTTTGAGGATACAGCGTAACTCATTTATTTTGTAAGGGTATTAAACACCCTTCTAAAAAAAGATCTGATAGGTATTCTTGACCTTTGGAACTTGACAGAAATATAGAAAATCTATAATGAGAATAACCATGCTATCCCAAAAATATATTAGCATGTTTCATTCCAATTCAATTAGAATAATTTAGACTCAACAGTCATATTTGCTTCCAGTGATTTTTGTACACCATATATCATTCTCGTTATGTTACAGGAACGAACATCACGATGAGAACTGCATTCAGAACTTTGATACGGAAATATGGAACAAGTGGTCTCTATAAAGGTATTGTGCCACAAATGATGAGAATTGTCCCATTCGTGAGCACAAATTTTGTTATTTATGAGTACTCAAGTCGCGTCATCGGAATAAGTATGACGTGAGTTTTTGGTTTATCAGGAGCCAGTTATACATCATATTTATATTTGAAATTCATTTTTGCAGTCAATGAATCCGCTACTTATATAACTATTTGGAGGAAACAGAAGTCAGAAAGCTCACAGATTGAATATTATATTCATAGTCTTTGAACATTCCTAATATTCATATCTCAATTTTCGCCACATCATGACAAATTCTCAAAGACCACTATGAATGCATTGATAGCTACTCTAATTCTGTCTCATTTATACTAAACTCGTCTTTAATGCACAATGTTCACAGTTTATATTATAACAAATTATTGATTCAAAAAGACATCCAAATTATAGATTAGTTTAAATATTTTAAGCTGTGATAATAATATACAATATAATTTACTTCAAATGTCACTTTTTATTGAATCCAATAAATCAATTATAACTATAAGTCTATAGTGTTCATTCATGAATGCATTTTGTTATTTACTCATCAAGATTAGTAATTTTCAAATTTTCCAATTGAACTTCAGTTTTTTTGCTTCAAAAAGTCGATTGAAATAATCATTCTATAGGGAAGACCAAAGAGGGCTGTTACAATTTCTACTTCAACCAATATATTATCTCAGTTAAGAAACACTCTACATCCACGAACTGTATGAGTCAATATAGCTCATTCCTTACTGTTTGAGAAACAATCCTTAGAAATAATGGAAGTATTATTAAGATAAACAGAAACTACTCTCCTAATACCAAGATAAGTTGTGACAGATACCAAGGTAAGCTGTGACACCTATGTATTTTGAGTCCAGTGGCTCCCAAAGTGATCCACGTGGATCCCCTGGGGTCTACAGGAAACTCGTTGGAGTCCGCGATGGCGGAAAAAAAATGGGGGCTCACAAGTTGTAAATGGGGATCAACGAAAAGAGATTTGGGGCTCACCGAAACCAGTTAAATCTAGAAAGTGGTCTATGAGAAAAAAGTTTGGGAGCCTTTGATTTAGACTATTTTGTTAATAAAAAATATTATTATATTGACATTATAGGCACTGAGCCCACTTATGTATCTTTCGATTTGCTATTAGCAAAGGGCTCAAAGCAACAAGCAAAATCAATTATTTCCTGCATCTTTTTCGACCTCATTCTCTTCGACATCAACTTCACTTTTCTTTTTAGTCTTCTTCTTTTCCTCACTTAAAACACGCTTTTTCACATTCTGTATCTTTCTATTGGCTTCTATGGCAGCAATTTCATCCTTGATAAGTGTGTCAGTAAGCACAGCAAATTTGATGCTGCGTATATTCGATTGCTTTTTTTTTTTTTCTTGGCGGAGCTTTTGGAAACGGCTCAAGTAATTCTGGCGTGATCACATCTTCTGTGTTCTCCTCAATTTCTGAATTATACAAAATACGATCAGTGACTTGACTAAAGGTGCGTGAAGTTCGTACTACAAGTATGGGTGCAAATTTGAAATTTTGCATGCTTTTAGTACCCAATTAGCACCAATTCGCACCGTTGAAATGTTTCACCTATTTTCAATTGTTTAGAAGATATCAACAATAACATACGATTAGTGCCAACTTCACGCTGGCAAAGAAGGAGACATATTCGAAAAATTGTATTATCATTGCTGATTTAAAAGTATAGACGATCTTGCATTTGCACTTATACGTGTGGTGCCAAGTTCACGCTTCTATTAAGAACTTAACTAGTTTTTATGATTTTTTCTATCCATAATAAATGAAAATTCATGAACATTCATATAGTGCAAATTCAATGACTACGGGTGCTAATCATCAGTGAAAGAAAATTTTGATTCAAAGATACTTATTGTGCTGGTGAACGAAAAAGTTGATGTCAATAACTTGGATAGAGTAGAGTATATTTATTTACTATTTTACAATGTACATTGTTTATAGCATGTCAAAATATATAAATGTGAAATTTTAAGAAAATTTCATAGCTTTAAAATCATTTAAACAAAGTCCTCGTCAAGCCAGTTATGATTTAAATATTCTAAGACTGAGTAAAAACAGTGGCGTAGTAAGAATCTCTTAATTCTCCTTTTAAAAACAAAATTAGAACAATTCTTTACTGCTGTTGGTAAACAGTTATATAAATCTACATTCAGAGAGTTATTTTTGGATTTGGTTAGTCTGAATCTTTGTGCACGAATCGAATCTGCATTCCGTGTATTATAATTATGAAAATCAGAAGAATTTTTAAAATTACTTTTATGTTCATGAATCTCTATAATTACAGAATAAACAAACAGACATGGAAGTGGTAATATACGTAAACTAGCAAATAAAGGTTTGCAATGCTCTTTGCTGCCCACACCTGCAATTATTCTTATTGCTTTCTTTTGAAGCCGGAATATGCTGAGAGCATGTGACGAATTACCCCATAAGATAATTCCATAATTCAAATGAGAATGAAAAAGACCGTAGTAAGTGGTTAATAAAGCTTCTAAGCTCAAAATATTATAAAGTTTACGAAGTAGGAATATTACACTTGCAAGTTTCTTCGACAAAAAATAAGTGTGATAGAACCAATTTAAGCGATCGTCTAGGTGCATGCCCAATATCTTAACATGCTCACCATTCGCCAAACTGTTGTTTGATGATATCAACATTGTTTGAGTTTTGTCAGAATTTAATTGCAATTTGTTAGCTTGAAACCATTCTTCTGCTTTTAATAAGTAAATTTGAATAGATTTCCTCAGATTTTCAATATTTCTATCAGAGCATAGTAAACTGGTGTCATCAGCAAATTGTACTATTTTAGTGGAAGACATGAAGTAAGCAAAGTCATTTATATAAATTAAGAATAGGACAGGCCCAAGTATACTGCCTTGTGGAATCCCATTTTCCACTAGTAAAAATTTAGAACAATTTTCGTTTACAGCCACACACTGTTTTCGATCCAACAAATAAGAACTGAAAAATTTGAGAGATAAATTTGATATTCCGTAGAGTTTCAATTTTTCATTAATACAACATGAGAGATACAGTCGAATGCTTTCGACAAATCACAAAGCGTAATAGCTGCATGGTTGCCTTGCTCTAAAGCTTCCACAATGTCCTTCACTATATTTGACACCACATGAACTGTCGATCGCTTCTTACGGAAACCAAACTGGGTATCACTGTACAATTGATTATTTTCAAGAAAATCAACCAATCTTACTTTGATCACCATTTCAAATATCTTTCCAAACATGGGTATAATCGATATTGGACGATAACTTTGCACATTTTCCTCATCTCCTTTCTTGTATAAAGGATATACCTTAGATAATTTCAATGAATTTGGGAACACGCCTTCAATTAAGCATTTATTATATATAAATGTCAATGGATGAATAATTTCATTTACACATTCTTTAACAATACTAATGTCAATATCATATATATCACGACATTTAGAATTATTCAAATATAGTACAGCTTTTAATACTTCCTGCTTAGAAATTTCTAATAACTCTAGTCGAGCGTGAGTATTACGAGAACTCAGAAAAAAATTACGAGCATCTAAATTTGCATTAGGTAGATCTTTTATAATATTTTTAGAAATAGATGTGAAAAGATAATTAAAGTCATCGCATGAGATATTGGGACTAGTTTTTACATTAATATTTGTCTTATTTCTTTCGTTGTTGATCAACTTCCAGCAATCCTTCATTTTATTATCAGATTGCGATATAAAATTACTGTAAGAAGATTTTTTACATAGAATAATTTCGTTTTTGTACATTCTTTTGTAAATATTATAATTTTTGATATCAATATCATTTCTAGTGCAAACAGAAATAGTTTTCAGACACTGAAGTGTATTTCTCATTTTTAAGAGAGATTCCGAAAACCAATGTATCACCTGATTGTTATATTTCTGTGGTACTTTAATCAACCTAAAATGATCATGAATCATGGAAGTGAAAATTCTAATAAAATTGTCCATCAATAAGGATGCGTCGAAGCTTGAATCTAATATCAAACTCCAATCATAATTCAATAGAGAGAGTCTGAATTTTGCAATATTAAAATTAGAGTAAAATCTCTTATATGAAAAGCCCAATTTAGAATTTGAGGTCAGACTAATGTTCTTTATTTTAATGAATTAGCCATAATGATCTGATATCAATGGATCAAAAACGCCGGTCTCTATCTCGCTTTTATCCATGTTTGTCAAGATATTATCAATACAGGACGAGCTTCGCGGAGTAACCCGTGTAAAATCTGAAATTGTAATAAATATATTAAAGGAAGAAGTCAAAGCAATTAAATTGTTTGTAGCTGAAGACAATGAATTAAACTCTATGTTGAAGTCACCTGCCAGTATAATATTCCTATATTTTTCTGTCACAAATATTAATAACAATTCTAATTTATCTAAGAATAAATCAAAATTACCTGCACAAGGTCGGTATACTGAAATAATGAGTAATTTTAAATCTGTCAGCTCAACTGCACAGAATTCGGTTTCAAAAGCAATGCAAAATTTTTCTAGATTTATAGATTTAAAATTTTGATTTGACTTCAAAAAAATAGCAGCCCCACCATGTCTATTTGATTCTCTGCAAAAAGAGCTTCCCAAGACATAATTGGATATGTCCACTAATTTAATTGTTTTATCATCTAGCCAGTGCTCTGAAATACATACCACGTCAATGTTACCTCTGATCTTATTCAAAAAGAGACTCATTTCATTAATTTTGTTTGACAAGGACTGTACATTAATATGAAATATACAAAACTCTGATGAATCTGAAACATTTACATCACACATTAAAATTTTGTTTTTGGAGGTCCTCGGAACTGAAAAAATCTATTAACATGTGTACCACTAGGCCATATGGAGGGATCCATAGCTTTAGCACGATTTGATTCACAAACAGTTACTTTAAAAGATGCATAAAAATCAGGATACTTTGATGAAAGTTTCTCGCATACAACTTCAGGAAACGATGGCATTAAATAATTTTTCAGCTCTTCTTCAGTAGTACTGGGATGTAGTTTGTAAACATGTAATAAAGCCGGTTTAGATTCTGCCACTTTCTAGGATGTTGAACTATTTAATGAGAGATTACCAATTATGGGGGCAGAATTACGTTTATTATTTTTGTTTGTCCTCGATGTCGGTGGTGACGAAATATGTTCAATGCTCTGTTTTTTTGAAGATGCGGTCTGTGAATAAGTTTTGAACCTTTGTTTATCATCTTTGACAGGCGAAGAATGACTAGTTGGTAATGGAGGATCCATAATTAACTGTCTGTCTTTCGTATTTAATGGTTTTTTTTTCAGCATTTTGATGCTAGATGGCGAAGGAGGCACCTCCTTGATAAAATTTTTATTTAGTAGAATAATTTGATCTTTTAATGATAAAATAAGATCATTCTTATCATTAATTATGATATTTTTCTGAATGATAATTTCTTTCAGGTACCTTATTTCTACTTTCAGCGAGTTATATTCTTCATCAGATGCATTTATAAAAGTTGTATTAAGGTCGTCACTATCAATTGTTTTACAACAGTTTATTGTGTTGTCGTCAATGAATTTCACATTTTTTAAAAGTTTAGCACAGCTATTGTGTGTAACAGTTCCACAAATAGTACATTTGACACCACTATTTGCAACTTGTCTACACTTTTTACATTTTTTATTACTGAGCACATTGTCAGAAGAACCACCCGGCGCCATTTTCCTATCAATATATTAATAGATGTGAATAAATTCTGTTAACGGTGCAAATTGGTGCTAATTTCCAAAAGAAAATTCTTCAATTTCTGTTCACTTTTTGTGCCAGCGTGAAGTTGGCACGAATAATAGGTTGTTGTGATTATCTTTTAGGCAATTGAAGATAGGTGGAATATCTTAACGGTGCAAATTGATGCTCACTGGGTGCTCATAGCATGCAAAATTTCGAAATTTGCACTCACACTTATGGTGCTAACTTCAGGCACCTCTTGACTAGGCATGAAATTGTGACTTCTTCAAAGGCCAGCTCATATGTTTCGACACCAGTCATGCCCCTATAAGTCTTTTGTATATATTTATTTAGCATCCTGAGGCAAAGAAATAGCAACTCAGCATGCAACATCATACCACAAAGCAGGGAAGGAACCATGCCAGAAAAATATACAAATATAGGAGAGTATTCTCCTAGTATTCTCCTAGTTGCAAAAAAATGTGGACCGGTCAAAAAATGATTCGTAGTTTCAAAACAAAATATCAACACAAAGGAACAATCTTACGCTATAAAACTTCAAAAACTGAAGCATTTGAGGAAAAATATCATCGCAATGTAAACATAATAACGCAACAATATATTATAAGCAATCAAAATTTTCGTGGAAATCTTACTTCTTGCAATTTTTTGTATGCAGATGCCGTACATTCACAACCGTTCAATGTGCATCATTGACGCGTGAAAATATGGATCCGAATCTCCTTTTCCAAATTGAGCTACTACCTACAAATGATTGTTCATTTGCTGTCAGCCTTTGCCCACGGTCATAACCATAGTACCCACAGCTTACATGGTAAAATCGTCATACCACCACGTATAGAGGACCAGTAAATACATGAAAACTCCCAATCGTGCAAAAAAGATTCAAGATTTGAAACCCCGACAATATGTATAGGCTAGGCAGCATAGAGTTTGTAGGCTAATTGAGGTTGTTGTCGTAGTACATCATTGTCAAAAATTAAAGTCTAGTGTATACACAAAAAATTATTTTTAGCATAATATCTCTATTAATCGGTGATTATTATTCTCTGTCAGACAATATAAAACATAGGTATTTGTAGAAAATATCTCGTTTATTATCTATGAAGATCCATATGTGGTGGAGATGAAAGAAATAAGACATTTTCATGGTAATTACTAAAGATTATTGAGCTTACGGAGGAAGCTGAATACAACTAGAATATGTTACAACTTTTAAAAGCTTACATGAAACTTTAAATTATGAACACTAACCAACATGACTATAATCTTCAAAAATATTTATAGAAGTCTGTAATAAACGAATGATTTATTTGTTTTTTAATTAAACATCTCTAAAGACAATTCAAATTGAATTTTCTATTCCAAGTAATTATTATTGATTGTCATTCATTTTGCTGTTAAGCTATTCGCTTGAAAAGTTGGAAAAAAAATTAGAATCTTAATTTACTGACTTGCACACAGCAGAATCCTGCAGCTTTGCCTATATTTAAAAACAGTCCTCAATCAGGATTATCTCTATCGTCCAAAAGGCTAGTTTACCTATAATTTAGAAATAATTCTACGGTCTAAGTTTTTAGCGATTTTACAAATATATAGTGTAATAGTTAGGTCTAAATTAGGATCATGCTAATATTTATTGAATGGATATTATACAAAAATTTCAGTTTATACAACAAAACATAACTTATACTCAGGTTGAACAATTTGTTTATCCTGTTGTGTTACTTCTAACCTATAAAATCTGTCTCAATTTCAGATACTTTATGTATTTTATGCAGCCATAAATTTCATTAACTACGTTATATTCACTTGAAATATTAAATATCAGATTCAAATAAATAAAATACCTGCTGTTACAAGTACGGCTTTACTTAATTTTGGTGTCAGTTAAAGCACTTCTTTTCAGAGCATTTTCCTTGTTTTTTAATGACTAGAGGAATAATTCTTCCTCCGAAGCTTTTATCTGAAGTAAATCCATGAAAAAATAAATCTTGTACAGCCTCACTTTTCTAAAAACAACCAGCAACAGCACTAAAATTGAGGTTTTATTAAATGTGTTCCATATGACAGAACGTTTGTTGGTCCACCAGGCTGACATTTTTAAATGTCCGTGACGTCACGTGCACGCGCCTAATACACACAACTGACTCTACACTTCTACTTCTGCGCACACCACACGCACACACACTTTCCTCCCCTCAAACCGTACGTTATAATATTAAGATTATATTGATATAATTTTTTGTGTTACCAGATATATTATATATTTTATCCACAATAAACCATTATTAGCTATTTATTTCCATCTCTTTCCCTTTGAATTTGTAGTTCGAATAGTACAATGCCATTGTAAGTCACTCTATACATGGCATTGTATAGCATTTCTGTTCAACGTGTCGGCACGTATTTTATATATAAAATGTTCAACTTTGCGTTCTCATATCTAAACAATGAGATGATCAATAATTCTCTCTTTATTTCCAAATACGCAATAGTTATTTACATTACAAGATGCGGAAGTATACTTTTTTGTGGGAGGTGGTATTTGAATGGCCGAAGTGAAACCGAGGCCGTTCAAAACCTCCGAACACCTGAAAGGGCTTTCGCATCGTGTGATGTTTTAAATTTTTTCTGCTACTGTTCTATATGAATATTGATATTTAATAATGATAATTCCACTCCAATATAAAGTAAGCCATGTATAAAAAACAATTTTATCGTTTTGACAGCGGATAAAAAGGAAGGTAACTTTTTGCAAGTGATAAATAGTTATTTACATTACAAGATGCGAAAGTATACTTTTTTGTGTGAGGTGGTATTTGAATGGCCGAGGTGAAGCCGAGGCCGTTCATAACCTCCGAACACCTGAAAGGGCTTTCGCATCGTGTGATGTATTAATTTTTTTCTGCTACTGTTCTATAAATATATTAATATTTAATAATGATTATTATATTTGGAATAATGTTATGGAGGCTGTTTTACCTGTCTAAAATTATCCATAGTAACAGTTTATTTACAATGTTATCTGTCATCAGGGCCTATCAAAGATTTTGAATTTCAATAATTTAGTGAAACATTGCATTTGACCGATTTAATATGTTGACAGAAAATGAAAATGGTATTCAAAAGGCAGTTAACAATGCATGTGCCTCACTTCTTGCGGATAAATCCAAAGAAAGGTACATTCAAATATACAGCATGTTTTCTAAATGGCTTGCTGATAATAATGTTACTCGAATTGACAAAAATGTAATGCTTCGGGTGCCGATATTTTGGATTCAAAGAGCCGATGGAAGTCTTCTTCGTAAAGTAATGAAATTGAAATTTCTACAAAGGTGTTACAAGCAATTCAAATTAATATTCCCTCCAAAAAAGAAACAGTGACAAATATGAATTTTGACGTAATTCAAAATGATAAAAATCTCCCAATACAAAGTGAAAAAGTTAATAATTCAAATGATATTCCTACCAAAACTTTTTCCAATTTGTGTTATGATTGCAATCGTCCATACCGAAAGTGCACTTTACTTGAAACTTTTTCCGAATTTTTTGCTCAAATTTGATATGGTTAGCTGCAGGATATTGAAAGCCCGTATCTAAAATTGTTTTAACATTCTGTTGGTTATTTTTTATTCTCATTTATTATACCATAAGTAGTTGAAGTATTATCGATTATTTTTGTGGTGCTATCACGAATGTTCATTGTGCTTGCGTTTGAATACCACGAGTGTGCAGCACGAGTGGTATTCACAAGCACAATAAACATGAGTGATTGTCCCACAAAAATAGTCTATAATACTTTAACTACAAATGGTATATGGAGGACTATTCCAGGAGTCAAACTATTTTTTCAAATTAGTTTTCTATGAATCTAGTAGCAACTCACGTAATTTTCATAGGAACGAGTAAACAAACTTCTGTCAGACTGAAAAATTAGATTTTCTTGCATTTTATTCGACGAATAATAGAGAAATATATTACAACGTCTTGATATGGGAACTGGTTCAGAAAGGTTTGGTGATAGATCAGAAGATTATATTGATGAAGATATTCAGAAAAATATGCCATTAAATACGAAGAAAGCACAAATTGGAAGTATCCACATCTTTGAGTAAAATACTCACTTGAACCACTAGTGTAATACCCGATGGTATTTCTACACGTCCAAATACTCACTGATATGCATTGTTTCTATGGCGATTTAGCATTGTTAACCTTGTTATAAATACTACGAATGGAATAGTCATAGTAATAGCCTGAGCCAGAGGTGGACCTAAAATCTAGCTATTGCTCCTCTAGACATTAACACCTCAAGTTTATTTGAAAATTTATCAGGGATAATTTTTACTTCTGAAGCATCAATATTGGTAGAAACCCTATCACTCACTATGTCACTCATATGTTTGAAAAAATCTGACTGTTTCTCCTCTGCTATATCCTAAATGTCTGCCCACGGAGCTCTGGAGTAGGCATGGCCCGTCATCATCTTGTTGGTTGATGAAGGTGCGTAAGCCTCGCTTAACAATTTCTGTAGCCCACTGCCATCTATAATGAAACCAATATATAGCAAATGAAAACCGCCGAGCCTGTCGATATAACTGAACTAATTTCTGAATCGGACCAGATGAAGCTACAATATTTGTGCCTTTATATAAAGATGTTGATTAAAAGTTAGGAAACTTGCAAATCGCTTGAACAGGACGTTCAAGTGATTTGCATTTAATTGCAGCATAAAACAATGCTGAATGTATCATAGTGTGACGTGCGAGAGTGGGGGAAGCTCGTAAGGTCGATGTAGTATGGGAAGGTGCCTTCCGTCCTCGCTTACGCCGCGCCGCGTCGCAGCACATCACCCCTCCCAGTGGAAGCCTCTAGTAATATTCTAGAAATAAAAAGAGTCAAGAAATAGAACATTCGAGAAATCGTTATATCTCTATATAAGGCCAAGCAAAAGACGTGTGGAATACAGTAGTAATAAGAGTAGTACTGGTGAAATGGAACTAGAACAGTGAATATAGAACAGTAGAGTAAACAGTGTATATAAATAGTGAAATATAAATATCTGCAAATTTGTTTAAGTTAGAATAAAGTGATAAATATATAAATATAGTGTTATTAGTGACATCAGAAGGATGAAACTTTCAATTTGATTTTGATTATTAAATAGTGACTATTATTTAATCACAAACTAATACATCTTCAAGCAATAGACATTACAATAGTTTGATGGCGAAGCATTAAATTACGGTATGCACATTATGCCTGATTTTGAATAAGTTCGATTCTTAGTTACCTTCTCCATGAATTTATTTCATATAAAATCAGTGGTCGAAGGCTTTATTTTGGAACAAGGAAATAGTTCGTCAAGATTGAGTATGTAAATTTTGCAGAGGCCTGCATTGGTTATTTTCTGAGAAGCAACGACTGGTATTATCCTGAATTCTCCAAAAGCTCCGGCACAATGAACCTTTTTGACTCTCTCCACGGTGGTTCCTTCGAGTTTCAAAGGCTCAATCGTAGTGCACTGGTTGCGTCCCATTGCGTGTAATGTATTGATCCCACCTGAAATGTTAATATTTAAGTCAGTATTGTCAAAGATCAACTGTGTGAACGTTCTCGATGGTGGAGCATGTTCAACAGGTTTTTTCAAGTATGGAACTTCGTGATGACGCATTTCATTATATATGCAACAAAATCCAGTTGCTGAAGCAATCTCCAATAGATCACTTGAGCCATATTTCCGATCAATCAGCCCCCAACATATAAAGCTGATTTGGTTGCGTGGCACCAATAATTCAGTGGGGGATAGATGTAATTTTCTTTTTGACTTCATCATCATATCGGCACTCATTACGAGCTATAGATGATCTTAGAAACAACGCAAGTGATTCTGGATGACCATAATTCTGTCCCTTAGAGGATGCACTATAACGTCCAAATATACAGAGTGATCAATTAAGATTATCTGTCACGTGACCAGCAAAAGTCTGCATTATAATCAGAACTATATTCATGGAATAAAGTTAGTATAAATTTATTTATTTTGATATAACTACGTTACCGACATTCCAAGAACACAGTGGCGTATATTTTGCATATTTTATGACGGATTTATCCATAATCTGATTCAAAAAACAAAGAAGTAAGTAAATAGCTGAATTATTCAATAATTATTAAAAATTCACTATTATTCTACCAAATTTTCAGGTTAGAATAGTGTTTTCAGAGGAACTGTCATCTGTCACTATCTCAAGCAGGCGGCAAAGAAAAAATCAGAACAAGGCGGCACGGACAATCATTTCTGACCACTCCGTATTATTTATTTCGTATAGTATATTTTACATTTGAAACAATTTTTTTTGGGAAAATGAGACGAAATTGTCATTTTTTGAGCTCGCATATCTCCCTAATACGCCTATTGCGTATCCTCAGTGGCTCCGCTCTAACGGGTCAATTTTACAACTACGAGGTGTGCCATCAAAAACGTCAAACTGTCAAACGTCATCTTTGTATGTCATATTATTTGATAATCATGAGTATAAATCATTCACTTAGAAGTTGTTGTGATGTTGGATGTTAATACTAGAGCAAACAGCCCAGAACTAATTTTTATAGATCTCCGGGAAGAGATTATGAAGCGAAACAGAGAGAAATATGTGATTTTATGCAATAATCTATAAAAATGTATTAGAATTCTCAGTATCAACCATCTTTAAGAAAAGTTGAATATTATAATTGTAGAGAGACTCAATAAATAATCCTAAGATAATTTTTTTAATTGACTGAACAGTCACATGAATTTGTCTCAGAATCCTTCACTGAAAGCACCAGATTTTTGCTTGATACTTTTCCCTCTCAAAATTCAAGAATTGTTTTAAAGATAAACAAGATGAGAAAATCTCTTCCCCCCAAGGATTTTGTTCAAATTCTGTACTATATAGCACATTATAAATCTAACCGTGATTGTTTACCTTTAGATAAGTTACATAAACAATAAAAAATAATAATGGTTGGTTTAATATGGTTGGTTTCCTTCTTTTAGAATATTTTTGTCTACAAATGTTGTCAAAAATTAAATAAAATATTATTATTAGGAATACAGATGGTACGTCATGGATTTCATTTTGATTTTAAAGCAGATTGACATTTTCCAAAACATTGACAGGTGACATCACACCTCGAAGTTGTGATTTTTGAATAATAGGTGGTGCTTTCGTCGAAATTTGAAGATACGCAACAGGCCTATAGCTTCACGTAATTTCGCATGAATGGTTCTTATTCGACGCAAAATTTTGTGATCTCTTATTAATAAACGAATAACATTTTCTTATAAATGTATTGTTCAGGAGTTATTGGTGAAAAACAAAAAAAAAGTCCAAAAATTTCAAGGTTTTTGGGACATCATTTATACAGCTCAACCAGAAATTTAATGAAAACTTCAATAAACTATTTTTACATATAAAAAAAGAGATTAAGGTCACTCCTAGCCTTCCAAGAATCAATTAGCCTACACCTCCTTTTTTGCTCTATGTTGCCTGGCCTAATAGTTGAATTATAAAGAGTATAGGATGTAGAATCATCGCGTGAGTGTAATCCAGGTACAGGAAAAAATAATTCTGCTTTAATTTGAATACAATCTATTTGGTTATGAATTAAATTGAACAAAAATTTTATGATGATCTGCTTATGTCTATATTGAATGAGCTCCATATTAACTCCTATGGTGAATTGATCATAATTCTCAAGTCAATATCATTGTCAATTCGTTGTGGTCACATTAAAGTTTTTATTTTGCTCAATAACTCTGAATCTAGACTCTTTTCTTCAAGTTTAATTAGTTAAATCTGGTAAAGATTTTTCAATCCCCCTGCAAAACTAAATCCAGCCACGTTGTCAAATGAATTCCGATAGTTGGATCAGAATTGAGGCTCATGAAGTTTTCTCCAGTCCCGTATCTATTTTGGTATGTTGTTTGAGTCATCAGAATGATAAAAACCCATTCCCAAGTATTATGATTCAGAAAAACCACTGATCCACCCAGCTGCTCAGGTAATTCTACAGGATCTGACTCAGGAGGAAAATAACGCTTGATTTACGAATACAGATCTTTAGCCTCACTGAACCTAAATTCACAAGATAGTCCCAATAGTAAGCGAAAAATAATTTGCCAGTAAATTAGTTCAGTTGCCAACCTGTGTATCAAATTCCCAGGAAAATCTCTCTATCTTTATTGTGTTACGTGTTTGATGGGAGAATCAATAAACTATCACTCTGTTGTGCAGGACATGAGCGAAACTTGAATTCTTGAATAAATGATTTTTGCAAATAGAAATTTATTCAACCTTGGCTCAAATCTTGTATGTAAATAATAAACAAATATGTCATCACATCACTGAGGACTGTTATTAAGAATGATGTCCAAGGAGATCAACCATATTGTGCAATTACAAACACATCCAGTTTTAGAAAGTGAAGAATCTGTATCTACGCTACTGGTGTTGATTGTTGAGAGGAAAGGGAAATTAAACCACAGTTTAGAGTTCTTTAACAGAACATTAGCCGGTACCGCTATGTACTCTGAACAGAAACGTTGCTGTGTTTTTATCGAAGTTACTTTCCGTCTATGACAAAGCCAGATAGTCAGCGAGCTACTTTGTGAATGAATGAACAAGTTACGCGGAACTAACTGTCACTTATGAGTGTGATCTAGTGAATAGTGTCTAAAAAATGTGTAAATGGAGGACATCTCCATTTGTTTTTGTGTTGAAGTGGATTAAATATTGAACAGGGAATTTATGTGGGTTACAAAATATAGTGTGAAGGAATATTTGATGCAGCTCGTATAAATTAAGGTAATGGTTTCAATAATTATTAATTATTTTAGAAATAACAGTTTTTCACGCATCGTAAACTATACTATTTCTTGATTAATTCCAATATGTCTTGTATTCTATTTCTTTTTTTTTTCTTTTGCCTTTTCCTGTCTTGTTTTCAATAGTAGGACGGCGTACATAAGTAAATAAATTGAGTGAGTGTTCTCTATGTTCCAGTTTTCTTACACTAAGCATCCTAGAATGCACCACTTAAGTGATTGAAAGTATAAGTGGTAGAATCTAAGTGGTAGAAACCGAAGATTTAAGTAATTGCGACAAGTTTTTGTGATAAAAATAGTCCTATAGTATCACTTTTACTATCATATTTTGTACAAACGATCATAGTTTCAAGAAGATGAAAATACATTTTCTTACCTCATGAGTTTGACGTTTGATGTCTCTTTTGTTATACAACTACAAGTTTTACTGGTTATTACGTAAGTGTATGTATATGTAGGTACATTTATTCGCTGATGGCAAATAATTATATCTCACAGGATAAAATTATGTTGATGTGATAAATAGTGTGAATGAAGATCTGGTGGACTATTATCAGTCGATGAATGTCAACAAAATGGAACTGAACATTGATAAATATAAAACAATGAATCTTTTCTCTAATTCTAAGTTCATACAAATATGCAATAATAATGAAGTAAAAGTAAAAGTAGGAATTGGTCATACTGTTCCACAAATAGTCGACGAGGTCAACTACTTGGGTATTATTATCGATAAGAAAATCAAATTTTCGTGGCCCATCAATTATTTGTAGAAAGTTGCCTGGAAACCAATTAACTTATCAAGAATATGCAAAATTGCCACTTGCGATGTATTGTTAATTGATAATACGATTGTACTGCCGTATTTCACTTACTTACGAATGACAGTTGTAGTGTTGCCACAAGACAAGACAAGACAAGACTTGAGTTGAGTCTTGTCTTGGTCTTGAGCAAGTCTTGCAGAACATAGTCTTGCCTTGGCCTTGGCAAGACAAGACTTGAAGCGAGTCTTGTCTTGTTCGAGAGTCTTGACAAGAGTCTTGTTTCTGAATTTTTAAAAATAATTTTCTCAAATTGATATAGGGCATTGAAAACTGATAGCATTAATTAAATCGAAATTTGAGAAGATATCATCAGGAATGAGCATTTACGAGTAAAATTCTGATTTTGATATATTTCCAAAGAATAAATTTTCCATATCTGGATTCAAAAAGATTATAAGAACACCATAAAAAAAGTTTTCTCTAGCTTTTGTTCGAACATGTTACATATTCCACGTAAAAATTATATTATTATATAATGTGAAAAGTCGGCCAAGTGCGAGTTGAACTAGCACGCGAAAGGTTCTGTACCACCAAACGATATTTATATAACTCATTTTTTTGAAAATCATCTAGTTAAGGTTGAAGCAATATGTTGTTATTCGTAAAGATCTGTATGGGAATCCCATATATTTACCTTATTTTTATTATTTATTGCCATAGTGGTCATAGTAATACATATTCTGTGAAATCGCAAGAGTCTACCTATTTACGGTACGGATAGACAGACGGATAGACAGTGGAGCTCCAGTAATAGGGTCAGTTTGACACCCTTTGGGTACGGAGTCTTAAAAAAGGGTTCTTCATAGTTCTGAATATTGAATCAACTTTTATAATAATTTCAAGTATATCATAACTTGGATTTCAAATATTTCATATTGACACAGTTATTGTTTCGCCATCAATAAGATCAAAATAATTCATGAATACTCAACTGAACCTGAAAAAATGTTACTGAAATGAAGAATAGATGATGTTGAAACATTGAAGAAATAATGCAATATGTAAGTGTTAGTTACACTGCTTAAAAAACTCTTTAAAAAAAATAGCAGCCACTCCACTTCAAAGAACATTTTTTGGAAAGGGTTGGAGAAAAGCCAATCCCGGCAAACACCCCTGACCAAGCCGTAGGAGATTTGAAGAAACGGAGGGACGTAATTTCAAACAAATTCATAAAGAAGCAGACGTTTGAAATATATAGACAAACATTTGTTGTCCCATGGTCAAGGTCACATACTTCTTATCCCCTTTTTGCGATGAACAATAGGGATGAGAACTAATGTATTGCAGATGTCTCAACTTTCACAACATACAAAAATGTGTAAGGCCTGAATTTATATATATCTATAAAGAAATATCTATTTATGAATAAGAAAAGTTCAATAATAAATTGACTAGTTGGGTGGATGTCTACATTCTTTTATTTGTTGTGATTGAAGTTTAACTTTGTGTTTCGAGATAATATTCAATGTAGACAGTACAAAAATTGGTGTGATTTCTGTGTTTAAAGACATGAGACTGAATATTCCTATATGATCTCGTGTTAGGAGCTGTAGTCGAAGTTTTACCGAGACCCTTCTCAAGTAGGTAATTTGAGATCCATCAAGATGCTAATAAATTTCAAGAAAACATGGAAAATATTTTAAAAGCTAAAGTTAATGTGTATTGTCTTCGAATGTCAAGAGCATCATATCGAAGTTCAATAATTGTATTTGATCATTTGCAAAATAAAGAAGTTTTAATGTCTTATTACACAAATAATGATATATGAAAAAAAGTCTAGACTTATCTTGAATAAACGTCAAACACAATACTCCACAGCTACGATGCAATCAAATGTAGCTGAACGTATCCAATATATTCCATTCAAATTCATAAAAAAGAATAAAGTATTGCTAACAATTTCCAAATTCCAATGGAAATTGAGGATTGCAAACAATACACTAAATTATCATAATTTTGCAATAAATCAATATTGGTAGTCGAATCAAATGAGTCAATTTATTTATTTTTTCAGTATATTTTTAGTATCTAGTTACTTGCCCCGTTTTATTTTTGTATCATTGTTTTCTGAAGAAGATCTTTGGTCAAAGGATCGAAACGTCAAAGTTTCAAATAAAATATACAGAGTTCAAAATCAAAAGTTGTATTTTTTGTTAATTTCAATTCAAAGTATTCAAAAACATATGACAAATATCTCAAGTTCCAATATGATGTGATTGGCTACGTACAGAAATTTATTCCATCAAAAACCAGAATAAAAAATTCAGATTAGAGATTAGAATTTTGTGGAAATAAAGCAGGCAATTTTAGTCAAGAGTCTTGTTCAAGACTTCAAGACTTTCTTGTCAAGACTCAAGGTGCGTCTTGTCTCGTCTTGTGGTCTTGAGGCAAGACTAAATGAAGGTCTCGTCTTGGCAAGACCAAGACAAGACGAGACGAGACCAAGACTAGTTTTGAGTCTTGCGGCAACACTAGACAGTTGAGGCGTTTTTCACTCTTCTTAGTAATTGATTGTTTGTATTTATCAGTCAATTTGAAAATAATTCAGCATTGTTTTCCATTGTTCCTTAAACCGTGATGTCGATCATCTCCAGGTTAACAAAATTAACAAAAATAATAATAGTATATCATTGTTTCACAATTGTGGCCTTGACCTATATAATAGACTTCCGTTTGAAATCCAAGAAACAGATGTTCCAAAGCAATTTAAAAGAAGAATTAACTGTTATAAAATTATTAAATATAGCTATTATTTCTTAGAATAATTATGTGACTACAATAGTCAGCTTTTATAAAAGATCAAGTAAATTTACTCCTAGAGTGAATTCATTTTATTTAAGATTTTGATCATTATATGATAGAAAACGCAGACATATTTTGCCCAAATTCTCATTCACTCAACCCCGTCTGCCACCCTCTATGTGTCCACCCACCTGTTTGCCCTTCTAGAGCAAGATCCCAGGCCCGCCAGACGTTACTTATTTTCTGAGAAACAAAATGTGTGGAATAGAGTAGTGTCAGTATGTACTTTGATCATACGCATACTAGCTAGTTTGTAGCGACGGCCAATTTACAGATACGAGGTGCTAGTGGTGCGTTAAGACATTACTCACTTTTCTTGAAGTCTTGAGTGCTGATTTTGATGTATGTTTCAGAGAATATTGTTCAAAATTGATAATCAACACCGCTAGACCCATTCCATCGGTGGTAATTTCTGTTAGACTCTTCAAAGCTCACAAAGAATAACGCGATCTTGCTAATAGTCTGAGTGCTAATTTTTATATATGACACTCAGGGTACAATTTCAATACTTTTTGTTAACAGCTAGACTAATCGTAGTGCTAAACATTTCACTGACACATCTAAAATATCGTTTTGAGTAAAAGCGTGAGGTCACTATTTGTTGGCTTGATAGTAAGTGAAGTATCTATGGGCATCCAATTCTTCCTTGGTCTGGCTGTTTATAAAAAGTATTGAAATTGCTCACTGAGTATTGTATACAAAAATTAGGACTTAGACTATAAGTAAGATAACGATAATTTTTTGCGAGCTTCAAAGCGTTTAGCAGGAATTACTGCCGATGGGAAGTGTCTGGCAGTGTTGATTATCAATATTCAACAATATTCTCTGAAACATACATTAAGATCAGCACTCAGACTTCAAGAAAAATGAGTATTGTCTTGATGTACCTATAACACCTCGTATCTTTGAATTGGCCGTCGGCACAAACTAGCAAATATGTGTATGATCAAAATACCGACTATCTCTATTCTAATCCACAAATTTTGTCTCTCAGAAAATAAGTAAGGTCTGGCGGGTCTGGGATCTTGGACTATTCAGGATTTTATTCCGAATTGTCAAGAACTGCCACTGTATGAAATTCAAGCGTGATATCGATGTCGACAATTGCACAAAAAAATTGTCAGCTCCATCCCTCATGGCTAACCCTTGTATCGACTTGAGTGTTTGCTGCTCGATGGAGCATATAACATTAGAAAAATTTCATATTACTGATGACAGGACAATTTTGGCTCAATTTCTTGGACTATACCTTCTAAAACTTCACTGATTCATTCATTCGAATATCTATCAGATCTAAATGTCCCTCTGGCTCATGTTTATCAGAATATGAGAGCCAGAGGGCCGCAAAATAATCTTGTGTGCACAAGCATTATCAGTGGGAGGATTTCAGCAATATTATTATGGGAGCAACATTTGAATCTATGTATATATCAACTTTAGAAGAAGCCAGGCTCCTAAAAAAGATTTCCAGGGTGAAAGGAGGGAGGAGGGATGGTTGAGTGACCTAATTGATACAAGGCAGAACAATTTATTCAATACCTTTTACTTATTCTTGATTATTCTAGATTGTGAAGGTATATTATATCGCAAGGAACTGTAATTTTATCAATAAATTTTTCTTGAAAACATTGATTACCTAGCAACATCGTGACAGTCATCTGTCCGATTAAATCACGAGAGCGTAGCTCGAGGGATTTCATCTGAGCAGATGACTTGAAGGGTGTTGCTTAAAGGTAATCAATGTTTGAAAGAAAAATTTATGATAAAATTAAAGTCGCGAGTGATATTTGTGGAGAATATTTCTCGAATGAAATTGCTACTATAAGTATCTATTAAATAATGTTAGTTGCAACTACTAGCCTTTTATATTGAAAAATGCACTAAATTGTCTCCATATACTCTTGTATTTTTAGACTTTTTGTTTTCAATTTCATTACTTTCGGCGAAAAATGCTTTTTACCGCGGTAAATTCCCATTGGCAAGAAATTTAATATCATAATTGTCATTGTAACTATGCAGAACTTGTCAGTATAATTGACATAAGTGAAATAATCAAAAAAAAATTGTAGGACCTAGCAAATGAATTTCTGATTTCATGATCATACGACACTTTCTTTCATTCCATTTTTCCACTGAATTTTTTCTCTACTTATTCTTTTTTTTATTATTTTTGTACCATTGATTCCATTTTTTCAAAAATCAATAGTAAATTGTCACCTGTCAAATTGTCAAACTTCGATATCTGAATTCCGAGGAGGCAATAATTTTGTAATGCAATAATAGTCCAAGAGCCCGCTCAGAAATACTACCTTGAATCGTTAGACGATTCTTACGTATTCTAAATGATTCGTCGTGAAAACATGTACTTTGTACAAGTAAGTATGAAGCTCACCCAATTCAATTTTTTTTATTGGTATGCTTCGATGATTGATTGATTTCATTTCATTCATACATTTGTTCTTCTGGCTTTTATCAGTTTACCGGAATTGAAACGGTATGCATTTATTCTAAAAACTTAGTTACTCTAAATTTAATCATTCTTAGATGATAGGATGGAAGTATATCAAATATTATTCCATACTACACCTTACACTCTCCCTTTTAAGGTACTGTTGCATCATACATAAATGTATGCAAATTTTATTCAGACTGAAAATGGGCCACGCGAGCAACCACTTTGATCCACGGTGCCGAGGACTTCTGGCAACATGAGAGTCGGCACCGTTGGTTCTTTGAATTCGTCAGGTCTCTGGCTACAAATTTTGTATAGGACTTTTTCGTCTAGCAGAAAAAGGTACTTTATCGATATTTCCAACCACTTTGAAGCCACGGTGCCGGGGGTTGTGGCAGAATGAGACTCGGCACCGTGAGTTTTTCTGGTTTTACACATAAAAATACATGTTCCAGTGTAATTTTTAAGTGTCTAACATAAAAAGGTAGTGTGTGCGTTATACTCACAGAATAAATAATTAATATTAATTGCTTCTGGCAGAATTAAGAATGGCACCGTTGACTTCTAAGGGTAATGTTTTCACGACGAATCGTTTAGAATACAGGAATCGTCTAACGATTCAAGGTAGTATTTCCGAGCGGGCTCTTGGACTATAAGGCTTGTTTATGTAAGCTGTAACTTCACGCACTTGCCTTAAGGATGTTGTCGTGGTACATCATTGTCAAAAAGTGAAGTCTAGCGTATCTACAAAAAGCGCCTTGCAAACTGATTTATAGATGCTTGTAATTCTTGTCAGAACTTGTTCATAGCACAGATAGTTCAGTATATAGATTTTTATGATAATATTGATGAGTAAAGACTAAGAAATCTAGAATAAATTTAGTGGATGTCTGAATTTTTTGTTGGGGAGTGTATCTCGTACACGTACAAATAGTAAACATTCAGGGGTACTGGCCGAAAAAATAACTTGGCAACATTGTGATTAGCTGTCATCACAATACAGAAAAATGTCGGAAAGATTGCAGTATAAAGGCAAATTTATAAAACAAAAAGTTTTAGATGAACGTTTGAAACTCTTACATTCTATAAATGAGGGTCGTGTAGAAAAAATAAAAAAGCATTATACGATGTGCAAGTATTGAAATCACTAACATCATCCTATCTTGATAATAATGATATTTTTAAAAGTTGAAAAGTCTTTTGGTGACTCGATTAACCACGTAATCGAGTTGCAAAGGATAAATGCTATATTACTTTTATTAAAACCTCTTAAAAGTATTTTAAAAGATGGTTTTTTACGAAAAATGGCCAAAGAAGGTTTAACCTACGAAACATTAAGAAAAAATTGCGATGAAGAAGGCGAGGAAGGACTTGTCCAAATTTTGACACAGTTAAAAAATGGCAAGCCACAAGTCACAAAAAATAAGCGTATTATCAAGCTGATTGTTTCTTTTTTTGAGCTAAAAAATAAATGCGATTAAGTGCAATTTTATATATAAGTTCATGCCATAGTATTTTTATCTATTATAATTAATATTTATATATTTGAGTTAATAATACTTTATTTTTATGTGCTGTGTTTCTTTAAATTTTCATGTTACCAATTATATAAAAAAAAATTTCTATCAAATAATATTGTTCAACTGAAACCATTATCAACTATTTATTTCCATCTCTTTCCCTTTGAATTTGTAGTTCGAATAGTACAATGCGATGTATAGAGTGGCGTACAGTGTTGCCAAGCATTTCTGTTCAACGTGTCGCCACGTATTTTATATATAAAATGTTCAACTTTGCGTTCTCATATCTAAATAATGAGATGGTCAATATTTTTTTCTTCATTTCCAAGTACGCAGAACACATACACCAATTCATAGTTAGTTTTTTGAAAGAATCTGACTATTAGTTTATTCATTCAAAATTAAAACTGATATAATTACCGCCTAAAATGAATACTCTCCATTGCTCTCCATTTTAAAATTTTTAATTTTAATTGCGTTTATCTCAAGTTTGAGATGATCAATCGACTTCAAATTTCAAGGATAATTGTATAATAATATTGTTAATAAGTATACAAAAATTTGGGATATTCTGATACTATGGCTCTAGCACGACAACTACCTTAACCATAATATTATACTTTTCATTAAACTTGGTACAGCACGGTTCATGTATCTCTCAAGGTGAGCCGGTAAAGAGTAGGCCGATAAAAATACATTTCACGAGATCAGTAACGGATTATCTTTAAGGCAAACTAGGCACGTGCCCAGGGGCGCGAGATTACAAAGGGGGGCACACGAAAATTTGAAATTTTCAAACGAAGAAAAAATTAGCTTAAATAATGATAAATTGAGAAATAATTCTAGAGATGCGGAGTAGTTGAAATTTCTGATTTCAATTCTGTCAAATATTATACACGAATTGAACACGTATATTTGATCTTAAAATCAAATGTCACTTCATTATTTCACTATGCAAATGCAAACCCACTTACAGAACATTTTAAAATTAGTTTAGAATGCAATCTAGGCACTGATTTTTATCAGGTACTCGTTATGCTTGCAAATATTTAATCTTTGAATTCATTCTCAAAACAATTTGATTTATTCGGAAGTGCGATATATTCACTTAAATTTGATTTAATGATAATAATAATAATAACCGTTTATTATTCAACAGGATAGTGCTATCCCTATTACAGAATAATAATACATGAAAAAATTGTAATAAATAGTGAGATAAGAAAAATAAAAAAAGTATGATATATAAGCTTAGCTTAAACCTAGCATAATTGAAATTGAACAAAGAACTACATACTATCCAAAGTTACAAAATTGTATTTAACTTGTTTCTAAATTTTTTAATACTAAAAGAGAAATCTAGATCAGATGCTACAGTATTGAAATTACGGCACATCATATTGATTGGCGAATTTGAATGATATTTTGTACGAGAGAAATTACAAACAAATGAGTACTCACATCTAGTGTTACATGTGTTAACGTAAAAGTTCAATTGATCCAACAGAAATATATCATCAATATAATTATTAACAATTTTATATAAAAATAAAATTTGACTTTTGATACGTTTTTGTTGCGAAAGTTCAAGGTTAAATTTCTGAAGTATTTCAGTATATTGACAATTCGGCCAGTGTTTAAATAAGCGATAAAATACAGTTTTACAGATTTTTTTTTTTAATTCTTTCAATTGACTGTGAGGAGTTCCAAATTGTGGAGCCATATTCCAATTCACTAATGGCAAGAGATTGGAATAACGATTTGTAACATTTAATGTTTCTGAAGCCAGAGGTTGTTCGAAGTAGAAATTCTGAGATTTTATAACAAGCCTTAATCATATTATCTATGTGGTATACAAGAGTCAATTTTTGATCTAAAAGCAAACCTAGGCTCTTAACGAATGTGACACGAAGTATTATTTCATTATTCATAGAATATTGATATGTTATGTTCATATGCTTCCGACTAAAAGTGATCAACTGACATTTATTCAAGTTAAAGTTGAGATAGTTTCATAAGGACCAGTTGTAGATTGCATCTAAATCCATCTGTAGGAAAGAGCAATCATTTAAATTAGATACTGTGTGATATATTTTGAGATCATCAGCGTATATGGCATAATTACAATATTTTATACCGTTAGTTATGTCATTAACAAACAATGAAATAAAATTTAAAATAGTATATTATACTACAAAAACCAAACGACTGTCATTTTTGTCCATGATAAATTTGGCTGCATTCGATGAAGACGAGAGCAAAGCACGAGGCGAAGACGAGGGCAAAGCCTAAGGCGTAGCTCTGTGCAGCCCAATTTGTCCGTGACAATAATGACAATCGTTCAGGGTCCGTGTTACATACAATACTTTTTATAACAAGTGCACCGAGGTATCCCCATTACTAGACTTTTTAAATAAATTTGGATGTATTGAAGCTATCTAATCAATTTGACAAACAGATTTTTGCAAATGTAATCACATTACAGTAAACTAGAACAATGAAACATAACTTATATGATTTATTTTATTCATTGATATTTTTCACATTTTCTGTGCTATCCCGTTCACAATAGATGCACATACCATAACAAACACATTCTATAATACAAATTTCTTTCAAACATCAATTTGACATATATCAATGAAATAAATAAATCCAACGGCATCATGATGCAAGATCAACAATTTCATTTTTACTCAGCGGACAAAAATATCCATTAATTCTCAGTCAACAGAGAATTAATGAAAACTGCTACCATGGTTTGGAATTGAGAACTTTCGAAGCAGAAGTCAGCTCAGTTATAGAGTGCTTTCGGTGTACGTGTTACAAAATCCTATTTTCAACACTTTCGATTATAATTTTACTGTTCTAGAAAATACCCAAATACAAAATGAATATTTGCTTCTATCTTTTGAACATTTGCTCAAATTTCGCTCTCTGTTGCACCAATATTACCATTTATAATTAGGATTACCGCCTTCAAATATATCCAAGTAATATCTAAATATTTGCTCCTACCTTTTGAAGTCTTCCGCCTCCAAGTTCTACTTTTTGTAGCACTAATATCACTATTTGTTATAAAAAAAATATACCTATTTATCAGAAAACAGTTTTGAGGAGGGAAAATCGATGCCTGGGCCCAGGTCATGCCTGAAAGAGGATATAACCCAAATATCCCACAATTTCGTAATGATAATCATGTCCTACTCTTCCCCAAGCTTTCATAGTTGATTTTTTATCCCTTTAAAAGTTTTTTCACTCCAACCGCATCTTACCAGCTAGAGACCTAAATAACGTCACATCTTACAGACTGAAACATAAATTACATGGTGTTATAACTTTTATAATAGTATTTGGAATAATGCACGCAATACAAACGTTGTAGTATATCTTTATTGAATTAGAAATTAGAAAAATCATGTGACATTTTTTAAAAATCGAGCACATAATAATAATTATTGTTTTTTGGAGTACACACATTGATCTGGGAAAATGTAAGTATATATAAGCGTTACTATACATGGCACCTCACGAACTAAACGTAATTAACATGTTGCCTCATAAACTAAACGTTATTTACATATCACTTAACAAATTAAAAAATATAATACATGTCGCCTCACAGACTACGCGAAATACAAGCTACCTTACAGCCTAAAACGTGAAATGCAAATCATCTTACTATATACAACGTAAAATTCAAGTCATATTAGTGGATACAGCTTGAATAAAACATAAAATACATGTCACCTTACGAACTTCATGTAATTTACATGTCACCTTGCACACTCAAGTGTAAAATACATGTCATCTTATAAATTACGTAAGATACAAGATACTTCATAGCCTAAAACCACTGATCTCTAATATAAGACTGGATTGGGATTAGACCGTATTCTGGCATCTGAACGGCGGCCTTGACAGTAAAACTGAGGTTTTGTGTCACTATTCGGCGGCAAATTCAAAACATTTATAGAAGACACTCGATGAAATTCAAAGTATAATGCAAGTTAGATGATGAAATTATTCTCAATATACGTCAATATGCACACATTAATAATCAATAATAGTTAATAGATATTAATGATACAAGTTTAATATTTTTCACATTTTCTGTGCTAGTAATGAAACGTGTGTGATGTTAAATCACGAGGCGATTAGCCGAGTGTTTTTATCACTCAAGTTTCATTACACTAGCTGTATCAAACGTGTATCATTCAATATTTCATCTACGACGGCCTTAATTGCTGCTGAATTACATTTTTTCATTTGATGTTTGACATTCAAAAAACATTAAGTGTAAAATTCATAGCTTGATCAAGTAGCATGTTATGGCAACTATTTGTTTGTTTGACAGCTGTCAAAGTTATAAAGAAAATAAACATATCTAATTTTGAAAATCTTGTCATAAACGTTTATGAAACATAAATTAATGTGTGTGTATTAAAAGTTATTCATAATAAAGGAAACTTGAAGTGTGATAGAATTTCTATTTTTATTATTTCTCTTACAAAAATGCGTGCCATTATGAAGTTCATAATGACACGCAAATTAGTGGGCGAATCACGTATTAGCGCACAGTCGTAGATAAAAGTATTTAAAAATTGTTATAATAGTTAAAATATTTGAAAATATTCATTAGTAGCTCGAAATATTTGTTAGCTTTTTAGTATCAATATTTTAACTATTTTTTGAACATTTTAGCTCTGATTTATCAAATTCAGTGAGTAGTTTTACGATTCTTGTTATAAATCTAAACAATAAATAAATCGTATTGAAAATTGTGTGACTATTTGAACATTTTTTTTTGGTTTTGCAGTTAACGCTATAGTTTTTGTATAGTTCGTTGAAAATAGTCGGAACTACATCATTTTCCAGAGTCATGTATCTTTTCGCGGACGCAACAAAATTTTGAGAACATAACCTCATGTTTTTGACTATTTCTAAGTTTGGCAAACCCATTTGTTCGAGCCATTTTTAGAACGATTGTTCATCGGCTGGAAATCTTGAAAATATTCACATCATGGCATAGCAATAAAAGTAAGTAATGTTTACTTATTTCAGTTATAACGACAGTTACTTCAGGTTCATTTGTTGTACTCACTTGTGCAGTGTCAAATTTCTCGATGAATCGGGTTTCTTGCCGCAAAACATGCACTCGATCATCATGTTTGATAAATAAAATCCCGGCAAACCAAACAGCTCAATTTTAAATATCGCGGCACAACGCGGTATTGATCTGACACAAAAACTCAGTTTTTGCCAAGATGGCCACGCTCAATTGGGGCCGCATTCCAGCGGCCTAAATCCAATCCAGTGTTATATAGAGATCAGTGCCTAAAACGTAAAATACAAGTCATTTCACTAGATAAAACGTGAAATTAATATAATTTTACCAACTAGTAGAGGAGTATTACAAATAATATATCAAGTTGTCATCGTTCTCACATAGACCTACCTGTCTTCAGTTTAGAAACTCGTTTGTGCGAGCGGAAAACTCATGCAGGTAATCGGCAGACTTTGTATGCGAGTGGTAATCTCTTGCGGGCGAGTGGTGAACTTTGGTTGACATATGCGGGCGGCAACAATCAAATCTAACGTGAACAAAATAAATTGTTTGAAACAGTAAATCTGCTATCTGACAAAAGAGCTCATATTACTCACCCATTTCGTCTCGGCAGTATCAAAGATGTCTCCAAATTTTTTTCAGTCGTAGTTGTGCTAGAATCGAATTATATGGTTTGTTTTTCAAGTCATTCTTGGAGCGACAGGCTCTTGCGGTTGATGCGTTTTGTGAAAAATAGTAAATTAGTCTCAAGATTCTCCTTATTTTCCCCAGTGCCGGTAGTTGATTTTTCGGTATTTGCGAATGTAGCGTTTATAGACGACAATACAGCATGAGTGACAACTCGTCCTACTGCAGATCGTACGAACTACTGCACGTTCCTCCTAAGGCTCGTGTGTACTGTTCTCAGTGTCTGCACTGCAGATGCAGTAAAGACGTGGCCGAAGCAGAAGCGGGCGGCAGCAAGTCCGATAAACAGCAGACGCGAGGAGCTACTAATGCAGGATTGGCATCCCAACCGCGGCAAAAACATGAGCAGTAATAGGAGCGGGCAGCAGTAAGAGCAATCGACGGGGGCATAATCATAGCTTAACACAAGAATCGCTATCCAACAACACAATACGGCAACGTTGCGGTGTTCCGCACATGGGACCACAAATGAAGAACTCGAATGCTCCGCATACTTTGTTGAGTACCGGCAGTTTGACGGAACGACTAATCTGCATAAGCGACGAACAGATTCCTGCGGATCATACGTAATACTGCTTGCCCTAAAATACAACATTTGTCGCCGCTCCCACACTGCAGATGTAAGGGCGACGACTGCAGGCACAAGCAGTAAAGAGTACAAGCAGCAGCATAATCGAACGACTTCGATGCATTATATGTCGAACTGGCAGTAATCTACACATGTCCTATTAAACCTCAAACTTATGACATTAATGATCATTAACATCATTGTAGAACGCTGAAGATGGATGGGTGCACATCCGAAACGTCCAAAAATTGAATAGCAACATGAATAAAATTAAGTGGACTACAATACCTGAAAAATTTTTTTCCTAATCCATATTTGGGTCCTTCAATCTGCATTGAAACATTAATTCTCACCAAGGTGACTGGTGGTAGAATCCGTGTGCACAAGTTTTACCTGTATCAACAATGGCCTCCCAAGGTTTTTTCCAGAACATAACCGCTTCATTTGGTAGTGACGTCAGCTATGCCATAAAAAATTGCAACAAAACTGCGGAGAAAATAGCCAACACAGAAAACAGGTTATATTTTTTGTATAATTGTAAACACAATACCCTAATTCCAAGCTTTATTTTGAGTTCTTTCGAATTAGATCACCAGAACGCTTCACGTAGAATGTTGAATGAACTAGATAACTTTAAGAGTAATTACTGAACTAAATATTTAAACTTAGAAATTGAACAAGCACATTGTTTGCTACGTAAACTTAAACAAGATAAATATAAGTTTGTAAACGATATCATGTACATTTTGCCTACTGAGGCATTCTATTATGTTTTAATTAACGTTAACACACATTACCATTCAAAGAAACTCCAAATGAAATTGAACAGTGATAAAAAACTCAATAGCTTGAAAACCAAAGCACTCGAAAACATTATTTGTCAATTTTTGAGAAAAAAATTATTCCAAGTGGATTGTTAATCTTAGCAATTTGAACATTGATGAAGAAATACTAACTATTCTAGCATTAGGGCCAAATTTCAGTTTCAAAACCAAAGATATTGAATCTCTTAAACCTTTAATTTTTGACACTTACGTGAACCTTTCTTTGGCCGTTGATCGCAGTAATATTGTTGATAAAGATGAAGCTAAAATGAAAATATCTAAATTTCTAGAAGCACAAGTAGATAAATTCAAAGATAAAAAACTTTCTTTTGATGAGTTAGAGCTTCTGCAATGGATTGAAAAAGCTAGATCTTTTGTGAGAAAACATAAAGACCAAGTAGTTATAACTAAAGCTGACAAGGGTGCTAAAACTGTTATTATGGATAAAAATTATTATATGGTGAAAGCTGGAGTTATTTTAAATGATAGTACAACCTATAAAAAGTTAACAAAAAATCCTATACGTGGTTTAGATAATAAATGTGAAAACTTCATCAAAAGTATTGATAACCCACAACTTATAGTGCAGAATCCTTCTGTGGCCAGAATGTACATGACACCGAAAATTCATAAGATGGATGTACCTTTGAGACAAATCACTTCCACGATAGACACTCCTACCTACAAATTGGCGAAATGTTGCAACAAAATTATTAGTAAAGTTACCTCTACGTCAGAATATAATGTAAAAAACTCCTTCGATCTAGTACGTGACATTAAAAATATCCAAATTCCAGATAACTATACTATATTTTCCTTAGATGTTTGTGCCTTGTTTCCTAGCATCCCGCAGGACTTGGTGGTCGAATGTATTGCTGAGAAATGGGACTTTTTCTCTGAATATACTGATTTAACTATGACACATTTTCAAGAAGGTATTAAACTTTGTTTTGAAAGCTCTATATTCACTTTTAACAATGTTTTATATCAACAAATTGATGGCTCCCCCATGGGATCGAGTATCAGCAATTTATTAGCTGATCTAGTGCTGCAAAAATTAGAATGTCAAATCGTACCTAACGCTAATTTCAACATTATATACTGTAAACGGTATGTCGATGATTGTATTGTAATTTCTCCTGTTGACAAAGTTGATTCAATTTTTGAGACTTTCAACAATTTTCACCCTAGATTAAATTTCACTATAGAACATCCAGTAGAAAACAAAATTAATTATTCAGCTGTCACCTTGCAAATACAAAATGGACAGATCATCACAAATTGGTTTCATGAATCTACCGCATCTGGAATATATTCCAATTTTTTTTCATACACAAACAAAAAATATAAGTTTAGCGTCATACAAGCCTCAGTTGACAGGTGTTTTCATTTATCTAACCCTAGATTTCATCAGCAGAATTACAAATACATCTTTGATACACTAAGTGACAATGGGTACCCTGCAGGATTTTTACACGCAAATATCAAACGGAGAATTCACACGTTGCAGCACAGATCAACTGATGTAAACATACAACCAGTGGAACCCAAAATTTACACAGCAATGCCATTCGATCACGAAGTTGTGTGCGGTGTTCAGAAAATTTTGCATGACAGTAATATTTCAATTGCATCTAATAATTTAACATCTACTAAACCTCTTTTTAGTAAACTAAAGGATAAGACTGAAACTCTAGATCGGAAGAATTTGATATACAAAGTTGATTGTAATGCTTGTAATAAATGCTACATTGGGGAAACTTCACAGACCCTTCAAAAAAGATTATATCAGCACAACTACAACTGTAGAATTCAGAACCCTGATCATAGTGCGCTTACTAGGCACCATCAGGAAACAGGTCACAAATTTAATTTCAAAGAACCTCAAATTTTATCAGTTGTTAATAAAAAAGCTCCAAGATTATTACATGAAAGCCTACATATCAACCTCAATCGCACGAAATGCATTAATTACCAAACTGACGCTAGACACAATTTGAAATACGCGCAAAATTTTTCAGTTGGTATGCGTGATCTATAGTGATTTTTGTTTTTTGTTCACCATTTTTTGTCATTCTATCACCAGCCACCTTGGTTGATGGTAGCCTCAAAGTTACATTTACACACTTTTTGTGATTTTTGAGTTAATTGTTATTTTCCTATTGTTATCAATAAATACTGGAAGTTTATCTTCACAACTATGCTGTAAACAAGGTTATAAGATCGTAATATTTCATATGGTAAATATTGTTGCACATGTTTCATCATTTTTTCATCATCATCCCATTTAATATTGTTTCATGGATCATTAACATCATTGTAGAACGCTGAAGATGGATGGGTGCACATCCGAAACGTCCAAAAATTGAATAGCAACATGAATAAAATTAAGTGGACTGCAATACCTAAAAAATTATGCATTTTTTTTTTTAAATATGTGAGAACAAATTTATGGGAAACTTATCAAGCTTGAATTTTTATCTTCAAAATTTTGCTCTAGGATGCACTGTTTCTGAGTTATGAGCGAAAGACCTCGAGAACGAACTTTCAAAGACCCGCCCTCATCCCAGCGCCATGGTGACTTCACTTCTTACTATTATATTTCGATCAAAAGATATCCCCGTGAAATTTCTAAATAGATGGGTAATACAGAAGTTAGTTGTCCTTTTTTTTCTGGACTAATTTATCTGTAGATGAATCAATCAGTTCAATTTTATCGTAAAAGTGAGTAATCTGTTAATCCTCAAGATAGTATACTTTGAATTGGAGTTTTGGAATTACCTATGAAAAACTGATGTTTTCAGGATAATTTCTAATTTTAAAATTTATTGAGCATTCTACGTGACAGCTAATTTTATATGTTATTGTACATCTCTTTAACTATCTATTGGTAACTAAAATTAACTCGTAGCTACCAAGCGGTTATAAGCGGAACTATATTGTAGAGTGGATTCAATCTTAATTTCCATATAATCGTATGTTATGTTACTGGTTTTGTCAGCAATATTTAGTGACTTTTTTGAGATTGTTTATATATAATTTCATACTACAATAGTTCTAGATGGGTTTGTTCAAGTTGATTCATTGGAAAATACTTGGCCTTCGACTTTATTGTTACATTATATAACCTCAAAATTAGTCTTTCTCAAGATTATACTCTTCAAAATATGGAATTTAATCGAAGAATTGGTGATAAAAATTGTTGTTTATGGATGTCATCCCAAATTTAATCGAAATATGGATTTGAGTTTCCATAATTTTCCTAAAAAGGAGGAAATTGTCTGTAGTAAAAAAATTCGTACAAGAAAAGTTGAAAGCTGGAATGTACAATACAAAAATGTCGTAAATACTTCCCCGTAATATTATTTTCTTTGAAGATATGAATTTTATAACCTCATGCATTATATTAATAAAATGATTTTGAAAGAAGAAAACTACATATTATAAAAGAAGAAAGTCGATACTTTACCGTCCAATTGAAATTGAGTTGAATCATTTAATGAAATACGAATATTTCTTTGGTGAATATCAACGTATTTACATTGTAAAATGACTACAAACTTGCCGTAAGCCACTTTTGATCCGCCATTTTGTGAACACAGTGCTGCCGCCAACGGTAATTTCAATTGGCAATACCCAAATTTCATCTAGTTGAGGAAAACTTGGAGCTCAAAAACTCTATTGCTTATATTATCATGTTAGAAATTGAATTTCTGATGCATCTATATTTGAACGTTAAACAATAATAGTTATTCATACAACAAGTGAATTGAACCACTGTTTATTTGCGAGAAGGAAGTTCAAAATCACGAGCGCGTTCAGCGCGAGTGGTTTAATTCTTCGAGCAAATAAAGAGGTTCAATTCACGTGTTTGTATACATAATTTTATTTTTTTTTGCGTGAATTTCTGGAACATGAAACTGAGGAACAAAATTTAAAAAAATTGAAGAATCATCTAGATGATGCAAGCACATTTTTGACAGCTCATGATTGCTTGTTACTGCAGAGATTTCGCAAATTACCATCTCTCACAATTATTGAGCTTGAAATCAAGCAGTTTGGGCAAATTTACGAAACAGCAGCTTCCATTTAGTATTAGTTTCAAGTTGATTATTTGATAAGTACATAATTCATGCATGTACAAACTCAAAAATACCTTTTAATCTTTATTGCTTATAGTTATTGACTGACGGGAGATCAAGTGCTGCACCTTAAAATGAAAATTTGATCTTTATCAAAGCTATATAAAAAAAATACACTAAAAGTAAACAAATTTTCATCCAATAATAACAATTCATTCTAATAAGCTTCAAATTCGCGTCAAACAAGTCATTGAGCGAATCCCGGAAGGATTTGTTAACTGTACATAATAATAGTGACACCTACGGCGAAAGCTGTTACTAAATCTTTATCTACCTTAATAAATTTTAGTGGCCATATCCCTAATGTCATATATATCTATGGGCATTGTTTCACTTGGAACAAGTAATTGAATAATTTAATCTTCCACAATCACTGAGCTTGAATTAAAGCAATTTGTGCAAACTTACGAAACAACAGGTTTCATTTAGTACCAGTTTCAAGTCTGTAAATAGTATACTTGCTGAGAACTCAGCGTCACGTCAGCCAGCCAGCCAGCCAGCCAGACTGTCAAATTGAATATAATAGCACTTTTTTCTAAAAAATGGAAGAATCATCTAGATGATGAAAGCGCATTTTTGACAGCTCATGAATGCTTGTTACTTCAGAGATTTCGCAAATTACCATCTCTTACAATTACTGAGCTTGAAATCAAGCCATTTGGACCAACTTACGAAACAGCAGCTTCCATTTAGTACTAGTTTCAAGTTGACTATTTGATAGGTACATAATTTATGCATGTATAAACTCAAAAATACCTTTTAATCTTCATTGTTTAGTTATTGACTGACGGAAGATCAAGTGATGTACCTTCAAATGATAATTTGATCTTTATCAAAGCAATATAAAAAAAATACACCAAAAGTAAACAAATTTTCATCCAATAATAATAATTCATTCTAATAAGCTTCAAATTTGCGTCAAACAAGTCATTGATTGAATCCCAGACAGATTTGACAACTGTACATAATAATAGTGACACCGGCGGCGAAAGTTGTAACTAAATTTTTATCTACTTTAATAAATTTTAGTGGTCATGTCCCTAATGTCATATATATCTATGAGCATTGTTTCACTTGAGACAAGTAATTGGATAATTCAATCTTCCACAATCACTGAGCTTGAATTAGAGCAATTTGTGCAAACCTACGAAACACTAGCTTTTATTTAGTACGAGTTTCAAGTCTGTAAATAGTATAGTTGCTGAGAACTCAGCGTCACGCCAGCCAGCCAGCCAACTAGCCAGCCAGCCAGACAGCCAAAGTGAATATAATAGCGCTTTTTTACAAAAAATGCGCTAAAAATGGAAGAATCATCTAGATGATGAAAGCGCATTTTTGACAGCTCATGAATGCTTGTTACCTCAGAGATTTCGCAAATTACCATTTCTCACTAAGCTTCAAATCAAGCAGTTTTGGCAAACTTACGAAACAGCAGCTTCCATTTAGTACTAGTTTCAAGTTGACAGTTTGATAAGTACATAATTTATGCATGTACAAACTAAAAAATATCTTTTACTCTTCATTGTTCAGTTATTGACTGACCGGAGGTCAAGTGCTGTACCTTAAGATTAAAATTTGCTCTTTATCAAAGCTATATAAAAAAAATACACCAAAATTAAACAATTTTCAACCAATAATAGTGATTCATTCTAATAAGCTTCAAATTTGCGTCAAACAAGTCATTGAATGAATCTCGGACAGATTTGACAACTGTACATAATAATAGTGACACCCCCGGCTAAAGTTGTAACTAAATTTTTATCTACTTTAATAAATTTTAGTTGCCATATCCCTAATGTCATATATATCTATGGGCATTGTTTCACTTGAAACAAGTAATTGGATAATTTAATCTTCCACAATCACTGAGCCTGAATTGAAGCAATCTGTGCAAATCTACGAAACAGTAACTTTTATTTAGTACCAGTTTCAAGTCTGTAAATAGTATAGTTGCTGAGAACTCAGCGTCACGCCAGCCAGCCAGCCAGCCAGCCAGACAGCCAAAGTGAATATAATAGCGCTTTTTTCGGAAAAATGCGCTAAAAATTGAATCGCAGTTGCAAAGGAGCTGCGTTGATATCGCGACGAGTATTTGTTTTTCAAACATTCGGGAGTGTGACTGTCAGTAAACTGTCAGCTCTGTGAATTTTGAGTTGAAGCGTTATAATTGTAAAAAGTATAGTCCGAAATGATGGAAGAAAGTGATTAAAACAATTTTCTCGTCCCCGATATCATTTTGAACGAAGTAGCCGCAGCAATTGGGAAAATTAATTCTCAGAAATCGAAATCTTTTTATGAAAAGGAGTTCCAACAGTGATTTAAATTTTTTTGAATCACTAATAATTCATTTTAAATCACTAGTGAATGAAGATTTACTCATGACTGTTGCTATGGATTTAATATTGTAGCTTTAAAACGTCAAAATTGAATGAATAATTAAATATTCACAGCAAAGCTATATTTGTGTCTCGCGAGAACATATGAATCTATTCAAATCCAAATTCCTTGTGTTGAAACAAGCAATTAATCGCTCCAAATAAAAGAAAACTGATAGAGATTCACGAAGCACTTGAAGTTTATGCAAAAGCCTTTGATTTGTGCAGTTAATTGAATAGTCTTGAATGAATAAACATAAAAATGAGCTCTGTGATTGGAATAAACAAGCAGTGAGTGTCTAGTAAGGACGTTTCGTGACAGTAGCAGTGACAAATTGATAAAAATTCAAAGTGCATTATAATGCGATTACAAGGTTCACAGAATACAGATTGTTGTTGATTCAAGCGACAAGGTAAGTTATCACACACGCTAAAGCATACCAATGCGAACTATTATTGATTCTATATAGCCTTATTTTATAACTAGATGCTTTCAGCCTGCTTGATTAGTCATTGGTTCAATAATATGGGTTTTTTTTTAGTAAAGTGCATAAATAGCATCTTTTGATCATTTAAGTTGAATTCCGAGAGTAATAATTGTTTCAAGTACCGTTCAAAACATGGACATGAAAAGAAACATTACCGAATTATTCGCTGTTGTTTGTAGGGACAGATTAAACTCAATTTTCATTGAATATGCTCTATAATTAACCGTTTTCATGATAAATATTGATCAGAGTGGAACTCTGTTTAGTAGATATCACAAAGAAGCAGAGGGTCTTCTAGGGCTGCATCAAATTAAAACGGGATCTTCTTAGGCGAACACTTGCATTGGAAACGAAAAGAAACGAGTTTATTTGTGCCAAATCCGCTTGCTCATTATCAAAAAGCAGAATATGTAAGAATTGGTCATGATTGTCATGAAACTTTGAAGCTTTTGAATAGTGACAAACATTTTCTCACCTCTTAAAATAGCGCTACTTCCTAAAAATTGATGCACTTTTTCTCACCATCTCTTGTTGCATCATGTAGCGCTATCTCCTTTTATTAAAATTTTAGCTAAAGTCGTGCGATTTCAAGAGGTAAGAATACGGACTTACACTTTTGCACAAAATTGAATAATATTGAATGATTATCGAAAATTTATTATTACTCATAACATTCATAAAAATCAGGATTTAGAATTCAAGAAAAGTGAGTAATGTTTTAATGTCTCTTTAACACCTGATATCTGTAAATTGCCCGTCGGCGCAAACGAGCAAGTATGCATACGATCAAAGTTCATACTGACTCTATTTTATTCTACACATTTTGTTTTTCACAAAATAAGTAACGTCTGGCGGGCCTGGACTCTTGCTCAATAATTCACGCAACGCAAACGATGTAAGAATTGACCATTTTTTGCAACTCATGCTTTCCATGATTTAGAAGCGGGATAGTCCTATTTCATAGCCCAAATTTACTTTTTTGTTATTTTGTGCTCTAGTCTTTCTTGCCATATGTTCAATAATTTTTGAAATATGAAAGTTGAGGGCCGTAGGAAAAATCTTGTATGCAGCACCTGTGTGAACGAGCAATATGACATTCGGACGACAATATTTGTGATTCGGTAAGCCTTGTCTTGAAATATTCGACTACATGTCATGATGCTTATAGGCTTATACTCTTGTTGCATGAATTACTAGTTTCATCACGCACCACAGATGTTCAGTTCCGGTTTATGTGATCGTATCTGGCTTGATGTTTTCATGCCTAACAATTGTCATTTGCTTGCACAAATAAGGTTTGCCATTCATCTGTTTGCTGTTACAAACCTCCATTACGAATTTAAAATGGAGTTACGATCTTAATTCATCACTTTATCAATTTTTTCCAGTTTGTTAAAAATTTGAGTTTCTACATCTATCACGCAGACAATTTGCTACTCAGTTGTACAATCTAAGCTTAGTTGGGTCGAGCCTATTTATCATGTATACAATTTGCTGCAATGAAATAATCATGATAAATAAGAATTTGATCAATTAAACTGTACATTATTAAAGACGATACATAGAAAAACTTTTCTGCAACACTATTTTGGAATTTGCATATTCCATAACCAAAAATTATGTTGGAACGAATGACATTTCAAAAAATCGTTTGGAATGATTCCGTATGCCGTTTAGAATGATTCTGTATGCCATTGGAATCATTTCGACGAATCAGAAGCTGTTAGTTTGACTACTACCATGGTTACTTCCTAGCAATTCAAGTATTCTAATCTGGACTTACGTTTGACATTTAATAATTTTTTAAGTTTCCTCTGAAATATTGGTGAGTCTCCAAAACCTTGTTAGCGAAAATATAGTCTATAATATGTTTGGAATGGCGTATTCCACACTCGCGAACCGTATTCCTCGCCTTCAGCTCGAATTACAAACTTTTCGCTCGTTCAGAATATAGGCTCTTTGCGAATAGATTGCAGTGCCAGTAGTGGGTAATTTTGACAGTACTAGCAGGTAAACAAAACGTTATCATTGTACATGATTTCAGAATACATGTACCAAATTTGAATTATAAAGCAATTTATGAGCCAGTTTAACAAGGAAACTGAAATATTACGTGTTGGTTATACAAATTGTTGCGTTCCAAACTGTAAAACAGTTACGGAAATACAAAAAACATTTCTACAAGTTTCCATCCAGAGAACATGAAATAGGAATGGGAAAAATGGATTCAGGCTATTAAACGAGTAGAAGAAGTATAAATAAGTCAATAATAATTATAGAATATGTATTAAAAGTAAAAATAACTTTATGAAACTAGAAAATTTATGTAAGAAGTTAGGTTAAACCATTGTAAGCTATAGCAATTTTGTATGTACTATTTTTTTGTATCAGATAAGTTTTTGGAAATTCAAAATATCTCGCGTTTCATCAACTTAAGGCAATGTGAAAAAATATACTTTCATGTGACATGTTTTGATTCGTTTGGCAGACATATAGCAGCCTATAATTAATTACTTTAAAATAACATATCTTACTTCGATAAAAACTTTAAACGGACAAGAATTAATCGACATTTGCTCTACAACAAGCGCAGAAATCAAACTCTTATCCAAAAACAGTTTTTCTTCAACATTAAACACGTGCTTACTTCTTGCACTAATTTTCCTCTTTCTAATATTGTACTCCGGATACAACCAGGTTATATGAATTGGAATCCTGTTCCTATTATAACTCCATTAGTCATCATTCACTTGTGTTTTTAAACTTATTCCAAGCTTCAATATGAACTTTTTAGCTTTTATTCACTTATTCCACATAATGACAATTCAATTTTTTTCCTGCAGCTACTTTCAAAATTAAACACTCCGAGCGCTAGTGTCGCTCTCCAACGTTTGCGCAAAGTGCCTATAGGCTATTCCAATACTTATTGTAGAATATACTATCATGTGCTCTTATTAAAAACAAGATACAGCTTCAAATAAGAAAAATATAATTTTCTTATCTTCCAAACCTGTCTCAAGTTCACATTGAATATCGCCAACATCACTAATACAATCTTATAGACGGAGAGCTGACTACATAAAAAACCTTTTTATCGCTACATGGCTAATTCCTTTTGTAAAAGGATCTTTTCGTGGGGCCAAGTTCAAATCGTCTTGTCTGCCAGAACGAATCCGTGGCTTTTGGATATTTTGAACTTATTCTAATTCAAATTGTCAAAAAAAAAAATCTGTAAATTTTGACGAAAACCATGCCATTCACAATATTGTCTCCTCAGTTACCAACTACTGCTGTCGTCAAACTGACATTTGCAAAAGAAAAATTTCACATCTATGAGGCAGCACGTCTAGCTTATCAAACGTCACTTCTGTATATCATATTTATTTGGTGAACATAAAAAGAATGTAATCATTCAAAAAGAAAATGTTTTGTGTTCGGGTGTAAATGCTTTAGTACAAGCGCACTTTTCATATCTGTCAGCCGTGAATTTAGCCATGATTTTTTTGTTTGCCATTTTGCATATGACTATTCTAATATATAAATATAATATTTAATCAATCGGCATGCATTTATGTGATAATTTTTTCCATTTGAAATTTTACTCTAATTTTGCGCTGACTGCCAGCACTTTAGCCACAAGCAAACAGCCAACAATTCACCGTGTTTCTCAAGAATAAATAGAAGCTATTTTCATAATTATAATACATGTATCTTATAAAAAATTTAATATCGAAATTTCACTTATTTCACCATGCATCCCTACTATAAACCACGGGATCTCGCTAGCAGACAAGACGATTTGAACTTGCCCACACAAAAGGATCCTTTCATAATAAGAATCAGTCAAGTAGCGATGACAAGCTTTTTCATGTAGCCAACTCTTAGATTAAGTGCACATGAGTGCATCAGAGAACTTTCACACGTGTGTCTTTGTCTTACAATGTTTTATTTTTGATCGAACCAATTTCAGTGAGATATAGTGAATTTTTCATGAATACTTTTTTTTTGTGAATGTCAGTTTGTCGGCAGAAGTAGTTGGTAGCCAAGAAAACTATGTCGTGAATGGTATTGTTTTCTTCAAAATTTACAGAAATTTTATTGGCAATTTGAATTAAAATATCAAGTTCAAAATGTACAAAAGCCTCGGATCCGGGCTAGCAGACAAGGCGATTCAAACTTCAATCATATGAATCCATCAATTCAGTTTCTCTCAATTGCCTGATTTTCCATGAGGCTGGAGACAAAAATATGATCCACTCTATCTGTCTGCTATAAATTGTATTTTGAATTGGATTCATTCATTATTATTCTCATCTGGATACAAATAATCTATAAACTAGATTATATATACATAGACTAAAATAAAATGATATTTCCCCAATTTGTATGCATTGAATGAATGTGATATGCAAATTTCATAATATCCCTACTTATGTATGAAATACAGAACTAATAAATTCATAACCTATTGATTTAATTATTTATTACACATGCACGCAGATAATTACAATTACATATATATATATATATATATATATATATATATATATATATATATATATATATATATATATATATATATATATATATATATAACAGAGCATCGAGTAGTGCTACGTATTGCTCAGTGCCAAATTAATTTTCAACTTTATTTATATAGATTGGTTTGAGTTTCTGCCCAGCACATAAAATTTTTATTTCAAATAATCTGGCTGATTTTTTTGCTGATTACCTGTGCTAGAGATTAAGATGATATCATTTTATATGAATTTCACAGGTTCAAAGGACATGAGAGATTGGTCTTGCCAATTTTTTGGTGTATACGTTAGACCAGTAAAATGAAAATTGTCCGTATTCTCACCTCTTATTGAAGCGCTACTTAAACACAAATCTACTGTGGCCTCCACACTTCTTCCTCAACCACAAATTTCTTGACCAGTTCCATCGTCATTTCTTAAATTTGGAATGTCATATCAATAAATTGCATATTCCTAGGTGACAGTAGTCATTGCCAAAGTGACAGCTGTCATTTTCACAGTGACAGTTGTTATTGTCAAAATGATAGCTATCAATATAACAGATGGCGGCTATATTTTAGTCCTTACGTAAAATAAATATTTTTTTGTAACATGTACACCGAAAGTACTCTATTACTGAGCTGACTTCTGCTTCGAAAGTTCTCAATTCCAAACCATGGTAACAATTTTCAATAATTCTCTGTTGACTGGGAATTAATAGATATTTTTTTGTGCTGAGTAAAAATGAAATTGTAGATCATGGGTCACGGGTGCGTTGGATTTTTTTATTTCATTGATATATGAAAGTGTATTATAGAATGTGTTCGTTATAATATGTGCATTCATTGTGAACGGGATAGCACAGAAAATGTGAAGAATATCAATCAATAAAATAAATCATATAAGTTATGTTTCATTGTATTAGTTTACTGTAATGTGATTGCATTTGCAAAAATCTGTTTGTCAAATCGATAAGATAGTTTCGATACATCCGAATTTATTTAAAAAGCTCAATAATAAGGGTACTTCGATGCCCTTGTTACAAAAAATATCGTATGCAACACGGACACTGAACGACTGTCATTACTGTCACGGATAAATTTGACTGCACGGAGCTACGTCTTGGGCTTTGCCCTCGTCTACACCGAATGCAACCAAATTTATCCTGGACAAGAATGACAGTCGCTCGGTCCTTGTAGCATAATATACTATTAAGATGAAGAGTCCTCTTTATTTTCAAGGTCTTTAATTCATTGGAATGTTAAGTTTTGACATTTGGTTGCCGGAAGTGTAATTTGAAGATGGTAACTGATTATTTATTTTATATTTATACTTATTCTTGACGAAGAGTGTGTTTTCTAGGAGAAATAGTTCTAAAAGCTCAAAAAATTTGAGCAATAACTCATTCGATTCGAGATAATATTCAAATGAAGATCTAAACGTTTTCACGCCAACAAAATTTGCAATTGTTATTAACAAAAAAAGGGGAAAGAAAAGTCGCCCAATTTTTTTGCAATAGCTCAAAAACTATAAGCTATAGTTGAAATGAAAAAAATTAAGAAGGAAAAATTTCCAATGAAAAAGTCTCGCATCCCTGAGTTCTAGATCTATTATACAGATGTTTAATACCTATGTAACAAACTTCTAATCATGAATTAAAGAGAATTTTTTTGAAATTCTTCATTTTAAAAAAGGGTTTGAGTAAATGAAAGGTTTCGGGACTACTCTCAAGAAAAATTACCTTTAATCTATTAGAATAGACTACGTTCATGAACATTACATAAAATTGTGTTAATATTTTTGGATATGAAGACGAAAAACAGTGGTATCTGAAATTTTCATGTTCTGCTAAGTACTGTCGATTTTACTAATTTTGGAAAAATTATTTTTGATTCATGATTAGTACGCCGAATACTATATACCATTAAAGTTTGTTACATAGGTAGAGATACACCCTGTATACATACTAGCAGTTACCCGCGGCTTCGCCTGCATATAAATGTACTTTTTGAAACGTATGCAAAAAAATATAATAACGTCTTAACGTTAACTGAGCTTGCGATGCTCACAAGGTGGCCTACCGTTGACCAAGCTTGTTTTGCTCGCATGGCAGCTTACAATTAACCAAGCTCGCTTTCTGTGAAAAAAATATATTAATGTCTTAATGTTGACCAAGCTCATTTCGCTAGCACGGCAGGTTTCAGTTGACCGAACTCGTTTTGCTCGCTCAGCGGCCTACTGTTAAAGATACCATAACGTTTTAGAGGAATATTTCATGAGCACTACTTGTGTAGTTCAATAAATGATTGAAAGTATTTTATTCATATTTTGAACAATTAAATATTGAGAAATTCGAGCGTGAGTTCATACACGGTAAAAGTGGAACTATGTATTCTGGTTTTGGAACGCGTGCAATTTCAGGATGCAGTAAGCACCGTGATATTCGATGTGCTGTAGTCTCTTTTCGTACACTTTCTCTTGCATAAACGTCCTGAATGGAGCTATATTCCAAAATTAAATGCCTATATCAATTAATTTGATGTCCAAAATATCTGTGCGAAATTTGAAGATGATCGGTCGAGTGGTTCACGCGTAAAAGCATAACAAACAAATGAACAAACTCACATTCGCATTTATAATATCAGTAAGGATAATACTTTAATTCTGTCTTACGGACAGTTTTCAAAAGTAACATTACAGTGTCCTGCATTTTTCTAAACCTACCACCTTGGCTGTATTATTGTGGATGGCACTGCTGCGGATTTATATCCCTGCGTGTCGTGTATCAACTCACTTTTCATCAACTCCGCGGCTATTAGTCCGACAATCTGATAGTCGGGGAGCCGGCCGCACCATATGTTCCTTGATCGAACTCACGATCGAATAGGCTACGTGCATGAAGTCTACTATAGCGCCTCTAGCGGGCCATGAAGAACGATTAAACTCCATTTTATCATTGTTTCATACCTATAATTTTTCAAATGTACTAATATTATTTAATTCAGCTGTGTGCGTATAATATAACTTGCATAGCATAAATGGTACGTTGAAATTATTCATTTTGAGTATTTTTTTCTACAATAATAACGTACCTATTATAGAGAAAACGTCTTAATTCGTCCAAATTGACAGGATAACCTCAAATTATGACGCCGATGATCTTGCAGATCGGGTTTGTATTTATCAAACACTGTATCCCTTTTACCGAGGAAGCATTTAAGAGAAACGTGAAATTAGTTTTGCCCTATTAAACATGTTGAAGAATATGTTGCTGTCAATATTAACAGCAAAATTATTGCGAAGTGCATCTGACAAACTTCTATCACTGAAACATCTTACAAATTAGAGATAGAGGTAAATTCATGAATCCCAAATCGATGATAAATATTTTTAATTTCACAATTGAATTACAAACATATTTGTTATATAGATCAATAATGAAAGACAGACAATACTTTATTTACCGCTTTGATTCACTTCACTTGTTTTTTTATGTTATAACTGGGTACATGAAATCTATGAAACTATATTTCACTTGAATTATCCTTAACACAACAGCCTGAAACAGAACAAACGTTTTCCCATGTTTCATATGCAATTATTTTCACTTTTAAACTACAATGCTCAATGACGGCTCATTGACGTATTCTGAGAAATGGAGTTCAATGGTTACAATGGTGCTCACAATGAGCGCTCGCATCGATATTTGTTCAAGCTCCGTCCCCTTGCACATAGCCTATAGTACATGAATCGGTCGTTTATTGAGTGGTCAATAGGATGCCAGACTTTATAAATGCAGGGTCCTGTTCTAAGAGTCGAAAAAAAGGCCAATTCTGGTAAAATTTCTTGACCCAACTTCCCTGATACAACTTACGACTAAAACTAGTGCCAATCGATAGCGAAGGGCATGTATTTTAAGAAAAAATCAAGGTGCCTCTCTTTACCTGTTCAGAAGGCCGATTTTCATATTAAACTTTCCTCTCGGACAGGGTGGAAGGCAGAACTCTGGTATTCCTGTGTTCAGGAAGGCTCAAGCTGCTATTAGAAGAAATAATTGTACAATCAATGGGAGAAGTACAGCTGCATTCGAAATTGGGATGTGGAAATCAAATAATTCAAAAAGTGGTTACAGCCCTGCCGCACAGGTACAGAGGCGGTACTTTGTTTTTCTGTGGTCAGAAAATTCGAACTTCAATTTGAAAGAAATTATTATCGTAAGCTTGATCAGGGACGTTTAATACGTGAATGGGTTATTCTTAAAAGTGGCTGCTGCCCTCCTGGACAAGACATGGGGAAGCACTATGGTTTTTCTTGAAGTACTTGATCTTCGCTATTGATTGGTATTTGTTTCAATCGTAGGTTTCATCAGGAAGGCTGCGTCGAGAGACTTGTTTTTTTTTCCGACACTTGGAACAGGACCCTGCATTTATAATTATAGATTCTGATATCCTTTTGATCACTAGATACCCGATCGATTTATATACATTTTGGCCGTAAGTCCGATCAGGGAACATATGGTGCGGCCGGCTTCTGAAGTATAAGGCTTGCTATACAGTAGTGAAAAGTCTCAATAAGGACGAAACTCGTGTCTACAGTTACTACTGTATTCAGGAGTATAATGTAAGAAACTGCTATTTGAAATTGAATTTTGTGGAATAACTAGGTCTTGATTTCTTAACAATTCTTAAAATCCTGTTCCACAAACAATTTTCAATGGTCACTTTACAAGGCTCAATTATAATCAATACAAATCTTACAAGTCTCACAAAGTACAATATTTCCATTCTGGTGACTACTATGTGAATTGATTGAACTGATTTTTCCAATAATTATATGTTAAATGTAAAAAATAATCATTACTGGAGCTCTGGACATCCAATTTTGATTCGTGGAACAAATTTTCAACGAAAGTGTTATTGATGCTGTATTTTGAATAATACAGTATTTCTTCATAACGATACAGGCACATCACCGGGAGAGGCTCTTTTACAGTTTTTAAGACATTGTTTGAAATCAATTTCACCATTCAACCATTCAACCTTGTCAAAGTCATTCATTACTATCAAGACAGAGTTCCTGCACATAATTGTTGTTAGTTTACAGAATATCTTTGGTAACAAATGGATAGGTATAAATGGTCCTATTTCAGGGCCTGCACTGAAAACTTATTGGATTCATATTTAATATGGGGATGTCTGAAAGATAAAATGTGACACAATATTCATCATAGGTTACAAGACCTCCCATTAAATTGGTTTCAATAAGTGGGGTTCGAATTGAACCTGAATCATCTCAGATTTCAAAGGATCATTTGCAGCTCAGAATCAATTGAACTCTATAAAACTATTTTATTCAAGCTATAATTCAATGTATTATCACAATAAAACTAATTACTATTTCTTCATGGAATAGATATCACCAAATATATTTTAAGTTGGGATACACTTATGTAGTTATAGAGGATAATCCACTCTCACACTCCACTCTTTTCCTTAATCCAATTCCTGTAGGATACTACATTCGAAAAGACTCCTGGATGTCCGACAGATGTGCAGGGCTTAACAGACCAAGACACAATTCCGTACTGAACACCATTGACTGTTAATGGGCCACCTGAATCTCCCTGTGTACACAAAATCAATTATTCAATATAACTTATTTGACACAAACAAACAATATATCTACAAAAATAATTCTGATCGATAATTAAATACTTTTCAATATCTATCACGATATCTTTCTCAGAGTCAGAAAATTAAAAGTATCAACTAATACTTATATATTCAATAATTATGATATCTAACATGTTCAGAGAATGCAGTCAAGTGACTGAAAAATGTCTTTAAATTACTCCATGACAGACATTGAAGCTTCCGCACAGATATCATATCCAGAAGCTTTGTCGAATTGTATTTGGCTATTCTGAACCAAGCACAGGCAAGTATATAGGTTGGTGACAAACATTCGAGTCAGTATGTGTTCGAATAAGTTATCGATTCTATCACTAGTATACTAATGCCCGGTTTTATAAAGGGCAGAGTAATTTACTTCTAGAGTAAATAAAATTTACTCTGTTAAATGACAGTCGATTTTTTGACAGCAATGATTCTGTTGTCATAAAGGAATTCAAAACGATTAGAATTTGTTAAGTAGAATTTCAAAATGATCTCATTTGATATAGTTAACTTGTACACTAACATTCCAACACAAGAAACTATAACACTCCTACAAGAACACCTATACAATAATGATGACTCTCGAATTCAATATAATATTTCAAATAATGATATACATAATATAATAGAATTGTTTAAACTCATATTAGATCAAAATTTCTTCAGTTTCGAAAATCAAATTTATAAACTTAATGATGGATTACCGATGGGCTCATCAATTAGTGGTTTGTTAGCCAACATTTTTATCGATAATCTTGAAACCAAAATATTCCAACATCCACTTAGCAATAACATTTTATTCTGGAAAAGGTACGTGGATGATATCCTCTGTTTCTGGAAGGGTGACGATACAGAATTGGACACTTTTCAAGCCGATATAAATAACATCTCAAAAATCAAATTTACACTAGAAATAGAGCAAAATAAATCAATCAATTTTCTAGATCTCACACTTACACACTCACAACACAACATTGAATTCAACATTTACAGAAAACCTACAGCTACAGATATTATTATACCATATAACTCATATCACTCTCCCAAAATAAAAGAAAGTGCCTTTAGATTCATGTTTCGAAGATTACTAACCACCCCATTATCACCGAATCACTACAACATTGAACTTAACACGATAAAAACAATAGGATTAAACAACAATTTCCCCACAGATTCCATAGACAAAATTTTCAATAATACAAAAAGAAATTTAACTTTACAACATATATATAAACACAAAAAAACTACACCTAGATACATCTCGATACCATATTACAAAAACATCCACAATAGAATCAATCGCACACTCAATAAACACAATATACAATTAACTTCTAAATCACACCCAACATTAGCTAACATATTTATCAACACAAAACCTAAGAAATCTACAACCGACAGTAGTGGGATCTATAAAATTGATTGTAACGATTGTAACAGCACATACATCGGAATGACACAACGTAAATTTGCAATCAGATATAAAGAACATATTAAAAATAATCCACCATCAGCTTTCGGCACCCATTTGAAAACAGAGAATCATACATCCACAATAACCAATAGTAAAATCATGCACAAAGAAGAAAAATACAATAAACTCATTCTCTTAGAAAAATTAGAAATTTTAAAACAAATTAAAAGTCGAGATCAGCATTTATTGAACGAACAAACATTTTTTCCAGAAAATCATATCTTCAAATCCTTACCGCCTTTCTCCTAACCGACACACATCACTCATGACAGGAAACACATCACTACCCATAATTCAATGTAACTCGCCCACCTGACAAATTGAGAACAGAAATGTTTCACTCTCAATAAATTTCTTCAAATTTTAAATAAAAACATGACAAATAACTTTAATTGCTGCTTTAATACATTTAGACGGTAAGTCAGAAGCTTGTTAATTGTGATTGTTGCATGCACCTACCCCCAATATCATCATTTTTTAAAGATATAAAAATCGCCGAACACATAACCTCACAAATTTCACAACCACATGCTCGTTTTTCACCTTACATTAGCTGTCAAAAAAACATTTAAAATAATTTTATTCACATTTATCATGCATTCAAAATTCAAAATTTAAACAAACCCTCTCACTTTTAAGCTTGGTCTGAAGATGGACAATGTCCGAAATCGATCACCAAAAGAATAACCACAAATAAACGTATGTTTTGAAAAAAAATGTTTCCAAATTTTTTATCTTGTAATCCAATCACATACCAACATGGAGAAATTCATTCAAAAAAGAATAAATTTATTTTGAGAGTAAATTTACTTATGCCCGGTTTTATAAAGGGCAGAGTAATTAACTTCCAGAGTAAATAAAATTTACTCTGTTAAATGACAGTCGATTTTTTGACAGCAATGATTTTGTTGTCATAAAAAAATTCAAAACGATTAGAATTTTTCAAGTAGAATAAATTTATTTTGGAAGTAAATTTACTTGGTCTGTTATAAAACCGGCCATTAGTCTTTCATTAAACCGGCCATAAGTGGATGTTGGGGTTTTTTCAGTTAATTTAATGAACTTTCATCTTGTGATCTTGAAAATGACCTCTCCGAAATTCAGGACATCAAAATAAATATCTAAATTCAAATCGGTCAAGCACATAGTTCCGCAGATGAAGATAGACGAAAAACATTCTTATACAGACAAATGTGGCATAATTTCATTAGTTGTAAAGATCATTACTCAACCAAAATCATTACTATAAGAATGAGGGTTCTCAATATAATTATATTGAATGTAATTTGATACTTCACATCCACAGCTGTGAACTCCCAGACTCTAAAAACGGTGATTAGCGAATGTGTAATCAGGTCATCGTTAATTTCATTTTGGATGAACTCAGCGATTTTTCAGGAAATATGGATATATATTTTGATAAGACAATGTTGGATATATATCACTCAAATTCTCACATTCCAGTTAAAATCTCTTCTAGAATCAAATTTTCCGTCATCCAGTTGGCTACGTACTAATGATCAAGTAGGGTGGGGAATTGAATCAATGATTAATACGTTGAAGTTTGAATACATTGCTGCTTTTTTGTGATGACAAATGTGCGCTTGGTGAAAGATTCACATTCAGTGGAATCCGACAATTTTGAAGTATGAAAGCTCTACTTCTCACAAGACACAATATGAAATGATTCATATCCGGAGTTCCTGTACATTCTTAAGATAAAATTACATGTGAGTACGTTTTGTTGTATAATATATTCATATAACTCACACTTTTATAGAGACAAAACAAAAACGATACTCACATTACACTGTCCATGTCCTCCTTCAGGGACTCCAGCACAGAAATGTGCTTCGGGATTATAGTAGTTCTCCCTTTCTTGACAATATTGATGGGTGAACAAAATGATATCAACTTTCAGTAAATCTGTAGACACTGGGTCGGTAGTCTAGTAACAAAATATTGATTCGATTATTTGTTTCATTGTTTACTTCATATTACTTACACTAGTTCTACCCCAACCAACAAGAGTAGCATTAGCAAAGTCACCTGGGTATGAATCAGCGGATGGAAGATGCACTGGTTGCGCATTAGGTCCTAGTTTCAGTCTTTGGCTTAACTAAATATGGAAAAAATTGAGAAGATATGTAGTTGAAAGTATTGGATTGGATCAGTTGCATTGACACAGATATTTAAAACAAGTTAAAGACTACAGAATAGAATATGCTTGAGAAAAACGAATTGAAATAATGACGTTGTATGAATGGAGTCTCAGATTTAAAGAGAAGAAAAAGAATATTTGAAGACGTGTCTGGCGTTGATTGATCACTGATTTTATTTTCATGGATATTTATTCAAGAAAATTGTGGAAAATACTGAGTTTTAGGAACATGAACCATAAAAATTTTAATATATTCAGTGGCAAGTCTTCACACTTATATTTCTTCTTAGTGATATTTACTGAAATTGCTAAGCAATATCTATTACTCACTTCTAAGACCGCAACATCATTGTAATATCCGCCACCAGGCTGGTAATCTTCTTTTCTGTGTACTTTTTTCACATCGACTTTATTTTCTGCATCATCTAAGCTGATGATTCCATACTGGATTTGCATCCCAGCTGGATTATTTTCACTGCAAGATAACAAAATTACACAAAAATTTATAGTAAGAGCTTGATTGATGATCTTACTATCCAACTACGCAATGTGCGGCAGTCAAAACAAAGTTTTCGTTTAGAATTGAGCCTCCGCAAGAATGTCTGCCATTCTTTTGCAGTGAAACCTGGAAAAAATAATATTAGTCATTTTGACTCTCTTCCATAATATTGGCTTTGAAATAATCCGCTTTACTCTGAATGCTACTATTAGACTGGGAGCTAGTGACAGGTGGGGTTCTCCGATTTTATACCGCTTGCCTTTTTGAGGGTTGATAATTTACCTCTTGATAAGAAAGATAAGAATGTTATTGAGCGATGCACGCTCTCCGGTCATAGTTCAAATTCCAATTAAAGGTCTGAAAAAAAAGTGTTTTTTTCCGTGATATCATATTGCATGCCTTTGTAATGTTAAATAATTGAAATTAATCTGAAGCCAAGCACTGAAAGGCAAGCGATTCGCAACAGCCCAAATGACTCAAAGGGTTGCGTGAACTTGTGAAAAAAAATATGAAAAATGCCGTGTTTCCAAATTGCATGCCAATGGAAAGAATTTAAGTTTTAATCATAAAACCCTTGTAAAAAAATTGGCAAGCGTTCCTCGTTCGCGCAAGGGTTTGAAATTTGGGGGTAATCTTGCATAAATTTTGCACCAATTAGCCGTGATTTCAAACCACCTCAAATGGAGCAAAAACTTCATTTTGAAGTGAAATAATTATGAATTTAGAATGGCATGCATGTTGCTTAAGCCCTTCATATTTTAAATAATGATGAAAGTTGCATAAAAAACTAGCAAAATTTCTCTGACTTCATTCTGCCTGCCATTCTGTATTACATCAATTAATGCTGTTTTAAATTAATTTGGGATATGGCAAGCATGTTTCTCAAGCCCTTCATATTTTAAATGATGATGGAAGTTGCATAAAAAACACGCAAACTTCCTTCGACTCCATTCTGCCTGCCATTTTATATTACAATAATAAATGTTGTTTTGAATTCATTTGGAAAATGGCATGCATGTAACTCTGTCCGATCATTGAAAAACTTTGAAAAAAGTAGCAATAAAAAGTAAGAATATTTCCGTTATTTTATTTTGTATTTCAATAAAGAAATACTTATGCTCCAAGTTGAAATGAAAAAAATTAATGCATATGACATAAGACAAAAATTTACAAATGAAAAAAAAAATCAAGAAAATATGCCCTAGAATCAACTTAGTTTGTAATTATAGACATGGCAGGAAGTAAATCTTCCATAATAGTGCAGATTATATATTCAAAGTAACACAATTAGGTTCATAAATAATACTTTTATATAGTGTTGCCACGAGACGAGACGAGACGAGACTTCAGTGAGTCTCGTCTCGGTCTCGTGGTGGTCTCGCCTAGCTGAGTCTCGTCTCGGTCTCGCCTTGGTCTCGAGTAGGTCAGTCTCGTCTCGGTCTCGAGTCTCGACGAGAGTCTCGCCATGATTTCCCAAAATTACATATTCTTACATGTGGGAATCAATTCGTTCTACCTGATTACTATTTGCTATGAATTCTACCAAAAATATGTATTTGTGTGTTTGGTGCACAAAGTCGCTCTGAGGTTAACCTCTAATTTGTAAAGATTTTCTTTTGACGCCATTTTATAGACTTTTGACACATGTACCACCTATCGGACAATTAGAGAAGTGATTTAATGCCATCAGTGTTGAAGATAGTCTTCCAGAAGTAAGAGTTAGGATAAAGTCAGTTTCCTTATTTTGATGTCAGATTTGACATTTGTAAGTCATAGAATAGTAATAATAGAATAAAATTATATTATTATATTTGATAATAGATCAGAATGATTAAACTTTATTTGAATCAGATTCCAAACATCGTTCTTAACTAACTGCCAGCATAAAATTGTGGATCATATTATTTGCACCAACATACAATATTCAAGTGCCTATAAATGTAACTATGACGTCATAATATTGACATAGAGACTGCAATGTCTACAAGCTGTCTATGAATAAGAATACGACCTCTGGTCTCGAGTCTCGTGGCAACACTACATTCATTTGTTTTTTTTTCTTTATTACTAAAAGAGTAATAAATCAAAGTAATAACAATCAACTCTTTCGATTGTTAAAATTTTCTCGTAGACTTTTTCACATATTTTTTCTATATTATTGCGCAAGTAATACTCACATATATAAAAAATAAAAACAACAAACAAGTTATCCAATGGAAATGTAGAAATTTCCCATTTCGGAATTATTAAACCACATTTTGCTCACGAGGATTCGAGATAATAAAGAGATAATGTGTAAACTTAAGCATAAAGACGATGTTAAGACTACATATTTCAAGTCAAGAATCACTCAGTTACAAAAAATGGAAGAATCATCTAGATGATGGAAGCGCATTTTTGACAGCTCATGAATGCTTGTTACTTCAGAGATTTCGCAAATTACCATCTCTTACAATTACTGAGCTTGAAATCAAGCAGTTTGGGCAAACTTACGAAATAGCAGCTTCCATTTAGTACTAGTTTCAAGTTGACTATTTAATAGGTACATAATTTATACATGTACAAACTCAAAAATACCTTTTAATCTTCATTATTTAGTTATTGACTGACAGGAGGTCAAGTGCTGTAGCTTAAAATGATAATTTGATCTTTATCAAAGCTATATAAAAAAAAATACACCAAAAATGAACAAATTTTCATCCAATAATAATAATTCATTCTAATAAGCTTCAAATTCGCGTCAAACAAGTCATTGAATGAATCCCGGACAGATTTGACAACTGTACATAATAATAGTGACACCCACGGCTAAAGTTGTAACTAAATTTTCATCTACTTTAATAAATTTTAGTTGCCATATCCCTAATGTCATAGATATCTATGGACATTGTTTCACTTGAAACAAGTAATTGAATAATTCAATTTTCCACAATCACTGAGCTTGAATTAAAGCAATTTGTGCAAGCCTACGAAACAGCAGCTTTTATTTAGTACCAGTTTCAAGTCTGTAAATAGTATAGTTGCTGAGATCTCAGCATCACGCCAGCCAGCCAGCCAGCCAGCCAGCCAGACAGCCAAAGTGAATATAATAGCGCTTTTTTCGGAAAAATGCGCTAAAAATATTTTCAGAATTTGGTAATACTAGTTTGTACATGTGTTTGACGCCACACGATATGTCTTCTACTATTCTCGAGATAAATTCATATAAACTCAATTCAGATTACGAAAGCGTCCATATGAATTGATTATATAAATCTAAAACGCATTGTTTGCGATGTGTGAACCACAAAATTCAGAAGTGGATGAAGAAAAAGCAAAATTTCAAATGAGGTTATGTTATTGACTCTGAATAACGAGCTATATGACTCAAATTACTGAAATTTATGAAAGAATAGTATTGATTTTTTCTTCCTATGGCCCAATCCAGCTTAATCTGATATAATTTCAAATGAAATTGGATGGAATACAGAAATATCACCAGGAAACTTATAGGAGTCGATTTATGTAACGTATTTCCAGTGAAAATCAGTTATAGTATGATAATTTTTTTTCCATTATGTCGATAGATTTTTTGTGAATTTAAATGTGCTGTGCTAGTTGGGGCTCGTACTATTGCACAATATTACCATATAAAAGCTGCTGCGGCAACATAGTATTTCCCTAACCAGAAGTTTTATGACCGATTTCATCGCTGTTTCATAGATTTAGAGTGTCGCTTCAATGAATTGTGTATTTCAAAATGATAGCTGTCATTATCAAAGTGACAGCTGTCATTGTCAAAGTGACGGCTGTCATTGTTGAAATGACGGATGGCGGTTATATTCAAGTCCCTACATAAAACAAGTATTTTTGAAAATGAGTTCTTTTCTAGATTTTCGGAGTCTTTAATTCATTGGAACATACAGTTTTGACATTTGATCACCGGAAGTATAATATCATAACGTGGATTCCACTAATTATTTATTTTATATTCCTACTAAGCCTATCTTCCTGAGAGCTTAAGATTGGTACCAAACTAGACATCATTAAAATAACCTGTCAAAAAAAAAAACAATTGACAATCGCTTAAATATCCTATTTCACACTCCTATTAGAATTATTTTTGCAGGAGCTTTAGGTAATTCGATACCAAACATGATAGAACCAAATGACTTACTTTAAAAAAACAATCGACAAAAAAATATTGTTATATAGGCTAAATATAAAGTGAATATTCTAAAAGATCGGTAGAAAAAATGATTGTCTCAATCGGAGACTTATCTATCAGTTACCATCTTAATTCAACTATTATTACTGCAGTTTGGTGGTATTCACCTACTTGCTCTATCAAATTGCTTTTGGAAGAAATAAAAATGAATTTTAAGTGATTATGATAAAAGTCTCGTCGAGAGTCTCGCGAGACTCTCGCCGAGACTCAACTCTGATCTCGTCTCGGTCTCGACTTTTGGCTCGAGACTCATTCTATGGTCTCGTCTCGACTTTTTGAGGCGAGACGAGACGAGACCGAGACTGGTCTCGAGTCTCGTGGCAACACTACTTTTATACCAGTAAGTTTTCCGTTTGGCATAAATAAGTGAAGAAAAGTATGAAAATGAATAAAATTGAAGAGCATGATTTTTTTTCATTGGGAAAAGTTGAAACATTTTAAGTTAATAATTGTAGGAAGATTTAGGTTTCAATTCATGATTTATATATTTTTTATGGAAAAGATACCTGAAAATGACTTCGAAAGTCGAAATGATCATCGTGAATTAATAAAGAAAATCATAAATTGAAACTTAACTCTCTTAACAATTATTAAAGAGCATGATATTGTGAAAAGGGCCGACAATAAGGACGATAAGGATTAATCAGACGATGATGACTGCGACACTTATTCTCAAATAGGTGGTGAAACTACTGGAGAGGAACCTGAAATTGACAATAATTATGATGAAGAAATGGAAATTTGGGCAATTATTGCCAATTTCAGATTCCTTTCCATTCCTATTTATTTATATTATGAAACATCCCATTAGCTATCTGAGTATGATTTTTCTATGATAATAAATTTTTTCTTCTGGTAATAATCTTTTTTATTTTTTTATAATGATAATAAATTTTTTGCCTGATAATGAAGATATACCTACTCTTAAGTTCCAGATAAAGGCAATTTAACTTTCAAAAATATATTTTATTACAATATTCCCTCTACATAACTTATTCACATTCTGGGGGAAAAGTAAGAACATAATTATGATTTTTTTCGCTGTTAATATGTGTGATCATTATTTTATTGATATCAAGATTCAAAACCTTAATGTTTCACAAATTCAGAAGTTGGGATGTCAACTGTACATACGTGTTTCGTCCTTATTAGGACTCTTTGATATAGTATTATTCTAGTGCCTTATTGGTTGCAATTTAATGTTTTACCCAGTTAGAGCTAGTACTGATATTAATGAGAAAATTGGATGTTTCCAGTGATTTCAATTGCATATTTTTGGAATTGTTGCTATGAAAACATTATGGATAATTTAAATTGTAGCTCTCTGCAATATTTTGGAAGAGACTCACCAAGGCCATTATTGTTTGAAATAAGTCAAAAAATTTGAATAAATAAATTCGCAGAATAATTCCTGTTGATTTTACTGAATTAATCTACGGGCACTTTTTCTTAATCCTTTTTCCAAAATTTATCAATGATGAGCCTAAGCAAAATGCTTGCCATTCTTTGTGTCGTCTGAAAAATATAATTTAGAACGAAATACACAATGCAAAATTAAATGACGGCAATTTTACTTCTTTTTTTTGCAACTTCCTCAATGCATGCCTTCATTTTGGGACATCCTGGGCTGCATGCCAATTTCCTCAATAACAATTCATCGAACAAATTACCTATAGTTGAAATGGCATGCAATTTCAAATCACGGCTAATTGGTGCAAAATTTATGCAAGATTACCCCCAAATTTCAAACCCTTGCGCGAACAAGGAACGCTTGCCAATTTTTTTACAAGGGTTTTATGATTAAAACTTAAATTCTTTCCATTGGCATGCAATTTGGAAACACGGCATTTTTCATTTTTTTTTTTCACAAGTTCACGCAACCCTGTGAGTCACTCGGGCTGTTGCGAATCGCTTGCCTTTCAGTACTTGGCTCCAGATTAATTTCAATTATTTAACATTACAAAGGCATGCAATATGATATCACGGAAAAAACCACTTTTCTTTCAGACCTTTAATTGGAATTTGAACTATGACCGGAAAACGTGCATCGCTCAATAACATTCTTATCTTTCTTATCAAGAGGTAAATTATCAACCCTCAAAAAGGCAAGCGGTATAAAATCGGAGAACCCCACCTGTCACTAGCTCCCAGTCTATATACCTGGAAGTGTACCGATAAGAATTTGAAGTTATCAATATCATAGTTTGGAGTTGTATAAAGCGACAAAGTATTTTATTCATGTCCATCAATTATTATTGGGATCTGTCATTCTACAAATAATAATACTTCATTCGAATCTGTATAACTCTCAATTTTTAGCGATGACGCTCTTTTCAAATTTGATGGCTTCGTTAATCGTGAGAATTTTTGCATTTGGGATTCAGAAAATCCACAAGTGATTGTTAAAAAACAAATGCATCCACAACAAGTCACTTTTTGATGCAAATTTTGGGCTGGGGGCATCATCGAACCATTATTTTTCGAAGATACAGCTGATCAGGAAAAAATATTTAATGCTGCTCGCTATCGAGACATGATAATCAAGTATTTTGTGCCAACATTGTGAAATATGAATATAAACCACATATAGTTTTGGTAACTAAGTGCTGTATCAACGAAATTCTGTCACATTTCTACAAGAAATTCATAATTCTCAATTTAAAATCAGTTTTCTATCAAAATCAGATAACCATTGTACTGTATACACTATGATCTAATAAAAAGCTCATAATTGCCAGTTTAAAACATGTTTTGTGTCAAAATTATTTCTTGCGTGAGTTTTGGGGCATTTCTATATTCCAGTTTTATTTTGTCATTATACAATAATTCCTTAAAAATTTATATCTTCGACACTTATTTTGTATGCAAGCATCAATTTAAGTATTTCAATGTTTTCCTTCTCAAATGTCAAATTCAAATTCCTGTCTATCCCGCCATAATCACTGACCTTCCGTAAGCCTGATCTACTCTAAAACAAAATTAGATCAGAAATTTGCTTGGTAGCTATTACAGCTCTTATAGCTAATAAAGGGAGCTGAATGCAACTCAATGTGTCTCGAAAATTATATGTTGTATCGATTTATAGTTTGTTTTTGCTTAGACGATAGCAGACAGAATATTCTCAATGATATATCCATGAATCTTAACTCTCATTTAATATGATATTATATTATGGAACTGAATCTATAAATAGTTTCCATCCTGATTATAAATTACAGTTCAATATGCAAAATTAGAGTATTCTTCTATTCCACCCAGGATACACGACGTTGACATTCATGTATTATCTTTTTTCATGAAGGTTGGAAATTGGAAGAATGGAACTTGACAAAAAAATATTATGATGTGATATATTCTTTCAACTTTTTTTCGTAGAAAAGCATATATTATTATGATTCCCTTGGGCCCGGATGGACAGTCTTTGGTTTATCCTAAGCGTAGCTTAATTACCTAGGTAACAATTATAGAAACAATTGTTTGTGATGCAATTGAACTATAGGTTTAGAATAAACCAAAGACGGTGCAACAAGGTCTTATAGTACCAACGGTTGCTGTACTGATAATTCACTCTTTCTAATGATGAAAATGATAGTAATTAAGGTATCAAGGGTGTTAAAAGGACAATAAAGCCTGAGATCAACAGTGTACTTTCCGAGGGCCTCTGGCCCGAGGTGTGTACGTTGACCTTAGGCATTATTGTCTGTTTAACTCCCGTGGTGCCTTCAATGTTTAATAGCCCTAAAGGGTCTTGACCTGCTCTAGTTTTTACCATTCCTCCCTATTTTGCGCTCTCCTTTTCCTCAATGCTCTTAAGTTATCTTCTATCTGATCCATATATCGTATCTTTGGCCTTTCTATCGATCTCGTGCTCACTGGCACTTGCCTTAGAATTTGCTTTATTGGATCTGTATCCGGCATTCTTTGAACGTGGCCAATCCATCTCAGTCTACCTATTCTAATTTTTGTGATGATATCCGAATCTTCATATTCTCTGTATAGTTCGAAGTTGTAGCGCCTGCGCCACTCTTCCTCCTCCTTTATTTCTCCATAGATGTGCTGTAATATTTTTCTCTCGAATACTCCCAGTATCCTCTCATCGTTTTATATCATTGTCCACGTTTCCGAGGCGTACATTAGCACTGGCCGAATCAATGTCTTATATATTTTACATTTCGTGTATTTAGATATGATATCAGATTTCAAATGTTTCTGTAGTCCGAAATACACCCTGTTTGCTGAATAGATTCTACCTTTTATTTCTAGCCCTGTATCGTTGCTACTAGTTACTTTGGATCATAGATAGATAAACTCTGCTACCATCTCGATGTTGTAACTATCGATTGTTAGGTTTTGTGACTGCCGCGGCACCCACGATCTCTCTGCAGCTCTCATGTACTTCGTTTCATTGCCATTGATTTCTAAGCCTACCTCCTCTACTGCTTTCTCTAGCCTATGAAGGCCTATATAGCATCTCTTTTTGATCTCGCTATTATATCAACATCGACCGCGGATGCTAACACTTGTAGGCTCCTGTTGATAATGGTTCCTTTTGTGTATATTTCCGCTCTTCTAATATGATGTTATAGAGGATAGTAGATACGGGATCTCCTTGCAGCAACCCTTGCTGGGAATAAAGGAACGTGAGAGGTTATCATGGACTCGAACATGACAATCCATTTATGCCAGTGTCAGCCTAGTCAAGGCTATCAAGTAGAGTGGTATTTCAAAGCCCTTTATTGCTTTGTATGAAGCATTCCTATTCACTGTGTCATATGCACTTTTAAAGTCGACAAACATGTGATGTGTTTTCATATTCTATTCATATGACTTCTCCAAGATTTGATCTGTTGTAGACTTATTTCTACGGAATTCACATTGGTAATTGCCGATGATGGCTTCTGTGTATGGTCTCAAACATTCCAATAAGATGTTAGTGAGTATTTTATTTGCTATGCTCAGGAGCGTTATCCCGCGGTAGTTTTCGCATTCCAACTGGTTCCCCTTTTCATGCTATGGGACAAGTATTCCTACATTCCATTCTTCTAGCATAACGCCCTGCTTCCATACTTTCATTACCAGTATATGTAGTCTCTCACTCAAATTCTTCTCTCCTCTCTTTATTAGTTCTGCTGGTATTTCATCAATCCACGAGATTTGCTGTTCTTCAATTTTCCTATTGCTGCCGCTACTTCTTCGATGGATGGCTCCTCTTTTTCCCTCTCGTCATAGTCATCCCTGTCGCCTACAATTACCATTTTCAGATATGATTAAGTAAATTGTGAACAATTGCCGATCACTCTAAACCATAATTATATTCTTCCTTGAACGCACCAACAAGTCGTAACTTTCCCAAAAAGTTCTAATGAGAGATAACTCAAAATTGAACAGCATGAGCAGTGTTAATAGGGTCGCGCAACAATGAAAAACCCGTTAGAGAAAAATAGCATACCATGAAATTATTTCTATGAATGCCATAATATTGGATCATTGACAAATTTCATATAATATTCTATAATCGACTGGAACATTACACTAATTACTAGGAAATTTAGTTCAGCTTTTCTGCTGGAAATTATAATCATTCGGTTGTGTCATTTTGATGTTTGTTTCTATGACGACTGATGTGATTGTTTAGTTATTGTATTGGTCTTGTTTATTAAAAACAATTATTTGAACATAAATTTTCCAGGAAAACTGTCTGCATTCGATAATTTATAAGTGAATGAAGAAATTATAAAAAAGGCTGCAGAAGCCGAATTGACTCCAATTTTCACATCAGAGCACAAGAAAACTATACGAGAGCCAAGACATATTTTAGCAGTTCTTGGACTTATTGCCAAGTATTTGTAAATTCCAAACGCTGCAATATATACGGGTCACTCCTTTTGGAGAACATCCGCCACAATTATTTCAATAGATAGTGGTGCTGATATCACAACTTTTAAAAGGCACGCTGACTTGAAAAATAATTCAGTTGCTGAAGGTTACATTGTAGAATCGCGTGAAAATAAAAACAAAATTGCTTGAAGACTTGGATCTATCAATGAATGAATCAATCTTCTATGTCTGGTATCATGATATCTGGAAATACAACTTGTACAGTTCATGTTAATATTAATGAAAATTAATAATTTTTCACATTTATTTATTTCATTGTCATGACGATTTTGACACTAATTATGTATAATATTATGCACGATTTTTTTGTGTCGTGATTATAACATTATGATGCTAGTTGACTATGAAAAAACATAGCACCCATCCTTTGAAAATTCGATGGTTGATGAAGCATTAAAATATTGCATTCTATACAAGAAATGCTACAGGCTACCGGAAATTGCCAGACTTGTCTTGGCGTTGTCCAGTAATCTTTTTCACTTATCCTGGAGTCATGCATAGTTTACCAATTAAATCAATTATTATAATAATCAAATTGTTTATTCTGGGTGCCACTGGAGTGTCCTACACAAAATTTTCCTTGAACTATCAACTTTTGGTTTGCAACCTCCAATAAATTCAGACCCAGTGAAATAGTTTTTGTTGTCGTTCTTTCTTTTCATTTTTCACCCATAACCGCATAAAGAACATTCATACTCATACATAAATATATGTCAGTTTGACATTTTATATCTCATACACTTGATATCTTATCAGATATAGATCCAATCTGATATGATTGTTTTGGAAAATCCAGATTTCACATTTTTTTGAAATGAAGAAAAAAAAACATTGTGATGGACGCAAGTCAGTGCTCTATTTTTGTTGCAATTTGGGTTTTTGAATAATACCCAACCTGGTGCACCCTGTATGGTACATATGAGATATGTAGATGCCTCATTTATTTATTGCACCCTTCAAATCTGCTTCAAGTTTTCAAGAACAGAAGATTGGTTTCATTTACAGTATATGCGTGTGGAAATTCAATGAATCAATTGAGATTTGAATAGAATAATACATTTCAAACGACTTAAAACTAATGAAAAATTCATTCAAATAAGCTTACCACATAAGGATATTTTCCTAATGCTACTTTTTCTCCTCCTACTATTCTCTCTTCCAAGGATGGAGCAGCTACGTAATAATCAATATCAGTTAAATACGATAAAATTTCAATAAAATATTACCTGTCACTGCAGCTACAAGAGCTATTGCAAATAACACACTAATTAGTTTCATGTTTCACAATTTGTAATTAATCGCGATTTGATGGATACTTCCTTGAGTTCTCATATTTATATTCTAATCAAATATCACGTTGCGATAAGATGATCTGATAAATCTTAACAAAGATATTTTCTTTGTATATAATTTCAGATACATGTTGGAAAAATTCGTTCCAAATCAGATAAGCATAATTGTAAACAAGTTGACTATGTCAAACTCTTCCTGATAGAACATATAAATTTTTTTCAATCATGTTAGTGAATAAATACCAATAACATCTTTCACCCGATACGGGTGTAGTAGATACTAAACATGTTGATGGATTTATTTAGATGCTACAGCGCTTTATATGTACCAAAACATGATTGCAGTATCAAATACCAAGTCACTCTGAATATTGTTGACAATCATTTAAATGACAAAATGCTGATATTTGTGCCACTAGTTGGAGAGTATCAAGATAAACACTACTACCCCTAACCTTTCTATTCTCAGGAATGTTACTGGTTCAAATGTAGGATTGCAGCATATATAATTATACATGTGCCTTCATTGAGGAAAATTTCAACTTTTTGTTATTCATCCGGAAATGGCATGTTCCTAATATTTTGATCAACCTGTAAAAGTGTGCAACTCTTTTTCTTTTTTCGATAACTGTTTGCTCAAACAGAAAAAGAGAGGAATAGAGAAAGAAATAGACAAAAAAAGTATATACTCTTGACAGCTAAGATTCTAAAAATTATATAGATCATTAAAAAAAAATTGTTTCTTCCATCAAATGTACGTACCATACGACGAGACGAGACGAGACTTCGAAATTATCAAGAGGTAATAGTTTTATGCAACAAATGTGTAAACTTGGGCATTATGACGAGATTAAGGCTACATATTTCAGATCAATGATCACTGAATTTCAAAATAGTACATTCTACAATAAGTATTGGAATGGCCTGTATTCTGAACGAGCGAAAAGTTTGTAATCCGAGCCGAAAGCGAGGATTACGGTTCGCAAGTGTGGAATACGCCATTCCAAACATGTTGTAGAGGTAGACTATACTTTTTCTAATAAGGTTTTGGAAACTCACCAATATTTCAGAGAAAACTTAAAAAATCATTGAACGTCAAATCCAGATATGAATACTTGAATTGTTAGGAAGTAACCATGGTAGTAGCCAAACTAACAACTTCTGATTCGTCGAAATTAGTCTAAAGGCTTACAGAATCATTTTAAACGGCATACGGAATCATTCTGAACGATTTTTTGGAATGTCATTCGTTCCAACATAAAATATTTTCCAAATTTTAGCTCGCACATGTGTTTCACGTCACACGATATTTCTTCTACGATTTTCAATATGAATCCATATAAACTAAATTCAGATCACGAAAGTATTCATATGAATTGATGGTAGGTCTGAGATGCCTACATACTCAACTTTCGCAGTGTTTGCGATGTGTAAACCACCAAATTCGGAGGTGGATGAAAAAAAATCAAATTCTCCAATAAGGTTAATTTATTGACTGTGGATAACGAGCTATATATGTTCCAAATTTGTTGAAGAATGGTATTGATTTTCTCTTCCTGTGGCCTAGTCCAGCCTAATCTGATATGATTTTGAATGAAATTAGATGAGATATAGGAATATAATATGGGAGTCAATTTATGTAACATAATTCCAATATAAATCAATTTAAGCATGATCATATTTTCTTCCATTTTGTCGGTAATTTTTCATGGAATCAAATGTGCTAGTATTAGGATTCCACCTGCTGCAAAATCTTATCATATAAAATCTACTGCACCCACACAGTACTTCCCAACCATAAATTTCATGACTGGCTTCATCATTGTTTCATAGATTCAGAGTATCGCATCAATGAACTGCATATTTTAAAATGACAGTTGTTATTGTCAAAGTGACAGCTGTTATTGTCAAAGTGACGGTTATCATTTATCGTATTCGGCTTACAAAACTGTCAGCGGACAGGGCGGCCGAATAGCTACGAAACAAACCAAGAGCTTCAATTTTTACCAAGATTCACACGACGTCGGTAAATTTCGGTTCTCTTTTTGGTTAAAATCGGCAATATTCGTTTGTTCTACCCCGAGGCAGTTTTGTTGTAAGCCGAATACGATAATTGGTCAAGTGACGGATAGCAGTCAAATTCAAGTCCTCACATAGAATTTTATTTTTGAAAATGAAGAGTCCTTTTCTAGATTTTCGGGGTCTTTAATCTATTGGAACATGAAGTTGTGACATTTGATCACCGGAAGTATTGCTTGAAGATGGTAACGTGAATTCTACTGATTATTAATTCTATATATTCACCAAGCCTATCTTGCCGAGAGCTTTAAATTGATACCAAACTAGACATCATTTGAATAACTTGTGAAAAAGCATCCGACAATCGTTTAAATCTCCTATTTTATATTTCCACTAGAATTATTTTTGCCGGAACTTCATTTTAATACCAAACATGATAGTACCAAATAACCTACTGTATATGAAGTAAATATTCTGAAAGAGCGATAGAAAAAGTGATTGCCTCAATCGAAAACTTAACTTCCAGTTAACTGGGGCTATTTTGTAGCTCAGTCGATAAGTGTTTATCGATCATTATCTATTTCAGCCAATGAACATAGGTAACACTGACAGAAATTCTGAAAATTTGCTTGTTACAATTGTTCCTATTTGTCAAAAAACTTATCGATCGATGATAAGCTAATGATTGTGTTACAGAATACGGGTAATTATCTTAATTCAATTCCTATTGCTTTCGGAAGAAGTTTTTCGAGTTTGATTTTAAATAGTTATTCAAGTATTTAGGTCAGTATGTACAGTTTATCGATTGAGAATAATAGTTTGGAGCCCGAGCCTTGGTTCCAAATATCATTCGAAATCGGTATTGTACTTATTGACCGTGATGCTTACAAAATTTTTTGCACGATTGGAAGATCCAAAATATGGGTCCGAATTTCCGCTTTCAAATTAAATTACTATTGATGATTGTTTATTCGCTGTCAGCTGTCAAGTTTGACATTCTATTCAGAATATTCAATCACAAATGAAGATAAATGAATGAATATTTGTTTGCGAAAATTAACAATTTTTTACTTACCACCTTTGCCCATGGGCGGTAAGCCAGCATAATCATAGTAACCACAGTTTGCTGGTAAAATCAACATACCACATCAAATAGAGGGCCGGTAAACACATGAAAACGCCCAATTGTGCAAAAGTTTTACGTAATCATGATACGAGTTTTGACCTATTCTAAGGTATAAATTTCTGAAGCGGGACGAGATGAGACCGACATTGGTCTCGAGTCATGGTAACACTATATCAGTGTAACATAATACATGAAAAAACGCAAGGAAATATTATAATCTGCATGATATTCTGTCAGAATGAGAATCAATTTAGATTACCTTGAGATATCAATAAAACTGATGTCTCACAGAATACACTTTGACGGTGTTGATGGTAAATCTAACCTAAATTGCTCATATACAGAAATAAACATATCTCAGAGGGTACGCAAAGATATCAATGTATTGCCAAAATTCTAACACTTTTCCATTTTCGAATGAATAAGTGACATGGTAGGATCATTCCATTATAGTTATAAGTAGTGAAATAGTATATTCTACAACATGTATTGGAATGATCCCAACTCCATACGAGAGAAAGGTCTGTAATCCGAGCCTTTGACTCGGATTACGGTTCGCGATTGTGGAATACGCCATTCCAAAACATATTGTAGACTATACTTTCTCTATCAAGGTTTTGAAACTCATCAATATTCCAGAAGAAACTCTGAAAATTATGAAACGCCAAACGTAAAGGTATAGAATAGAATATCTGAATTGTTGAGACGTAACTATAGTTACCAAAATAACAGCTCGTGATTCGTCGAAGTGATTCTCTGGTCACAGAATATTATTCTTACACTAGGTGTGGAATGTCTCCTATTCCAATATAACTTTTGGTTATGGAATATGCAAATTCCGTAACAGTGTTGAAGAAAAGCAGTATTCTAATACAAAGACACTATGGCTAAATTCTTTAGTTTAATGAATCTATCAATAGAGCGTAATCCCATGCACAATTTACGAAATCTTACCTACTTCTTTAATTCCACCAATCACGTGGAGAATGCAGAAGAGAGATTATTAGAAAAAAGTAAAGTTTGTGAGGTATTGTTAAGGAATTGAATTTTGAATTAAAAATGGAATACGTATGTATTCAAACATTGATCTCAAACGTGATAAAACCTTAGTAATTTACAATAGTTAATTGAATAGTTTCATTTCAATTTCAAAAATCACGAGGATGAACAATTGAAGAACCTGATGCACAAAGACAAAAAGACCTCCAATTGATTGAAACTGAAATTTTCAGGTCGTGCAAATTTCAGTGAGTGTATCAATTGTACAAACAATATTAAAGTAGTGGCATGGCTTGTTGAAAAAGAAATCGAAAGTTGAAATTTGACATCCGATTTAAGTTTATCTCACATTTTCTTCTAGACCCCATTGCCTTCTATGCAGTCAGATCTTCTTCTCTCATGCGAAGGCAGAGTTTTGAGTGAAAAATTAGATAAAAGTTAATAAGCAGACTTACTACTGTAGTTGGAGTTCAGTATCTGAACCGAAATTTATCTATTTTGCCCAAAACTCGGGATTATTCAACATTCATGAATCATTTTATGTGCAATCTTGATAAACATTTTTCTATTTTCCATGTTGATATAGCGACATTCTTCGATTCTTATTTCAATGAAAGACAGGATATATTTCACAAATGAAACTTATATTATCAATAAAATTATCTGTCTTTTGTTATTGTCCTAAAATTCCTTATCATCTTCAAATCTGAAAGTTGTAAATTAAGAGTCATCTTTGCTATCAGTATTATCAATTGGGTGAATTATGACAGATTCATTGTGCTACCGGTTTGATAAAATCATAAACAATGTACTCAAAATTGATATCACACACTAAAAATCCTGACATATATTTATTATTTGAATTGAATGAAATAAATAAATAATAATCACACCTTCTACTCGATACGGGTGTGGCAGATATGTATAGTGCACTCAATATATTGATTGATATTTTCTGAGCCCTTACCAGACTTCAAATTACTCTTGGTTGTTTTGGAGAATACGCCAAAAATTATATTTGAATCCGGTGAAAATATCATTGACTTTCTATTTAGCGGTGAGATTCGAGCTAATGGCCTCCGGATTACAAAGTCAGCATATTCACATGCACTTAGATATGAATATCCATTAACTGTACAATAATAATTCGGAAATACTCAAATATACAGTTACACAATAAGTTGTCTTCCTAGGAAGTACAAGGGTACTATAACTAAGCAACATTAAGAAAACTGAATAATTGGGGTAGCAATTCAATTAATACGGGTGGCAAGTTCAATGGTATCCTTAACAACATGAACATGAAGTGGTTAGGTCGTTGTGACAATGACTGGTAGAGTCTTGTAGCTTGAGTCGTAATATCTCACCTCTTAGGTGGTAACCGATACCATTCGCATCGCTTTTATGAGTAAGGATATTGTCGGACACTTGATGAGCTGCAGTTCAACCATCTTGTCCTTCCACCATTATCTCCAGACTTTATTACCTCCCTGCAACTCCTATCCGGGTTGACCCTAGCTAGCTCGGTGGAGACGGCGTGCGATCTACTTTGAGTGATGGAGGATTTTGTATTTGTTGGGCGCCAGGCGATCTGGAAGCTCCTCGGGTCAGTCGATGGTTGATCGCCGGACCAAAGCGGAAGGGGGAAGGGAATAATCGGGGCGCTAATTGAAAAATGCGTGCTATCGCGTTGAGTGATTTTATTCACAATTCGGTCAGTTGTTACAACAATGGTGGGCTCGGAATTGCCAATCAAACTTTGGTAAGTGTAGGCCAAAGAATTAGGTAGGCCGCGCGAATGGCAAGCACAGTCTCCGCGAGAATCGCGCTTACAACAGGCAACCAAACAGTGGTATAATATGAACTAAGCGTGCACTGTAACCTACGCGACAGATGGGAATACCCACAGTGTTCGTAGTACGCTCGTGAAATAAAACTAGACTACCTAACTGCTCTCTAAAAGCTATAATGTCGCACGGTTCGGCGTAGAATGCGTCTATACCACCCGTGTGTGGCAATAACACAACGTAAGCAATACTGAATACACATGCAACTTAAATACCCGTTCGATTGGTATTACAAAAGGTTTCACCCAATGTAAGCAATATGTAATTAACGCAATAAATGAAATATTTGGTAAATTGGAGCATTAAACAAAATGAATGGTGCTTAGCTTTGCGCCGGAGCGGGAAATCGAGACGATGACGAGATCGCAAGATAGCGGCAAGTCGCTCCTCGAGAAGAACACAGATGTCGAGGATGACGTCACAGACACGGAGATGGGCGAAGACGGTTGGTGAATTTGAACGATGGCTCCAAGATGACGAGAACGATGAAAATGGTACAGGAACAAATGGGAGTAATGCAACGTAGACGAAAAACCCAACGAAAAGGGTACAAAACAAAAAGCCTGGAAGGAATACCAATTAGAGTCTGAAATGCGCTTCGTCCATGGCGGAATTAATTAATATGACTTTAATTTAATCAAGTTTCAATTTGTGATATGTTCAAAGTGTGATTTTAATGATTTTAATGTAGCAAATAAGTTTTAACGTAGAAAATAAATGACTGTAACTTGAATGATTCTTTTACCTTGAGGTGTTGATCGGCTTTTAGCTTGAAGAAATTCATCAAAATGAATCCGTAGAATCTCCGCTGAACTGAGTTAAAAAAAAAACGTCGAGAGTTTAAATCCACAAAAAGTGAGTAAAATTTCGGCCTGGTAAGCAGTTTGACACAAAAATTTCTTAATAAACTCCTGAACACTATCTGATATTTATTCTTCACTATCTAATTTGAAAGTGGCCATTAGAAAGTCCTTCACAAAGTTAAGTCTGTTTTCAAGTTAAGTATGGTTTTTCTAATTATTAGTTTAATAAGAAAAGAAGACGCATTTCAAACTCCAATTCTCATCCACCAAGAACACAGAGACGCTAAGAGGGTTGCAGACGAGACACAATAATACTGGTAGCAATAGTTTACGCTAGAGGGACATGGTGCATGAACAAAACGGATCTGACAGGTGAAGGTCACAGCTGATAGAAGGCGATGAATTAGGGCCAACAGGTAAGGAACAAATAAACAATTAGGAGAGATGATTGACATTAAATGATTTCAGGTGATGAAGATGAATGTGATGAAAATGAAATGTAACAACTTAAACGCTCCACATTCCACAATCCCAAGATAGTTTGCAAAAGTATTGCCTTCACTGTAGGATAGATTACCACAACAACATAATGATAATTGTATTTCAAGCATGCTTATAAGATGCCATGCGATCATACTAGCAGGGTGCTGTCCAATATGTTACTGGAACAAAAAAAAAAAATTACATCGACGATACTTCGGTATAGGCAACTGAAGGCTCATATTGTACATATCGATTTTCACGCAAGCCTAATAATAAATTTTCAATATTTTTTTCCGGAAACGTGTATTTTGATTTCTTTTATTCTAGTATTGTCTCAAAGATATCGATATAATAATCTAAATGTTCATTTTATTGATATCTCTATAAACTTGTATAACATTCTTTGATTCATAAAATATGAAGATATTTCTGCAACTAATACGATGTTAGACCTTTCTCCATAACACGATAATGATAACTTTCTCACATTCGGGTCTGTGTTCAATCTGACGAGTTCAACAAATAACTTTATAGGTACTAGAGTGAATGAGTTTTCACGCAATTTAACACTCAAATAAAGAAATAACCAAAGTAAACAAGAAAAATCGAGAGTTCTAAAAGTAGGAGAACATAAATCAAATGAAGTTTCTCCAAGAAAAACAAAAACAGAAGCGTGGACGAGTAAAATTACTTTGACGGCTCTAATGAATTATACATTTAAAGATTAGGTTTGAAGTGGAAAGTTTATAAGATCATCTGACATCTGATGTCATATTTATGAAGTCGTCGTTTTATTTCTAATATTAACAGAGAATGTATTCTCCTTCTCTTCCATATAGTATGTTTACACCATAATTAAGTTTTATTCATCAGAATGAGAGCTACAATTCTAATCAATAGTGTAAGATCAAACCAGGAAATTGAGATATTTTAGAGTTTGAATATAGAGTCACTATTGGAAAATTCAAGGTATCACGACGATAATATCCGGAGGAAAATAAATACTGAAGTTGCCACATCATGGTTAAATGAGTTTATTGATACCAGATCCTGAGTTTGATCTTGTTTCTGGTGCCAAAGCAGACGTTCAAAATATAGTTCCCATTTGGTATATTCATTTTGCTTTATTCTTATTTTAAATCTGTGAGTTTCTTTTCTTTTTGTTACGCGTTTGTGCTTATTCAAATGATAGAAACAAGCCTAGAAAAGGGAAACTGAAATCGCTTGGTTCACTATTTGATTATAAAATGTTGTAGATATAGTCCACAGTACACCGCCTCTTTTTTAGAATGAATAATATCAAGCTTAAACTTCACGAGTAGCTTTGTTTTGACAAGACGTCCAACTTTTTACTTCATTAAAATTTTAGATAATGGGAGATAAAATTGTGGGTTGACAAGGAACATGTCAATATGGTGATTGTCGAAATTTTATTACTAACAGGCTGTTTCTCAATTCAATCTTGAGATATTTCAACATAGAACCAGCAAAAATGTTTGTCCTACGGAACAGGCGGTTTGGATTAAAGCGTCCCCCTCTTCGAGCTTGTCCAAATAACAACGGAATTAAATTTATCAATAACCGGCTGATTTTGATAATATGAATTATTGAATATATGCACAATTCAGGGCTACGATGTTCTACAAATAAAATGGAAGAATTTCTTTGTCCTACGCTAGGATTTTGTCTATCAAATGGTGAACTGTATCTTCATTTAGATAAACAAGACTTTTCTCACCTCTTATTCCAGTAAATTGCATTTTATCAACTCCTGGGATAAACTTGGCACCTTTGCCAACATCTTGTTGAATTGAAGGTGTTCGCCATTAATGATGGATGCTGCCCTTTTCTTGTCGAAGTCCCCTGATGCAAACTTCAACAAGCTTGCGTCACTGAAACTCCTCCAAAGTGTTCTGTCTATTGGAAACCTAGAAATTATTCTTAGTAGTGGCCCGGTTGAGATCCTCGAAAGTGTTTCAATGCAAATCTAGTCTATTGTTGCCGATGCCAGGGCCGGATTTAAGCATGGGCATTAATGGGCAATCGCCCAGGGCGGCAGATATTTGGAGGCGGCAAATTTTCAGAGAAATATTTGAAATTGCTTGGAAACTTCAAATTTTGTTTCAAGGAAACCTAGAAATTATTCTTGGTAGTGGCCCGGTTGAGATCGACGAAAGTGTTTCAATGCAAATCTAGTCTATTGTTGCCGATGCCAGGGCCGGATTTAAGCATGGGCATTAATGGGCAATTGCCTAGGACGGCAGATATTTTGAGGCGGCAAATTTTTAGGAAAATATTTGAAATTGCTTGAAAACCTCGAATTTTGTTTCAAGGATATCAAATTGAACAGCAAAAGCTGGATCAAATAGTTGCCCTAATTTTCTAAAATCTTGAATATAGGCAATAAGTGCACAGTTCACATTAACAGCCATCTGGACTATATTTGGTGAACACTTGTAAGGGATGAGAACTAAGCCTTGCATCTAATTTCTACGAAAGACCTTTTGCTTGCACATTTTTTTTTTAAAGTGAATCATTATTCACTGATAGATGTTCTAAGCTATGGAGGCTGTCAAAATATTACTTTGAGGTACTAAACCAACGCTACGCCCAAATCATTTGTTTAGGTTTCAAGTGAACTGAACAGTTTTTCTCTGTTATTATCTGTTCGTGTAACTTTTGAAAGAACAGTGTTCATTGATTGAAAAAAGGAAATTAATGACGTATTAAAATGAACTGAATCAGAAAAAATGAAGCGGCGCTGCAAACAAAAAAAAAAAACGATCGAAAAATAACAAAAAGAACAGAAAGTGTTGCAGACAACTCGAAAATTTGATTTGTAATTTTGTTAAAATTTAAATCCACGATCATTGTGTGTATATCCATTCAATTCATTTAAAAATAAAAGTCTTCGAATGATAACCTTGTTTTATGTATTTTGAGATCCACAAATTTTAAATATTTCTTGTAATAAATTCAGGAATTTGTGAATCCCTTTTTGATTTATTATGAATTTAAATCTCCCAAATGGGGCCAATTACATATTATTTATATATAAAGAAATATTCAATGATGTATACTTCAAATTGGGAATGAAATAAGGTAGATGAACTTCATTATACTTTTAGTATGAATATATGTAATACTATAATGATTGATGATTCAATCATTATACCTGACGGATTAAAGTTTCACAATTTTGCCGTGACGATCAATACTTATTTGTGTTTGGTTGGATTTTGGATTTAGATTTGGAAATGTATGTTGCAATTCTGAGCAAACCTATGAAGATTCATGAGTTTGTAAATTATAGACAACATCGCATTTTATCTGTCATTCTTATAAACAAATTTGTATTATTCTATGAAAATCGATGCGTAATTACCAATTTCTAATGAATTTATAGATATAGAACTTATTTCATATGAAAATATATATATATATATATATATATATATATATATATATATATATATATATATATATATATATATATATATATATATATATATATATATATATATATATATATATATATATATATATATATATATATATATATATATATATATATATATATATATCATAGTTTTGTGAAAAATTTCATAGTGCGCCTATGGTTCAAACTGAATGTTTCTCATTTGTTGGATGAATGACAGCTGTCGATTGAAAGGAGTATTTTGCAACTTTTAGCCATCGTAGTTTTGTCAATCATTCATTTGAAACTAAAAGAATATTAGTATTTTGGCAATACATTGATATTCGCTCACCTCGATAATTCTATTTTTGCATGTTGGAAGAAAGACTTAATTTGTCTCTGTAATCAACAATTTGGTCTTTTGGTCATGTTTATATGCTATTGTTGAGAAATTTTATCTTCATTTAGGGATTTCGCGTATATTTTCAGATAGTTCATTTCTTAAACATGAGATTGTCTGCACAAGTTCATTGCACTTGAATCAGCTGATTTGAATTGTCTGAAACTGTCAGGAGTGTTGGACTGTGCTGCCATCTACGAGCAGTTCAAGAAATAGTTGCTGTTCTCAACTTACTTTATCAGAAACTGATCATAAACATAAAGAGAAAATCATTCAACGATATATTTGAAGAAAACGGTGAAATATTGGATGGAATGCAATTCTAAACTCATCATTTCACTCAATAATTCAATAGGCATATTGCTACATGGAACTTTAAGGATTCTATTCTTGAAGAACAGAAAATATAACCTATAAATGTATCAAACTGAATTTGATAATTGATTTTAAATATTTTCTGAAATATGTGATATCATATTTTATTTATTCAGCAGATCAAATCATAGGAAATACCTCATTGGAACGACCTGAATGTGAAGTTTGTGATAATATGACAAAAAATAATACACATCAGGTGCATCATTTATAAATTAATGTATTCCATTAATTTCATCTGCTGTTTTACGTTTCAGATAAACGTTGAGTTCTAAATATCCCATGGTATTCTCATTATAATGTATAAGTGCATGATAATTTGACAGTATAACCACAATAATTCAATTTTCAGTGAAAAATGACAATTCGGAAATCGTTCCAAATAAATTCGCTGAGTTAGTCCTATACTGCTCGTGAAATCGTAGACAGAATTAATAATTAATAATCGGTTTCATTCCAGAATCCATTTGAAGGAATTAATAACTTACATATGTCAAAATCAATTATTGTTCTATTGCAACTGCTACTGGATCCGATAACTATGCACCTAAACGACTCGTTAATTCAAAGGGGATAGAAAATGCTTGAAAAAGATGAGAATTCGGGAAAAAGTAACTAAGAAAAATTGTTATGCTTGACGAAAACTATCACCAGTTAAAATTATTTCTGTTACACCCTGTATATATATATATATATATATATATATATATATATATATATATATATATATATATATATATATATAAATATATACATATATATATATATATATATATATATATATATATATATATATATATATATATATATATATATATATATATATATATATATATATATATATAATATATTTCTAAATACAATACAAAGCCTTTCTCATTGTATTTGTATTCGTACATTTGTCTGGCTGTGGAACTGTGCTTAGCTCACTCGCTTGGTCTTACAATAATCGATGAACAGGTAGCCTCTACGTCACATTTCAAAGTACCGCCTACAACTAATCCCTCTTGCACCCGACCGGCCCCTAAAAGAAACAGTCGGTGACTGAGACTTCCTCTTAAAGAAAAACAAATTGATGAAAAATGCGTTGATAACACAAATACAAATAATTCTGAAGATCAGAGTAGGTACTTAAGTTTTTCTCAATATTTTATTTGTGTAAAATTATAATTTTCAATCAGCTCAAACTATCGATCTACTATTTCACCTCTGATTCCAATGAAACTTGATGAAAAGATGTGTTTTAGCATTACATTGAGTGTGAGATGACGATGCTAGGGATTCACTAGTGAAATATAATTTTGTCCGTAGCACTGAAACAGTAGGTTTGTTCCTACAGCAGTACAAAACTGTCCGGAGTCTGCGCAGTTTGATTTTAGGTGTTCCAACAGCAGTCGTGACAAATCCCTGACTAAAAAGTTTTCTGTTCCAACAGTCCATGAACCAGTTTGCTGATAGTCAGAAAAGTTCCCTGACTATCCACAAATTCTAAATCCCCGCATGCGCATTGTGAGGTTGTTGGCTGTTATCGACTTTATAAAGAAAAATTTTGAAATTTTCACAAACCTATTAAATATGAGTGATAGTGAATTTAGTAGTGTTTACGAAAATACTTCGTCTTTATTAAGTGAATCTGACGATGATAATTTTGGAGAACTTTTACAAGAAAGAATAGGACCTAAAAAGCAGAATTACTTGAAATTAATTGAAAATTATAATGATGTGGAGTTCATTGAGCACTTTAGAATGAGTAAAAATGTAATTGGATCTGTTTTGATTCTTCTGACTGTTGAACATGTGTTCCAACAAATAATCACTGACTAGTTTGAAATCAGTCATAGCTCGCGCATGCGTGCAAAAACTTAGTATGGGACTGTCAGTACCTAGTCAGGGATTGTCTGTAGGAACAAACCTAGTGTTTTTGTTTCCAATTGCACACAATTAACGGAAGGGCTCCATCCGTTTTGACCAAGCTCGACGTGAAATCTTGAATGACGATGATGACAGAACTTATCCATCACGGTGATTAGTGCACCTATTGTTAATATCCTAGATTCAAGACTCCCCTTCAAGCTTGGTCAGAGCGGGCGAAGCTCGTCCGATAATTGGTTGCGTACTATCGCTAGCTTAAATCAAGAATCAAAATTTCAATTCACTAGGGAGTAGCTAATATCAACCGAGTCTGACCGCTAATATTCATTATTTTTTCCATATTTGTAATGCTAAAACAAGTCTTTTCCTTCAAGTTTCATCGAAATCGGAGGTGAAGTAGTATATCGACAGTTTGATTTTCAATCGATGTATTTTTCACTAGTTAGGTATTATTTTTACAATTTACAACCTAGCACACAGATATTGATGTGAAAAATAAACAATGAGCAAATTCGATTACATCGGTCTTTGCCAAAATAAAATTGGGACTCAAATGAGAATGGCGAGTTGGGAGCGGCAGGTTCACTACTGCCCAGGGGCGGCAATAAAGTTAAATCAGGCCCTAGCCGCTGCTTTCTGTTTTCTATGGAACTACACTATCGGTGCCAACCACGGTGAATTGGAAAGATTTATAGTCCCTGCGCTTCTATAATTTTCTCCAGATTTTTATCTTTCTCACTGACATTTGACTGCACGGGACTCAATACGTAGCTTCACTGTAATAAAATTCTTTTTAACTCCATGAATACAAGCTAACTTGCTATTTCCTCAGTGATATCTGGTAACTTTTTGTGTGAACATAATTCTTCAGCATTCTCGTATATTTGATTTTGAATTGATTTAGAAAGAATAGTGAGAGTTTCCATGTGAAAAAAATTATATAGTAGATAGAAGTAAAGTGAGAGTTAAAAAATTATCATGTCAATACAACTAGATTTGGTGGTTATTGCTTTTCTATCATGAAAAATGTGAACAATCAGTGAGAGACTGGCACATTATAATATGAGGCAAAACGCGTGATCTATTTCAAGATAGTGGAATGATAACTGATATCTAATCGATTTATCACGTCTAATCTTTCTAAACAAAAATAGGATTAATTGGTTCAAGTGTCAAAGCGCGAGTTTACAGAATTAAATGAAGATTCATTAGTTAATTATCAGAAGCTCCCAAAGTAAGTCATTTTTTTCACGTTCTATTTCAGGTCAAGGCTCGAATTAGTAAAATCATGACGAATTTATTCATGCTACCTACTTATTGTTGAGAAAAAGCGATTATACAATAAATATCTTCTTTCCCAGTCGAAGACAGCATTTTTAGATTTCAGATGGAGTAATTCAGGATTTTTTTTTGTTTCAGATCAACAATGAAGCTTACTTGGTTTTTGTGTGTCGGGACTTTTGCCCTTGCACTATCAACAGTCACCTCGCTGAAAGTAGGTGTGGCCATATCAGATGTAACAGGACCAGCAGCAGGAGTCACTTTCGTAAGTTTTTTGAAAAATTATATACAATATATATTCAAAACTCAAACTGAAGTCAAACCTTGATACAATGATATTTCTAGCTGTAACCAAACCTAAATCTTATGTAATAATACAGGTGCAGGGTTAGTATGAATAGTCTAGATTGAGTAAAACGAATAGTCGTATAAAAAACTCATATGGTTCCATATCTTTTTTTCAAAAAACTGCAGCAATATTCATGTATTGCGTAGACTTACAGGTCTCACCTGACCGCAGGTTACTACTCTCAATCTTTTTTTTTCCAATTATGACGTAGCTATTAGAGAAAACTTTTTAATTCGTTGAAATTGACAAGATAACCTTAAACTATGGCGCCGATAATCTTGCGAATCAGGTTTTGATGTATCAATTACGGTATCCCTTTTACCGAGGGTGCATTGAAGAAATGCGTGAAACTAGCTTCAGGCCATATTAAACATGTTGAAAAATATGTCGCTGACAATATTAACAACAAAATTATTGCGAAGTGCATCCGGCAAACTCATACCACTAAGACACTTTACAAATTAGAGATAGAGGTAAATTAATGAATCCCAAATCAATGATAATTTTTTCGAATTTCACAATTGAATTACAAACATATTTGTTATATAGATTGATAATGAAAGACAGATAGTACTCTATTTTTCACTTTGATCCACTTCACTTGGTTTTTGGTGTTATAACTCTGTACAGAAAATCTATAATACTATGTAACTTGAATCATCCTTAACACAACAATCTGAATCACAACAAGTGTCTTTCCATGTTTTATATGCAATTATTTCCACTTTCAAACTACAATGCCCAATGACGTATTCTGAAAAATGAAGTTTAAAATTTACAATGGTGTTCACCATAAGCGCTTGCATCGATATTTGTTCAAATTCCATCCCCTTGCACATAGCCTATAGGAGCGAATTCACTGTTTTGTGTCTCCATGATTAGAATCAAGTATATCATGAATGTCAGTTATTTCCGTATCTATTAAATCAAATGTGTAATTAATATATCTTTTAACGGAAAAGAAAAAGAAAGCGAAATGTTTCACTGAAGGTCTTATCTGATAGCCGGACTTAACACTATCATCTCAGATCGCGTAGCAGTTCATGATTATAATCCAAGCAAGTCGTAGTTTGGACTGGAATATCAGATATATTGTTCTATAAAATTGTAAATGGTATGTGGATATAAAATCTAAAAGCAATAACAATCCACCGAATTAGAGCTGAAGTGCCATACTATAAAAAGATTTATTGCAGTGATCGTAATCTCTATATAGTTATTGACAGAATACAATCTGCCATGTCAATCTTAACTGATTTTGTTATCTGTACTCATTTTAAAATTCAAGATTAGTGACAAATTCTGAAAAGCCATTCCAATTGATATGGCGCTCTATTCGGCTTAAAGTTACTTCTGTATTTGTAGTTGTATCAACATGAATATCTGAAGAGCAAGGTCATGTGATAATAGAGGAGATCTGATTCCTTCAATACCCTCTTTATCATCTGTATCACAAGCAACTAGATAAAGGAAATGATACAAACTAATTTTTAATTTCATGCCTCGATTTATAATAGCATGTTCAAATCTTATGTTACCTATAGCATCTTTGTTGAACTATCAAATTTCTCCTACGTTGCAAGTTTTACACATTCTTGTGCGATAAAATGCTAAGCTTCATTCAGTAATAACTCATTTATCTGGTATATTTGATCTAATTCACGCTTTTAATTCTAAAGAATAGTTTGGTTGGTGTATTTGATATAGTTTTATTTCCCGAATAGTACAGGATCTGTTAAAGATGTCGACATGCACCGATCTTGTTACCTAAAAAATTCAATGTGAGCATAGGGTTGCCTACCTTTTTTCTGTACCACTTTAGACTCACCTATTTAAACCTGACAACTATTATAGCTTTGAATAGAAAAAGATGAACAACCCTATGTTTGCACATTCTATAGGCTTTATACTAGTGTTTAATTTGTTTTGTTACAAGATCGGTGAAGATATGGAAGAAAAATATTGATTGAATTTTTAATTTAAAATAGCTTTGAACAAATTTTTTCAGGCAACTCATCAACGTTACTTTTGTCAACGTATCCTATATCATAAAAAAAATTTCATTCGGTTACTTAATCGGTGCATGTCGACACCTACAACGGACCTCAGATTAAAATCAAGATCATGAAAGTATCATCATCAAATTTGTGTTGCCCACTATTCCAACCTATGCTTGGAATAATTTTTAATCCCTTCTATACTCTTGGAGACAGATCAACAATTCCTTATTAACTCAAAGAAAATCGTTAGAATCTATATGAGTTTCTCTTTTTAATAACAATATTATGGAAACTTATCTACATGATAGGAAAAATTTAGGGCTGCAGATATTTGGAGGCAATTATTGTTCATATAATTTGTGTGGAGACTTCAGGATCATCCAGACGTCCTGCCAGTATCTAATTCTGTCCTACTTTTCCATAAATTAACACCATGTCCACTGATTCACTGTTACTGTTTTAACAAAAACCACACTACACTGCTATTCATTGTGAAATTAGAGCACTGCACCAGCAAAGATAAATGATAATTAACAGCAATGTGAACTTATCAAATTGAATTAAATTATCAATTACACAATTATTTAATATTTCTCAGTATTAGATTTCATGTGACAGATTATTTCCATAGTGACAAGGATAATAAAAAATGAAAGAATCATCTAGATGATGAAAGCGCATTTTTAACAGCTCATGAATGCTTGTTACTTCAGAGATTCCGCAAATTACCATCTCTCACAATTACTGGGCTTGAAATCAAGCAGTTTGGGCAAATTTACGAAACAGCAGCTTCCATTTAGTACTAGTTTCAAGTTGACAGTTTGATAGATACATAATTTATGCATGTACAAGCTCAAAAATACCTTTTACTCTTCATTGTTCAGTTATTGACTGACGAGAGGTCAAGTGCTTTACCTTAAAATGATAATTTGATCTTTATCAGACCTATATAAAAAAAAAACCAAAACTAACCAAATTTTCAACCAATAATAATGATTCATTCTAATAAGCTTCAAATTCGCGTCAAACAAGTCATTGAATGAGTACCGGACAGATTTGACAACTGTACATAATAATAGTGACGCCCCCGGCTAAAGTTGTAACTAAATTTTTATCTACTTCTATAAATTTTAGTTGCCATATCCCTAATGTCATATATATCCATGAACATTGTTTCACTTATAACAAGTAATTGAATAATTTAATCTTCCACAATCACTGAGCTTGAATTAAAGCAATTTGTGCAAACCTACGAAACAGTAGCTTTTATTTAGTACCAGTTTCAAGTCTGTAAATAGTATAGTTGCTGAGAACACAGCGTCACGCCAGCCAGCCAGCCAGCCAGCCAGCCAGCCGGCCAGCCAGACAGCCAAAGTGAATATAATAGCGCTTTTTTCGAAAAAAATATCTATAGAGACCTTTGGCAAAAAAACTGTTTGCTTGAAATACAATACAGTTTGATGAATATGTTTCATTTGATAGAAAGTTCTGTATAAATTAATAGAAACACAATGTTCCAACAGCAATGTTCTGCCTTTAAGAAGTGTAAAAATATATAATAAATAAATGAAAATTGTCCAGACAATAAAGATACAAAAGGTAACTAGATAACTATAAAATATTAACTCCTAGGATCGTAGAGCTCTGCTTGTGATTTAGCTTATAATTCAATGTCCTCAGGTCTTCAGGAGATAAAAATGAAGATCTGAATAAGAAAATTGTCAACTCCTTGTGGTTCTAGGTCAATCTGGCTCTTTTGGTTTAGCACATAACTGAGCTATTCACAGATCTTCAGGAGGTGGTGTTGGAGTAACTCTTGCAAATAGATTCATAGATAGAAATAACTTGAAATCATGAACAAATGACTGGTAACCACGATCGATTGGGATCATAACCAGTATTCAAACTCAAATTATTAGGTGATTTTTTCATTTCTAATGCCTCTCTTATCAGCCTCTTGAACCAAATATTATTCTCTTTAACCAGAAGCTTTTTATTCTTGAAGTCAATGCCATGTAATTCTTGAACAGCATGCTCAGCCATCGCAGACTTTTCTGGCTGGTTCAATCTTCTATGACGAGAATGCTCTTTCAATATTGTTTCCACATCAGTAGAGAATCTTTCTACAACTTTATCAATAAGATTTCTAATTTCCAAATTGGAAGCGTAAGATGTTTTTATGTCATATTTATGTGAAAGTCCTCCAATTTTATCCGTTATATTAGTTACGTGAGGCAACGTAACAAATGTTTTCCCTGATATTTGGATTTTGAACAGGAGGCTGTCTAGGTGCTCTCTTGATTTGAGTTTTATTATAACCATTCTTCAAGAAAACATCATCTGAAAATTTAATTTCATCAGACAGTTAACTTGGATGACATAAAGAAGAGGCTCTCTGATATAAAGTTTGAATAGTGCAAAATTTTTGAGCATCAGGATGATGATTTGAGGACTCATGTGAATATTGATTTGTATGAATCGGCTTGCTATATACTGAATGGATGAGTTTACCATCATCTTGTTTCTCCAGGTGAACGTCCAAAAAAGGAAGACTGTTATTTTCTTCAACCTCAATACTGAATTTAATGTTTTTATGTTGCATGTTCAGATGATTCAGAAATACATTCAATTCATCTTTACCATGAAGCGAAACAGCAAAAACATTCAAGTAAACTGTCTGATGGAATCAAATTTTCAGATGATGTTCTCTTGAAGAATGGTCATAATAAAACACAAATCAAGAGAGCACTTAGACAGAAGAACTCTATGCCTCCTGTTCAAGATCCAAATAATAAAAAAATATTTGTTACGTTGCCTTACGTAGCTAATATAACAGATAAAATTGGAAGACTTTTACATAAATATGACATAAAAACATCTTACGCTTCCAATTTGAAAATTTGAAATCTTATTGATAATGTTAGACAGATTTCCTTTACAGTATTAAGGTATATACAAGATTCCCTGCCAATGTAGCAAAGTATATATTCGACAAACCAAGGGGACTATGGAAACAAGATTGAAAGAGCATTCTCGTCATATAAGATTGAACCAGCCAGAAAAATCAGGTTGAAGAGAACAATAATTGATTCAAGAGGCTGATAAGAGAAGCAACAGGAAAAAAAATCACCTAATAATTTGAATTTGAATACTGGTTAAGGACTCAATCGATCGTGGTTACAAGTCATTTGTTCATAATTTCAAGTTATTTCTATCTATGAATCTACTTGCAAGAATTACTTAAGCACCACCTCCTGAAGATCTGTTGATGGTTCAGTTATGTGCCAAGCCAAAAAGAGTAGAGCCAGATTGACTTAGAACCACAAAGAGTCGACAATTCCCCTACTTGGACTTTCATTTTTATCTCCTGAAGACCTGTGGACATTGAATTATAAGCTGAACCACAAGCAGAGCTCTACAATCCTAGGAGTTAATATTTTATAGTTATCTAGTCACCTTTTGTATTTTTGTTGTTTGACAATTTTTGTTTATTTATTCATTATGAGTACGATCCACTTGATGACCGCAACGCTCTCGCCCACGACCGCGGTTTTTCCTGTTCCACTAACTTATGGTCGATGTGGCTAGTGCTTCAAGTGGAACGATGCGAGTTTCTGTTAAATGTCAAATAAACTGACAATTTGCGGTTAGAATCGAAAAGTAAATCATTAATAAGAATAAAATAACCTGTAGCAAGATGGATATACAAATGGAATGAATTCAACATGCCTGTGTGAATTAATCGTTCTTAATTAATATGATAATAAGTGACCATGAAATCATCTGTCATATGACAAATGAAAAATCTTTTATCAATTGACATAACTTGGTAGCGAAAGTACAAATTGGAAAAGCATCTTCTCATTTAATCTGAACTTTTTGGCGATTTCTGCAAAAATGAACGCAACGACCGCTTCGATTCACCTTTCGATCACGAGCGTTGGGAGCTTGAAGTGGTCGAGATCAATGGCGTCATCTATGAAGTATTTATCATGAACGCCAAGACCGCGATCGTCTTGTGGAACGATTATTGAGGCGACATGAGCGTTGCGGTAGTCTAGTGGAACGTACCCTATATATTTATTTATACACTTCAAAAAGGCAGCACATTGCTGTTGAAACGTTGTGTTTATATCAATTTATACAGAATTTTATACCAAATAGAATATATTTATTGAAAAATAAGTTTTTCCTCCATTACAATAAAGTTTTTTGCGAATTTTTGGAAAAAAAATTTTGTTTCGTGATTAGCTCGTCGTACAGCATATACCCTTTAATTTTTTGTCCTAAGTTGTGAAACACCCTGCCCATGAAGTAAAAGGACTGTATTCACCAGAGTCGCCATTTTTTACAACTCCTGGAATGTCTGTCAACTGCATTCTAGCTCTTAATTGAGTGAAGAAGGATTTGCAAACCTGATTATAAGAATTAAAGAAGAAAGGAACTTCAAATTAATTCAAAGCTTGAGGAGTAGTAGTTCGTAATACAAATTTCAAAAGCAAAAATAATGGAATTACTGATATATAATGCTAGATACACATTTTCATGAGTACGAATATGCTAGTTTTGTAGTTTGAAGATCGTGAGAGTCGAATTTCACGGACGTACAAGAAGTCAGTAAGATTTTCATTGAATTATAATACACTCTTTGGCATACTCTGCACAAAAACTGAGAGTACCCGTGGTTTAACGACTGGCATCTGCATCCCATGGCTTAGGGAATATCAATGTATCGAACAATGTGCACAGTTTCACTAATTCATTTTACAATTTTTGATTAGTAAAGTTTGTTTGACAAAGGTATGTTATTCTTGACAACATGTTGAATCTCATCAATTTATTATATATTCTCAAATCGTAGTAAATATATCATGTCATTTTGAACAAGTGTAGAAATTTTCAATAAATACATGCCATATTTTCATCATGAAGTAAGAATAGTTTTAAGTGGAAATTGGGCAAAATCTACAACTGATTTTCAAGTACCGAACAAGTCCATTCGATTCTGAAATTGATATATCACACGGGACGTTACTTTGGTAGAAAAAAAAAACTCAACAATGGTACTAAACTGATAAACAGTATTTTCAAAACGCAGGAAAAATGTAAAAGTTAAGCCCGGCGCACACGAGGCAATATTTCAAGCAATTTTGTTCGCTTAAAACCGCGCTGGCTGCCACGCTTGCTTCGATGCTCAAAACTTGTTTCGTTGCTTGGTGCTGCACTTGCCTTCCGACTTGTTAACGAGATAAATCCGGTGCTATCTTTTGCACTTGCTTCGCTGCTGGCTGCTATTCATAGCGAAACAGAACGGGTATCGGAGTCACGTGACTACATCAACATCAGCTTTATGTCGCATTCATCACGCCACACTGACATATTTTGTGAGATTTTAAGAAATAGTTGATTTGAAAGCATGCATATTCGGTTATTTATAATTAATCATTTGATCTTGACGATTTCATGCAATCAACTAGACGACGTAGGAAGCTCAATCAAAAAATGAAAACAATTCATTGTAAAGAATAGATGCATTGTAAATATATTTCAAACATTAACAATCAAAGTAAGATGAAAAGGATAAAATGAGAAAAATTTTCCTGCATTTTATATAAAATACTAAGTGATAATAATGATAATCTAAGTTGTACGTGAGCAATTTGAATGAAATCCTAGACTACTTGAAGTGGTAAGTCAATGTGATGGCGGTCCTAATTTGTAAAATCTGACCATTCAATTAATTACTGGTATCACTTACAATTGTGAAACAAAAAGATATTCAACGTCAAAATTTTGAGGTCAGGAAATGTATTTTCATCTTTGAACTATAGTTGTTACTAAAAAATAGTCCATACCAAGAGTAGTCATCTTTTGCGTACATAAGATCTACTTTTCATCTTAAAAATATGTCGCAGTCGACTTGAAACTTTGGTTTTCACCACTTGAACTTTACCACTTATACTTTTGGCCACTTAAATGATATATTTCAGTTTCCTGAGTGTGGTTCGTCCAGCATGTTAAGAACAGTGCGGCTTTGAAACCCTTTCAGCAGCCACTCTCTTGAACATGGTATTCTCTATTTTTTTATTTCTGCCAGCATTCTAATTAATTCGCAATCTGAAACTGCTCTTCTTCGACAATTATTTTCGGCAACATTCATATTTGTAATAAGCAAGTCCTCATTCTAGAGTCCCTATAAGTGGCGCAGTTTGCTTCATGTGCTGCGAAAACTAGTGTCACACCGAGCGAAGCTCAAAGCGGCCTAAAGCGCAAGAAAACTTGCTACAAATTAAGTGAACAAAATTGCTTGGAAAATTTCCTCGTGTGCGATGGGCTCTAGTCGCCATTTTTCTGTAACTAACTCCAGGAGTATCCGTCAGCTGCATCCTAGCTACTAATTGAGTGGAGAACGATTTGCAATTCTAATTATGAGAATAGAGGAGTTTTAAATTAATTTAAAACATAAGAAGAAGTGGTTTTCAACATAAATTTCACAAGCAACAATAATAGAAATCTCTGATATTTAATGTTGCATACATATTTATAAGTCGAATATGCTGGCTTCACGAACAAAGATGCCAGGTAACATAAGATCTAACCATTCTTTCGTGAAACCAGGCAATTGTGTCTGCCATATCTATATCAGGTGAAAGGTGTGATGGATATTTATTTATTTATGTTTCTAATTTGAAGATTTTGATTATGTTGTTTTGAACTGTATGTATTGCCAAAAATTGAGTAAAGATCACCAGATTGAATTAAATATTACTTAGGAAAATTCAGCCTTCTTGTCATTTCTTGATGGTTCGAGATTTTGAATGTTCATGTCTTAGACCCTACTGAACCCAAAAAAACTCAATTCAAAAAAAGTCGGTCTGTCCGTGTATTGGTCTGGAAGCACGATGACTTGTGAACGCATACGAATTTTTTTAGCTGCAATATTTATTCATAATTAACGTAACTTTCCAGCTGTTCTTATTATGCATAACCCCTCCAGCGTGAGACTTTCGACAGCATCTCAGGCTTGAGCTGTTTCGGATAACACTAAGTCTCTGTTGATCGAAGCTTATGGATAAACGAGGTTTCTCAGTATCTAAGAGCTTCAACACTGAAAAAGCTTTAAATTAAAATTGATCACTCTGTATTCCGATTATTCATGAAGTCTTTTTTTATTGTAGATGGGATATGCAAAAGCAGATCAAAAAGGCTCAGGAATTCACTTGAGGCAGTTCGCTAGAGCGTATATTCTAGATGACGGCAACCAGCGAGTCGTTTATGTGTCTGTGGATGTCGGCATGATGGGGCATGGCGTTCGGATGGAGGTAAGAATATTTGAATAGATCCAAACTTTAGGGAGAAAATTCAAGCTTCAAGTATTCTATATTGTGAAATATAAGAATATTTGGCAAGTGTGAACAATATGGAGGTGCTATACATGTAAAAAATGTCATAAAGACTTGGATGAAAATGAAATTCAAGAACTTCTGAAAAAGTGTACCTACCTATAGTCTGACCATCGAATGAAAGTTGACTCCTAAATTATTTTATAGATGTGGTTTTCATTCAAAATATTTAGCGATGACTAGAATTACGAAGAAAACTGACCTTTACAAGGACTCACTGAAATACTGGACTAGGAATCTCCAGAAATACATCAACAGGAATGTTCTTGATACTACTGGATTACTGGATACATTGAAAATGATCTTAGCAACAGGGTTTGAGAGATGTATTAGGACTCATTTGTCTCATTGTCAAAGTATCAGGCAGATAGATAACTTAAGTGACAATTTTTAAAATGTAACAACCGTGGGTTTCTGGTGATTCCGATAGAAATGAATCTTCTTTTAAACCATTTCGTCAAGTCATATAACAACATATTTTGTCTTGTTCTCTACTATCCTTTAAATATTGTAGTCATCCATCTATTTCAAGCAAGTTATACTGATGTATATCTGGGAATTTTTAATCCAGTATTTGAGTGGGTACTTGCAAAAATTCGTGAGGCCTGAATTCTAATCTTTGCTAACCATTCCGTTATAAAATTTAGTTTCCCTCTCAATTAGAATAATAGCTAAATGATCTGAAAGAAAACCACATCTATAAAATAATTTGAGAGTCATCTTTCATTTGATGGTTAAACTATACATTGAGTTTTCTTGATAACATATTCATCTATAAATCAAAGTGATGAGCAAATAAACTAAATACAAAAAAAAAATGATTAGCTAGCAACTAAGTCAAATGATTTTTCTTCTTAATTGTAATTTTGTTCACAACCATAATCTTTATAGGTGCAAAGGTATGCAAATTACAATAGTATATTATGAAATAAGTTTATGATCTTACGAACGTTGATTTCTGCGAAAATTAAATTATTTGTATCAAATTTCTGATATAATCAGTAATTATTGAATGTATTTTTCTCAATAGTAGGGATTTTAAGAATTGTTTTAGAACTGGAATGAAGACATAGATTCTAACAAATATAATATACATTTGTCAGGGGAAAAGAATCAGTTTTGGAATGTGTAATTTCTGATTGACGTATATGCAAAATGCAGCTCATGTTTACAGTATTCTCCTCCACCCTTGCAGTTACAATCTGTATCTGAAATTAATCTTGATGAATAACCTACGAGATGTAATATATTTATTTGTGATGTTGATATTATCTTCAATAAGCATCAGAAGTTTTCCACAAAACTACCAGCAATCAATCAAAAAATGCAATCTTGTCTAATGACTGGTTGAACGTCATGATATGACAATTTTCGCATAATTTTGGGCCTTCACTGAATATTTTTTTCGCGAAATATACCTAAATCGATTACTTCAAACACACAGCGAATAATAACTAGCTACCATTGTCATAGGAAATTTGTTTGCTCGATCACTTTTCTAGGAATATTTGCACACCTGTCATTATAGCGGCGATTCCCAACTCGGCACATTTACAGGTAGTCTCTGCTAATGATTTCCCAACTCGGCACATACGAGTATCTCAGATACCTGTAGCGATACCCAACTCGGCACACTTGCAGGTAGTCCCTGCTAATAATGAAATGGCTCAGGTACCTGAACAAAAGGAGGACAGGAAATTCCAATGTTTTTAAATTGAATAAAATCAATTTTATAGTTTCTTTCTTATTATCATACAAAATTTGAAATACAATAATACAAAATCATACAATACGTAGGTTGCATCATACATTAAAAATAATAACTTCAGCGTGATCGTGGATTAACTTGACTCGCTCATGGTATAGAGAACTGCTTTGCACTTTCCAATAACACACCACCACTCCACTTCACCAGATAAAAATTTTCCATTTGATTTACTGAATTTATGTTGGTCTATAATTATTAGTATTTTACCACGTTGGCTAGTTATCTCGTGAATTGATATCTTTGATGTTATTGATTGAAATGTTAAATTGATAATGAATAGCTACTGAACAAAACATTATTGTTTATTTTTGTATCATTTTTTCTGAAGAAGACTTTTGGTTAGAGAGTCGAAACATCAAAATACAATAAAAACACAGAATTAAAACCAAAGAAGTCTATTTATACAATTTGTAGTAAATAAAGAACTATTTTTGGAAAAAGTTGTCCGACTGACAGTTTTTGTTAGTTAATTTCTGACAGATCTTTTATTAAAAATTATTTTTTCATGAAAATGCACTTCATAACACCTCATTGGTTTTTTTTTTCAAAATAAAGTTCTTGATCCCTTCTATCTATTACAACTTGTCTGACTGACAATTTTTGTTAATTAGTTTGTCAGACTCAATTTTGAATGCGCAGCATCAATACATCAAGATCAAACACTGGCATCTCAAAACAACTTGTTAAAAAAAAAACAACTGAAGTTTGGGATGTCCTCTGCATATAAAAAATTACCTGTCATTAAAAAAATGTTTTTTACCATGTCAGATTAAATTTTTAAGCGCCGTGACAGTCAAAACATAGGTAAACTTTTTCAAGGGCCTTGTCAAAACACCAGCTTAATTTTTTTCTGAAAGAAAGTTTGACATTTATTTTATGCATACAGATTGGTCTGTCAGCGAAAAGATGTTATTTACTATGTCGGACTTGATATTTCAAGTGCAGATACCACATTGTTCAATGAAAAAATGGGTTATAATCGTTGCTAACTGAAAACTTTTGATTCTGCAATTCTAAAACAATAATATAGATCCTGTTCAAATACTCGAATACGTTTTTCAACAAAATATTGGTTTTTACTATGTCAGATTTAATTTTCAAGTATCGAACCTGTTTCATAAAAATAAGCTTTCGCAACGGCCGCGTCAAAATATCATTTTAATTTTTTTCTGATTCCATTTACATTACAATACATATAAAATTATAAGAACATATTACATTTAATTTTAGTAATGGTATATGTACGCGGTGTCTCTGCCGACCCGAAGGATTTCCGGAAATTATAGAATTTTGGTCCGTGCTTAAAAATATTTGCCTACCCCTGCTGGTATTGGTACTAATCGTTAACTGAATGATAAACTACTAATAGCGGAGGGAGCTGCCATAGAGTCAATGTGTCTACTCCGTAGACTCTAGGCGTGGACCCTAGTCAATATTAGAGGTATTAATTAACAAAAATTGTCAGGCAGACAAGTTTTAATGGGTAGAAACAATCTTGAACTTTATGTGAAAAAAAAAGTCGAGAGGGTATTTTTAAGTGCACTTTCATAAAAAAAATTGATTTTAAAAAACGGTCTGTCAGAAATTAACCAACGAAATTTGTCAGTCAGACAAGTTGTGAAAGATAGAAGAGATCTTGAACTTTATTTTGAAAAAAACCAGAGAGGTATTATGAAGTGCATTTTTAAATCTATACATGTATTAGCACATGTTGAACATTAGTATGAAGATGCATCATAAAATGAATCATAAATACGCTGCATATAGTTTTAAAAACCAATATGATAAGCGGGAGAGATTACGATATCCGCGGTATTGAAATTTAATGATCGTAATGGATAGATTTCCTTGCGCTGAACAAATAGAATATGAATTTATGAATATCTTCCTCAGCTTTCCACGTAGCAAATACAAAAAATTCGTAATGTAAGCATCGATTTCCTCCTTTTTTTTAACCAAGCGAATAATGAAATATTTGTCCTATTTAACGAAAGCATGTTCAAATCTAATGTGAGCGTTCAACTTCGAGAAATTAATAAACTGTGCAATGTTTCCTTCGTTTCATGAGAATTGCTCAGCAGCTTAGCACCATAATCTGATAACAACAACGACTAATTTTATCCAGTAACATTTATTCCATTCCACGCTATACATTATTCAGAATAGTTCTGTCAGTGTTATTTAATTTAGTTTGGATTCTCAAATTCAAACCATGAAAGTCTGTATCCAGTGCCATGTAATTATATATCATTTATCTTACCACGTTCTACTGCCTCCAAAGCTTAGAATTAATTTCCAATTCCTTCTTTATTCTTGGAATTAGATTCGAAACTCTTTCTTCACTCAAAGAGAATATGTATACCCACTGAATACTTAGTGAGTGCTTCTTTCGTTACCTTCAATATTATATTAACATCACTACATAGTATAAAACAAAGTCGCTTTCTCTGTCCCTATATCCCTATGTATGCTTAAATCTTCAAAACTACGCAACGGATTTTGATGCGGTTCTTTTTAATAGATAGAGTGATTGAAGAGGAAGATTCATATGTATAATAACATCCATTAAATAGTGGAGAAATACTGTTATTTTTGAGGTCGTAAATAATTACATTTTTTCCGCTTACATTGCAAACGCAGGCTGAACCCTACGAGATTTATCAAAACACATTCGCGAGGGTTCTTATTGTAGTATTATCAACGTGGCGCACGAGCCGTATTAGTTTGTTCACGCATCGTTTATCCGATTGATTTGAATCTTACTACAGTTGTTGTTGGCTCTTTCGAGAAAGTTCTCAGTATTGTACCACCAGCATACCTCAAGTGGCACATGAGCTGTATTTGTCCGTTCACACATCGTTCATCCAATTGAGTTATAATTTTATATAGTGGTTGTTGGATGAAGGTTCTGACATAGTAACACTAACGGTATTTGTCTGATCAAGCATCGTTCAACCGTTTAAATTGAAACTTTCTATAGTTGCTGCTGGCGCTTGCGTGGGGACCAATTTTAAGAATTCTTCTACCTGTAGAATCACATACCTGTTATCACTATAAACATGGGCTATAATTTACTCTCAAAAAAAAGGGTTACCTACAAAAATTCATTGCATTGCCTGCGCTGCAATACAATCTTTTATTTACCGTAAATGATCAAATTAAATACTGATGATTCTATCTATACATAGATCTACGCATTTATCAAGAAATTCTGACAGCTTAGGTTATGTTTTAATTGAGTTTCTCAAGCAAGATATATGGTATTATTCTTAATAATTATCTTATACTATAAAACTATGCTTCAAAGATTCGTATAAAAATGTTGAATATTATTGAATGTCCACCCGTGCGAAGCCGGCACGGGTTGCTAGTATTACATAAAATCATGTTTCAATACCTAGAATTGAATATAATACACACAACTTCAGAACATCCCAAACATAAATACGCGGCATTTAGAAGCTTATTTCACCGTCTTGAAATCGTAACCTTGAACAAAAAAAGTCATCATAAGACTTGAAACCATTCATCAAATCGCGACTCATACCGGATACTTTGACGTGCTGTCAGATGCATAACACAATAAATGAAATTCATCAATAAATAAAAAATAAATTTGATGATAAAAATAAGCTCATGACTAATAAAGATCCAGGTAATCAAATTTAAACAAAATTCACATACATCTGTAAAAGAACACACGCAATAACCAAATTATTCAAAGACCTATAAATCTATAAATTGTCCCACCGCCATAAATTCCTGCGTTTCTTGCACAGTATATCTGAACGTTGGCAGATTTTCTTTACATAGCTGTGTACGATTCCATAGCTGTCTATGCAGCAGTTCCTTTATATGCTCCTTGTCGAAGCGCAGCCGGAGTATTCCAACTAATACGATACTGCAGCCATTATTCTTCGATATTAATTCAAATAGAGCAAAATAATCATCTATTGGAACATTTGCCATTCACAAAACCGAACCATCACCATCAAAACTAAGGCTCTGAAATTTTTCGGTTACAATAGAGTTTAATTTTGCTCCCAACTTACGTTCAACTTGCAAGACTTGATGTTCGGCTTGCTTGACTTGTCTCTTCTTTCCAATGAATTTTTCATTGATCTCTGCTTCAGTCTGCCCCAAAATAATTTTCTTCAACTCTGTTGCAACACCTTCTGTGGCTTCTATCATTTTTTTCCACGACGTTCATCTGTTCTGTTATGTTTTCTTCCACCGACTCAGTCATTTTCTCCTTCATTGACTTATTTTCTCCAGTCATCGCTCTTCAGTTCAATAGAAATAACTTCTGTGGTTTTTTTCTGTTCAGCTATGACCGCTTTTACACCTTCTGTTATTTTCTTCTGCATAGTAATCATTTGCTCCGTAGAAATCACTTCCATACTTGCTGTAGATTTCATCATCTTCCCTTGCATGAATCGACGTCTCTATGTCCATCATTACCTTCAGCTGATTATGCATCTCACTGATGGTCATGATTTTTGTCGTGGACATTAACAACAGTCTCAATTCAATTTTCAAATACTTCAACCAAATTCCACCTTTTGCCGTCCGGATTGGCAATTACTTCCACTTAATTTTCCAGGATCTCACTTCTAAGACCCATTCGTCACAAATTTTATTGTGAATGAATAATAATACAGGTTAAAAGACTTTTTTTCACTTCACAATTCGTCGTACAATAACAAATTCGCTAATCGTCGCTTATATTGAATGATTATTCTTCCACCTGTCCAAGAGGGCTTTATATACTCTTTTCCAACAATAAGCCAGCATTGAAATGTCCGACAACTGAACATCTCACAACAGTAAACTGGCATTCAAATGTCTAACAATTAAGCATCCTCTAGATTGTTTTCGAATTCTCATTTGAATCGTAGTTACAATAGATAACAAACTTAAGATATTTCATGTTTGTGACATTGCTCCTCTCTTATGACTCTTCGTCCTCTGCGAACATAGTTTCGTGCTTGATAGGGCCACAATCTCTGTTACCGTGAATGATCTTCGCTTTTCTATTTCCGCCCGTCTGTATCCAGCATACGTCATTCTGGCTATTCACAGCTTCGTGAGGCCTCTCCCAATTTCTCCGCAACTTGACCAGTGTTTTTTTCCACACCAAATCCTTCTGCTGGAACCGTGGACTATTGAATCACAAATCACACAAGGCCTTTCTTCTGCTGCTGGCAGCTTTTATTTTCTCCCGTTCAGTAATATGCAGATGTTCATACAAGTTTACGTTTTCTCAAGCGGGAACTCCCATTTTTTCTGCCACATCTTGGCACGTTGCTGAATGTTACTTGATGTACAGCATCCGCAAGTCCTGCAGTACCGCTCGACGTCTTCTCGACAGCAGACCCTGTAGAAACGCTCACGGATTTTCTAGAATGTCTTTCTGATGAATCAGGCCTCTTTTGCATAAAGAGTTGTATGACTCTTGCTTGCAAGCGAGAGCTTTCTCCGCTCCTAGGTTCCATTCTTTCATACGAGCATTTGACGCTAAGTACGAGAAAATCGCGATGGATCATTCATTTTCTTCACCGTCGACGCCGTTTTTGACAACAAAAACGCCATCATTCCAGAACGCATTGGGTCCATTCCATCAACCAAATTCGTGATGAAGCAAGAGTTCTTGTTATGCTTTATCAAGAACTTCGTCGGGATGGCAACAAGTTTTTCAATAATTTTTGAATGTCACTGATCTCATTTGATATCTAAATTCATCTGGACCTCACTCTGCGGAACAAGAAACAAAGGAATGAGAGCCATTTTCGCTCTGCGTGTGAATGCTTCCACTACTTTGCTTGCATTTTGACGGAGAGACCCGGCTTCCTCCCAAGCGCGCGCGCGGCTCGAGATGCAAGAGCTCAAACAACTCTCGCTTGCGTGCATTTCTCATAGAACTCTTTTCATTTGGGTCTCACGCGCCGTGCTCCCACTCGGCCTACGGCCTCCCACAAGTTGAGCCGTACGGCTGTCGATGGATTTAAATATATTTAGAAAATTGAAGAAATAATTCATTATCCGTTGAACTTTTGACTACTATAATATTTCTTGATACGAACATTGAACTATTTAATACAGTAGGAGGTGCTTGGAATTAAAAGACTACTATATTCTGTCTAGACAATGACAATATTTTACTTACCTTAATGTTGCAGCCAGTGTCAGTTCAGGCTGTATATAAATCTTCATACTAGTAACTTCAGGCTGAATACTTGTTGCTATTCTGTCGAAGATTCTTGATAGAGCCCGACAAAAACATCTGCTCGATCACGCATTTGGTTGATCAGATAGACTCAATGCGTTCTGAAATGATGGCATTTCTATCGTCGAAGATGGCGTCGACGGTGATGCAGATGAATGGAAACAGCACGCGATTTTCACGTACTTATCGTCTGAAGCGAATGCGATCGAGTCGAAAGGCTCCCCGTTTGAAAGATTAGGAAGTAGGAGCGAGAAAACGTACGACTCCCGCTCGCGAGTGGAAGCTTTTTTGCTTCTACTTCCCACTCTTCCACATGGGAAGCGTTTCGGCTCGAATACTCTTACATCAGACGCTAAATACGTGAAAATCGCGATGTATCGTATACGTGCTGTAGCCATTTATATTTTTCACCGTCAATGCAGTCTTCGACAAGAAGAACGCCATCATTTCAAAACTTCCCTCCAATTTTTAGCTACATCATTACGGTCCTTGTACGAGTCGGTCAAAGGGCGGGTGGATTCCACACTGCATTTATCAGCAATTAGATATCTAAATTCATCTGAACCTCATGCTGCGGAACAAGAAACTCAAGAGTAAGAGCCGTTTCCACTCTCCATGTGAATACTCTAACTACTTCGCTGGCATTTTGACGAAGAGACGCGGCTGCCTTACAATGCATGACTCAAGATGCAAGAGCTCTGACGGATGTCGCTCCATGTGTGAAGGCTCCCATGGAACTCTTTGCACCTCGGCCTCATGCGCCGTGCCCTTGCTCCGTGCGGAAAGGGTCTTATAATTTGCCTTCTTAATGTTCGCGGTACTATCAACTTCTTTATCGCCTCGTTCACATCGGAATTCTTCCATTGTTTGTAAAAGAAACGCTGTTACTTACTCTCATAAAATTCCATTGTGATAAGTGGGCCTTGACAATGAAATCCATACCTGAAATTCCTCAGTAACTGAACCTTTGACCAGTCTTCATTCACTCTATGATCGACATCAGAACGAAGCCATCCAGTCGTACGCGCTTTAATTCGTTCAATGACGACACGGATCACTTTTGCCGAAATTCTTCCATTGTACTATCTTCTGGGACATTATCTAGTTCATTCGAAATCACATTTTGTGAACGAGATTATTCCTGGAAATCTCTTGGAGCAACATAATTCATTATTCCTATTCTTCGCACTTGGAAATCGATGACTGGAAAAAACTCAAGATACTTCATATTTGCGGCAATATTGTCTATATCAGAGACTCCCAAACTTTTTTTCTCGGAGACTACTTTCAAAATCTTACTGGTCAAAAAATGTGAAGATCAGATCTAACGATAAACCCGTGTCGAGTCTCCAGGAGATCTATCTTGATCACTTTGGAAATCACTGGTCTATCTCCTAGGTAGCATCTATGTACACTGAACTACAATATTTTTTGCGGAGATAGTCAGTTTTCATTGGAATTTCACATTGCGCGATATGTTTGTTAACACATTACGAAATAACTGCTTTGCAATTTGCGAGTATGTATATTTGTTTCTATCAATGCCCTGCAAAGTTTGAAATTGCATTTTGATTGTTTAATATAACCAGGAGTAAATGATGTCGATGTAACAATGAATTTGTTATAACTTGGACTCAAATTGAAATCAGTTTCTCCTGGTGTACTGACGTTTGACATTGCTGCATTATATAATCACATTTGTTATATCGAATTGTGTTTCTGAACATGAATATATCTTATAACTTTCATGATAGAAACAATTTTTATATATTCTTGATAAATAATTGTTTGCATCCGTATTTTGATTTTCAGTAATCTTTGATCCATACCTTTACGGTAGATCTGGTCCAAGTATTGAATTGAAAACTTACTCAACACTGTCACATGGACAACTTTATAGGGTCTCTGAATGAGCAAAATTAAATATGCAGCATTTATAGCTGTTCTTCGGGCTGTATATCTGGCTTGAATAAATTCACTTCAGCTTATTTGTGTTAGAACATGCCCTAATTACACGCACCATGGTAATGGTCCTAGCGCGTGGCATTGATCTCGCCAAACCACCCGCTGTGAGAAAGCGGCTCCATAGCACAGTTTCCTGTTTCCCTATACGTTCAGCAGGGTTGTCACATGATATTTGTATTGTTTGTTCAATTTTATATTTTTTTCAACAATATCGATGATATTATCAGAACTGAATTGTTAATAATTCTAATGTATTCTTGACGACTTCGTTGACGTCGGTACTACGACATGTGTTGCAATTCTGTAAAAATTCATAAGTCTCACAAATCTATGAATCCACGAGAAACTGATGAAAATGCATCGACTCCTGTTGAATATTGTCAACTCGTTCATGAGAATGACAAGTTCAAAGCGATTTGTTCATAATTTACAGATTTATGAGTCCATAAGACAGATTTACACAAAATTACAACGTCAATCTCATGTTATTGAAATCTGATCAGCAAATTATACAAAAAAAGGAGAAATGGGGCTTGTTTGGACGAGTGTTTTGAAATGAATTTCCAATTATTTTTATAGAAGTTCTCCAGCAATTTCCGTTACAGTAAGCTTTTTCAATATTAACTATAAACAAGTAAGAGAAAAAATTGAGTGGAAAGTTTTTATGGAACAACTACATCTGCATAACATAATAAAGAATAATAAAGTGCGCTCCAAGAAAATTCAGAAATTAATTAAAAATATATAATCAATTATTTCTATCAGATTATTCTTTTTACTTCAGTAGTGATTTATTGCCTCGGGTTTTTATAAAACAAGAAAAAAATTTATGGAAATCTCTTTAACAACTCTTAAAGTTCTACCAACTCAACCCTTTGTGTTGAGACTGGTACGTCTGTTCGTCTTTTTAACATTCCTAGCTGTTCGGAGGACGAAACTTTTGATTATGAATGTGGAACACCAATGAAACCCGCACCTGTTGCAAAATGTGTCAGCTGCTTCATGAGGCCTGAAATTGAGAGCTTCAAATAGAATATTCAAATATATAAAAAAAATTGGTAAAAAGCAGAGGTTTAAGGCTTCACTTTGTGTTTTTGCTATCTGAGGACATCAATTGTTGTGGAAGTCTTACAGTTTTGTTTGGAATTGATGAGTACCAATAAAATTCAATTTCTCCTCGCACATATTCTATTATGTATATGTAGGTGGAACGAAACCATGTCAGTGAATTTCCAATTTATGTCAATTGTAGCGCAGGATAAATTGAATTAATCTCATGTATCAAAGTTTTGAGCTGATACTTTTTTTGCTCATTAGTATAAAATACTGACATCGAATCTTCTATGTCATCAATTTTTATTTGGTAGCTTGAATAATCCAATCATCACTCCCTCTCCTCCATATATCCTCATTAGAATTGAAATTTGATGAGCGAAAAGCAATTGGAGTGTATTTTTTTTTATGGGAAACTACGAGTTCTGAGACTGAGAATTGACTGGAAGAACTAACAATATCTGTAAAATGTGAAATTCTTTTTCTCTTTTTTTTTATGTTTGTTAGATTTACAGGACTGTTCTTGGGATATGTGCTGCCCATGTGCAGGAAAAGTTTGGCGCTCTTTCTCCCTCTACTGTTTACTTTAAATGTTTCCTAAATAGCCTTACCTTTAATGATAATGACCACAAACAATGTAAATCAGTATAATAATACATAGAATAATACCTAATAAGAAGTACAAAGAAAAAGTACATCTACCGTGATAAAATAAAACACAGCAAATATATATACCTACCTGATACATATACTGAACATAATCAATTCCAAGAAAACTTTGTTCTTCTCGCTTTTTAGCGCATTTTTAGCGCATTTTTCCAAAAAAAGCGCTATTATATTCACTTTGGCTGGCTGGCTGGCTGGCTGGCTGGCTGGCTGGCGTGACGATGAGATCTTGGCAACTATACTATTTACAGACTTGAAACTGGTACTAAATAAAAGCTGCTGTTTCGTAGGCTTGCACAAATTGCTTTAATTCAAGCTCAGTGATTGTGGAAAATTGAATTATTCAATTACTTGTTTCAAGTGAAACAATGTCCATAGATATCTATGACATTAGGGATATGGCAACTGGAATTTATTAAAGTAGATAAAAATTTAGTTACAACTCTCGCCGTGGGTGTCACTATTATTATGTACAGTTGTCAAATCTGTCCGGGATTCATTCAATGACTTGTTTGACGCGAATTTGAAGCTTATTAGAATGAATTATTATTATTGTATGAAAATTTGTTCACTTTTGGTGTATTTTTTTTATATAGCTTTGATAAAGATCAAATTATTATTTTAAGCTACAGCACTTGACCTCCTGTCAGTCAATAACTAAACAATGAAGATTAAAAGGTATTTTTGAGTTTGTACATGTATAAATTATGTACCTATTAAATAGTCAACTTGAAACTAGTACTAAATGGAAGCTGCTGTTCCGTAAGTTTGCCCAAACTGCTTGATTTCAAGCTCAGTAATTGTAAGAGATGGTAATTCGCGAAATCTCTGAAGTAACAAGCATTCATGAGCTGTCAAAAATGCGCTTCCATCATCTAGATGATTCTTCCATTTTTTTGGAAAAAAGCGCTTTTATATTCACTTTAGCTGTCTGGCTGGCTGGCTGGCTGGCTGGCTGGCTGGCTGGCTGGCTGGCGTGACGCTGAGTTCTCAGTAACTATACTATTTACAGACTTGAAACTGGTACTAAATGAAAGCTGCTGTTTCGTAGGTTTGCACAAATTGCTTTAATTGAAGCTCAGTGGTTGTGGAAGATCAAATTATTCAGTTACTTGTTTCAAGTGAAGCAATGCCCATAGATATATATGACATTAGGGGTATGCCAACTAAAATTTATTGGAGTAGATAAAAATTGAGTTACAACTTCCGCCGCTGGGGTCACTATTATTATGTACAGTTGTCAAATCTGTCCGGGATTCATTTAATGACTTGTTTGACGCGAATTTGAAGCTTATTAGAATGAATTATTATTATTGGATAAAAATTTGTTTACTTTTGGTGTATTTTCTTTATATAGCTTTGATGAAGATCAAATTATCATTTTAAGGTACAGCACTTGACCTCCCGTCAGTCAATAACGAAACAATGAGGATTAGATAAATAATAAATAATAGTTATATAGTTGGTGTAGTGTTCAGACGTATTTTTTTTTTCTCTAATCGTAAAGTATTTTTTGGTCATTCAAAATTCCTTTAGCATAGATTTTTTGTTATAGAATTGTGTGTACCATAGTGTAGATTACGATTTTCTGAAAAAATTTCGCGTTTTCAGTGATACTAACGCTCTATTCATGAAAAAGTGTAATGTTGTCGGTAATTTCAATTTGCAATCTTTATCTGTTTTTTGCAAAGTAATTAACTCAGTGAGTTCGATGAACTACAGTGTACCATCAGTATATTTACTAAAAATATTGATATAAAGACTGATCATCAACATGGTTTCGACGTGCAGCATTTGCAATGCCAAGGTGAAGAGAAATGATATTTTTGTGACGTGCGCCGGTACTTGTCAAGCATGCTTTCACATCAGCTGTTTGAATATGTCGGCTACTGAAAAAAGCATTCTCACATCTTCCAAACATTTATGTGATTTGTGATACTTGCAAATTACCAACTCCATCTTGCTTTGCCGCCACAACTCTAATAAATAATCAGGATCATTCAATCGCTGATGTTGTTGCAATAGTACTTGAATTGAAGAAATCCGTGGAATACTGCTGCAACAAAATTGACGATTTTGAGTCCTTCATCAAACCCATAAAGGATAAGCTTTATTTAATAGAACCGCTAGAAGCTGAGGTCCACTCCCTAAAAGCAAAGGTTGAAGATTTTGAACAAAGATCACGTTCCAATAATTTAGAAATCGTGGGAATCCCCGAAAAACCAAATGAGAATTTGATTCAAATTGTCTGCAATATCGGTAACACAATCCAATGCCCGTTAGTTGAGAACGATATAGATGCTATACATAGAGTAGCACCTTTCAATCATTCGAATACGGCAAAAAATACGATCTTGAGATTTATTTCCAGATTGAAAAGAGATAAATTTATAGCTTGTGCTCGTAAATACGATAACTTAACTGCGGATAAATTAAATTTCATTGAAAAGAACAGAGTTTTTATGAATGATCACCTCAGTCCAAATAATAAATTGTTATTGCGAAAAACAAAGGAAAGTGCAAGAGAGCACGGTTTCAAATTTGTGTGGGTCAGAAATAGCAAGATATTCGTACGAAAAAATGAAAATTCTCCAATCGCATTAATTGCCTCTGAAAACGATCTTGCTAAACTAAATCGCTAATCTCTGCAAACAATTTTTTTCCGTGTTTTATAGTTTCTAATGGTTAGCATATACTATCAGAACGTTAGAGATATTAAAACTAAGTTGATAAACATTTACAATGAAATATCTAGCAGTAACTACGTTGTAATCTGCTTTACGGAAACATGGTTGAACAAAACAGTAAGTGACAGTGAAATTTGTGATCTAAATAGATATATGGTTTATAGACGTGATCGTGATGATCCTTCTAAAAAACAAGGTGGTGGTGTCATGATATTAGTCTCCAGCAAATTTTATTCCAAAGCCCATCAAGAATGGTCCTCATTAGCAAAAGATATCTGGGTCTCCATAATCAGCTCCAATCACCAGAAAATTCATATTTGCTGTGTTTATTTACCTCCTCAAAGTGATTCCAATATCTATTCTAGCCATTTTGATAAAATTTGTGAAGTGTCTTTACGATTTTCTGATGTAAATTCAATAGTATTGGGTGATTACAATCTACCCAACTTAACTTGGACTCCTACACAAGGTAATTTCTTAACTCCTGTCTTTTCAAAGAGATCTGACATACAAAACGAATTACTCAACACTATTTCAATATGTAATTTAAGCCAATATAATAATGTTTGTAATAATATATGTTCACTTTTAGACTTAATTTTTAGTTCATTTGATATAGATGTCACCAATTGTCCTTGCCCTCTAAGTAACCTAGATAATTATCACCCAGCTCTTGAAATCAATTTTTCACTTTCTCATTTTAAGCCGCTTTATTTCCAGAATTCTTTCGCTTACAATTTCAAAAAATGTGATTATGAGAGTCTCATATGTAAACTGTTCCCTATCAACTGGAAAGAGAAATTTTATAATAAGAATGTAAATGAAATGATACAAACATTTTATGATACTATATACTACTTACTAGATAAATATTATCCTGTTTATCATAGAAAAAATCACAAATACCCAAAATGGTTTTCCAATACTTTGATAAGAATGATTAAAGAGAAAAATAAATTACACAAAAAATGGAAGAACTATGGTGATCTTAATGCTTACAACTCATCCATCATTCTTCGTAAAAGATCTAAATTATTAATGACTAAGAATTATGAGAATTACATTAAGCAAATAGAGGATAATCTCAAAAATAATGTTGAACAATTTTGGAATCATACAAAAAAATTGAGAAACAATAACTGTTTACCCAATTCCATGTATCTTAATGATGATGAAGTGTATTCTGGCAAGGATATAAGTAATCTTTTTGCAACTTATTTTGAGTCTGTTTACGTCGATTTTGGAAACAATCACTCTAACAATGTCAATTATCTGCCTAGTACATCATCTAATACCGCCAATTCAGGAATTATCTATCTCTCAGAAGAAGAGATTCTAAATGCCCTTTTCAATATAAACACAAATAAGAGCTGCGATCCGGACAAAATACATCCTCTGTTTATTAGAAATTGTGCTTTTTATCTTGCATATCCATCATATCTTATCTATAACAGATCATTAGAAGATGGTATTTTTCCTGATTTGTGGAAAATTTCTTATATTACCCCTATTCATAAATCTGGAGATAGAAAAAACGTTAGTAATTACAGACCGATTTCCATACTATCAATGTTCGGGAAGATTTTTGAGAGCCTTATTATTGATAAAATCAAATATGACTTCAATAATATCGTTATACAAGAGCAAACTGGATTTTGTGACAAAAAATCAGTTCTCAATAATCTTGTTCCTTTCACTGAATTTGTATCCAGTTCTATGGATAACAGAGTTCAAGTCGACACCGTATATACAGATTTTCGGAAAGTTTTTGACTGTGTCAATCATGACAAATTAATAAGTAAGTTATCTTTTTATGGAATACATGAATAACTTCTAAGATGGTTTGATTCTTATGTAAAAAATCGCTCACAGTTATTCTGCAATGGCTTCAAATCAAGAATAATTGAAGTTAATTCGGGTGTGCCTCAAGGATCACATTTGGGTCCCTTATTGTTCAATATATATATAAATTCAATCTCAGAATGTTTTGAAAATTGCGAATTTATGCTTTATGCGGATGATTTGAAGCTCTACAGAAATATTTCAACAATTGCTGATTGTACCTCGATGCAAGAAAGTCTATTACGTCTCCAAAATTATTGTTTAAAGAATGATCTTTCATTAAATATAGAAAAATATTCTGTCATAAGTTTCACTCGAAATAGAACATGTATTAGCTATAATTATAACATGTCTGGAATATTACTGAAACGTAAGACATCAAATCGTGATCTTGGCATAATATTTGATTCTAAACTATTACTTAATGAACATGTAGATCTTATTGTGAACCGGGCATATAGAACACTAGGATTCATTTATAGAACAGCAAAGTGCTATAACAGAGAAGAATCTTTGATTTTATTATACAATGCACTTGTTCGCCCTATTGTTGAATATGCTTCTCAGATGTGGAATCCTATGTACTGTAAATATATTAATCAAATCGAATCAATTCAAAGGAAGTTTATTTCACTTCTTAGGTATAAATTTGATATTTCCAGCACTTCCTATAAATCTTCGATACATGAATGTAACTTGAATTCACTCGAATCAAGAAGGACGAATGCTGATGTGATCTATTTATATAAATTACTGAACAATTATATTGATTCTTCCAGTATTATTCATAAATTAAATTTTCATGTACCAGTAATTATAACTAGAAATTGTAATACTTTCTATATTCAGAAATTTAATTCAAATAATTATAAAAATTCTCCTATCAACAGAATTATGTCAACTAATAACGAGAATTTCATGCACCTAGATATGTTTAATCTAAGCATTAATCAAGTTAAGAGTGGTCTGAATGATGTATTTGTAGAACACTAATTCCAAAATATTATGTAATTTTTGTTATCCGTGGAAACCTGTAATTGGATTCATCTGTTGGCTTCCCAAATATTTATGAATAAATAAATAAATAAATAAAAAGGAATTTCTGTGTTTGTACATGCATAAATTATGTACCTATCAAATAGTCAACTTGAAACTAGTACTAAATGGAAGATGTTGTTTCGTAGTTTTGCCCAAACTGCTTGATTTCAAGCTTAGTATTTGTGAGAGATGATAATTTGCGAAATCTCTAAAGTAACAAGCATTCATGAGCTGTCAAAAATGCGCTTTCATCATCTAGATGATTCTTCCATTTTTTAAAGAAAACTCCGATGTGATATCTGGTACATATGAATCTTCTGAAATCTCTTTTTCTGTACTGATGATAAACAAGTCTGGGAGCTTTTCTAGCCCTAGTGTCGATCTAATATGATTTTTGATTAATTCAAGTTTCGAAAAACTTCTGTCACCACTAACAACTGTCACAGGAAATGTTGAAATATTCTTATGACAATAGCTGAATTTGGTAACAGATTGCAAAATACCACATCAACTAGGTCCAGTCGATTTGATTTTATCTACCGGATATATGGCACTGGTTTTGATTTGCGGTAATATCTTCGTTTAGGCATGTACAATAAGTGTGCAAAAATAATACTGTCAAATTATGGAGCTTCAGGAGATATCGAATGCCAAAGATGAAAAACTCCGTTTTTGACCAGTTCTTTTGCAAATATCTCATTTTATGTTGGAAAAAGCTTTTTCTTTGGAATCAGTCATAAAATTTATTGTATCATAGGTCAAACCACTCTACCAGTTTAGGCTCCACTTGAGCCCTCCTCAGGAGTTCTACAAAAATTTAAATGAAAAAATGAAACAGGAAGAAAACTTACAAATGCAATACGGAAAACTTACGGATGAAATCAAATACGATATAACTAAAATTTTTGTAAAAAACATCGCTCAATGGATGTTGAAATGAAAATATAACATAAAAAACAAGAAATTATACTAGACAAATGTACAACATATGAAATATGCGAAAACATATCATCTATCCCACAGTCAAGTAATATTATATTTTCTCATCTCATTTTATAACGATCGTAAGCAATTGAGGTCATCAATAAAAATAAAGTATACATTTTTTCTCACGAAAACGTTTGTATGACTTATTTGCGTATTTTACCACTGGGCTAGATGCAAGGCTAAATAGATATGAAGCTAACATTTGAATGCTACAATTGCTTTAAATACTTAATTTCAAGATTCCACAGCTGATCGTACTGGATTTATGCGAAAAATTCGAAAAACTATCTCGTAAACCACATTTCCAGTAAATGCGAGGTGTACAACTAGATGTTATAGAAGTGCTCAATACACAATTTCGATATTTCTACGACTAATTGTTGGCTGTTATGTAAGTGCACTTTCGGCTCAGTCGATTGACTCAAAAATACAAGATAACCATCAAAATGCTACAGCAACTTCAAATACTGAATTTCAACATCCCATATCTAGTCATTTTAAATGAATGCGAAAAATTCAGAGAATGTTTCGAATAAAATGCACTTCCGGTACCGACGTTTGCAACCATAATACAAGCTACACAACTAGACCTCAGATCAATTTCAGATACAGAATTTCAATATTATACGTTCGACGGGCTTCGATATTTGTGAGTTACGTCAAGCCAAAAGTAGTCAAAATGGATTAAGGGATACTGAAACAGATATTTTTTTCTGAATAGGCTCCATAAATGTGTCACAGCTTTGCAATCAAGTGAAATATTTCATATTGTCGCTATATTGACTATACTTTTCATTGAAAACGTCAGGTCGCGATATTCCGTTAACGGTTATAAATACGCAAATGAATCATGAAACTCTTTTTTTATTTATTGCCTCAAATTCTCTACATCATTAGAAAATGAGATATTTGCGAAAAGCTGGTCAAAAACATGGTTTTTGATAATAATGTGAGTGATGTGTTCTTGGGATTTCAGTCAATTCAATTTTATTTCTTTTCTGCTTTACAGTTTTGGCTGCACCTCAGCCATCGTCAAAAGTGAAAGGAATTATTGTTCAAGAAAATTGAAGTTATACATTTGTTTAAATTCATATTAATATTAAAAAGCGGAAAAAAGAGAAATTTTCTAGATGTCGGGTGTGGCAAATGGAAAGAAAAAATTTCTCTTTTTTCCGCTTTTTAATATTAATATCAATTTAAACAAATGTATAACTTCAATTTTTTTGTACAATAATTCCTTTCGCTCTCAACAAAACAAAAACATTCTCCTGCACGATAATGGGTAGGTATCGCCAGTCCTACAGAAATTATTTTAAAAAATGAATATTACTGAGTTATTGTGGCATTAATTATTGAATTTTCCAATTTGATCATCAAGATGAAATCCGTTTTACTTCCTCTCTTCTTTCTCCAGAATTTTCACAAAAATATTCGCACAAGAAGCACTCCATAATTATTACTTCTGCAATCACTTTGAGGATACGTTCCACTAGGCGACCACAGATGACGTCATTATTTGCGACCGCTCCAATCTCACAACGCTCGCAATTAAGAGGAGGATCGAAGAGGTCGTTGCGTTATTTTTAAAAAATCACAAAAAAAAATTGAATTAACTGGTATAGTGTTTTTCCAATTTTCTACTCAAAATTATATCGATTGATTCAAAATTTTGTTATTTGTCAATATGACAGATAGTTTCACGATCTATCATCATCATTATTTGTTATTAGGGCCTGCTTGTACAATCCAAGCTTATCTATAGCTTGGTCAAATTAAGTTTATCTCCTATAGTAACAATTATTTCAGTAATTGTAACCATTGTGAATAAGCTAAATTCAACTAAACTGTAAGTTCAAATTGTACAACCGGGTCTTTGAAAGACTTATTTACACAATCATTCAATTCATATATCCTTTTTGCTACAGATTAGTTTAATCTTATTAATGTTCCACTCTTCGATCTTTTCGAACCACAAACTATCAGTTTATATGACATTCAACAGATACTTGCATTGTTATACTTGAAGTACAAGCCATAAAAATCATTTGTTAATGGAACGGCAAAAACAGCGGTCGTGGACATATCGTTGTGATCGTTTAGTGGAGCGCATGGACTCTTTCTTCTGTCTTATCGTACTTATCAGTTGTTACATATTTGAAAGCTAGTTCATTATTGCAAAATGTGGTTGCTGTATGCGATTGATCCGTTTGAATCTTTCGAACGTTCTGATTGGATGGAGCTGGAACTCTCGAGAATATTTGACTTGGGTATATAAATTCGCGAGAAAAGTCTAGTGAAGATTAAGTTGTTGACAGTAAAAGTGACAGTTAGTGATTTTGACATTTTGCGACAGTTTGTGAATTATAAAAAGCACTGTAATCTGAGTTAAATTTATTCATTCACAATTAATTTGTGGCAATATATACCACTTTCTTTGTAGGACAATAGCAATATCGTGCTTCTCATTTTATTTCTTGGCAAAAAAAGCAAAAATTTGCTTGTTAGTAATGAATAGAGTATCTCCGTTCGGTAGACAGTATCCTAGCGTGGAACAGGGAAATCCTATCATTTCATTTGTTGGACGACGTATCAATTAAATTATGCATACTTACTACAACACTGAAAGAGCAGTTGAATCTGAAGATGCGAAATTTTGTCATACCCTGTCATATCTCGATGCTGCTATTTTCTTTGAAGTAGAAGATGTTATTCTGAATGAAAATCCAAATACCTCCTGATGAAACAAGCACTCATTGACCGATTTTTACAATCACATGAAGAGAAAATGCGTCGTCTTCTTGAAAAAGAAGAGATTGGTAACCAGGAACCTTCTGTGTTTCTGAGATATATACAACGGCTAGCAGGTACGATTGTTTCAGAACGATTGATGAAAACACTACGATCCTGACGTCTGCCTCAACCAACTCAAGAAATCTTAACATCTCAGTCTGACGTTATGTCACTTATAAACCTTGCGTATTTGGCAGATGAGGTACATGATGTATTACCATATCAAATTACAAGTGTAAGTATTCAATTTTCTACTTACACTGAAATACTTGCTCTAGAACAAAAAAATCACAAGATCTTAGAGCGTGTAGACCAATTGATTATAAAACAAAATCAAAAACGTTCAAGACAACGTAGCTCTGTTCGTCACCTTTCCAGGTCAGTTTCTGAACCTGGTATATGTTGGTATCATGCTAACTTTGGGGAGAAAGCTAACAAATGTACGAGCCTATTCAAATTTGAGAAGCAGGAATACCGACGGATGAGTCACTAAAGGTGGTAAATGACTCATCACTCGAAGAACCTACCCGCCTTTTCATCATCGATCGTATTACAAAATTATTATTTTTGGTAGACACTGGTTCAGATATTTTCGTGTCTCCTGCATCTCGTATCAGAGGCTGACTAGAAGCAATAGATTATCAAGTTCATGCTGCAAATGGAACGCCTATAAAAACTTACGACTTCCATAATCTCCAATTAAACTTGAGACTTCGACGCTGTTTTCAGTAGTGTTACCTAATCGCGGATGTATCTCGTCGAATAATTAGAGCAGATTCTCTGTCGTCCTATAATTCATTGGTGAACATACGTAATCGTAGACTCACAGATAGCGTTACAAATCCAGAAAGCTGCTGTGAAGTACGATACGAATCTGTCCCTCGAATCAAAACTGTCCTTTCTTCAATACTATGCCATTAGCAGCTATTGGATTGCCCAAAAATCACAAGACCAGAAGATCCATCATATAAAAACAACACAAGGACCTCCTGTTGCTGCCAAAATAAGACGCTAAGCTCACGATAAGCTTGCAATTGCAAAAAAGGTATTTGATGACATATTGAACACAGGTGTAGCTCGTCCATTAGTAAGTCCGTGGGCCTCCACTTTATACCTAGCCCAAAACCAGAATGGTAAGTGGAAACCATGCGGAGACTACGACCACTTAATGCAAGTACAGTTCCAAATAAATATCCCTGTGAAAATATCAACGATTCAACTTACAATCTGTCTGGGTGTACTATATTCAATAGATCTTGTATGAGCTTTCAAACAAATATTCAGAAGACAGCGCTCTGCAAATTGACTGGAATTGATCACATCCGAACATCAGCGTATCATCCTTAAGATAGATAGATTCCAAAGACGACTTAAAGCTGTTATAATATGCCATATCGACAGAAAGTGGACCAAAGCACTTTCTGTTGTTCTAATGGAATGTAGAGCAGCTTTCAAAGAGGATCTTTAGGCATCCTCAGCAAAAATGGTATTCGGACAGGCATTTCCGACTTTCAGGTGAATTCTTTTCACCTCGACAAGGCCAAGATTCAAATCACGCAAATTCCGTACATCAACTGAGAAATTATTTCGCAATCTTGCAAACTCAACCCAACAGCAGACACTCCCAACATGCAGTGTTTGTTCACAAAGACTTGAGCAACTGCACGCATGTCTTCATACGTCAGGAATGCAAAAATTCCTTACAACAACCATATTCCGGACCGTACAGGATTCTAAGGAGGACTGATAAGTTCTTTGAAATATATATCAATGGTAAAAACTCTGTTATTTCGTTAGATAGACTGATACCTGCATTCAGAGCACATCCTAACATCAGTGAAGTACAGTTTGAATAACTTAATGAAGAAGTAACTACACGAAGAATCACATTTGCAGTTTAACCAATTTATTACGAAGGAAATATTTGTGAAACGTTTTCCTCGGATAAAGAATATAATAGCATGTCAATTATATATTAATTTGTTAGAATGAAGTACTAAGTTTCATCAAAGTTATTTCAGTTTTATTATAAATCACATTCCATCTACCAGTAATACACACAGATAGATGAGGCTATTTGTGAATATGTATTGATCTAATGCATCCATTCAGGGAATATATGGGATTGGTTGTTTTCAATTCCTTTGCATAAATCTTCAGTTATAAGACCCTCTTCATTTTTAGATGGATTATGTAACATATTCTCGAAAGATTTACATTTCAAGGACCTATTTGCTTTGTCTATTTTGTTATATCCTCAGCACGTGTATGAGCTTCTTTTGAACTCATTTCAGATTCATTAGAGTAAATCCAGGATATAAAGTATGAACTATGAGATCATATACTTGTTTTTGATTAGATTGCAAACTTTTACATTCAAACACGTTTTTTGTAGTAGGAGAAAGCAAATTTGCTGGGTTCGTTACAAAAATCTTATAAAAGAGCTGCTTTCCCGGCTCCTGAAGATAGCCAGAATAAAAGATAGACGTGTAATAATCCATATATCAAAGCATTCACCATTTTATATATTTCAACTTCGTAGTGATTAGTTCAATAATAGTGTACCTTTTCCTCTTTCCAAGGTGGCAGTAGGAAATTAAAAAAGATAATGTTTCTTCACTATTTGGTAGCAAAAACTTAATGTACTTCTGATTGACACTGAATTTAAGTAATGAAATATCCTACCTTGAGAGTGAAGACCCAGACTAGCTATTAATAAGGGCACCGGAAATATTTTATCTGAAAAATAGGAAATGGGCGCCACTCCCAGGAAATGATCAAAGGAGAAAAAGGTGCTATTTTGGAAGACAATAGCGACAGCAAAAAAGAAATAAAGCATAGACGTCGAAATCAATTATAAACAAAATAATTATTAATTTATAGCAAATAATTCCAAAAGTTAAAATTAAGAAAATTTGGTAACTTACGAAAATGGTTAAGGCTATAATACACAAAAATCTCACTGCAACAGCCAAAAGGGAACTGGAAAGCACGTTACCGACGTTCAAAATCACGTTACAAAAACTAGCTAAATATCCTATTCAGGCGGAACTCAAGACTTGTATTGGCAGAGAAGGTTGTTAGTCACAAAGACAACGTCAGACAATTGAGTAGAGTTGATCTTGCTTCTTAGAGGGCTTTGATAAATACCCAACGGTCCTTGAAGATGTTAAGGTTGGCCGTGCGCCTGGTAGTCAACTTCGGGAAGTATTAAGGTTTTTCTTAATTTCGTAGACGTGTTGATGTTCTTCTTAACGTAAAGTTGGCCAAAAACTAGTCTCAAGTGGCCACGGGTTCCTAAGATCCCTAGCAGTCTACACTCAAAACAAATAACTCAACCAGTATCCAATTCAAATGAAACAGGAGGTTCCTATAAAAAAATTGGAGAGCTGTCTTCAAACGTGAAGCGTTAAACTTGAATGCATAAATTTAGATTTAAATTGAAAAGCGAATAAACTGTAAATTTAGTTAAAATTGAATAAATTAATTTTTGAATTGTGCATTAAAAATTTACAAAGTGAAAAAAAAAAACTACGCTGAGCATTGAAGAGAAGGGAAACAAAGAAAATACGAAGACTAGCAAGACAAGAAAAAGATTTATCAGCGACGAGTCGATAAAATTTACGAACGTGGTACGTCACTAAAAAATCAATCTTCACAAACTCGTAGGATTTTCCAGCTTAAAAACGGGAACTGAAGCCCACAACTAAATATTTTAAGCTTTTGAAACCAAAAACTACACAAACAACGTAAGAAACTAAACTACTAAGTTGTTGAATGACAAATCCGCAAAGCGTTGGATCCAAAATATAGTTAAATTATGTATTATCAATCACTTTTACTAATCATTCATACATCAAACATACTCAGGTAAAGAAAGGTAAAGGGAGAAACGAAGATAGCCACAAATCTCGTAGGTTTTTTACTTCGAGTGTATATATAAAAAAAACGCGTTTCACCGAATCGATATCCATCTGATCGCGTTTGATAGTGAAAAGAATTTAAAACAGAAATACAAAAAGCCGGTAAATTACAAAAAAGAAAGGTCTTCTCTTGTAGACGGAATAGTATAATAAACCAGGGCAGGTAGCAACTAGAACATGTGTAGGAAATACTCTCAATTGTAATGATTGTCAAAACGAATCTGAATATAAAAAATTTGAAATAATTAAAGGTATCTTCCCGAGGAAGGACAACAAATAACAATAACCTCCTAAAGAGAAAAGGCCAGTTCCTTCGTCCGGAACGGCTTTTGCCTACGCTACTGTAAAATTTAGAAAAAAAAAAAAATTTAGAATTAAAATATTATTCTAGTATAAAAGTTTGAAGGTTGTAAAAAGGTTCTGAACAAAAAAAAAACTAACAAAGAATTAAGGTTGAAAGAGATAAATTTGGAAATCAAAAGGTTAACTACGCGGGTCGCCTTCAAACGAAATCATTAGCAAAAATTATACTAAATTTGGAATAACTCAAACAAATGATAAACAAAATACTTACAATATCGTAACACTGATTTTAATAAAATAAAATAACCTCAAAACTCAGAGCAACTAGAAAAATTACAAGACTGCTCAAAACAAATCCTTCCGCAACAACAGCTCAGGAACGAAAGAGGACGAACAAGACGCGCATGCTTCCCAAATTAGCGCTCTCCAATCAAGAGTCTAGCACGTACTAATTTACAAAATTAGTGAAAATTTGTTATACAGATGGCGACATAGGTATGGAATGAGATAAAAATTGTACAAAAAAGACGTAAGACGAAATTTTTATAACAATAGATAGTATTCAGACGGAACGATAAAATTGAAACCTCAACTAAAGCAAGATACAAAACAATTAATCAAATAAGCTGTGAACTAAAACTAAAAGTTCATAGCAAAGATTGGCAATTATGTGATGACTCCTAATTTTTTCGAAACTTTCTCCTACTTTGTTGGTACAGTTTGTAAAAATAATGAAAATCAATAAATTGGTCAAGCAGATTTTGTGGAGCCTCGTCCTTATTCTCATAGTCAAATAATTGTATTTTTCCTCGGGGTCTAATATTATACAGCGCTGGAAATAAAGAGTCGCAATCGAGATTCTGGGCAATTTATTGCCTCTTCTAAAGTATCGTTAAAAAATGATATCTGGTAATGTGGAACTCGATCTCTGCATCTCTTGTTTCATCAGAAAATCGAGTAAATAAAGCGTCATATATTTTATCTGTCATACTCACATCTTGTCAACTAATTGTCTTTTGCGTTTCTGTTGAGATTAAGAAATATTCAGTTAACCACTTGGTTTTTTTCACAGTATTTGATAAATTGCAAGAGAATTAAAACAAGAAGATGTCTGATGAACGCATAAACATACAAACTGCGCAAAGCAATCATAACATACAAATAAATCTTCAAAATTTCACTTTGTGTTGACTAGTAGACTTGGATTCGATTATATTAGACTCGTTTCTGTTCTTGTTATATCATTATTCTAAGCAAATGGATGCTATTATACTAATTGAATGTTTTATTGTATTACAGGTGCTGAAAAACCTCAAGAAACAATTTGGTGACGATATTTACACAGAGAAGAATGTCATGTTAAGTGGAACGCACACTCACTCTGCACCAGGAGGTTTCTTACGAGATCTACTCTTTGATTTGCCTGTCTTTGGTTTTGTTCGGGAGACGTACAGAGCTCTAATCTCTGGAATAACAAAGGTATGTTTATCCATTATAAGATGAGAGAACATCAGTGGAAATATAATCAATTCTTCAATCAATAAGGAAAGAAGCAGTTTTTAGTATACTTTGTAGGTGAAAAATATTGGAATATTCGAAATAGTAGAGTATCTTTATGCAACACTGATTCATGATGAGCTTGTTGATATAGTAGTCTGCTTTAGATAATATCCATGATTAATCATTTATCGAGAAAATTCCTTAATACGTTTGGCAAGCTGATTCTTGGGATAACTATATCAAAAAAAGAAGAGTCGAAGTAATTCAAGCTGTTGTTACTTCATGAGCAAAGGCTTTCGGTACATGAAGAATACCAAATTCTTTTTCTCAGAGAAATCACAAAAAATAACTAATGAAAGTTTTATCTTATTTGTTCAGTTTTTCTTGTTGTGTTAGAAACCAAAATCTGTTATTAGAGCATTTCCTGATTTTTCATGGTTTCTAGCGCATTTTTGCAAAAAAAATACGCTATTATATGCACTTCTGTTGTCTGATTAGCTGGCTGGCTGGCGTCACGCTAAGTTGTCAGCAACTACAGCACTTACAGACTTGAGACTAGTACTAAATAAGAGCTGCTGTTTTGTAGCTCTGCACAAACTGCTTGATATTTTTTTTCAAATACCTAGTCTTGAATAAAAAATTTGATAAAAATTCAAAAGATAATTACTGCTGAACTATGCATACTAGAATCTGAAAATTGCTGCACAGAATGAGCGAATGAGTGATTCAATTCTATATCCTTTATTTTGAACTGATATGAATATATATATATATATATATATATATATATATATATATATATATATATATATATATATATATATATATATATATATATATATATATATATATATATATATAAGATATTAACATGCGGTTTCAGAATGATTTGAACTTTTGTTTTCATGATCAATTTAGGCCAGTACATGACCATCCATCACTCATTTTCCCAAATCCATAACTTTGGAGGTGATTGCACTTAATTTTCAGAAATTTTCTTTCAAATATCTTTGATGCATATCAAATATTTCTTTTTTAAGTATAGGACATGACCTCCCGTTAGTCAATAACTAAACAATGAAGACAAGAAAGTCCTTCTGAGCTTGTACGTACCCTGTTATGTATGAAATAGTTACAACTTGAAGCTGGTACTAAATGAAAGCTGCTGTTTCACAGTTTTGCCTAAACTGCTTGATTTTTAGCTCAGTGATTGTGGCGGATGGTAATTTGTGAGATCTCTAAGCTAACAAACATTCATGAGCTGCAAAAAAGCGCTCTGATCATAAAAATGATTCTTCAATTCTTTTAATGAACATTATCATTTTAATGGGAGACAACCAAACAATTTCTAGATGAATCGTACGTTTTACGCGAAAAAACAAAACAAATAAAAACTTGGTTTCAATATCAATTTTAACTTTAGTGAAGCACACGTTCCAAAACCCAATAAATAACGGCAATCAAAAAATCTACTGAGCTTTTGGCCCACTTATTCACTCCACAGAAGTATCTACATCATATTCCTATTCTATACTAATAAATCACTGTTTCAAATGTATAGTTTGACATATTTCGACTTCTATTCAATTCGCTTTCTGAGATTGATTCTATTCGTCTTACACTCCTGTTCCTAGAAGAATAAAATTTCAAAAAAAAAGAACATTCCAACTGTCAAGCCAACATGATTTGAAGTATTGTCACATTCACATGTTAGTATGTTTCGGAAAAACCTCCACCAAAGATCGATACTTCATGACGTAAATGTAACATTGAGTGGAACGCGAATGTAGCTGCGAAAACTGATTTGTTTTCTTAATATATTTTCAGATTCGTCAACAAAAGTCTGTCAGCGTAAAACTAGCGCCTGTATATTTTTTATTTTTAACGGAGAAAAATTTCTTGTATATAGTAGTTCAGGATTGGCTGAGCTTTTAATAAGCGTTTCAATTTGCACTTTCTTGTAAACTTATCTTACAACTTCTTCTTTATAGGCCATTATCAAAGCTCATAACAACATGGTTCCTGCTCGCATGTTCTTCAATAAAGGAGAGCTACTCAACGCTAATATCAACCGAAGTCCCACAGCCTATTTGGCGAATCCTGAAGAAGAACGTGCCAAGTAAGTTTAGATATATGTTTTCACACTTGACGGTTTGAGTTCTTTTCAATTATTTATTTGTGAATTGAGCTGTAAAAAAAATAGAATTTCACTTTTCTTCATGATTCTATTCATGTTCAAGTTGAATAAGTGAATATTAAGTTCTTATGTCAATAAACGTGAATAACTTCTCATCACACAAACTACTATTTCCAACATGAAGTTATCATATATCTTATAGACTAGCGGCTTACAATGACGTGAGAAGGCAAGAGCTAAAAGCACCAGTATAGTGAGACAAATTTTTATAAACTCCACAAGGATGGACCTATATGTTCCAACAAATATGTCCTGCATTTTTCTGGAACACATTGTAGGAAAATTACTTTGTTATGATATGGGAGTAACGAAACATATTCAGCAAAAAAATCTACAAATCATCCTTGCTAGACATCATACTTCGGTATTAGATAATCTTAGCGATAAATCTCTAAATATTGAAGTGCGCATTTTTCATCGGGTACATTTTTCAATATGTTAATATGCCAAAATCATTTACAATTTAAATTCCTTGAAGTAGTGCCAATATTCATAGATTAAGACCGTCATCAAACTCGTTTTGATTGAACGTGACGTTTAAATGTTTTGTTTTCCTCACGCGTCAAACTGAATTTCGCTAAAAATTTCTCATCGATTTTCGGATGAGTGAGTATAACACAATCGCTTTAAAATCATCTAAATAATAACACATCCGCTCTGCCCTATTCACAATCTAGATGAATTCATGAGTCTTAGAGATCTGAAAATCCATTAGATATAGATAGAGTTGCATCGACTCCTATTTATAAATGTTAACTCGTTCTGGCAGGATGAGAAAATTGTGATTCTCTTCATAATTTACATATTCATAGATTGGACTAATAGTTCAGGCAACGAGGGAAAAATAGCGGAAAAAAATCATGTAGAATACAATTTGGCACAGATGTATCCTGAATAACATACTAGGAGTCCTGATGAGTAGGAGCAGTACAAGAAGAGATGTGGAAGTGGCAAACTATAAGAAAAATAGTTTTACTGTTCAAAATCTACAATAAGTAAGTGTAGCCATAGACCGAAAAAAATTGTGTGTTGAGAGGCTCACTGTAATGTGCGTCTATGGGGAATGCGGTCAAAGCTTTCTAATCAAATATTTAAGACTAGAAACAAGCCCTAAATAAAAACCTTATGAATTTTTCACCCTGAAAAAATCCATATAGAGTAAAATAACTTTAATCTAGGAGTAAAAGCGCCAGCCTAACAACACTGACGAACGTCGCTAATTATTTTACATTAAGAAATAGAAGCGAATATATTTGTTTTCTGGAAAATTACTAGCACCTTCTAGCGTTCTTCTAGAAACGCCTAGACGTTTGCCAAAGGAACGTAGTGGGGAGCGACCCGAGGTATATATATGCGACCAACAGTGGGAAGATTATTGATTTCTTTAGCACAGTGACCTTATGCTATGGATTGAAATAAATTGTGTTATTTAAAATAAACCAACATTGACATAAATAATTAGAGTTAAGTTATAGTGTAGTGTATAATAATCTTTAGTTTGAATTAGACTTAGTTGTTGAAAAATAGTGTTAGTTATTTGATTTATTACTTTAATAAATCATAAATATAAGTAGTAGTGTTTAAAAACTTTTGCTCCCTAAATTAAAATAAATCACGTTACAGTATAAATACTGAATAGAGTAAGGAGAGAAGCTCTGACCTCATTTCCTCTAGACGCACATTATTTTGATCCTCTCAACACACAATTCTTCCGTTATAATATATTACATGATTACACTTACCTGTAGTAGATTCAATAATGCATGATCTAAGCATAGTTCGATCATCATTAAAACTAGATTTCCAATTATAAAAACTATTTTTCTTATAGTTTCTCATTTTTCCTCTCCCATATCTCCTCTAGTATACTGATCCTAGCGAAAAAAATGACGGGTCGTTTTTCGTAGGGAATTTTCTTCAAATTAATTTAGTATATTAACATTATTTTGATAGAGGCAATAGTTTTCAAGTTATTAACAAAAAACTGGAGAAAGAGACCTTTAAACTCCTCTCACTTCCTTAGCTTCACCTATATCCATTAAGATTTTTAGTATATCATCAAGGACACCTCATCCTATAGAGCAAGATCCCAGGGCCTCGATTCTTGAAACAATGCGAAAATATTCGAGCGGTGACTTCCGTATACGACCAGTCACCTGCGCATGAGTGGTATTGTTGACTGGTGATAGAAACTTAGCTTCGAAGTTTCGTATGCGAATTACAAAAATAACAGAGGCAAACGAACGCAGCTTCTTTCAACCAATGAAATATGTGTTATTAATATGAATTTTGTTTTGGTTTTGAACATCTACTTTTGTTGGTTGATTTAACTATCACTTTTAGTTTCAAATGTATAATAATAAGACTAGCTGGTAATGTTATTATTGAATACGAAAATATATTAATTGAATTTGTGAGAAAGAACTCACAAATATATTCAGAAAAATTATCAAAAGATTTTACATACAAAGATTCGCGAATGTTGTGCTGTTAAAACCTATAAATGAATTTTCTATACAAACACTATCAAAAGTACGACTTTTAATGGTTGCTTAGCGTATTAAAAATAACAATTTATGACATTGTTATCACTTTCAACACGTTACCATTGACAACGTGTTAAAAGTGATTTATTTTTAACACTAATATATGATGTTTACTTAATCTTGATTGTTCTTTATTTTTACATACAGAGTAATTCGACCATAAAGTTGACGATTTCCACAACTTGGATTCCTCCTTAAAGTACGCCAAAAATACAGTCTCATAATATTTTCTAGAAACATTTTCATATTCGCACCATTTCAAGAAACGTCCGTAGGCGATCTCGTACTGTTGCCTCAACTTCGAAGATAATAGATAATAAACAGTTCTAGTAGCTGCTCCGTCAATTTCAGCTGGAATCAATTTATATTCTTGACTACCCATTTCATTCAAAATATCTGTCAAACTGTGTAAATAACAACAAAACATTGGTTGCTATCATGGAGTACGTGGTTGCTATATAAATGACAGTTCATCTAGTCTGTCATAATTTGTATAAATTTCTACCAATTTCGCATTATTCTCACTAACAATAGTGTTTGTATGAAAAATAGTGTATGAAATACTTGTTAAAAGTGATTTTATTCTGTTCCAAAGGTTACGCCACTCCGCTGCGCGTCATGTCCTAAATTTCCTTTGTCACAAAATAAAATGACACTTTTAACACTTATATCATAAATAACTATTTTTGAAACGTCACAAAAGTGACATGTTATGCATCTCTGTTGCCAAGTTAAAAGTGTCACTTTACCTGATTAGGCAGATAAAATACTAGCTCTTGTTTACTTTATGTGCCTTATCACATAATGTAAAAAAATCTAATATTTCAACAAAATAATCTAGTAATATTTAGTGTGAATGTATAGTTATTAAAAAATTAGGTTTTGAAATAAACCATTTGCACTAACTTCAGCTGAGAGATCATTATTATTATCTAATGATGACACGGATGACACTTTTAATTTCGTTTTTATTTTATTTTAGGTTTGTTTATAATGTAACCATGACAAAATTGTATTCGGTATCATGATTTGACTTGATCTTAGAGCTAATTGCATCACACTAAAACTCAATATATCAACTTCTTGCGTTACAAATTTAGGTACTCGTTTGAAAAGAAAAATAGTATATATTATACAAAGCAAAAATGGCTCAATGTACTTCGGTTACTGCAAACCTTAGCACATAAAGCCTTATTTTTATTCCTAATAATATAATCTACTATATATAAATAATGATATTGAAGTTTGCAATATTCGAACAAACAATTTAATCCAGTTCTAGCATCTACAGCTGAAGTTCTGCTTGGTGGAGCAAATGTAAAACAACATTTTTTGGAAGTCGAAATGACTTCATAAATTGATTTTCATTCACGGAGAATGCATCTAGTTGTTTGAAAGCTCTTCTTTTTTCACCGTCATAATCTTCAACTTTGTCTAATACGTTAATTAAGTCCAACTGTCTGAATTTGACGTATTTAAAAACTATCCTCCTCCAATCTGTTAAAAGTTTCGCATACGAATGTCAACTTTCCAAGGGTGTTTATCGTGCGATGTAGTTGCGCACGAAATTTGCGTACACGACACCTACTTTTAACTTTAAGAATACCATTGTGCAGTTCGTATGCGCATCTCATATACTTTCGCATACGAAAAATTTCAAGAATCAGGCCCAAGGCCTGCCAGACGTTACTTATTTTCTGAGAAACAAAATGTGTAGAATAGAGTAGTGTTAGTATATATTTTGATCAAACGCATACTCGCTAATTTGTGCCGACGGCCAATTTACAGATACGAAATGCTAGTGGTACGTTAAGGCATTACTCACTCTTCTTACGGTCTTAAGTTCTGATTTTGATGTATGTTTCAGAGCATAGTGTTAAAAATTGATAATCAACACTGCTAGACACTTTTCATCAGTGGTTATTTCTTCTAGACCCTTTAAGTCTCACAAAGAATACCGTGATCTTGCTTATAGTCTGAGTACTAATTTTTATATATGATACTTGGGGTACAATTTCGATACTTTTTGTTAACAGCTAGATCAATCGTAGGGCTGAACATCCTCCAGACACAATTCGAATATCACTGTAAATAAAAGCGCGAGGTCACTATTTGTAGGCTTGATAGTAGGAGAAGTATCTATGGGCATCCAACTCTTCCTTGGTCTAGCTGTTTACAAAGAGTATTGGAATTGCTCCCTGAGTATCATATATAAAAATTAGGACTCAAACTATAAATAAGATTACGTTATTTTCTTGCGAGGCTTAGAGCGTTTAGCAGGAATTACTGCCGATGGTAGTGCTGATTATCAATTTTCAACAATATACTCTAAAACATACATAAAAATTAGCACTTAGACTTTGAGAAAAGTGAGTAATGTCTTAACGTACCTATAGCACCACGTATCTATAAATTGGCTGTCGGCACGAACTAACAAATATGCGTATGATCAAAGTACCATCTAGCACTACTCTCATCCACTAATTTTGTTTCTTAGAAAATAAGTAAGGTCTGGCGGGTCTGGGATCTTGGACTACTACATCTATACCAAAATTGGCTTCTACATGAATTTTTGCTGCTAGTAGGCCTATTCCGGTATTTGTTGCTTTGACTATAAAATTTTATACAAACTCACAGAATTAGTTTGTTCAGCCACGCATCATCTTGTAAAAATGAAGAAGGTTATTAGTGACTTTCGAATTAATGATAAGCTAATGAATGTCTAATACAAAATATATCCTACTCAAACTTACCTCTATTGTCGAATATTCCAGAAGCAATTCCTGGCTCCGTATAGTTTAACCATCGAATGAAAGTTGACTCCTAAATTATTTTATAGATGTGGTTTTTTTCCAAAAGGTTTAGCTAGGAATAGAATTGTAATTAAAACTGACCTTTACAAGTACTCACTGAAATACTAGACTGGGAATTCCCAAAAATACATCAACATGAATGTTCCTAATACCACTGGATTTCTGGAGACATTGAAAATAATCTCAATAACAGGGTTTGAGGAATGTATTAGGACTCATTTATCTCATTACCAAAGTATCAGGCAGATAGATAACTCAGGTGACAGTTTTTGAAATGTTGCTACCGTGGGTTTCTGGAGATTCCGATAGAAATGAATCTTCTTTTAAACCATTTCTAGAAAACATATACAACATATTCTGTCAGAATCAAAATAAATAATTAAAAATATTTTTAATGCATTCCTGTCTTGTTCTCTATTATCCTGTAAATACCGTAGTCATCCATCTATTTCAAGCAAGTTATACTGATGTATTTCTGGAAATTCCCAGTCCATTATTTGAATGGGTACTTGCAAAAATTCTATAACGACCCACGGCGGACTCTATTTACCAGGCGGGAGTGTGATGGAGGGAGGCGTGACGTCAGTAGGCTTTGCAAGCGAGCCGGAGGTAGTAGTAGACTTGGTGACTTCGTGGTTCGAAGTAAATTTTCTTTCAATATTTTGAATACTTACCTAAATATATACATAATCAATTTAAACATGCCTCGTAAATGTTGTGTCCCAGCTTGTAAAAGCAATTATGATAGTACGAATGAGAATGTAACTACATTTAAATTTCCGAATGGAGTCGATTCATTTAATAAATGGATAAAATGCATTCCGCGTGAAAACTGGACACCTACCGCAACGTCAGGGATTTGCATTAAACATTTTTCAGAAGAATGCATTGCAACTAACTATACATACAATTATCAAGGAGAAATTAAAACCTTTTATTACAATAAACCGCGTTTGAAACCTAATTCGTTCCCAACTATATTTCCCGGACTTCCGCATTATTTAAATATAAAATCAAGTACTAAAAGAAAAACCCCATAAGAACGAAATTTTGAGATCTAACAAAGAGAATTGGAAAAAACTAATAAGATAGTAGAAATGCAACAAATGGAAGATAGAGTTCAAAATTTTGACGTACTGCTTGAAAAAGTATCAGAATTTGTAAATCTATAAATGAGGATATTTTTGTTAAAGTAAATGATGACGGTATTATTATTTACAAAATGGATTTCAAAGCAGTAAGTTGTTCCTTTCATATTGAAATAGATAGAAATCTGAGCCCAAAATATTTCTTTAAAAATAAACTAGTGAGTTTAAGTTTTTAATTTTAATAAAAAGTAGATATCCAGAAACAATAATACCTAGATTTGAATGAACTCACAAAGGTAGGTATTTATTTACTATAATTTTGTATAACTTTGGATAGCGAACTGTTATTTTGGGCTATATTTACCGCATTACAGCGTTTTACTCTAAAACTATATTCAGAGACAAAAGAATTGCCGTTATTATTGTTGTTAGTAAGTCAATAATCATTCTGCATAAGCATTATAGTTCCAAAATACAAATTTAATACTATTACATCGCATGAAACTGTGTAAAAATCAACCTACTGACGTCATGCGAATGCTGTGGTAGTGGGGGTCACACTTCCGCCTGGTATAGAGTCCGCCGTGAACGACCGGAACCGTGAAATTTGAATAGTAATTCATGCAACAATAATTGGAAGTTAAGCATTATAACATGAGGTCAGGCATTTAGTGGCGAGGTACAAAAGGTCACAGAATTGTTGACACTTGTGCTGTATTCCATTATTTGGCAACCATCAGTTGACATTAACTCAACAAATAACTATACGAATGGAAAGGCGCTAAATTCCACACAATAATTTGGTTAATATAATAAGACAAATTACGGTGTTTTGAGGAACAAAATGATGAAGTTACCCATTATTTTTTGTTTCATTGATATAATATTGTGAAGCTTTAATCCTCATGCATGATTCCTAATAAAGTCAGCAGTGCGAAAATGATTCAGGAGGAATTGTTGGAACAAGGCAAAAATTACCGGTGGAGAAGGCGTTTGCTTTGTAAGGAGCAAATGAAATTCTTCATTGACATTACTGTTTTGATGAGCATCCACTCTTATTTCATTCATCATTCACAACTTGAAGTCTTAGAAATCGTGGAAGAAATATAAAATCAAATTTTCATAGATTAAGTAGTTTGTGTTCTTCCACTCTATTTTCAGCTTCATAAAATTATAAATAGGTACATAAAATACTTTGAAACTTATAATTCTTATCTGATGCATAAAGCTTAGTCATAAATTGACTGCAATATTTACAACACTATAAATTCTACGAAGTAAACAAAATACAGGCAGGTAGCTGCTACTACGCAGTATACTCAAGAAAATAACGTAGGAGTAATTAGTTTAAGAAGCATCAACCCTAGATTTCACCCTACAAAACTTCCTGATACAATCAGTAAATTTAGATTAAGAGCTTGCTTGCTTACATTAAACCGGTGACAGTTTTTTAACTTGATTGAATACGAACTATAAGGCAACAAGTAAATTTTCAGGACACTGTTTTAGAATCAGCACATTCCAGAACTAAAAATTACGTTGGAATGAGTGAAATCCTAACAGCCCACTTGGAATAATTCTGTGGCTAAACGGGTATCCTACTTTGGAATCATTATATAATAAGTTTTGAATTAGAGCTATACCAATACTAGTTGTGGAATAATCTTTTTTTGAATTCCTTGTTGAAATCCATCGGAAATTTTACGAGCTATGTGATCAATAGTCTTCCACAATATTTCAAAAATCTCGAAAATAGACTCTGAGCACATTGAAAAAACTATTGACACAGTTTTTTTTTGTTGAGGAGAATCGTAGTGATTAGCATACACGATTTCAAAATAAACGATGTCTAAAAAGGTCATAAAAAACCACCATGTAGCTGTGATGTCACTACGTACGTTAGCGCTCAGCTGTAGCACCATTTCCAATAGTCAATAAGAGAAAACTTCGGTTGTATGTATTCTATCCATGCAGTCGTCGCGAACCAAATAAATTGTTTTTGAATGTCTCAACAAGGAAAATACGAATGAAAAGGCTACGACAAATCCGACGTGGGGCCGCAAGTGTCTTGTTTGACTTTCCACTTATCTTGTTGTAAAGATCATTTAATGTAGGTACGTATATAAAATCGATATACAAAATTGGCTGTAATATAGATTAATACGATAACCTCGAAATAGTTTTGAGAGTTTCAGTCTAAAATAGAATACCTTTCATGTAGCTATCACGTTTTCAAAGTACTGTGACATTCCAAAAAGACGTTCAACTACATAAATGAAACTCTGGAACCAACAGAAAACGATTCTAACATCCATTAAGATTCATTGTTATCCATTATTTTATATACGCATTTGAAATATTAGATTAGTTCCTTGCAACATCACACAAATAGAGATTGCATATTATCGATGTATTTGATGTGACATGGTCAAATACTATGACAACAAAACTTTTATGTGTTGACACTGAATATTCACCAAGACGTTTCAGTTGTTAAATGTAACGTTTTAAAATTAATAAATTTCGAAAATTATATTTTACTACACTTTGCACACCAGAATAGACGTTATATGATCAAAAGAGAGATCTATAATAAAGACTTCCCTTTGAGCTTCGACTACACTCGTTTCAGCTGCGTTGAAAAACACTGTTCAAGTAAAAGCTAGCAACCATTAACTCGTGAACCTGACAAATTATCTTACCATCCTTTATCGAACCCATCAGTACTCATTTTGTGTCTGATCCTATTCTAATTCGAAATTATTCATGGTTCCCATCTCTCATGCACTAATTTCTGATCGCCAACATGCGTGATGACATCACAGCGGCGCTTGACCAATAACAGCGTTTCATCGGTTGCGTAACAAAATTAGAAAATTTCGCTATTTTGTATGTTGTTCGTTGACATAAAACAGTAATAAAAAAAAGTTTCTGCTACAGGCTGTTCGATTACAGGTCGTAATTCCTACGTTGAGACACAAAAATGCTTCATCAATTCATTTTAGGAAGACCCAATTGCGCGACAGATCTTCTGAAAAGTAATACTTTCCATGGTTTCATGCAATTTGAAGATACGAAAGGATATGAGTAAATTTTTAGTGTATTATTAGAAGAACAAACAGGTTCCTGGCACAAAAAATATTCATTCACAGAATTTTTTTCTACTGATTTCTGTACACGAAATGAATGGGCCGGAATGAACCATCGTCTTAACGACGTAAGGGTGAAGATAGCAAAAACTCGCATAAGACGATTTGGGAAGCGTTAAATGTATCATAGCCTTACGCATCTGAACATTCAAGTTGATGTTATTCATCCGTATGTTTTCTGTGTGCCGTACCTTTGGACGTCCAAAACTATTTTATTTTGTTGACAATATAAAAATTTCTCACAGGGTATAAGAGAATATGAGAAGTTTTGTATTTTTACAAATTGTAGTAATTTTTAGATGATTAACACGATTTTTATCAGAGGAGGTTCCATGTATCTATTATTATATCCATCCATGAATTTGCAACATAGAAATTGCTCTGTATATATTTAACATTAAGAGAACTGAAGACGATCTTTGAGGATTCACTCGGATTGAAAGTTTGAATTGTTCATGAATATTATAATTACGGATGACTATGCCTGAATTTGCTCGCATATCACTCTCATACAATTGGATCAAACATTTCCTACATTCAAGTTTTCAGAGAAATTTCCAAAATTCATCTTATTGAGTAGCTTCAATTATTCATTAGCGAACCTCACATATGTTCTCCATGCCTGACTTTTTTCTGCATCGTTGATTGTTATAGTTAGTAAATAAAGACATGAAGTCCTCTGGGAAGGTACTTGAGTCATCAAGTTTTCCAACTATCCTCTGAATTTTATGGTGATAGTGTTACTTTTTCCTAATGGATATCACCTGCATAATGATCAAGGATGATGCAAACCTGGTCTTGAGATTCATTTCGACTCTAAGTTCGTTATAAGAGAAACAATGATCCAAAAGTGAACAACGCAAGTAACAACAAGAAAACTGGAAGATATACAGGAAACTGGATGTGAAAACGTGGGCTCCAAATTTTGTACAAAAAGAACAGAATTCCTTGGCATCCACTCAAGGTCTGAGAAAAGGCCTCGTAAAACAACCTCAAACAGAAGAATCAATGATGAATCTTGACAATAATCACTGTGAAATAAGAATTATTCAGGTAATATGGTTTTTGCTCAGACTTTGGGTGAATGCCAAAGAAATTTTGTACTCTTTGTACTAAATGTGGGACTCACGTTTTCATATCTAGTCTTTTGTCTATTTTCCAAATATCTAGATACTTATTTATGTATCATTGTTTTCTATAATGCAGACTCCTGGATAGAGAGTCGAAACGTCAAAAGTAAATAAAATATTTTCAATTATTAATTAATTCTGAAAAAAATTATTAATCATTGTAAATATATACGCAGTTGAACCATCCTCACCTGCCCTGGTATCACATCGAGTTGATATTGACATATTCCGATCTTGTCTTGTACTCCCAATCCTTTTCATAATTATCTAGATCTTATTTTTATAGAAGGATAACCTGATCTAACCCCTGTCATGTCCCTATGATAAATATTAACTGAAAATAGGTCAGAATTGTATGGCAAATTGACAGTAAAAATCAACTCAATGTCAATGTCAAGTCATTGTTGTTCCACCACTGCTATTTAAATCTGGAAATTCATCATCAATTTGAATGGAAGATCTCTTTATCATTATTGTTCTGCAGTATTGTTCTGCTGATTGATCTACTGTGTAGTGATAATTTTTTGAAGGCTCTCTGACTCTTACGATTTCACAATTATCACCAGGAATGTTTGCACTGTGCTTTGAACAATTTTGACTATCTCAATAAGACTTTAATATCAGGTACGTTAATGTTCCTGGCTTATGGTGTTATTGATGATATATATTTTTGAATCATGAAAAGCACGCTTTACAAAAACTTTAACCCTAAATAGAATACTCGAAAGTGTTAATACAGTTGAGAAAAGCTGTTGTGATCTCATTTTTCAGTTGGAAGATATTATCAATTAGCCATTACTTCATATGGGTATGCTCTTTGAGGATATAGATTGATGTATATATCAAAAAATTAAAAGATCTTTCTATTCAATACTTTCGGCGTAACTCAGTTCAGCAGGCGCAAGGGTGGGCAGTTGCCTCCTCTAAATCTGGCACGTACGACCACATGCGCTCATGTCACATGCGCTCAAATATACATTCAAGTTGTGTAAAAGAAGTAATGTTTATTGTCAAAAGTTTGTGTACTGAAATATTCTCGTCTTTCTGTACTTTTTTGCTTTACATATTTTCGTCTTTCCACATTCTCTTGCTATCATACTCGATCCTGTATGTTCCATTGGGTCAATGTATCATTGCAATTTTGAGCCTCTTCGAGCCTTCCTCTTGATAGAATTTTCTCAAATTTTGTATGCAAGTCCATTTTCGAGGACACCATATAACAAAGGTTTTGAAGCTAGAGAATGTTTAGATGTAAATCTTTAATTCATGGTTTCATACGGAAAAATAAAAACAAAAAAAAAAAATCTGTTAGATCTCAAAAAAAGGGTGTGAAAATTTACACTTTCTAATGCCATAAAAATCCGCTGTGGCCTCCACAATACTTCTTCGACAATAAATTTCATGGCCAGTTTCATCGCTGTGTAAGAAATTTAGAGTGTCGCATCAATTAATTGCATATTTTGGAGTGAAAGCTGTAATTTTCCAAATGACAGCTGTCATTGTTACAGTGACAACTGTCATTGTCAAAGTGAAAGCTGGCATTGTTAAAGTATCAGATTGCGATTATTTTTACTTACTTGTACTAAGTACAAGAAAATATTGTGAAACCGACAAAATGCAACTATCGAGATTTTGATGGAAATATCCGTTTTGAGCATCCCTGAATCCATTTTGACTATTTTTGGCTTGATGTCGGTACGTATGTTCGTGCGTGCGTGCGTTCGTGCGTGCGTAACTCGCAAATCTCAAAACTGATTGAACGTATGAAGTTGAAATTTTTCATTTAAGACTGGTATAGGGTCTAGTTGTACACCTCGCATTATGGTTCCAATCGTCTGTACCGGAAGTGCATTTTACTCAAAACTTTTTTCGAATTTTTTGCTTAAATCTAGAATGATTGGCCATAGCATATTGAAATTATGTATTAAGCACTTCTATAACATCTTATTGTACATCTTGCATTATGATTGCGATCGGATAAGCCGCAAGTGCACTTTACTTAAGACTTTTTTTTTCAATTTTCCGCATAAATCCAGAATGATCAGCCGTAGGATACTGGAATTCAGCATTTGAAATTGCTGTGGCATCTTATTGGTTATTTAAGACATGTTTTGAATTTTCCGCATAAATCCAAAATTATTGAACGTAGATTGTTAGAATTCAGTATTTAGGACGATTATACCGTCTAGATGTTCATATCTTATTTTTATTGAGATCCACCAAGGCGGAAGTGCACTTCACTTGACAGTCTTTTGGAATTTTTCGCATAAATTCGAAACGATCACGTGTAGAATATTGAAATTTAGTATTTCAGTCTGCTGTAGCATCTGAATGATTGTCTACCATTTCCATAACAATCGACTGAACCGGAACTGCACATCAGTAGGAATTTATTTTTTAAGTTTGCGCATAAAATCAGATCTGTTGGTAGTCGTAGAATTTTGGAAATCAGTATTTAGGAATGTTGTAGTATAAGAATAATGGCCTACTGTTTCCATAGCAACCGACTTGGCTGAAAGCGCATTTTACTTGACAGATTTTTAGAATCTTTTGGGTGAATCCAAAACGATCAACTGTAGAACAATGAGATTTTGTGTTTGATTATATATATCCAATAGATAGATGTCGAAAAATAGGGGCAAATTAGGAAAAAATGCGAACTTGATGAAACTTTGGTATATTGTTTTTGATCACCTAATAGTGTTATACGTATATTTTCCGACCAAAATTTCGAGAAGCAATTTCCAGGGGGAGGAAAAAACCACGAAATTTAGGCACTTTTTTCAGCTTTCGTCCTGTAACTTTTTCCCACTCATTCCTACGCCTTAGCTCATCAAGTTCAATTTCGTAGAGCATTAAATTTTCGATAAGTTTGAATGGAAAAACTTGTTTGTAGACTTACTAGGTTCCGAGATACAGCACTTCAAAATAGTGAAAAATTTCTTAAAATCCAATAAAACTTAAAAAATGGGGGTTTTCGCTGGATATCCTTTATTTTTCAAATTTTTTTATGGTACCTAGTTTCATTCTGACGCAGACATCAGTCAACAACCCACCCCTTACCCTTTTTCACGCTTTTGAAGTGCTGTATCTTGGAGCTTAGTGGGTCTACAAACAAGTTTTACGTATCAAATTTATCGGAAATTTGATGCTCTACAAAGTTGAACTTGACGATCTAAGGCGTAGGAATGGAGCGAAAAAGTTACATGGCAAAAACTGAAAGAAGTGCCAAAATTTCGTGGTTTTTTCCTCCCCGTGAAAATTGCTTCGCGAAATTTTGGTCGGAAAACATGGAAATAACACTAGTGGGTGATCTGAAACAACATACCAAAGTTTAATTGAGTTCGCATTTTTTCCGACTTCAAAGTACATGTCGACTGGACTATGATATATATGATCAAACACAAAATCACATGCTTTTATTTATATATATATACATATATATATATATATATATATATATATATATATATATATATATATATATATATATATATATATATATATATATATATATATATAGTTTAAGGTAATCGCGACTGGTCGATTAGTTAAGAAAACAAATATGTAACGGGTTTAAGCAGTCTTGAATTTTGGCTAAATTGAATCAAATATTACTCATTTGAAATTTACCAAGCTTTCGATTTTAATGTTTAAATCTTCATCAGGGTACTGAAATATTATACATAAGTTTACAATGTGTCCATAATTATATAAAAGTATTTTTTACTTACATTACTTTTGAGAATTTATAATAGAATTCCATCTCTGATAAATTTAGAATATTTTGAGTTTTCATTTTGTAAGATATTATCACAGTTCAATACATTTTTAAAACATTTTTAAGAGATAAATAAAATGAAACGTTTCTTGTGCAAGTTCATTGCAACACACGTGTGTTTCGTTTTGACAACGGAAGACAATTTTTAGGTTATGTTCAATTTTGTAGGAAGAATTCAGACTGCTTACAAAGCCGCGGCAGTTTTAAAAAGAAAATGTAGGTAAATTTATTTATGAAAAGTTCAAAATCTGGTTTTCGGTTATGAATTAGTTGTAGTAGGTGTTTCTTTTTTTGTTTTTTGTTCAATATCTAAGTGTAATAGAAAAGAATATATATTACTAAGGCCTTGTACGTCAGTTTTTTTGTTCATTGTATTTTCTGTTTTGTTTATTGATACCATTTCAAGGAAAGATCTTTTTCTAAAATTTTTTTCTTGTTCCAAGACTTTAGTGTTATTGAAGTCCATGTTATGTTTATTAGTACTGCAATGAGTTGCAAGGGCACATGCATCTGGTTTGTGTTTTATATCACTTTTGTGTGATGTGATTCTGTCTTTCAAATTTCTAGATGTTTGGCCAACATAGCACTTATCACAGTCGTTGCATTGTATTTTATAGATCACATTCGACTTTTGCAGTTCTGGCACAGGATCTTTCAATTTTGAAAAAATGTTTTTTACAGTTTTTCCGCTCTTTTGGGCTATTTTTAAGTTATCATCATGAAGTACATTTATCAGTTTAGGTGTTATTTTTTCGATGAAAGGTAATGATACGTATCTTATGTTCTCACTTTGTTGTAGTTCTGTATTATTATCATTAATTTGTTCAATAATCGTTGGAGTAGGCGTATTGAATAGTATACTATTAAGAAGCTTTTCTGGGTAGCCATTCTTTCTGAGGGTTACACCAAGCTTGCGGAGATTTTTTTGGTGGAACGTTGGATGTGCAATTCGAAGAATTCTTTGTTTCAATCCTGTTATCACGTTGATTTTCATTTTTAAAGGTTGCTGAGATAAGAAATGTATATATCTACCGGACGCCATTGGTTTTTGGTACCAATCTAATTTTAATATGTCATTGTTGTCTCTGATAATAAGAGTATCAAGAAAAGGTATAGACATTTCTTTCTCTATTTCGATGGTAAATTGTATATGTGGGTTGAAACTGTTGAACACATCCAGGATAGTATTCGTTTTTTCAGCTGGTATTGTGCAGACGATATCGTCGACGAATTTCTTTATGAAACTTACTTCGAAGTTCAGTTTTGGTATACAATTGTCCAATAAATAGTCCATTATGTATTGGGCTATAATTGGGCTTATTATTGCACCCATTGGGCTTCCAAGAGTCTGTCTGTAAAATTTTTTATCGTATGCACAATAGCTGCTGTCAAACACGAATTTTAGGCATTTTATGAAATCTTGCAAGGTCAACGGTGTATGTTGTTCAATTTGGTCCCATTTTATAGATATACTTTCAATCGCTAACTCTATTGTTATGTTACTGAAAAGTGATACAACATCCAGACTTATAAGTATGTGGCCGTTTGGTATTTTAAAATTATTGATGAAAATAGAATAGTAAGTATTTGTTTCCTTAACCTGGTCATGAGGTTCCTCAGTTCTTCTCTACTTTTGTTGTCTTGTCCTTGTATATGTTGTGTGTAGTCCTGCTTGTCTACCAAAACATATTACAGCAGACAAGCAGGACTACACACAACATATACAAGGACAAGACAACAAAAGTAGAGAAGAACTGAGGAACCTCATGACCAGGTTAAGGAAACAAATACTTAATCTAGAAATAAGAACAACTTGTAATCAACTAAAAAGGCTCGGTACTGAATTAGCTGAAGTAGAGACCAAAATAACTTCTATCTCTCCACCATGTATTTTCCAAAATTTCAAGAAAAAACAAACAGTAGCTTATAACAAACATTTTCAAAAGATTAAATCAAGTAACATGAAAAAATTAACTTCTCTTATAAACAATGAAAAAGATAAATTAATGACACAAAGCCATTGGCTAAAAAATCTTACAAATAACCTTGTACCCAGTAACGTTCAAAAATTATTAAGTTTGGGACCTAAATTCTGTATACAAGAAACACCAAATGAACTTAATATTCCAAGATTATTAAGTGATATTGAATCTATAATATCAAATTTCAATGAAAATAAAAAAAACTTTTGTAGAGCACAAGCTACAAACATCATTACCAATTTTTGCAATTCTGATACAAAAAATCAGTCATATATAAACACACTATATAATGAAACAAGAAAATATCTAAACGAAAATAAAGATTTGATAGTTTTACAATCGGATAAAGGTAACGTTACGTGTATTATGGAAAAAGACGACTACCATAATAAATCATTAGCAATTTTGAATGATCAAACAGCCTATAAATTACTGAAAGGTGACCCAACATCCACTATACAACAAAAAGCCAATAAATTAGTATCACAATTGAAATTGGAGAGCAAAATTACCCCAGAAAATGCCAAACATTTAACAATCTATAATTCTACAGCACCTAAATTCTATTGCAAACCAAAAATACATAAAGAAACACTTAGCGTCAGACCAATAGTAGCTTCAATAAATGCACCAAATAGTAAAATTTCACAATTCATTACAGACATTCTGACCATAGCATACGATAAAGAAAACCAATATTATATAAAAGACTCATTTGACTTTTCTATTTTCATCAATAATTTTAAAATACCAAACGGCCACATACTTATAAGTCTGGATGTTGTATCACTTTTCAGTAACATAACAATAGAGTTAGCGATTGAAAGTATATCTATAAAATGGGACCAAATTGAACAACATACACCGTTGACCTTGCAAGATTTCATAAAATGCCTAAAATTCGTGTTTGACAGCAGCTATTGTGCATACGATAAAAAATTTTACAGACAGACTCTTGGAAGCCCAATGGGTGCAATAATAAGCCCAATTATAGCCCAATACATAATGGACTATTTATTGGACAATTGTATACCAAAACTGAACTTCGAAGTAAGTTTCATAAAGAAATTCGTCGACGATATCGTCTGCACAATACCAGCTGAAAAAACGAATACTATCCTGGATGTGTTCAACAGTTTCAACCCACATATACAATTTACCATCGAAATAGAGAAAGAAATGTCTATACCTTTTCTTGATACTCTTATTATCAGAGACAACAATGACATATTAAAATTAGATTGGTACCAAAAACCAATGGCGTCCGGTAGATATATACATTTCTTATCTCAGCAACCTTTAAAAATGAAAATCAACGTGATAACAGGATTGAAACAAAGAATTCTTCGAATTGCACATCCAACGTTCCACCAAAAAAATCTCCGCAAGCTTGGTGTAACCCTCAGAAAGAATGGCTACCCAGAAAAGCTTCTTAATAGTATACTATTCAATACGCCTACTCCAACGATTATTGAACAAATTAATGATAATAATACAGAACTACAACAAAGTGAGAACATAAGATACGTATCATTACCTTTCATCGAAAAAATAACACCTAAACTGATAAATGTACTTCATGATGATAACTTAAAAATAGCCCAAAAGAGCGGAAAAACTGTAAAAAACATTTTTTCAAAATTGAAAGATCCTGTGCCAGAACTGCAAAAGTCGAATGTGATCTATAAAATACAATGCAACGACTGTGATAAGTGCTATGTTGGCCAAACATCTAGAAATTTGAAAGACAGAATCACATCACACAAAAGTGATATAAAACACAAACCAGATGCATGTGCCCTTGCAACTCATTGCAGTACTAATAAACATAACATGGACTTCAATAACACTAAAGTCTTGGAACAAGAAAAAAATTTTAGAAAAAGATCTTTCCTTGAAATGGTATCAATAAACAAAACAGAAAATACAATGAACAAAAAAACTGACGTACAAGGCCTTAGTAATATATATTCTTTTCTATTACACTTAGATATTGAACAAAAAACAAAAAAAGAAACACCTACTACAACTAATTCATAACCGAAAACCAGATTTTGAACTTTTCATAAATAAATTTACCTACATTTTCTTTTTAAAACTGCCGCGGCTTTGTAAGCAGTCTGAATTCTTCCTACAAAATTGAACATAACCTAAAAATTGTCTTCCGTTGTCAAAACGAAACACACGTGTGTTGCAATGAACTTGCACAAGAAACGTTTCATTTTATTTATCTCTTAAAAATGTTTTAAAAATGTATTGAACTGTGATAATATCTTACAAAATGAAAACTCAAAATATTCTAAATTTATCAGAGATGGAATTCTATTATAAATTCTCAAAAGTAATGTAAGTAAAAAATACTTTTATATAATTATGGACACATTGTAAACTTATGTATAATATTTCAGTACCCTGATGAAGATTTAAACATTAAAATCGAAAGCTTGGTAAATTTCAAATGAGTAATATTTGATTCAATTTAGCCAAAATTCAAGACTGCTTAAACCCGTTACATATTTGTTTTCTTAACTAATCGACCAGTCGCGATTACCTTAAACTATATATATATATATATATATATATATATATATATATATATATATATATATATATATATATATATATATATATATATATATATATATATATATATATATATATATATATATGTATATATATATAAATAAAAGCATGTGATTTTGTGTTTGATCATATATATCATAGTCCAGTCGACATGTACTTTGAAGTCGGAAAAAATGCGAACTCAATTAAACTTTGGTATGTTGTTTCAGATCACCCACTAGTGTTATTTCCATGTTTTCCGACCAAAATTTCGCGAAGCAATTTTCACGGGGAGGAAAAAACCACGAAATTTTGGCACTTCTTTCAGTTTTTGCCATGTAACTTTTTCGCTCCATTCCTACGCCTTAGATCGTCAAGTTCAACTTTGTAGAGCATCAAATTTCCGATAAATTTGATACGTAAAACTTGTTTGTAGACCCACTAAGCTCCAAGATACAGCACTTCAAAAGCGTGAAAAAGGGTAAGGGGTGGGTTGTTGACTGATGTCTGCGTCAGAATGAAACTAGGTACCATAAAAAAATTTGAAAAATAAAGGATATCCAGCGAAAACCCCCATTTTTTAAGTTTTATTGGATTTTAAGAAATTTTTCACTATTTTGAAGTGCTGTATCTCGGAACCTAGTAAGTCTACAAACAAGTTTTTCCATTCAAACTTATCGATAATTTAATGCTCTACGAAATTGAACTTGATGAGCTAAGGCGTAGGAATGAGTGGGAAAAAGTTACAGGACGAAAGCTGAAAAAAGTGCCTAAATTTCGTGGTTTTTTCCTCCCCCTGGAAATTGCTTCTCGAAATTTTGGTCGGAAAATATACGTATAACACTATTAGGTGATCAAAAACAATATACCAAAGTTTCATCAAGTTCGCATTTTTTCCTAATTTGCCCCTATTTTTCGACATCTATCTATTGGATATATATAATCAAACACAAAATCTCATTGTTCTACAGTTGATCGTTTTGGATTCACCCAAAAGATTCTAAAAATCTGTCAAGTAAAATGCGCTTTCAGCCAAGTCGGTTGCTATGGGAACAGTAGGCCATTATTCTTATACTACAACATTCCTAAATACTGATTTCCAAAATTCTACGACTACCAACAGATCTGATTTTATGCGCAAACTTAAAAAATAAATTCCTACTGATGTGCAGTTCCGGTTCAGTCGATTGTTATGGAAATGGTAGACAATCATTCAGATGCTACAGCAGACTGAAATACTAAATTTCAATATTCTACACGTGATCGTTTCGAATTTATGCGAAAAATTCCAAAAGACTGTCAAGTGAAGTGCACTTCCGCCTTGGTGGATCTCAATAAAAATAAGATATGAACATCTAGACGGTATAATCGTCCTAAATACTGAATTCTAACAATCTACGTTCAATAATTTTGGATTTATGCGGAAAATTCAAAACATGTCTTAAATAACCAATAAGATGCCACAGCAATTTCAAATGCTGAATTCCAGTATCCTACGGCTGATCATTCTGGATTTATGCGGAAAATTGAAAAAAAAAGTCTTAAGTAAAGTGCACTTGCGGCTTATCCGATCGCAATCATAATGCAAGATGTACAATAAGATGTTATAGAAGTGCTTAATACATAATTTCAATATGCTATGGCCAATCATTCTAGATTTAAGCAAAAAATTCGAAAAAAGTTTTGAGTAAAATGCACTTCCGGTACAGACGATTGGAACCATAATGCGAGGTGTACAACTAGACCCTATACCAGTCTTAAATGAAAAATTTCAACTTCATACGTTCAATCAGTTTTGAGATTTGCGAGTTACGCACGCACGAACGCACGCACGCACGAACATACGTACCGACATCAAGCCAAAAATAGTCAAAATGGATTCAGGGATGCTCAAAACGGATATTTCCATCAAAATCTCGATAGTTGCATTTTGTCGGTTTCACAATATTTTCTTGTACTTAGTACAAGTAAGTAAAAATAATCGCAATCTGATACTTTAACAATGCCAGCTTTCACTTTGACAATGACAGTTGTCACTGTAACAATGACAGCTGTCATTTGGAAAATTACAGCTTTCACTCCAAAATATGCAATTAATTGATGCGACACTCTAAATTTCTTACACAGCGATGAAACTGGCCATGAAATTTATTGTCGAAGAAGTATTGTGGAGGCCACAGCGGATTTTTATGGCATTAGAAAGTGTAAATTTTCACACCCTTTTTTTGAGATCTAACAGATTTTTTTTTTTGTTTTTATTTTTCCGTATGAAACCATGAATTAAAGATTTACATCTAAACATTCTCTAGCTTCAAAACCTTTGTTATATGGTGTCCTCGAAAATGGACTTGCATACAAAATTTGAGAAAATTCTATCAAGAGGAAGGCTCGAAGAGGCTCAAAATTGCAATGATACATTGACCCAATGGAACATACAGGATCGAGTATGATAGCAAGAGAATGTGGAAAGACGAAAATATGTAAAGCAAAAAAGTACAGAAAGACGAGAATATTTCAGTACACAAACTTTTGACAATAAACATTACTTCTTTTACACAACTTGAATGTATATTTGAGCGCATGTGACATGAGCGCATGTGGTCGTACGTGCCAGATTTAGAGGAGGCAACTGCCCACCCTTGCGCCTGCTGAACTGAGTTACGCCGAAAGTATTGAATAGAAAGATCTTTTAATTTTTTGATATATACATCAATCTATATCCTCAAAGAGCATACCCATATGAAGTAATGGCTAATTGATAATATCTTCCAACTGAAAAATGAGATCACAACAGCTTTTCTCAACTGTATTAACACTTTCGAGTATTCTATTTAGGGTTAAAGTTTTTGTAAAGCGTGCTTTTCATGATTCAAAAATATATATCATCAATAACACCATAAGCCAGGAACATTAACGTACCTGATATTAAAGTCTTATTGAGATAGTCAAAATTGTTCAAAGCACAGTGCAAACATTCCTGGTGATAATTGTGAAATCGTAAGAGTCAGAGAGCCTTCAAAAAATTATCACTACACAGTAGATCAATCAGCAGAACAATACTGCAGAACAATAATGATAAAGAGATCTTCCATTCAAATTGATGATGAATTTCCAGATTTAAATAGCAGTGGTGGAACAACAATGACTTGACATTGACATTGAGTTGATTTTTACTGTCAATTTGCCATACAATTCTGACCTATTTTCAGTTAATATTTATCATAGGGACATGACAGGGGTTAGATCAGGTTATCCTTCTATAAAAATAAGATCTAGATAATTATGAAAAGGATTGGGAGTACAAGACAAGATCGGAATATGTCAATATCAACTCGATGTGATACCAGGGCAGGTGAGGATGGTTCAACTGCGTATATATTTACAATGATTAATAATTTTTTTCAGAATTAATTAATAATTGAAAATATTTTATTTACTTTTGACGTTTCGACTCTCTATCCAGGAGTCTGCATTATAGAAAACAATGATACATAAATAAGTATCTAGATATTTGGAAAATAGACAAAAGACTAGATATGAAAACGTGAGTCCCACATTTAGTACAAAGAGTACAAAATTTCTTTGGCATTCACCCAAAGTCTGAGCAAAAACCATATTACCTGAATAATTCTTATTTCACAGTGATTATTGTCAAGATTCATCATTGATTCTTCTGTTTGAGGTTGTTTTACGAGGCCTTTTCTCAGACCTTGAGTGGATGCCAAGGAATTCTGTTCTTTTTGTACAAAATTTGGAGCCCACGTTTTCACATCCAGTTTCCTGTATATCTTCCAGTTTTCTTGTTGTTACTTGCGTTGTTCACTTTTGGATCATTGTTTCTCTTATAACGAACTTAGAGTCGAAATGAATCTCAAGACCAGGTTTGCATCATCCTTGATCATTATGCAGGTGATATCCATTAGGAAAAAGTAACACTATCACCATAAAATTCAGAGGATAGTTGGAAAACTTGATGACTCAAGTACCTTCCCAGAGGACTTCATGTCTTTATTTACTAACTATAACAATCAACGATGCAGAAAAAAGTCAGGCATGGAGAACATATGTGAGGTTCGCTAATGAATAATTGAAGCTACTCAATAAGATGAATTTTGGAAATTTCTCTGAAAACTTGAATGTAGGAAATGTTTGATCCAATTGTATGAGAGTGATATGCGAGCAAATTCAGGCATAGTCATCCGTAATTATAATATTCATGAACAATTCAAACTTTCAATCCGAGTGAATCCTCAAAGATCGTCTTCAGTTCTCTTAATGTTAAATATATACAGAGCAATTTCTATGTTGCAAATTCATGGATGGATATAATAATAGATACATGGAACCTCCTCTGATAAAAATCGTGTTAATCATCTAAAAATTACTACAATTTGTAAAAATACAAAACTTCTCATATTCTCTTATACCCTGTGAGAAATTTTTATATTGTCAACAAAATAAAATAGTTTTGGACGTCCAAAGGTACGGCACACAGAAAACATACGGATGAATAACATCAACTTGAATGTTCAGATGCGTAAGGCTATGATACATTTAACGCTTCCCAAATCGTCTTATGCGAGTTTTTGCTATCTTCACCCTTACGTCGTTAAGACGATGGTTCATTCCGGCCCATTCATTTCGTGTACAGAAATTTTCATCATCTACATGATTCTTACATTTTTTTTTTCTTATTATGAATGTTAGTACTTTAGATCCCTTATATCAATTAGAATTCTTATAATTAGTTATATGTCTCAAATTAGCTCTTAATTTAGTTGCTCCTCTCAAAGTGTCCATAAGAGAAATAAATCTATCGAATTGCTTAATATATATATGATTAAGGAAACAAAAATAACGCAGGTTAAACAGTCAAAAAATTTTTGTGAGTGGGCTCAAGTAAAAAACGCTCTTTTAGATTGGTCAAGCTTTCGGTCTTTAATTAGAACCATCCTCAGGACTATCCAGTGAGATTCCAAAAATAAATAAATTTTCATCACAGGTCAGCATATTTGTACAAGAATTGGAAATACATGTTAAAAATTTGAACAACAATTGTTTTTCAAAAAGTAAAATTTAGTCACATGTTGGACCACCAAACAGAACCATGACAGCCAACCATTTTGCAGCCAACAAGCAAGGCTTGTTGGTTGCAAAATGGCTGGAATCTCACTGGATAGTCCTGAGGATGGTTTCAATTAAAGATCGAAAGCTTGACTAATCTAAAAGAGCGTTTTCTTACTTGAGCCCACTCACAAAAAAAAAAAAATTTTGACTGTTTAACCTGCGTTATTTTTATTTCCTTAACTATTCGCAACAGTCGCGAGTACTCTTCAACTATATATATATATATATATATATATATATATATATATATATATATATATATATATATATATATATATATATATATATATATATATATATATATATATATATATATATATATATATATATATATATATATATATATAATATATATATATATATATATATAGTGTTGAACTATAAATTTACAATAAATTGAATATATTCAACCTAATCTATTACAATAAGCGTTTAATACGTTTAATTAATTGTGAATTCATAATTCAACACTATAAAACCAAAAACTAGATTAGAATAAATGCCAGGAACTATATCTGTGCAAATAGAATTTATTAACTAGTCAAACATCAATTCCATACATTTCGCGAATGTATATGGGTATCTCTAAACATTCAGACTCTCGCAAGATGTTTTCGTGCATATCTTGACTTGGTCATTCGAAAAACTTATGCCATTCGTTTTTACGAGATACTTATGATATCCACTTTCATATGGCCAAACGGCAGAAACGAGAAGAACGTGAAAAATTGATATATTTTTTTGCATAATCGAGCCCTCATTCTAAAACCTTGGCCAAGTGGATCACTTCTGCCTATCGTTTTTCGCTGACTCTTTTTTCCTTGAATTTCATTTCGTAAACATGGCACAGACAAGAAAATTGGATTAAAACAGGATTCTTTATGAAAATTTAAAAAGCATTATTATTATGTTGGCCACACGGTCCAGCTTTAATTTTGGCATTATTATACTCTAAATATACATACTTATCAAAACTCTTGAAGGCAGAGAAAACAAAATGGGGCACTCAAATCTTCAACTATCTGACGGTCTATATGTGTGAAGGGGATATAGAACAGGTCCTAAAACACTGCCTTGTGGCACTCCAGCATATGTTTGCTTCATATCTGAATATTCATCTTCTTGCTTTATCTGAAGATGTCTTTCTGTTAGATAAGATGTTAGTAATTTAGCATGCGTATTTGGCAAGAGACGCTGTATTTTATGTATGAGTCCAGCGTGTCAAACCTTATCGAATGCTTGAGACACATCAAAGAAGACTGCAGCACATGTCTCTTCTTCTCCAAAAGTTTTTTCATTAAAATCAGTAATTCTATGCACTTGATCAATTGTCGACTGTTTGCTTCTGGTCCCAAGTTGGTGACTTTGAATTATAGTGCTTCTTTCTATGGTAACATTCGGTCTCTTTGGGTACAGCTTCTCAAAGAGTTTTGCTATAACAGGCAGTAGTGATATGGACCTGTAAGATTTTGTCTCGTTCATTGATTTGCCAGGTTTTGGGATCATTATCAGCTCAGCCATTTTCCAGATGTGAGAAACATGTTTTAATCTGAAGCATGCATTTATCAAGTTTGTTAGCTTAACTATAAGTTTCCTTGGCAATTTTTTCAGGATATATTCTGTAATCAAGTCATATCCTGGTGCTTTTTTCGCACTTATATTGTTCTTATTTTCTTGGGCTAATTCTTTTGGGATGATATATATAATGTCTTTTTGCAAATAATTTGTGTTTTCATCCAGTTGGTACTGTTCCTCAGCATCGTTCGGCTGGAATATCCTTTCTCCAACACTGTTTTGGAATTTGCATATTCCATAACCAAAAAATATGTTGGAACGAATGACATTCCAAAAAATCGTTTAGAATGATTTCGTATGCCGTTTAGAATGATTTCGTAAGCCTTCAGAATCATTTCGACGAATCAGAAGCTGTTAGTTTGGCTACTACCATGGTTACTTCCCAACAATTCAAGTATTCATATCTGGATTTGACGTTTGACATTCAATAATTTTTTAAGTTTTCTCTGAAATATTGGTGAGTTTCCAAAACCTTGTTAGAAAAAGTGTAGTCTGCAACATGTTTGGAATGGCGTATTCCACACTCGCGAACCGTAATCCTCGCCTTCGGCTCAGATTACAAACTTTTCGTTCGTTCAGAATACAGGTCATTCCAATACTTATTGTAGAATATACTATTCTAGGTGATCTGAGAAGAGATCAGCTTTTTGCTTGTTGTTTTTTGTCTAGGTTCCTTCCAATGTGCGAATGAGGGGTATATGGGTTATTGGTTTTTTAGTCTTTGTAAGTATGTACTGTAGCTGTCATTTATCTAATACTTGATTCCTGTGTTTTATTTTTGAGCTCTTGGATTTCTATTTTCAATTGTTGGGTAAGTCTATTAAAATTAGTCTTATCATCTGGATTTCTGTTCTGTTGTCATTTTTCCTGGCTTTTTTCTTCTTTAAAATGAGTTCACATATTTCTCCAGGATAATTGACACTTATTGTTCTCCTTTTAATTTCTTTAGTACGATTCCAAGCTACCTGCTGGATATCCACCAACCAACAAGTTTTATAGCTTCTTCATCTAACTAAGATTTGGTCCACAGTGGAATATCTAGTTTGGTTCTTTCATTCAGTTTATCTTGAAAATCATCCTAGTTTGTATATTTGTTAGTTAAAGTCAAATTGCTCACTTTTCTAATTATGTTCTTACTCAGAGTCATAATTATTGGAGAATGGTCTGACGTTGGGTCAAAGTTCTCTTCAATTTTTATATAGTTTGCAGAGATATTCTTTGTTATGAAGAAATCAAGTAAGTCTGGCACTTTATTTTGATCCGTAGGCCAGTAAGTAGGTTTATCGGATGAGTAATATTCGCAACCTAACCTAGAGGATGGTTCGTGTGGTCGTTTTCCCTTGATAGTAGTTAGCCTGGATCTCTATCTAGTATTTTTGGCATTACTATCATATATTGTCCTTCGAAAGGCTGGAGAAAGTCAAGGTACCCCTCTACTTGGCTGTTGTGTCTTGGTGGGAAGTACGGTGCTGTAACAGCATGTTTGTGAGTTTTTGTCAGAATTTTGATGGTAGTAGCTTGTATAGCTGATGTTTGAAGTTTATTATCCACATAATGTTTGATGCTTTCTTTAATCACTACTGCACAGCCTCCTCTTGCAGCATCGCTGGGATAAACTATGTGGTAGATTGAGTATCCTTCAATCTTTATGTACGTTCGCGTAGTTAGATGTGTCTCTGATATTAGACATATCTACTTTTTGTGAATTGAGAAATACTTCTTTTCCTTGTTTTCGTTGCAATATTTCGTTTGCATTCCATTCAACTATTCCTTAATGAGTTCTATTAATTTTCGTGTTGTGAATGAATTCCAATTAGCAACCAGAATTGCTTCTTTGAACAATTTTTTTCTGTCTGCCATTTCTTCTTTAGCGAGGCAAGTCTGTTAAATCAATTGAAAAACTATTGGCAAATAGTCTACATGAGTTCAAGAGAAAAGCAATTCTGGTTTGGAGCAGAGACTGAGATTTTATTGAAAATTTTGTTTCCACTCATATATCTATTAACAGTTATTGGACGTTCAGAAAAACAACGCGCCTATCATCAAGTCCAACAAAATTCCATTTGTTCATGATATGTCATAATAAGCAGTAAGAGGATTCTCATAAAATTACCAAGTATATGCTGTAATTTTATATGTTTCTTCCACATTTTAGAAAATCGCCAAGTTACTGAATAGCACTGAGTATTGGGAAATATTTGTACATAATTTAATAACAACTTGTTACTTACATTTTGGGAAAGTTCAATATCACATATTAGCAAATTTCATCTCAAGCAAATAGTATATTCGAACGAACTACTGAATGCTTATTTTTGATCGATGAATCTCCCAATTAAATTGAAAACAAATTGCTCAAAGTGTAAGACTAGCACATAAAAGAAATTGCTTGAAAGTTACAGCATAATGTGTATCGGTGACTAATTGTGTATAGTCGTTCTCGTGTGATTTCTCCGCTGAAAGTTCTTCTTTAAAGCTATTCGTTTGATTAGGTAGTACCTTTTTGCGATGTCTGGGTCAGCAGAAGTCTAAACTCAATTGTAAATCTCAAGTTGGCCGAGCGCCAAACTGTGAAGTTGTTGTTTTGCTCCAGCACACAATTAACTTGTTATTTTGTGGTGAAGATTTAGTTCAACCTTTTTGCGCATTTTTTTTCCGTATTTTAGTTTGGAAGGAGTGCAATATATCTCGAGAATCTCCATAATGCTGTTATTTGTATCAGCTCTTGTATCATAACTCTCTGAGAACTTTTTAACCTGGAATTGAGAATAATCACAACTTGGAAGAATCTGATTAGACCTTCGGAATCCAATTTATGATTTTGGAATTTAGTCGTACGGTACCATTCACATTCAATACTTGTTGCACAAGCTGAATAATTTATTTGATTGTGAAATGGAATCCTATACATCCATTTATTGCAAAGAATTTGAATTATATGTGATAAAGAAAGAAAACGGAGAAATAAAGTACGATAACAATGAATTCGAATAGAGAGTTACTTCTATGTAACAACAACCGCATATAGCGCCATTTTTCTCACAATGAATAGTGGTTCTATTGAAACAGTCATTGGAGTCAAAATTAGCATAAAAAATCAGATTACGAAACAAACTGAAATAAATATATTGTCAAAAAAGTCATTAGTTCATATTGATCAATTGAATCCGTTATTTATTCACTAATTTATTTCAATTGTAATTCTAGTTAGCATTGACCCACAATCTAGTCGGTGTTCAATTGTCAGACATGTGAATGCTAGTTCATGGCTACTAGATATTCGGTTGTCAGACATTTGAATGCTAGTTCATTCAAATTCAACTGTCAGACATTTGAATGTTGACACATTGTTGGAGTAGAGTATATGAAGCGCGTAGACTAGCGAGAGAGGAATCATTCAGTAAGAGTAATTGTGAACGATTTTGTGATCGTACGAGCTTGTGAAATATATATTTACACTGCGATCTGTTATAATTATCCAATTACAATCGAATTTGTAACAAATTTATGTCGGAAGTGAGATCCTGGAAAATTGAGTGAAAATGATTTTCGATTCGGACGACGAAGAGTGGATTAGGTTGCAGTGTTGTGAAGTGTTGGAAATTGTGTTAGGACTGTTGTAAATGCCCGAAACAAGAAGCATGTTCACCAGCGAGATGCAGAATCAGCTGTAGATGTTGTTGGAATTCATGAAGACGTCGGAGACATCCATGAAGAAGAAGACATCAAGACTCGGAATGCCATTGGAACTACACTCCGATCAAGACGGAAATTTTGAGTCCGAAGTTTTCAAACGCGTAATGAAGATTTTGGGCATTAGCAAGACAAGAACTACGGCGCTACACCCACAGATCGATGGCATGGTAGGACGTTTCAACAAAACAATTCTGGATTTTTCATCAAAATCCGTCAACGAACACCAAGGTGATTGGAATGAGAAGATTCATCTGTGCCTACCAGCGTACAAGTCAACAGTCAATGAATCCACTCACACTCCAGCCAAGTTGATGATGGGTCGAGAGCTGCAGTTACCGGTAGATATGGTTATTAAGAGACCCACCTAAAGACAACGAGCAACAGTTGCCGAATTTGGGTCAGCCATCTTCAGGACAGCTTGTGGAGTGTCCATGAATCTGCACGGGAGATCATACAAGCTGTCAGCGATAGAATGAAGGCCCGATATGATCAGCGAGCTAACAGTTCCTGGTTCCAGCAATTGGTGTGGTTCTACAAGCCCAGGGATAGAAAAAGAAAATGTTCCAAATAGCTGAGAAACTGGGAAGGACCAAACGAGGTCATAAAATACTTGAACGATAAAGTTAGGCAAAAACGAAAAACCAAACGTCGTCCATGAAAACAGATCGATATTCTGAGAATGAGAAAGGAACAGTGTCACGAATGTGGAATACTTTAAGTCATTAGTTCATATTATCGATCATTTGAATTTGTAATTTTTTTATTAATTTATTCCAATTGTTATCCTAGTTTGCATTGATAAACAGACTAGTCGGCGTTCAATTGTCAGACATGGTTACTAGATGTTCAGTTGTCGGACATTTGAATGCTGACTCATTGTTATTCAACTGTCAAACATTTGAATGTTTGCCCATTGTTGGAGTAGGGTATGTGGAGCGCGTGAGCTAGCAAGAGAAGAATCATTGAGTAAAAGTAACTATGAGCGATTTTGTAATCCTATGAGTTCGTAAAATGAATATTTGCTCTCTGACCTGTTTTAATGATTCAACGAACTCATAACAAACATCACAGTATTCATTAGTACCGTGTCGTTATTGCCACGTGACCGCTATTTGGATAATCAATTGATCCGAGAGCAAGACTCAAATACATATGTACTTGTGTCCAGAGATAAGCATTCATGCGTGGAAAATATTATCCCAGCGTGAAAAGTGTGTAAATTAAGTAAAATATGTAAATTATGAGAAAAATGCTAATAATTAGCTATTTATTTGCCGCTAGGTGGACTTTTATATTTGCGCTTCCAATATCAAGAAATTATAATTAAGATTAAATTTGGAGATCCAATGAGGTCGCGACTGTTAACAACATATTCGCAGATAACCTTATCTCTATATTAAAAATGTCCAGTAACTCTACCATCAAACACATGTAGGTCGGTACGTCAGCCTCAAAAGATACCTTCTTAAACCATAACAACTTCACCTTCAAATGGACCCATCGATCAAATATATTATGGTACTTGCACTCTTATATCTCCTGTTTACTCTTTGATGTTGGCTGTCATTATAGATACAGAATCTGGATTCATTCGAAAACATAATGATTATATTCTCAAGAGGTAGTGTCAATGAGTCGCTAGTAAGCCCGCTTCACTCTCTGACGTCGGTTAGCACAAGTTCTTGAAATATATATGATACTGCAGAAGATGTGCAGAAAGCAAAAATTATATACAGAATGTCTCCTCTCAATCTATATATTATTGCGTGAAGAGCAAGCTTTGTACCTCTTTTACGCATATTGCGCGCCCGAAAGAATGTGAGATTTGGCATACTTTAAATTTATATGAAGGAATGCAGAAAGCTTAAAGCATATACAGGCTGTCTGCGCACACGAATTGAGTCCTGGCATATTCAAGGTCTGTGTGGAGAAAGAAGTGCAGAAAATATACAGGGTGTCCTACTTCAATTTTACGAGAGGAGAAAACTTTGTACTGCGCGCACGATGGAATATCTTATATATAAATACTTCAAAAGCAGACTTTCGACCCCTTTTCGAGCGTATTGCATGCATGGAGGAATGTGAGATCTGGCGTACTCAAAGTTTATATGGAAAAGATGTACAGAAAGCGAAAATTATATGCAAAGTGCCCCATTTTGATCTATATATTAATATGTGAAGTGGAAGAGCTTTGTATGCAGAAATTGAAAGTGAATACAGTTGTCCCATTTTCATTTTACGACGTGAAGGGGGAACTTTGTACCACACACACGAGGTAATGTGAAACTTGGCTAACTTGAAGTCTGCGTGGAGAAGAAAGTACAGAAAGCCAAAATTATATACAAGGTATCCTATTTCAATTTTACGTGAGGAGGAAACTTTTCACAGCGCGCATGATGGATTGTGAGATTAGACCTACTTCACTTCAACGGGACCTCCATTTAGAAATTGCCAGCATTTGCACTTGGTGGGTGCTACATTGTTATCAGTTCAGTGTCTCAAAGCTAGAATTGATAGATGTTCACTCAATTCTAAGGAAGTATTGGTTTTGAGTTGTTATATAAGTAAATTATATTCAATTCAAATTTGGGCTCATATAAAACCGTTAAGGTCAATATCAAAAATTCGTGCTCACCAACGTCGAAGAGTGGAATGAGCTCATCAGCGACTTATTGATGCTACTCCTGTAGAAGCATATTTTGTTCTAGGATAAGTATAAATTTTGCATTTATGATAACAATCAGCTGCGGGAAGTATGAGTGTCTGACATTGGTCACTGCCACCATATGTTCAATTTCTTTGAAAATAAAAGTATAGTATGACAAAGTATTCGCTTATTATTCCTAAGACAATTTTTATATCTTCACAAATTTTTCATATTATGTCATTCAGCTGTCTCAGCTGAATGACATAATATAAAAAACGAGACGTTCTATTGTCACACTCAATATTGTGCACACAATACCAATTTATTTGTTATCATAGCAAACTTCCAGAGTCTTTCGCGCAATTATTTCTTTCAGACAGTGCATTCTATGAATTCGTCTTTGCTTGTATCGCAATAATTGTATATGACAATATATGTTGTTCAGTGTACTTTATTTTATCTCTATATAATTGAATCAAAACTCCTTCTGTTGATATTAAATGGAATGAAAAATACTTTCCAACTGTTGAATGTTTCCTCATGTTGGATAAAACAATAGATCCCGAATGAAACAAATAATATACTATTCAATGAGCGTACGATGTAGCCTATATTTACTGACCATGTAATTCGAAGCCTACCCATCCTAACAAGATTATTGTTACTATCAAAATGAAAAATCTGACGTGAATATCACGTGATTTACTTGTACATCTTGGATATATACATAATACGATGTGATTTTGTGTTTGATCGTATATATCATTGGATATGTCTAATCGAACACAAAATCTCATCGTTCCACAGTAAATCGTTTTGGATTCACTCAAGAGATTTTAAAAATCTGTCAAGTAAAATGCGCTTTCAGCCAAGTCGGTTGCTATGGTAACAGTTGGCCATTATTCTCATACTACAACATTTCTAAATACTGATTTCCAAAATTCTACGACTACCAACAGACCTGATTCTATGCGCAAAATTAAAAAATAAATTCCTACCGAAGTGCACTTCCGGTTCATTCTATTGCTATGAAAATAGTAGGCAATTATTCAGATGCTACATTAAACTGAAATACCAAATTTCAATATTCTACACCTGATCGTTTCGAATTTTTGCGAAGAATTCCAGGACACTGTCAAGTGTAGTGCACTTCCGGCTCGGTGGATCTTAATAAAAATAAGATATGAGCATCTAGTCGGTAAAATCGTCCTAAATACTGAATTCTAACATTCTACGTTCAATCGTTTTGGATGTATGCGGAAAATTCAAAAAATGTTCCGAATAAAGTGCTCTTCCGGCTTAGTTAATAGCAATCATAATGCAAGGTGTACAACTAGATATTATACAAGTGCCCAATACAGAATTTAAATATTCTACGACTAATTGTTTACAATTTATGCGGAAAATTCAAAAAGTCTGTCCCATAAAGTGCACTTCCGGCTCAGCCGATTGTTACAAAAATAGAAGATGACCATTAAGATGCTACAGCAATCTCAAATGCTGAATTCCAGTCCCCTACGGCTGATCATTCTGGATTTATGCGGAAAATTGAAAAAAAGTCTTAAATAAAGTGCACTTCCTGCTCAGCCAATCGCAATCGTAATGCAAGATATACAATAAAATATTATAGAAGTGCTCAATACGAAATTTCAATATGCTTTGGCGGATCATTCTATATTTATGCAGAAAATTCAAAAAAAGTTTTGAGTATAAAGTGCACTTCTGGCCTGGCCGATTCATACAAGAATAGCAGATAAGTATTCTGATACAACATCAAGTTCAAATACTGAATTTCAACATCTTACGGTTGATCCTTCTGGATTTATTAGAAAAATTCGAAAAAAATTCTCAAGTTAAATGCACTTCCGGTACAGGCGCTTGGAACCATAATGCGAGGTGCAAAACTAGACCTTATACCAGTACTAAATACAAAATTTCAACATTATACGTTCAACCAGTTTTGAGATTCGCGAGTTACGCACGAACGCACGTACGAACGTTCGTACCGACATCAAGCCAAAAATAGTCAAAATGGATTCACGGATATTTCCATCAAAGTCTCGACAGGTGAATTTTGTCGGTTTCACCATACTTACTTGTTTATTTGTACAAGTAAGTAAAAATTAAGAAGTGTTCATTTTTGAAATTAGACCAGAATTCTCCTGAGTGATTCCAGCAATATGTCGGCTGATAAGAGTAGGGCGGTGGATCCATCAAGAGCCAATCCAATAATCTACTGTTGAATGTGGAATAATTCTGACTTGAACAAACTACAAATAAATAGAAGAAATATAGGACACTGTAAAGAGACCTTTTAAAAATGACAGTAAAATAGAGTTTGATATAGGGTAAAAGATCAAAACCTGATTATTGTCACACAATTACAAACTCAGAAGTCGGTTTTAACACCATCGTGCTGAAAAGAGCAGCAACTGTAGTCCTTATCAGGACTCTTCAGTATAGTGTACTGTATAGCAAGTTGTGGATAGTCGGATTTTTAACTGCGAAGCCAATGAAAAGTGAGTTGGTACATGACATGCAGAAATATAAACCTGCAGCAGTGCCATCTATCATAATACAATTGAGGTGGCAGGTTTGAAAAGGAATTCAGGACACTGTAAAGAGACCTTTGATAAATGTCTGTGATGTATAATCATGATAGGATAATACTTAGTGCACTAAATCTGCTGCTAATGATAGATTTAAGCTATAGTAGAGGTACACACGTAAACAAGTTAGTGACATCAAAAGAAACATGTGCATCATTGTATTAGGTTATCCCTTTAATTTTCATTCATCAGGACTAGGCTATTTTTAGCAACATGAGTCGGATTGATTTTCAGTTCGATCTGAACTTTGCGAGTTCACCATGTTGAATTTAGCTATAAATTAGATATTTCGGAAGCATTTGAGATTTGAACAGCATGTGCTTTTTAGTGGCGATAAAAAATTTCAATACTACTCCAGTGTATGAATGTTTAACCTCAGTAAACGGATATTGCATGAGGATTGTGTTATTCTTTAGTACCTGGACGTCTTGTGAGAATTGAGTAGATACAGGGCTGAAAAAATCACAAATTTACAGAAGATATCTTCACATATCTATGTATGAAGGCTGAAAGTTTCATCAAATACAGCAAAATTTCGTGAAACGGAAAATAATATTGGAAAAAGTATTGAAGTAAGAAGAATTTGATTAGAATACAAATCATGAAGCCTAGAATTTGGAAAGTTTGATATACAAGAGAAAAATTATAGAATTGGAAACGAAATTTAATATATCTGGCAATAAAAAAGAATAAATTATATGAATGTTGACGGAGATTCACGCTGTTCTGTTCGGAGTGAAATGCATATCACTGAATGTATCATCAAAAATTGAATGAATGTATCAAATTTGAATTGAATATAATTCATTTATACATCGATTCAAAAACAATATTCTCTCAAATTTGAGTGAATATCAATTATTAATTCTAGCTTTGAGAAAGCCAATGAAAACCAATAACAATGATGTCCCCACCAAGTACAATTCAGATTTTGATCAATTATTATCAAATTGTTTTTGCTCTTTCCTAAGGAATGAGCTCCAGGTGTCCAAGTCCCTGATTTAATGGATTTCAAGTATATGTACGTTATTTTCTAGACTACTCTATATTGGAACATCCGAAATAGCAGTACAATTATACAAACTTGATCAATCTTAATCAAAAGTGTTATTGGAATTCATCATCTAGTGCACCTTATGGCTCAGATATTATTCTTTGACAGATCTGTACCGCACTGCCTTGATACAACTCAACCGACAGACCAATAGATCAACAGACCAATAAACTGACAGACTTTATTTGGAATAATTTTTTTCGAGTTCAGTAGAGCGTAAGACATGAAAATTAATCAAAATCTCGAACTGTCAAAGAATCTCGAACTGTCAAAAAATCTTGAACTGTCAAAAAATCTCGATCACAATATAATAGATCGGGGAAGTAAAAATGGAGAAATTGTGAAGAAAAAACCTATATAGGATGATAAAGATGTAATATTTAGGCTTCCTCAAAGTACCTGCAAGCAATGGGTCTATGCAATAGCATCTTATGTAGAGTAGAGAATTTTCTGTATAAAAAAATTTGAGTTATGGGAGAAGCAACTCAAACAATTAGATGAATTGCTTACTACATCAATTCATAAAGAAAAGAACTTCCTGCAAGAGAGAATAAATATGTACATTTAAAGATTGGAATAACTTTAGAATCAGTTGAATAAAAAGTACCTGTCTCAGAGACAAATTGGCAATAACTAAGGAAGATCAAAGAAAGATATGAACAATATCAATAACAAAGGAATCTATTGATACAGACTGATGCCCGAGCTTATAGTCGATACTACGCTCGACCTCAGACTAGAGAATTGCTCAAGTATGCGAATATTACCAATAGTCGTTATTTGGTTACGGAGTAATACTTCGCGTTTGCTTGACTCCAGCTTTACTTGAGTCTACTAGCTAGTTCAGTCGGCATGTCAAAAAATAGGGGCAAATTGGGAAAAAATGCGAACTTGATGAAACTTTGGTATATTGTTTTTGATCACCTACTAGTGTTATATGTATATTCTCCGACCAGAATTTCGCGAAGCAATTTCCAGGGGGAGGAAAAAGCCACGAAATTTTGGCACTTTTTTCAGTCTTCGCCCTGTAACTTTTTCCCCTTCATTTCTACGCCTTGGACTATCAAGTTCGATTTCGTAGAACATTCAATTTTCGATGAGTTTGGTCCGTAAAACTTGTTCGTAGACATACTAGGTTCCTGGATACAGCATTTCAAAAAAGTGAAAAATTTCTGAAAATCCAAAAAAACATCAAAAATGGAGGCTTTTGCTTGATATCTTTTATATTTCAAATTTTCTTATAATAACTAGTTTCATTCTGACGCAGAGATCAATCAAAAACCCACCCCTCACCCTGCCTACCTATGCCACTATATCTCGAGGCACGGTAGTGCCCCCCCCCAAGACCAATCAAATGAAGCGCAAGAGCACTACATACCTTTCTCGAAGAGCTTCGTCGTTTTTTCGAGCCCTCATAACTTGGATTTGGATTATACCTACCAGATAAACTAAATTCTCGGAATAAAATGTCAATAGTGGACTTATTAAACATATGAAATTTCAATCGCATAGTTCTTATACTTTAAATTTTATTGACATCTGTAAAAACCCTGATTTCGTCACTGACTCGCTCACTGATGATTATCAAAATTCTTGAGTTACTTCCTGAAGTCCTAGAATGCTGAAATTTGGTATGTGAGCTAGTATTAGTACACTCATACACTTATACTAGGGAAAGGAAATTTGTATGGGACATCGACAAATTTTGATGCTAGAGGATTGAATATTGATATAGAGACTCCTTGTTATGAATCATAGTAAAATAAAAACTGACATTTTCATGTAAAATGTTGCCAAGACGAAGCCATGTGGCTCACACTGTAAAAGAGTTATCGGATCCCATGTAGAGCCAAGTTTCTTACTCTACACGCCCTAATTCTACAAGCCATAATTTCACAATTCTACACCTCAGTCAAAATATGCGACTTGGCCATTTCGATACATTCACGTGGGCATAAGGTGAGAAATTTATCCACTATTCATTAGTTTTTTGCTATACAATAGTTCTTGTAATTCCCTTCTGAATGAGTAGTGGTTAGACAGGTAGGTGGACAAGGAGGCTTGTAGAATTAGAGCGTGTAGGGCTAGAGACTTGGCTCTCAATCTGACAACTTTTTGACTGTGCGAGCCATATGGTCTCGTCTTGGCAACATTTTACTCGAAAATATTTTTGGTGGGATTCCACTTCTTCTAGTAATTTTCTATTCTACTATTATTTATAACAAGTAGTCCCTATATCAATTTTCAGACCTCTAGCATCAAAATTTGCGGAAGTCTCGTACAAATTTCCTTCCCTAGTTTAAGGGATTGGGGGATGAAAGTTCTAATTTTCAGAATTTTTGTTGTTGTTTGTGTACCAATACTAGCTTACATACCAAATTTCAACATTCTAAGACTTCAGGAAGTAGTCTAAGAATTCTGATGATCATCAGTGAGCGAGTCAGTGACAAAATCAGGATTTTTTTAGATATCAATAAAATTTAAAGTATAAGAACTATGCAATTGAAACTTTATGGCTGGTACCACGAGCTCTATTTTTGGCGATACTAAGAGCATTGTGTCAAGATGTGTTTTGACGCAATTAAAATTTTCCTAGAAAATAATCTTCAGATACAATTACGGAAAACACATATTTCTACAAAATTTATTTGAATATACATAGCTAATATAGCCTAAAACAGAGCTTGTGGTACCAGCCAATATGTTTCATAAGTCCACTATTGACGTCATATCCCGAGAATTTTGTTTATCTGGTATAATCCAAATCCAAGTTATGAGGGTTCAAATAAACGACGAAGCTCTTCGAGAAAGGTAGGTAGTGCTGTTGCGCTTTGCTTGGCTTGTATGGGCGAGGGCACTACCGTGCCTCCAGATATGGTGGCATAGATAGGCAGGGTAAGGAGTGGGTTGTTGACCGATTTCAACGTCAGAATGAAACTAGGTACCATGATACCATAAATAATGTTGAAAAATCAAAGCTATTTAGCAAAAACCGCCATTTTTCATGTGTTTTTAGATTTTCAGGAATTTTTCACTTCTTTGAAGTGCTGTATCTTGGAACTTAGTGAGTCTGCAAAGAAGTTTTACGTAAAAAATTTATCGAAAATTTGATGCTCTACAAAAATGAACTTGATGATCTAAGGCGTAGGAATGGAGGGGAAAAAGTTACAGGGCAAAAACTGAAAAAGGTGCCAGAATTTCGTGGTTTTTCCCTCCCCCTGAAAATTGCTTTGCGAAATTTTGGTCGGAAAACATGGAAATAGCACTATTGGGTGATCAAAAACAACATACCAAAGTTTCATTAAGTTCGCATTTTTTCCGACCTCAAAGTACATGTCGACTGGACTAATTGGAATAACTTCAGAATCAGTTGAACAAAAAGTACCTGTCTCAGAGACAAATTGGCAATAACTGAAGAAGATCAAAGAAAGATATGAACAATATCGATGGAATTAACAAAGGAATCTAATGATAAAGACTAATACCCGAGCTTATAGTCGATACTACGCTCGACCTTAGATTAGAGAATTGCTCAAGTATGCGAATATTACCAATAGTCGTTACTTGGTTGCGGAGTAATACTTGGCGTTTGCTTGACTCCAGCTTTACTTGAGACTAATAGAAGGTTATTTTGAGTCGTGCTCAAGTACTCGTGTCAGTACTTTTGACATTTGTATTTCCAACACGGATGTATGCCATAGAGGCATAGATACTTACTGAAACTTACCTTTCCGATCAAATTGTCCAAAAATAGATCAAATTCAGTAGACAAATTAGGAATATTACACAATTACGTCAAACATATCAATCAAATATATGTCAAAAACAAGAAATCTCAAGCTTCATCAAGAATTCACGAAGTATCGACTATAGGATTGATTTTCAAGTAAGTACCTTTGGGGACTTCACCTCGACTTGGCCAAGTAATACTCAAGAACGAGAATGAGTTTCGACTATAAGTACGGGCATAGAAGATTATTATCACCAATACCGAACAAAATAGTCAATTTGCCAACAGTAATTAAGACTCCAGTGCAATAATATGTACATGAAGAATAATAAGTAATTTGAATGAAATATTTTTCAAGTTTTATATTGGGTACTTTCTTTATCATAAGTCACTTCAAAGGAGAGCCATCAAAAGATATAAGCCCTCAAATATATTAGATGGATTTTATATTTTAACTCGAAACACGAAAGTTATTACAAAGTGCTTAACAGCGTAGCTTTGCTGCAATATTTCATCACTTTAATGCATTCGTGTTTCCTTCTATATTACGTACAAAGAAAACAAAAACATGAATGGATCAATAATACTCGTACACAGCAATTTTATTTATTGAGCAATAATAACTTTCGAGTGAATAATGCCAATTTGAATATGGAGTGCTTTTTCTGCATTCCATTGGAATACATAGATTTAAAGAGAGTCACAAAAAATTTGAACTTGACCCGCAATTTAAATTAATGATTTATATGCTGATTATAGACTCCAGGAACCTGTTGCATAATAAAACACAAGTTAATATTATTAGTGAAAATACACGCAAAAATACTAATAATACTAACTTGTATTTCATTATGCAAAAGGCCACAGATCTATTTGCTTGTTATGAACATCTCGTAGTTCTAGCTTAGACTATATTTCTGAATCAAGGCATTAATTACCTACTTCTTAGGTCCAGTTGCATAATTTTGTATTTTTCTAGAGCGTAGTTCACTTATCTAAGTTACAATTAATAAATATGTTTTATTTGGGTGAAGTTCTATATAAAATATTTGGAAACACAACGCTTCAACAGCAATGTGCTGTCTTTTGTGTGTGTATAAGTGTATTTATACACTTTGTAACGTGCGAGAGTGTGGAGGTTCATGAAAGTGGAGTAGGCTTGGACTTGACCGCGGCTGGACGGAGCCTTTCGTCGTGGTAGAATATTCGAGAAATGGATATTTCTATATATTAGTACGCAAGCGATTTGAGTGTAGTGTAATGGTGAATCTAGAGCAGTGAATATCGAACAGTGGAGTGATCAGTGCGTATAAATAGTCAAAATAAATATCTCCGGCTTTGTTTAAGTTAGTATTGAATGATAAATAAATAATATAGTGTTGTTAGTGACTTTTATTTTAATTATAAGTAATTTCCAAGCAATAAACATTACAACTTGAAAAAGGCAGCACATTGCTGTCGAAACGTTGTGTTTCCAATTATTTCATAAAGAACTTCACCCAAATAGAACATATTTATTAAAAAATGAGTTCTGAAAAGTTTTTTCCTCCATTAAATGACAATTGTTGGAACAATTATTATCAAAGCAAAGAAGCCATGCTTGGGATAAACCAGAGATGTGTAATCAGACTTCACAAAATTATTATATATGTATTATATGTCTGCAAGCCTTGTAGGCTTGAATTATTCTTCTCCAGCAACTTATATTCGCGGCTTTCTCTCCCCCTCTTCTTATCTCTAATTTTTGACAGTCCGTCACTACCGCATCGTATCATTTTAGTCTGGGCTGCCTCCTTCTTTTCTCTCTCACTACTCTACTAGAATATATTATTTTCGGCGGCACCCTTTCATCTGGCATGCAGGGCAAGTGGAGATCGTTCGACGAACATTTGAACCGTCCACTTTTTTTCTTCCGTATATTAGTCTAAGAATTTCTCGCTCTCATACTTCCAGCTTTAGTTGCTTTGTTTAAAACCTACACTTCGCATCCAAACAAGACCGTCAAGCGAATTACCGTCTTATCGACACAAATCTTCGCTGCACTGAATACTGTCCTGGAACTAAGAAAGGTATATAGAGATACAATACATTCACTCGCCTTTGTTATTCTTATTTAAATTTCAATGTCTTCTTTGTTATTGTTTGTTGTGCATACCCCCAAATGAAAATTTCCACTTCTTCAAAACAATATTTCTCGATACCATCATCCGTACTCATTTTAAGATTCGCGTTTACCAACTTGACTTGGTTTAAGTCTTTTCCTTGTTAATCATCAAACCTAGTTCTCCAGCTCTTTGTTCTAGTTTCTTGAAAACTAATCGCATTTCTCTTCTGCTTCTTGTTAGAATTGTGATATCATATGCAAATACTAGACGTTGGTGTCTGTGATGGTAAATTGATCTTGAGCTGTATAATTCAGCTCTTCTAGTTACTTCATCTAATATGAAGTTGAATAAGATAGTGGGTCTCCTTGTCGTAGACCTCTACTGACTTTGGAACTTTCTGATGTTTTCCCTCCAATTAGTACTTTGCAGCTAACGTCTGATAAGATAATTTTGATTAGTTATTAGCACGCCTATGCAATTCCCTATCTTAACTATGTTGCAAAAGTGAAGCCAAAAATGTAATATTGTTAGAGGGAGAAGGTAACTGAGAGATAGGTAGAGGCGGGCTCATGTTTGTATGGAGGTAAATGGCGAGTTTCGCTCTATTTAGTATTTTCATGTGAAAATATATTGCAAAATAGGAGGAAAATGTTTTGTGTCAAATTGTAATAGTAGTTACAGAACTTGCAAAGAGACACATTGTCTTTTTTCTGTACCCATGAATAATAATTTATTAAATAAGTGGCGCAAGAACAAAACATGACAGAATAGAACATTGGAAATCACAGATAACGTTTGTAAAAAATATTTCAGAGAGGCGTATATTTTAAGAGATGTAAAAGTGAGTAGAAATTATTTTAAAATTATAATAGCAGATCTACTGACAATTCTATGTTATATCAATGTTTCTAATTATTAAACATATCCAACCTAGTCTTTTAGTGAAAAATTCAACTTTGAGGAAACTTCTTGTTGATAAATTTATCAATCCATAAAACTGATAGAGTTACACATAGAATTGCAACATCAATTTCTCCACTTTTCATCAATATATAAAAGTTATTGAGAATACAATTGTCAAAAGTGAGCGAAACAAGTGTTCTTGTTAGCCCTGTGGCATATTCAAATATTTTTTTAATTTCTTTTGTGCTACTTTCGAAAAATTGAAATTAACAATAGTATATTGGGCAAAAAGTCAATAAGTTCTCGATTGCCCTTGCCCACGAGAGCTCAAGTGAGCAACTGACAACACCGCACGAGTTGCAGATACTATTTTTATAACAATTGCGGGTAAATACTATATTGCGTTTGTTTTTTTTTTTCGGGCGGTAAATAATACTTGGCGCACGCAAAAGCCAAAAGAGCCATTTACTGCCCGGAGAAGTATTTGCAAAATAGTACTTATCCTGCATGAGTTATAAAGTATTTACTGATAGAATAAAGTCAAGTAATGGAACTTTTATTGAGCAGTTTAATGTAATAACTTTTTTTCACACCAGAAATTATGTCAAAAACTGTTACTTTTTGTGAGATCGTAGATGTATATTGTATTTTTGTTGAATTTTTCGTTCATGTTCCACAAACAAAAAATTTTTGCAGAGCTGCATTTTTTATTTCTACCTTTCTTCTAGTGAATAAGAAATTGTTTGTGTATATTTTTCCAATTTCATCACGCCCATTGTAATATAAAATATTCATCAAATTATTTATGTGCCTATTACAATTCAAAATCAGAAAACTCGCGTCCAAAGAGACGTTTCTAAAACATGTTTCATCATAAAGTACTAATTCCTTGCAGGTTTTAATGAATAGAAATGCTAATTTTCTTTTACTTTTGCCTTCAATTTAATAAATAATGTAGTATTTATCGTAATGAAATTGAGAAATCTATCTGGTAATTGTATTTTATTGAAAATAATTGAAATATAATATTATTTCTGCATATGACGCTCGCAAGGCTGAGCCCGCTCTCGCTGCCTCTCTCACAGCTACCGCATTACATTTTAGGCTTCACGTTTTCCAACTGAGTGTCCGCTGCTCTAATATTCTCCTTCGTGGTTATAAGTTAGCTTGCCTGGTATTCTCAATTCTCGTAGTATTACTAGCATTTTGATGTTGTCTATAGAGTCATAAGCCTGCCTATAATCAATAAATAATATGTGTAACCCTGGATTGTGTTCGTAGTTGTACGCTACTAGCTAATTCATTGTAAAGATTTGGTCCGTCGTCGATTTGTTACTCCTAAAATTCACGCGTTCTTTGAAATCTTTGCCAATCTTTCTTTCAAGCAGGTTGCTATCATTTTATTATACGCATCCAGCAATATTATGCCATGGTTATTCTGACAAGCGGTTATATCACCTTTCTTATATAAATTTTTATTTACAATACCTGTAACCCAAGGTACCACAAAGAGAAAACACTTGTGAATTTTGTAATAGATCCCAGGTATTCTATGTGTGGTAATACGAGCTCTCCGATAGATACTTCTTAACTTATGGAGATGCTCATTCATCGGCAGCTTTACTTCTATACAACGTATCATGGATGAGTTCTGTACCTAAACAAAGTTCTAGTGTAAGTTCATATTGGTAACCTCAGTGACAGATGAATTTGTTAGGTCTGAATGTGAAGCTGTGCTCTCTTGCTGTATACCTTAACATTACTAAATATGGAAGTCTAGGAAAATAAATTGTAATTAACAGGCCTTATACAATCAGAAAATAAAATTCGTGAGTTGGCAAGCCTTGGCACGAAATATTCGACCTCATGTCATATCTTCTCTATTTATGCTATCGCTTATGAATGCACAAATTCAATCCGTCAATCTACTTAGGATCAAGACCACTTATACCGCATCAGATATTTAAGGATTAGCAGACATCAATAACGTCATAATGAACTTATTTGTCGATTTCAGTGCGGATGCCTGAAGAAAATCGTTTTTGACATTAGCGTTAACGTTTCATTAGCGGTGGCTTGCCAAAACTCTCTATTCTTCATTCTTGGACAAGTGATTTGAGATGATACTTAACGCATAGTAAACGAAAAAGTTGAGCATCATGACATGAGGTTAAGTATTTGATGATAAGGCTTGCCAATTCACTGAAATTGTTGGCCGAATGTTATTTACACTCGTATTACATACAAGATTTTTTCCATACGGCTTTTAACTTTCATATTTCAACAATTATTGAGCACACAACAAGAGAGCTGAGAGCATACAAATTCAACAAATATTAGAACCAATGGATCAATGAGAGTGACTAAAAATATGAATTTACAATAAGTCAAGTGCTACATGTTTGTTTAGATGATGATAAAACTGGGCCTCGAAAAAGACCAACTCCACGCACGACCGTAGAAAATTAATGTTTGCGGCTTAGAAAACGCGTATATTATGTAATTAATTTAAAAAAGGTAAATTACGTAAAATATTTCTTCTTCAATCTGCCGCTGGATAAAATTTCATATTTGTTACTTCCAAACGTCAAACACAAGATTGTAAAATTTGTAAGTAAATATTGTGAGAAACTCATATTGTGGAGGACCACGTACCGAAAATTTTCAGAAATTGTGAAAAAATTGTTCTTTATTTGTTAAAAATTGAGTATAATGCATGAGCTATTTTACGTGCTCATCTTTGACGAGTGTCAACAGGAATTATGACATTTAGGCCCGGTTTCACCAAAGTCAGTTGAATTTATCTAGGGATTATTTTGAGTTAGTAACTATAATTACAGTTGTATCAACAACAGTTTTCGTATAAAATAACCTCTGGATAAATTTAACTGGCTTTGGTGTAACTGGCCCTTAACCAATAATCTTAGAGATTTGGTAAGCTTTGTCACCAAATACTCGGCCTTATACCATAATATTCATCTCATACTTCTGTTGCATGAGTCGCAATTGTAATTGTGTTGCCTGAAACTCTCAATTAATATACTTTTTCTACAAACGTCAAAAAGTGATTACATTTGTACATCAATATTAATATGCGAATCGCATTGGAGTCGTTTATCATGACAACGGGCACGAAGTATTTCGAGCACTGATTTTATCTTGACAACGTGTACAAAATACTCCGCCGTGCACGTGGTCAAGAAAAAAAATTTTATTATGATTTTAATATTTTTTTTTGACGTCTATTGGAAAAATGTTGTATGCAACTCGTGCACGGAATTTCTTTTAGACTTCCGGAGGATTTGTGTCTCGGCTCCCGCTTTGACAAAAAACTTTCATTCTCAAGCGCCAAAGTATAATTTCGCGCACTAGATACATAATTAACTATCAGAAGGATTTGATAGAAATAAAAACTCTTTTCCACGTCTGAATGTATTGTGCGGCATTATACTCCTCATAAAATTATATTTCCTGTAACATTTGAAGAATTTATGCTATTCGAAATAAGGGAAGTAATTAGTCACAAATTTCCGTATTCATGATCGCAAATCCAGCGGAACATCAACACCTTCTCCGATTGTAGACCTACATCATTTAAAAGAATGAATTATACCGTTCTATTGGATTTGGTGAATTTTATAATGAATTTGTATTGGGTATCCCCAAAAACGGCATAATGAACAAGTTTCTGTGAATAATTACGTAGCAATCGGGAACTCATCGTCTTGTGTGCAGAATTTATCACCGACCCATTGTTAAGGTTATTCGTAGTCTAAATGTTCACTGGTGTTTTGTTGCATGAATTACTAACGTGTTTTTGTATGTACTAGCTTTTACCAACTGAGTACATTTAGTATTATCATTCTACATGCATCTGTAAAATTAATCTGTAAATACATTATCTGCCAACACCGGTGCTCAAGCATGTCAAGAATTAAAGTGCGAGAGGTATTATAATCTCTACTTTGGCTCAACTAATCTCCATTTAATCGGAGTTTCAGATAGAGGCATGAGTGTTTTTCGATCGAATAATATGTGGATAGTCACTGCCATTAATTTAATACTGAATGAGTGGAAGATAAGTTTAGATAATGATCAAACTATTTGTGCTGTCTTTCTCGATCTCAAACAGGCTTTTGAAACAATTGACTAGAATATTTTGATAGGAAAATTGAGTAAATATGGTTTTACGGAGTCCGCTCTAAAATGGTTTGAAAGTTATTCAAGTAAACGAAAACAAACTGTAAAGTAAGGAACTTTTATGTCTGAAGTATTGAAGAATAGCATAGGAGTTCCACAAGGAAGTGTTCTTGATCCATTATTGTTTATATTGTACATTAATGATTTTTCTAAGATCCTAATGAACTGTGAAATACATTCATTTGCTGATTATGCTGTCATTTATCATAGGAGTACTGATTTCAAAAATATTGTAATAGAAACTATCAAAGATTAAGAGAAATACACACGTTTTATAACACTTTTATTGAAAAAATTCTCCGAAACTCATGACAGAACATTCAATACATTCTTTAATAATATTGTTATTATTATTTTTTTCTTAAACAACAAGTCACCATGTTACGATTACATTGGTTACAATAAATTGTCAGTGTCAAAAGAATACACGAAATTTCATATATGTTCAACACTCCCACTAAATGAGTGCATCTTGTTTTACAAAGACTAGATGAACAATATAACATTTTAATGACTTTATATGAACTCAAAAATTATTTTTATTATTAGAAATTCCAATCAAAGTGCGCAAACGTACAAAAGAGTCGCGTGGGAGAGCTTTCGTTGAAATATCAGCAAGCTGATTATTGGTACAAATATATTCAATTTTAATTTCATTATTTTCATATTTTTCGCGAATGTAATGATAACGTATGTCAATGTGTTTTGTTCGTTTGTGATATTCACAATTTTTGACTAGCTTGATCGCACTTTAATTGTCCATAAAAAGTGTCATAGGAGGTCCCATTGGTTCTTCAATGTCTTCAAGCAATTGTCGGATCCATATTGCTTCTGTAGTAGCACTTGCAGCAGCTATGTATTCCGCTTCAGTTGTGGATAAGGATACAGCTCGCTGTCGTTGACTGCATCATGTTGCAGGACTGTCACCAATCTTGAAAATGTAACCAGTCGTAGAGCGCCTGCTGTCAAGATCACCCGCATAATCGGAGTCCGAAAATCCAACTGGAGTAAAACTATTCTTCACTTTATAGAGAATACCATAATCGCGGGTGGCTTGCAAATATTTTATGATTTTTTTTACAGCATTCCAGTGATTTATGTTATAATTGGCAAGAAATCTGCTAGCTTTACTTACCGCAAACATTATGTCTGGCCTACTTACTAGGGCTACGAACATAATCGACCTAACAGCTTCACGATAGGGAATTCTACTCATTTCATAATTGATGTCATTGTTGGATGTTAAATTGACATGCGGATCTGCTGGTATACTGCTTGGCTTCGCATTCAATAAATTGAAACGTTCAATAATTCGATCAATGTAAGTCTTTTGATGGATGAAGATTGTACCATTTTCTTCATTGTGGTTAATTTCTATTTCAACAAAACAAGCAGGCTTACAAATAATTGTTGATTCAAAAATTTTTTCAAAACGTTGAAGAATTTCATGTAGAATATCTTCATCTTCTCCAAAAATTAAACCATCATCTACATACAATGGAAGCAGTACTCTAGTTGCATTGAAACTTCCTTTATAAATACACCTGTCAGCATTACATTGTTCAAATCCCAGATTATTCAATTCAGTATTCACTCTCTCATTCCAACATTTTGAAGCTTGTTTAAGCCCATACAATGATTTTTTCAGTTTACAAACTAGGTTTGTATCAATATTTGTTCCTGATGGTGGTACCATATATATGTCTTCTTTAAGATCTCCGTGGAGAAAAGCAGTTTTAACAGCAAATTGTAGAATTTTATATTTATATTGAGTTGCAACAGCTAATAATATTTTAATTGAATCATACCTTGATTTAGGTGAAAATGTTTCGCAATAATCGATGCCTTTCTTCTGTGTGAACCCCTTCGTATAGTCTAGCTTTGAATTTTGACACCTGGCCGCTTGTTGCTCTTTTCACCCTGAGACCCATTTTGATCCTATTGGAGTCTTGTCCGCAGGTAATTCTACAACATCCCATACTTTGTTTTTATGTAAAGAATCCAATTCATCTTTGACAGCTTTCTTCTGGACATTCCATTGCTTCTTCGTATGTTCGAGGCACTCCAATTTCGACGTACATCGCTTCAAATCTGTTTGGTGCTCTTAGTGAGTCTCGTGGACGTAATTGATATATAATTGATATGTAATTTCATTGAATATCACATTTCTTGATACTTTAATTTTCTTTGTATGTGGATCAAAGAGTCGATAATTGTTTGAATTGCCTTCATATCCAACCATGATCAATTTCTTGCTCCTTGGTTCCAATTTCTTTTGTAATTCTGGTGGAGTTAACATGTACGCTTCACTACCGAATGTTTTCAGATGAGATAACTCCGGTTTTTTTTCAGTTCATGATTCAAAAGGTGTAGAATTAGGCATTGGACTGGTTTGTGCTCTGTTAAGAACGTAGACGGCAGTATTTACGGCTTCTGCCCATAAATATTTTGGAAGATCTTTTGAATATATCATTGACCTAGCACTTTCGACAATCGTACGTAAATCTCTCTCAGCTCTACCATTCTGCTGCGTAGTATAAGGGGCTGTTGTTTCTAAAATAATGCCATTCTTGAATAAATAGTTTCTAAATTCTTCATTACAATATTCTCGGCCATTGTCTGTATGTAGTGTCTTCACACAGTAACCAAATTTATTCTTTACCATTTGACAATAGATCTTGAAACAATCCAACGCATCACTTTTATGTCTTATGAAGGATACAGTACGATAATTAGATCCGTCGTCTTCAAATAAAATGAAGTATTTTGCTCCTCCGACTGATGTATCCGACATGAGACCACAAATAGCGCTATATACCATTTCCCCTGGTTTCATTCTTGTATGTATTGATTGAGTAAAAGCTAGTTTGTGTTGTTTGCCATATAAACAGGCTTCACAGAAAAAATTGTCCCCTTCATTCAGTTTTATTCCTTGCACCATACCTTTATTTACCATTTCGCGTAGATTTTTAATGTTTATATGTCGAAAACTTTCATGTTAGAATTTCATACTTTCATGAGCCGATGCATTTACTTCATTTACAACTACTGTTCTGAACAACATGCAATAAATATTGTTTGATTCACGAATTGCACATGCACACAGCTCTTCTTTGTCGTGAATTTCGGCATGATCGTTTACTTTAATGATTTTCATCCCTTTCTTGGTTATTGCACCTTCAGATAATAAACTTTTCTTCAAATCAGGAACAAAAAGTACATCCGTCATAATCGATGTAAACCATTGTCCATTAATAAATTTTTCAATATTTACTGTTCCTTTACCCTTCACAGGCAACGAAACATTGTTCCCTAATACAACAAAACTGTTGTCATCTACAGTAGTGAACGAGGAAAAACATTCTTGTCTGTTGGTCATATGAGCTGACTCACCGCTGTCCATAATCCACTTGTCATTTGAATTTGACAGAACATCATACGTTTCATTTACTCTAGTGGTACTGAAAGCAGAAAAATCACTATGATTGCCATTATCATTATTTTTACGTGGACCTTCTTTATTATTAGACTTATATAATCTTTGTTTCTTCTCACTTCGACATTCATTCGCATAGTGGCCTTTCTTTTGACAATTAAAACAAGTTACTCTTGATTTATCTTGTTTCTTATTCTTGAATTGCTTGTTACTTCTATTTGAATGATGTTCTTTAATTTTTATTGATGTTAAGGCTGTTTCTAATTGTTCACTAGTTGTTAGACTAACTTCTTCATCTAATAAACAAGCCGTTAGATTGTGAATAGTTTGCCTGTCTTCTGCCATGGATAACCAGGCTTGACGAATATTGCGATACTTCATTGGAAGCGTTCCAAGAATTTTTGTGATGATTGCAAGATTACTTAATGATTCTCCAGTATCTTTGATTTGTTTTGCTAGATTTTCTACTTTTAGAGCAAGATCCCAGGCCCACCAGACCTTACTTATTTTCTGAGAAACAAAATGTGTGGAATAGAGTAGTGTTAGTATGTACTTTGATCATACGCATACTAGCTAGTTTGTGACAACGGCCAATTTGCAGATACGAGGTGCTAGCGGTTCGTTAAGACATTACTCACTTTTCTTAAAGTCTTGAGTGCAGATTTTGAGGTATGTTTCAGAGTATATTGTTAAAAATTGATAATCAACACTGCTAGACACTTTCCATCGGTGGTAATTTCTGCTAGACTCTTTAAAGCTCACAAAGAATAACGTGATTTTGCTTATAGTTTGAGTGCTAATTTTTATATATGACACTCAGGGTACAATTTGAATACTTTTTGTTAACAGTTAGATTGATCGTAGGGCTTAACATCTCTCAGACGCAATTAAAATATCGCTGTGAGTAAAAGCGCGAGGTCACTATTTATGGGCTTGATAGTGAGTGAAGTATCTATGGGCATCCAACTCTTCCTTGGTCTGGCTATTCATAAGAAGTATTGAAATTGCTCACTGAGTATTATATATAAAAATCAGGATTCAGACTATAAGTAAGATAACGATATTTTTTGCGAGCTTTAAAGCGTTTAGCAGGAACTACAGCATATGAGAAGTGTCTGGCAGTGTTGATTATCAATTTTAAACATTATTCTCTAGAACATACATAAAAATCAGCACTCAGACTTCAAGAAAAGTGAGTATTGTCTTAATGTACCTATAACACCTTGTATCTATAAATTGGCCGTCGGCACAAACTAGCAAATATAGGTATGATTAAAGTACCGACTAACACTATTCTAATCCACAAATTTTGTTTCTCAGAGAATAAGTAAGGTCTGGCGGGTCTGGGATCTTGGACTATTTGGCAATATGTTGTACCATGGTATCATTAGGATTCATTTTATATTGATGAAATCGTTCATGAAGCAACATTTTATTGGTTTCTGATTTTTGTAAATATATTGAATCTAATCTATCAAGCATTTCTTTTCCTGTCGTGCAATTCTTAATCAATGTGATTTGCGAGAACTCCATAGTAGAAATTAAAGTAAACATAGCAATGGCATCATTTTTATCCCAAATTTCGATCTTACTACTATCTGTTAGAGGCTTTTTTTCTGATCCATCAATGTATTTAAGTACTCCTTTTGCTTTCAGGGCACAAACCATCTGAAATCTCCATTGTTGATAATTTTGTCCATCAAATTTATGTATACAGGATACATCCACTCGCCCCGCCATCGTTTGTACGAAACTTTATGTACTAAACGAATATTTTTACCTCAACTTCGATTTCGACGCTAGAAACTTAATGCGTTCGAATGGAGCTCTGGGCCCATAACCTATTAAAGATTCAGAGAAATACACACGTTTTATAACACTTTTATTGAAAAAATTCTCCGAAACTCATGACAGGACATTCAATACATTTTTTTAATAATATTGTTATTATTTTTTTTTCTTAAACAAGTCACCATGTTACAATTACATTGGTTACAATAAATTGTCAGTGTCAAAAGAATGCACGAAATTTCATATATGTTCAACAGAAACAAACCAATATCTCCAAGCAATTGAAAAATAGATGAATGTAGGCAAAGTAAAACTCAACTGCAGTAAATTCAAAGTTATGTTTTTAACAACCGAAAAATAATATAACCAGATTATAAACAATAATGAGGACCAAATCACCTGAGGACGCAGTGTCTGAGAAATAGTAGTCAATAAAATGTGACAGGAAATTGAGATTCAAGTCACATAACGAATTCATTACTCGAGACTAGGGGAGACCAAGACGAGACTGAGCTAGGCGAGACCACCACGAGATCGAGACAAGACTCACTTAAGTCTCAACACTAGTAAAAATTGCTCCCTTTAATCAGTCTCGAACGCTCGGTCTATAAGCACCATGCAACGTCAAATTACATGTATGTATAACGCCCCGTTTTAGGCAGGACAGTCTCGCTTTAAGGCTGTCCGTCCTACTGTCGTCAGCAGGGACATAAAAGCTCCGCTTTCGCAAACAGACCAAACGATAATTTGATTAACAATTATTATCAGTTTTTTGATTATTTTGTATTAGTATTATTACTCCTTGATTAATAACTTATAGAACACCAAAAAGTCTTTTTTCACATAATTCCGCAGATGACATCCCGCTTTAACAAGAAAAATAGATGATCACGTTATGTATGTATCATTGAATTTCCACGATTCAGAATCTTGAAGCTCATCTGTGCTTGAAGCATTAATCACTGTACATTATGTATAATCTAATGGTCAAGCAATAGTTGACAGTAATTAAATAAAAATGCATATAGTTTCTCTTTCTTGGATCCAAAATTGCACTGGAATTAAATCTTGAATATATTTTTTCTAGATACGAATATGATGTGGACAAGACAATGGTCCAAGTTCGTTTCTTAGCTGCTGAAGATGATAGACCTCTAGGAGCCATCCACTGGTTTGCTGTACATCCTACATCCATGAATAATACCAATAAACTCCTGAGTTCTGATAATGTTGGATATGCCTCCGTTCTATTTGAGAGCAAAATGAATAATGGAAGTTTACCTGGAATGGTGAGTAACATGTTTTTTGTTCGATAAATAATAATCAATTAATCTCAATTCTCCATTTATTGTCTTATACCAGGTGGCATGATCATTTAAAAGATTTTTTTTGATTTGGTAGCACTCTACTCTCGTTTAGTTCTCGAATTTTATAATTTGTTGAAATTTTAGTCAGTTTATCAATCTATTTGAAGTGTCGTTGTTAGTCGAAAATTGGAATCAACCAGGCAACATTTTTGAATCATAATTTTTTAATATTTCAAAACAAGTTCGAGCGCTTACGAGTGGAGAGCGTTTGAACTTATAGCGTTTTCGATTCAGTGCTCGGTACTGCACTCAGGTTGCACTGCGAGCAACAATTGTGTTTGATTGGGTTTTTTGGAGCAAGCAAGCAGTTCGTGTTGTTTTCGATTGGGAAGGAATAGTGCACTCTGCGTGCAAGATTACTTGCTCCGTCTCGAGAGGTCGAGCAGTTATTTGAGTGCAAGTAAAATGGCGGGGCTCACGAACGAAATCAAACAGGAAAAAATTATTTTATTAGAAATGTTACTAGAATCTTCTGCGTCTAGTACTGATGAAGATTTTGTTGAAGAAATAAGAATACGACCAAAGGTTAAAAACTTTATTGAAGAAGTTATTGGTCAATTTAATAATTGGAGTAGAATAAATGTAGGTATATGTATATATGTTTTTAGCTTAGGAAAAATTTACGGGTGTCCAGAAAAACAAGTGAAGAATTGACAAATTTATATGAATCTTTTTCAAGGAATCAGGCACATAGATGAAAAACGATGGTTTCATTCAAAAAACAAATTCTGGGTTTTTCATGGTATATAAGAATGTTCAAGATACTATAATAGTGGCCTGCTTATTATCGCATATTATCTTGACATTTTCTTTTATATAGTCTTTTTTATTTTCTACATCATAGATTATTCTATTGAATAACATTTCTTTTGCATTCTGATCATTACTACCATAACTACTACTACATCCCGCCATTTTTGTTTGCACTGAACTAAGAACTGTATTCGATTGAACTCAGTGCATATCTGATGACCTTGAGAGTATTCAAGCAGCCCTAGTGCCGAGCATGAAGTCACACTATAAAACTCAGTGCAGTTCTAGTGCATATGAATCTAAAACGCTATTAGTTCTGGCTGCAATTTATTGGTTTGGAAAATTTGAAGAAGATAGAAATACTAGAAAGCACTAAAGAAGATAATGTGATGAGAAGTTTTCATCGGAAGATGAGACTGATGATGCAATTTATCAGTTTTCTGGAAGTATTTCGAAAGAGCTGTTAGTGGAGCTTCCAGGAATTGAAAAGTATTAGGTTCATAAATTAGGTTTCTCATTCCAAATGATTAAAGTATAATTCTTTTATCTCTTCAATAAAATACAAACTTTCATCTACTAAAAAGAAATCGGTAAGATTCCAAAAATCATCCAAAACCCAGATAGCAAAGAAATATTCCAAGAATAAGCAGAGAATATTTCTTCCGAATATTCAGCTATTGTTGGAATATCCTATGTTTATCGGTATATATTTGTGGGATATTGATAGAATATTCCCATGTCCCGATATTGCATATCCTATAAATATCCCAGGAATCATCCTGAAATATGCTATGGATATATAATGTTATATTCCTGGAATAATCTATGAATCTCTATAAAGTAAATGTTCAATATTATGCTAAGAGTATTTTAGGGATAATTGAAATCATATTCTTGGAATATCCTGGGCTGGTTTATGACCATTTTGAAGATTTATTTTTCCAGGAAATAAAATCATATCTGTGACAAGAAATTCAATTGATAGGAAATATTTATTCTTATATAAGTACAATTGAGAAAAAAAAAATCACACTCATAAAACTCACAAAAATGTAAAAATACATTGCGCATTGCACTTAACTTCCAGAGTTGAAGAAATATATATGATATGAAAAAAATAAAACCATATTTGCGATAACAACAAGATACAAATGTAGATATACATTATATAATCTATTGATTTCTAATTTTCATATGTGCAGGAACCTACTTAGCCGTTTGGCAATTTTTAATTCAATTTGTCTCCCTGTGACATTTCTGGCGGTATGGTTCTTCTTGGCAGATTCCTTAATGAGAAATAATTTGAAACAGATAATATTAATTATGATAAAACAATGCTTTACCAATGATTGCAGTGTAGTCAATTTGAATTTTTTGTTCACTTTATAGTCCTGCCAACTATATCCAGTGGCTAATTCATTCGCAAGAATTCTTGTCATCACTTTTCTTATTAATTTGTCCACATTTTCCTCTTTAATTTGAGCCATCGGATACCTGGAAACACATTTATTCTGTATATTTATAGGGTTTCATACAAATACCAAGTGAAATAAATGAATTTACATTCAAGAGAAAGAAATAATAATATTAATGTTCATTTAAGAAATTTTTATTTGTTGTTTCAATCAATAGCCAAAATGAAAATAGAATAGAATACTTACATTTTTCAGAACCAATCCTCACACAAACAAAGAAATATCCAATACCATGTGGCTGCGATAAATACGACACGGTGACTCACATCTTTGTAGTGTTTCACAAGAATCAAGAAATAGTCCTGATCTTGTCTTGATCTTGTCTTGAAATCAAGACAAGATCAAGACAAGAAGTGTTTTTTATTTTCCAAGACAAGACAAGAGCGCACTATCAAGAATCAAGACTTCTTGTCAAGAAATCTTGATATCTTGACAATTAATTATTCAAATCTGTATATTTATTATTCTATTATTGAAATATTGAAATCTGCTGTGGCCATTACAGTTTTTTCCCGATAATAAATTTCATGGCTAGTTTCAACACTGTTTCATGAATTTAGGAGTATTATACCAACTGTCAAAGTGATATTTGTCATTGTCAAACTGATAGTTCAAAGTGACAGCGTCATTCTAAAAGTGACAGCGTCATTTTCAAAGTGGTAGCGTCATTTTCAAAGTGACAGTTGTCATTGTCGAAGTGACGGCTGTCATTGTTATGGTGACAGATGGCGGCTTATAATATAAGTATTTCTGAGAATAGAGAGTCGTTTTCAAGATTTTCTTGTTGAAAAAGCTCATTTTCAAATTTAAACCTATTCGGGGGAGTAAAAAGTATCGGTGACTATGATTTTCAAAACAAATATTTGATACATATCGAAAGCATAAGTCGTCAGTAACCGGTGATTAAACCGTTTATGTAGAAGAGAAATGTATTGGTAGAATCCTCAATACTCTAAGAAAGTAGTTAATTCTCAGCAACATTGCTATATCATGTAACAATAGTAATTGCAAATGCTGATTAAGACATGAAAATGACAGACTTTTTATTAATTTCTATTGATGGCAATCTTGGAAAACGTTGCTAGAATAGATTCATAACATAACTGACAGGAAGGATAAAGGATAGACACTAACGCTAAACTGAGTGTTCAGATTGGATAAAACAGTGGAGAAAGGGGATTCCCCCTAAAAGTCAAGATCAAGAAATATCAAGAATTCTTGAAACAAGACAAGAAATGCGTCGTTAAGAAATGGGCAAGACAAGAAGTTTTTATTTTCTTGTCTTGAAAATCAAGACAAGACAAAAAATGGTCATCAAGACAAGAAATCTTGTCTTGATGAAACACTACATCTTTGTAACTCTACTGTAAAACTTTCACTAAAATCGGCAGAGCATTGTAATAACTTTGTGCATCTTCTACAGGTCAAGATTTAACAAAAATATTCCATACATACCAAAACATTTTATAATATCACGTCATGAATGTAGTGTCTAAAAATTTTATGCATTCATTTATCATTAATTATTTATTTTCTTCTACTGCGTGAATGAGATACTCCACTACTATCAAAATTTGATAAACTTCCATGAAAATATGAAAATATTGGATAAATAATAGATATAAGTAATAAAAATATATTGAATATTGCTTTGTTCCAATGAAAGGTCGATTTCATACTTATATGACGTCATGATGACGTCCAAAAGTCTATCATTTTTCTCAAACAGTGGGCTCCATAGCTGTACAAATTCATAAAAAAATTGATCTTATTCATGGAAAAAATATGTTGCGTTATAATTTGATGTACTTATAAATTGATGGGAATGTATGGGAAAAGTTGACATATACATCATTTCTATTTATCGAATGCCATTTAGAAACATTTTGACAAACCTCCAAATTTCACCGGCATGCGCAAAGAAAGAAAACTAGTTTCAAACTACTGAGTATTGTTTGGTCGAAAGAAGAGTGATTTTGACAAGTCAATTTGTTAAATTAATCATTTATCTAGCTCGCGATCTAACTAGAAATATTAAAAATAATTACGCCACCTATTTCACTTTACGTCAATATTCTCAAAATGTTTGATGATGAATAAGACTACCGTTTGAGTGACAATAGACCTTTGGAGGTCACGGAAAATTTCCAAACCTAAAAAAAAATACTTATTTCCAAATTGCTACGAGACTCTTTGGATTCGCATTTTCAAAATACTTCCATTTAGTCATGTCTCAAACTACTCTGATCCGTTTGAAAATTTTATGTGTCAATGATCTAGGTCGGATTTAGGCTAATATTCAATTAATTATTCAAGCCATATTCCAATGATCAAGTAATAGGATACATGCATATTTAAATTAGATAGATGTGAAATTTTCCTGTCTTAAATCATTTTGAATAAAGAAATCAAGCTTTTGCAGAAATAAAAGAATTTAAGTCTAGAAAAAAGACTTTGGGAGCATAAAAAAAAAATTTGAGTATTTTTATATGCTCCCAATAATTCACTAGACAAAAATGGTCAATTCATTCCATTTATTTTTTAGTTAGATATAATTTTTCTTATGAAATTTTACGATAATTGAGATCTGTTTTTATATTGGGTTTGTTGGAATCTAGATTCTTGTTTTGGTTACAATTGAAGTCGTTCATCTCTTTCATCCTAACCTGTTATAACACAATCATAAATGTCTCCATTGGCCTCACCACCAACAATCGTTTTCAGTTATGAATAAAGTTTATTAAGCTGAGCAAAATAGAATATAATATGAATATCTATCATATATTCTACTAAGAATATACAAAATGTGATAATCTTTGAATATTTGTATCAAATATTTTAGGAATAATTTAGATAAACTATTTTCAGATGATCCATAGTATATAGGAATATGCTATGTATATTAATTATGAATATTCCAAGAATAAGCAAAATAGGATATTTCCAGAAGATTTATAGGCTGTTGGAATATACCATGTATATTTCGAATATCCAGGGCATTCACAGGACAACTAGAGAATATTCTCAGGACTTTATTGCTATCTGGGAATCTACGTGTGAAGCTGTCAAACCGCCTCAGGGATACCTCAATACGATGAAACTTCTCTTTTATATAATGATGGACCAAGAGCTAGAGGCATGTTGTTGTAATCTCTTCAAGAGGTTTAATGATTGAGTTGATTGATTAGCTGATTGGAATCAGAAAAACAAATTACCATCAATTTTTCAACAAATTCAAAGCTCACATTTAGTAGTATATAGTCCGGAAGCTAACGACATGAAAAATGTAACAATTTGCTCGTCGATAAAAGTATATCAGAGTATTGAGTTTAATTATGGTGATCAATGAAATCGACCACTGAAAGCGCATCTCGAGATCTTTTGTTGTCAGAAGCGTCGAAAACATGTTATGAGCAAGTGAAAAATTGCCTTATTTGTTCTTTGTTATTTGGTCGTGCTTGACATTTGTCATATTGCACATGAAAGAATATTGTGCCTATAACTAATCTGCGGGACAAACCTAGTGTAAGTGATTGTCAAAGTCACCGTTGCAAAAATCCACGCGCGGTAATGTAATCCGATCTCAGTTTTTTACTCGAGCGTTTGTTCGTTTTTTTTTGCATTTGTAGATTTTTAGAAACGTGTCTACGCGGGTTTTATTGGCTTCTTTTGTTTTTTTTTTTCCAACCGTACAAATAACAGACCTACTTCTTTACGATCGAAAAAACAACCGCGAAGTCGCAATCGAGACTCTTCGACATATTTGAAAAAGCCTTCAAGTACTCGTTTTTGCTCCACAGAATATTTACCGGTTTCGCTGTTCCATTTCTGTATGAAGCGGGGCTGAAATCGCATCTTGTGAAGGCGTGGAATGCTGGAAGAGTTGAACATAATTGTGTACCCAATCTCGCGTACAATTTCGTTTGACTTTGACGTTCGTTCGCATTGCATGTTGCCAAGTATTATTATTAAAATATCGATATTGGAGCATTGAATGAGGACTTCAGAGTCGTCTTCGATGTTACACGCGCGAAAGACGATTTTGATATTGGATTGCTCGAATTTGAAATCGAGCGTATCAGGATTCAAAAAAACAAAAGAATGAACCAACTTTCCGAACAACTTGTATTATGTACAGAAGGTTACTTTTCGCTGAATCATTGATAAAAAAAATGGTTATGAGGTTCCGCTTGTCATTAATTTCCGATATAATCGCCCTTGGTATCGCTTTTGGTGTACTTTCAGTATACACCTTTGAAAAAAGTATTCTTTTCATACTCTGGATCGTAAGATTATGATGATCCTAACAATGATTAAGACTATAGGGAGTCCAGCAACCAAAGCTGGCCTCTTGTTTCTCTTTGGCAACGCTATGAATGCACTTAGACACTTTATTCGCTGTTACGGGCAAAGATATGTAGCTCCCTTTCAAACATTTCTCCACGCGAATGTTGAGGATTTTCAAGCACTTGTTGAGATTTTCTTTTGAAAAAATCTGACGTGAACATCACGTGACCTACTTGTACATCATTTGATATATACACAAATTTATTGAATGAAGTTCTCTGTCATTTCAGATTAAAATTAATAAAATTATGTAAAATGTCAAACAAAATCAAAAAATTGACAACAGATTATCATTGCCTACTTTCTCATTTTAATCAAACTGATTGTTTCATACGGCAAATTCTAAATGTCTGTTATACTTATAAACTGCACTTCCGGCTCAACCGATTGATACAAGAATAGTCGATAACTATTTTGATGCTTCAACGAGTTCAAACACAAAATTTCAATATGCTATGGCTGATCATCCTAGATTTATGCAAAAAAATTTAGAAAAAAGTTTCATGTGAAGTGCACTTCTAGCCAAGCCGATGTTCACAAAAATAGCAGATACCCATTCTGATACAACATCAAGTTCAAATACTGAATTTCAACATCCTACGGTTGATCATTCTGGATTTATTAGAGAAATTCGGAAAAAAGTTTCAAGTAAAGTGCACTTCCGGTGCAGCCGATTGGAACCATAATGCGAGGTGCACAACTAGACCCTAAACCAGTCTCAAATACAAAATTTCAACATCATACGTTCAACCAGCTCTGAGATTTGAGTTACGGACGCACGCACGCACGAACATACGTACCGACATCAAGCCAAAAATAGTCAAAATAGATTCAGGGATGTTCAAAACGGATATTTTCATTAAAATCTCGATATGTGAATTTTGTCGGTTTCACAATACTTCCTTGTACTTTTTACAAGTAAGTAAAAAGGAGTATCTCTCCAGCTGTGCCTCGGCAGAGAACGCATTTCAATTCCACTATTTTTCACATTCAATAATACAATTCACGTTTCTCAAAGTGGATGCAAAACTAGTCAAACCAGTGTACAATACGTACAGAATAGTATATTCCGATACAAGTGTAGAATGGAGATCATTCCATGCGAATATGAATAATTCTGCCACGTCGAGTGGCAGAATTCACATGAGCATGGCATGATCGAAACGCACGAGCGACGGATGTAATTTTTTCTACAGTCAAAGGTGCCCGCCTGAATATCTATAATCAAAATATACCTATTTCTGAGAATTTGCTTCATTGATCTCATTCCAATTCATTAAATGTTGATAAAATTACTCATACTGACTTCATTTTGAAGAGGAATGAAAAGAAAATCAAGGAGAATTAAAATTATGACAGCAATGAAACAGTTTCTTCGCGACGCCACGCGGCTTTCCTAGAAATCCCTGAGCGTGCGGAATGACCCCTATTTCGCACGTTACAGCGTGTGGAATGAGTTTAATTCTATAGTGACTGTCGAAAAAATTATTTTATGTCGTTTCCTAAAACTCCTGTCCTTTTGTATCACATAAAACTGACCAAAAAACGCGCGGACACTCTCGCAGCCTTGCTTGGAGCAGTGATTCTGACGATCACTCACATTAGGTTTATCCCTCGGATCAGTTATAAGCTCATTGTTTCTACATGTGCAATATGGCCCTCTTTAACCTTGATAAATTTCAACCACGACCAAATAAGTACATTTTTTAATGATTTTTGACATGTTTGCGCGCCTGTAAGCGGTTCATAATCCTACTAAACAAGTGTAAATGGTCATTTTTTGACAACGTTAATTGACAACGACTCGAAAGATCAACGACAAGCATATTAGGCGATTTTCCGATTATTTATAACATATTAACGCTCTCGATAAGTTTTGTCCCGCCAACTGGTTATAAGTGGTCGATTTTCTTAATAGCCTTAACTTGTACTTTTATCGACGTGCAAATGAGTCACCAAGACATGACGCTGGCTTGTCGACTATAAGAACTGGTCCTCAAATTCGAATAAAATAAAATTGCAATCACATCGCATATAAAATATAGCCGATTGAGTTTATTTGAAGTATTGCTGGGATTCGTTTGGCTTTTGGAACCTATCATCTTTTTGCTAAATATTGGTACTTAATTACAGTTATAGCAGAATTTGTTTAATTCTGTGATAATTTTGCATCATATTTTGTTGTTGGTCAACACAACGCTTCAGAAGGAAGTAAGATATTGAATATATCACCACTTACATGGAATTTTTGGAAGTTCTGTTTTCATTTGCTTCAACCGATAACTGAATAATAATGATGCCTCTATACAAAATATATTGATTTGATATACTCGTGATAGTAAACACATTGAGATTCATGCTACAAATAGAAACTGAATAGGAACTTATGATCTACTATCAATCTGTAATGTAAAATATCTTTTAAGCTAACACTTAGCTTCTACTGCTTAAACCAAAGCACATTAATTCGTTCTGCAGTGTACTCACTTGTATTAAAGTGTTGAACACGAAGAAATAGAAATGGAGAAAGAGAGAGAGAAATAAAATGTACAGGAAAGAATGAACAGTAATCAATTGGCTATTTTTTAATTCATTTAACATCTCGTCCTTTCACCAGTTTTGCTTGAATAGAGCACACTAGTTTGGCCAAGGCTAAACTTGATTCGACAATGCAAGTCAAACGAACTTGTCCCGTCAAGAAAAAAATAATTACATATACGTACACAGTTACGCTACACATTTGGAAAATAGTCTTGGTGAAAATTTAGGAAGAATCATTGTCGTATAGGCACTGTCGAATTGCAACACTGTCCATTTCGACTTGTTATTATAAATAATATTCAATGTAATAATTTTTCTCTTCTTGAATCCTTCTAATTGTCAAAAGCTCTTTTTCGCGTCTCAGTTTCATTGACGTGATATTTATAATATAAAAATAATAATAAATAGACTTTTTTGGTTTTAATTCTGTATATTTATTTTTATTTTTGACGTTTCGACTCTCTAACCGAAAGTCTTCATCAGAAAAAATGATACAAAAATAAACAAGGCAAGAAGGTATCTAGATAATTAGAAATTAAAAATTGAAAATATACAGATAACTAGATGTGAAAATGTGGACTCCACATTTAGTGCAAAAAGAACAAAATTCCTCTGGCATTTACCCAAAGTCTGAGGAAAAACCACGTAAAAACCTCAACAGAGGAGATATGAGTCTTGACAATTATTATGGAGAAAAAGATTTAATGAATATAACGCATGAGGACGATGTCCTGTTTCTGCAACGCACACAGTTCCAAGGTCCAAACATACCATAATTTTTTTTTTTTTTAACAGAAAAACTGAAGTTCAATAATAAAAACAAGTGTCAAGACAAATATTTCACAAATCAGGTATAACTATTACAACTGAATACAATAATATAAGTCTTGACAATTATTATAGTCGAAAATGAATGAATTAATATACATATAAGGACGATGTCCCGTTCTTGCGGACGCACACAGTCCCAGAGTCCAAACATGTCATAGAATTTTTCACAAAACCGAGTGCAAATACGTACATGAACGTGATAAAAATAAAGATTAAGACGAATATTTTACAAATTATGTATGTCTATTATTGATTATTGGAAGTCAAACATTTGCCAACTCAAAACCATCAGTATGGTTGAAATTATTCGGATTTTTGATTGTTTCAATCGCGTCCCTAACCAATCTACCATGAATGGATGAGCATCTTGCAATTACTCTTGTTTCTTCGAACTTGATTTCGTGCAAAAACTCAATGGCATGATCAGCAACCGAAGATTTATCTGGATGATTGAGTCTTATGCATCTTCTATGTTCAGCAATACGTGTGCTTACACTTCTGCCCGTCTGTCCAACGTAGACTTTCCCACAGGTACAGGGGATCATATAAATACCCGAAGATTGTAAAGGGATCATGTCCGTGACAGGTCTCAAAAACTGCCTAATTTTCATGACAGGAGCGAAGGAAACTTTAAAATTATGTCGAGACAAGATCCTTCCGGTCTTCTCTGAAACATTACTGACATAGGGTAAAGAAACATAGTCTTTAATCACGCCCTTATCCGCAACGGTAGCATTGTTAGATTTTGGTCGAAGTGTTTTCCTATTGGAATGATGAGAAAAACCATTTTTCTGGAAATTACTCCTAGATTATTAATCTCTTCATCAAGTTTATCAGGGTGACAGATATCGTTAGCCTTTTGGAAAAGACATTTAATTGTTCCATACTTCTGTGATGGATGGTGATGTGATTCTGCATGAATATATTGGTTTGTGTGTGTTGGCTTCCTATAGACAGTGTGTAGTAGTCTACCATTATTGGTTCGCTCTAGCTGGCTGAGTGCCACGATAGGAAAAAAGATCCAGTACTACTGGCCACTTAATTTTTTCTATCTCAATGGCTTCATTATGTCACACTTAATACAAAAAACACTTTTTACCTCCAATTTATGTTTTTTGGACTTTCAAAATGATTTTCCAAATTTTGGTGACACATTGGTCTCACGCGGCCATTCGGGCCAAATTGCCGAGTGAGACCAATGTGTCACCACGCAGTTTTCCTGTCCCAGCGTGTTCGAGTATCTTTGAAGTATGTAAGTTTCAATCAGTTCATGACTTACTAAGCTACGATGCAGTCGTATGAACAAGATCAGAAACGTTTGGCACAACTGTTGCAAGAAGCCTTGTCTGATGAAGATGAAAATTATGATAATGAATCTTTGTTCGGGGATACATATCTTTCTGATGAATACCTTGAAAGTGAATCAGGTAGCTCCTCATCAGATGAAGAATTTGGGTTGCATAAAAAAAAGAGACGACGAAAGCAATGTGATTCAAAATCATCTGAAAGGGTCAATAGCGATTTAGGACCATCAACCAATTCGGCTCATCCAGAAGTACAAAGAACAGATTTTCCGAAACAATTGGAACACGTGGAAGAAGTAATTGAAGAGGTTATTGCGAGCACGTCACAAGAACCAGATTGATTCTAGAGATGATGCAATTGCAAGAACTATCACTGCTCAAAATGAGTCAATTTAGTGGGGTCCTGTGACAGGAAACAACCTCAAAACATTTTCGTTTTCTGATAAAAATATTGCTGGTTTTGTTCCAGAAATGTACGCCTTATTATACGATAAGACACCTTATGATTTTTCCAAATATTTTGTTACTGATGAAATTTTGAACCTGATTGTAAGTATTGTATATATAATTGGATTGTCTTCTTCTAATGTAGGATTTTAGGTTGTAGAAACTAACCGGTATGCACTCCAATGTGCTCAGAATAATGAATATCCACATGCTCGCATAACTTCATGGCATGATACAGATTTGGCTGAAATGGAAAAATTTCTTGGTATTGTTATATGGATGGGACTTTGCCGATTTCCTTCGCTTCATTGGTCCAAAAACTCAATCTATAAAAACCACATACAAGATAACATGTCGCGGAATCGCTTTCAGATACTACTAAAAACACTGCACTTTAGTGACAACACACAAATTACTGAAGACAGAATTCAAAAAATCACTCTGCTAATAGTCCTGTTGAAGAAAGCATTTCAAAGCGCGATTGTTCCTGGGGAGGAAGTTTGTATAGATGAAACTTTGGTACCGTTTCAAGGTCGCCTAAAATTCAAGCAATACATTGCAAATAAAAGACATAAATTTGGAATCAAAGTGTTCAAACTGTATGTAACAGGAGGATACACGTATGATTTCAATGTGTAAAAGTTGTTATGAAGCTCATGGATCCTCTACTTGATAAAGGTCGAACCTTATGCACAGACAACTATTATACTTCTGTAACCTTGGCACATGAATTATTATTGCACCAGACGCATCTTCTTGGCACATTACGAACAAATCGGAAATTTGATTCAAAAAATGTTATTTCGAAAAAGCTCAAGACAGGGGAATCTGTAGCAGAAGAAAGTGATTCAGGAATTGTAATTCAAAAGTGGAAAGACAAAAGAGACGTCTTGATGCTAAGCACAAAATTCACAGACGAAATGTTGACAATACCAAGAAGACGAGGTGATATCCAAAAACCAAAAAACGTTATCGAATACAATAAGTACAAAAGTTTTATTGACATATCGGACCAAATGAAAAGTTATAATTCACCGCTACGTAGAAGTTTGAAGTGGTATAGAAAATTGGCTATTGAACTTCTGACTGGTACAACTATAGTAAACGCCTATGTTGCACATCAACAAATAGCCAATGTGCCCATGTCCATAACAAAATTCAAAGATGAATTGGTTTTTCCCCTCCTGGGATTATCCGGAGAACAACCGCTACAAAATAAAGACAACGAGCACAGACTCCAGAATGTTTCACGTGCCAAAAGAAGACGATGTTCAAGGTGCTATGGAATTATGAAAGAAGAATTAGGCAGGAAGGAAGCAATGAGAAAGTGTTCTCAGACTACCCTGATATGCGATGCATGCATCAAAAATTTATGCCTTGAATGCTTTTTTAGGTCACACAAAGTTACTAAGTGGCTTTATATTCGCACTTGTATGTAATAATTCTATTCATTTCTTGTAATTTAAAGTGTGTATGAGTTGTATTAGGATTACAATTGTATTTATTTTTGTTCTATTCGAATAAAAATTGGAATTTGAAATTGAAATCATTAAATATCAGTTTTGTTATTCTGGGCCGCGTGATGTCGGAGTGGTCTCACGAAACTTCAGGCCAAGCATGTTTTCTAGTCCTACTGGCCGTTCATATTCGGATGTCATGCGAAACAAAGGCATGCGTGAGACCGTTGTGGAGATATGCAGCCAAATATGTTCAAAGTGCGTGTGAGTCCACAGTGGTCTATCGCGGCCTATTACACATAATTGAATGTGAGACCATTTGGACTCACATGGCACTCTACCTGCTAGATTCACATCAAGAAAAGGCAATGAGCCATTACTTTCTAGCTCCGATGTGAATTTGATGTTTTCGTGAACATTATTTAAATAATTCAAAAAACTGATCAAATTGTCATGACCATGAGGCCAGATTGCAAAAACATCATCCACGTAACGTAACCATAAGGATGGTTTATAGGTACTATTTAGTTTCTAATGCTTTTCCTTCGAAAAATTCCATATAGTAATTTGCAATTGATGGAGAAATTGGATTACCCATTGCAACATCATCAATTTGTTTGTAATAATCATTATTCAAAATGAAGAAGCTAGAAGTCAAAAAATGGTGGAATAATTTAATAATATCTGGAGGGAAATTCCTTTCCAAAAGCTTTAGGGTCTCTTTAATTGGAACTTTTGTGAATAAAGAAGAAACATCGAAACTAACAAGGATGTCAATATTATTCAACCGTACGTTACTAATTATTTCAATAAAATGTTCTGAATTTTCAACGTACGAAGAAGAATTATTGATTAATGGTCTCAATAAACTGTCAAGATATCTGGATAATAAATAAGTTGACGAATTAATGCAATTAACTATTGGTCTAAGAGGGACCTCTTGCTTATGGATTTTAGGTAAACCATAAAATCTAGGAATCGCTAGGAGTCAAATAATCAATAACATCCTTATCTAAAGAAGATTCTTCAAGAAGTTTAGTTGTTTGATACTTGACCGAATTTAAAGGACTCCTGCTGACTTTTTCATAAGCTGCATCATGAAGCAAGTCTTCAGCCTTGCTTATATAGTCGTCTTTATTAAGAATGACAGTAGCTTTTCCTTTATCGGCTGGTAAGATAACAAGATCTTCATTACGACGTAAATCTTGCAATGCTTTGAATTCATCTTTAGTCAAATTTGGTTTAGGAGGCTTTGCATTTTTCAATATTTCGGCTGTTTCAAGTCTGACATCTGAAGCTTCATTTTCTGGTAGTTTTTTGACAGCTGTTTCAACCACCGTTATAATCTCTTCAATCGGGACACGACAAGGAGCAGCAGCTAAGTTAAGACCTTTGGACAAAACAGAAACAGCAGAATCCGAAAGCTCAAATTGACTACTAGTTTATTAGCATCATGTGCAAAAGTATCCTGAATAGGATGTTGTTCATTATTTAGTTTTGAGAATTTTTCTTTTTGGGAATTAGTCAACAAAGCCGTATGTTTCTCAATTTCATAAATAATCTTGTTTTGTAATGCAAGCCAGTGCTCATTTTCCAATGTATTGCTCAAAAATAGATGTAGATCTAGTAAAAAACTATCTAGTTGATTAATAGTTTTACGACTGTCACCAATACGTTCACGTAGTAACAAAAACCCCAGACTTACGTAAAATATGTTTTGCACGTGATGTTTTAATATGAGAAATGAGTTTAGTGCAATTTGGTAAAACATCAGAGTCTCTACAACGTTTTAGACGGGCAGAAATGTAAGCACACGTATTGCTGAACATAGAAGATGCATAAGACTCAATCATCCAGATAAATCTTCGGTTGCTGATCATGCCATTGAGTTTTTGCACCACATCAAGTTCGAAGAAACAAGAGTAATTGCAAGATGCTCATCCATTCATGGTAGATTGGTCAGGGAAGCGATTGAAATAATTAAAGATCCGAATAATTTTAACCATACTATAGTTATTCAATTCAGTGGACACAGAGAGAAATTAATAACTTGTTTATTAATATATCAAATACTAATACAATCGTTTTTGCAAAATAATAACACTGACCAAAAATGACATAAAAAACATACATATTTTCAACTATTCAAAATAAACAACAATCAACTGTTTTTATATTATGACAGATAAAAGAAACGCTCACTTAATTTTATAAATTTCAATTCAAATAAGAAAAATAATTACTCCTCAACACTCCTCCTTAATTATTTTACGTCGAATCTCTTGAAAATTCTTGCGAGCTAGAGGCTTCGTGAGTATATCAGCCAACTGTTCGGAGCTGCTAACATGTTTCAAATTTACAGTTTTACCAATATGTTCTTGAATGAATTTCCTTGGGATATCAATATGTTTCTTGCCTTTTGTAATTTCACCTCCATGAGTATTCTGTAACATATGTATTGCCGATTGATTATCAATACATAAAGTGGTAGGTTGATTGATATCTAAAAAACCAAGTTCATTTCCTATGCGTCGAATCCAACATAAATCGTCAATTGATGAAACAGCTGCTCTATATTCAGCTTCTGCTGTCGATGTTGCAACGAGTCGCTGCTTCTGAGTGAACCATACAACAGGACCTCCGCGAAATATGAAAACTCCACTTGTAGAATGTCCAGTAGATGGATCACCTCCATAATCGGAATCTGTGTATGCAATGAGATTTCTATCTCCATCAAATGTTATTCCGTAGTTTATAGTTCCTTTCAAATAATGAAAGACTCGTTTGGTCATCTTCCAATGATTCATCATTGGCTTATTGGTGAATCGACTTAAGTAGTTAACTACAAAACTAATATCAGGACGAGATATTGTAGCTAAATACAGTAAATTGCCTATAGCTTCACGATAAGGCTCCGATGTACTTAGTACTTTATCGTTTATGAAATTTCCTTCTTCAGTCATCATTCCACGTTCCATTGGAGTTGATGCAGGATTTGCCATTTCAAAATTAAAACGTATAAAAATATTCTCAGTATATTTTGATTGATTTACAAATACTCCATTTTTATTACATACTATTTGCATACCGAGATATGGATAAACGACCTTGCAATCCAGTATCAAAAGTAATTTCAAATTTTCGGTTTAACCTTTGCAAAATTCCAACCATACTTTCTTCGTTTAAGCCAGCCATAAGCCCATCGTCCACAAACAGAACAATTATTATACTTCTGTCTTGATTATAATACAAACAAGGATCATCATCAGTGTTTTGAAAAATCTAGAGACCTCAAAAAATTAGAAAATTTTTCGTTCCAATTTTTAGGTGCTTGCTTCAGACTGTAAATACTCTTATTTAGCTTACAGACACGTCCGGGACCATCTTCAAAACCTTCAGGTTGGCACATAAAAATCTTTTCTTTTAGATTGCCATGTAAAAAAGCTGTTTTGACATCAAAAGTCATCAGTTTCATTTTATTTGAGGCTGCAATACTAAAAATCAATCGAATAGATACATGACGAGCAACTGGACTAAAAGTTTCTGAGAAATCAATTCCTTCCTTTTGCTCAAAGCCTCTGGCAACAATTCTAGCTTTAAATCTCCCATCTTGTTTTTTACGTAATATCCAGCGACATGTCAAAGGCTGTACATTCTCAGGAATATCAACCAATGTCCAAGTATTCATTTTTATCAAAGCATCAAATTCTTCAGTCATAGCTTTACGCCATTTATCATCTTTCAAAGCTTCTGATACAGAGATTTCTTCAACTTCACCAATCATAGCGGCATTTGTTTTGTTTTCATTCAATTTTGAGTGCAATATATAGTCACAAAGATTTGAAGGTTTTTTTAAAGTACGACGATCTCGTAAAATTCTGACAAAGGGTTGATTTCTTTCATTTACATCCGAATCACAACGATCAGCTTCATCACTTCCAGAGCTTCCAGTATCAATACTTACAAATTCAGGAGTTCTTCTGAGTTTTCATCATAGTTATCTGTTAACGGTGCTTCAATTTCAGTATATCCTCTATCAACAACTGCTTGTTCATCAAATATAACATTTCCAGAACTTATAACATCACATTCTTTTGTCATATAAATTCTGTAGCTTGATGAATCTAAATTAACACCAACGAAAACCACTTTTTTTGATTTCTTTTCAGTCTTCGCTCGTTTGTGATCATGAATTAATTCATAACATTCACACCCAAAGCTTCTTAATTTCCTGACATCCATTCGACGACCAAACCATAATTCAGCAGGACATTTACCTTTTATTGAACTTGTTCCCGTTTGGTTTATTGTGAATACTGCATAATTTACAGCTTCTGCCCATAGATTTTCGTTTAAGTCTCGAGCATGAATTGCCGATCTGGCTGATTCAACTATTGTCCTCATATCTCTTTCTATACGACCATTTTGCTGTGGTGTATATGCATTCGACTTACTGTGAAAAACACCCAATTCCTCTAAAAGTATTTTTGTATCACTATTTTTAATTTCTGTACCATTATCCGATCTTAAACATTTAACTTTTCTATCAAACTGATTCTCAATCATCTTCATAAACACTTCAAGCTTGTGAGCGACTTCGTCTTTTGTTTTTTGGAAATAAACAGTTCTAAAATATGAAAAATCATCTTTTAATAGAAGAAAATATTTTGCTCCTCCTAAAGATTTAATATTCATTTCACATAAATCAACATGAATTAAATCAAGAGTTTGAGAAGCTACATTTGGGTTTTGAGGATGCGAATTACAATGCTGCTTTCCATAAACACATCCTGGACATACATATCCATCCCAATCATCCACATATTTAATGCCATTTCTATTTAAAATTTCTCTAACATATTTAATGTTCTGATGAGCTAAATTCTCATGCCATTGTCTAATTGAAACTGTTACCACACAAATATAGCACTGAAAAAAGCTACCAGCGCCATCTCTTATCACAAAAAGCATCTGCGCACTTGCGCCTCTATACAGAGTGTGACAGTCATAATTTCATCAATTTCAACGAGTGATAAAACTCGTCAAGCATAAGAATCTATCATTTTTCACAACGTAATCTGTAATTTACAATGTTCTATCCGGCCGTGGTATGTTCTTGCACCACTTGTTTAATAAAATATCATTTGTGTGTACAGTATTTCTCTTTGAATGTTCTGTCTCCACTATTACAATCTGGCACAAAACATTTTTTTCTCATTTTATAATATATTTCCGCATGAAAATACTAAATAGAGCAAAACTCGCCATTTACCTCCATACAAACATGGGTCCGCCTCTACCTGTCTCTCAGTTACCTTCTCTCTCTAACAATATTACAGTTTTGGCTTTACTTTTGCAACATAGTTAAGATAGGGAATTGCATAGGCGTGATTCAGACTATTCAAATCAGCTGATTGAAGTGCAATGGACTTCTGCAGACAATCTAATGTTTAAGAATGTAATATCTGACAATATACGTGGCATTCTTGAATAGAATAGTATATTTTACAATAAGTATTGGAATGGCCTATATTCTGAACGAGCAAAAAGTTTGTAAACCGAGCCGAAGGCGAGGATTACGGTTCGCGAGTGTGGAATACGCCATTCCTAACATGTTGTAGACTATACTTTCTCTAACAAGGTTTTGGAGACTCACCAATATTTCAGAGGAAACTTTGAGAATTATTAAATGTCAAACGTCAAATCCAGATATGAATACTTGAATTGTTAGGAAGTAACCATGGTAGTAGCAAACTAACAGCTTCTGATTCGTCGAAATGATTCAAAAGGCTTACAGAATCATTCTGAACGGCATACAGAATCATTCTAAACGGTTTTTCAGAATGTCATTCGTTCCAACTTAATTTTTGGTTATGGAATATGCAAATTCCAAAACAGTGTTGGAAAAATCATATTTCCAGACAATGACATATGAATACGACTAGAGCCTACCTCACACGACGCTTTTTTCGCTGCTGGATTTCTTGCTTGGTTACGCTGATGGGTTCCTACCTGATTGCGCCGCTGGACGCTGTGATAGTTGCTAAGCGATATTGCCTTCACACGATGCTAGGTTGGATTAGCAGATCTTTTCGATACGCGTACGGCGCCTGAAATTATCGTTATTATTCAAAATTAATTGTAGCTGCCAAATTTTGAATAGAACTAACAGAATGTCAATTCACCAGAAATTAAATGCATCTAGAATCACTTTTCTTGAAAAATAACGAGGAGTGAATGTGACATTTTTTTGAAATTAAATATCAACGTCACATTTTATACTCACGTGACTAGGAGCTATCTTCCTATTGGTCACTGTTTGAATCCATCAGACAAAGAAGCATGAAGAATAGCACATGTTCTATCACAAGAACCATGTACAAAAACCAGCAATGACTGTCATTTTCTATCATAGAAACAAGCCCGGTAGCCAGCACAACTCCATGCCGGAAAACCATCAATGAAACAAGCGTCGTGTGAGGCGGGCTTTTTAGACCAAATTGTTGATTTCAGAGAAAAATTTAGTCTTTCTTTCAACATATGCAAAAATAGAATTATCGAGGTGAGCAAATATCAGTGTATCGCCAAAATATACTGATATTTTTTCAGTTTCAATTGAATAATTGACAAGACTACGATGGTTCAAAGTTGCAAAATAGTCATTTCAATCGACAGCTGTTATTCTTCCAACAAATGAGAAACATTCAGTTCAAGCCATAGGCGCACCATGAAATTTTTCATAAAACTTTGTTCTCCCAAAATTTCATATGGTTTTTCAATGAATGAAACAAAGGCTGAAATTTTTATTGAAATAGCACTCCTACTTATTTCAACTACGATCCGTTACTGGGAGAAATATCAAAGAAAAATAAGTTTTGACATATTCAAAACCCTGTTCCATTTTGAACAATAAAAGATACACCAATATAAGAATATCTTTCATTGCATTCCTTAAGAGATGTTTCTGTTACAACAACTTCTAATTAAAAAGCATGTTTCATATTTGTTCTTCTGTAAGGACAGAGAGAATTTCCTAAGTACTGAAATCCTTCCAACAATGCAATAATACCTCGCTGACCGTCCAAGTGCTTCAACTTGAATTATTGAACTACTGTGGGGCTTCTCAACCATAAGCCAAACTGCTGAACTTGATCTTTCCAAGTCGTAAAAGTTAGTTACGGTCATAATGTGTCCTCGCGAACAAGAATGATGCCAATATTTGCAGACTCCCACGAATGTTCAAATATAGAGGTTGTATAGCAATTCTTTATGAGAACACATTCAAATCGGTTTGTATAATGAAACTTGAGGTATAGAATTGAAACTTCACTTTCAGACGAAATCGACAATCGTATATGATCGTTTGATTTTCTTATATACAAAGCATTTTTTTAGTATTATTTGTACATATCTCAATTAATATCTTTGAAGCTACAAGTATTTATAGACCAGAAAAAATTCACCAACATTTCTTATACATTAATTACAACCGGAAGCATTAATTACTGTTGCCATTTACTGGAAACAGGAATGTGGTTTAGCTCTAGCCCAAAGCTACAAAGCTCTTGGAAAGCTCAAAGCGGTATCACAGATCATTACTAATTACAGTCAAAAATCAACTCACACGGGATAAATTCCTCTTTGAATTTACCTTGTTAATTGGCTCTAACAAGCAAAAGCAAACATCGGTAGCAGAGCGCGTTTAGATAGCGCTCAGGAAGCCTTAACCGCTGACCACTAGTGTCATGGGTTCAAATCTCACCAGGAGCATGAATCTTTGTGTATGTCCAACGTAGAAATATGTAAATAGTATTCTAGAAAATGTAACTTATGACTGAAATGTGAATTTTGATAAGCAGTATCCTTGGAACTGATAAATAAATAATGGTTATTATCATATATTTGCTCATAAAATAATGAATAAGAACATGATGTTGGAGAAAGTTCAGTGCTCAAAAGTGGTACCATAGTTATTGAGCATCCATTCTGCCATTAACAGCAAAATCTATAAGATTCTCCTCCATCTTCGTGGTCAGATCAACCAGTTGTACTGATGTATCCAAACAAGGATTCAGTATCTATCTATGCCCATTGTTGACTTCAGAATTCAGTTTTGGGAAGTAACTTGATAGTTATTGATGGAAACAGATAAATCAAATTAAGGGTCAATCGAACCATTATATATTAGAACTGATAATCACGTGTGGATAAAGCCTAGATTCCACAGCAGCTGGGTTGACATCAAACTACGCAGCCCTTCTTGTCAATAATTTGACGAAGTATAACTGCTACAGTGCATTGGTTAATAACCAAATCATTGACGAAATAGTGACACAAACAAATTTATACGCAACACAGATTCTGACAGACAAAAAAGAAATAAGTAAGGACTCAAGACTTCATCAATGGGCTCCTACGAACAGAATTACGGTTTCTACGAATTATTGCCTACACGAGCATTGCCTTCACTCGAGAAATACTGAAGTCAAGATGAGCTGTACAAAAATTATATCATTCCCAAGATAATGTCAAGAAACGGGTGTTAACTTTTGTTGAGGACGTGAAATTTTTCTGTCAATACTACTTGTCCTCAGGAAGTCCGTATGTACAAATTTCAAGCTTTTATTAGTAAAAATGGTAGCAAACTACCAAGCTATACAGAGTGTAACTGAACCTTTGTAACAAAATTGGATGGTACATAGTATTGAACGTACTGATCATGAATCAAAAAGAATTTTGCTGAAATTCGTGAAAACAGCAGTAGTTTCCAAAAATATAGCATTTTAGGTACTGTCATAATATATTATTTTTTAACTAGGTTGGCAACATCTAGTGCAATGTAGAACAAGAAGTGAGAACTGTCAAGTGTTTATAAGATAATTCTGACCATATGTTTTTAAGTAATAAAGTTAAGCTTTCTCAAGAATACGATATTATTTATTTACAACAAATAACATAATATTACATGGCGCAGTCGATTGAGAAGAAAGTTTAACAAACAAGTATAATAGATAATACAAGGCTAAGAAGAAAATAAAAACAATGGCGACAGATGCTAGATTACCAGATCCATTGAGATTTACTGGTAACGTGAGTGAAAATTTTCGTAAATTCAAACAAAATTTTGAACTGTACCTGTTAGCATCAGAAAAATCTGAAAAAAGTAGTTCAATAAAATGTGCCTTATTACTTAATGCAATAGGGGAAGAAGGCGTAGAGGTATACAATAATTTCAAACTATCTGCCGTAGATAGGAAAGATTATGAAAAAGTGTTGGTTGAATTTCAAACTTATTGTAACCCACGTAAAAACGTCATATATGAAAGATATTTGTTCTACAATAGAATGCAAAGAGAAAATGAACCCATCGACCAATTTTTAAATGATGTTAAAAAGTTGGCACAGTCATGTGAATTTGGTGATCAAACTGATAACCTCATTCGGGATAGACTTGTATTGGGAATGAGAGATTTGGGACTACAAGAAAAACTTCTAAATCTAAATGATTCAAGGCTAGATTCTGTTATTACGTCATGCAGAACGGCTGAAGTAACTAAAACGCAAGTTAAAACAGTTCAAGAGCAAGAAAAAGTAATAGATGCAGTTAAAAAGAAAAGTTCCGCAGAAAAATATAAAAATATGCCGAGGCAACATGAAAATAAGAAAGAAAAACAAGGAGAAGCTTTTAATAACAATACATTCAAATGTGGAAGATGTGGCAAGATACATAAACCTCGACAGTGTCCTGCTTATGAGAAAAAGTGCAACAAATGCTCAAAATATAATCATTATGCAACATGTTGTCAAGTAAAAAATGTAAGAAATGTTGAAACACGAGAAGAAGAAATAGAAGAAGATTGTCTTTTCGTAGGATCAGTAATTAAATTGCATGAAGTTAATGTAAAAGAATGGACAGAAAAAATTAAAATAGAAGATAAAATAATAGACTTCAAATTAGATACAGGTGCTGAAGTTAATATATTACCCATGTATTTGTATGAAGAAATAAACAAGAAGAAACTAAAATAATTGAAGCAAACAAAGGTAATTCTTGAATCCTATGGAGGAATGAAATTGAAACCAAAAGGAAGTGTAAGACTTGCATGCCAAGTAAAAAATAAAAATTATGAACAAGAATTTTTAGTTGTGAACATGAAAGTCAAACCACTGTTAGGTCTACAGGCGTGTCAAGAACTAGGGTAAGTGAAGAAAGTAGATAGTCTGATCAACAAAAAAGAATTTTTAGAGATAAATAAAGATGTGTTTACTGGAGTAGGAGGTGTCACAGATAAATGTACGATTATTTTAAAAAAGAATGCAGAACCAGTTGCATCCCCTCCTAGAAGAGTTCCATTGAAAGTATTGGATAAATTAAAGCTTGAATTGAAAGACTTAGAAGATAAAGGAATAATCAGTCAAGTTGAAGAATGGTCAGTAATTTAATAATTACTGAAAAAGCAGATGAGTCATTACGCTTATGTCTTGATCCCCGAGAATTAAATAAAGTAACTCAACGGAATTATTTTGAAATTCCTAGCCTGGATGATATTATTTCAAAATTAAGTGGAAAACAATATTTTACTGTATTTGACTTCAAAGAGGGATTTTACCACATTGGATTGGATGAAAAATCTAGTCAATTATGTACATTCTCTACCCCATTAGGATGTTATAAATTTGAAAGAATGCCATTTGGCTTGAGCATAGCGCCTGAAATATTCCAAAAAATAAATGTCAAGAATTTTGGAGATATACCGAATGTTGTCATCTATTTTGATGATTTAACGATTGCAACGGAAACCCTTGAAGAACATAAAGAGACAATAGAAAAAGTACTCACAAGAGCAAGGAAGCTGAATGTCAAATTTAACCCAAAGAAAACTCAATTGTGTGTACAAGAAGTTAAATACTTGGGACACATTTTTAATAAAGAAGGAAGAAGACCAGACGATGAAAAATAAAAGCAATCAAAGAAATGGAGAATCCGCATAACAAAAAGGATCTACAAAGAATCATGGGATTAATTACGTGCGTAAGTAATTTTATTCCAAACTTATCAGCAAAAACAGCAGTTTTGAGAGAATTACTAAGGAAAGATGCTGAGTGGACATGGTTAAAAGTGCATCAACAAGCATTAGATGAAAAAAAAGAGATAATATGCAGCCCAATTGTGTTAAAAAACTTTGATCCAAATAAACCAATAACAATAGAAACAGATGCTTTCAGAGATGGTTTAGGATGTTGCTTAATACAAGAAGGTCGTCCAGTAGCTTATGCTTCAAGATCACTTAATTCTGCTGAAAAAGAATATGCTGTGATAGAAAAAGAGCTGCTAGGAATATTGTTTGCCGTCACAAAGTGGCATCAGTATGTCTATGGTAATAAAATTAAAGTCATTACTGATCACAAGCCAAATGTATCCGTAATGAAGAAGAAAATAAGCCAAATACATTCCGCCAGATTACAACGTATACGTATTAAATTGCTTAAATATGACATCGAAACAGAATACAGACCAGGAAAATATTTAATAATACCCGATGTGTTATCAAGAGCGTACCTTAAAACAGAAGAAGGAACATGTGGAGCAGAATTAGCTGAGGTGGTACATTCAGTAATAAAACATTTACGAATCAGCGAAGGCAAGAAAAAAGAATTTCAAGAAAGTATTGAACAAGATGAAGAGCTAATAAAAGTAAAAGAATTCATCAAGACTGAGTGGAAAGAAAATAACTATAAAAATGGTGAGCTTGCATGTTTTTTCAAACTCAGGCATGAACTACAAGTTCTTGATAACTTGATATTTTTTGGAGAGCGATTGGTAGTACCAAAGAAACTTGGATCAAAAATGTTGGAAATAATTCATGAAGGACATTTTGGAGTGAATAGAACATTGGAGCTAGACAACTATTATTTTGGCCTGGAATGAGTCAAGAAATAACAACTATAGTAAAAAAATGCAAAATATGTGAAAAATATAGAGCAGCTAATGTTAAAGAGCCCTTAATTTTGCATGAAATACCTTTTTTACCGTTTCAAAAAGTTGCATCTGTCATTTCATACTACGGAGGAAAAGATTACTTAATAATCGTCGATTATTTTACAAAATGGTTTAAGGTTATACCACTTGAATTAAAAAATTCAAGCAGTCTAATTAAAGCCTTCAAAGATGTCTTTGCAAGAATGGGAGTGCCTGATATAGTAATCTCAGACAATATGCCATATTCGTCAGCTGAATTTGTAAAATTTGCACAAAACTGGGGATTTGAGATTAAAACAAGTAGTCCAAGATACCCAAGATCCAATGGTCAAACTGAGCGTTCAGTACAACTTGTGAAAAATATGCTAAGAAAAAATCAAGATTTAGCTCTGACACTTATGGAATACAGAAATACACCCATAACAGGACTATTAAGATCACCCAGTGAATTGATGTTTGGTCACAAACAAAAGACTAAAATTCCAATATTGGACCAATCATACAAAATACAAGAACAATATAAACTTGAATTGGAAAGAAAAAGAGAACGTTATAAACACTACTATGATCAACATACCAAACGAAGAGAATGAGAATGTTGTAATCGCCAGAGACAAGATATGGGAGCCTGCGAGAATAATAAAACCTCTTGGAACGCCAAGATCATATTTAGTGAAAGCAGAAAATGGAGCAGTTTACAGAAGAAATAGCAGTTTTATAAGAAAATCTTGCAACACACCAAGATCTAGAGGATTTAGCAGTGTTATAACTAAAGCTGATATTGAAGCAGAAAAGTCACAGAAAGAAGATGCTCAAAATTTACAAAAAATTCTCACTTTTGAACCATGGAAAGCCCGACTTCGAACCAAAATAAATAAACCAGTGCGTTCATCTGATTCTGTATAAATGTATTTTATGTTTGTATTAATAATTATTATTTAGTAGTTTTTGATAATTTTTGAAAAAAAAAGGAGATGTCATAATATATTATTTTATAACTAGGTTGGCAACATCTAGTGCAATGTAGAACAGGAAGTGAGAACTGTCAAGTGTTTATAAGATAATTTTGACCATGTGTTTTCAGGTAATAAAGTTAAGCTTTCTCAAGAATACGATATTATTTATTTACAACAAATAACATAATATTACAGGTACCGCTGGTTGCTATAGGTACTCCTATACAAAATAAATAAAAAAATATGTCACACAATATTCACATGCGTGATTTACTATCAGTAAAGCAATTAAATAAGAATATTTTTATCGAATGTAGATTAGATAAAATTTGTACTACACAAGATATTACATAAATCTGAAGAGAAGAATTGAAAGGCCAAAAATTTATGAAAATTGTTAAAAATTGTCGCCGTTCACAGCAACACACAGTGCAACACGTTGAATGAGGCTAACTGTACAAGCTTGACGGAGGTAATTGTGTTGACTTATCATTTCTGCGCTATTTTTAATACGATGTTGCAGTTCTCCAATACTTTGCGGCGCATCTTGGTTATCATAAACTAATGACTTTAAATGACCCCAAAAATAAGAGGATCGAGATTTAGTAATCTCGGAGGCCATGGTACAGGACCACCATGCCCTATCCAACGACCTTTGTATGCAGTATCTAAATGCTGTCTCACAAATCAACTGTAGTGCGGAGGTGCACCGTCATGGAGAAACCATGCATGCCGAGCATCTAGCGGAATGTCCTCTAACAATTCTGGTAGAGTGTTTTGTAAAAACCCTAAGTAGTCGTTACCATTCATACGCGCAGGTAAAATGTATAGACCAAGTAGAGTGCCATTTACAATCCCAGCCCAAACGTTCAAAGAGAATCGGATGCTGGAAATTACCTCTTCTAATAACATGTGGGTTTTCTCGTGACCAGTCATGTGAATTGTGGTAATTATAAATACCATCTCGAGTGAACAAGGACTCATCGAAAAAAATGACATTTGATGTGAAATTTTGGTCTTGAGCATGCTGGCGAAGAAGCCATTGGCAGAAATTTACTCGCTCGAGGTGGTCACGTTGCATCAGATTTTGAACTCTTAGGTAATGGAACGGATGGTAGCTTAAGTTTCGGAGTGGAATTTGGCGAGTACTAATGGTAGGAACAACATCAATTTTATCCGATAAAACATTTTCAAAAATTGTCGGTATCTTTGACGTCCTTCACCTCTACCAGTATCAGGTCGAAGTGATCCTGTATCACGAAGACGCTGTAGTAGTCTTCCAAACATTCGATGACTGGAGTGTCGTCTATTAGGATATCGTTTTACATACAAACGCTGCACTGCTCTCCTGTTTTGCCCCACTTCTACGTATACTATCATCATATCATCATCATCATCACTGGCGCAACAGCCCTTGTAAGGGCCTGGGCCTTTCTAATCGGTATCACCGAGCCGCGGTATAACACCGCCGTACTGCCGATCAGAATTCCGTGCCATTGCTACATATTTTTTAAGGTGTATAGGTTGGCAACCTGTAGCACCCGAGTGTGTTGATGCAGGTAGCTGCATTTTTTATTTTTACGACAAATCACACATTGTCGGTGAGTGGATTCGAACCTGCGACCTTTTGGTCGAGTGACGTCACAGCATGTATAGGTGAACAAACACGCTCGGCCATCCGCACTCACTCTATCATCATATCAGTTAGTTCTAAATTACTAGATGCAATATCAATTTCCTTTTTTTGCCGACAGAAATTAATAGAAAATTCTTTGATTCATTCATGTATTATGCAATATCTATTTGATTTGTGATTAGTTGGTGGGTAATGGTTATGAGTAATGTTGAAATTCTAAAAGAAATTATTATTCCAGTGGCCCGAAACTGTTAATTTGATTGAAGCCATTTCCCAATTTCTGATCTTCAGCGAAATTCTTCTTGATTCATGATCAGTACGTTCAATACTACATATCATCAAATTTTGTTACAAAGGTTCAATTACACTCTGTATACACGCCTGGCAGGACTTTTTGCATAGATGAATCAATAGTTCCTTTCCAAGGACGACTTCTCTTTAAACAATAAATTCCACAAAAAACCCACAAGTACGGTAACAAATAGTTCAAGCTATGTAGCAGAAACGGATATACTTGGAACATACAAATTCATGCAGGAAAAGAGAAGAATACGGAAATCGCTTCTGTTTCGACAAATATTGTTATAAATTCATCTAAAGATTTGCTGAATTCTAGAAGGACCATTATCCCAGATAACCTCCATATGAGTCTTGAACTCACAAACATACATACTTCTTGATAAGCAAACACACTGTGTAGAGACACTGAGATTCAATCGACGAGGCAATCCTGAAGAAGTGGTTGACAAAAGTCAAAAAAGGTGAAGTGTTCGGCTTAGAAAAAAAGCAAAGAGGGACGTATTTTTTTGTCAACGAAACACGCGACGGGGATGAAATAGGTTTATAGAAGAATTGAACCAATAAAAAAACCTAAAACGATAATAAAATATAATGAAGGCAAATCATCAATAGAATTGACCAATCAAATGACAAGTTATGGTTCTCTTCTTAGAAAATCGATAAAATGGTATCGAAAACTTGTCATTGAATTTCTAATGAGAACCAGTCTGATGAATACTTATATTGTTTATAACCAATTAGCCCACAACAAAATTAAAAATCACTAAATTTCGAAAAGACCTGGTCAGAACATTTCTGGGGAATAACATCGAACTGGATGACTCTGATTTACCTGAAAGAGAAACAAACGAACAAACAACACAAAAGTCCATGAGAATGTGTATACATTTTCTTGGCAGTAAAATTGTGGAGGTATTGTAAATGATGTTATGGACATAATTCAAAAGGAAGACTGACTAAAACCCAAGTAAAGAAAGTCGCCACATATTGTAATGATTGTGACAATCAACCTCACTATTTTCTAAAGTATTCCAATTGGGCCGATTCAATCTCACATGGCATTTTTACTTACTTGTACTAAGTACAAGGAAGTATTGTGAAACCGACAAAATTCACCTATCTAGATTTTGATCATAATATCCATTTTGAGCATCCCTGAATCCATTTTGATTATTTTTGGCTTGATGTCGGTACGTATGTTCGTGCGTGCGTTCGTGCGTAACTCGCAAATCTCAAAACTGGTCGAACGTATAATGTTGAGATTTTGTATTTAAGACTGGTATAAAGTCTAGTTGTGCACATCGTATCATGGTTCCAGTCGTCTGTACCGAATGTGCACTCTACTTGAAACTTTTTGCGAATTTTCCTGATAAATCCTATGAATCGGCCAAGCCAGAAGTGCACTTAACTTGGAACTTTTTTCAATTTTCTTGCATAAATCTAGAATGATCAGCCATAGCATATTGAAATTTAGTGTTTGAACTTGTTGTAGCATCAAAATAGTTATCTACTATTTTTGTATCAATCGGCCAAGCCGGAAGTGCAGTTTATGAGTATAACAGACATTCAGAATTTGCGGTATAAAACAATCAGTTTAATTGAAATGATAAAGTAGGCAATGATAATCTGTTGTCAATTTTTTGGTTTTGTTTGACATTCTACATGTCAAAATATCATGAAAATTATAGTAATTATAATCTGGAGTGACAAAAAACTTTATTGAATAAATATGTCTATCTATCAAATAATGATGTACAAGTATGTCACGTGATGTTCACGTCAGATTTTTATTTGAATTAAAATCAATGTTATCCTTAAAATATTTATTGAAAGTTAGAAGAAAAATAAAGTCTTGTATCATACTGTTCAAAATTTTAATTTTTTGTTAACCGGTTTCGACTACTGAGTAGCCATCTTCAGAACCGGGAGACTATAACAAGAAGATACATGAAAACTTGAAATTCTAATTTGGAACAAATACAAATGTGATTTAATGATCATACTCACACTATATAACTACAGGATTCAAATATGCTTCAAAGTTTCAACGTAGATAGATCGTTGAACGTATAACTTGTATAAATGAAATAAAATATATAAATTAATTTCTAAAAAATAGAAGTAAATCGTGAAAAATTCTTGAAATAATCAAAATATGTCAATGAAAAACAAAATGACAAAATTTTTGAAAAGTAAAAACTAGATTAAAACACTATGTAATTTTGATGTTAAATTTGTTTGATCATTCAGACATGAATATTTATTATTTTTAATGAATATTTTGATTTCCAAAACCTCCAAAAAGTCTAAAGCTGAACCATATTTATGTATATGTAAAATTTCGAAATCTTTAGTTATATTAAAATCATGTCCTGTATCAAGTAAGTGTTATGCGAAACTTAAATTTCCGCACGCGAGTCGTAGACAGTGTTCATGTTCTTTAAACCTAGTTATGAATTTTCTCCCTGTCTGACCAATGTAAGCTGCGTTACAGCTAGCACAGTTTAATTTATAAACTCCAGACTTATGTGTCTATATTTGAGTATTAATTTTTTTGCAAAGTTCCCTTTTCAAATTACTCAATGGTTTGAAAACTATTTTTATGTTATAATTATTGAAGAAATTTCTGACTCTGTAAGATATGCTCCCTAGGAAGGGCAGGGAAAACGTGAAAAAATCTTTCTCAATAACTAAATTTTGAGAATATGCTTTTTGCAGTTGCAGTTTGTAACGTTTTCTGCTAATAAGCTTATCAATAATGTCAGGGTGGAAATTATTTGCAAAAGCAATTTGTTTCAAAATCTTAATTTCAGAAATAATTTCTTCATTACTCAAACCATAAAGTAAGCATTCGATGAATGTGTGATTGGAATATTGCAAATTTATGTTTTGCATAATGATTGGAGTCATTATTAATCGAATCGATCGTTTGTGTTGGTTTTCTGAAAATTTCAAATGATAAGTGGTTTTCTGAACGCGTAATCTTAATGTCCAAGAAATTAATACTCTTATTTTGTTCTATAAGCAGAATAACACTTGTTCTAATAATAAGAAAAATTAAATAATAAAGACAAAGAAGATACTTTTGAAATAAGAAATTAGGAGACAGTACATCATTGTGAATGATCTTAATTTGAAGCTTAAATTGTCGTACAATCATCTTGTTGAAACCTTGCCTTTTGTTATCCTAGATGATTTTCTCAAGGACTGCAATGGAATGGTCATCTATGTCACTAGTGAAAAGCTTTTTAGACTCAGAAATAAAATTCACAGACTAGAAAAATTAAAAAGTGCTAAAATTGAAAAAGATAATCAAGCCACTTCAACAATAGAGGAGATCCACAATTTTCATGACACTGTTATCAACCTTCTGACGTCGATTTTGACAATAGCGAATTGAGGCTTCTGAATAAAGGATTGAAATTCAACCCCATATTCACACCTTCTAGTGAACAGTTTGATACTTTTGTTGCAGATACGAACAATACCGCCAATTTAATTAAGGATGATAATATATTCAATAATTTGACTACCGCACTTTCTAACTTCAAGAACAAAATGACTAAGATAGGCAAATCAAATGAGGAACGGAAGAACGTTGCGATTCTAAAATCTATAAAACAGAAAATTTTAGAAAATGATCTTATTTTCACTAAAGCAGATAAGGGTAACTGCATTAGTATTTTGAATAAAACTATATATATTAATGAAGTAGAATCATTCATCAGATGTGACACGTTCAAAGAGCTCAAATGTAACCCGCTTAACAGTTTTGTAACTTTACTCAAAAAAGAACTGAAACCACACAATGACTTCATTCCATTTTATAATATAAAAAGTTTGATACCAATAAACCCTAGAACTCCTGTCCTCTATGGTTTGCCTAAACTACATAAGGAAGGTTTCCCAATCAGACCAGTTGTCTCTTTCATTGATTCTTCTACATATAGCCTTGCTAAACAACTTAATACCGTTCTGACAGATAACTTTAACACGAGTTCTTGTCACTCATTGAAAAATACTACAGATTTGATTGGTAAACTTAAACTTGTTAATAACGTAGATAATGGTATTTTGGTTTTTTTTTGATGTTACAAATTTATTTACAAACGTTCCTGTGGCAGAAACAGAAGTTTTGATCAAGAATATGTTGTTCAATTCGCACTGGTCTAACAATATGGTAAACAGTTTATACAACCTGTTACATATTTGTCTACAGCTAAATTTCTTTATTTTCAACTCCAAATACTATAAGCAAATTGAAGGCCTAGCTATGGGTTCTCCTCTGTCAGGTACAATGGCTGAAAGTTTCATGAAACATTTCGAGAACCTAATATTTCAAAATCTTCCAGACTTTTCAAAATATATAACTTTTTGGTATCGTTACGTCGACGATATTTTGTGTCTTTGGACTGGCACTATAGATATGCTTCATACATTTTATGGTAAACTAAATGAAATACATAGCAATATAAAATTTTCAATCGAAATAAAACAAAATAAGAGTATTAATTTCTTGGACATTAAGATTACGCGTTCAAACAACCACTTATCATTTAAAATTTTCAGAAAACCGACACAAACGATCGATTCGATTAATAATGACTCCAATCATTATGCAAAACATAAATTTGCAATATTCCAATCATACATTCATCGAATGCTTACTTATGGTTTGAGTGATGAAGAAATTATTTCTGAAATTAAGATTTTGAAACAAATTGCTTTTGCAAATAATTTCCACCCTGACATTATTGATAAGCTTATTAGCAGAAAACGTTACAAACTGCAACTGCAAGAAGCATATTCTCAAAATTTAGTTATTGAGAAAGATTTTTTCACGTTTTCCCTGCCCTTCCTAGGGAGCATATCTTACAGAATCAGAAATTTCTTCAAAAATTATAACATAAAAATAGTTTTCAAACTATTGAGTAATTTGAAAAGGGAACTTTGCAAGAAAATTGATACTCAAATATAGACACATAAGTCTGGGGTTTATAAATTAAACTGTGCTAGCTGTAACGCAGCTTACATTGGTCAGACAGGGAGGAAATTCATAACTAGGTTTAAAGAACATGAACGCTGTCTACGACTCGCGTGCGGAAATTCAAGTTTCGCAGAACATTTACTTGATACCGGGCATGATTTTAATATTACTAAAGATTTCGAAATTTCATATATATATAAATATGGTTCAACTTTAGACTTTTTGGAGATTTTGGAAATCAAAAGATTCATCAAAAATAATAAATATTTGTCTGAATGATCAAACAAATTCAACATCAAAATTACACAGTGTTTTAATCTAGGTTTTACTTTTCAAAAATTTTGTCAATTTGTTTTTGATTGACATATTTTGATTATTTCAAGAATTTTTCACGATTTACTTCTATTTTCTACAAATTAATTTATATATTTTATTTTATTTATACAAGTTATACGTTTAACCATCTATCTACGTTGAAACTTTGAAGCATTTTTGAATCCTGTAGTTATATAGCGTGAGTATGATCATTAAATTACATTTGTATTTGTTCCAAATTAGAATTTTAAGTTTTCATGTATCTTCTTGTTATAGTCTCCCGGTTCTGAAGATAGTTACTCAGTAGTCGAAACCGGTCAACAAAAAATAAAAATTTTGAACAGTGTGATACAAGACTTTATTTTTCTTCTGACTTTCAATATTATTCATATCACACTAGGGTTAAATCATTCTCATCATTAAAATATTTAATAAATAATTACTTCAAGTTTCTCATTATTATTGAAAGAACTGTCAACACAATTGGAAAATTGGTGACATTTGCCTTACGTCCTATAAACGACCGCTGGCAGATGTGAAAGTTCAATACGGTCCTATGTTTCAGCAGTCACAAATGATCGTCGTGATGCCTGAAGTGAATGAGCTGGTGGTCACATATAACCTCTGTGGCAGTCAACCTGTTAAACATCACCTTATTTATTAATAGATATCGGAATCTATTTAATCAATTTTATTATAATAGATGTCACTAATCATCATCAGAGTACACTTTGATGTACAATTGCGATGTGACTAATTGGGCCCAAAACATCAAAAGATGCTATAGTGCTATGTTTGGAAATAGGTTTTACAATAGCCATTTTCCGGATTTCAGGTACAGCACCATTTAACTAACTTGTGTTAACGATAGGAACAATATAACCAATAATCTTAGGCAAGATAATATTGATCATTTTCCACTGCTTTAGATTTCTGTGCACGTATTATTTTTCAATTCCATCTCTGTCTACACATCTGAATCTATATTTTTCCCGTGTTTGATCAGAGATTGTTATTTTTGGAATAGTCAAACGTGTTATTATTTATACTACTTGTACCAATTTCACTCAACATATAAGCTCCGTAACTTTCAGGGTCTAAATTATTCTCAGGTATAGCTGCGTTTTTCTCAGTATTTTTTTTCTAAATGTTTCAAATTAATCTGAAGCTTACTGGAGAAAGCTGATTCCTTTTCTTGAATTGCTGCAGTTGTTAAATCTCGTACTTGTTTGTCAAACTCAAATTTAATTTCAGTATTACATTTTTAGTAGTCGAGTAAGGCTTTGTCTCTCTTCTTCGGTATTATTTGAATAACAGGCGTTATCCCTTGGGTATATTGCTTTGTGGTTTAAATTGTCTTTCATGAAGCATGTTCATAGTATAAGGCAGTAATATTATAACTTAGATATGATAATTTATCATTTATATTTTGTGGACGAAAAAAATAATTCCAGTCGATAGAATCATAGTCAGCATTAAAGTTATCCAAATTGAATTTTTTAAAGTCTTTGTAGGCACATATTTCAGGAGTGATCATAGATTTAGGCAAGTTCAAGACACAATAAACCCAGTCGTGTTCGGATATATTACTATCACCTAAAATTCCTGAATTCACACAAATTTTCAGATCTGATATCAAAATTACATCCAGAAGTGTCTGGGAACATCTTCTTATGTAGTTGATAATAAAGTGATGCATGCCTCCAGTTGCATCATGTTGATATTAATAGAATGGGAGCTAGTGACAGGTGGGGTTCTCCGATTTTATACCGCTTGCCTTTTTGAGGGTTGATAATTTACCTCTTGATAAGAAAGATAAGAATGTTATTGAGCGATGCACGCTTTCCAGTCATAGTTCAAATTCCAATTAAAGGTCTGAAAAAAAAGTGGTTTTTTCCGTGATATCATATTGCATGCCTTTGTAATGTTGAATAATTGAAATTATTCTGAAGCCAAAAGTACTGAAAGGCAAGCGATTCGCAACAGCCCAAGTGGCTCAAAGGGTTGCGTGAACTTGTGAAAAAAAATATGAAAAATGCCGTGTTTGCAAATTGCATTCCAATGGAAAGAATTGAAGTTTTAGTCATAAAACCCTTGTAAAAACCTTGGCAAGCATTCCTCGTTGGCGCAAGGGTTTGAAATTCGGGGTTAATCTTGCATAAATTTAGCACCAATTAGCCGTGATTTGAAATTGCATGCCATTTCAACTATAGGTAATTTATTCGACGAATTGTTAGTGAGGAAATTGGCATGCACCTCAGGATATCCCAAAATGGAGGCATACATTGACAAAGTTGCAAAAAAAAGAAGTAAAATTTCTGTCATTTTATTTTGCATGCCATTGTGTATTTCGTTCAAAATTATTTTTTTTAGACGACACGAAGAATGGCAAGCATGTTGCTCAGGCTCATCATTGATAAATTTTGGAAAAAGGATTGAGAAAAAGTGCCCGTAAATTAATTCAGCAAATTAACAGGAATTATTCTGCGAACTTATTGTTTTAAATTTTTTTGACTAATTTTAAACATTGATGGCCCAGGTGAGTCTCTTCCAAAATATTGCAGAGAGCTGCAATTTAAATTATCTATAATGTTTTCATAGCAACAATTCTAAAAATATTAAATTGAAATCACTGGAAACATCAAATTTTCCCATTAATATCAGTATTAGCTCTAACTGGGTATAACATTAAATTGCAACCGATAAGGCACTAGAATAATACTACATTAGGAGTCCGAATAAGGACGAAACACGTATGTACAGTTGACATCCCAACTTCTGAATTTGTGAAACATTGAGGTTTTGAATCTTGCTATTAATAAAATAATAATCACACATATTAACAGCGAAAAAAATAATAATTAAGTTCTTACTTTTCCCGCAGAATGTGAATAAGTTATGTGGATGCAATATTGTAACAAAATATATTTTTGAAAGTTAAATTGCCTTCATCTGGAACGTAAGAGTAGGTATATCTTCATTATCATACAAAAATATTATCATTATGAAAAAATAAAAAAGCTAATTATCAGAAAAAAAATTTATTATCATAGAAAAATCATACTTAAATAGCTAATGGGATGTTTCATGATATAAATAAATAGGAATGGAAAGGAATCTGAAATTGGCAATAATTGCTCAAATTTCCATTTCTTCATCATAATTATTGTCAATTTCAGGTTCCTCTTCAGTAGTTTCACCATTTATTTGAGAATAAGTTCGCTGTCATCATCGTCCGATTCATCCTTATCGTCCTTATTGTCGGCCCTATTTACAATATCATGCTCTATAATGATTGTAGGAAGAGTTTAGTTTCAATTTATGATTTTCTTTATTAATTTACGATGATCATTTCGACTTTTGAAGTCGTCTCCAGGTATCTTTTTTATAAAAAATATATATTAATCATAAATTGAAACTTAACTCTTCCTACAATTATTAACTTGAAATGTTTCAACTTTTCCCCAATGAAAAAAAATCATGCTCTTTAACTCGATTCATTTTCATACTATTCTTCACTTATTTATGCCAAACGGAAAACTTACTGGTATAAAAGTATTGTTTATGAACCTAATTGTATTACTTTGAATATATAATCTGCACTATTATGAAAGATTTACCTCCTGCCATGTCTATAATTACAAACTAAGTTGATTCTAGGGCATATCTTCTTGATGTTTTCTTCCATTTGTAAATGTTTGTCTTATGTCATATGCATTATATTTTTTTATCTCAACTTGAAGCATAAGTATTTTTTTATTGAAATACAAAATAAAATCACGGAAATATTCCTACCTTTTATCGCCACTTTTTCCAAAGTTTTTCAATGATCGGACAGAGTTACATGCATGCCATTTTCCAAATGAATTTAAAACAGCATTTATTAATGTAATATGAAATGGCAGGCAGAATGAAGTCGGAGAAATTTTGCGTGTTCTTCATGCAACTTCCATTATCATTCAAAATATGAAGGGTTTGAGAAACATGCTTGCCATTTCCCAAATTAATTTAAAACAGCATTTATTGATGTAATACAAAATGGCAGGCAGAATAAAGTCAGAGAAATTTTGCGAGTTTTTTATGCAACTTACATTGTTATTTAAAATATGAAGGGCTTAAGCAACATGCATGCCATTCTAAATTTATAATCATTTCACTTCAAAATAAAGTTTTTGCTCCATTTGAGGTAATTTGAAATCACGGCTAATTGGTGCAGAATTTATGCAAGATTACCTTCAAATTTCAAACCCTTGCGCCAACGAGGAATGCTTGCCAATTTTTTTACAAGGGTTTTATCACTAAAACTTCAATTCTTTCCATTGGCATGCAATTTGGAAACACGGCATTTTTCATATTTTTTTTCACAAGTTCACGCAACTCTTTGAGCCAATTGGGCTGTTGCGAATCGCTTGCCTTTCAGTACTTGGCTTTAGATTAACTTCAATTATTCAACATCACGAAGGCATGCAATATAATATCACGGAGAAAACCACGTATTTTTCAGGCCTTTAATTGAAATTTGAACTACGACCTGAAAGCGGACATCACTCAATAACATTTTTATCTTTCTTATCAAGAGGTAAATTATCAATCCTCAAAAAGGCAAGCGGTATAAAATCGGAGAAGCTCACCTGTCACTAGCTCCCAGTCTATAACATGTCCAGCACAGAGTATGTAATCGAACAGTGGGCCAAACCCAGTGAATATCGCATTTAAAGCTCAAAATTCTTTTTAAAAATCCACATAGAGATTATAGACTACTAATTATAACTTTTGTTTCTTCAGAGATCAATAAGTTCATAAATGCTCGATGTTGTTACTGTTTACAAAACTAATTTCTAAAATTGAAAATTGGATATTTTTGCGCATATATAATGCTACATCACCTCCACGTTTGTTTGATCTCTCCAAATTAATTAGTTCATAACCATTAATGTGAAATAATGACAAATGAATCGCTGATAATTTCCAAAAATGTTACAGGTAAATGTTGTGTCAAATTATTCGTGGATCAGCTTTAGTTATTCCATATTTTATGATAAATACTATTGTTTATAAAATTAATGCAAAAAACTGAAGAGGTTCATCAATAAAGTTTTGATATCAATGGTTGAAAAAAGCGCATCTTCAAACTTAAACCTAGCTTTTTTATGAAAATCCCAATATAAAATTTCAATCAAAAATTCGTACAACTTTTCAAGTTATCGGGTTTCCAGATAGGCACACTGACAGACGGACATTCAGACTGATAGACCGACTTCTTCAATCCCGAACCGTCAAAAAATCTTGATTACAATACTTCTCTATTATTATACATATGGGTCGAAAAAGTAAAAAGGAGATTTCCTTCATCTTTATCAAAATAACGAAATGTTTAGTTTAGTTAAGACACTAAATACATGAGTACTATCATCCGCCATTTTGTGTCCTTGGAAAGCGATTTAGCATATGTAAACAGTGCAGGAAACGCGATGATTGAGTCGAAATAGTACAATCTTTAGGTAAAAAACGTGATAAAATAATATCGGAGTCTATCAAACTATTCATTTTTGGCATGATGTATTATTTATTATCAAATTATATGCTCCAATTTGGAATTTTCAGTTTTCAAATGTTGAATCAAATTATTCGGTTTTCAATCATAATATATAATTAGAGTAATATCAAATATTCAGAATATCATTATGGAATTTTAATTTATATTCTGTAATTAAATTTTCAAAACAATCTGATAGATTTATTGCATTTCGGGATCTCTAAATATGTGAAACTCTATTGTTAATCTTCAAACTTTGTAATCTTTAACTTTCCTAGAGAAACTTATGCATATTTGTTGGAAGATTCATTACTTTACTGCCTCACCCAAGGAATAAAAAACATGGAAGTCTACTATTTGCAATTTTTTATATCGCATATCTTGATAAAAAATTGCGAGTTCGTAATATTTTACTTATCAGAGAAATAATTGATTATATATTATTTATACTTATAATATATTTGTATATGTATATATGTCAATATATGATATATAATTTATATAATAGGTACCTATGTATAATACATGAATATATTGATCAGTTATTGCTTAAAATTGAGGTTAGATACTATGATCGTGTCTAAAAATTTGGATAAAAATATATCAAAATGGACTGAGACAACTTCTATCAAAATTTTGATCTGATCATAACATTAAATGGAAATTATGACTGAATATACGTACTTTTATATGAAATACTTATGATTCGTCTGTGAATCTCACAGCCACAATTGCCGCTAATAATGATGGTAAACCATTCGGCACATTAACGAGTCACTCCGATACTATTTTCTTTAGTTTCTCAAGTTATTATAACATTTTATCCTCGTCAAACAACGCATTTTCAGTAATGTTTACATTGGTTTACATATGCTTCCTTTTATTGACAGGACACAAAATGGCGGATGATGATACCTATGTTTTTAGTGTTCTCTCCTAATTGGTCCATTCTACCAAATGTTTGCTAACTACAATGTTTGTATTAATTGAATTGCATTTTATATAGGTTTATATGACAATCTCAGTCCCATATTCATATTTAAAAAATTCAAGCTGAATCCTCAAACATCACACGTAACGGATACATATATTTGACAACAAGAACGTTACGCTATTTTTGTCTTTCTGTTAACATGTACTCATTCTATAATAATTTTATTATTGAACTGAAATATTTGTTTGTTCCAGGGGTCATTTGTCAGCGCTTTTGCTTCAACAAATTTGGGTGATGTATCACCGAACATTCGAGGACCAAAGTGTTTGAATACGGGCTTGGAATGCGATATCGAAACTAGTGCTTGTGACGGACATAAAGATGAATGTGTGGCGTCAGGTCCAGGCAAAGATATGTTCGATAGCACGAAGATCATCGCTGAAAGGATGGTTGACAAAGCTACGGTGAGATATCAAAGATTAAACTTCTTTCCACCCGTTCGGTTAGAATCCATTATGCTAATAGTCTAAGATCCGCTATAGATGTCGATCTACACTGATCAAGTAACCGAATAAAACTTATTTTGCATGAAATAAAATATGCTAACAAAAGTAATGTTGATGAATTGCCTGAAGAAATCTGTTCAAGGTTATGTCTAATTAAAAATAGTTAAGAAAAATTTAAATTGTAAGTCTATAGATTAACTTTAATAAAAGTAGCTGCTTTCCTATATTATGAATATTTTGTTCGTCAAAATTGAATATTTTGATAGAATAAGAGTTTGGAATGAATTGTTACTCTAACAATAAGCAATTATCGTCTGGAGAAGAGAGTTAACTCAGTTAAACTAAATATGAGATCAGATACTGATTTTGCATAGGGTTGAATAGCTGACATTCCGAGCTTTGAAGTTGTCTCTCGAATCAATTTTGCAATCTAACACACTCTGCCTGCGGGCGCAACCATATTTAGAAGTAAAATTCGAAAGCAATCTCGAAATTGAGATACTTTTTTTTGCGGCAACTAATCATTCTTCAAAAAGAGTTTAAAGTCTCCTAGCATCGTTTTCAGTCATCATAACATTTTTGACGAGAAGTTGGGCAAATTATTTTCGCTTGTATTTTCCGACTACAACGAATGCCATTATTATACCTTCATAGATGAATAATGAAAATTCAATTCAGAGATAATTTTGAATCAATTCAGTAATTAATTTGGGAGTAAATTATGAATTTGTTCTAATTTGTAATTTCTGCGAAATTTGCAATTTTGATTGTTGGTTGAAATATGTTATGTTTCATTCGAACGAAAAATTATTCTCTAGGTCTTCAAATTTATTGGACTTCAATTCGAAAATCTTATTATTTGTCTCGAAAACATTTATTCTTTGTTCTCATGAGACAAATAACTATTACTTGGGAAATTTCATATACAGGGTGTAACAGAAATAAGTACATTAATTTTAACCAGTTATAGTTCTCGTCAAGCCAAACAATTTTTCTTAGTAACTTTTTCCCGAATTCTCATCTTTTTTTAGCATTTTTTATCCCCTATAATTTAACGAGTCATTCAGGTGCATAGTTATCGGATCCAGTAGCAGTTGCAATAGAACACTAATTGATATTGACATAAGTGAGTCACCAATTTCTTCAAATACATTCTGGAATAAAACAGATTATAATTTATTAATTCTGTGTACGATTTCATGGGCAGTTTAGGATTAGCTTGGCAAATTTATTTGAAACGATCTCCGAATTGTAATTTTTCACTAAAAATTGAATTATTGTGGTTATGGTAATGTATTTAATGTCATAATATTATGCACTTATACATTACGATGAGAATACCATGGGATATTTAGAACCTACCGTTTATCTGGAACGTAAAACAGCAGATGAGATGAATAAAATACATCAATTTATGAATGAAGCACCTGTGTATTTTTACAAACTTCACACTTCACACTTAGGTCGTTTCAATAAAGTATGCCCCGTGAATTGATCTGCTGAATAAGCAAAATATTGTATCATATATTTCAGAAAATATTTAAAATCAATTAACAAATTCAGTTTGATACATTTATAGGTTATATTTTCTGTTCTTCAAGAATAGAATCTTCAAAATTTCATGTAGCAATATTTTTATTGAATTATTCAGTGAATTAATTAATTTAGAATTACATTCCATTCAATATTCTACCGTTTTCTTCAAATAAATCGTTGAATGATTTTCTCTTTATGTTTCTGATGAAGTAGGTTAGGAGCAGCAACTACTTTTCGAACTGCTTGTAGATGGCAGCACAGTCTGACTCTCCTGACACAGTGACACAGTTTCAGACAATTCAAATCAGCTGATTCAAATGCAATGAACTTGTGCAGACAATCTTATGTTTAAGAAATGTACTATCCGAAAATATACGTGAAATCCCTAAATAAAAATCAAATTTCTTGAAAATGACATAAAAATACGACTAAAAGACCAAATTGTTGATGACAGAGACAAATTCAGTCTTTTTTCTAACATATACAAAAATAGAATAATCGAGATGAGTGAATATCAATGTATTGCCAAAATACTTATATTTTTTCAGTTTCAAATGAATGATTGACAAGACTACGATGGCTCAAAGTTATAAAATACTCCTTACAATCGACAGCTGTCATTCTTCCAACAAATGAGAAACATTCAGTTTGAACCATAGGCGCACTATGAAATTTTTTTCAAAACTTTGATGAATTTTTACTCTGTACCCAGAGGATTCACGGAAAAAAATTATTGGGAAAAATTGTTATGCTTGACTAATTGCATCTCAGGTTGAAATTAATGTACTTATTTCTGTTACACCCTGTATTTATGCTTTTTTTTTCCAAAATATCATATTTTATGTGAAAGTCCATTTAGATAGAAAAAATTGAAGAGAATATTCGTTGTTCTGGAGGTGGATCGTTGAATTCAATATTCCATGCGGCATTCCATGAATTTCTCTTTCAACAAAAATCAGAACGAAAAAATATTCATTGAGTTCGCTCAAAAACCTAACAAAAAAATTTGCATTCACTTTCTGATATTAATAAAAAGTCATAAAAGTGGTGTAGTGGCAAATTTTTCAGTGTGGGTACGCTGAATATTTTATCTGTCAAATTATAAGAAAAGTCGTATTTATATGATTTCCTAGAATGCGTACAATAGCCAACGAGCATAGAATTAGGATGTATCTGAGCTTGCTGAATAACGCTGATTGTCAACGTATATTTGGGACACACCGTATATAAATAATTTGATCCATGAATGAAATAAATTATTCAGAACACATTTGTCCTCATAGGCAAAGAGAAAGAAATTGATTATTTCAAAATAATTAATGGGTGATTGTGAATGAAGTAGCATACATATTTCGGCGAGAATTTCAGAACAAACTTGTGCTATATCTGACATTCGGTGCTTTGCCTTCCTATTATATAAGTAACAATCCTTAGGCTGTAATGAAATTTTTCCCACGTCAGATAAAATATATTATTTCTTATCATTCAATAAGAGTTCTGTTCAAATACTAAATTGCATGTCCCAATAACTTCTTGTTTCAAGTCATCATCCCAACAATAGGTAGATTAATCATTCAGGATGTCGATCTCTATGTTTTAATATGTCAAGAAGATTGTTCAGTAATTATGAAATAACTCCAAGATTGTTTGAAACCACAATAACAACGGAACCTCTTTTCAAATCAGACTTTATAATATTGAATGCGTCGTGAAACCATTATTATTTCAATATTTCATCTATTGTTGATATATGAATGTTCATTTGTTCCAGGAATTGTGGTCCGGATCAGCACGGGAAGTTACAGGACCCATAAAAGTTATCCATCAGTACGTACACATGCCCAGTCAAAGAGTGGTTTTTGTGAACAAAACCACGAACAAAGAAGAAATTGTAAGTATTGATTTCATCACAAATATGGAGTATCTCAAGTAATTTATTTTTCTGCACTGATATTTGTTGCAATAATTTAATAATTATATGAATCCACATTAGGAACAATTTGAAAAATGTTATTGCTAGATCATTTTTTAACTTATCATACATTTTACACATAAACTCCTTAACCCATAAAACATCTTTATTCACAATTTTTCTATTGCAGGCGACGGGATGTAAACCTGCCATGGGATACAGTTTCGCAGCCGGTACTACAGATGGACCTGGTGCATTCAATTTTGAACAAGGGACAACTACGGAGAACCCACTTTGGAATATGGTTCGTGATTTTCTTGCCAAGCCCAGTCAAGAACAAAAAGACTGCCAGGGTTCTAAGCCCATTCTACTCAACACTGGAGAGGTAAGCAATTTGTTCCAATTACAGAGAGCTTGAGGAAGCACGAGAACAGAAAAACGGAGAAAGGGACGAACGAATAGACAAACAAATATATTCTCATATGGTCCTACCCTGAACATTGGTGCTTTCAGAAATAATTCGACTTCGTTTTTGGCAAGAATCTTTTACTGAAAAGACAATACTTTTTTGAATACTATGAGACGGAAACTTAAAATCCTAGTGATCGATCAAATGAATTTTGAGCGACCAAGTACATATTTTGACTAAGGTGTAGAGTTTGCGAAGTTAGGGCTTGTAGAGTTAGGGCGTGTAGTGTTAGAAGTTTGACTCTACATAAGATCTGATAACTTTTTGACAGTGCGAGCCATATGGTTTTGTCTTAGCAACATTTTACATGAAAATTTTTTGAGTAGGACAAGTATTTACGAGAAAACTGATTAGTTACGATTCATTAAATTTACGTGAGCTGCAACAACAATTGTTGAGAGCCGAAAGTAGCACCTGAAAGTAATAGTTGGACTTTGATCGACGACAAATATGATTTTAATTGGTTTGAGGAGAATACAGTTCCTGCTTCTATATATGAGATACTTTTACAACAGCCTAGTGATACTATTAAAAACAAGTCAAGTGAAGCTGAGGAGCATGAGTTGCCAAATCAATAATAATATATGGAGTCTTATGTAATTGAACACAAGATCCGATACGTAATATGATTTAAAAAGTGTATCAAACTTCTTAATAAGATAAAATTGATGATGAAGAGTCAGATGATGATTAAAAAGAAGTGGTGACGAGCCGGATGATGACGAAAAAGATAAGTTCCAAAATTCATGTAGATGTTATTTCAATTAATAAAATTCATATTTCCTAATAATTTTTATCTTCATGAAATGTCATTTGCACCATTGAATTCACGTTACGCTTCCTACTCGCACTTCTACAGCATTTTTCCCCTCATTTGTCGAGGCTAGCCAGAACCGCCTGTCATTGTACCCTCTGTTTCTAGATCCCCCATTCAAACACATACATAAATTTTAACTTCATAGAACAAAGTCTATTCTAACCATATACTGCATACCTTTTGACTGTCCGGTACTTGTGCTCATCAAAATCGCCTGGCAATTTTTTTCTTGACTTCATAGTCAATAAACTAAATCGTGATAAAATATCAAGCTTATAGCGCTAAGTTTTTTCTTGAACTTTTATTGACAATTTCAAAAATATAGATGTTGCTGATGTGCAGAGCTGAGGCCTGACAGGTCATGGTTACTATACTTTGCATGCTATAAATCAACACTAAACAAATTTCTAGCCTTACAGGAGAACCATCACCGGGAGGACTCACGAGCTCTTGAACTATTATTTTCACGTGACTTTTTTCTACTTCTCTTCCTTTATTTATTCTTATCTACATATTGATACGTGAACAGAAAACTTTCTATCCCCTATTTATATTGCATGCTCAAAGAAATGTGAGATTTGGCTTACTTTTTTCTACAGTTTAGTTGAACCGGGCTTATTTATTATTTACAATTGCTGAAACAATTGTAATCATCATAGGAAATAAACTAAACTGTAGATAAGCTTAGATTGTACAACCGGGTCTTAAAGTTTATATGGAGAAGAGGTGCAGAAAGCTGAAATTATATGAAGGCTGCCCCATTCAAATTTTACGTGAAGAGAAAATTTTATACCGTGCGCAGGAAGGAATGTGAGATTTGGCATTCCTTAAGTATATATGAAGAAGGAGTGCAGAAATCTAAAATTATTACATTCTAAATTCACGTGAAGAAAAAACTTTGCACCGCGCGTATGAAGGAATGAGAGATTTGGCATACTTGAAGTTTATATGGGGAATAGTGCAGAAAGCTAAAATTATGTATAGAGCGTCCCATGCCAATTTACTACTGAATACGATATTACTTTTTGCTGAAATATATCAAGAAACCTGCACCGAGTAGGAGAGTATCTGAAGTTTGATGATAGGAAGTCATTTTAAAATCTTTACTGAGAGTCACTCTTTATTACTCAAGATTCAGATAGAGCATCGAATACCAAATCATTTTTTTTCTGAAAGCTCCGGGGATATAGATTGTATCAAAAGTATACTTCACTTCAAACTTCTCTTGAATTTTCCGCATGAATCCAAAATGGTTAAGCGTGGGATATTGGAATTCAGTATTTTAAATAACTGTAGCATCTAAATGGTTATCTTCTACTTTTGTATCAATTGGCTGAGCTGAGAGTGCACTTTATATAACAGACTTTCGAATAAAAAACAATCAGTCGTATAATATTAAAATTTGTTATTAAACACTTCTATAACATCTAGTTGTGCACTTCGCATTATGATTGCAATCGTCTGTACCGGAAGTATACTTTACTCAAAACGTTTTTTGAATTTCCCGCATAAGTCCAAAACGATTGAATATGGAATATTAGAACTCAGTATTTGAGACGATAGTACCGTCTAGCTCTAGATCTTCATATATTTTCATTGAGAGTGACTGAGCTGGAAGTGCATTCTACTTGACCGTCTCTTTGAATTTTTCGCATAAATTCGAAACGATCAGCTGTAGAGTATTAAAATTTTGTATTTGAGTCTGATGTAGCATCTGAATGACTGCCTACTATTCTCATAGCAATCGATTGAACCAGAAGTGCACTTCGGTTGGAATATTTTTTTCCATTCTGCGCATGAATTCAGATCTGTTAGCCGTAGAATTTCGGAAATCAGTATTTAAGAACTTTGTAGCATTAGAATAATGACCTACTATTTCCAAAGCAGCCGACTAGGCCAAAAGCAAACTTTACTTAACAGATTTTTAATTTTTTTTTGATAAATCCAAAACGAGTAGCCGTAGAATGTGAGATTTTGTGTTTTATTATCGTATTATTGAATGCAATAATCATATCCAATGATGTACAAGTAGGTCACGTGATACCCACGTCAGATTTTTTAATGCATTTTGATGATGCGCATCATGCATATTTCAATTCAATGGATAAATAATATAGCAGAATAAAGTTATTACCACAATATACAAATACATAGTGGGTTTTGGGGCAGAATACAATATCAAAAATTAGTAATTTAGAAATAATCTCATTGAAATTTGAATTGTAAAGTGAATTCAAATTATTGTTTGTTCACTAATTGGTGGAATGACGAATGTTTATATTACAGTCATGTGAATTGAATTGGATTCATTTATTTGAACAATCAAACATATTCGTCACAAAATAGAATGACAAATTGTGTTATTGTCTATTGGAAAATTCATCCCCACGTTATCGTGCTATTGGAACTTTTTCAATACATTGCTAGATACGACGTTCGGTCAAAAAGTGTGAATAATTAAAAAATATTCCACAAAATCGATCAAGAATCAGAAACAAAACAAAAATATTATATACTTTGTCCTTTTTCCAAATAATTTGAAATTGCAAATGATTGAGCAATGGCACTAATTTAAAGCAATTCAGTTAGCGGTTGAGGAACTATAATTACATGTAAATTCATGGCAAAATATCATGGAGTTTTACAGTATGCTGCCCAAAATGTTGCATATGCATACAATTCCACGCAATACATTTTTATTCTGATATAGGTTTTAAGATATGAAGCTAGAATAGTTCCCGATCTTAATGTTGAATTCCTCTCTCGTGTTTTTATACGCACTATGATGATATTTTGTTATTTACATGAAGTAGACTAAATGTGTTATATTTTTAAGTCTAAGTTTTGTTGGCAAACAAGTTTGAAGGAGAAAAACTTTAAATTTTGGTAGTTGATGGCAAAAATATTCAAATCACTTTGTTCATTTGGCAGATATTATAAATTTTTGGAATATTAAAAAATAACTGTGAATTCTTCACGGTTCTATCTTCAATCAGAGAAAATTGATGAAAGTCTGAAATAAGTTTCGAGATTAGCTACTAGATTTTGTATTTTTACTTCCCCGCCCTATAATAGGGGAAATATTGAAATCGTAATTCCTTGACAGCTCGTTATTTTGATGGATCTTTACGTTCTAGACCCAACTGAATCTGAAAAACATAATTTTTAAAAAAGTCGGTCTGTCTGTCAGTCTGTGTGGGAGCACGATAACTAGAGAATGCGTACGAATTTTCGACTGAAATTTCATAATTGAGTCTTTTATATAAAATTTAGGTTCAAGTTTGTAGATAAGCTTAGTGTTTCATCAAGACAAGATTTCTTGTCTTGATGACCATTTCTTATCTTGTCTTGATTTTCAAGACAAGAAAAGAAAGATTTCTTGTCTTGCCCATTTCTTGACGACGCATTTCTTGTCTTGTTTCAAGAATTCTTGATATTTCTTGATCTTGATTTTTAGGGGGAATCCCCTTTCTTCATTGTTTCATCCAATCTGAACACTAAGTTTAGCGTTAGTATCCAACCTTTAGCCTCCCTGTCAGTTATGTTATGAATCTATTCTAGCAACGTTTTGCAAGATTGCCACCAATAGAAATAAATAAAAAGTCTGTCAATTTCATGTTTTAATCAGTATTGGCAATTATTATTGTTAATGTTGCTAAGAATAAACAACTTTCTTAGAGTATTGGAGATTCTACCAATACATTTCTCTTCTACATAAACGATTAAATCACCGGAAACTGACGACTTATGCTTTCGATTTGTATCAAATATTTATTTTGAAAATCAAAGTCACCGATACTTTTTACTCCCAAACAAATAGGTTTAAATTTGAAACTGAACTTTTTCAACTAGAAAATCTAGAAAAAGACTCTTCATTTTCAAAAATACTTATATTGTAAGCCGCCATCTGTCACCATAACAATGACAGCCGTCACTTTGGCAATGACAGCTGTCACTTTGAAAATGACGCTGTCACTTTGAAAATGACGCTGTCACTTTGAAAATGACGCTGTCACTTTGAACTGTCAGTTTGACAATGACAAATATCACTTTGAAAGTTTGTATGATACTCCTAAATTCATGAAACAGTGATGAAACTGGCCATGAAATTTACTGTCGGGAAATAATTGTGATGACCACAGCAGATTTCAATATTTCAATAATAGAATAATAAATATGCAGATTTGTATAATTCATTGTCAAGATATCAAGATTTCTTGACAAGAAGTCTTGATTCTTGATAGTACGTTCTTGTCTTGTCTTGGAAAATAAAAAACACTTCTTGTCTTGGTCTTGTCTTGATTTCAAGACAAGATCAAGACAAGATTAAGACAAGATTAAGACTATTTCTTGATTCTTGTGAAACACTAGATAAGCTGTTTCCAACCAGTGGTACCAAAACTTTATCGATGGAACTTTTCAATTTTTTGCGATATTCTATAAACGGTAGTATTCATCATAAAATATGAAATAACTAAAACTTATCCTTGAATGATTTGGCATAGCTTTCATCTGCTCCAATCCTTTGTTTGAACTGCTGATTTGTCTCTGGCGTGTAGTGATGAGCTCAATATTCATCTAAAGTGATGAAAGATAGTGGAAACTTGATTGTATTGCCTTTGAATAAGTCTTGACACTCTTGAGAAATGTTTGAGCGAATGCGTTTTTGATCGACTGTTGATAGCTGTCATCATTCGCAGATGCTTACAGCCTCAGCGATTTCTCGCATCTTCAGTCAACGATCGTGTAGTAAAGAATTGTAGACTTTCACGATAATTTCAACGTTCCGTGCATTCATCATCCTAGATTGACGTACGACCATGCTAAAATTCAGTCACCCATTTTTTAACCCATGAAAATGAAGGAGCAGATCCTTTTAATGTGGAATATAACATTTTTTCAATCCCTGCCTTTCAAGATGAAGTACTTAATCAGAGCATGGACTTCAATATGATTTATTCCATACGAAAAACAAGAATTGTTTTTATCGTAGAACAATTGATCACACAAGACTCAACTATCCTGACAAGCCTCGAGCGCTGCGTAACAGCTCACAGGGTAATATTTTTGTATTTGAGTTTGAATACCGCCGTTTGAATCTATCCAAATGTCATTGTTATTGTGCGCATTGTTTCGCGTTGTCAATCAACAGTCATGTCAATAATTGAATGTCGATTTGCTCCGAAATAAAATTATTCCAGAGTTATAACAGAACAACAAGTTCACAAATGCTAAAAATTAAAATTCTTGAAATTGCTTATCTGTGATTCGAAGATTTTACAAATTATTTGTTCGAGTGTTCATCATTATTGACAAAATTAACTCAACTTCTCCCAATATTAAAGAACCCTTATGGAACCCTTTGGTTTTGGACCCCGGTGAATAGGCTACGTGCATGAAATCTACTAGCGCCTCTAGCGGGCAATGGAGAACGATTGAACTCCCATTTTATCATTGTTTCATACCTGTAATTTTTCAAATGTACTGATAATATTTAATTCAGCTGTGTGCGTATAATATAACTTTCAAAGCATAAAAGGTATGTTGAAATGATTTATGTTGAGTATTTTCTTCTTCAATTATAATGTACCTATTACAGAAAACGTCTTAATTCGTCCAAATTGACAGGATAACCTCAAATTATGACGCCGATGATCTTGCGGATCGGATTTGCATGTACCAAACACTGTATCCCCTTTACTGAGGAAGCATTGAAGAAAAGCGTGAAATTAGTTTCGCCATATTAAACATGTTAAAGAATATGTTGCTGATAATATTGACAACAAAATTATTGCGAAGTGCATCCGACAAACTTCTACCACTGAAACACCTTACAAATTAGAGATAGAGGTAAATTCATGAATCCCAAATCGGTGATGAGTTTTTCCAATTTCACAATTGAATTACAAACATCTTTGTTATATAGATCAATAATGAAAGACAGAGAGTACTCTATTCATCGCTTTGATCTACTTCACCCCCTTTTTTATGCTATAATTGCGTACATGAAATCTATGAAACTATATTTCACTTGAATCATCCTTAACACAACAGCCTGAAGCAGGACAAGCGTTTTCCTATGTTTAATATGCAATTATTTTCACTTTTAAACTATAATGCTCAATGACAGCTCAATGACGTATTTTGAGAAATGGAGTTCAATGATTACAATGGTGCTCACCATGAGCGCTCGCATCGATATTCGTTCAAACACCGCCCACTTGAACATAGCCCATAGAGCCTAAATTCTGGATGTAAATAGATGTTGATTTGCTGATCAAGAGTCTCTATGGTAACACAATACAATGATATTATAATGTAATCATAAACGAAGAATAAATTGAAACATCTTATTTACGAACGAGTACGTCAAATTTTACTCTATGTAGAGTTGATAAAAAAAAATGTTTCATCGATTCATCTTGTTGCTGTATTTATCCTGACACACTTATTTTTGTCCAATAGATGTCATTCCCATATCAGTGGCAACCAAACATCGTTCCAATCCAATTAGCTCTGTGGGGTACAGATCTAGCAGTAGCAGCAGTCCCGGGCGAGTTTACCACGATGTCAGGAAGAAGAATGCGTGAAAACATCGCAGAAGCTTTAAGAGAAGCCGGCGGCGCAAAGAACACTGACGTAATCATCGCAGGATTGAGTAATTTGTATTCGGATTATATTGTAACACCGGAAGAATATCAGGTAAGAAACAATTCTCGGGAGAAATCACAATCGCATGTAATTTCTTTCCCTCAGAAACATTTACAAGACACGTTACTATTGACTTCAGTGATAGCTTATTTCTTATATCGAATCAAAATGTGAGACAGAATTATTATACTCCATACCACCTTACAGCAAGAATTGAAAAAGAACTATTAAAATTGAAATCATATCCTGTTTGAAATCAATGTACATCGCTCTTGAAATTTAGATTAAAAAAATACAATAAGATGTTTGATGATCAGGACTAGTTCCTGAATAGTTACAGACAATTTTAAATGTCTGTAGCATGATATCAGAGGTATTATTGAGAGAACGTGAACTGGAAAGTTTTTCGCAAATTCTCACCAACGCCGGGTTGTTAAATCCAAGCTTATCTACAGTTCAGTTAAACCAAGTATCAGCAAATAGTGATAATAATTTCAATAGCCAAACAAGATCGCAAAAATAATTTGTGTGTTCAGATTTAGTAGATCTCGTGTATACCTTTCTTTCGAGTAGCCACTTGACCTGTTTGCAATTAGAGAGAAGGGAGATTTTAATGGAATGTACTCATGTCTTCATGAATGATTATGAATAGTCTAGTTCCCAAGGCTTCACCTTTAAATACGTCATCTTTGAATTCACTGATATTATTTCATCAAGTCTCTGAGAAGTTGCCACAGTATTTTTACTTGTAAAGGGATCGCATATTCAAAAAGGTTGAAAGACACTGTTTAAGAAGAAACCATTCACCTAGTGGCCAAGAACAGTTCATTGGATTATAGCCATTTTCCATTGATGAATTCCAACAAAATTCTTTCTGTTTAATCATCAGTGCGTCCGACACTATATATCATCAAGTTTTGTTATCTAGTCTTTCTGATTAAACATCAGTGCGTCCAATGCTATGTATACCACGGTCTTATAAACAGGTCTTGACACTCGTCAGTAGTGGCGGTACCCCTTATTGAAGCAGTTTACTAGTTATTAAGACTAATACATACAGCATAACGATCTGAAAGATAATTATGCAAAAGAAACAGAGAATGTGCATTAGAAAGAGAAGAAACAACGAGTCTATACCTCAAACGTCAAAAAATATGAATTAATATACAGAATTTAAACCAAGAAAACTTTTTGATTGGAAATTTCAACTTGGAATACATAAATGTTTTCCCAAATATCCAGTGATTCTTTATTATTGGAGACTTTGAAAACTGAACGCTTTAGTCCTAGATATTCCGCCCTGTTTTACATCGTGGTACAAGGCAACAATCAGGCATATTTTATGAGTTGTACTCTCAATTATTCATTGATTCACAGTAAATAACTCAATATGAAGCATTATGAAACACGATAAGGTTAGTTAAGTTAGATTTAATAGTATCTTCAATCGTAGAGTTTCTGTCTTTCTATAATACCCTGTTTAATACACACTCTCCATCTTTATCTTTCGCATACTCTTCTTGATCGTAGCACCTCTTTTGGAGCAAATAATAACTAAATACAACTTCAATAAGAGTTAGCCCGCAACAATGGTAATGGATGCTAGAGTCAAGACCATTGTATAAGACCGTGATGTATAGCACCAAATTCTGTTACCTAGTTACATATACATATTGTTGTACATGAGATTTTCATGTATTCGTTTATCGACTGTGGATAAAATCAGCTGGAATTCATATTTCCAATGTATTTTTTCTACAGGCTATCGGATCTATTCGAGAGGAAGCTGACCAATCTCTGCTGGTATGAGTTAGATTATTGACAAAAATGTGGGATTGTCGGTTTACTATAGACTTCGCTTAGTCTTCAAGAACAATTTCGATCGTTCAGTCAAAAATTGTACCATTACCAAAGAAACGCATAGGAGTAATCCCTCAAGAGAATATGCTAATTTGGCTTCACAAATTCATTAGCAAGGTGATCAATAGGTAAATAGGATTTCAATACAATTCAAAGAGTGATATGCAGGCATTATGGTTTAGGGAGTTATCTGTTTAGGTTTGCGTACCGATCTACATGTGTTTGATGGTAAAGTCACTGGACAATATTATAGATCTGCGAATATGTTGTGAACAACTAATGAACTCATTCTACCTCAGAATTTCATGTTTTTGGATGAAAATGCTCGTCCGCACTAAAAGAGAATAGTGCTGCAGGCTCTTGATGAACTGCATATCAACTACCTTGTCCTTCCATCATTATCTCCAGACTTGAACCCGATGGAACATGTATGAGATATGCTTCAATGACAGCTAGATAATTAATAATCATGTTCTTTATCCTACAACCCCAAGAAAGTTTGCAGAAATATTGCCTACACTGTGGGATAGAATATAGATAATTATATTTAAAGCATACTAATAAGATACTTAGCAATCGCACAAGCACGATGACGTGCTACAAGTTATTGAAACAAAAAAAATCACATCGATAATACTGCGGTGCAGGCAACTGGAAGCTTTCAATAATTTTTTTTTCGGGAACGTGTAATTTGATTCCTTCTATTTCTTCTATTCTAGTTCGTTTCAAGACCACGGCTGATCGTAATCAATTACTATTTGATAATAATTTTGGGGTCTCCATGAAGAAAATTACATTATCACTTGAGCATCAAATCTCATATGGCTCTAACAAAGTAGTTACTTTAATTAAATAGTTCTTTACGAAAGTATCGTCGCCAATATGAAATATTCGTAGTAATTAGGTCACATAATTATTTATTTGGATTCGCGGTAACTGTACTCCTAGTTAGTATTGACAAGGTCGATGTTCAATCGTCTGACATGATTGACAGGCTATGGTCACTAGATGTTCGGTAGTTGTCAGGCAACAACTGTTGGGTAAATGAATGTTGACCCATTGTCGGCTTAGGTATATGAGAGCATGAGCTAGGAGATGAAGTCAGTCATTCTGAGATTCAGTAAGAGTAACTTTGAGCGATATTGTGAGAATATGAGTTTATAAAGTGAAGATTGGCACTGTAACCTGTGTGAATAAGTTATTCTGAATAAAATTTGTGATAGTATTTACGAAGATACAGGGAGCTATGTAGCCCTTTGAATAACTTTATCAAACTATCCCCATTATGAGAAGGAAATTAGATAAGATTAGAAAAATAGAATAAAATAGCTCAACTAGCAATTACAAATATTTGCATAAGAGCCAAAGTAGAATAAACAGCTGTTAATTACAGTGAGTAATTTGTAACTTAGACCGATCGAGAATAAACTTTCGTGAGTTGTACACAGGACTTAGTCCTATTCATATATTAATTAGACTGACCAATTCAGCTGAAGTGTCTGTGTGAACTTCATACTAATAATTCTTGTGTTTCTAGGTTCAGCGATACGAAGGTGCTTCTACTATTTACGGCCCGCACACACTGACAATTCACATACACCGGTACAGAGAACTAGCAAAAGCTCTGGTTAAGGTAAGAAAGTGTACATACTTATTCCTCAATCAATTATATACTCGTGAAGAGAGTTTAAAGTAAAAAAAATAAGTCTATCAAGAACCTTGATCGAACAAATTTGAAGAAATCAAATGGAAAGCCAATTTCGCAGATAAATAGTATATATTTTATTTACACATAAACTCATGTGACATGCAAACGTTGAAATTTCACATAAGATGACTGTTTTATTAACTGTGTCATAAGATAGAAATACTTCTTACTTCATTTGTAAGAAAATCCAGCTTGCATATCAGTTTAAACTTACTTGTATCAAGTACAAGGAAGAATTGTGACAAAATTCACCTCTCAATATTTTGTATACGTATGTTCGTGCGTGCGTTCGTGCGTGCGTTCATGCGTGCGTGCGTGCGTAACTCGCAAATCTCAAAATTGGTTGAACGTATAATGTTGAAACTCTGTATTTAAGACTGGTATAGGGTCTTGTTGTGCATCTCATATTATGGTTCCAATCGTCTATACCAGAAGTGCACTTTACTTGAAACTTTTTTCTAATTTTTCTAATAAAGCCAGAATCATCGACCGTAGGATGTTGAAATTCAGTATTTGAACTGGATATTGTATCAGAATGGTTATCTGCTATTTTTGTATGCATCGGCCAAACCAAAAATGCACTTTACTTGAAATTTTTTCAATTTTTTTACCATAAGTCTAGAATTATAAGCCATAGCATATTGAAAATTAGTGTTTGAACTTGTTGTAGCATCAAAATAGTTATCTACTATTTTTGTATCAATCGGCCAGGCCGAAAGTGCAGTTCATGAGTATAACAGACATAAACAATCAGTTTAATGGAAATGATGAGGTAGGCAATGTTAATCTGTTGTCAATTTTTTATTTTTGTTTGACATTTTACATGTCAAAATATTTTCCCCTAAATTCCATTTCGTAAGCATAACAAAAGCGAAATTGGATCAGAACGTGCTTTTTCATACAAATTTTAAATTAATTTCCATCATGTTGGTCACACGGTCCAGCTTTAATTTCAGCATTATTGAACTCCAAATATACATACTTATCAAACCTCTTGAAGACATGAAAAGCAAAATGAGGCACTGAAATCTACGACTTTCTGACGGTCTAAAAGTACAAGAAAATAATATGAAACCGACAAAATTCACGTATCGAGATTTTGATGGATATATCCGTTTTAAGCATCCCTGAATCCATTTCGACTATTTTTGGCTTGATATCGGTACGTATGTATGTGTGTATGTGCGTTACTCGCAAATTTCAGAATTCCTCAAACGTATAATGCACCTCGCATTATTGTTGCAATTGTCAGTACTGGAAGTGCACTTTACCTGATACTTTTTTTCAATTCTCCGCATAAATCTAGAATGATTAGCCGTGGGATACTGAAATTCATTATTTGAAATTGCTGTAGCATCCAAATGATCATCTCTTATTTTCGTCCCAATCGACTAAGCCGGAAGTGCACTTCATATTACAGACTTTTCGAATTTATCTCATAAATTTAAAATAATCAGTCGCAGAATATTGAGATTTCGTATTTAGTTCTACTCCTTGCATTATGATTGTGATCGGCTAAGCCGGGAGTGCAGTTTACTCGAAACATCTTGTAATTTTGGCATAAATCCAAAACGATTGAACGTAGAATATTAGAATACAGTATTCAAGGTGATAGTACTGTCTAGATGCTCATATCCTATTTTCATTGAGATCGTCCAAGTCGAAAGTGCACTATACTTGACGATCTTAGAATTTTGCGCATAAATTCAGAACTGTTAGGCGTAGAATCCTGAAAATCGGTATTTAGGAATGTTGTAGCATAAGAATGATGACATACTGTTTCCATAGCAACCGACCAGCCGTGGATTGATGAGATGTTGTGTTTGTTCATATATATCCAATGATGTACCAGTTAGTCACGTGATGTCCACGTTAGATTGTATAAAGTAAAAGTATTGCGAAATCGACAAAATTCACATTTCGAAATTTTAATAGAAATATTGGTTTTGAGCATATCTGAATCCATTTTGACTATTTTCGGCTTAATGTCAGTACGTGTGTATGTGCATTCGTAACTCGCGAATCTCAAAACTTGTTGAACGTATTATGTTGAAACTTTGTAATCAAGACTGGCCTAGGGTCTAGTTGTGCACTTCGCACATTTTATATATATTTTGTGCCTAATTAGTATAAGTTTGATAAAAGATAGAAGGCATTTATTCCGGCTACATCAACCACAAATTTCAATGGCATATAGTGCAGGAGTTTGTAAATAAAGAATATATTTCCTTAATATCTTCTGGATTGACTAATAATTGTTTGATTTCCTACGTTGCAATGTATATTTGATATATTTTCATCATCTTTCAGCAAGCGAGATTTCTGATCCTGTTGAGTGGTTTCTTCCCAATAAGTAAATAAAATAGCCCACTTTCATACTATAAAGGCGAATATTGCATCTACTTATAAAGTGCCAAATAAATTATTCAGCTGATAAATAAAAAATCAGCATCATGCTTTACATTTACATTTACAAATTCAATATTGTCTTTCACTTTTCATTGCGATCCGTTTTGTATATTTAGTTGATAATTTATCAGTTGCTTCATTTGGAAATTAATGTATACGTACATATTAATTAAAATACATACATACAAATTCACTTATTCTGTTTGTAAACCTGAAAAATCTACATTCTGGTTTTGCATTCAGAGTATCGCGCACGTAAATAACAACTAGCACCAATGCTCAACTGACTGCCCGAAATCATTTGATATAGTCCAAGAGCCCAGGCCCACCAGATGATACAAAATGTGTGAAATAGAATAGTGTTAGTATGTACTTCGATCGTATGCATACTTGCTAGCTCGGGCCGCGGGTTATTTATTTTATTTATCGTATGGCAATATACAGTTGGACTTACATATGTCGCGTTATTGGCTAGTATATCTATATACAAATTCGATTTTGGATTTGATAATGACTACAATTCATTCAATCATGTTATAGGTCTATATCAAGGGATGTGATCCAGCTCATAGTAGCTAGAATGTCACGCTATTCTCCTTGAAATCTTCTTATCGGGCATTCGCGAACTACCTATGTGGTTTACAGTTTGCTTGGGGGCTCCGCAGTCTCATTCTTCTGTATCTGGAAGTCTCCATTTATAGAGCATGTTCTAATACGGCTAAGGCTGCACCATGCTTTCCTCGGCGTCTGAATTCTTGGTAGTGGAGCCGTGGGCCTTTTTGGTTGTTCTGACAAAAATCGTGGCTGGATATTCATTTAGTTTTGCAGGCCTCTTTGATGTTGAATGGTTCTTGCTGATTCAACATATTGTCTAGCCAGATTGGGCTACGGGATTTCAGATGGTGATCCGGTGGGTTATCTATTATTTCGTGAATTGGAAAAGACCTTGATTGATTTGGATCATGCAGTTTCTCCCATTCACGAACAGTAGCTTGCTGACATCGAAGGTCTGGCGGAACTATATTAGTCAGTGGATAAAGCTAGGGCATTGAAGTGGATTTTTGAGTTTTCATTGTGTTATTAAGATGTACATCAATTTTATTGACGTGTGAGCTCTTGTACCATATCGGGGCTCAATACTCTGCGACGGGAAGAGCTAATGCTTGGGCTGCTGTTCGTAGTGTGTTTGCTTGGGCTCCCCATGTTGTTCCCGCGAGTTTTTTTTGATGATATTATTCCTAGCTTTAATTTTTTGTCTAGGTACCTCCAAATGTTTTTTGTATGTTGGAGACCCATCTAATGTAACGCCAAGATATTTATAATGGCTTTTGTGTTTTATTCTTTTCCCACAGAACTGGACATTCAGCTCCTTGTTTGCTAATTGATTGGTGAGATGAAAAGCGCAAATTTCAGTTTCATTTGGGTTAGGTCATAGGCATTATTGTTTGTAGTACTCATTAAGTATTTCTAGGTCGGTTGTCAGCATGTCTTCACCTTCTTCGAGGTGTCTGTTTTGGATTGCTGTGGCAATACCATCAGCGTAACAAAATTTTTGGTAGTTTGTTCTCGGTATATGTCACTTGTGTACAAGTTGAGAAGGATGGGAGCTAGAACTGATCCTTGAGGCAGCCCGTTTCTGATGGTGAATGATTTGCTAGTTGCTTGTCCTATAGTAACTTTGAAGTAGCGGTTTCTGAGCATGTTTCCCATAAGGTTTGTCAGCTTAGAGCAGGGTATAGTTTTCTTTATTTTCAGCATAAGGCCATCTAGCCAAACTGTATCGTATGCGACTGTTGGATCAATAAAAGCAACTGATGTTTTTAGGCCCGCCGGTTATATTATAGATACTAGGTGCTAGAGGTACGTTGAAACATTACTCACTTTCCTATAAGTCTGAGTGATGATTCTTATGTATGCCTTAGAGAGTATTGATATAACTTGATAATCAACACTGTCAGACGGTAATTCCTGCTGGACGCTTCAAAGCTTGCACAAAATAATGTAATCTTACTTATAGTATGGGTCCTAATTTTCATATATGATACTCAGGGAATAACTTCAACATTTTTTGTCAACAGCCAGACCAATCGTAGAGATCAAATGTCCTCCAGACAAAATTCAAATTAAATTGAAAAAAAAAGTATAAGCGCATGACGGCATGATCTCGCGTACTCCCAGCGATATAAATTTTGTTTGGAGGATGTTTATAGTTTGGTCCCTACGATTGGTCTAGGCTGTTTACTAAAAGTATTGGAATTGTTGCCTAAGTATCATAATATGAAAATTAGGACTCAGACTATAAGTAGCATTACGTTATTTTTTGTGAAACATGAAACACTCAGACTTTAAGAAAAGTGAGTAATTTGTGAAACGTATCTCTAGCACCTGGTATCTGTGAACTGGCCGTCGGCCCAAGCTAGCAAGTATGTATACGATCAAAGTACATACTAACACTACTTCATTCCACACATTCCTGCTCTATTATGCAAATCTAAAAATGAGACCGAATTAAAGACCTTTATTAATAAAGCATTATCGCATCTCCATATTTGGTTCAAAAATAATAGTACGAAACTGAATATAGGGGAAACACAAGCCATTAAATTCGGTAACTATAGTAATGCTTCAAACTTGAATAACCTAAATGAATTTAATAACATTCCTCTATTGGACAATGTAATTTTCCTAGGATTGAACCTACAAAAAGATATGAAATGGATAAGAAATATCAATATACTGGCAAACAAAATTAATAAGTATGTATACCTACTCAGGTATTTGCAAACACTGGTTGACATACCTACACTACTAAATGTCTATTACGGTTATATCCAGACCAATTTCACTTACGGTATTATCTTTTGGGGCAGCTCTCAACATTCAGAAATAATCTTTAAGATACAAAAGAGATGCATTAGAATCATTTTCAACCTTGGATATATAGATCATTGTAAAAATTGGTTTCAAAAGCATGAAATTTTAACCATTCCATCTCTATATATATTTGAATGTGGGAAATTTATTAAAAACTATGAATAAATGTTCAGTGGGAATATAAATGACCATACTTACAACACAAGAAATAAAGATAAATTCACAGCCGAAAAATCTAGATTAACTGTTGTTCAGAAAGGAGTTCAAAATAAAATGATCAATCATATACCAGCAGATATAAAGAACCTACCATATGAAAAATTCAAAAAAAAATTCAAAATATACTTGCAGAAAGATCCATATTATTCTGTAAGGGAATATTTTGAGAATAATAACACCTGTTAATCTCATATTATATACTAACTAATCTATACTAATTGTTTTGACTTGTTCCTATACTTTGTATTCCTTTGAACGAATGAATAAATAAATGAATAAATAAATAAATGCTGAATTCCAGTATCCTATGGCTGATCATTCTGGATTTATGCGGAATATTAAAAAAAAGTCTTAAGTAAAGTGCACTTCCGGCTCAGCCGAACGCAATCATAATGCAAGATGTACAATAAGATATTTGAGAATTTATGCGGAAAATTCAAAAAGTCTGTCATATAAAGTGCACTTCTGGCTTGACCGATTCTTACAAAAATAGCAGATAACCATTCTGATACAACATCAAGTTCAAGTATTGAATTTCAACATCCTACAGTTGATCATTCTGGATTTATTAGAAAAATTCGATAAAAGTTTCAAGTAAAGTGCACTTCCGGTACAGACGATTGGAACCATAATGCGAGGTGCACAACTAGACCCTATACCAGTTTTAAATACAAAATTTCAACATTACACGTTCAACCAGTTTTGAGATTTGTGAGTTACGAACGCACGCACGCACGAACATACGTACCGACATCAAGCCAAAAATAATCAAAATGGATTCAGGGATGCTCAAAACGGATATTTCCATAAAAATCTCGATAGGTGAATTTTGTTGGTTACTTGTTACTTTGTACAAGTTAGTAAAAAGGTATAAATATTTTTTTGGCTACGAAGCATCGTTCTCGATTTATCGCGATTTCAGACCATAGGTGTGCACACCTTTGATGTAGTGTACTTTGCGCTTTTTGTTCAACATGGTTTCCTCAATACGAATACTTCACGATATATTTTGATCCCGGCAATTTAATGGGACAATAGTTTATTGATATAATGAAAATTGTAGCAGCAAGAAATTCACATTATTCATTATCAAATTCTACGTGATCATTCGTTTCTTCCTTCTATTGCTCAATTTGTGTTGACTGCTCTAAGAGGAGAGATGTATTATTTGGATCCTCATCAATTTCGAAAGAGTCTTCATCTGTTAAATTTGATTCAACATTTGCACTTATGTTGAATCAAATTTAACAGATGAAGACTGGCCTTTACATTTGGCACAGATTGGTGAACAACACAATCCAACTTTTCTGCTCAACACAATTGTTCGTGCAGCCTCTATTGCAATTACAAACAATTGTTTCTCTGGAGTAGGTAAAAATAATGTCTGGATTGACTCCAACCTATTATTCATCAATTTTCAGTCCCAGGATACAGTTCATTGTCCAACCACACTTGTTGCACTTGGTAGGAAACATGAAACAAGTGTTGATAAGCAGATACAGATGTTGGAGGGAGACAAGATAACCTCACTCTTTTATTCCACCTTTAGTTAAAAATTCACTGAAAATTAAACAAACTTCTGACATCTCTATAAAATTTTGTAACGGCACATTTTAAAATAAAAATACCATTCGGAAACACGTCTATTTACTACGAAAAACCGTTTGAAACTGATTGAACTGTTGATGTTACTCAAGGCCAACCGACTAATGGAATTAGGGACGGCCCTTGTCTCACTCGATTGCATTTTTCCACGTATACCTAGAATTTAAGCGAATGAATCACAAATATCAATATTCTAGTATTTTTTTCTTCAAATAATGCATACTGACCACATTTGAGTGCATATTCGTATTTTCTAGAATTGAAATCGCGATAACTTAAGAACAGTGTTTTGTTGGGAGAAAAGTATTCATATTTTTTTTGTAGAGAATTTTACGTTTTTTAAATTTTCTGCACTCATTTTTCCGGTTGCTGTCACTATTTTAAAGATATACACAAGAAGCGAAAATTTGTGACTTTTGACCAGCGGGTCGATTGGGATTTTTGACATAAAATTTCCAATGACGTACTCAAGACTTGTACAAAAATTCAGTTTGTTGGGAATTAATGCAAACTCAGCACTGTTTTTTGTCTATTTTGTCTGCGCAAACAATCGTTGAGCGTATTCGTTGGTTTACTTGATTTTTTTCATTTATTTTTTTTATCAATAAATTTATTTGTTGCAGGACACTCCGTTGCCAGCAGGTCCTTCACCAAAAGAGGTCAAAAACCTACTGTCTTTGGTCCCTCCTGTACTATTCGACGTCGCTGGGTGGCGTCGAGACTTTGGGGACTGTGTACAACAACCTTCAAAAATCGTCCGTCTGGGAGATACCGTTACAGCAAAATTTGTAAGTACTTTGCAATATTACATGTCTTCTAATTAGTGGTTACTGAATTGTGTATAACATAAACTTTGGGAACAGACTTTCGACTCTCTGGCTGGATAATGATTTGGCATCATTTGATTTTGAGAAACAATTTTCATTCGAGATATAGGAGACTGGTAAAAGAATATATTAATAGATATATATCAATCCAATAACAAACATTTACATGTGATGTCAAAATATGAGTGATAATGATTCTTTATATTATATATTATATTTATATATATATATAAATTTCTTTGCTTTAGGAAAATTGAACGAGTTTTATAATAACTCAAATCTCAATAAAGACAAATGAACTGCTGATAATTTTGAAAAATGCTTAAGGTGAATATTGTGCCAAATTATTTGAGGGTCAATTTTAGTTATTTTATTTTTCATGATTAATACTACCGTTTATAAAATAAACTCAGAAAACTAAAAAGCTCCATCAATAAAGTATCAACGTAAGTATCTACTATAATTGTAATTTTGAGAAAAAATTCTGGTTTGTCTCAAGCATAGCTTACCTATTTACCTAGATAACGATTGTTCAGATAATTGTTACTAAGGTAATTGCGCTGGAATTAGGATAAACCAAAGACAGTGCAACCGGGACTTAAACTGTCAAACTGTCGTAACTTGACATTCATACAAATTACAAACATAGAGGTTACATCTGGGGAATTTAAGTTTTCAGTTCTCAAGATTACCTTCCAACGACAGCTGTCAGGAGACAACGCAAAATATCAATAAATTCTTTTTAAGCATATTTATCGCAGTAAATATTGTGTAAAGTGACATTTATTTCTATGAATGCTCGTATTTTATACAGAATTTATTATTCAGATGCTCGTAAAACGCCAGTGTTTTTCGATCATTTTACACAAAGCAATCAAACTTTTTCAAATTGTGTGTTTAGGAATCAAGTTACTAACAATTGTAACGTCCGTTTTACAGTTTAGAAGACAAATAGTCATCTATGTATCTCGTGCACAAAATTATGTTTTGGTGCTTGAGAATGAAAGCTTTCGAAAGCATCAACGAAATTTCGCGCACACGTTGCATACAACATTCCCTCCACAGACGTCAGAAAGTTAAAAAAAAATATCACCAAAATTAAAAAAATTGTGGAGTTGTTCTTCATGCATGATAAACGACCCTAATGCACATACTAATATTGATGTACAGATGTCATAATTTTTTGACGTCTGTAGTAAAAAAATATTATTCACCAATATCAAGAGGTTTGCATTTCAATTTAACAAGGTTCGAATGACAAAGAAAAAATTGCTTAATACTGCTGATGAAAAATAATATATAGCACTTCTACAAAACAACTATGCAATAGTTGAATTTATTCAGGTCTGCATGGTATAGAGAATATGCATGAAATTTAATTTTGGTTCAAATATTTTTTTCCGAATTTATATTGGCCGGACTTTTGTACTAAACCATCATTTTGATATTCAATATCTTTTTAATTGCTTAAAATTAATAAATAAAAATGCAAATTAAGCGCGGGAAATTCAAAGTTCTAAAATGCAACACCATTGGTTGAAACGAAATGCGACGTCAAATACTATGCCAACAAATGCGCACTGCTTACATTTGTATGACATTGCAGGCTTTTATCATTCAAGACAAAGTGGTTTTGTAAAAGCACAATCGGATAATCTGTCAAGAATAGATCCATTCATGATGTCGTCTTATTTTCTTTCAAATCCAAATTTTACGTCAGCTGAAGTGAAAAGAGTGAACACTGCAAAGTAATTATTCAATAATAACACATTGAGTACGTTGCATTAGATGACCGCAACGCTCACGCTCACGACCGCGGTGTTTGCTATTCCAAACCTCATGGTCAATGTGGCTGGTGCTTCAAGTGGAATGATGCGAATGCCTGCTAAATGTCAAATGAACTGAAAATCTGTGGTTAGGATCGAAAAGTAAATTATTGATAAGATTCAACTAACCTGTAGCAAAAAGGATATGGAAATGAAATAAATTTATTATGCCTGTGTAAATTAATCGTTTTTAAAAATGAATAATGATAATGAGAGACCATGAAATTATTTGTCGAATTGACAGATGGAACAATCTTGAATCAATAGACATAACTTGGAATCGAAAGTACAAATTGGAAAGGCATCTTCTCATTTAATTTCAACTCCTTGGCGATTTTTGCAATTCTGCAGAAATTAACGCAACAACCGCTTCGACCCACCTTTCAATCGCGGGCGTTGTGAGCTTGAAGTAGTCGAGATCAATGACGTCATCTATGACGAATTTATCATGAACACGATGACCGCGATCGTCTTGTGGAACGATTATGGAGGTGACATGAGCGTTGAGGTCTTCTAGTGGAACGTACCCATTATGTACGCCATTTTGATAAATATAATCCAAAATATGATGAGCAGTAAACATAACCTATAATTCTGGTTTATTTTAAAACGAGCAAATGTTAAACGAAGCCGCATACATACACTGTATTTTATTTGAAAAACTAATCACATATATATTTATGATCTGTCAAATTTATTATGATACTTCATCTCCTCTGATCACATCATTTCTTACGTATTTTAAAACCTGTCTGGATTGGAAAAAAGACTTTACCAGGTACATTTCTGATAGTATTTTGCATTCAGGCACAATTCAATACTTATAAATTGACTTTTGAGCTTTTTTAATACTGAAATAAGCTGAGAACGAAAACACTTGTAGTAAACAATGGACTGTAATGTCACTGGACATATTATTTGATGTCATCAATAGAGCGCGCGAAAATGGTGGCGTTTAAACAGCTCAAAATTATTCTCAATTTTAATTTTTTTTTTTAACATGTACACCGAAAGTACCCTATTATTGATTTGACTTTTGCTTCGAAAGTTCTCAATTCCAAACCATGGTAACAATTTTCATCAATTCTCTGTTGACTGGGAATTAATGGATATTTTTTCCCGCTGGATAAAAATGAAATTGTCGATCATTGATCATGGATACGTTGGATTTTTTTATTTCATTGATATATGTCAAATTGATATTTGGAAGAAACTTGTATTATTGAATGTGTTCGTTATAGTATGTGCATTTGTTGTGAACGGGATAGCACAGAAAATGTGAAAAATATCAATCAATAAAATAAATCATGTAAGTTATGTTTCATTGTATTAGTTTACTGTAATGTGATTGCATTTGCAAACATCTGTTTGTCAAATCAAAAAGATCGTTTCGATACAACAAAATTTATTTAAAAACCTTAATAAAGGGCGTACTTCGGTGCACTTGTAACAAAAAGTAACGTATGCAACACGGACACTGAACGACTGTAATTATTGTCACGGATAAATATGGCTGCACGGAGCTACGCCTTGTGCTTTGCCCTCGTCTTCGCCTCGTGCTTCGCCCTCGCCTTCGCCTTCCCTCGTACTTTGCCCTCGTCTTCACCGAATGCAACCAAATTTGTCCTGGACAAAAATGACAACCGTTCGGTCCTTGTAGTATAATATACTATTTTTAAACTTGATTACAGCACTTTTAAACATAATTTATACTTTTTACTATGTTATAACGATGTAATCAGTGAATTAAAAATATAAAATAAATTCATGGATATACCCTATTGTGAAATGAAGAATTTCACGTGGTGTGGGATAAGAATAATCATAAATATTTGACGTACGCATACTCTCAAAAAAAACAACAATCGTATAAATGCAATGGATAATATGATCGAGTGTTTTTGAGGGATTATGGTAAATGCATGAATATAGCTAGTAGTTTTGCTACTGAAACAGCAGTTTTGGAAAGAATGCATATATTTAACTGAATTGGAATTCTATAAAATATTATAAACCAAGTAGAAGTATATTTAAGGTTGTTGAGAAGGAAATCGAAGTATATGAGAATTTTCTTAAATTTTTACAGTATATTATTTGTCCAATGAAGAATATTCTGTCAAAGTTTGAACTCAATGTTGTTCTTAGTTATCGAGATAAAAAATGTCAAAGTTGCTGTTCAGTGACATGTTATTACATTGCGTTAAATGCACGCGACGTGTTTCACATTGATTTATACGTCATTATCTCGACTACCTGAAATGACAATATAACAAAAAATCGTCAAAATATCTACGACAGTCTTATGAACATGTGTACCAAATTTCAAAAAAGTCTTGTTCATAGTTTCAGAGAAAATTGAATTATTATTAGAAAAAATTGTACAAAAGCTACTGAAATTTAGCAAGTTATCATACGCTTGGCAACGTCGCCGCATGAGATGAAATGGGAAGAGTGTATGTGATTAGAATAAACAAGATTTTTTATCACTTCCCTGACTTGACGGTACACTGATTGAGTAACCCATTTATTCTTCCATCGATATTATTTTTTTGATGTAGATTTATCATCAATAAGTTTGTTTGGTTATGAAACGCAGTGTACCACTACTAAACGTCAAATGTCAAAAATATTTCCGAAAGTCTACAGCGTTGCGTACTATACTCATCATATTATAGCTTCATTAGAATATGAAAAAAAAAATCTCAACCGATGAAAGCTCTTTAAAAGAGTAGAATAAGGAACCAAATTATTCAAAATAATGTATTTTCAACCGAAAACAAACATTTCCATTAGTTTTAATCATTGAAATTTTGTTTATTTGAAGTTGGCAATGAATGTTTATCCTATGTATTTAGCATAGAGCAGGGTTCTCACCACAGCTTGACCCCACTCCTCTTCTTAACAACCTCAAATAGTGGTGACTGGCAAAGAATGATTACTAGTTAGCCTGATTGATATGCATCTATGTAAATGTGTATGTGCATCCATTAGAAAAACTGAAATCCAATATTTTCTGTACTATCGGAATTATGTGCACATCTTGTCAATTTTTGTAGCTAAGCTCTGGAACTGATATAAATTTATCATATAGGAGTAGTTGCTACATTATTCGTGAACTCTCATTTTACTACGAAGTTAATTGAACTCCCTTCCATGCACCTCCGAAATTGACTGCCAGGTCCTAGAAAGATTTCAACCTAATTCAAAAGTTCATATCAGTGAGTTTTATTCTATTCTAAAATTTTAGATTGAATTTCAAATCATGTGTTAAAGCAAGGAGGAATAGATTGGAGTTGATAGAAAAGGTTAGAAAAATAGTTCAAATAGTAATTTGTATTCAAATCCTATCGAAAAAATAATATTGTGGTATTTATTTATTCTCTTTACATTCTCTACCAGCAAAAATATAACTTTCCTTAATTCGGCCCTGTTGCAAATATTTTCTTAGCTAACATTTACTCCCATTATACGGCTGTATCCGAGTTGGGCATTGTACCTGAGATAATCCCTCACAACCGAGAGGGTAGGCGTAATAAAATCTTCTAGTTGGGCATTTCTCTACCTGTATTTTTCTGTATATAAGAAGTGAGTTCGAGCTGCTTTTATTTGTATTCCATCAAATTTCAATTATCATACGAGACTCTAAAGTTATGATGCTATTAATTTCTTTCAAACACCAAACGAATCAGCTTGGATGGTTTTTCGGTAAGGTCGGAGACTGCTTTTCTTTCGACAATATTACTTAGCGCCTGCCGTTCAATGTTCAATTCTTCTTTGTGATCATGAACCAAGTCACTGTTTATTATTTTAAACTCGCGATTTGTATATACTTCAGCGGTACATCGATAATTTTTATTTGTACAACACCATTTCATTCTGTCGTTTGTTGTCGAAGATACGCAAAATTTAAAATTGTCAATAAATAGCAATTCCTTTCCCTTTTCACTAACTATGCGATTTATTTCCATGATCACTGAATATTAAATAACTGATAAAACGCAAATATTATATTTTCTTCACTTTCATTTGTTGATGAAAGCAAAGCTACCAATTTGAATGCAATTTTTTCTAGAACTTTTTAATTCTTGAAGCTATACATACAATTAGGGAAATGACCAAACAGTACATAGTATTAGGAGTAGGCGAAGTTAAAAAGTAAATGTTAGGAACAATGTAGAATGTATAAATATTTTGCGAACATTATAATCATACAGTCATGGAGGCGGATAAGTACTTGACACAGATAAATCCGATATCTGCATTGTAAGGGATTAAAATGCCCAACTGGAATATTCAGATTAAGGTACCCTTTACCGAATGCCCAACTAGACTGCAGCGCGACATACTACCCACCAGCCAAACAGCATAGGTAATCTGCTAAGCAGTTTTTGGAATTTCGTGTTGAGTCGCTTACGCAGATATAGATATAAGTGCTCTTCCACCATATTCCTGATATTGATATCTTATTCACTTTAGTTGAAATAATTGCTATCCGAAAAAATGAATTATATCCAACCAAATTGTACGAAAGCTTAGTAGTGTGGCTTTTTTTAAATAAGTGACATTTTAGTGGACTTTATATTAAATTTACAATACATTATTTATTATTATTTACTATCGAGATAGATAGATAGGATTGAGAAAAACTGATACCATTAACAACCAATTGTCCCATGGTACTCTAAATTTTTCATTATACTTTTTTGTCTCCTCTCACCTAATATACTCTTGCAAGCAGAGATATCTCTCTTGTAATAGGATCACATTAGAGTTTTTAAATTAAACTAGAATTCATAATGAGACTAGGAGCTTTAGCATTCGAAATGAATGCAATTTTTTATGCTTTGGTTATCTTCATTTCCACGCAGATTGTCTTGAATTCATTCTCAATAATTATGTGACTAATTTGTCCTTATATAGCTTGAACGTGAAAACTTTAAAGCTGTTAATTATCTGTTCTGCTGAAAGCTAGAAGCAAATCCCACTTCTCTAGGGATTTAATCAAGTCACTCACATAATTCTAATTGATTTCCAAGAGTGCCAAATTACTTGATGATTCTTTCTCTTGCAATACAGCCTGACAATCTTGTATTGTTCCTGGAAAATCTATCTCTATTTTGAACATTTGTTAAGGTATTTGTGTAATATGTAGTAGCACTCAACCATATCCTTCAATTTGTAAGTGCTAATTCTGTAGTCAATGGGGTATTTGGCAATCTATTTCTGAATAATTCAACCCTTGAAGATGCTTTTACAAATATTCATTTCTCACATATTATCTATTTATTTACTGATGGAAAATCCAATATTACACATAGTTGATTCAGTCTATGCACTAATGTATTCAAAGTGACTCTTACCATATATATTGTGTGCGGTCGGTGACGCAGATTCTAAGGTAGACGGCTGGATAGCTCAGAAGGGAAGGGTTTAGGATTATCAAAATAATCATCAGGAGGTAGGTGTCACAATGAGATTTATTTTCACACAAATACGACGACGATGAACATAAAACATATATTTTGCAGAAACTTGCACGAAGATAACTTGGCTGACGGTAACGGGACGGTTGTACATGACACTCGACACCAGCGATCGCAGTATGGACCCAGGCGGTCGCAGAAGACGAGAAACTTTAAAACAAACAAATCGTGAAGTGATTTCCCAAACGGTGGATTAAATTAATTAAGACGCTTGTGGAACCAAACTGGTTACCAAGTAGTGACTCTACGTTAATTTGTTTAACGCTATGAAGCCAATGATGACCCCCTCGACGACGATTCTACGTTAAAACAATCGAACGCTGCGAAATCTCGAAGACATCGTCAGTGGCGACGCTACGTTAAGTTGATCCAACACCGGGAAATCGACAAAGACTTCGCCAACGGTGACTCTCCGTTAAATCATTCAAACACTGCGGAATCAACAAGGACTTCTCCAGCGGAGATTCTACGGTAAAACAATCTTACACTGTGAAATCAATGGAGAGTTCCTCAGTGGTGACTCTACGGTGAATTATTCAAAAAAATATTTCAAGTTCAAAAACAGCAAAAATATCCCAAGTTCAAAACAGCAAAAGCAAACAAATCCAAGTTCCTTTTATAGACTTATAAAAAACAAACAAACTCACAGATTGTGTCAGACAGTTGTGCTAACGGACTTAGCACAAAAACTCCACTTGGACGGTAAACACTCTGAAGATGACACTCGGAATCGGAACTAGAAGCGTACTTTGGAACGGCTACTCAGAAGACTGGACTTTCACAGAAGTGACTTAAGTCGGTCACAAGGCCTTATTAATACTTAAATTTTCATGAATCCTTACTTAACTTGTTCTAAAATTAATTTCTTTTTAGCACTGCCAGTAATGTAAAGAGAAGATACAGATAAAAAGAAGAAGACATTTTTCAAATACAGTTTTCTTTACAACAACAAATTTTCTTTTCTTTTTCTACTAAATACATCCTTAGCGATTACATACCGCTGAAACTAAAATTATCCTGAATTATTTCCATCTGTCGATAAAGTAGTGACGATTTAGTCCTCTGTCTGTTAACTGTCAAATGTCAGATCTTTATTCGTTCATGGTCAAAGGTCACGAAGAACATCAAACAAAATATACAATATACAACATATTTACAGGACAACGGTTGATTGCAGTCAGAATTCATTAACTGTAAGCATAAGATATAAATACGGATCAGACAAATATAGGTTAAATTTGATTTCAGATGGTTTCAAAACCTAACCATATTCCACCACATGTTGTGAAATATCAAAATGTACTTATTCCAGCTAATGGCTGATAATACCAAGGTAAACGGTGGTGAATAATTAAACAGAATTACGGATTTTAAAATTTATAGGTTGAGCGAGATGTGAATTAGTTGTGACGGACTTCAAGATATTTGACGGTAGCAGAAGGCTCTGGGATGTGCAACTGTGACGGAGTTTTGGGAAATAATTCGTCACAATTGCTGCGTCTTACAACATAATGGTCCAAGATTCTAGACCCGCCAGACGTTACTTATTCTGTGAGAAACATAATGTGGAATAGAGTAGTGTTAGTGTTGATCGTATGCATAATTGCCAGCTTGTGCCAACAGCCAATTTAAAGATATTAAGTGCTAGAGGTACGACACAGCATTACTCACTTTTCTTTAAGTCTTAATGCTGATTTTTATGCATGTCTTAGAAAATAATGATAAAAACTCATAATCAACACTGCAGACACTTCCCATCGACAGTAATTTCTTCTAGACGCTTTAAAGCTCGCAAAAAAATTACATAATCTCACTTATCGTCTGAGTCCTAATTTTTATGTATGATACTTACTTAGGAAACAATTTCAATAGTTTTTGTAAACAGCCAGACCAAAGGAGAGTTGGATGCTCATAGATACTTCACTTAATATCAAGCGTACAGATAATAACCTCGCGCTCATACGCACATATGTTTTTGATTGTGTCTGAGGAATGTTTGACCCCTACGATTGTTCTGGTTGTCTACAAGAAGTATCAAATTTATTTCCTGAGTATCATATATTAGAATTAGAATTTGCACTATAAGTAAGATTATGTTATTCTTTGCAAGTTTCAAAGCGTCTAGCAGGAATTATCAGCGATGGGAAATATCTACAAATAATGATTATCAATTTTTAACAATATTCTCTAAAACATACATAAAAATTAGCATTCAGACTTTGAGAAAAGTGAGTAATGTTTTAACGTAGCCCTAGTACCTAGTATCTCTTAATTGGCCGTCGGTCCAAGCTAGCAAGTAGGCGTATGATCAAAGTACATTCTAGTACTACTCTATTCCACACACTTTGTTTCTCAGAAAATTAATAACGTCTGGCGGGCCTGGAATGTTGCTCTATAAGAAAACATTTATCACATCTACATATGTCTGTAGTTTCGTCTACAAATATCCGTATATAATTTTTGCTTCATCGTAAAGTGAGCTAAATCACGTATCATTTGCGCGAGCGACTTGATGTGCAGCTCTGTTTCAGAATATAATTTATTGTTCCCTCTAATGATAATAGTTTTCAGAAATAATTATTGTCAGCAGCCATATCATTGTTCACTTATTCTCATTATGGTGATTCACGCAGACGAAGTGACCTTTGGTGACCTGTATACAAAAAATTATAAGATCTCAACATGAATAGTGGAATGATTGATTCAAGCATTTTTGAATACTGTATACATACGAGCTCGGATATTTCAATGTTTGCCCCAGATTCATTTTTCTAAGATATTCGTGCAAGGTTCAATCGAATACTGTATTTGAATACATTTATGCGAGCTTTGTAAATTCAATAAGTACTCGTAGCCCAGACAAAATGACGAAAAATACTGCTGAGTTTGCACTCACTTCCAACAAGCTGAATCTTTGCACAGGTCTTAATACGTCATTACAAATGCTATGTTCAAAATCCCAATCGATTTGCATTGTTTTTTATCCGAGGTCAATTATTACAAATGTTGGCTTTCTGCGTATATCTCTAAAATAGTGAGAGCTACCGGGAAAAAAAACTGAAAAGAAATTTATAGAACATGAAATTTTCTACAAAAAAGGTGTCAATACTTTTTCCCTGCGAAGCACCGTTGTCGAGTTATCGCGATTCCAGAACGTAAGTATACACACATTTTCGCATCATCTCCGAAGTAGTGTACTCGGCGCTTCTTTTCAACGTGGTTTTTCAATAGGAAAACTCCACAATATATTTCAATCCAGAAAATTCAACGGGACAATATTCCATAAATATAATGAAAATTGTAGCAGCCAAAAGATTACGTTATTCATCACTAAATTTCACATGATCACTTGTTTTTTCCTCCTTGCTCTCTTCTTTTCCACTCAAGGACGGCGCTTTGTATAGGAAAGAAAGTACTAGCATTTTTTCTGTACAGAGTTTTTTCTTTTTTCTGTTCATTTTTTCCAGTAGCTTTCGTCGTTTCAATGATATACGCAAATAAATGTAGATATTTGACATCGGATAAAAAACATCGCATAAGCGAGATCGATGGGAACTTCTGACAAAGCATTTATAATGACATCCAAAATCCAGCTTGTTGGTAATTAATGCAAACTGGAATGTCTATTTTGTTTGGGATATCATTCATTCGAATATTTCGAAGAATTTGATCCAAATTCAGTATGGCTTAAATCAATCGAATTGGTCAATTTGAAGAAAATTACATTTCAATGAGGAATTAATTACTTTTTTCATCGGTTAAAACAATTTTTGTAAAGCGGCTCAAATTGAAACCAATATTAGGAAGCACGGAAAATCATTTATAGGTTAGGTCATTAAAAACTGATATTTGGCAAATTTTTGAGGGCTCAATACTCAATTATTACTTTGATCCAAAACTGCCATCATCAAGGGCCAGTTGCATAAAAAAATGAACAGGTTGTCAGTTAATGTTGTCACTCAATTTTTGAATGACGTTCATCTAGAAAAAAATTGATCGCGTAAATAATTAACTTGTTTCCAACGTTTAAATGACGATTTTCAGATTTCACTTGTAGAAAAATTATACGTGAGAATATTATCACTTCTATTTGAATTTTAAAAAAAATCAGAATAAAACACGTGATATTTGACAATGTGATTAAAGTTAACAATGTTTCATGCAACTGGGCATCAGTGTTGGAAATTACAATTTTCAAACGCACATATCATTAAAAATTACCGCATGTGAGCATGCAAAATATGAAATTTCAAATACGGTGATAAATTTACAATCTCGAGCTATGTTCAAGTACTATATACGGAGATAAAGAGTAATGAAAAGTGTCTCGAATACAGTACGTGCAAATCAGATTACGTGCTGTCGGGTCTTCAAGTATTTGGTACGTACTCTGTGCGTTTAGGTTATTCTAGCGTCACATAGAAACATACTTGACATTTTCAAAACATTCGTTTGAAGGTAGAACTACCTGAAATTCAGCTTCAAAGAGTTTGTTTTTCAAAAAATTATAGATAGCGTTAGTCACGTGATTAAATAAAGAGGGAATTGAAATTTGTTTTGAACAGTACGAAGAGGGCAATTAATTCCCCAAAATAAAAGATAAAGCTGATAAAAACTTGAGATCTAATTCAATTTACAAAATACCATATGATAATTGTGATGCACTGTACATAGGACAAACTAGAATATATTGAAAAACAAAGCTTGATGAACACAAACAAAACAGTAAAAAATTAAGTAAAAATATTCCGAGATGTGCTCTAGTCAATCATCGCATATATTCAGGACATACATTTGATTTTGAGGAAACTATTATTATCCATAATTTAACTCAAATATAAGACTTACATTGGAAATGCATATAAACAGGACAAACCAAATGTTAATGAAAAGACAGATACTATAGCGCTTAGCACAATATACAACAATATTCATCAAGATCTAGGTTCATATTATCTTTCCTGATCACAACTGACCAATTTCTACCTGTGACAATTTGTATTTTTTGGCAATGCATGCACGCACGATTTCCACACGCATTTAGTCAGCGTCTCCCACAGATGTCGGTTGTGGCAATTGACAATTGAAAATATTTTTATTTTTCCGCTATTTTATGTTACAATTATTACACACAAACGTACAAATTTAATTATTCTACAATCAATAATTCTGCTGTGAATAATTCCGACGTCCGCAATACACATATCAGTAATGAAATAAATGAAATTGTAGCGCTTCTGAGGATGGTTGAGGTGCAGTAAGGACGTCCACGTAAAATTTTTTTGACTTCATTTTATGTATCTAAGATATTATTTTCAAGTTTGTCAACATGTTTGTAATTCAATGTCACTTTGAAGGTTTCTGGCCATCCCCGAAACAACAACATGCACGGCAAAACATTCCTAACAGTTGAGCGTCGCGATGGGAACGATCAATGGACTATAGTAGCAACCGACGCCAGTTGGGAAACTAAGTAAGTAGCAGTATTTTTTGCAGAAATCTCAGGTGATATTAATCTATATGTCAATGCGATGAAGTGAGTACGAGGTGCTACGTATATATTAGGTATTTTTGGTCTTATCGAAAATGAATTTCGATCTCAAATTTGAAGATTCTTAGTTTAAAAAAAAGTTGGATCCTTATTGGACTTCAAGCTACTCTGAAACAAAGAACATATTTATCAGTCGTTTTAGAAAAAAAAATCAATATGATTACAATTCTTCTCCTTCCGAATAGGCCGAGGAAGTCATCTATGTGAATAGTGCAATTCATGTCGTGAAATTATAAGCATTCTGTTGAATCTACGTCAAAGCTTCTAGTGCTACTAGAAATGCTAATTTTACAGGGAAACAAAAAATTTCCGCAAGTTCAAATCTTGTTTTGATTGTGCATAATGTGCAAAGAAACGTAAAATGAAAGCTCCAGATTTTTCTATGGAAGTAGTAGAAATTCAATGATATAAGCTTTTATCATGAAACATAAAATAAGCTTCTCTTATTTCCTGTATAAAAAGCAATTCATTGTGAACTTCAATAATATAAGCTTTCATCATGAAACATCAAAGAAACTTCTTTTTCTGTATTCTTGATGGTAAGCCTCGGGTTTAATATGTAGAAATCAGTGAATAAAAGTGCCAGTTTCCCAATTAGCAACACTTTTCTAATTAGCAACAAAAAATTACGAACAAAAAACGAACTATGACAAGCGCCGAAATGACAGCTTTGACCTAATTGAGAGAAAATAACAGGTTAAACATATAAGAAAACAAAAATTCTCTCGATTTCGTCGGAAACAAATGTACAATTTCGCGAGAATCTTCAGCTTCCAACGTTTCTGACAAATTAATTCTCAATATTGTTTATTTGTTACTATGCTTTTGCTTAGCAGTTATCAAGACCGTTTCTACATTTTTGCAAGAACACAACCTTGATTACTATTTCTGTAGTAAATTATTTCTATTCTTGGCGTCTTCCACTCAAGTTTTTCCATCAAGTATACAAAATAATAGCATATCCAACACGTAAGAGCAGCGATATTACTTTGCTCGTGTGAATTTAAATTACTTGCTTGTGAATTAAAACATTCACACTCGCTAGTAAACTCTCACTTTTCTCTACTTGTCAAACATTCTACTATTATTTTCTGTAAAAAAAAGTAATTCATTGTGAACTTCAAACTAATCAAAGAAATACATCTACATCAGTTGGAGGACACATAAATGAAAGCAAATCATCAACACAAAAGTCATTTTCATATATTTATATCATCATATTGAAACCAAAATCTTCGTCTGATGCTTAGCGGCACGGTACAAGACATAGCGGTAAGTCATCAAGAAGCTCTGGCAAAACTTTGTTTCAGAAAGTAGTATAATTAGGTGCATGCACGTGACGTCACGGACATTTAAAAATGTCAGCCTGGTGGACCAACAAACGTTCTGTCATATGGAACACATTTAATAATACCTCAATTTTAGTGCTGTTGTTGGTTGTTTTTAGAAAAGTGAGGCTGTACAAGATTTATCTCTTCATGGATTTACTTCAGATAAAAACTTCGGAAGAAGAATTATTTCTCTAGTCATTAAAAAACAAGGAAAATGCTCTGAAAAGAAGTGATTTAACTGACACTAAAATTAAGTAAAGCCGTATCTGTAACAGTCCCTTTATTGCAGGTATTTCATCTATTTGAATCTGATATTTAATATTTCAAGTGAATATAAAGTAATACTTGAAATTTATGGCTGCATAAAGTAGATAAAGTATCTGAAATTGAGACAGATTTTAAAGGTTAGAAGTAACACAACAGGATAAACAAATTGTTCAAGCTGAGTATAGTCATGTTTTGTTGTATAAACTGAAATTTTTGTATAATATCCATTCAATAAATATTAGCATGATCCTAATTTAGACCTAACTATTACACCATATATTTGTAAAATCGCTAAAAACTTAAACCATAGAATTATTTTTAAATTATAGGCAAACTAGCCTTTTGGACGATAGAGGTAATCCTGATTGAGGACTGTTTTTAAATATAAGCAAAGCTGCAGGATTCTGCTTTGTGCAAGTCAGTAAATTGGAATTCTCAATTTTTTCCAACATTTCAAGCAAATAGCTTAACAGCAAAATGAATGACAATCAATAATAATTACTTGGAACAAAAAATTCAATTTGAATTGTCTTAAAAGATGTTAAATTAAAAAACAAATAAATCATTCGTTTATTACAGACTTCTATGAATACTTTTGAAGATTATAGTCATATTGGTTAGTGTTCATAATTTAAAATTTCATATAAGCTTTTAAAAGTTGTAACATATTCTAGTTTCATTCAGCCTTGTACCTTCATAAGCTAAATAATCTTTAGTAATTACCATGGAAATGTCTTATTTCTCTCATCTCCACCACATGTAGATCTTCATAGATTAATAAACGAGATATTTTTTATAAATACCTATGTTTTATATTGTCTGGTAGAGAATAATAATCATCGATTAATCGAGATATTATGCTAAAAATAAGTTTTAAAACAAAATTTCACTAAATAAACATTAAATCCACAATACGCCAACCAAGCACAATGGTTTCAAATGCAATGTTTTGGTTTGTTGGTCCACCAGGCTGGCGGGTTGCATAGATTCGACCACGTGATGCACGCGCCTAATTCCCATCATTCAATCGGTTTGGGAAAACTAACGTACTCCCCTACGATTCCAGCCCATTTATTTATTTGAAAACACGAACAAATGTAGATTCTCGTCATACCACAGGTGATTATTGCAGGGATTAAATACACCATCCCTTGTAAAACAAGCTTCGCCTGTAAACAAAATACTCATCAAAGCGCTTCTGAAGATTGCAGCGTTCAAGTAACCAACGATAAAACAACAATCATGGCTAAAAGTCTATAGATCTTAAAGCTTGCACTTTTTGTTCAGAAAATGGATATAGACGTTGCTCCTTCATTTACATCTGATCTATTTGCTATTACTATTGTGCTCGTCGATGACTTATCTTCAATAATATCAAGAACAGCTTATTCAAATGCGAGAGTTCAACGTAATCCATTGAAACGCCCACCAATTCCCGGGTGAAAATTTCCAGTCTCTGACAAACGTCTATATATTTTAAGCGCATTTTTTGTCTGTCTGGCTGGCTGGCTGGCGTGACGCTGAGTTTTCAGCAACTATACTACTATTTACAGACTTCAAACTGGTACTAAATAAAAGCTGCTGTTTCGTAGGTTTGCACAAATTGCTTCAATTCAAGGTCAGTGATTGTGAAAGATTCAATTATTCAATTAATTGTTTCAGGCGAAACAGTGCCCATAAATATACATGATATTAGGGATATGGCAACTAAAGTTTATACAAGTGGATAAAAATTTAGTTACAACTTTAGCCGTCCGTGTCACTACTATTATGTACAGTTGTCAAGTCTGTTCGGGATTCATTCAATGACTTGTTTGACGCGAATTTGAAGCTTATTAGAATGAATTATTATTATTGCATGAATTTTTTTTTACTTTTGGTGTATTTTCTTGTCTGTAAATCGAGCAGTCAGCTCAATAATTCTGAGATCAAGCATAAGCCGGAGTTTGCAATATTTGGCTTACGCAAAGAAACCAATACGAGTAAGTGACCCATCGAATTACACTTACCCATTTTTAATGAGGCTAAGAAGTTTGAATGCAGCAATTGTAGAATATATATTAAAAAAAAAATTATTCTAGATTGAAGTTGATATAGCTCTCTTAATATGTATTAGATTTTGATAATTCAATGCTTGGTTATATAAACTGGGATTATGTCATTGATTACGTTAGGGATAATTGATTGTGCTATTCGTACAGAATTTATGTTCTGATCTTGGGACAAATAAACTATTTATCTATCTATCTGAAAGAGAAATTTGTTGAAATTTTAAATTACCTATTTGTGACCGTTATAAATGAAAGTCGATAGAGAGGATAGAAGATTCTGTGTCAGCTTTGATACATATTATTTTCAGATGAGGCTATTGTGCAAGTTCATAGCAAATTCACAATAAGACCTCAAACGTTCCACATACTACTTCAATAACAATTTTTCATTCCCAAATGAGCTCGAAGCATAGTGTCATTTTCCTCATCAAATAAACAGCACATGACCTTCCGTCAGTCAATAACCAAGCAATGAAGATTGAAAGGTATTTTTGAGTTTGTACATGCATAAATTATGTACCTATCAAATAGTCAACTTGAAACTAGTACTAAATGGAAGCTGCTGTTTCGTAAGTTTGTCCAAACTGCTTGATTCCAAGGTCAGTAATTATGAGAGATGGTAATTTGTGAAATCTCTGAAGTAACAAGCATTCATGAGCTGTCAAAAATGCGCTTTCATCATCTAGATGATTCTTCCATTTTTTGAAAATGCGGCAACTTGGTTGCTGACGATTTGGATATATTTTCCGATAAATTCTACAAGCTTCTTGTGCATTACGCCTTGCCTCTTCAAAAACCAGAATTCTATCAAATAGCTCAGCATTTTGATAATTATGCGTTCTCATATTCAAATTATGCAAAATATGCACACAAATAAATGAACGTAACAGAATCTTCCGCAGATAAAGCAGTAAATTTTTTTTCTTTCGGGAAATAAAATCGGAAGGTATTTAATCTGGACGTACAAACTTAAAAACACATGCCTTGAGTATGGAATATGCGTTTATTATCTGGCTTTTGTTGCATTATTCAATGACTGCAAGCCTTCTTTGATTTAAATGATTGTTACAGTGTGCTAAAATTTATCTTCTACTCCAATTTAAATGAAAACTTTTCTGGAGGGATCGAAAAAATGCTTCAGACAAAAAATATTAGTAGATAGTTTAAGGATTTTGTGAAAGTTTTATTTCCAAAAATCCATCGAGTGGTTTCAAAATATCTTTTTTCCAAAAAATTTATCGATCACCATTTTGTTTTAGAGAACTGAAAGAAAAAGCTGAAATTTGGACTCTTATTTGGAACATTTTTTTATACGGTAGCGTCTGAAACATTTACCTAAGCAAGAATATACTAAAAAAAGAACGCTTTAGTGCATCATATATTTCAAAAAATAAACAACATATCTCATTCAATCAAATTTCCAGTGGAAATGCAATCCAAATTCTACCACTTTAATATTTTTCACAATTTTCCACCTCATAGTAAAAATAAGAGACAGGGAGACACATTCACGATTTTAGAAGCGCATATCTCACCAACTATTGATTTAAATAAACTTCTCTCTCATTTTTTAAGATCTTACGATAGCTCACACGGTTATGTGTACTTGAATTTCTTCATCCCTTAATTGCTTATATGAAGTGCCAACCCTATTTGTTTTTCTTGTAATTTCACCACACCATTGTATGACAGCTCATAGAAAACACCTTCTTTCCGAATTTCATTCATATAGTGCCATTAGTCTCCAAGTAAAATGGCTGTGACATGATATCCTAGACGAAATAGAGGGAAAAAAAGTGCTGAATTTGCGTTAATTTCCAACAAGCTGAACAGATCTCGAATACGTCATCACAAACGCTATGTCAACAGTCCCCATCGATCCCGCTTGTGCGTTGTTTTATATCAGAGGTCAAAGATCACAAATTTTTACTTTTTCCGTATATCTCTGAAATTAAGAGCGAACGGAGAAATAAGTGAGCAAAACTTCATAGAACGTAAAATTCACTACAAAAAAGATGTATGTAATTTTTTCCTTACGAAGCACCGTTCTCAAGTTATCGCGATTTCAAATCTAGAAAATACGAATATGCACTCATTATATCCAAAAAAAAATTGTGATTCACTCAACCAAATACTATACTTGAAAAACATATAATTAAGTAAGACAACAACCGTCCCTAATTCCACAAGTCGGTTGGCCTTGAGTAAAATCAACAATCCAGTCAGTTTTAGTTTAGATGATTTTTTATAGTAAATAGACGTGTTTGTAGATGGTATTTTCATTTTTGACTGTGCCGTTACAAAATTTCATAAATTGCGACGTCCCCGCTTGGAACGTCAGAAATATGTGACGTACTGTTTGGCCTGTCGCTAACTTTTACTCAATTCTCGGGCGCCATTTACTAACAGAGCGACAGGCTGTTGAACGTGCTAAGGTAGCTCTGTGGAGATATGATGTTCAGGCTTCTGAAATCTTGCTGAAATAGGAGAACGGGGTACACGCAACAAAAGAGTAACAGCTTTTACCAAAAAATAAAATATTTCTATTTAATATAGTTGAAAATAAACAAAAAAAATAATACACAAATAACAGCAATAATATATTCTGTGAGTGATGTATTCTTGGGATCTCAGTCAATTTAATTTTATTCCTTTTCTGCTTTACTGTAAAGCAGAAAGGAAATAAAATTAAATTGACTGAAATCCCAAGTATACATCATCCACATTATATACAAATCCAGTCAGCGTCAACCATTTTATCCAACATAATATATTCTATTACTAGACCATCTCAACAATGTCAAATAGTATGCCAACAAAACAACTGAAACAATCTAGTGATTGACCGCTTGTCTAAATAATCGACCACTTGACTGAATCTACTAACTGATACAGTATGCTGACTGACTACTGACTGTACTGACTGATTCAGTATACCGACTGACTACTGACTGTACTGACTGACGGGGTATACTGACTAACGGGGTATACTGACTGACGGAGTATACTGACTGACTAAGTACACTGACTGACTGAGTATACTGACTGACGGAGTGTACTAACTGACTGAGTATACTAACTGACTGAGTATACTAACTGATTGACGGAGTACACTGACTGACGGAGTATACTTACTAATTGAGTATACTGACTCACTGATACTTTTACGTACTTCACAACGCAGATCCACTGAAACAGAAGTGAAGGACGTTGACTCGAAAGCCGCGAGTCGGAACACTAGGATGTAGCTCAGAAGACGCGAGCTGAATAACAGGACGCTAACTCGGAAGACGCGAGTCGGAACTAGAACGGAGACTTGGAAGACGCAAGTCGGGCACTAGGTATCGGTTTGCTTACCCTTAGTCTGACGAACGCCGCTGGCTGCTAACTCGGAGGCTGTCCACTAGCCTAGAGAGCTGGTGGGCTGTAGGAAGTCGCTACATGGGGAGCTCAACTGTAGGAAGGCGCTACAGTTCAACTGACTTCTCTTCGAAATCAGAGGCTTTATATACTGCCCATCCATTACGTATTCAATTTTTCAGTCTCAACTTGCTGCATACCGATTTTGAATCAAAAATAAAAATATAAAAATTTACTTGATGCGGTCTCAAACCTCGATCGTTGGCGTAGTGAGCGAGCACGCTAACTGCTAAACCAACAGTACATCTACACTTTTTTTTGTAAATTACGGAGTGACCCAGCAACATCGTCACAAAATATATCAGAAGTTTGCTTAATTTGCAGTGAATCTTTGACGAAAATGAAAGCAAAGAGTGCAGTTATCTTGTCTCCCTTCAACATTTGCTTCTTATCAACACCCACTTGTTTTGTGTGTTCTACTAAGTGCAAGTGTGGCTGGAAAATGAACTGAATTCTGAAGACCTGGACTGTTTTGTTCACCAGTCTGTGCCAATTGTCAAGACCACTCTTGCACTAATGCTGAATCAAATGCAACAGATGAAAACTCTTTCGAAATCGATGAAGATCCAACTCATATGTATCTCTCTTCTTAGAGCAGTAAACACAAATTGAGCTAGAAGAGGGAGAAGAGAGTAAAGAGGAAGAAACGAGTTATTATGTGGAACTTGATAATGAATAATGTAATTCATCTGGCTGCTACTATTTTTATTATATTATAGTAATTAAGGTATCAAGGGTGTTGAAAGGACCATAATGCCTGAGGTCAACGGTTTACTTCCCGAGGGCCTCTGGCCCGAGGTGTATACATTGACCGTAGTTATTATCGTTCGTTCAACTCCCGTGGTGCCTTCAATGTTTAACGTCCGATTGATGTACTATTTCAATCAAAATTTTCAGCAATGTATGTCCTTTCATTGTGATTTCTGTCAGAGAAATTACTCTAGTTACTTGCTGTAACTAGGAAACTTGTTTGTTATTTTTCAAAATAATGCCCTCAGGCATTATTTTGAAATTTAATGCCCTCGGGTATTATTTGTCACGTAAGTACCCTGAAAACAATGTTATTATGACAACAATAATAAACTAGTCGGGCATTATAGTAATTAAGGTATCAAGGGTGTTAAAAGGACAATAATGCCTGAGGTCAACAGTTTACTTTCCGAGGGTCTCTAGCCCGAAGTGTTTACGTTGACCGTAGGCATTACACTAGCTTACAAAATTCAACTATTTGTCTGTTGCTGTGAATTTTATGGTTGATAATGTTCACTTATGACTCGTTTCTGTCAAAAATGACTCAAATTTTTTTTGTACAGCTCTAGTTCCTTTGTTATTGATTTTTATCATTCCTGCGTATTTATTCGTCGATAACGTGCTAATTTCACTGTGTTAAGATTGATATCTGGAGTTTCTTTGACATGATTAGTTCAAGGAGACGTAGTTTAAACAATCCAAATCATTTTTGCCACATATGCGGAGAATATGTGTTCAAGGATTGTAGAAAAGTTCATCAGAGTTGGTTGAAAACACCTATTTTCTGTATTTTGGGATGCTCTTGGATAAAAATGACAAATCTTGGGGTCCTGATTGTGTTTGTAAATCGTGTGTTGAATATTTAAGATCATGGAAAAGTGGTTAAAGGAGTACTTTCAAATTTAGAACACCAACCATTTAACGAGAACCCCGAAATCATCTCGATGACTGTTATTTTGTAGTATGAACATAAACGGCATAAACGCTGAAAAGCAAGCTAAATGGCAGTATCCAAGTTACAAAATTATTCTGCCACTATTGCATATAAAACTGCGCATCATAAATCAGTTTGTTAAATCACTAGATAGAGACGGGGACTGCTTTTCTTACGCTTGCAAAAAATTTCCTCAGCTCACTATTGAAAAGATTAGAGCAGGTATTTTTGATGGCCCACAAATTAGACAACTTACGAAAAATACTTTATTCAAAAATTCTTTGACTGAGCTTGAATTAAGGGCTTTGACAGCGTTTGTTTCTGTGGTGCAGAACTTTCTCAGAAATACTAAATCAGAAAATTATATTGAACTTGTTAAGGACCTATTTTTATAATTAAAAGATATGAGCATAGAACTCCACTTTCTCCATAGTCACCTGGACAGGTTTTCGAAAAATTTAGGAGATATGAGCAAGGAGCAAGGGAAGCGTAAGCATCAGGATATACACGTGGTGGAAGACGTTATCAAGGTTTCTGGGATGATGTCTGACTATTGCTGGTCTCTCATACGCTATTTTCCTAAGTTTACACATAAAAGAAGAGCTCTAAAGTAAAGTTTTTCAGAACTCAATGATTAATTTAATTTTCAAATGAATTTTCTCCTGTTTTAATCGTACATAGCTAAAACTCAAAAACTAGAGCTGATAAAAAAATTCTGCTTACATATTTAAAATAGGAAAAACATATTTACTCAGCAACAGCTAAAATTTTTCCGGCAACAGATGTACTGTAAACTAGTGATCATCTGTTAAACTCCCGTGATGCGTTCAATGTTTAATGTCCGATTAATATACTATTTCAATCAAAATTTTCAGCAATGTATGTACTGTCATTGTGATTTCTGTCAGAAAAATTACTCTACTTACTTGCTGATATTCTTGTTTGTTAATTTTCAAAATAATGGTCCTTAAGTACTATTCTGAAAAATAATGACCCTTGGGTATTATTTGTTACGTAATTACCGTTGAATCAGAATTATTATGACAACGATAATAAACTAATTGGACATTAATAAAATATTGTCTCAATAAATTTCTTGCATTGAAATATATCGTGGAGTACTAAGGGGAAAACACGTTAAAAAAATGCGCCGAGTATACTACTTCAGAGACGGTGCGGAAATGTGTGCATAGCTACGGTCTGAAAACGCGATAACTCGAGAACGGTGCGTCGTAGCAAAAAAAAATATTGATACCTTTTTTTGTGGGGAATTTTACGGTCTACAAGCATTCTTCTGTCCATTTTTCCAGTAGCTCTCATCGTTTTAGTGATATACGCAAAAAAATATTATTTGTGACCTTTAGCATCGGATAAAAAATAACGCATAAGCGGGATTAAAAAAGACTTTTGACATAGCATTTGTGATGAAGTATTTGAGACACATTGAGAATCAATACAAACTGGAATAAATATTTTGTGTGGACTATAAAGGCAGACAGACATGATGATTATGACGAATTTATAAGGGTCTTGCTCAAAAAGTAGCGTCAAAATAACAAAACGATAATTGAAAAAGTACTAGCATAATTAAAAATCTGGTGCCTTTGAGTTATTTGCAAAAACAAGAATACGTGTGACTTCAACCCTCTCTAAGAGCAAAAAAACACGCTTTCTCGTACTACTCATACATGCCATGATGAACATTTTCCTAGTATTCTCTTCCTTCCCCTGATATCTTTCAATAATTATTGCAAAAAAAAAAAAATGCAATGACATATTGCACCATTTTCTGCATAAGATAAATTATCATCATGTCAAACGCAAAAGCTTAGTATCATGCTTTTCCTTATTTTCTTCTCTTTGACCTGAAGTATCTCATTACATAATAGAAGTAAACAGTTCGTTTTTGGGTCAGAAAAAACTTCGTATGAGAATAACATCATTAAAAAACATTACCGGTGTTATCGGATGTCAACACCTGAATTTGATATTAATCTATATGTACTGGTTAGTAAGGAATAATATGAATTATTTATACTTGGGAGTGACTTTTTTCAAGCTAAACATTATCAATGGATATTCTCATATTCTCATTAGCTTCATTAAAATAGTACAAACAAATAAAATAACTGATGTAAGTTATATTTTGTAGTATTAGATTGCTGGAAGTGTGTTCGAAATCCATTTTTTTTTGTAAAATTAATAGAATACTTTTAATACTTTCAAATGGATCTGAAAAGCTTGGTAATGGGGTACTTCAGTGCACTTGAAACAGAAAGTTTTGTATGCAACGACCGTCATTATTGTCAGGAGTGAAGCTGGCTGCACGAATCTACGCTTTGGGCTACACCCTCAACTTCGTTGAGTGCAATCAGCTTCATCCTGAAAAATATGGTCGATCCTTCTGTCCTTGTAGCATAATATGTTATTATCTGTGATATTTAGTTTAATTCTATATGATATTATATCAGGTGGTTTATCGGTCTGTATTTTTCTTTCAACTCGATTATTTTGAAAATAACCGAAACATTTTTCGAACAATATCTATTCATTAGTTAATTATTCCCATTTTTGCCGTATAAGATTTTCTACAGAGTGCTGCATTTTTGCGCAATGATGAGCAATTTTATAATTTTCAATGGAATACCTTATATTTTGTTGCATATTCTTGAATATATTTCATTTCTCTCTGAAAAACCTCTAATTATTCTTTCTTTCTCAATTATTATTAGTTCAGGAATTATTCATGTAGAATAATTATAAAATTGTATATAATTATGCGGAAGTGAAGCAATTTTGTAATTGTTTACATTGAATAATTGCTTTGCTAATCATTCTGTGTACTTATATACAAATAATTATTTTTATTCAATTTTAACGTTTTAAAGCTTCATTATTAAATCCATAGCAACAGTCATAAGTAAATCTTTATTCACTAGTGACTGTAAATGAATTATTAGTGATTTAGAAAAATTTAAATCACTGTTGGAATTCCTTTTCATAAAAAGATTTCGATTTCTGAGGAATAATTTCCCCAACTGCGGCGGCTGCTTCGTTCAAAATGATATCGGGGACGAGAACATTGTTTCAATCACTTTCTTCCATCATTTCAGACAATACTTTTCACAATTATAATGCTTCAATTCAAAATTCACAAAACTGACAGTTTACTGACAGTCACACTCCCGAATGTTTGAGAAACAAACACTCGTCGCGATATCAACGAAGCTCCCCTGCAACTGCAATTAAATTTTTTTGAATTTTGTTCCTCATTTTCATGTTTCAGAAATTTACGTGAAATTGAATAAAACTATGTATACAAACACGTGAATTAAACCTCTTAATTTGCTTGAAGAATTAAACCACTCGCGCTATACGCGCTATACGCGCTCGTGATTTTGAACTTTCTTCTCGCAAATAAACAGTGGCTTAATTCACTTGTTGTATGAATAACTATTATTCAATTCTGACGTTTTGAAGCTACATTAATAAATCCATAGCAACAGTCATAAATAAATCTTTATTCTCTAGTGATTTAAAATGAATTATTAAAAAAATCTAAATCACTGTTGGAACTCCTTTTCATTTAAAGATTTCGATTTCTGAATAATAATTTTCCCAAGTGCAGTGGATGCTTCGTTCAAAATGGTATCGAAGACAAAAACATTGTTTTAATTACTTTCTTCCATCATTTCAGACAATACTTTTCACAATTATAATGCTTCTATTCAAAATACACAAAACTGACAGTTTACTGACAGTCACACTCCCGAATGTTCGAAAAACAAACACTCGTCACGATATCAAGCTCCCTTGCAACTGCAATTTAATTTTTTTGAATTTTGCTCCTCAGTTTCATGTTCATGAAATTTACACAAAATTGAATAAAATTATGTATACAAACACGTGAATTGAACCTCTTAATTTGCTCAAAGAATTAATCCACACGCGCTAAACGCGCTCGTGATTTTGAAGTTTCTTCTCGCAAATAAACAGTGGTTTAATTCACTTGTTGTATAAATGACTAAAAACTTTGACAAAATTTGTTATCCAGGGGTTTTTCAACATATCCAATTAAATTAAATACTTTCTATCAGTACCTATCACATCCTGTTCGTGATGAGAGTGATTTAACACTAGTGAGATGTAAATAATATTGAATATTGGAAGAAAATCAAAGTCTTGTATCACACTGTTCAAAAATATATTTTGTTAACCGGTTTCGGCTACTGAGTAGCCATCTTCATAATGAATCCTGTAGTTATATAGTGTGAGTATAATCATTAGATTACATTTGTATTTGAATTTGTTTCAAATTGAAATTTTAAATATTTATGTATCTTCTTGCTGCAGTACCCTGGTTCTGAAGATGGCCACTTAGTAGCCGAAACCGGTTGGGCGGTTGACAAAATATATTTTTAAACAGTGAGATACAAGACTTTGATTTTCCTCTGATATTTAACATCCTGTTTGACCGGAAATTGGCCACAACTTTCTCATTATAAATTGAATACTCTATTTTCTATTTTACCTTTCAATTCACTATTCAGCAAGAAATTTTAAATGATTATTTCATTCATGTCAATTATACTGACAAATTTTGCATAGTTACAATGACAATTATAATAATAAATTCCTTGCCAACGGGAATTTACCTCTGAAAATTCCCATTACCTAGGTAAATTCCCGTTGGCCAGCGATATATCGCGATAAATTGCCTCTGTCATGGAGAAACAATACACAGTTCCAATATAAACAAACAATCAGTTCCCGGAAATGTCAAAATTTAATCGTTCTGGAAATGCATTTTTCGCCGAAAGTAATGAAATTGAAAACAAAAAGTCTGAAAATACAAGAGTATATGGAGACAATTTAGTGCATTTTTCAATCAAAAAGGTTAGTAGTTGCAACCAACATTATTTATAGTAGCAATTTCATTCGAGAAATATTCTCCACAAATACCACTCGCGACTTTAATTTTATCATAAATTTTTCTTTCAAACATTGATTACCTTCAAGCAACATCCATCGAGTAATCTGCTCTGATAAAATCCCTCGAGCTACGCTCTCGTGATTTAATCGAACAAATGACTCTCACGATGTTGCTAGGTAATCAATGTTTTCAAGAAAAATTTATTGATAAAATCACAGTCCCTTGTGATTTTATATACGACAATTCCACTCCAATATAAAGTAAGCCATATATAAAAAACAATATTATCGTTTTGACAGCGGATAAAAAGGAAGGTAACTTTTTGCAAGTGATAAAACGTTATTTACCTTTCTCCTAGCAACCAAATCAAAACATTCACTGTATTTATGTCATTTGCATAATTTCTCAATTTGTCCATGCTTAAACTGCAATGAGCTGCAAAATAAACAGAATTTGGAATATTTCCGAAGAAAATATTAAGTAAAGTGTGTCTTTGAATACAAAAAAACAATAAATCATGTATCTGGAGACAATTCATCGTATTTTATAAAAACCAGAATTATGTATTAGAAAGAGGTACAACGGTATGTCAAATTTCAAATATTTTGCTAGATTGGACTTAAATTATGCGAAGAATTGATGGAGAAAATTATAAAGAATACGTAGTTGTGGAGTATGTCAAATGAAACGAATTATGATAATTGTACTCTCAATAATTGCACATTCAAATAAACTTTTTCATAAATGAAATGTCGTTAAATTATCTCGCCGAATTACACTCTAGCATTTTATTTTTCTTGGGATAAATTTCAGTTTGACTACTCAACCTTGTAATCTGACAGCAATTTGACTCGAAAATTGTTCAAAAAATAAAATCACTCCACCTACGGTGTTGTGATTTTATAAGAACAGTTTTCTTGTCAAATTGCTAGGTAACAAGGTTTCGTAAAAACAGAAATTTATCCAGCAAAATAAAAAGCTCTTGTGTAATTACTGTTGATAAAAACTCAGGAATGTTGCTGATAATATTTTTTTTTTTTGCTATTTCAGATTTATCTGGAAAAAGAGTTCAGCATTGGCTGCTTCAAGTGAAGCCACCATCCAATGGGACGTCGGTCCAACAGTGCAACCTGGAGAATACCGCATCCGTCATTTCGGATACTATAAATATATCTTCGGTGGGGTGCATCCCTATGAAGGCATATCTAATACTTTCCAAGTTATCTAAATGCAAAAATGTGTACTTGCCAACCATATATTCTAAAAATTGTGTCTATATGTGATATAATGGGTTTGTGAAATAAATGTGCCATATGTTTCAAGCATACAAACCTTTTTTCATTGAAAATATCACGAAAAACTGTAAAATTAAAACAACACATCATTAGAGCCGTCTCCGTGAAATCGACTGATAGAAAAGGACTGTAATTGCATGAGAAATCCATTAGTATATTTACACATGTCCATTTAAATTCCAATTCCGTGAGTACGTAACAAAGCTAACAGTGACAAGCTTCTAACTTTTTATTGCGGAGGTACGTTCAATTCAGGAAACGAGAGCTTTTGCGTGAATACATTCATTCTGTAGTGAAAATTAAGTTAAAATGTAATGCTAATGTAAAAATCAAATTATAATCAACATTGCATGACTATAGCTCACACCTCCTGTTTTATCAGTGAAGTATTTCTTGTACATATTGAACATAATATTTTCGTTTCTTTAAAAGTTGAAGATAATGAATCACTATCATTTAAAAACTCTTAACGTTGAACTTCCATTATCTGTATTAAAATTAAAATAAATACTATAATCACAACGTTTCGATAGCTTGCAATCTACTATCGTCATCAGGTGAACTGATAATACTGACTAATTCCTTACAATATGAGCCTTATATCTAGTGTTATATGAGTGATCAAGCGTGATTGATGTTTTTCCATTTGTGACTGCTCTCTCATTGATTGTTTCTAAAGTGAAACGAGAGGGGGTGAGGATCTGTGTCTTGATGGTAAGTCCAGAGCCTGTTGCTTCTCTCATATTGGTCGTATTTTCACATCTTGTTTCTTCTTGTAAATGATGGCCGCTTTCATAAACTTTCTCTTGTACCAGTGGCTTTCTTTTTTGGAGATCCTGGCTCCTTACCATTAGATGTGATGATACTGTTCCCAAGCATGCTCAGCCAGTCCAGACTTCGTGGTTTCTCCTCTTTGTGTGTTTGGTCTCTCCAATATATGCTTTTCCGCATTCACAATTGATTTCGTAGATCCCTGTTTGCATTTCTGGTGGAAGTTTTGGTTTCTTGGACGAAAGGATGCTTCTGAATGTTGTTGTTGTTTGAAATCTAGTTGACATATTGTATTTCTTCGCGATTCTTTGTAACCTATCTGAAAATCCTTCGATGTAGGGAATGTATAGTTCACCTTTCTTTTCTATGCTCTCGTCTGTGCGTATTACTCATACTGAATTATGTTTTTTGACTATTTTTCAATTGTGTTGTCTGTGTTTTAGTGTTTTCGATTTCTTTCTCATAATCCTCCTCTGTGGTGCAATGCGACTCGCATAGACCTAGCATAAAATTTACCATGGAGAAAGAAGAGAACAACAGCTTGCTGTTCTTGGATGTTCTTGTGAAGAGAGTGAGCAACAACATACACACGTCTGTATATCGCAAACCAACCCACACTGAACGTTACCTGATGTACCAATCAAATCATGCAGAAATAACAAAAATTGGAGTAGTGAGCAGTTTACTAAGTAGGGCCAAATCGCATTGCACCACAGAGGAGAACTTGTTACGTTCCCATTTCGCACCTTATTCCTATTTCTCCATTTTCCATATCCCAGTTTTTTTTATCAATTCCTTTTGCTACAATTTAAACGTATTAACATTATTTATTTCAGATAAATAGAACAATTCACTCACCTCACACTCGTTGTTATTATTTGACACTTTGCTAATTAATGACGTGTTTCGGTTTTGTATTTTTAATACACGTAGTTGCTGCAAGATGTCAGAAGTTGACAAGGCGCTCTTTCAGAATAAAGACATTTTATTTAAAACTTAAAATTACATTGAAATCACATTTGACACAACACATTACAAAATATAAACACAGAAAAATAACATAACACTCATAATAAAATTCCTTAACCCTAATAATCCTTTCCCGCCAGACTCTCCTCTCTACTCTCTTTGTAATTAGCTGAAACCAATGAAATAGCGTAAAAGTTGAGGGAAAACGGTTTTTTTTTAAGTAATTGTTCGGAAACTGGCTTAAGTAAGGGATTCGAGCAAAAGTCTTAAAACGTGACGGTCGCGCAAAAAGTTTTTCTTGTGACCAAGACTTATATTTTCTTTGAGAGTAATCAAAGCCGCTAAGCGGGATTTATTATAAACCTGTGTCGTGCTCTGACCGAGTAACCGTGTTTCGGGTAGTATACGTCGGTCGAGCAGCCCAATTTTGGGGATTTAAAGAGGAAACTCAAACGCACCTCGTGCTATCAAAATAAAAACCGCCACTAACATCTAAGGCGAAGTGTCCGGACGCCCGCAGAGCACCCAGCGACGCGAGCACCGAACATCCAGTCCTGAGACCACCTCCAGGCCAATTACCTTTAACGCCGTCCACGACCAACTCTTGGGCCGATACCTCCACCAGGTCAAGCGACATCATCGCCACAGTTCTGGAGAGCTTGTGGCTTCAGCTAAGTGTCTGTTTTGTTCTATTTGTTGGTGTAGTTATTGTTGGAGCAGAAGTCTACGTTTGTTATTTTTTTGTCTACGTACTTTTCATTTATATTGTGTTAGGCGCTCCTTGGATGCAACTGTGAACGCAGTAGTGTTTTGCCGCTATACGCTTATTCTGTACAGCGCAATCACTGATCTGAATATAACACTGGATTGGGTTTAGGTCGCTGGAATGCGGCCCCAATTGAATGTCGCCATCTTGGCAAAAATGAGGTTCTGTGTTCAATTGGTGACATATGTTGGTGACAGTTCAGTATGGTGTTGGGACGAAATTTTTAAATCATGGTGTTCAAATGCATGTTCTGCGGAAATAAAGCCGATTCATTAAGAAATTTGACGCTGCATAATTAAGTTATGATAACAAATTTGAGTAATATATCAAATTTAATATAAAATATCTTGCTCACAAAATTAATCGCTGGACTGCAAATTTGTGCTTACTTACGAACAATAAAATCTTGATTATTGAATGTATTATTATTCTGCTATCATGTGTAGTAGATATTTGAAATTATTAGTTTTGAATAGGCAATATTATCGCAGAAATGCACTTCATTTATTCATATAGGTAAATTCATAGTTTTAATTTTAGGTAACAAAAATTTATAAAACTATTGAACGGATTAAATAATACTAAACTACAATGTTTAAAAAATAGTTAAAACACTGACACTAAAAAGTTCACAAATATTTTTAACTATTAATAAATATTTCAACTATTATAACAATTTTTAACTTTTGTTGATTATTAATGTATGTATTTTAATATATATTGAGAATAATTTCTTCATCTTACTTGCATTATACTTTGAATTTCATCGAGTGTCTTCTATAAGTGTTTTGAATTTGCCGCCGAATAGGAACACAAAGCCTCAATTTTACTGCCAAGGCCGCCGTTCAACCGGGGCCACTTTCAGATGCCAGAATACGGTCTAAACCCAATCCAGTGTTATATAGAGATCAGTGAGCGCAATCGATTGGGCTAGGCCCCTGTCTCCGTGACTACTGTGAGCTTAGGCTAGTAAGGGGCAAGACGTATAGGCGTCAGGTTTTGCACACACTGGTGTGTTGTTGGTTGCGTGCTGTCCTCCAAGGCGCGTTATTTTGTGCATTGGGCTCTCAGCCACTGTTTGTTCATTTTACAATAATTAACTTCATTTATTTTTACATTATTTACATTTATTTTTTTTACTGGTCAAATTTAATTAAAATTCATATTCCTTCTTGTTTAATCATTTATTTACCTTTGCATATATTAAAGTCAATCATTTTGTTTAAAATATTTGTTTTATTGTGCGAAAGAGTGGACCTGCCCATTTCTTTCAGACAGCTTAGCTGCCACAATCTCCATTTGAGAGTGCGGCTTGTGGCGAGTATAGTGTCGCTTAAGTCGATCCTCTGGTGGATGCTGAAGGCCATTACGCGGTCACCCATTCCTGTAACTCCTCCGTCCAACCAAACAACCCTTTATTGCAGGTGCTTTCGTTGTTGTGTGCCCTGCGGACGAAAAGACAACATCGTGGCACTCCGGGTATGTCCGTAGTCTAACTTTGCGACGTCTCACGTCACCTACAATCTCCCTGAGATTAAGATAAGGAAGAAATCGAAGAAATCTTCGGAACACTAAAACACAATAGGTACACAGACAACACCACTCAGAAAATAGTCAAAAAACATCATTCGGTATAAATAATACAAACAGACGAGAACAAAGAAAAGAAAGGTGAATTATACATTCCCTACATCAAGGAATTTTCAGATAGGATAAAAAAAATCGCGAAAAACTACAATACTTCAACTAGATTTCAAACAACAACAACAGTCGCAGAAGAATTCTCTCGTCCACGGCACTACAACTGGTTTTCATTTGCAATATGTTCGGTGACCAACGTAGGCACAAGCAGCAAATCATGAGATTAAAACGTAAAACTACGTGGAGATGAAGGAGCACATCTGTCCAAAGAACAGCGCAAAGAAGTTAATAACTTATTGTGTCGAAAAAAGACCATCTTCCAACAAGGTAGAGGCATATGTGCATATGTTGAACATTATATCGAAACAGGCGATTCTCCTTCTGTGGCAGTACTGCCGTACACAATAACGAAACAGAAAAAAAAATTGGATATGATGCCGAAGAATGAAATTATTGAAGGAGCGGATTCACCATGAGTTGCACCGGTGGAAAAAAAAACGGTGTGTGGACTATCGACGTTTCAATGCGGTTACAAAAAGTGATAAATATTCCATGCTGCAATTGGATGAAATACTAAACTCAGCAAAACGAACAAATTATATAACAACTATAGATGTGAGAACAAGATATTGGCAGGTGCCAATGCGCTAAAGTGATAAAGGCACAACCGCATTCGTAACACCTTTATAATATCTCGTTATATACCTTGTATTACGATTGCTATCGACTAAACCGGAAGAGCACTTTATTCAAAACATTTTTTGAATTTTCCGCATAAATCCAAAACGGTTGAACGTAGATTGCTGAAATTCAGTATTAAGGACGATCATACCGCCTAGATGCTCATATATTATTTTTATTGAGATCCACCGAGCCGGAAGTGCACTTTACTTGACAGTCTTTTGGATTTTTTCGCATAAATTCGAAACGATCAGGTGTAGAATATTAATTTTTTTTTATTTCAGTCTGCTGTAGCATCTGAATGATTGCCTACTAATTTTATAACGATAGACGGAACCGGAAGTGCCCTTCAGTAGGAATTTATTTTTTAATTTTGCGCAAAAATTCAGATCTGTTGGTAGTCGTAGATTTTTGGAAATCAGTATTTAGGAATGTTGTAGTATAAGAATAATGGCCTACTGTTTCCATAGCAACCGACTGGGCTAAGAGCGCATTTTACTTGACACATTTTCAGAATCTCTTGGGTAAATCCAGAACGATTAACTGTGGAACGATGCGATTTTGTGTTTGATTATATATATCCAGTGATATATATGATCAAACACAAAATCACAGCGTATATATATATATATATATATTTATATATATATATATATATATATATATATATATATATATATATATTTATATATATATATATATATATATATATATATTTATATATATATATATATATATATATATATATATATATATATATATATATATATATATATATATATATATATATATATATATATATCCAATGATAAAGAAGTAAGTCACGTGATATTTACGTCGGATTCTTTAGTCTGCTCAAAGGGTGTTAGTCACCATAAGAATAATTTATTGTATTAATAATATAATGAATGCTTCCATAAAAATTTTGTTTTATTCATTTTCAAAATAATTAATAAATGTTATATAGCTAAAAATTATGTGCTAATCTGGTAGACATTAAAAAATAAGATTGAAAATTTCTTACAATTTTTTTTATAAAATCTGCTGTTTGGCTAAAAAAAATATTTTGTTCTCATTATTCAAAATGAGCTACGTGGTGCCACTTGTGTAGCAGAATGTAAACTAATAACTGGACTCTACTATAACAGTTTACTCAAAAATGAGTACGACAACCAAAAAAAACTTTCAAGTAAACTCAGATTATTTTCAAAAAATAAATGGGGTACTTCATTTCCCGCTTTTTGAGTAGTGTTCTTGTTACGTCAGAAATCATCTTTTTACAAATTAACAATATACAAGTGTACGCGGGCACAAATCAAAAAAAATCTAACATAAACATCACGTGACTTACTTGTACATAATTGGATATATATATAAAATACGATGTGATTTTGTGATTGATCATATATATCATTGGATATATATAATCAAACAAAAAATCTCATCGTTCCACAGTTAATCGTTTAGGATTTACCCAAGAGATTCTAAGAATCTGTCAAGTAAAATGCGCTTACAGCCAAGTCGGTTGCTATGGAGACAGTAGGCCATCATTCGTATAGTACAACATTCCTTAATTCTGATTTCCAAAATTCTACGACTATCAACAGATCTGATTTTATGCGCAAAATTGAAAAATAAATTTCTTCTGAAGTGCACTTCCGGTTCAGTCTATTGTTATGAAAATTGTAGGTAATCATTCAGATGCTACAGTAGACTGTAATACCAAATTTCAGTATTCTACACCTGATTGTTCGAATTTATGCGAAAAATTCCAAAAGACAGTCAAGTAAAGTGCACTTCCGGCTCAGTGGATCTCAATGAAAATAGGACATAAGCATCTAAACGGTATAATCGTCTTAAATACTGAATTCTAACAATCTACGTTCAATCGTTTTGGATTTATGCTCTTCCGGCTTGGTCGGTAGCAATCATAATGCAAGGTGTACAACTAGATATTATAAAAGTTCCAAATACAAAATTTAAATATTCTACGACTGATTGTTCAGAATTTATGCGGAAAATTCAAAAAGTCTGTCATATAAAGTGCACTTCCGGCTCAGCCGATTGTTACAAAAATAGAAGATGACCATTGAGATGCTACAGCAATTTCAAATGCTAAATTTCAAATGCTAAATTGCTGTATCCTACAGCTGATCATTCTGGATTTATGCGGAAAATTAAAAACAAGTCTCAAGTAAAGTGCACTTCCGGTTTAGCCGATCGCAATCATAATGGAAGATGTACAATAAGACGTTATAGAAGTTCTTTATACGAAATTTCAATATTCTATGGCGGATCATTCTATATTTATGCAAAAAATTTGCGAGTTACGCACGCACGTACGTTCGCACGAACGCACGCACGTACGAACGCACGCACGCACGCACGCACGAACATACGTACCGACATCAAGCCAAAAATAGTCAAAATGGATCCAGGGATGCTCAAAACGGATATTTCCATCAAAATCTCGATAGGTGAATTTTGTCGGTTTCACAATACTTGTTACTTTGTACAAGTAAAAATTGTTATTCATTTAAATGACAAATTTAGATATTGGTATCGTACGGCCACAATGCTTCTGTGTCACAGGCCAGGCAAGTTACGTTCCTACGAAACAATTATTTCCTAATTAAGTTTGGCATTGAATTTTAACATAGATACTGGGTATTCGAATACTGAAGTCTATTTGTAAGTGTATTTTGGTATATTAGGACTCATTGAATAGCCTGTAATACAATAAACCAGAAACTACTATTATAATTACCCATAAATTATAATTCTCTGTTATCTTCCACTTTACCGTGGGCGCTGCCAGTTTATTGCGAGTTAGCAAACATGCATTATGTATGGTAATAATAACAATTACCTCATATGCAACTTGTGTTAAGGCGCTTATCATCAAATTCACGATATCCTCCATGAGAACACTAGCGGTAATTCTCAAACAATTTCTGTGAAACAGATTGAATATCAATATTTACTTCTAGTTTTGAAAAACAACATTGGTTAATATTCAAAATTAACCAGTTTCACAAGCTTCTTGGTGAATACCTTTAATTTTTGGAAATGTTTCGAGGATGCATGGAGTCAAGTCTAATTTGTAATTTATCCAAATTCAATTATATCTCAGATTCACGAATGACGTTTGTATTTGGAAAAATTCATGATGCGTAAAGTGAGTCTTCATTGTATTCCAACTGTCAACCGTCACAAGAATTTCATGTGATAATCCGGACAAACTAGGATATTAACCATGGTAACTTTATAAAACACGGTTCATTTGAATAGAATTCATAATCACATTTACTATTTCATCCGATATTAACGAAACATCCAGTATATCGCTTACAGCAGACAAGTCTTACTGAAGGAAATCAAACTTATTCCGTTTAGTTAGTAAAATCGTATATAAATCCAGCCAAAATCAGTTCTTCTATCATTTGCTTGATGAGTGAAAACAGAAAGCTATCCTGTTACTAAAATAAACTGTGAACTACCGTCTGCTGAATCCATCATCAGCAAGCAGCAGGAGGTTCTTCAAATTACCGTAAGTCCTGTTAATTTTATTGTTAGAACACTGAGATCCATGTGAGCTTTTCTCTATCACATTCTGAATTTGGTTAACGAAACCGTAATCAGGGAGTGTTCTCAAACTACGTCGGTATATGTCACCGTTTTAAACTAGCTATTAAACGTCCCGAAAATTGTCGGACACTGCGCTCGTCCCTACGCCTCTACTGCCATCTGACCTTCGGTCAGGCTCGTTTCATAGACTTGATAGTTATCAGTAAAATCATCTGTTTTTTTTTATCATCATTGTACAAAATATATGTTATAATAATGAAAAGAATTACAGACGTTTACTAATTATTTACATAACTCCCTTTGTTCGAATATACTTGATATTTATCAACGAAATCGTCTGTCTTTTTCCAATCATCATTATACAATATATATTTTATAATAATGAAATGACAGATGTTTATTATCCATCATTTTTGTTGAAAATATTTGATAGTGTTCATAATTATTTTTTTCAATGTCTGGACTACAGAAAACAACTGTCACTCCTTCTACCAATATCTTTAATTGAATTTTAGTAGCTCAATCAATTTGAGACGTTTATGAATCATCCAACATATATACCACTTCGATGATACGTCTGATGACGCGTACCGCATAGTAGGGACTACTCAAATAGTCTGTCATTTGTTTTTACCTTTTCTACGATTGAAACCTTGAATATTCCATATTGACAGATATTTATGAATATAAAGTTTTTCATCATTTTCGGAACATTTTTATATATATGCTACCAAGCGAACGGACAGCCAAATACATCTGTCAATGTGCTAACGCCGTATTATTTTCTCTCGAATATCATTCATTCTATTTGTTTTGTCAACAATTTGAAAAACTATTTGAAAATATTTTTGACGATCAGAAAGCTTCATAATATCGATTCAAACGGTGTAAAAAGTATATTGCAGTAGCAGACGTTAACCAATCATCACACAAAATCTGTCACTAGCTCTTCAAGCTGATATTTTTCTAGTAGAGAGCCATAAGGACGATAATTGTAAGAATTATAAAAATGAAATATTTGGGATGGAAATCATACCTCTTCAAAACGTCCAGCCCGCCCTAATCTGACAGTCTGTATACATGTGAAAATAATCGAATACGTAAAAAAGCAAAAGGAATAAATGAGTGTCATTCCCGAAAGATGTGCTATATAAACACAATAAAAAGGTGAAACGTTTAAACATTAGTATTGTGACGTGCGGGAGTGAGGGGGGAGCTCGTAAAGACGACGCAGTATGGGGAGGGACTTCTTGTCGCCTCTTACGCCGCGCCACGTCGCAGCACATCACCCCTCCCAATGGAAGCCTCTAGTGATTCCTAGAAATGGAAAGAGTCGCGAAATGGAAAATTCGAGAAGGACGGTGTTTTCTCTATATAAGGTCAAGCCCAAGACGTGGAGTACAGTAGTAAGAATAGTAGTGGTGAAATAAATAATGAACAGTGACCAGTAAAGTGGACAGTGCATATAAATAGTGAAATATAAATATATGTGACCTTGTTTAAATTAGAATTAAGTGATTAATATATAAATATAGTGTTATTAGTGACATAAGAAGAATAAAACTTTTATTTCATTTAGATTATTAAATAGTGACTTTCATTTGATTTAAAACTGATTTCGTCAAGCAATAAACATTACAGTATTTACAATACTGAAAACTCATCTTATACAATTTATAAGCTATAATTTGTGAAAAACTTTTGCACATTGTGAATCATTTCACACATTTTTATCATATTCATGAAATTGTGTCGTCAACTTTGAGTTTCCAGATAGCTGGTATTATAATATAGTAGTCACTCAGTGGTCAAAATTCGACCATGATTCAGTATATGGCTAAGTTTGAGCGAAATTGAATTTAACCTTTCATCCTCCATCAGAGGTTTCAGGTTGAATTAACCTGATAATTGACGCTCTATTCGAATCTGAAATAAAAGATACAAATTCTCATTCAAGATTTTGAAGTGAATCCCATTCGGTGCAAATATCTTGATAATATATTCCAGTGTGAAATAAAATCGTACTAAACGGCAAATCGAGATGGGGAATCCTGTATATAATTTCGACTTCCCATATAAACTTCAAGTATGCAAAATCTCACCTTTCTTCATGCGGACGGTAAAGTTTTCTCTTTACGTAAAATTGGAATAGGACAGCCTTCACATAACTTCAGCTATCCGCTCTCTTTCTCCATATAAATCTCAAGTATGCCAAATTTGACTTTCCTTCGTACGCGTGGTACAAAGTTTTCTCTTCACCTTAAATTAAAATGGGCCATTCTGTATATAATTCCAGATTTTTGCACTCCTCCATATAATTATGCCAAATTTCACATTCTTTCGTGCGCGCAATATGCTTAAAAAGAGGTGCAAATTTTTTCTTCATGTTTTAATATCGCGCAGAGATGAAAACTCGACCGTGATTCATTAAATTGGTAAGTTTCGTATCGTACTCAGCAGTAAATTGAGATGAGACATCCTGTTATAATTTCAGCTTTCTGCACTATTTCTTTATATGATCTTCAAATGTGCCTAATCTCACATTTCTTTTTGCGCGCGGTACAATATTTTTCTCCCACTGAAATTGACACTTAGCTAGCTGTATATAATTTTAGTTTCCTGCACTCCTTCTTCATATAAACTTCAAGTATGCCAATTTTCACATTTCTCTGTGCGCACAATATGTTCAAAAAGAGGTGCAAAGTTCTCTCGCTAAGTATATAATTAAAATGTATATGATTTTTACTCTCTGGACTCCTTCTCAATATAAATCTCAAGTATGCCAAATTTGACATTCCTTCGTGAATGCAATATGCTTAAAAATGAGTCAAAAATTTTCTCGTCACGTATTAATATAGATAAAGAAATATGAATCATCCACCGAATGCACTATAAGTGTCTGCTACACCCGTAATGGGTAAAAGGTGTGATTGGTATGTAATTATTTGATTTTTATTTAAGATGGAACATTCTCACATTCTCTAGTGCATGCAATATGCTTTAAAAAGGGACGAAAAATTTTCTCTTCATGTATTAATATATAGATCTATTTGTCCAAAGTGTTTGAGTCTATCCTCTATAAATATATTCACAGTTCTGTGCGACACAGAATATCCATACATCAACATGGATTTATGAGTGGCAGATCAACAACAACCAATCTTATGAACTTTACTGAATACACCCTCAATTCACTACATGATAATACGCAGGTTGACGTAGTTTATACAGATTTCTCAAAAGCATTCGACCGCATTAACCATGGATTACTACTTTATAAATTAAATGTACATTTTCAATTTTCTTCTGATCTACTTCATTTTCTGTCGACTTATCTTAATCAGCGTGAACTGCGTGTGCACTACAATAATTATAAATCCCAATCGTTTGTTGCTACTTCTGGTGTTCCTCAAGGATCGAATCTTGGACCCCTGTTATTCTTGCTGTTCATCAATGACATCATTGACTCAGTTCAAAACTCAAATATTCTACTATATGCAGATGATCTAAAAATATTCAGAACAATTAATTCGATCGAGGATGCAGTTTTGTTGCAAAGAGATGTTAATAACTTACTGTCCTGGTCTTTATCCTCCAATCTGTTTTTCAATTACAGTAAATGCAAAATCATGAGTTATTTCGTCAAAAAATGTATCTATACATACGATTATAGAATTGATAGCTCTCGTCTAGAGCGAGTGAATCAATTCAAAGACTTAGGTGTTCTGTTCGATGAAAAATTAAACTTCAACGACCATATCAATAATACTGTAAAATCATCGTATAGAAACCTAGGCTTCTTGATACGAAACACTCAATCTTTCACGAAAATATCAACAATTTACAAAATCTATTTTTCATTTGTAAGGTCAAAATTAGAATACTGCCTGCAAGTTTGGAATCCAATTTACGATAAATACATTTCTTTGATTGAATCCATCCAACGTAAATTCCTCAAATATTGTTATTTTAAGCTTCACGGGCGGTATCCTGATTTTGACTGCCTGTACGAAACACTACTCTTTAATTTCAATTTTGTTCATCTCGCAAACCGTAGGAAAATTTTATCCTGTATTTACGTTTATAAATTATTGCATAATTACATGAGCGATCCTGTAACACTTCAACTTATACATTTTGCAGTATCTAGGCTAAGTTCGCGGAGCATTCGGACATTTTATTACAGTTTCTCACGCACAAATTATGAATCTAGATCACCTATCCGAATGCTCTGTACAATTTATGACCACATTTCAAGTACATATGATATTGACATCTTTGGTAGCGCACTGACAGAATTCAAACGCCATCTACAAAGCAGTTTTTATTCTTTCTAATTTACACTCATCTCACACACACTCAATGTTCAAATCATAGTTCAAATGTGATTAATAATTTAGGCTTACCCTTATCTTATTTAATATTTGTCTCTTTCGGGAAACTATTGTTATATTTTTTATGTATAATCGTCCTGTAATTGGAATATTTATTCTGTAAGACCGATTCGAAATAAATAAATAAATAAGTACTCATGTATATTTGTGACTATTCCATTCGTAGTATTCATAACAAGGTTAACAATGTTAAATCACCATAGAAACGGTGCATATCAGTGGGTATTTGGACACGTAGAAATATCATCGGGTATTACACTAGTAGTCAAAATGAGTATTTCACCCAAAGATGTGGATACCTTCAATTTGTAATCTCGTGCTTTCTTCGTATTTAATGGGATATTTTTCTGAATATATTCATCAATTTCATCTTCTGATTTATCACAAAACTTCTTTCAACTAGTTTCCATATCAGAACGCAATTCATTTCTTTATTATTTGTCGAAGAAAATGCAAGAAATTCAAAGTTTTCAATTTGACAGTAGTTTGTTCACTCATTCCTATAAAAATTACGTGACTTATTGTCACTAGATTCATAGAAAACTAATTTGAAAAAAGGCTTTGACTCCTGGAATAATCCTCCATATACCATTTGTAGTTAGTATTATAGACTATTTTTGTGGTGCAATCACTCATGTTTATTGTACTTGTAAATACCACTCGTGCTACACACTCGTAGTATTCAAACGCAGGCACAATAAACATTCGTGATAGCACCACAAAAATAATCGATAATATTTCTACTACTTATGGTATAATGAATGAGAATTGTTCCCATAAGTCGGTATTTGAAGCCATTAACATTTTTAGAGACTCCTAAAATGTGCGCTAATACGTCACTAAAAATACTTGAATGGATTAAACTACTGCAATGAATACAAACTGTCCATATAAATATAGAGACTTCCAATATCTACCCTATTACTTGATAACTAATTTATTATAGATCAGTCTTGCTGACGGTTATTAATTCAAACTACATCATAATTAACATGAGGCCGAAAACTTGTCTATTGATATCAAGCTATCAACTAAACCCTTATCAATTTCGATTATACCACAGTTCCACATCTCACGCTCTTGCTAGGGATATTGAATTAGTTTTTGAGGACATTCAAGTCACGAACCTGATTCTCTTGCTCTTTACCATTCTGAGCTAATGAATCACCATTTCATTCCATCAAATGTTGAAAATGTATGTTATCAAATTGAACCAGCCTGTCCCTTTATTATTTTTTAGATAGATTAGATGCTACCCACTTGTGAAGAAGAAGAGATTGAATCTAATCCTATTACCCAAATAAAAAATGTAAATAAAAGAGACATAAGTAAGACCTCTATAAATGAGGAAAAGATGAGAAGTTCAAAGACGGATATGTTCTTTGATCTTTTAATCTTGAAACCGGGTAACCCAAAAAATAAGTCTTCAAATATATCATGAATATACACACACGACGTATACATGTATAGTTTAACCATCGAATGAAAGTTGACTCTTGAATTATTTTATAGATGTGGTTTTCTTTTAGATCATTTAGCTATTATTCGAATTTCAAAGAAAACTAAACTTTATAACCGAATAGTTAGCAAAGATTAGAACTCAGGCCCCAAGAGTTTCTGGAAGTACCCACTCAAATATTGGATTGAAATTCCCAGAAATACATTAGTATAACTTGCTTGAAATAGATGAATGACTACGATATTTACAGGATAGTAGAGAACAAACCAGGGTTGCATTGAAAATATTTTTCATTATTTATTTTGACTCCAACAAAATATGTTGAAAATGTCTTGTAGGAATGGTTCAAAAGAAGATTCATTTCTATCGTAATCACCTGAGACCCACGGTCGCCACATTATAAAATTCACTCAAGTTATCTATCTACCTGATACTTTGGCAATGAGACAAATGAGTCCTAATACATCCCTGAAACCCTGTTGCTAAGATCATTTTCAATGTTTCCAGTAATCCAGTGGTATTAAGAACATTCATGTTGATGTATTTCTGGAGATTCCAAGTCCAGTATTTCAGTGAGTACTTGTAAAAATCAGATTTCTTGGCAATTCTAGTCATAGTGGAACAGACAAAATTCATTCGGTTTGATGTCGTAGCTTGCAAATCTCGAAGCTCGTCGAACGTATAATGTTTAAATTTTGTATTTAACACTGGCTTAGGGTCTAGTTGTGCACCTCGCATTATAGTTACAATCGTCTATATCGGAAGTGCACTTTACTGAAACTTTCTTGAATTTTGTGCATAAATCCAAAATTCTCAGTCGTAGGATATAGAAATTCAGTATTTATAATAACTGCGGCATTAAAATAGTTATCCAGTATTTTTGTACTCATCGGCTGAGCCGGAAGAGCACTTATTTATTTATTTATTTATTTACTTATTTATTTATTTATTTACTTATTTATTTATTTATTTATTTATTTATTTATTTATTCATTTATTTATTTACTTATTTATTTATTTATTTATTTATTTATTCATTTATTTATTTATTTATTTATTCATTTATTCATTCATTTATTTATTTATTTACTTATTTATTTATTTATTTGTTTATTGATAATTCACTCTACAGGTTAAAGAACCCAATTACAGAGGAACCATGAACATAAACGGATACAAATGGAATGTTTCAAAACGTATACAACAAAAGAATTGTCAGATAAACGAAAAAATTGCCTATATATAACGGCTAAAGATGCAAGAAATAATTTACCATAGTTTTCTTAAATTTGAGAAATTGATCATTGAAAATATCGACAGTTTCTAGAGTTAATAATAGGGGAATAGGATAACCCAAGTTTGACTGATGATAGGAATTGGTGAAGGGCTTTTTTAATAAAAAAAACCATAAAATTCTTGATCACACTGTTCTTTAATTTTGTTTAGTAACCGGTTTCGATCACTGGGTGATCATCCTCAGACTACCGGAGAGACTACAATGAGAGGAAATAAAAACATAAAACAAACAAACATACAAGTAGGTAGAAAATTCTTAACAAATCAAAAAATACAAAAAGGTAACTTACACAATGAAATTACAGGAACTTCACAAAAGAAAACGGCGTCAAGTAGCCCGCTAGTGTCATGTTAGTGAAAAAAATGGAAATGTTGAAAAAAATGTAAAAAAGCGATAATAAAACACTAAAAAATTGTAAATTGATATAAAAAGATACATCCAATCTGTTCAACAAAATCCAAACTACAACTGAAAAAAACTGAAAAAATTTGAAAAGTATTCAAAAAATCTTGTAAGAACTAGTTACGTAAGCCGCGAATTAAATTAAAAGATTCAAAAGTGGGGTGTGTCTAAGGTTCGTTTGGTCATTCACACTGAAATCGGCATGGTTTTTTAAAGACTTCTTAATCTCTAAGTTTTCCAGGAAATCAAGAATCTTGCCATTTTTGCGTATGTGTAAAATTTCAAAGTTTTTAGTAATATCAAAATCGTGTCCGCTTTAAATTAAACATGCGCGTGCAGTAAAATTTCAAAACAGCCAATCAAGTTTTGCTGATCATTTAATTGAAAGCGGACACGATTTTGATATTACTAAAAACTTTGAAATTTTACACATACGCAAAAATGGCAAGATTCTTGATCTCCTGGAAAACTTAAAGATTAAGAAGTCTTTAAAAAACCATGCCGATTTCAGTGTAAATGACCAAACGAACCTTAGACACACCCCACTTTTGAATCTTCTAATTTAATTCGCGGCTTACGTAAATAGTTTTTACGAGATTTTTTGAATACTTTTCGAGTTTTTTCAGTTTTTTTCAGTTGTAGTTTGGATTTTGTTGAACAGATTGGATATATCTTTTTATATCATTTTACAATTTTTTAGTGTTTTATTACCGCTTTTTTACATTTTTTCAACATTTCCATTTTTTTCACTAACATGACACTAGCGGGCTACTTGACGCCGTTGTCTTTTGTGAAGTTCCTGTAATTTTATTGTGTAAGTTACCTTTTTGTATTTTTTGATTTGTTAAGAATTTTTTACCTACTTGTATGTTTGTTTGTTTTACGTTTTTATTTCCTCTCATTGTAGTCTCTCCGGTAGTCTGAGGATGATCACCCAGTGATCGAAACCGGTTACTAAACAAAATTAGAGAACAGTGTGATCAAGAATTTTATGGTTTTTTTATTAAACAAGCCCTTTACCAATTCCTTCTAGAGTTAAATTTAGATTATTAAATTTTATACAGATCTGTCTAACGGGAGACTTAAGTTCATAATTTGTCCTTGGAGTAGGGTAGGAGAATATGAAGTTGGCGCGCGATCTCGATACATGGAAGTTAAGATGGCTCAAGATAATAGGATCGTCCATCACATCATTCATTATTTTATACAAATATAGACAGGACTGAATTGCCCTACGATCGTCCAAGGACAAAACACCGAACTCAATGAGGCAGCTGTTGTAGTTGAACTCGTTAAATGATGGGTATGATCTATATCTCTTAAAATAGCAATATCTTAAGAATTTTCTTTGGATTACCTCAATTGAGTCAATGTGTTTATCATAGTAAGGATTCCACACCTGCCAACAGTACTCAAGCTTAGACCTTACAATAGAGTTATATAAAGATTTCAAAGTTTGCAGACTGTGGAAAGACCGCGTATTTCGGATGACAAATCCAAGATTTCTGTGGGACACTTTTATGGTGGTACTAGAGTTAGTCCATCATCAAAAAGTATGCCCAGATCATTGAATTCAGTAATCCGTTCGAGATTACAATCATACATTTTGTATTGATGCAGAATGGATGACTGCTTCACATAATATGTCATAACTTCACATTTATCATAGTTAAATAATAATTTAGACTCAGAAGACCTAACTAGAACATTATCAATGTCACATTGCAGTTTTTCACAATCTTCAGTTGTGTTAACGGTACGATAAAGTTTTAAATCGTCTGCATACAGTAGAATATTTGAAATCTCAATTACATTTGTTATGTCATTAATGAAAAGAAGAAACAATAGGGGACCTAAGTTCGAGCCTTGAGGTAATCCAGAAGTGGCAACATAATGTTTAGAGTTAAAGTTATTACAGTGGACTGAAAGCTTTCTGTTATGAAGATAAGAACCTATGAATTGTAGTAAACTATCTGAAAAATAGAAATTATCATGAAGCTTCTGAAGTAATATGCCATGGCTAACTTTGTCAAAAGCTTTGGCAAAATCAGTATATACCACATCTGTTTGTTTGTTATCATGTAATGAGTTCAAAGTGAACTCAGTGAAATTCATTAAATTTGTGGTAGTTGATCTACCGGAGATAAAACCATGCTGTTGAATAGAAATACGGTTACGTACGGCCAAATATAGGTGTTTATAAATGTTTTTTTCAAAGACTTTGGCAACAGTAGGCAAAATAGCGTAAGGGCGGTAATTGACAATATTGGAACCATCACCAGATTTAAGAATAGGAGTAATAGGATGAGTTTAAGTTGGGTAGAAAATGTGCTAGTTGTCAAACAAAGATTAAATAGTATGAAAAATGGCTTCACCAGAAATTCACCACAGCCTTTGACAATGTATGAAAGTAAATGATCTGGCCCAGGATTACGTAATGACTTTAAATCTCTAATTGCATCAATAATATCAGATTCTGAAACCGAAGTTATGATAACAGTCGGTTGAAAAGTGCAAGTGCTCTTGTAACTCAAAGAAATTGTATTGTCGACATTATTATGAACACTCGAAAAATAGTCAGCGAAAGCATCAACAATACTTTGAGTATCGTTTATGATAGTATTATCATTCTTATTCATAGAGCCTGGAATCCGTGTTTTTTTCTTTTTTGTGTTAATATATGACCGTAGATGCTGAGGATTGTGTGCTAAGTTCTTTTCCATTTCAGATATATAATTATTGTAAGAGTGATGCACATCTCTTTTTATTCTTGATCTTAAAGATTTAAATTAATTATGATGCTCAATTAGTCCAGTCTGTTTAAAGAGCTTATGAAAGTGACTTTTCTTTTTTAAATTCTTGATAATCTCACTTGAGAACCAGGGTGGATAAGAAGACTTTTTCATACTTATTTTTGGAACACATATATTAAGGATATTATTATAAGTTGAATAAAACGCATCAAAAGCGTTGTTCACTTCTCTAAAATTCTTAAGAAAGTTTAAATCAGTGCGAGAGAATAGATCATAAATAAGTTCAAAATTCGCATGGTGGAAATTAAAGGACGGGGAATTGTTAAATGAAGAGTTGGGAGCACTAGAGTCCACATTTACAACACATGAAATTTCTAATGGAGGGTGGTAACGAACTTCTACAATAACGTTTTTTTAGCACGGCAAACAACGCAAGACGAATTGGACACAGCCTATTACTGGTATTTGTAACGAAATTATACTGAGATGCCGAAAAATAACTACAAGAATTATCAAATCTTAAAGAGAGACTGCTATCATGACCTTGCGTGTAAAAATCATAGAGAGCACTGATATTAAAATCTCCAAGAAGTAAAAAATTGTTATCGTGCAGAAAATCGCAGTATTCCAGGCAGTTATACAAAAGTTCCTGTTGAGGTAGGGAAACAGGTGGGGGGCAGTATGCGATTATAATATAGAACGGACTAATAGTTGTTAAATGAATTTTTACACAGAATACGTCACAATTAGAGCCGACTGAGCCGGAAGAGCACTTATTTAACATGAATTCAAAAATCGGTCGTAGAAAATGTTGTATTTATGATTGCAATCGTATGTACCGGATGTGTACTTTACTCAAAACAATTTTTTCGCATAAATCCAATACGATTGAACGTAGAATACCAGAATTCTGTATTTGAGACGATTGTATCATCTACATGCTCATACCCTATTTCTATTGAGATCGATTGAGCCGGAAGTGCTTTAAATATATTTGTGACTATCCTTATTTGTTCCAGTTACTCTTCAGAACGCCCAAGTTTCGTTCTTTGACCATAATATAAACCTATGTTATCTGTTAAGCAAATTATAATATAAGATTTATTGCCGAGCTCAAGTGAAAATCGTTATTGATTTCATGTCAATTATTATTTATTACGTTGTTAGAATAAATTTGTAACTGAAACCTAGCCATGAAACTGTTTCCGAAGATGAATTTCTTATTCAGTTTATTATCGATTGACGTTGATTGATACAGAATAAACTAATATTACTCCAGAATAATTAATTTATTTTGACATTGTTGATTTAGTACTTCTTCAACAAGAAATCGAACAAAAATATGAAACCAAATGAAAATCGTACACAGGTGTCCGGCATAATCAAACACATAGCTAGACACCAAGAATCGTAGACACAAAGATTGCACACTAGAAATTATTTTTTTAGTCCATGGTTCACTTTGAATGTAACTTAATATTTCTTGTAATTATTATTATAAAAATTGTTACTAAGATAATTAAGTTTCGCTTGAGATAAACCAATGACTAAAATACTGGCCTCGTGTTGAAAACGATGGTGACGTCACAAGTATGCCCCGATACTCCTAACTAGACAGTCTCTTAGGTCAAATTTATTTTTCTTGATTCTGGGGTTAAAAATCTGTTGTAAAAAAATCTGACGTGGACATAATGTGACTTACTTGTATATCATTGGATATACAGGGTAGAATGCGAAATTGGAAACACCTTTTTTCTCGGAAGTTATTATAGATACCGAAAAATTGTTCAAATAAAGTTTCTAGATTTTCCAATAAGCTAACTGAATCTGTGTGAATTTAGTGGAAAAAAAAATTAATTCTCGTATATATTGCCATATTTTTACTTTCTTCAAATGGAATATCCTGTATATTATTGCACTAATAAATAGAAAATATTTTTTGCTATAAAAAAAGTTTCAGGGTTCATACCTGCTAAACTTGATAGTTTTTGAGATATTAACGAAAATATCTAAATGCTGTTCTCAAAATCAAGTGTGCCTTGAGAACAAAATCTGTTGACAGTTGAGTTATTTTGTATTGTATTTGCGCTACAAAAAATTGTGTTGCATACATACTATTATTATTTGGTGTTAATAATGGCAGAATATTCAATCAATGAGAAGTTAGATATGATAAAATGTTTTCATCTGTCAAATAATAATTCGAGACAAGCTCTGCAATTATACAGACAACAGTATCCGGAACGCTTTTATCCAAACCATTCGTATTTATTCAAATTAGAGAGGAAGCTGCGTACGACTGGGTCAGTTTCAAGAAATTACAAAACACGTGAGATAGTAGATGAAAATTTAGAAGTTGATGTATTGGCATATTTCAATGTATACCCTAAAAAATCCCATAAGAGAAGCTGCATTGGAAATAAATACCACACATACAAAGGTTCTTAATATTCTGAAAAAGCATAAGTACAAAGCCTATAAAATCTACAAAATTCATAATCTTCATCCTGGTGATGATGTGAGAAGATTACAATTTTGTAATTACTTAATACTGGAAAATATTGCAGAGCCTAATTTTTTAGATACAATTTTATGGTCAGATGAAACAAATTTCTCTAACAATGGAATACTAAATAGACATAATTCACATTATTGGCAATCAGTAGAAACGAGTTCATGTCAAACATTTATTTCAAATTTTCAAATACGCTTTTCAATTAACGTATGGTGCGGTATGATAAACAACACTATTTTGGGTCCATATTTTTATGAGGGCATTTTGAAATCACAGAGATACTTAAATTTTTTGCAAAATGAATTTCAAGATTATCTGGATGATATACCATTGGCAGTTAGACGCAGAATGATATTCCAGCAAGATGGTGCACTTCCGCATAATTCATTGGATGTAACTGCGTATTTGAATCAACAATTTCCAAATTCCTGGATTGGCAACAGAGGCTCTACATCGTGGCCCGCAAGATCTCCGGATCTATCGCCTTTAGATTTTTTCCTATGGGGAGCTATAAAAAACAAAATTTATGTAATGTCCGTTGCTACAGTTGATGAACTGGAAAACCGAATAAGACAAGCTGTTGTTGAATTGAATACAGTTAATATAAAACAAAATTTATTGAAAAGACTTTATTTATGTGTCCGAGAAAACGGTGGAAATTTTGAACATTTTGTGTAGTTCGATAACATTTATTCCGTACTTTTTTATGTTCTACTATGATAAATAGAATTGTTCATTTTGTACATTGTTTTCAATAATAATTGAACTATGCATTTCGTTCTTGATGATGTGTGAATGTCTGAGCGCGAAAAAATATTTAAATTTAAAAAATATAAACGTTGTGTAATTCCCTGCGTACTAAACAATAATATTATTGACACAAAAATATCAAAGATGTGAATACAACACAATTTTTCTTAACGCAAATACAACACAAAATATCTCAACTGTCAAAAAATTTAGTTCTAAACGCACACTTGATTTTGTGAAGCAACATTTAGATATTTTCGTTAATATCTCAAAAACTATCAAGTTTAGCAGGTAAAAACCCTGGAACTTTTTCAAAGCAAAAATCAATTTCTATTCATTAGTGCAATGATATACAGGCGATTCCATTTGAAGAAAGTACAAATATGGCAGTATCTATAAGAATTATTTTTTTTCCACCAAATTCACACAGATTTAGTTAGCTTATTAAACGTACTAAAAATTTTATCTGAACAATTTTTTGGTATCTATAATAACTTTAAAAAAAGGTGTTTCCAATTTCGCATTCCACCCTGCATATAATCAAACACAACATCTCATCATTCCACAGCTAGTCGGTTGCAATGGAAACGGTAGGTCATCATTCTTATGCTACAATATTCCTAAATACTGATTTCCAGGATTCTACGGCTAACAGTTCTGAATTTAAGCGCAAAATTCCAAGATCGTCAAGTATAGTGCATTTTTGACTCAGTCGATCTCAATGAAAATAGGATATGAGCATCTAGACAGTACTATCATCTTGAATACTGTAATCAAATATTCTACGTTCAATCGTTCTGAATCTATGCGGAAAATTAAAAAATGTTTCGAGTGAAATGCACTCCCGGCTCAGCTGATCACAATCATAATGCAAGGTGTACAACTAGATGCTATAAAAGTGCTTAATACAAAATCTCAATGTTCTGCGACAGATTATTTCAAATTTATGAGAAAAATTCGAAAATCTGTAATATGAAGTGCACTTCCGGCTTAGACGATTGGGACGAAAATAGGAGATGATCATTTTGATGCTACAGCAAGTTCAAATACTGAATTCCAGTATCCTACGGCTAGTCATTCTAGATTTATGCGGAGAATTCAAAACAAATATCAGGTAAAGTGCACTTCCAGTACAGACGATTGCAGCCATAATGCGAGGGGCACATCAAGATCCTAGATCCAGTCTTTTATACAAAATTTCAGCATTATACGTTTGACGAATACTGAGATTTGTGAGTTGTGCACATACACACACATACATACGTACATACGTACCGACATCAAGCCAAAAATATTCAAAATGGATTCAGGGATGCTCAAAACTGATATATCCATCAAAATCTCCATATGTGAATTTTGTCGGTTTCACAATATTTCCTTGTATTTTTGGACCGTCAGATAGTCGTAGATTTCAGTGCCTCAATTTGTTTTTCATGCCTTCAAGAGGTTTGGTAAGTATGTATATTTGGAGTTCAATAATGCTGAAATTTAAGCTGGACCGTGTGACCAACATAATGAAAATTAATTTTAAATTTGTATGAAGAAGCATGTTCTGATCCAATTTTATCGCTTTTGTCATACTTACGAAATGAAATTTAGGAAAAAATATTTTGACATGTAAATTGTCAAACTAAATTGTTAAACAAAATTTTAAAATTGACAACAGATTATCATTGCCTACCTTATCATTTTGATTAAACAGATTGTTTTATATCGCAAATTCTGATTGTCTGTTATACTCATAAACAGCACTTTCGGCTTGGCCGATTGATACAAAAATAGTAGATAACTATTTTGATGCTACAACACTAAATTTCAATATGCTATGGCTGATCATTCTAGATTTATGCGGAAAAAAATAAAAAAGTTTCAAGTAAAGTGCAAATACTGAATTTCAACATCCTACGGTTGATCATTCTGGATTTATTAGAAAAATTAGAAGAAAGTCTCAGGTAAAGTGCATTTCCGGTACAGACAATTAGAACCATAATGCGAGATGCATAACTAGACCCTATACCAGTCTTGAATACAAAATTTCAACATTATAAGTTCAACCAGTTTTGAGATTTGCGAGTTACGCATGAACGCACATACGTACCGACATCAAGCCGAAAATAGTAAAAATGAATTCAGGGATGCTTAAACGGATATTTCCATCAAAATCTCGATAGGTGAATTTTTCCGGTTTCGCATTACTTTCTTGTACTTAATACAAGTAAGTAAAAAAAAAATTATCTAATAATGTCATTGGAATTTCATTTTAGGGCCTAGATCTGGAAATAAATTATGTCAAACAAGAATAATGGGACTATTTTGTAACTTTTAATATCTCTATTGTAACATTTATTGGGCTTACAGATTGAACAATCATTCTTCGGAATGAATCTGAATTGAAGTTTATAAATCTCACAGGAACACCAACTTACTACTCATCAGATGAATAATCATTCCTAATCTACTATCTATAGCCCGGCATGCTTTGCAATGCCTCTCTCATGTTTTCTATAATTTGTTTGAAGTAGGTAACAGAATTCCAACCAATAATAGAACCCATGATATAAAACAGTTTTTCTCGAAAAATGTATTCTGGCAATATATTGAAAACTTGTAAAATCGCGGTCGAATATATAGGTCTGCAAATTTTGGGTTGTCGGTTGTCTAATATTAAGTTTCACGATGCTTGAAATTCAAGGGACAACGGTGCAACTGGTCATTTTCATTCAAACGAAACAAGTATCTATAAAAAGAAGTGAAGCTGAGTCTATGCGACAGAATGAGAGTTTTCATATAAAAGCTTCTGGAAGACAATGACGCACGCGCACAGTTCGTATCAAATATGACAAATTTTTGTCGTTTTGTAAGCATCAAAGTCTGTAAGTACATTTGTATAATTGAAAACTATATTATTCTCAACCGGTAGACTGTATTTAGTGACCTTAATATTCAGATAACTATTGTAGAAACGTGGAGCTGTTATTGCAAATATCGTAATAATCGTATTGCTCCAGGACCGTAGCTAGAACTAAACTTAAGGTAGGTTATAAAACATTTCCGATGGGGCAAAAAAAAAAAAAAACAAGTCGCAGTTTGTTTAGGTAACAATTAACTTGATAGAAGAAAACCTAATATACACTCACATGTTCAAGAAAATATGTTTGTATTGATATTGTTTTATATTAGAAGCAATAGAGACTTTGACAAGTTTTTTTTTTGACTCAATGAAAATTTGGGTATTTGTAGTTCATCTATATCTATTAGACACGAAATCCCAAAAGCTGCTAAGCCCTCAAGCTGAAATTTGGCAGATCGGTTGTATGTGAGAAGTAAACGTCAGCTAAGAAAGGATTTTGCAACAGAACTGAATTAAGGAGGGATTCACATAAAAATCCCATAGTTTTGCTGGTAGAGGCATGAAATTCAGGAGTTAGGTAGACAATGTAGAAAAAGTAAATGAATAAATACATCAATATTATTTTTTCGACAGAGTTGGCTCAAGGTGGTCCAGAGAGGAATGAAACTATCTCTGAGAGTTCTTCTGTTTTTGATGTCAGGGTCTGTAATTATATTGATTCCCTTCAAAATTCCAATGTTTTTAATGACAATGATGAATACTATATATGTTGTTCGCGATCAAACCGTCAGCTGAGGCTGCAATTCAGGTGAAACCAAAAAAGAATTCGAAATCACAGAATTTGATCTATTTATTTCTAAAACATTGCAACTATAAGTCTTAATTGCCGTTGAAGTTGTTTTTTCATCAAGTTGACATTTGTAGAAAATGCGTATTTATTTCTCGAATTGCAAGAACTATAGAGGTTGACGAAAGAATATAAACAAAAGCTGCTCATTTAAGTGGGTATGAAGTATTTATAAAGTAGTGCCGGAGCGCAGAATTGCAATTTTTTGCAATTTATTCATTTTATATTTACTCACTCGAAAGAGATGCCATTTGAGTACGTTGTTCAATAATTCTGAGATTTCCATATTAAAGCAAAGTCATATAAATGTCATATTTTACACTTTCAACACCGTGAGAATCAAGGAATTTTATAAAATTCTAGGTATATGTAAATTAATTTATTGCTAGACAAATCAAATATTCAGCTTGAAGTTTCAAATTAAATTTGTTTCTGTTATAACTATCAGTAAACAAGTTACTGCATCTAAAGTTTAAAACAGTTCCAATCAATCCATATTCAATTATCAAATAAATACACCTACTTGGTAGCTAGGGTGGTAGGTACATAATTATATATTGTAACGAAACTCAACTCGATCGTGGGTTTAATTAATTAATTTTCACCTGAAGCAACAATACCCAAAAATATCCACTAATAAATACTTTTATTCATAATCAACGCTAGTCTAGACATTCAGCCTAATTTTATAAGGGAATGGTTGAGAAGCAATCATTGCTAAGTACCACGTGACTGGTTAGTCAACCATTTTTCCTATTTTCCGTATTCTACAGAGTGATCAAGAATGATTGTTCGTGCCGCCTTGTTCTGATATTTTCTTTGCCGCCTGCTTGAGATAGTGAGCTTCAAGTGACAGATGATAGTTTCTCCGGAAACACTATTCTAACCTGATAATTTGGTAGAATAATATAGTTATTTACATTACAAGATGCGAAAGTATACTTTTTTGTGTGAGGTGGTATTTGAATGGCCGAGGTGAAGCCGAGGCCGTTCAAAACCTCCGAACACCTGAAAGGGCTTTCGCATCGTGTGATGTATTAAATTTTTTCTGCTACTGTTCTGAATAGATATTAATATTTAATAATGATTTTTATATTTGGAATGTTATGGAGGCTGTTTTACCTGTCTAAAATTATCCATAGCAACGGTTTATTTACAATGTTATCTGTCATCAGCACCTGTCATAGATTTTGAATTTCAATAATTTAGTGAAACATTGCATTTGACCGATTTAAAATGTTAACAGAAAATAAAAATGGTATTCAAAAGGTAGCTAAAAATGCATATGCCTTACTTCTTGCGGATGAATCCAAAGAAAGGTACAATCAAACATACAGTATGTTTTCTAAATGGCTTGCTGATAAAAACGTTACTCGAATTGACGAAAATGTAATGCTTCGGGTGCCGATATTTTGGATTTAAAGAGCGGATGGAAGTCTTCTTCTTAAAGTAATGAAATTGAAATTTCTAAAAAGGTGTTACATGAAATTCACATCAATATTTCCTCAAATAAAGAAACAGTGACAAATATGAGTTTTGACATAATTCAAAATGATAAAAATCTCCCAATACAAAGTGAAGAAGTTAATAATTCAAATAATATTCCTACCATGACTTTTTTAAATTGTTCAAATTGCATAATTAATTAAAACCATATATAGATCAAATTAAATCAAATAGATTGGATAAAATCAGATTATTATTATAAACTACTTATTTATTTGAATAAATATTGAAATTTCCAATATATTTGCATTTTTTCAAACTTTTACTTTTTTTTCGTGGCCCCGAAAGTATTACTTTCGTAGCTAGCAACGCATAGCAACGAGGTAACACGAAAGTTTGCTTTCGTTATCGTTCGAGTTGCCAGGGCTACAAAGCTCACTTATTTACACAGTAGCAGAAAAATAAATTTTCAATAATACAGCTATTTACTTACATCCTTGTTTTTTGAATCAGATTTATGGATGAATTCGTCATAAAATATGCAACATATATGCCACTGTGTTCTTGAAATGTCGGTAACGTAGTTATCAAAATAAATAAATTTATACTAACTTTATTCCATGAAGATAGTTTTGATCATAATGGGAACTTTTGCCAATCACATGACAGACAATCATTATTGATCACTTTGTATGAAATCAACATGGTTATAGATATTAATGATACAAGTTTGATATAGCCGTTGTAATGAAACGTGTGTGATGTTAAATCACGAGGCGATCAGCCGAGTGTTTTTATCACTCAAGTTTCATTACAGCAGCTATTTCAAACGTGTATCATTCAATATTTTATCTACGACGACCTTAATTGCTGCTGAACTAGATTTTTTTGTGATGTTTGACATTCGAAAAACATTTAGTTTAAAATTCATAGCTTGATCAAGTAGCATTTTATTCATTGTTATGGCAACTATTTGTTTGTTTGACAGCTGTCAAAGTTATAAAGAAAATAAACATATCTAATTGTAAAAATCTTGTCTTAAATGCTCATGAAACATAAATTTATGTGTGTGTATTAATAGGTATTTATAATAAATGAAACTTAAAATTTTTATTATTTCTCTTACAGAAATGCGTGTCATTATGAAATTCATAATGACACGCAAATTAGCGGGCGAATCACCTATTAGCTAGTAATGTAACTAGTAATGTGCTTGTGCATGGTACGTGCGTATTGTGAGTTGCTCCGTCTAAATCTATATTAGTTGTGGGATAAACATAGAATTATATACTAAAATCTATATCATTATTACTAAAACGTGAGTGCCTATTACTTTGAATAAAAATTTTTTGTGATACTCCTACTATAAGCGTTATATTTAAAAAATAAATTAAATAAGTGGCAGTTGGGATATTCACTCGTGAGCAAAAGTTTGTATCTTTCTATCTTTTTGCTTAATAATTAATTAATCCGTTTTATTCCTGATCATAAACATGACGTTGTGTCGTGAGTGTAGACGGAACTTGTCTAAGGTCAATCCAGGTGTCAAGTGTTTAGATTGTAAACAATCATATCATGCCGCATGTAAACAAATAAGTGCGGAGCAATTGAAGCTATTTTCCTCAAACTCTGTGGATTGGTATTGCTCGACATGTTGACCTGAAGGTCTTGACACTTCAATTGTCATGGGCGAAGATCAAGATGAGCAAGATGAGCAGACAGCCAAGAACTTTGTTTCTATTACAGCAATGAAAGAGTTTATGAATTCCTTTAAATCTCAGATTTTAAATGACTTCAATGAGAAATTTAACACTCTGATTACGTCCGTTACTTTTTGCTCCAACCAGCTCACTGATCTTGAATCAGAATTGAAATCAATGAAAGAAAAAATGAAGCATCTTGACTCACTTCAGCGCGAAAATGATTTAATGAAGCATAAAGTACTGGAGCTTGAGAGTAAAATTGAAAATATAGAACAATACTCACGCAAAAATAATATCGAAATACATGGAGTTCCCGAGAAAAATGATGAAAATGTACTCTCTTTAATCAGCTCAATCGGTGAAGTATTGGAAACTCCTATTAATGCCACTGACATTGATGATTGTCACCAAGTACCACATATTAATAAAAAATCTACCAAGCCTAAATCAATTATAGTAAAATTTCGATCTGCATTACTCAAAGAACGATTAATTGTTAATGGAAGGAAAAATCGCGATTTATTGACAAACTCATTTGGTTCACCTAACATAAGAATTTTTATAACAGAACACCTAACAGCTAAAAACAAAAATCTATTATATCTTACTCGCGAAGCTTGTAAAATCAAAAATTACAAATATTGCTGGGTGAAGAATGGTAAAATATATGTGAGAAAATCTGAAAACGCGCGAATTCTATTAATTGATCAAGAAACTAAAATATCTTCACTAATCATCTGATTACTGGATTAATTATTTCATTCAAACTCTAATACTCGTATATCGTTAACATGAAACTTCATTATCAAAATACTCGAGGTCTAAAATCCAAAACCATTGACTTTTATAATAATGTTCTATCAACATCTTATGACATCATTTGTTTGACTGAAACGTGGTTGGATAGCAGTATATTCAGTTCGCAACTATTCAATAACAATTTTACATTGTTTCGAAAAGACCGCAACTTTATCGCCACCAACAAAACTCGCGGTGGAGGTGTATGCATAGCGGTCAAATCATCAATTAAGTGCAGAAGAATGACTCAATGGGAAACTGAATGTAAAGAAATTTGGATACGAATTGAACTTTTTGAAAGTGATATTAAATATTTAAACCTTTGTGTCGTGTATTGCCCTCCTGACTGTACATACGAATATTTCGTGGCACATCTTGATAATGCGAGCTCCGTAATTAATTCTACAGATTTATTCTCCAGAACATTAATTGTTGGTGACTTCAACTTGCCTACCATTGGCTGGACACCCGATGACGTTGAAATTCTCCAATGGACTAGGTCATCGACTGCACTCATTGATAATATGTCACTGTCAGGTTTGACACAATCCAATTTTGTACTCAATCAGAACGATAGAGTGTTAGATCTAGTATTGTCTAACTTTGATTTAAATGTTACTTCAGCCTTGGAGCCTCTATCTAAAATTGATAATTATCATCCTCCTTTGGAGATTATTTTTGAAATTAAAACATGTAAAAGCTTGAATATTGTGAGAGCAAATTCCAAATTTAAATTCAAAAATGGTGACTATTTTGCGATAAATGCAATACTGGAATCTATTGAATGGTCAACTCTTTTGTGTAACTTGAACATTAATAATGCAGTATCTGCTTTCTACGACATTTTATGGGACATTATCTCTTTATATGTACCTAAAATTTATATTAAAACCAGTACCTTCCCTACTTGGTATACTAAGGACCTAATTAAAATGATCAAAGAAAAAGACAAGTATAGAAAGAAGTATAGAAAATATGGTAGGCCATACGACTATGAAACTTTCGCCTTATTGAGACGTAGAGTTAACGACTTGCAAACTAAATGTTACAGATCCTATATTACTAATATCGAAAATAATATATCAAATAATATTAAACAGTTCTGGGATTTCGCTAAGTCTAAAAAGAAGAGTAACACATTTCCTAATGAAATGTTCTATAATAATATGACTGCTTCTGATGGAAATAGTATAAGTAATCTATTTGCTGGTTACTTTCAGTCAGTTTACAGTTCCGACGAGCCTGATAATTTCACATTTAATCCTGATTTCCTTAAGAATTCTGGTACTTTTTCACATTTTACCACAAACACTGAGAAAGTATTCAACTTATTGCTTGCTTTGGATATTCGCAAAGGTCCAGGTCCCGATGGTTTACCGCCATTATTCATTAAAAATTCTGCTAGAGGCTTAGCTTATCCTCTTATGCTCTTATTTAATAAATCAATTATTGAAGGATGTTTCCCTGATGAATGGAAAATTGCACATGTTACGCCAATTTTTAAATCGGGTAATGCTGATAATGTTTGTATTTATAGACCTATATCGATACTTTCTTCGTTCTCTAAGATTTTCGAGCAAATAATACACGAACAAGTGCTCAATCATGTCAAATGCCATATAATTCCAGAACAACACGGTTTTCTTCCAAACAGATCAACAGTTACTAATCTAGCGGATTTTGTGTCCTTTCTTCAAAATGCAGTATCTAGAAAAAAATTAATCGATACAATATATTTGGACTTTTGCAAAGCGTTTGACAAAGTTAATCATACAATTTTACTGACTAAACTTGAAGGATATGGCATTAAAGGAGATTTATTACGTTGGTTCTTCTCTTATGTACTAAACAGAACTCAGTTTGTTGTCTTAAATGGTTTCAAATCTGCTGAAATAGTGTGCACATCTGGAATTCCTCAAGGCTCAGTCCTAGGACCCTTGCTATTCATTTTATTTATCAATGATATATGTTACAAATTGCAATCAAACGTATCTCTATTTGCAGATGACTCAAAACTCTATAGAATAATAGAAAACCAAACTGATTCTAATATTCTCCAGGAAGATTTGAATTTAATTGAATGGTGTGATTGGAACTTGATGTCACTAAATATGCAGAAATGCTGCGTAATCTCATTTCACAACAGAATCAGACCGTCGTTTCACGATTATGTCCTGGGGAATACGTCTTTAATAAGAACGGACATAGTATCTGATCTGGGGGTCATACTCGACAGTTGTTTGTCTTTCAGGCCTCACATTGAAAATATTTGTAAAAAGGCGTGTTCTTTAATGGGTTTTGTAGTGAGGGTTCTAATGTAAAGTTATAAAATAGACAATATAATTGTTTTGATGAGTTTATTTACAAAATGAATGATTTTATGAACTGAGATGAAGCTAAATAGGGAGATGAAAACGGACTGGGTCAAATCTTGGAGTTTTGCTCTCATGCAGGGAGGAAGGTTAAGGGTGTGTAACATAAGATATATGGAGTTCTAGGAATGAATGGTTGATTGGAAACAGATGTTAAAAAAACAGAGAATTTGGGAAAGATGAAACATGAAATATGTACAGTTATCTACAAAATTATGAAAGTAATGAATATGTCTAAAATATACGAAATATTTACAAGAAACTAAAATATATACAAAAAGTAATTTATACAGTAGATGTATGTGTACATGTGAATGTATGTGTGTGTATGTAACATGAGCGTACGTGGCCGTGGACGCCACAGTACCCCCCTGCCAGTGATTTGGAATCACGAGAATCCAGCTTGGTAACGGTCTGGGAAATGAACTCGCCTTGCTGATCTCCTGGTGTTGAGTTGTTGGTGATTTGATTTGTCTGGCGTCACCGTTGTGGCAGCAGCATCTTCAGGTTCTGCCAATACATACGCCGGCTTCAGTCTGTCGACAGAAACGGTGACGTCACGCCCACGCATAGTGATTTTGAATGTTTTGCCTGAGCGTGAAATCACTGGGTACGGTCCCTCATATGGTTGCTGCAGCAGCGTCTTAGGCCCCTCACGGCGGACAAACACGTATCGTGCTTGTGGCAAATCTGAAAAAATAAAGCAATCTTTTTCGCCGTGATGAGTTCCACTAGTTGGACGTAGAGTTTGCATATCCTGCCGAAGAGTTTTGACGAAATCGGATACGTCATCAGAATTCCCTGACTGAGACATCAGAAATTCTCCAGGCAAGCGGATTGGTTCCCCGTAGACCATCTCCGCCACTGAAGCTTGCAAATCTTCTTTCCACGCAGCTCTGATACCTAGCATGACTGTCGGTAGGATTTCGGTCCACCGATCAACCTGATAACATTTGATGGCTGCTTTCAGCTGTCGATGGAACCGTTCCACCATTCCATTGGCTGCAGGATGGTATGCAGTGGTTCGAAGATGAGTCACACCTGTTAGGTAGTTCAAATGTTTGAACAGATGTGACTCAAATTGCCTACCTTGGTCCGTTGTTATTCTAACTGGAGTACCAAAGCGAGAAATCCAATTAGAATAAAATGCCCTGGCGACGGTAGTGGCTTCTTGGTCCGCGATTGGGATGGCTTCAGGCCAACGTGAAAATCGGTCGACGCAGGTAAGACAATATCTGAAGCCTTCCGAACACGGCATAACTATTATATCAAGATGCACGTGCTCGAACCTAGCTGATGGAAGAGTGAATGTTCCGGGAGTAGTTTTCACGTGGCGCGAAACTTTGGACCGCTGACACTCGAGACAGTTACGGGACCATTGTCTACAATCCTTTTTGATCGAATTCCATACAAAACGTTGTGTCATAAGTTTCACCATTGCGTTTGCCCCTGGATGAGACAAACGATGCAAGGAATCGAAGGCGATTTTTCTATATGGTGTAGTAATATATGGACGTGCTGTCGATGTTGATACGTCGCAATATATTTGGATATTTGTTTCCGGTAATCTCATCTTCTTCAGTTGGAGGCTGGTACTTGTCTCTCGTAAAACCTGCAGCTCGGCATCGGTGTCTTGTGATGCTGCGAGAGCTTCGTAGTCTAGGGTCAATTCTAATTCTTCGATGCGTGAGAGAGCGTCGGCAACAACATTATCGCTTCCCGGCACATGGCGAATTTCGGTCGTAAATTGAGAAATCAAATCAAGATATCTGAACTGACGTGGTGTCAGCTGGTGTTCTTTCTTGGCGAAGGCATACACAAGTGGCTTGTGGTCAGTGAAAATAGTAAAATGTCGGGCTTCTACCATGTGTCGGAAGTGCTTGACAGCGGAATAGATAGCCAAAAGCTCTCTGTCATAAGCTGAATATTTCCTTTGAGTCGGACTAAGTTTTTGAGAGAAGAAAGCTAGTGGTTGCCACGCCCCGTTGACTTCCTGCTGTAGCGCGGCGCCCATGGAGTGGTCAGATGCATCGGTAAATAATGCAAGTGGTGCGTCAAGCTTTGGGTGAGCTAACTGGGCAGCATTGACCAGACTAATTTTAGCTGCTTCGAATGCTTCAATTGTTTCCGGTGTCCAACTGACCGGAGCTTTGCCCTTGATGTTGTTCTGTAGTAGCTCGTTTAATGGTGCCTGAATTTGAGCAGCATTGGGTATAAACCTGCGATAAAAGTTTAGCATACCCAAAAACCGGCGCAGCTCCTTCGCAGTGGTTGGTTTCTCGAAGCTACTGATGACTGAAGTCTTCTCCGGAAGAGGACGCGTACCATCAGCAGATATGAGGTATCCAAGGAACTGCACACTGTCTTGTCCGAACACACACTTCGCGGGATTTATCACGACACCGTATTTCTTCAGTCTTTCAAACACTGTCTTTAAATGTCTTAAATGTTCATCAATACATGAAGAAGCGATTAAAATATCGTCTATATAAACAAACACAAAATCCAGGTCACGGAGCACTTCGTCCATAAACCGCTGGAATGTTTGAGCCGCGTTTCGTAGTCCAAATGTCATATACATGAACTCAAACAATCCAAACGGTGTTGTAATCGCGGTTTTAGCGACATCTTCTTCTGCAACCGGAATTTGATTAAATGCGCGCACTAAGTCAATTGTTGAAAACACGCACTTACCACTTAAAGTACTAGAAAAGTCTTGAATGTGACGTACAGGATAAACATCTGGCACTGTCCTATCATTCAGAGCGCGATAATCTCCGCATGGTCTCCATTCATCACCTTTTTTGGGCACCATATGAAGTGGTGATGCCCAAGGACTCTTTGACGGTCGAGCTATGCCAAGCTTCAACATGGCATTGAACTCCTTCTTGGCTGCCCGGAGTCGCTCTGGAGCTAAGCGTCGCGGTTTCTGCGCTACTGGCGGTCCAGACGTCGTTTTAATATGATGTTTGGTGCTATGAGTTATATCTCTTGGAGCACCGTCTGGGCGAGTTATTTCCGGAAAGCAAGATAGCAGCTCATGGAACGGTGTTGAGTCAGAGACGGTTCTGATACTAGGTTGTGCACCAGTTGCAATTTCTCCCTGAACTGTAAGGCGTGTTGCCGAATCCAACAACTTCCGGTTACGAACATCGACGAGGAGGCCATAGTGCGCCAAAAAATCAACGCCGATGATTGGTTTTGAAACGTTGGCAATGACGAATCTCCACGCAAAATCACGTCGAAGACCCAAGCTCAACGTCAAGGTAATAGTACCGTAAGTCGCGATAGGTGTTCCGTTTGCCGCAACGAGCTCATATGGAGTCTTATCTCGATGACCACGCACATAGCTTCGAGGATATACGCAAAGATCGGCTCCTGTGTCGATCAGAAACTGCGTTTTCGATGCTATATCCGTGACAAAAATGCGGCGAGATATCACAGGGCTAGGGTCGTTTGTCGCCATTAACGACTGCCCGCGCAGTTTTCCGGATTTTCAGTGGATCTATATGTGCATGGGGATGAACACTTACGTGCATTGTTGCCGTATTTCCAGTGGTACCAGCAATGGCCGTTGGTTCCATGTTCACGCTGTCTCGAGTGTGATCGTGATCTTGAGCGTGACCAGTTGTTGTGTGAAGGTCTGATGAAGTCACGATTCCTGCCGTTCCTTATTTCAGCCATCTCCAAGTTCATAGATGCAATCTGACCTTGGAGTTCCTGCATCTGCTTCATCATAACGGCAGCATACGGCGGTATGGAGGAAGCTTCAGCGATTGTCGTCTGTGGTCTTATTGTTTCAGCTACAGTATCTGCCAATTCTGCGACCTTCTCTAGTGGTAAATCTTTTTGTGTTGCAAGAAGTGCTTGCATATGAGATGGCAGGCGTCCTATCCATAGCGTTCGCAACATCGAGTCCGGTACTATTGATCCTGCGAGGCTACGTAGATGCCTTAAAAACTGCGAGGGCTTGCGATCACCGAGCTCCTCATGTTCAAGCAGCTGTCTAGTTTTTTGCTCTTGTGATGCACTTAGTCTTTTTATCAACTGATCCCGTAATGTGCCATAAGCGTTCATTGATGGGGGATTCAAAATGACATCGCGCACCTCCATAGCATATCGTGGATCCAACGCACTGACCACATATCCAAACTTAGTCGCGTCTGCTGTTACACCGGCAGCTACGAAACCGCGTTCCACCATCGAGAACCACAACTCCGGGTCACTTGCACAAAACTGTGGAATCCGCACTGCTACCCGATCTATGGCAGAATTATCCATTGTCTGTGATGTAGCCATATTGAATAACGTGAACACAAAAACACTGTCACTAACTGTTACACTAAAACTCACTTTTACACGCACTAAAATCACGTCGGGGTCACCACTGTAGTGAGGGTTCTAATGTAAAGTTATAAAATAGACAATATAATTGTTTTGATGAGTTTATTTACAAAATGAATGATTTTATGAACTGAGATGAAGCTAAATAGGGAGATGAAAACGGACTGGGTCAAATCTTGGAGTTTTGCTCTCATGCAGGGAGGAAGGTTAAGGGTGTGTAACATAAGATATATGGAGTTCTAGGAATGAATGGTTGATTGGAAACAGATGTTAAAAAAACAGAGAATTTGGGAAAGATGAAACATGAAATATGTACAGTTATCTACAAAATTATGAAAGTAATGAATATGTCTAAAATATACGAAATATTTACAAGAAACTAAAATATATACAAAAAGTAATTTATACAGTAGATGTATGTGTACATGTGAATGTATGTGTGTGTATGTAACATGAGCGTACGTGGCCGTGGACGCCACAGTTTTATATTTCGTATAGCAACGCATTTCAACAACATGCTTTCTTTCAAAATTCTTTACTTCACTCTTGTAAGATCCATTCTCGAATATGCCTCGGTTATTTGGTCACCTTTTTATCAAATTCATATAAATCGAGTTGAATCAGTTCAGCGTAAATTCACTAAACTGCTTATGTTCAAACTGCATCTACCCTATAGTAGCTATGATGAAAGATTACTTATGCTCAACATACATTCTTTGTCCAAACGGCGTGTCATCTGCGATATGATGTTCTTATACAAACTGTTAAATGCCAAAATTGACTGCTCCAATCTGTTACTCAAGCTACACTTCTATATTCCTTCCCGAATATCGCGTAGTCAGAAAATGTTCGCAGTTGTTACGTATAACAACAACATTGGTTATTATTCTTTATATAATAGAATTATGAGATGTTATAATAGAATACATTCTAACACTCGTATTGATGTGTTCTCACAAAGTCAATCTTCCTTTAAAAGATGTGTAACAAATACTGCTTAATCACATTCTCTATTATTAATTATTTGGTATTTCCTTTCGTCTTTCTCTTATATCCACCTCCCGAATACTATTATTAAGCTTTCCAACTCTCAATACATTCGTACTATAACTTTTATGTATACATTATTGTAAGTATGTAATTGGGCTATATGCCTGTATACTTATGTTATAAATAAATAAATAAATTAGCGCACCGTCGTAGATAAAAACATCAACCATTTTGCATAACAGCATTGCTGATTTTGACAAGACGTTACATTGCATTTGCTAAGTGTTAACCATGAATCCTGTAGGATTTTTATTTGAATAGAATAACATAAATGTGTTGGTTTTGGGTGTTAATTTAATTACAAAAACTGTATTCACTTTAAGTTGCTCTAGACTAAACAAGTAAATAATGTCTCAATATCAGGTCACGTCTTTCTTCCTGATGACGTTTTTACTATGCATACAAATCATATTAATTATGTGTATATTTTTGTAACCACACACAACAGCCCCTCGACTCTTTTGAGATTGTCAGTTAGATGAAAGTTCTCATATTGAAAGGATCTTAATTTACAATAAATATTAAAGAACTTATTTACACTCACTGCGTTTTAATTAATTTAAACCATACCTTCCTTTAGGTTATGGGCCCAGACACCGCGAGTGACCGCAAGGGAATATATTGTATTTTTTGTGATTTGAAATAGTGAGAAAATACAGTGAAATTAACGATGGCTAGTGGCGTGTTGAGTGCATTAAAACGCAATATGAAACTATTTGATGGGGAAAATTATTTTATGTGGAAATTTAGACTATTAGAAATTATTGAGCAAGAAGGTGCTAGTAAAGTGCTAATTGAAGATCCGCCAACACCAATTACTGATGAGTGGATTAAATGGGAACGATTTGCCAGGGGAACTTTAATTGAGTACTTAGATGATACAATAATTTCGCAAATACCGCCAGGTCGTGCGACAGCGCGACAAATTTTGGAAAAATTTGATGGTCTTTACGCCTGTAAAAAGGTATCAACCCAGCTATGTCTTCAAGATCGATTGTTCAATTGCAAGCTTAAACCAGGTACGTCACTTAAGAAGCACATGATCGAAATTGATGAAATGGTGCGTGATATGGTTGCCTGTGGCGGGGAAGTAAATGAGACGACTAAAGTATGGTATACTCTAAACTCATTGCCATCGAGTTATGCGCCAATTAAAGCTGCAATTAAAACAATGAGTGATGATAGACTCACATTAGCATTCGTAAAAGGAATGTTGCTGGAACATGAAGAATATTTAGAACGTGAAACTACTGATACAAGTATGAAAGCTCTTCATTTTCGCACCACAAATTCATATGAAAATAAAAAGAAGAATTGGAAGTTCACCAAAAGAAATAAGCAAATGTTTAAAAATAAACAGGTGCAAAAATGTTTCCATTGTGGACGCACAAATCATGTTAAACGTGATTGCTATTTCTACAAGCAAAGTTTAAAATCAAACGATAAACGTAATAAAAGAAGCAATCATGAAGTCAACAGCGGTGATTGATAAATCATTTGCTTTCATGATTTGTAATGAAAATCAGTGCGAAGACGTAAACAAAACATCAAGGCGTTTCGTTCTGGATTCCGGTGCAACAGAACACATTATTAAGGATTTCAGTCTTTTTACTGAATGCGAACAGCTGGAGGAGCCAATTCGAATAACTGTGGCAAAAATAGGGACAGTAATCGAGGCGACACATATCGGAAGGATACAAGTCACCACTTCACTTGGCTACAATGGCGAGCTGAAGAATGTCCTCTACAGCAAAAGTGTACCAACCAACCTCATCTCCGTAAGGCGCATCCAGGAGGCTGGAATGTCGGTGTTATTTACGGAAGCTGGAGATGTGGAGGTCATAAAAGGAGGTACAACAGTCATTAAAGGTAAGCGCATAAATAATCTGTATATTATAGAATTAATAATACAAAATGCGCATAAAACAGCACGGGCTGTAAGTCACGTGGCTGAGGCAAATATTATTGATAAAAATAAAATGTGGCATGAGCGATTGGGCCACATAAGTAGAGAAAAATTTACAAAAATTAAAGTAAATGAGTTAGCATTTGATAATATTTGTTTAAAGAATATTAATCCTATTGATTCGTTGTGCGAATCTTGTATTAGCGGAAAACAAGTACGTCTTCCTTTCGCCAGGATAAAAGATAAAGAGTATATAAAAAGGCCTTTATTTATTGTGCACTCAGATGTGTGTGGGCCGATTACACCATCTACGATAGATGGAAAGAATTATTTTGTGAATTTTATCGATGAATATACTCATTATACTGTAACGTATTTATTAACTAATAAATCAGAAGTATTCACTTATTTTAAAGATTATGTTGCAAAAAGTGAAGCTCAATTTGATACAAAATTGGTTACTTTATATAGTGATAACGGAAGCGAATATTTATCTGGCGAAATGAAAGAATACTGTAAACAAAAAGGGATAACATATCATCTCACGGTTCCGTACACTCCACAACAAAACGGAGTGGCAGAAAGAATGAATCGAACTTTGTTGGAGAAAGCGCGTGCTATGTTACATGGTGCGAGTCTAAATAAATGCTTCTGGGGTGAGGCAATCTTAACTGCAACTTATTTGGTAAACAGATCTCCAACAAAAGCGATAAAGTTCAAGAACACACCGTATGAGATGTGGCATGATAAAAAACCAAAATTAGGTCATTTAAAAATATTCGGATGCACGGCTTATGTGCATAATAAAACGAGAAAAAGTAAATTCGATAGTAAATCGTCTAAAGGGATTCTCGTGGGTTATGTGCCAAATGGATATAAAATTTTTGATTCAGATTCAGAAAAATTCATAGTTGCACGTGATGTAGTTTTTGATGAAATTACATATAAAACATCAAGACAAGAACTTGATGATATGGGTGAAATTGGTAGCGAAGTAAATACAGATAAAAATGTACAAACAGGTACAAATAATATTTCAGCAGGGGGTGCTGCTGATTATAAATCTGTAGAAAAGATCACACCTGGCCAAACGGACGATAAAAAGTGCAAGCAAACCCTTAGTGAAAAAGGTGTCACTGAAAATTGCACTCAAGGTCAAACATCCTCATTAAAGGATGTCCCTGAACCAACCAGTATGAGCTCAGATAGTGAGAGTGAAAGTCCGTGTACCTCTACTAAAAAGTTGAGGAAATTAAATAGCGTGCAGGATGTGAGAAGGAGCGAAAGAATAAAGAATAAACCAATAAAATCATATAAAGATTATGATTTCGATATAAATAGCTATTTGGTAGTTAATCAAATGTTTGAAAATGATATTCCCACATGTTATCAAGACGTTTTTAAAAATGCGTTTAAAACAAAATGGGAAAAAGCTATAAAAGATGAGTTAAAATCATTAGAACAAAATAAAACATGGACATTGATACAGAAACCATGTAATGTAAACATTGTCGACTGTAAATGGGTATTTACAATAAAAACAGCAAGTAATGGAAATTTGGAAAGATATAAAGCCCGTTTAGTAGCGCGCGGTTTTAGCCATAGAAAAACATTAGATTATAATGAAACATTCGCGCCGGTTGCGCGAATTGGTACGTTCAGGTGCGTGCTTGCGTTAGCAAATCAATTTGAACTATTAACTCATCAAATGGATGTAAAAACGGCATTTCTCAATGGGAAATTAAAAGAAAATATTTATATGAGGGTGCCTGACGGTGTTGCAGTTCAAACAGATAATATTGTATGTAAACTAAATAAATCTTTATACGGTTTGAAGCAGTCAGCTCGATGCTGGTATGAGTGTTTTAATAACATAATGCTTGAAAAAGGATTTGTAAATTCGTCAGCCGATAATTGTTTGTATTTCTTAGACAAAGGCCATGTTCATAAAAACATTTATGTAATATTATATGTAGATGATTTAGTTATCGCTACTAAAGATATAAATACAATGAATGATTTTAAGAAGTTTTTAATGAAACAATTTGAAATGATAGATTTGAAAGAAATTAATTACTTTCTTGGAATAAAAATAAAAAGATCAGGATCTGAAATTTCACTCGATCAAACAACATACTTGAAATCAATATTAGTAAAATTTAAAATGAATGAATGCAACCCGGTCAGTACACCGTTGCCTATGAAATTAGACTATTCAGCATTAAATTCAGATGATAGTTATGATGCACCCTGTAGAAATTTGATTGGCTGTTTGATGTACGCAATGCTTTGTACGCGACCTGATTTATGTACTGCAATAAATCTACTAAGTAGATATCAAACTAAATGCAATAAAGAACTCTGGCTATGTTTAAAGCGAGTATTAAGATATGTAAAAGGAACGATTAACATGAAATTAATATATAAACGTAACATGAATTACAAAGAAAATTTGATAGGATATGTTGATGCGGATTGGGCTAGTAATGAATTAGATCGTCGAAGTACAACAGGTTGCTTATTCAAATTATTTGAAAATTGTACAGTAACATGGATTACACGACGACAAAATTCAGTTGCTGTGTCCTCAACAGAGGCTGAATACATGGCTGTATTTGAGGCAGTAAAAGAGGCCTTATGGATTAAATCATTATTAAATGGTATTAATGTCAATATGTCAGAACCAATAATATTGTATGAAGACAATCAAAGTTGTATAGCAATTGCAAATAATCCAGCTAATCATAAACGTTCAAAACATATTGACGTAAAATACCATTTTATACGTGAGCAAGTAGAGAACAACACTGTCTGTTTGAAATATTTGCCTACAGGTCATCAGGAGGCTGACCTATTGACAAAATCTCTACCATCCCATCAGTTCAAGGATCTGAGGGAGAAGATGGGAGTACAAGAAAAATAGAAAAAGAAATTCTATGGAAATTCTAGTTATAAGTTGTTCAACAAAATGTATATTGTTATTCATTTAAAATTGTTCATGGTCTGATTGGGTTTTTGTGGGGGTTTTTCCTAATCCTTGCAACGAATGTTGGATCATTAGTTGTTACTCTCCCCGTAAACTGCTAAATATAAGTTCATACATTTTTTGAGGGGGTGTGTTGGTTTTGGGTGTTAATTTAATTACAAAAACTGTATTCACTTTAAGTTGCTCTAGACTAAACAAGTAAATAATGTCTCAATATCAGGTCACGTCTTTCTTCCTGATGACGTTTTTACTATGCATACAAATCATATTAATTATGTGTATATTTTTGTAACCACACACAACAGCCCCTCGACTCTTTTGAGATTGTCAGTTAGATGAAAGTTCTCATATTGAAAGGATCTTAATTTACAATAAATATTAAAGAACTTATTTACACTCACTGCGTTTTAATTAATTTAAACCATACCTTCCTTTAAAATGCTCTAGAATAATGAGGACAACGGTATGTCATTGTAATTACTATTGATTTGAATCTTGATTTTCAATTTATATGTGTAGAAGAGAATTGGAACTGAAGAATAAATACTTATATAATAAAAGTAATCCGTTTGAAATGAGGGATCATAATTTCAAACCAAAAATTATGTATGAAACGTACTTCTCGTGAAATTCCTTTCGATAGCAACAGCAACACATGTATTGGTGGTGGTAACAGTTGTAGCCATGGAATATGTAAAGTAAAATAAATGCGACCAACGCTAACTTTACGCATCGTTTGCGATGCGCACAGCACCAACTGTAGGCAATGCCATAGAAACAATATATCATTATTTAAAATTTACTCTCGACAAATTCCTGTTTTCACTATTTAATTTATGTGGTCTTATCAATTGTCCCAAAATTTTCATATCGTCTTATGAGTTCAACTGCAAACATTATTAAATTTCATATTCTCTTTCAAACTAATTCCACGGCAAAATATTTGTTTTAAGGATTTCACAGCCTTGCTTATTCAAATAAGAATAAAAAGCACCACAGTATTTTCCCGACTATGAATTCTATAGCCAGATTCATCGCTGTTTCATATAGTTTGGAGCATCAATCAATTGCACATTTCAAAGTGATAGCTGTCATCATCAAAGTGATAGCTGTCAAAGTCAAAGTGACAGCTATCATTCTTGAAGTGATAGATGTCGGTTATAGGCTATGTGCAAGGGGGCGGAGTTCGAACAAATATCGAAGCGAGCGCTCATGATGAGCACAATTGTAAACATCGAACTCCATTTCTCAGAATACATCATTGAGCTGTCATTGAGCATTGTAGTTGAAAAGTGAAAATAATTGCATATAAAACATGGGAAACGTTTGTTCTGTTTCGGGCTGTTGTGTTAAGAATGATTCAAGTGAAATATAGTTTCATAGATTTGATGTACCCAGTAACAACATAAAAAAACGAGTGAAGTGAATCAAAGCGGTAAATAGAGTATTGTCTGTCTTGCATTACTAATCTATATAACAAATATGTTTGTAATTCAATTGTGAAATTAGAAATATTCATCATCGATTTGGGATTCATGAATTTACCTTCATCTCTAATTTGTAAGATGTTTCAGTGATAGAAGTTTGTCAGATACACTTCGCAATAATTTTGTTGTTAATATTGTCAGCAACATATTCTTCAACATGTTTAATATGGCAAAATTAATTTCTCGCTTTCCTGCAATGCTTCCTCGGTAGAAGGGATACAGTGTTTGATAAATACAAACCCGATCTGCAAGATCATCGACGTCATAATTTGAGGTTATCCTGTCAATTTGGACGAATTAAGTCGTTTAATCTATAATAGATACGTTATAATTGAAGAAAAAACTACTCAAAATAGATAATTTCAACGTACCTTTTATGCTATGCAAGTTATATTATACGCAAACAGCTGAATTAAATAATATTAGTACATTTAAAAAATTATACATATGAAACAATGATAAAATGGAGTTCAATCGTTCTCTATTGCCCGCTAGAGGTGCTAGTAGACTTCATGCACGTAGCCTATACAGAGTGATCAATAATGATTGTCTGATAGGTGACAGGCAAAAGGTTGCATTATGATCAAAATTATCTTAATGGAATAAAGTTAGTATAAATTTATTTATTTTGAAAACTACGTTACCGACATTTCAAGAACACAATAGCGTATATTTTGCATATTTTATGACGGATTAATCCATAATCTGATTCAATAAACAAAAAAGTAAGTAAATAGCTGTATTGTTGACTGATTATTGAGAATTTATTATTATTCTACCAAATTATTAGGTTAGAATAGTGTTTTTAGAGGAACTGTAATCTGTCACTTGAAGGTCACTATCTCAAGCAGGCGGAAAAGAAAAAATCAGAACAAAGCGGCACGGACCATCATTTTTGATCACTCTGTATTTTAGCCCTCATATCAAATTTTTTAAAATTAAGAGTCCTTTTTCAGATTTTCGAGGTTATTAATCATTTGATCGCCGGAAGTGTAATTTAAAGATGGTAACGTGGATTCCACCGATTATTTATTTTATATTTATACCAAGCTTATCTGTTCAAGAGCTTCAAATTGATACCAAACCATACATTATTTCAATAACTTGTAAGATCAGCAATTGACAATCGTTTGAATATCCTGCTAGACACTTCTACTGGAATTATTCTCGCAGAAGCTCTAATTTGATACTAAACACGATAGGACAAAATTATTTATTTTGAAAAAACAATTGACGAACGTTAGCATGTTATGTCCAAAAATAGTGAGAGATTATAATAATTCTAATTTCACATTATGATTTCCATATTTCCTTTTCTCCAGGAATATATAACGAATTTTATAATAATTCAAACATTGAACCACAAACAAAATAAAAATAAACAAAAATAAACAAGGCAAGTATCTGAATACTTGCCTTGTTTATTTTTGTATCATTTTTTCTGAGAAAGACTTTCGGATAGAAAGTCGAAACATCAAAATAAAAATAAATATACAGAATTCAAACCAAAAAATCTATTTATCTTATTGAATAAATGATAAATTATGCCAAGGAACTTCGTGATTTGTGAATTTAATGACAAACGATAAATATTCGTCATCGATTGCATTTGCGCTACTTCATTATAATTCTTTATTTTATAATTGAATATAAATATTTTTTTGGCACTGCAATTTCATAAATATAAAAATATACAACGCAGTCCTAAAAAATTTTTCCTCAAAATGTACACTTTTCGTTATGGTCGATAGATGGCAGCACGCACCATGTATCTGTTTTATTTCTGAGTATACTCTCGCCGCCATGTTAACTCAGATGTCAAGCGTGGTGGGTATGCAATGTTGTTGTATTCATTGACTTGACTGTGTACGTGATTTTCGAGTTTAGTTCATAAGCGAGCTCTAAAACAGTGGTTTAAAAGCAGTGCTTGTTCTTTTAGTGTGACATTTAGCGGTACGATTTTAGGATTGAACGTAAAGGTAAGTGAAAAAGTAATGTTTATATTTTGTGGTCGATTTTAATATCATAGCGGCAGTTTTGGATTTGACAGAAGAATTACAATAATTGTTTAAAAACAATTTGAATTTAGTTGGTTATCTGCCGGCAAAACATTCTTTCTCCGTCATCTGCTACGCTTTTTTAAACTGTTTCCTGTCTTTTTTATTAATACTCATTATCATTTATGATAAGGGGTCAGTCAGTTCATGATATGTTATAAATACTCATTTTGTGCAATATTATGATGATAAATAATATTATCAATTAGAACAAATCTAATGCATTGAGAAGTTTCATTTGATGGAATGTTACAGAATTATGTTGCATCAGCTGCTTCTTCAAGAATGCTTGTTAAATTAATTTGAAACTGTTGGTATGATTAGTTCTAAATTTGCTCTATTGAAACTATAAATAAATAGCACCAATTATTCAAGTTCTGAGAGATGTAAAACAAGCCAAACTATTATTGTTTTTCGGGAAAATGCGTAGAGATCAGTGTCATAATTGAAAGCTTGGTTGGAAATATATTTACATACGAATATAAATCTAAAAATAGATATTATTGGTTATTCGTTTCATTAGTACAAAAAATGCATGATTTCGGGACAAGTATAAAAGAGGTTATTGGACGGTGCACAGCAGTCTTGAGATAATTTTGTACAAATAAAACTTGGTATATTGTTGTCATTCATCAAATTTTCAAATTTTCTTACAATTATTTCAAATAAAAACAACAAGATTTGATTTTTTCCTATTGAAACTATTGAAATCATAACACTACAAATATACCTATATTATTCATGAAACAAGTACGTCATCCAGAACTTTAAGAGACAAATCACAGATTATGGCCGAGCGGAATTAGCAAGCGAGGCTAAAAATAAGATCATTTAGGTTGACGATATTTTCTTTAAAACTCAGTTAATCTTTGCTACTCAATTGAGGATCCAAGTGTGCTCAAATTGGAATTATTCATCTTCAAATGATATGGCGGTGTGCACATCGTAAACGTCTGCAAATTTTCCTAATTTTTTTCAAACTTGTCATCTGTATTGTTTGAGTTTTTTTATTTTTTTCCACTAATCTCGCCTTGCGTCGAAATTAAACGATCAGTTATAATTTTCTGCAAGTATCTACCAGTCTCATAATGAATGATTGCTTTGAGCTATGTTTTTCTATCCTAACAGAAGCTTAAACAAATATTTCTTGCAAGATGATAAAACTTCAAAAAAAGTCTTGTCCACACTATTCTATACGGTTCTATATTTTCAATTTATAAAAATGCTGATCGGTCTTGATTATTTAAATAATCATCATCCAGAGCCCGGCTTAGAACCAATAAAACTAAACCAGCTCTGCTGATGATTATTTAAATAATAGAATCCGATCAGCATTTTCATAAATTTAAAAAAATCTGACGTGAACGTCACGTGACTTACTTATTCGTGATTGAATTTATTTTTTGCATATAATTATACGATAATTAAGCACAAAATCTCATCTTTCTACGGCTAATCGTTTTGGATTCATCCAAAAAAATTCTAAAAATCTGTCAAGCAAAGTGTGCTTTCGGCCCAGTCGGTTGCTATGGAAAGAGTAGATCCTTCTTATTCCGAATTTTTGCGCAAAATTAGAAGAAAATCCTAACTGACGTGCATTTCTGGTTCAGTCGATTGTTATGAGAGTAGTAGGCAATCATTCAGATGCTACAGCAGACTGAAATACTAAGTTTCACGTCAAAATATTTAGCACCCCCTACTTTGCGCAAAATAAAAAAAATAACTTATAATTTAGGACTAATTAAGGACTAATTTGTACCCAAAAAATTAGAATTTGTACCCACGCACTTTGGCCATAAAATCAATTTGAAAAGTGGGAGTACAAATTCGAGCAAAAGCTGGCACCCCCACATTCGCCAATCGAAAAAATAGTCACTTTAGAGCAGAATTGGGTAACTTACGGTCCGCGCATATAACGGGCCGTTCGCACGTATTTTAAAGTTATAATAATGAAACGGCCTGCCGAATTAAAAAAAATACGCGCTGAACCTATATTTACAACTAAACTTTAAAGGAAATCCGAAGGAAATCTGTGTATTGGCTATAATTTGCTATCGTGCTGTCGTTATTATTTTTATGCAAATAAATGTCTCATGGAGCAGTTTTTTTGAATTATATAATTTGACCGAGAAACGCGTAAAGAATTTGGTATATAATAGAGTGAACTATACCCTTATGTATCAAGATATATTCTTGAAGGCATAATAAATTATCATTCCATACCGCTCATTGTGATAAACAAGTTTGATCAATATTGTAAATTTTCAGTTTTATATTCTGGTAGAAAATTGTGATGGACGTCCCGTTTTATTTCTTCTTATGAATTGGCAGAGCCTTAAGTATGCTTGTGTTAATTTTTATATTCTATTAAATCTATTGTTACCATAGAAAAATTATGTTTCTCATTTGAAACATCATAAGAAACATTAAAATGGAGAAATTCTCATCTTGACAACTCTGAGTGAAAGTTATTCTTCAACTTAATGATTAATATAATCTTAATTTGTTATTAATTTTGATAAGTACTTGGCATTAATTATATAATGAGTACTAGGCGATGGAGCACGTATATAAATGAAGACACTAATACAATGATTTTAATAATATGAGAAAGCAATTATCACGTATTAAAGTAATTATGTAATTGAGTACAACTATATTATATGTTATTCTCATTAAGGCCATATGACACGATGCATAATTTCTCTCAAAATCATGTATATTTTTGTAATTCAAAATTATAAAAAAAATATACTGTAGCTTACATCAAAATACCGTTCAAAAAATTGTAGAAAAAATGTAGGACTCGCTCTAGATTCTTAAAAATTCTCCTTCAAAATGTGCGCAATACGAATGCGCATAAGCATAAATATACATTCTTATTTATTGGATCCTATGCCAAAATATGAGTTGTTGTTGTTGTGAGAGCTATGATTATTTTTAAAATGTCGTGCTTCAGAGATGAAATCATGATTTTAATTGAAGAATTTCATTTCAACCATCTTGAAATTTTCATTCAAGAAGTTGGGTCTTCAACCCTTAATTCATCATTTAATAAAGTCAAAACTCCTTTGCCTTGTTCTCGTCTTTTCTACCAGTTTCTGCATCAGGTTCTTTATTTTGGATTTTTTTTTCTGCTGATTTCCACATTTATCGACGATAACAATAATAATTTATTCTTATGCTCCACAAATCTACTTTCATCTATCTTAATATTATTATTTTATTTTTTGAAAGGAATTATGCAACGGCTTCATACAATATTGAAAAGTCGTAAGAAATTGAATCAAATGCTTTTGATCCAACATTGAATTTGCGCTCATTTGAAAATAATAATTGCGTACCCTATAATCCTAGAAACCTATCCGTATTGGCTCTTTTTTTTACCTGATAACGACAAAAAAAAAGGGTCATGATTTCAACAGTCTGCATACAGCGGGAAATGGTGACAGTTGGGGTTATACGTCATGCCTTTTTGGAGAGTTGAAAATTTTCCTTTTCATAAAAAATCTGACATGAACATCACGTGACTTACTTGTACATCATTGGATGTATATAATGAAACACAACATCTCCTCATTCCACGGCTAGTCGGTTGCTATGGAAATAGTAGGTCATCATTCTTTTGCTACAACATTCCTAAATACTGATTTCCAGGATTCTACGGCTAACAGTTCTGAATTTTGTGCGCAAAATTCCAAGATCGTCAAGTATAGTGCACTTTCGACTCAATCGATCTCAGTGAAAATATGATATTAGCATCTAGATAGTACTATCATCTTGAATACTGTATTCTAATATTCTACGTTCAATCGTTTTGGATTTATGCCGGCTTAGCTGATCACAATCATAATGCAAGGTGTACAACTAGATGCTATAAAAGTGCTTAATACAAAATCTCAATATTCTGCGACTGATTATTTCAAATTTATGAGAAAAATTCGAAAAGTCTGTAATATGAAGTGCACTTCCGGCTTGGTCGATTGGGACGAAAATAGGAGATGATCATTTGGATGCTACAGCAATTTTAAATAATGAATTTCAATATCCTACGGCTAACCATTCTAGATTTATGCGGAAAATTAAAAAAAAGTATCAGGTAAAGTGCACTTCCAGAACAGACGATTGCAACCATAATTTGAGGTGCACATCAAGATCCTAGATCCTATATCAGTCTTTTATACAAAATTTCAGCATTATACGTTTGACGAATTCTGAGATTTGCGAGCTACGCACATACACACATACATACTTGCATACGTACCGACATCAAGAGCCAAAAATAGTCAAAATGGTTTTAGGGATGCTCAAAACAGATATATCCATCAAAATCTCGATATGTGAATTTTGTCGGTTTCATAATATTTTCTTGTACTTTTAGACCATCAGATAGTCGTAGATTTCAGTGCCTCATTTTGTTTTTCATGCCTTCAAGAGGTTTGTTAAGTATGTTTGGAGTTCAATAATGATAAAATTGAAGCTGGACCGTGTGACCAACATAATGGAAATTAATTTTAAATTTGTATGAAAAAGCATGTTCTGATCCAATTTTGTCGCTTTTGTCATGCTTACGAAATGAAATTTAGGGAAAAATATTTTGACATGTAAAATGTCAAATAAAATTGAAAATTTGGCAACAGATTATCATTGCCTACCTTATCATTTCAATTGAACTGATTGTTTTATACCGCAAATTCTGAATGTCTCTTATACTCATAAACTGCACTTCCGACTTGGCCGATTGATAGATACAAAAATAGTAGATAACTATTTTGATGCTACAACAAGTTCAAGCACTAAATTTCAATATATGCTATGGCTGATCATTCTAGATTTATGCAAAGAATTAAAAAAAAGTTTCAAGTAAAGTGCACTTCTGGCTTGGCCGATTCATACAAAAATAGCATATAACCATTCCGATACAACATCAAGTTCAAATATTGAATTTCAACATCTTACGGTTGATCATTCTGGAATTATTAGAAAAAATTGAAAAAAGTTTCAAGTAAAGTGCACTTCCGATATAGACGATTGAAACTATAATACGAGGTGTACAACTAGACCCTATATCAGTCCTAATTACAAAATTTCAACATTATACGTTCAACCAGTCTTGAGATTTTCGAATTACGCACGCACGCACGAATGAACGACCATACGTACTGACATCAAGCCAAAAATAGTCAAAACGGATTCAGGGATACTCAAAACTTGTACCTAGTATAAGTAAGTAAAAAGATAAAAAGATTATTGACCGATGCTCGCTTCCCGATCATAGTGTAAATTCTAATTATATTTTGCATGTCTTGGTAACGTAAAATAGCTGAAAGTGATTTAGAACCTTATACTGAAAGGCATGCAATTCGCAACAGATCAAAATGCTCCAACGGTCGCGTGAACTTAAACCGTTTTAGTTTTAGTCATAAAACTCCTCTTTTCATTGTCTTACAGAAAACACGTTTTTTTTTTTTTATAAGTGCACCTGACCATTCGTGCCTTTCAGTTTGTTGCGAATTGCATGCCTTTCAAGACTAAGTTTTAAATCACTTTTAACTTTTTTATGTCACAAAGGCATGCAAAATATTGTCACGGAAAAACACATGTATTGGACAATAACCTTTTTATCTTGTTTTTCTAGAAATAAATTATCAACCCTCAAAAAGACATGCTGTATAAAATCGGAGAAACCCACTTGTTACCAGTTCCCAGTCAAATAACTCAGTTGCATGGAGCGTTGTTAACGTTTTGTTCATTCAATTTTTAAATGATGTTAGATCGAAAAAACTTGATTTGAGAATAATTTACTTATTCATAACATTTTTATGAATTGCATTCACAGTAGAACTATTTATAAAATAACATAATTTGTATTTAAACGTGATGCTGACTGGATTGGTTGGTGTAAATATTGAATTATCAAAGAAATGCATTCGAATTTCAATATTATTATTGAGTCAATAGTTTAAAAAATATTCTCCAATAAGAATAGATGTGTTTCTTAATCTTATTTGCTTTAATTATCTTCGATTTTCCACTTTTCGAAAATTAAGATTAATATAATTATTCTATTATATTCATCCGGTAAATCCAAGCAAACATTCTTTAAAAATCGGAAATTATCTTTTCTTATAACGACAGGTGAAAGTATCCAATCGTATAAGAATCACGGATATATTCAAATTCAAACAAATCCCGAAAAGGTTAAAAGCATTGACTGTAACTAACTCTCATTTAAATACTGGGCAATTACGGTCAACAGTTACATTGTGCGATCTATTGACAGGATGATAAGTCACGTGATTACCATTAGCACATTGTGTATCCGAATAAATGCTATAAATGAGATATTGAGTCATATCTACCATCAACTGGAAAATATGTGATATTATTTTCTGTCATCAAAAGCTCATTAGTATTGTTGAATTTATTTCCCTATTAATCTAATTTAATACATCAGAGAGCAATTTATTTTAGTAACACTTTAAAGTTCGAAGTACATAACTAATAAATGTTCTATTTACTTTATAACAAAACGGTTGTTGCTTAACTGCTGAATGTTGTCATCTGCTTTTATCTATTTGTATCAGATATTCGAAGCTGGATTTAATAGCTGTTCAACCTTCATTCAGTTTTATTCGGCTTTAAACTAATTTATAGTTCATAGTTAAGGTGGCCGTCGAATACCGTTCAAATATAATCCCTTTCGTTTATATAAAGAAATTAATCAAACTTTAATTTATTGACTTTGAGAAATCCTGCAAAATGAACAAATATCCAGTTTTCTATGAAATGTCTAACAATGAATCAAACAATAAAACAATATTGCGTTCTGAATTGAAGTAATAAATCATTATTTAATTCACATCACACAAATAACAAGTTCATATCGTAAATCAATACATTTGTTTATCATTTCAAACTATAAATCCGATAAATTTGTATCACTTCATACTATTGCATATAATTATAAGTAAAAGTGAAAACGTACAAATGGCAGGTGAAATACCAATTGACAATATTATAATATGATTTACGCTATACATATTGTCTGCAAGAATAATGTACTATCTGCTTTGAGATTTTATAGTCACATAAATTTATATTAAAGATTTGCACAATTCTGTCTATGAGTCATAACCTGTTTTAAACTCAAATTTTATTTCACACTTGAAACATATAACTTGTGACTATTCAGAATTTCCTTAATGTCCAACACATACCAGAAAAACTACACATTTGTATTTATAAATATTGATAAGATATTATCAAGACTAACAAATTCTTGAAGAAATATTTATCATATTTTAAAAAACTTTATAAAAAACAGCTGGTCTTAACAGTCTGAAAACAGTCAAAATCTGGGCTGCCATCTATGAGCGGCGAATAATCTAACTGTTATTCTTAAACATTAAGAGAAAATCATTCATACTGCCTAGGCAATAATAGTGACACTATATAGATCGTTAACTGTCAATAAAATCGTACTTTTAAAGTCAATCGGCAAGAAATTTATTTATTTCATTCATCTCCTCTGTTGTTTTATGTTTCAGATAAACAATAAGTTGTAAATACCTTATTAGCATCATTATGTATAAATAATAAAGATTTGGAATACGTTAACATAAGCACAAAAAATTTAATTCTTAGTAAAAATTTTTCAAATATATTCGCTGGACTGTTGATAAATTTCCTGCGTAGTCTTAGACAGAAAAGATAGGCATTTTCACAAGTTGAAACTTTAATGATAATTATTGATCGACTTTTTCTAGAATTTATTTGAAGGAGTTGATAAGTCACTTATGTCAAAATCTATTGTTCAATTGCTCATTTAATTGTTACTGTTACTGGATGCAATAATAAATTATGGGAAGAGATAAAAATGCTGAAAAAACATTGAGTTCTGAAAAAAGTTATTAAGAAACATTGTGGCTCTCGACGAGCTTTATTCATAGTTAAATTTAAAGTGTTCCTTCATGTTATACTTTCAATATTCTTATTCACGTATCTGGTTTCTTCAAAATTTTGAAAGTCGGCTGTAGCGACGCAGTACTCCCTCGAACATGAATTTTATGGCCAGTTTGATTGTTGCTTCATAAATTTAGAGTATTGTACGTAATAATTATTTCCACATTCCAAAGTGACAGCTGTCATTGTCAAAGTGACAGATGGCAGTTATATGAAATTAATATTTTATTTTACAATGGACATGAGTTTTATGTTCAGTTGGTCCTAAACTTGGCATAATCTGGTCAAGTTGTCAAAAATAATTAACAATCGCAAAAATCCATTTGTTTCAGATTTCTAAGCCTATCTCCCTGAGAGCTTTCAATTGATACCAAACTAGACATCATTCAATTAACTTGTAAAAAAAACAATAACAATCGTTTCAGTATCATTATATATCATAACACAATAGAACATAGAATCAAATTATTCATTTTAAAAAATAAATGACGGACGTTTGCATGTAATGTCCAATGTATAAGAATAATTCTGATTTCACATCATGATTTCCATTATTTCTTTCCTTTGCATATTTCAGAAAAATATAGGAAATTTTATAATAATTCTGATTTGAATAATAACAAATGAACCCCTTATAATTTTGTAAATGTTTCAAATAAATGTGTGTAATTTTTCGAGGATTAATTTCAGTTATTTTATATTTGATGTAAATACCACCGTTTATAGAATAAGACACTGAATAGTTCCATCAATAAAATATTGGTACCACTGTTTGAAAAAAGCTCATTCACGAACTTAATATTCACTTTTTGATGAAAAAGCTTGAATATGAAATCTCAGTCGAAAATTCGTACGCGTTCTGAAGTTATCGTGTTTCTAGAAATCTAGGCAGATAAACTGACTTTTATAAAATTATGTTTTTTGTTGGCTTAGTAGGTGTTCAGTTGAAAACTCACAGCACTTCTTGACGAACGTAAAGCAGAAATTATGATACGCCGCTATTTCTTTGCGAGCCTTAGAAACTTGTAATTAAGTTTTTATTTGTATGGATTTGATGTACATAGATACAAATAATAATTAATTATGGGATCTACATGGATAGATCTTGTTAATTTGTGAATTGTTCTCAATATGAATCGCTTTAAGTCCAATACTGACCGAGTGTCTATTTTCTCTTCGCGTTACATTTTTTAAGGGTCGTAGCTCACCGCCACCTACCCTAAAGAAATGGCTCTAAACTTATTAACAAACAGCAGGGTCTAAATCGTAAAGATGAATTGTCAAAAAATCAGAATCACGATACTTTTCTTATTGAAAGTAGAAACTTTCAAAATATAAAATATATAGCAGTAGCTATGATGACTAGGAGTTTGCTAATAAATATTTCAACTTAAAATCGACGCTAAACTAAACACTATCACTCACTTATTTATTATTCTTACAGTAACACCGTGTGCTATTTATTTTTTCTGCTATTAGTTTATTTCGAATAGTTCTCTTATTTATGTTATCTATGACGGTGCGCTAATAGGTGATTATTCGCTCACTAATTTGCGTGTCATTATGAAATTCATAATGACATGCATTTTTGTAAGAGAAATAATAAAAATAGAAATGCTATCAAATTTTAAGTTTCTTTTATTGTAGATAACTTTTAATACACAAACATAAATATATGTTATGGGAGACTATCGGAGTCTGAGTCGCTCATTTTCACTAAAACGTGTACTATACTCACAAATAACTGAAAATATTTACTGTTGTTTACAAATAACAACAGCAAAGAAACAAATAGTTGGCATAACAAAGAATAAAATGCTACTTGATCAAGCCATTAATTTCACACCAAATGTTTTTTGAATGTCAAACATCAAATAAAAAAATCTAATTCAACAGCAATTAAAGCCGTCGTAGATAAAATATTGAATGATACACATTTGATATAGCTAATATAATAAAACTTGAAAGATAAAAACACACCTTTAATTTTTTTGAATTTTATTCCTCAGTTTCATGTTCCCGAAATTTACGCAAAATTGAATAAAATTACGGGTGAATTAAACCTCTTTTATGCTCAAAGAATTAAACCACTCGCGCTAAACGCGCTCGTGATTTTGAACTTTCTTCTCGCAAATAAACAGTGGTTTATTTCACTTGTTGTATAAATAACTATTAATCTTACTCCGTATCTCGACTACAATTATTCTTTGCTTGACCTTTCCCGGATTTCTCCGTCAAGAGTTTCTCGAAGTCTCTAGAAAGTTCTGTTTCCAGAAATTCCACCATACGTCACTACGTCCTTGGTCACATAACTCAGTTACGTTTGTCACCCGTTTATCCAGCATGTTGCCATGGAAGTCCATCTTGTAGGGGCTCTGTTTGTTTCAGTACTTCACTTAAATAATAAGTCGACTATAAAGAATACTTGAGCCCGACTTGAGCATAGACCTTAAAGAATCCTCTTTGAAATACGTGCACAAATATTCAATTACTACAAAAAAAAGAATTGAATTTGGGCTGAAAGTTTCAAGATCATGATAATGTAAAGTGCAAAAGTATCATAATTGGTTAAAATAAAATATGCTTCGAGTCCGGCCCTGTCTGGGAGGGGCCTTTCGTCATCGTTGTATCTATCGCAGCGCACCACACCACCACGCACGGTCGAAATTTCTAATAATGTGTTCTCGACTAGCCTAGAACATTTCGAGAAACGAATATCTGTATATACATGAGCAAATGACCTGACTGAGAGGACAGTAAATAGTGAACAGTAAAACAGTGAAATAGTGAGTGATCAATGTGTTAAATAAATAGTCCATTAGAAGCAATAAACATTACAATAATATTAACTTTTAAAACTGGGTAGCTCAAATTCAGAAACTCATTTAGAACTGTTGCAAAATCATGTTGGTCCTGCACTAGAAGATTCAGGTGGTCCAAGTCAAGATTTTTTATTCCAGCAGAATGGATGTGTGGCTTATTTCCGATTGAATATGTGGAAATATTTAGATTTCGTTTTTCCGGAACGATGGATTGGTCGTGGAAGTGCAATAAATTTGCCTACAAGATCACCGGATCTAGCTCCTTGCGATTTTTTTGTGAGGTAACTGTTAGAGAACGTGTTTGGAATAACGTATTCCACATTCGCAAATCATAGTGCTCGGATTACAAACTTTTTGCATACATTTGGAACATATTATAAAACTGTTTAAGACTGTGACTAGCATGTGAATCGAGTCCTAAGCGGCTGTGCAACTGGCTATAAATGTTTTTCAAATTTCATGGTAAAAGTTTTTCTATTTAAAAGTTAAGTAAAGTTTGTGTCACCGTTCTGTCGCAGAATTTTTTTCATTAAATATTCCCCTGCTTGTTTGCAAGATAAATGTCACATATATCATCGGATCTACATAACAAATGTAATAATGCCTACGTGACATCTAAAACGTGCAGAAACTCCAAGAAGTTTGAGAGTGCGAGAAGTTTCCATCTCAAAAATTTTCAGTATGTTTGAATTAACAGAATATTCAGCACTGTCACTCAATTTTAATGATCGAATTAAGTTATTTCACATGTGTCTATATTTCGATGACTGATTTCAGTTGAATGAAGATTTTTGTGGGACCACTTCACTGTTAATAGAAAATAATTGGAAAGGCAAAAATTATAATTGTGAATGATAAATGATCCCATTGGTAATTTTCAATTTTATTGTTATCGTTTGGAAAAAATTGTATTATGAGATATGTTCGTTACAGTGTTTGTATTTGCTGTAAACGTGTAGCACAGAAAATGTGAAAATTGTGTAATATCAATTAATAAATCATGTAAGTTATGAAGAAAACGAAGTGTGGGAATTCAGTCAAGAGTTTTATTTTTATTCTACTCTACAGTTTCGGTCCCACCTGGACCATCTCTTCAGGAGTGGATAAAATTAATGTGTGTATGTATTAACATCTGTGTGTGGTAATAAGTTAAATAAAAACACATTAATTTTTTTCACTCCTGAAGATGGTCCAGGTGGGACCGAAACTGTAGAGTAGAATAAAAATAAAACTTTTGACTGAATTTCCACACTTCGTTTTCTTCATATCATCTAACAGTCAGCATTATTCACTACTTCCATGTAAGTTATGTTTCGTGGTATTAGTTTGCTGGAAATTTGTTTGTGAAATCAATAAAATAGTTTAAATAAATTCAAAAAAATTTAAAAAGTACCATATTAGAGTACTTCGAAGCACTTGTTACAAAAAGTATCATATGCAAGACGGACATTATTGTCACGGGTGAAGCTGGCTGCACGAAGCTACTCCTTGCACGGAAAAAACTGAATGTCAACATTTAGTAAGATTTCTACTAGTTTTTGATGTTTTGAATGCTAACCCGGAACCTGCTTCGAAAATTGTCACTTATTACAAAAAGAAAAGTAGAAAAATATATCCTTGATCTACTAAAATGTATTATCTCAAAGGAAAAATAATACAGAGTTAAGGCGATCGACTCCGCAGAGCACAACTTCTTTGCAGCATAGAAAAATGAGACTTGTGGTTCGGTAAGGGGGTGACGAGACTAGATAATTTGCAGTGGAACACTTTTGTGATGCACAGACATATAGAAGAAAAACGAATTGGACTATTGCAATATTGCAAGGGGTTGGAGAGGATACGGATCAGGCAATAATTGTGTCGCATGATTTCTATGTTGATATCTGTGAATGTTATATACCGGATTCCTGGGTAGATGAGATATTCTACGATTATACAAATATGAAATTACTAAACAAAACATTGTAATATTTTGTATTTCCATGCACACCCTAAAAATAAGATTTTGGGGATAATGTTATAACCGGAAATTATATTTTATTTACTTCAAGAACGAAAATAATGAAGTGCACAATTTATAGCCATTTGTCACATGTTATAAACAAACAAATTAATTTGTATTGGTACCGTTCTGTTTAATATATTCCAGATATTAATAGATATTTCAAAAATTAAACTTATTCTCATTACAATGTTTTTAAAAAAGAAAATTGATAACAGAAAATTTTAAAATTTTTAAGAATGTCTGAAAATTTGTGGAGTAACGTTGCTTCATAAATAATAAATGGCACAATGAAAGTGTATTTTGAACTCATGAGTAAATAATTAAATACAATTATTCACTAATTATAGACAGTATTATCTTCTTCTACTTATAGTACAATAAAAATGATGACAGGCTATTGATGGAAATATTTGGAGAAACTATCGTTCCACCGAATCTAATGTTCTCTCTGTTTATTGAATTAAGTGATTTATATAGATTAATTAGTGACAACGAATTGATTATTATCGAACAGTGCTTTTATATTTATATACATTCTCATTATTTATTTATTAATATTGCAGACTGCTGTAAAAAAAAGTTCATACATTATTATAAATATAATTTTTAGTCAGTATTATAATTGGTGATATAATAACTAGGTACCTATGCGATTTTGAGATCATTACCATACAAACATTCAGCGTTACACACACAAACAGAAATTCATCATTAGAATTGAATAATCCTACTCGAAATTACTTCATATTAGAATTACAAATACTCACAAATATACTTACAATGTCCATAGAATGGTTATTTGGCGATATAGCAATAAAAGAAAAATAAAATATACGAAATAAATAACGACAAAATTGAAAAAGAAACTTTTCCAAATAATGAAAATATATTTTTATGAAATAACACAAATATTTAAAATATAAAAAAAACATCAAATCACGAATAATACAAAAAAATATATTCAGAAGAAAGAAAAAAAAAACTAGAAAAAAGTTCTTTCTCTAAATGGTAATCCTCTAGTATACCGGGGATCGACGAGTTCAGGAAGAACGCAATCCATGTAAAATTGTATTAATTTTGTCTCCATCTTACTTTTCCAGAACTCTTCATCGTAATCAATTTTTTCTATGGATATTCCTTTTGGTGTCCATATTACGAACATGCAATACTTTCTACCGGAAATTCTTAATTGTCCTTGTATTTGGTAATAGTACCCATGATTTGTTTTTAAATACAATTTATTATTATCTATCGTACAATATTTAATTTTTTTCATGAGGACAGCTTCATTCGGGGAGTAATTTTGTGCTGATGCAGGACATTTAATTTCTAGCAATCCTGACTCACTAATCAGGCCATCAGGACTAGCTCCTAAAAAAGGATATTGCCTATCGACGAATAGTCCTGTTTTTTGCACTTGCAGATTGGTTACAGCCTCAAATTGCTGTCTTGCCATTGGTTCATTTTCTATCCCAAATTTTGTCGCTGTATTTCCAGAAAATGTTTTGTATAACATTGTCTCTAATATTGATCTGCAAGATGTAGAAGAACGCATTTTACATATCTGACCAAAATTGGACGCAGTCAATCTTTTTGTTCTTTCTGTTTGCCATAGTTGACTTTGATTTTGCAATATTGTATTGTTCAATAATACTGTTCTCTCCTCATCAGTTTTCTCCAGAGCTGTAAGAAATTCAGCCTTTTTTTCTTCAAATTGTTCGGCCGGCATATCAAGGTCTGCTACACCGACAAGACCGTATTCCTTATCTGGTCCAGTTGAAAGTCCAGATTTTCTCTTCTTTGTCGACGGAGCATATAATTTTCGCCTAGCTTTACATTTTTCTCTTTCTTGCCTTTTCCTCTTCATATACAATTTCGTATATTTTCCTGGACTTCTATTTGTAATTTTTTTATGTATCAGGTAATGTAAATTATGATTAGTGTTGTAAGCTGTTACTGCAGCCTTACATCTAGCTTGATATGAGCCTTTCAAACAAAAATTGACTCTCTTACCGCCCACGAATTTGGCTATAAATGAGTTGTAAAGTTCTGCGTCATTATTATTAAAATTGTAAATTAAACTTGGTGCATGGTGAACTAAAATATTTATGGCCATATTTATATCATGCCAAATACCACTAGTTTTAAATTCGTCTATAAAATTATTTTCTTCAGCAATATTCTTCGTGCAAAAATAATCGGCACATTTTCTATGGTCTCCAAAAACGTGAAGTGGTCCATTTTTTATATCTTCAATCAGAGCAGAAATTTTTAAATGATTGGGTAAATTTTCTCTGCTTCTATATGCGATTGCTCCAGTAACAGCAGTTCTTAATCGTTGACATTGGTCATCAATTTTTTTTCTTAGTGGAACGGGAACATTCCCCGCGCTGTTAGATTTTTTCTGCGCAATATCCTTTAGTCTTTTGGAATAGTTCCTGAGAATGTGATTAGAACATTCTATTTTGAGCACAACTAGAGTTGGACCATATGGCATGGATTTTTTTAATCTATCCGTAACACTACTATCACCGTCGCCAATTAATTTACTATATTTTAAACCATGCATCTCCAGGCTACACTTGAAGCCTTCTACTATAATATCAGACTCCATAGCAGTAGATGATTTGCCCCAATTTTTGAAACATAAGTGTTCCTTAGCATCATCATTTCGGCTACATATGCAACAGTATGAGTTTCTCACTCCAACATACAAAATTTTTTTCGTTCTATATCCAACGATGCAGGCCTGTAATAGAATATCTATTAATTATGTTACCGATTTCACATTCGTTGAAGTATGTTATAAGTTATTCGTTTTAGGCTAGGCAAATAAGCATTCTCATATAGGAAAGTATTGATCCAAATTTGATTTTCCACTTTTTATGTTTTTTGAGTCGCTGAACACGAATCTGAGGTTTGCCGACAGAAATTTTGCCCGGAACTTGTTCTTTTTTGGCACATTTTCTGATTTTTTGTCTATATCTCGAAAATTGTATTTTTCTTAGCAAAAAATGTTATATACAAAATTAAAATAGCTGAATTTCCTACATTTTTTCTTCAGAAGCTTTTTTATGACTAACCGTTTTACCGCTAGAGCGTGCCAAAAAATAGGTCAAATCGCAAATAATAAATAAAAATTTTATTATTATCAAATATTAAATGTTAATTCAAAAATTTGGGCAAATTAGGGTATTATCTAGAGCTTGACACTTGTAGGAACAACATCCCATTGTAAAAATTAAAAATTATTCTTCTACTGATTTCTCGTAAAATATGACGACTGTGAATTAACAAATTTCATAAGGGTTTTCGTTTATATTTCAAATCGAATAATTGTTAAGCTAAAGGAACAAAAATTTGCGAATTTCGTCTTGAAGATAAAGTTCCAAATGTAGTCTTGCTTGTTACATATTTCGGAGAATTGGTAATTTGTGTAATTAACTTTTGAGCCGCAAACTAAATCCTATTAGGAAATTTATCCGTTAATCCCAGGATTTCCCTTGAATCGGATGATTCAAATAGGTAATAGTTTTAAACTTAATTAGGCAAATGACAAATTCTATGAAAATCTAAATAAATTAAACTATGTAAAACACAAAATTATAATTTTATACATAAATACATATCAGACAACTTATTTTGGAAACTCTGCGGGAACGAAATTGGAAATTATGAATAAAAATATACTTACAACTCCAGATAATGAATTGTAATTAGTCCTATAGGACCTCTTAGCCCAAGCTCCATCTGCTACAACAGTAATCATCGGAACACCGTTTGAATCAACTTCACCGGCCTCTTTAGCTAATTTAAATTCTTCTCTGCCAGCCTCCAACATACTCTCCATTGCAATATCGTTATATGTCCTTTCCATTTTCTCTTGAAGTTTTTGATATAACTTTTTGGACATAGTTGGTATATTTAATATTGCATGCCGTTCTTCCATTTGCGCATATCCAGATCCGGTCGATATAGTACTGCTAACAATTACAGAATTGATCATAGATGAAGAGGGCTCTTCAGTACATAATTGGTCTTGTTTGTTACACATTGAACATTTGAAAATAAAACGGCTAAAACAACCCATATTTTCTTCGCGAATAAATTCCATGTTGACCCATGTACAGTTGAAAGGCTCATGACTTCCAAAGACCTTCAATTGTTCAAACAAATAACTAATATCGAAATATCTTCTTCCTGAAGGTTTTGTTTTCACTTCAGTAGAACTTTCTTCAAAATCAACATGGTCCGACAATTCTGATGATGATGTGCCAGATGGAACATATTCAGAATTTTCTTGATGTGATTCAGTATCAAAGTCCTCAGTTTGATTCGAATCAGATATTAAATTAGATTCAGAATTATTGAATTTATTGTCGGTGATATTTGTTGTAGTGTGAAGAATTTCCCTGCAATGAACCATAAAATAGCATTCGTACATGATTTTGCAATTATAATCAATAATTATAAATTAGATGGAACTAAATTGATTACCTCTTTGGACAACAAAGTGGTTACCAAAGTACAAGACGTTGAAGTTTTATACTGTGGAATTCAAACAGATTTTAAATATTAATTAAACATATTGAGTGAATCAATGCACTATATCGACAAAGCATAACTAATTTATTATAAAATTTGGAGAGATCTAGATTTTATATACCTCCAGCGTACGGCATGCTATTTGCTATTTAATAGCAACAATTTTTTCCAATTAAATTTGAATTATTCCTTTTAATTATCTTGCAAGAGAATTTTAATTCATTGAATTTTTATGACTGAATCAAAATTATGTACATAATGCAAATTCAAAGTTATTATCTTGCCAGATAATTTTATTGCATTGAATTTTTATGATTGAATCAAAATTATGTATTCAGGATAATAATAATTCTGTATTTCCATTACATACATAATTTCAATTCAACCATAATAATTCAATACCCTAAAATTATCTTGCAAGATTATAATGATTCTAAATTTTCATTATGTACATAATTTGAATTCAATCATGAAAATTCAATACTTCAAAATTATCTGACAAGATATTAATAATTCCTAATTCTCATTATGTACATAATTTTGATTGAATCATAAAAATTCAATTGATTGAAATAATCTGCCAAGATAGTAATAATTCTGCATTTTCATTATGTACATAAATTTAATTCAATAATAGAAATTCTATGTAATAAAATTGTCTTGCAAAATGATAATAATTCTGAATTTCCATTGCGTACATAATTTTAATTCAATCATAAAAATTAAATACTTCAAAATTATCTTGCAAGATGGTAATACTTTTCATTTCTCATTATGTGCATAATTTTGATTTAATCATAAAAATTCAATTAATTCAAATAATCCTGCAAGATAATAATAATTATGAATTTTCATTATGTACATAATTTTAATTCAATCATAAAAATTCAATAAATTAAAATAATCCTGCAAGATAATAAAAATTATGAATTTTCATTATGTAAATGATTTTAATTAAATCATAAAAATTCTATGTAATAAAATTCTTTCGCAAGATGATAATAACTCGGAATTCCCATTACGTACATAATTTTAATTCAATCCTAAAAATTAAATACTTCAAAATTATCTTGAAAGATGGTAATAATTTTTATTCTCATTATGTGCATAATTTTAATTCAATCATAAAAATTCAACGGAACAAAATTATCTTGCAAGATCATAGTAATTCTGAATTTCCATTATGCACATAATTTTAATTTAATCAGGAAGATTCAATGAATTAAAATTTTCTTGCAAGATAATAAAAATGTATTACTCTAAATTTAAGTGGAATAAAAAACGACGTGCCATACCAGCGTATGTGATAAAATTTAGGAAATTTTAATATGTATACATAAACCAATGAACCGAAATTGAACTTTTTTTTCTAGTATATTTATTTTTATTATTTATGTCTGTTATTGATTTCTTATAGCATTTTACATTATTTTTACGATTGATTTGAGTGATACAGATATAAAAAGAATAATTATGAAAATAAATATTGCCTCAATTTTAGTAATCATCTATATATTAATTATTTCAAGATACGTTAGAAATTTTGATATTCTCTAAACTTACCCTTTTCTTTGCTTCCTAAAATTTTGTCCTTTTTGCTGCTTCCTTCTAGCGGATAAGCGCAATCTTTTTTTCTTGCCATAGCGCCAGTCTCTCTCAACGGCAGTTGAATCCATTGCGAAAAATAATATATTGTCAAGCAACAATAAACTATAACTAATATTCACAGCCGCACTTGAAATAAAATCACCCCTGTCGCCTGCTTCGTCTACCCTAGATGCAAATTCTATCCCCTCCACCACCCTGTTCCACCCGTACCCTGCCGCCTCTGTACTAGGGCAAGTGATTCAGGCGGTGATAAAAATACATGAAAATGGTTTTTTAATTACTGAATTACGGGTGCAATTTTGATGATAGATCAAAAGTTCTAGAAATTCCTTACAGACGAAAAGTGGATCTAGGTTTATGCCGAGTTAAATTTTCTGATAAATAATTATTTCATTAGCTATACCATGCTAAATATGACCTAAAAAGCGATTTTTCATTATTTTTTTATGACGAACGAGAACATTTTTTCAAAATTTTGGCACGGCATAAACCTAGATTTATTCTTTAACTAAATATTGTATTCATTTTTGTTTCAATAACATCAACATGTCATTCATAAAACGCCAACGACAGCACCTTGTTTCACGCATCATTTTACTGTGGAGTCGATCCCCTTAAAATACAAATTTTAAAGTTCCAAATGATAAAATTCTCCATTCCGATACATATAATTCCATATGAAAGTATATAATATGTAACAGGGACTATGGTAAATAATAACTCTCAGCCTTTAAATTCCAATGTTCCAAACACTAATAATCTCCTATCTCATTTATAGAATTTCACGTATCAACATTATTTTTTGAACATATATAATAGTAAATATTCCTATCTTGATTCAAAATTTCGTCATTTCAAACAATAAAAACTAGCATTTCTTTCAGTAAAATATTCACTTGTACAATATACTTATCGAAGTTTGAATTTCAATTTTTTTTAATATTAATAAATATTTTTTTTATTAATAATTGGTTCTTGGATGCAATATTGTATTTTTTTTTCCATTTCAGTTTGACATTTCGATCTTTTAACCAAGAATCTCCATCAGAAAATGATGATAAAAAGGAAACACGGCAAGTATCAAGATAATGAAAAATATACAGCAGATCAGATGAAAACGTAGATTATACATCTAGAACAAAAAGAACAATAAACTTCTGACATTCATTCAAGGTTTGAGGGAAAACAACACGAGAGAGCCTCAAGCAGATGAATCTATAATATTAGTCTTGACAAATATCATTGTGACTTGAATTATTTTTCTCTTTGTTTGAGGTACTTTCACATGGTTTTACTTGAAACTTGGGTGAATTGCAGGAGATTATTGATTATTTTTGTTGTAAATGTAGAGTCCACGTTTTCATGTCTAGGCCTCTGTAGATCTTTTACTATCCAGATTTTCGCTTCGTTTGTTTTGTATTATTGTTTTTGATGATGATTATCGGTTGGAGGATCAAAACGTCAAACTGGAATTAAAAAAATACACAGAATTAAAATTCAAGAACCAATTAATCATAATTCAATTTCGAAGAAATTGATCGATTTTTTCTTACCCTGCATATCTGTAAACGTGAAATATCCTATAATAAATCTCAATAATTTGTTCGGTAAGTAGTAATTTGTCAACTGAAATAAATAAATAATATATTCATAGCTTTTGTTTCAAGAGTAGTAATTTTTAATTAAGAAAATAATATACTCTTACATTTTCAGTACAAAAGTAAAATAAAAAAATAAAAATAAAGATAATTATTATTATAAAATAATATCAAAGCGATGATCGACTGGATGGGTGATGAATAAGAGCGATGATTCGTCACAGTTTAAAATTTTATTCACACAAAAACCGATATTTCGCTCACATTGTTGACATTGTTGCCTTCTTCAGGGATATGTGTAGTCTAGAAATAGAATAATTATGGCATAAATCAAGTATCATACGAAACAGATATCTCACATTAGAAAAATAAGTTGACACACTGTTGAAATTATAGAAAAAGCAATAAATAATTAATTTCGAGTCTAGAAAAGTATCTATAAAACTCCCTGATTTCAAATCACAGATCATTTTCATAGAAAACATCAGCAACATCTCAATTTGTTCACATTTTGGGGTATAATTTGTCAATTCGTTCATAGGAGTTCGAAACTTTTTGTGTAAACTCCAAGATTTGAATTATGAATAGAAGTTGTATTTGTTATGGAATTATGGATAAAAATATGATTTATATTAAAAAGTCGGCAAGTAGGGCTAGGAACACGTGATCAAATATTTGACAATGTGATTAACCTTAACAATGCTTTATGCAACTGGACCTTTATTGATATTAATGTAAATAATTGATATTTTAATGCTATACGTCACTTACCTATTCTGTTAATTTTTCTTAGAGATAACCACTTATCAATTCACTTGGTGGCACTTTCACTGCAAACTTTAGGGACTTGTAGCTAATAATAGACTACGATTCCTATGGGCTCTAAGCGCATTCGAGGAAAGGGTCAGAGAATCAGGTTTTAAACATGAAAAATTATAATGCAAATGATAAAATTGTTGAGCTCGGAGTATACTTTTTACAAGCTGATGATTACAATAAGTATAAAGTGAATTTAGTATTGTATATAAAATGTACTATTTCACTTAGGTAGATTTTCATGGAGCTCATTGAAAAAATTTAATATCTCTTTTAATATTAAATACACTTGAGAATTCATTATTTCATATTAAAGAGATGTAACTTAATATTTATTCTACATAAAATATGAGATCTGTACATGTATATTTTCATTATATATAATATATTGAAAAGTTCAGTTTGACTTACAAATTTTATGTTTTGTCTTCAAATATTTTAGCTTTCAGACTATGAACTTTTACTTCCTAAACGATAAAGATTGAATTTTCACTCAATATTTATTACAATTCCATTTTTTCAACAAGCACATTGTAATTTTTAAAGTTCATAATACCAGTTTTTTGCATATAAACTTTAGATTTGCGAATTCAAACAATGATTATTGTGAATTGATTGTCAAAACAACGATATTATTGCCTAAAAGTGTAATAATTGGTGATCATACCACTGCTTATTGTACATCAATCTTTATTTAGTATAATTTTTTTTTCCTTGTGTGCTCTGATTTCGCTTTCGTTGAGTGCAGCCAGCTTCATCATGGAAAATAATGACGGTTCTTGTAACATAATATACTACTTAAGAAACCTATTCCCGATATTTGACATATAACTTCGAGTTTATGGGCCCCATATTTCATTTCATACCTCAGGAATGTGTCAATTTCTTATTTTTTTAAAAGTATGAATTTTACTTAATCTCTATATTTTAATAAATGTATTTTCGTATAGAGAAAAACCACTTTGCAACTGATTTTTACTATCATAAATTAATGTCTTTGATTATAATTTCATTATAAAAATAAACAATGAATCTTGCAGGTACATCCGGGCCGCAAAGGCTGCATGTGAATACTAAAAACTCCGAAATTGGATCTATGACCTCCCATATTCGAGCTCTCAGTTTCCTAACTATGAAAGAAAAGAATAGTATTATTGGCCATCATTTCTGTTATAATTAGCTAGTGAGCAGAAGTTTCATCAATCTGTTCCGCTTTATTTGAGTCAGAATTTTTGATGATGTCGTAATTTTAATTGATTTTCTCTAACTGAAGGCCTTTATAAGATATAATAAACTCAGGAACTAGTCGAACAGACCTTCGACTGGAAAAAGAGCATATTTTTCCTTATTACATCTGAAAACTATTATCAGTTTATATTACAGCTTAAATAAATATACGCAGATATAACAGTGAAAGACTTTCTTGCCAAGCTGGTCTTCAACTTTTTCGCACTTAAGCTCTTGTTTTTTCTTTTCTATTAAGTAGGAACTTATATTGTGTTTCATTTAGTATCATGCTGTGTTACTAGTTGATCTGAACTTTATATTCGATAAGTTCTCACAGTGACTTCACCTTTAATAAAGATTAAAGAGATTGAGATAAATGAATTTGAAGAATGTGTGTCAGGGATTTTTGAAGATGAGCGTCGGCTTCTAAGTGAGTGTCATGTAACTAACTGTTGGAGAAAGTTCGTTCTTTCTCAGTTTTACTGAACTCTCTTCTTCAAGCTACTGAGATTTGTATTTATTCTGATAGTAAAATAGAATCTTGTTCAGTAATTTAGTTTTGATTTACAGATTCATTTAAATAATAGAGAGTTTTTGCAAGCCACCGCTGATGAAACGTTAACGTTAACGACGTTAACGTCAAAAACGATTTTCTTTGTTCATCCGTACTGAAATTGACAAATAAATTCATTGTAACGTTATTCATGTCTGCTAATCCTTGAAGTTTCTTGTGAGTACTCTGTAATTCAAGCTAGCATGATTGAGCATGAATCCCCCAAAAATTAATTTTTACATTAGCGTTATCGTATGAATAGCGGAAGCTTGCAAAAACGCCCTAATGTCTTTATTGAGGGCTGAGATCTCTGAGGTTTTAAAGACTCTTGACACATGCACCACCTAGCAGACAAATGGAGAAGTGATTCAATGCCGTCGTCGTTAAAGACATTCTTCCAGAAATAAGAGACAGGATTAAGTCAGTTTCTTTATCTCGATGTTACTGGTTGTCACTTAATCAATAAAATTACGAAAGTTATAATTAAAGAGAGCAAAATTTAAGACGTTATTTGTAAATTTCAGGATCCTTCATGGCGCTTCCTGGTAACCTTCAATTTAAAATACTTTGCTGGGTACAAATTTCAATCAATTAAGGTCTTGTCCCTTGGGATTTAGTACGGAGGATCCAATGTAACCCTTAGGCAAAAAGTTTGGAATTCCTTGAATCAGAACAATGAATAATCATGAATTAAATTAAAGTTCAAGTATTGTCCTTACTTGTTATCAACAAATTTTGAGATCATATTGTTTGCACCGACATATAATATTCGAATTCCTATAAATGTATCCATTCTCGAGTGCATACCTCACCATCGAATATTCATGTCGTCAACATCGTTGAATACCCACTGCAGCAAATCTACGCCCCCCCCCCCCCCCCTTCACTATTGTTTTATGTGTTAGTGGCACTAAAACAGATTTTTCTTTTAACCAGCGGTGCCTTACACCCAATTAACGGGGAGCTTTACCCGTTCTGAACAAACTCGACGTGCTATGTTCAATGTTTATCAGAACGCTAGTACAGTCATTTCTCACACAAAGCAGTAGTGAAGGTAAATTCGCCGCAGTGGATATTCGACGGTGCGGGCTGCTCCGTTATCAAGTACAATTAGAAATGTGGTGCACCATGTGAAATTGATTCTTGCTTATTTTACAATATATAATATTGTCTTTTATTCGTTTTACTTTTCTTATTCATTCTCACAAGTTTCATGTTCATTATAATAATTATAAGTGGATCTTAAGGGGGATGGTACAGCGGTTTATCCGCCTAGAATAAAACTCTTTTCGTCTATTCTAAAGTCAATGATGATATTGGAGAAAAGATCAAGAACAAAGATTCTTTGTTCAGGTTATTTGTGAAGTCTAAATGTCAACTAGTACTATTCTATGTTCTCTGTTCTGAAGGCTACGGCTTAGTACCGCAAATCTTGTATGCAATACGAGTGTGAATAAACATTATGACATTTGGCATACAATATCATATTCATAATGCTCTACTTTACACTCTTGGTTTTTTAAATTTTTTTCTATGAATTTCAAACATCAAATGTCAATAGATTAATATGGTGTCAGAAGGGGGATCTTGAAAAATTCAGTAAAAGTAATTTTAGATCCGGACGGCAAAAAGTGGAATTTGGTTGCAGCCCATGACAAAAAATAAAGACACGATTCAGATGCATGATCAGCTGGAAATGATGATGGACTTCAGGATGACATCGGCGGCATATGGAAAAAAAAATGTCTGAATTAACAGAACGGAACAGATGATAGCTATGAACAAGAAGATGAACGAATTGTGGCAGTGTATGAAATCCATGGAAAGGAAAATGATCGAATCAATAAACTAATACTTATACGAGAGTTTTCATATTGTGATATTTCTCTTCAAGTATAAAGATTCTCGAATAGATCTACGAGAACTAAAACTAAACATTGGTATCTCAATTTTTTTTATTTTATAATAGAGTAAGATCCCAGGCCCGCCAGACCTTACTTATTTTCTGAGAAACAAAATGTGTGGAATAGTGTAGTGCTAGTATGTACTTTGATCATATGCATACTAGCTAGTTTGTGGCGACGGCCAATTTACATATACGAGGTGCTAGAAGTACATTAAGACATTACTCACTTTTCTTAAGGTCTTGAGTGCTGGTTTTGAGGTTTGTTTTAGAGTATATTGTTAAAAATTGATAATCAACACTGCTAGACACTTTCCATCGGTGGTAATCTCTGCTAGACTCTTTAAAAGCTCACGAAGAATAACGTGATCTTGCTTATAGTTTGAGTGCTAATTTTTATATATGACACTCAGGGTACAATTTCAATACTTTTTGTTAACAGCTAGATCAATCGTAGGGCTAAACATCCCCCAGACACATCTAAAATATCGCTGTGAGTAAAAGCGCGAGGTCACTATTTGTAGGCTTGATAGTAAGTGAAGTATCTATGGGCATCCAACTCTTCCTTGGTCTGGCTATTCATAAAAAGTCTTGAAATTGCTCACTGAGTATTATATAAAAAAATTAGGACTCAGAATATAAGTAAGATAACGATATTTTTTTGCGAGCTTTAAAGCGTTTAGCAGGAGTTACTGCCGATGAGAAGTGTCTGGCAGTGTTGATTATCAATTTTCAACAATATTCTCTAGAACATACATAAAAATCAGCACTCAGACTTCAAGAAAAGTGAGTATTGTCTTGATGTACCTATAACACCTCGTATCTATAAATTGGCCGTCGGCACAAACTGGTAAATATGTGTATGATCAAAGTACCGACTAACACTGCTCTAATCCACAAATTTTGTTTCTCAGAAAATAAGTAAGGTCTGGCGGGTCTGGGATCTTGGACTATAAACCTGATAGCACCAATTGATATTTTTTTCAATTTCAACATTGATTTCATAATACTACTAGCTGACCCGGCGTACTTCGTAACGCCACAGAATTGATAAATTCTGATTGCAAGCTACTTGAACCTACCTTTTATATCAGGACCTTATAATTCGGAAATGATAAGGACATGTTAAACTGTGAGAAGATCTTATTTTGTAGGAAATCAATCGAAATAGGAGATTTTTGTATCTGGCCGAGACTTTGGAGTTCCACCGAATGTCTTTTGAGTTTATATCACTTTCTTTTTTGTTAATTTATTGAAGAATATACATTAAATATATGAATCTCACATAGCATGCTTATTCAAGTGATTATATAGAAGTAATTATCTTATTGGACATAACTTGTCTATTTGAATATAAAATTAACTAGAATGTAACAATGAAATGAATATGCATGTGCTGGGAGTAATCCAAGTTTACCAAATTCGCTTCGTTCATATGGCGGTTTACTGTTGAGCGACGTCGCTTCGTTCGCATGACTGCTTGCCTTTAACTGAGTTTACAACGCTCGCACGGCGTCTTAATGTTGACCGAGCACGCTTCGCTCACACGGCATCTTATCGTTGACCAATCTGGTTTCGCTCGCACGACGTTCTATAGTTGACCGAGCTCACTTCGCTCGCACGGTAGCTTATAGTCAACCAAGCTTGTTTCACTCGCACGGTAGCTTGCCATTAACTGAGCTCTTTTCGCTCGCACAGCAGCTTGGCATTGACCGAGCTCGCTTCGCTCACACGGCAGTTTACAGTAATCCGAGCTCGTTTTGCTCGCACAGAAGTCTACTGTTGACCGAGCTCGATTTGCTCGTACGGTGGTTCACCGTTTGATCGAGCTTGCTTCGCTGGCACCGTAGCTTACCGTTATCCGAGTTCGCATCTCTAGTAAGGCGTTTTAACGTTGACGAGCTCGCTTCGTTTGCATAGCGACTTATTTTTGCGAAAAAAAAGCAGCCGATAGGACCTGAAATTTCTTAATTCATAATCAGGTCCCTTCGGCTACTTTTGTTTGTTTCACCCTGGGGCAAATCTTATAAGCTGAATACGATAAATAAGTTCTAATGATATCATCAAAAAATCTGTTTCATACAAAATGTATTAGAGAATAATATTTCTCATTCCGATTTTTTTAATTCTAATTCTGCTATTCTGGACGAAGACAAATCCAAAAAATCAAAGATCATGAAAATCGGTCAAGCCGTTCTTGATTCATAAATGGTGTGAGTAACCCGACTTTGTTTTATATAATACTGGTATCAATCTAATTTTCGATATCAACTTTGATGAAGTAATAATAATAGTTAATTATTTGTGTATTAAGTCATTAATAATATACATTCTTTCCACCAAAGCAGAAAAATTTATTGAAAAAAAAACTCATTTATATATAATTTTTTTGTGCCACGAACCGTCTCGTACGTCCCCAGAACACTCTATCAAAGTTTCACCACAATCTGATCAATAGTTTCGGAACGCATAAGGTACATACAAACATTGATTTTTATTTATATAGATGATAAATGTATTATTATATCAATGTTTTCTACCTCGTAATTCCCATTTTAAAAGGAATGAAAATGAATAATTTTGATCCCTCGACACTCTGTACGATATTGACAATCCATATGCAACAACCAAGAGTAAATCCCTTTTTCTTCTTTTCACTTATTTTCATCATGAAAGACGCTGTTAAAGGCGCTACGAACTTTGTGTAGGTAGCATATGAGCATGTATGTTATGAAATGTTCAAATTATCTGTACATCAAGTAGTGAATAAGCTATAATTGCATCGATGTTAAGAAAACGTCATATTCATGAACATTAGTTGTAGAAGAAGTACCAATTTTCGTTTAGATAAAAAAGTCGTATCTTTTCATATTATTAACAACATATTTATAAGAAAATTTGTTTTACTCATTCTTTCAATAGAAATTTTTTAATTGATCACGCAAATGTCGTGTACCTTATTTCCTTATCAAAACTATTCAGGAAGTAACAATAGCTCTGATGCATTTCTCCTAACATCAGATGAGCAAAAATTAGGAAAGAGAAATCATTCAATGCTTACCTCTAATTTCTAATTTAAAAAAATATGTACATGTCTTGCTCAGCATGTATGTTATTAGACTATTTATTACGCAATACTCAATTGATTAATTATGGTAATAACTGCATTGAAATATCATAAGCATTGAAGTTATTACATTGTATCAGACATGTCCTTCTTTCCCTGGAAAAAAGAAATACTTTGATGAATATGTTTTATTTCGATCCCTCGACACTCTGTAAAATATTGACAATCCATCATATGCAACAATCGAGTAAATTCTGTTCAATGAATAATGAGAATTACAATGTTTCAACAGCAAAGTGCTGCTTTTTTTTAAATTTAATTGAGCCAAAATATCTGGCGAATCAACGAGATTATTCACCACCTTATAAATGAATATTAACTGTTGTTTGATCCGACGAACTTTCAGTGAACTATTATTGAATAAGTTGAGCAGAATATCATAATTAAAGTCCGGCCAAACCTTATTTGTACGGAAGAAACAATGTTTGTAAAAAAAAATCTAAGCATTTTCAATCAGTAAAACTTAATTATTATAGTGTGGAGACCAAATTGAGAGCCATATTCAAGCTTGTTACGAACTAGCATGTTAAATGAAGCTTTTAGGCTTGAGAAATTTCTGAATTCATAGGTTATTCTCAAAACAAATCCAGATAGTTTGTATGACGAACTTACAATATCGAAAATATGAGGAGAAAATGTAAAATACTGATCGAACTTTATTCCAAGATCTTTTTTAGATAATTTTCGTTGTAAGATGTTGTTTTCCATATCGTAAGCATATTGAATGGAACTTAATTTTTTGGTTAAAGTAACCACCTCACATTTATTCAGATTGAAATACAGTATATTCTCTACTGACCATACGTAAAAACTGTCAGGGTCTCTCTGTAAAGCAAGATAATCTTCATTATTAAATATCCTCGAGAATAACTTGAAGTCATCCACAAACAACAAACAGCTGGAAAAGGATATAATTCGACCATGTCATTGATGAATAATATGAACAGCGGAGGGCCTAAAACTGTCAAACGCTTTAGCAAAATCTAGTCTTCGTTGTCATAGGACTTCAATATGGGAAATCAGTTTTTCGCCAATAAAAAGTCTCTGGAAGAATACCATGCCACATGATTGTACAATATATTAGTGTATTCATTCTTCTATCTTATTTTGCATCACACTTATTATTTTAAACCCATAAATTTCAATAAAAAGAGAAAATTGAATATAAAATAGTTTTAAATATGTTTTATTGGGTAAACAGTTCTGTATAAATTAATTTGAAACACAACGTTTCGACAGTGCTGCCTTTTTCAAGTGTAAAGAAGTATGAAAATATATAAACTAAATTGTCAAGACAACAAAAATAAAAGTACAACTAGTAACTAGATTAGTTTAAAATATTAACTCCTAGGGTAGAGCCGGGTAGAGCTCTGTATGTGGTTGATGATTCAATGTCCACATATCTTCAGGAGATGATAACGAAAGTCTAAATAGGGAAAATTGTCAACTCCTTGTGGTTCTAGGTCAATCTGGTTCTACTCTTTTTGGTTTGGCGCATAACTGAACCATCCACAAGATCTTCAGGAAGTGGTGTTGAAGTAACTCTTGCAAGTAGATTCGTAGATAAAAATTACTCAAAATTATGAACAATTGATTGGTAGCCATGATCGATTAAGTTCATAAACGGTATTCTAATTCAAATTATTTGGTGATTTTTTTATTTCAATTGCTTCTCTTATAAGCCTCTTGAACCAATTGTTCTCTTCAGCCAGAAGCTTCGTATTCTTGAAGTCAATGCCATGTAATTCTTGAATAGCATGCTCAGCCACAGCAAATTTTTCTGGATAATTCAATCTTATATGACGAGAATACTCTTTCAATCTTGTTTTTACAGTCCTCTTGGTTTGTCCAATATATACTTTGCCACATTGAGAAGGAATCTGGATGCTGTAGAGGAAATCTGTCTTTAACATTACCAATAAGATTTCGAATTTTTAAACTGGAAGTGTATGAAATTTTTATGTCATATTTATGTAAAAGTCCTCCAATTTTATCCGTTATATCAGCTACGTAAGGCAACGTTACAAATATTTTCTTATTCAGATCTTGAAGAGAAGGCGTAGAATTCTTCTGTCCAAGTGCTTTCTTGATCTGTGTTCTATTATAACCATTCTTCAAGAAAACATCATCTAAGAATTTGATTTCATCAGATAGTTTACTTGGATGACATAATGAAGAGGCTTTCTGATATAAAGTTTTAATAGTACAAAATTTTTGAGCAGTGATTTGATGAATACTGAATTTAATGTTCCTATTATGACGTGCGAGAGTGGGGGAAGCTCGTAAAGACGACGTAGTATGGGGAGGTGCCTTTCGTCCTCGCTTACGCCGCGCCTCGTCGCAGCACATCACCCCTCCCAATGGGAGCCTCTAGTGATATTCTAGAAATGGAAAGAGTCGAGAAATAGAAAATTCGAGAAAACGATATTTCTCTATATAAGGCCAAGCAAAAGACGTGTGGAAGACACTAGTAATAAGAGTAGTACTGGTGAAATGGAACTAGAACAGTGACAGTAAAGTGAACAGTGTATATAAATAGTAAAATATAAATATCTGCGAGTTTGTTCAAGTAAGAATTAAGTGACAAATAAATAAATATAGTGTTATTAGTGACATAAGAAGAATAAAACTTCTATTTCCATTTAAATTATTGAATAGTGACTTCTATTTAATCACAAACTAAATTTCGTCAAGCAATAAACATTACACTATGTTGCATTTCAAGATGATTCAAAAAAACATTCAATCCATGTCTACCATGAGGCCAAACAGCAAAGATATCATCAACGTAACGTAGCCAGACAGTAGGTTTCTTCATAGCAGTGTTTAAAGCTTTTTGTTCAAAATTCTCCATGTAAAAATTAGCGATAGAAGGAGAAATAGGGAATCCCATGGCGACACCATCGATTTGCTTATGAAAATTACCATTGAAGATAAAGAAACAAAAAGTCAAACAATGTTTAAAAAGCTTGACAATATCAGTTGAAAAATGGTCTTCTAATGATTTCAAAGTATCGATAATAAAAAAGACAGCATTTTGCTATCGAAACGTGTGTTTCAAATTAATTTGTACATAACTTATCTCCGAATAAAACATATTTATTATTAAAAATGTATTCTGAAAAGTTTTTTCCTTCATTAAATTATTTTATATTAAATTTTCTCTTTCTATGAAAATTTATGTGATTAAAATGATAAGTGTGATGCAAAATAAGATAGCGGGATAAACACACTTATATACTGTTCAATAATGTGACATGGTATTCTTCCGGGGACTTTATTTGCGAAAAACTGATTTCTCATATAAAAGTCCTACGGCAACAAAAACTTGGGATACACGGTATATTGCGAGAGGAAATTTCAACAAGAATGTGACAAGACAAAAAAATATTCACATTTTGCATTCCTCTTGCAAGCAAAATTTCTCTAGTTTAAAATTTTAATGGCGTCCTCCACTATAACTTCGTATTTTTTCTGGAAAGTTTGATTTGAATAATAATTTTAAAAATTGTTAAATATTACCTAAACTTATTTCAAAAAAAAAAATATATGTATATACATTTACTTCTTATCATTTATTTTTGGTCCTACTTTCGTTCCGTAAATAGAACAAGAATATAAGAGAACAGACTTTTATACTGTTTCGAAGATACTAAGTACATTTACATCGAATGCAATTGTTGATTGACAGCCGGCCATCTGCTCATTTTTAAACACGTAGCGCACTCGCTATCGCTCAAGTCTACATTCTTGCTGCATAAATTACTATTTTTGCATTATTAGACTCAATGATGGATTTAATTTTTTTCAGAAGCAAATATTTGGCTACGCACTAGTTCATATGCATATCAAGTTTATGAGGAAATGCACTGATTAGGATAATAAGTCAAGTACATCGCTAACTGTCCATGTTAGCTGATTAACGCAGTTAAAAATACTGCATTTCCAATGCTATTCAAGCATACAACACGTTCCTTGGTTTTGAAACTAGTCCACCTAGAAATTTAAAGATTTTTCTTTAATGGCATCAATTTTCCTTACATCAATCTCAATGGAAGTTGTGCTTATAACTCAGATTTGAATATAGACCCTTGTCTACATTAAAAGATTTATTTTCAAGATTCTATGGAACTCCAAGAAACTTCCGGTGCACGTGTTACAAAAAAAGTTAAAAAAAATGTGTCTTGAAGTCTGGATAGAGATGTGCAAAATCATAAAAATGAATTTCATTGAACGAAAAATAGATTCCCAAACTAATGTAATTTTGTGGATTATTGATTTCTGTGAAATTTGATTCTATTTCAAATTAGAGTTAGTCAATGCCAAATTTAATCCTATGTGGTGCATCCGATTGTTATTTTTTTTGTTGAAAACTAATATTCGTTGGATTCGTTTCATTTGATACAGATTAATTGAGTCTAAAGCACATAAAGTCAAATTTTGAAATTGGTCCACTCAAACAGAATTGAATATTGCGATTTTTTTTAAAGTCTGATATCTACTGAAGTGAACAGAAAAAACAAAATATAAATTATGTATATTCAGGAGAATACAGTACAGAATGCTATTATTATTAGTTCTTATTAGAATCTTGGGAAATATAAGATTTTTAAGATTAAATTTAATTAAATTTACATAAAAAAGCAGACCTAATCGGCTTTTAAAAAAATTAAAGCTTCGTCTATAAGATAAGAATTGATTACTGGAAATTTATTCTTTCAGTTTTTATTTATACTTCGAATATTCTTGAGGGGATTAATCTGCGTATACATCGAATAATGAAACAGTAAAGAATTTCCTTCAGGATCTTCATAAGATTAATTACAATCTCGAAATGCTCCTGGATTTTTTTTGTCCTATTTTCTGGTAATTTAATATAAAAGCAGATGTCTTACCTATATTGGATTTTACAAATAATATATCTAAATGTAGAATAAATTAATTAAAAATAATAGATAACAGTCTAGTGTCCAGACTTATTTAAACGTAATCCCACTAAGTTTCTTCGACGCTTCATCATTATAGATGAATCTTGGATTTATCACTACACGCCAGAGACAAAGCAGCAGCCCGAACAATGAATTGTAGCAGGGGAACAAACAGTTCGATCTGTCGGGAAAAATATAGCAAAATTTAAAAAAAAAAAACGTATTTCAAGTAAGGAGCCACTTTTGCACTTCACCAAAAGTATGGCAAATATTTGAATATTCTCAGTGTGTTATAAACTTTCCACGAGTCAGGTGCCATACTGTAACAAATCGTTTTGCATTATTAAATAAATCTGCTTATTTGCGGCAGTCTGGCGGTTATTTGGAACCGTCGGAACGGTATGGTATAGTGATTTTCGTGAATGCTAACTCAAAAATGATGAGTTAAAAAAAAATTGTATGTAACAAATATTCACAAGTGAATAAAAAAATGTATGTATACTAATTGGTATGGCAGAATGTAAGCCCCACCAGAAAAGTATGGCATTTCACTAGGTCGAGTTTATTATTCAAGGACTTCTAGAAAATACAAAAATCTATGTGTAACAAATCGTTCAAACTCGTAATTTAATCCGACAAGTCTAATTGACTACAATCCGACGACCAACGCTACGACCATTATTTTTTTTCCATCAATTACCTAATTCGACCCCTGATGGATCGCCATACCAGTAACAAATGACTTGGAGTTTTCTGTCACTATCTCCGGCAATCCCATTATTCTGATGATTTTATAAAAGTTAGAGCATTGTTTAACTAAATGTATGAAATTGCGAGAAGATTAAGTAGAGAAATGTTTTTCTCAGTAATCTTGCGTTTTCTTTATAAACACGAGAACTTCTCTAACTATCTTCGTACATCATCTCAACATTTAAATATAATTATGGAATCAAATGATTCAATCAACTAGTCTACACCTCTAGAAAATGCACCAAAAAGTCAGAGGAGAAGAACTAGCAGAAGAATTAAACAAAATGATGAGCCATATGTGTGAGTGCATCGAGAAATGTCAAAATAATTTGTTGCAAATGTAAAATATTTTAAATAATTTAGTTCACATTACTATTTATTTGAATTCGCTATTTAGCCAATAATTTATTGTAACTGTAATCCTAGTTAGTATTGACCAAGTCGATGTTCAATTGTCGGACTGGATGATCGGTGGTTGTCAGGCATCAACTGTTGGACATTTGAATGTTGGCCCATTGTTGGATTAAAGTATATAAAGAGCGTGAGCTAGGCGAGAGTCAGTCGTTCAGTAAGAGTAATTGTGAGCGATATTGTGATCATACGAATTTGTAAAATAATTATTTACATTGTAACCTATTTTAATAAACTACTCACAATAAAATTTGTGACAAATGAAATGAAGAGACTATCTGCTCAATAGCAGTTATTATGCAGTAACTACATTTATTCGGCTTTGTCATCCTTACTTACTTAATATTATAAATGCTAATGTGAGTTCGTTTGTTTGTTTGTTTGTTACGTTTTCACGCGTAAGCCGCTCAACCGATCATTTTGAAATTTTGTACACATATTTAGGACGTTCAATTGGTTAATGTACGCATTGAATTTTGAAGTGAAACTTTATTAAAGACGTTTATGAAATGAAAAAGAGACTAATGCACCACGGTGCTCCCTGCATCCTCAGACTGCTCGCATATGAAACACGGAATTCAAAGATTCACTTTTATCGCGTATGAACTCACACTTGAATTTTTCATAATTTAATTGTTTAAAATATAAATAAAATAGTTTCGATCATTTGTTGGGTACTTATACACAAATAGTGTTCATATGATGAGCGCAGCGAGCTCGGTTAACGTTAAGACATTATTTTTTTTTTTTCGTAGAAATCGAGCTTTGCTAACTGTAAGCTGCCGTGCGAGCGAAACGAGCTTGATTTTTTGTGATTTTTTTCTTGTTGCTCGATATAACTCTATTCGTGATAAGTTATTATTTCCTGCATCTAATCCTCCATTCCTTTCAATCATACGACCTAATTATTATACTTATGTGGTTTACTCACTTTGATCTTTTTTAAAAAAATATTTTTATGTCTACCATTTCTTGTACATCTTTGTACCGTGAAATTTATTCCGAAAATCACAAAAAAACAATTTGAGATGCCTGAATGGTGAAGAGGGATGAGAAATAATCAAATGGAAAAACAAAACAGTTTAGAGTATTTATTTTGATCTCACGAAAGTCACTATTTATTGTCACAATAAGTCAATAAAGAATACAGCCATACTACGAGTAGCATTTTAAATGCGTTGGTGCAAAAAATATCTGACACTTTCAATTCCCGGTTGGCATTGATCAGCTCGAATTGCTCGTCCACTTGCTTCATTCGAATAGCTCTACACAGAGAAGGTGCTCAAATAACGGTAAATTTGATTATTCTCACTTGAAAGAAGCTTTAACTAAACTAATTCCATTTAAAAACTGGGATAAGACGAGACATTCTGTCACTTTTTTACTTCCCCGACCTATAAATATAATAAGGGAACGATAGGGGAAGTATTGTAATCGTGATTTTGTGACAATTCGAAATTTTGGTGAATCTTCAAATTTTAGACCCTACAGAATCCGAAGAACATAATTTTTAAAAAATGTCAATCTTTCGGTCTGTCTGTCATATTCAAATTTGTCTTCAAAAAGCTAGGTTCAAGTTCATAGATGATCTTTTTTCAACCAGTGGTATTAAAACTTTATTGATAGAATTTTTTACATTTTTTGCGTTTATTCCATAAACGGTGGTATTTATCATAAAATATGAATAATTGAAATTATCCTCGAATTATTTAGCACAACATTTACCTGGAACATTTTTCAAAATTATCAGCAGTTCATCTGTTATTATCAAAATTTGATTTATCATAAATTTTTGTGAACCAGAGAAAAAAATACGACTCATAATGTGGAGTTAGAATTACCTACTATCACTCAAATTTTGACATCACATGCAAACCTTCGTCAATTGTTTTTTTGAAAGGAGTAATTTGGTTTATCGTATTTGGTATCAAATTAAAGCTCTTATGAAGATAACTCTAGTAGAAGTGTCAAAGAGGATATTTGAATGATTATCAATTGAAGAGCATTATTCCAAAACTTACTAAGTCCAAAATATCAAAATTCAACAAAATGTTGGTTTCGAACACTACTTGATGAGCTTGATTTGATAATTGACTTGTATTTTCCAAAACTGCATTATAACATAGTCATAATGTATTAGAAACTTCAAGCGTTTTTCCAAAGCTAAACTAAGTCCAGAAAGAATATATTCCAAAGGTAACTAAGTCCTTGATCATGCGCAACCACTTGTTTTTGATAGTAGCACACTGTATTTTGGAGTAGATCAGAAAGATGAACATAGCCTCCTCATAACTGTCAACTTTGTGTGTGCTTGTGTTACAGTTTATGTAATTTCTAAGTGTATATCAATAACAATGTGTGATGATTATCAAGAAATAGTTTATCCATCGACAAGAGGAAGACGCAAAAAGGAAAATAAAACTGTTTGGAAGAAAAATATAAGATCTGCTCGGATTAATAGTTCAGCGGGCAAAACTCCAAGAGTTGCATGTAAACATGTTAGCAGTAAGCTATGCAAAGCAAATGAGCTGAGTGATGAAGATATACAAGGTTAGTCCATTGTGTGTTGTATTATTCAGATATTTTGTCAATGCTTGTTTGATTATTATAGAATTCTTCGACAAGATATACATCCATGTAACGGCTGAGGCTCAGAATAATTTCATAATCAAATTTATTCAACCGCAGACTCCAAAACGTCGTCGTCCTAGAACAACTGATAGTTCTAATACACGACATCGTCAGCGCAATGATTATTTCGTTCGAAAAACCGATGGTACATCAATACGTATTTGTGCAGCAGCTTTCCAGTCAATTACTCAATTATCAAGCTTCAGAATTAAATCAATCGCTGCCTATTTCTTCATGGAAGGAACTTTAAGACCAGAGAGAAGGGGTGGATCCAGAATGTCAGTCAAAGATAATGAAACAACTGGCTCAATAATAGATCACATTAAAAGTTTGAAATGTAGAAGTAGCCATTACGGCAGGAACAAAAGTATTCGTGGCTATTTACCGCCCGAATTATCAGTAAGAAAAATGTATAGAATGTGGTGTATAATCAGAAACACTATAGGGGCGCCAATTACTTCCTTCAGTAAATACTATAAAATATTCACCAAGAAGTTCAACCTTGATTTTGGTAGTCCGCGAACTGACGTTTGTTCCTTCTGTGAATTGAAAAAAATTGAGCTCAAAAGTACTACAGACATGGTAGTGAGATATATGTTTCAACAGAATTAAAATTACATAAACTACGTGCAAATTAATTCTACGAGCTTCTACGAGATCAGAATTCAAGTGGTAAGGTCAAAGTGTGCTTTGATATGCAACAGAATCAACCGTTACCAAAGCTGAGCATTTCTGATGTATATTATATAAGACAATTGTGGTTGTATAATCTCACTTTTGTGATAATTGAAGACAATCAAAGCAAAGAAAACTCTTTCGCATATACTTGGACCGAAAATGAGAGTGGCAAGGGGTCAAATGAAGTATGCTCTGCATTATTACATTTCCTTGACAATTTAGATGCTAAGTATCTACAGTTGAGTCCTACAGAAAGACCACATACATTGAAATTATTTTCTGACTCTTGTCCGGGCCAAAACAAGAACTCTAGTGAAATATTTCTGCTCCTTTGCTATGTGCAAAATAGCATTTTCCAAGAGATTCAACACATCTTTCCAATCAGGGGGCATAGTTTTATGCCAGCTGATCGTGTGTTTGGGCGTTCTGAGAAGATAATAAGGAAAAAAGAACAAATTGTGTGCCCACGAGATTATTACGATATTTTTGCTGAATATTCTACTGTTTTGCATAATGGCAGGGATTGGCATATCAAAGACTACAAGAAATTGGCCAACATGATGCTGAAGAAGAAATTCTCCTTCAAGATAACAGAACAACGATCTTTTACTTATCGTAAAGGAAAGAAAGTAGTCTCAGTGAGAAATACATACTGTGGAGTGCAGTGTTCGCACGTTATTCTAAAAAGCAACAATACTGATATCTCCAATGCCTTGCAGAAAGCGGAACCCGCAAAACCGATCAACAAAATCAGCGTCGCTAAAATGGAAAATGTCAAACATCTACTCAAGTACGCCAAATTAACCGAAGAGGCCAATCTTTTTTATGAACGAGCATTGAAAAACATTGGAAAAAAGGTTGAAGATGATTTAGTGGAAGAAGCCGTTGATCATGATGAACCATTTTTATAATATGATGACTCTATTTTGAAAATAACTGCAATATATTGTATTAGTATTAAAATAAAATAATAAAACAATAGATAGTAAATGTTGTGTATATTTTTCAAATGTAGTTTAAGTCCATGGACATAGTTAACTTTGGCATATTACATTGTATAAATATTTGTTCAAACTAATAAATTACGAATTCAAGCTTAATCTGTGAGTACATTTCTATTGAATTCTCAAATCTACTGTATTTTGCAAAATATTACATTTATATCAGCAACTGATTTTTACCAATTAATTAGAGCTTCTAATAAGAGAAATAGCAATATGGACTTGGTTAGTTTTGGAATAATGCTCTTCAATTGTTTTTCCACAAGTTATTACAGGATGTCTAGTTTGGTATCAATCTTAAGTTCTCAGGGAGGTAAGCGTGACTTCATTGTGACTAGTCCGACAGCTTTCACATTTGACGAAATTTTTGATTTGGGGGCGTTTTTCAGCGAGGGCTAATTGAACATGTCAATTTCATGAAGCCTTAAAAATGTATTACCGTCATATTGATGGTTACACTAATCGAAAGATTTTTTGATTATAAAATGAAAAATAATATTGTCCGACATGAATATTGGGGGCCAGCGGTGAATCCGACACCCGCACTTGTCACAAGTACGTTTGTATGAAAACGGATTACCGCTAGTCTGAGACTTTAAGGACGTGTTCAATAATTTTTTTCTAAAATTTGGTCATATTGTCCGATAAATTTTCGGGGGCGTTTTCTCAGTCCGACACTGCAAACGTGTCAGAATTATAAAAGTTCCTTCATCAATGACCGCTCATTCCTATGTTTTTCATTTTCCATTCAAATAGTGTCTAGATCATTACTGTATACATGTCCGATAATTTAAGGGGGGCGATACTTGTATGCAATATGTGGTATGAATACGGCTGCGTACATATGCATGTACATATATGGAATGCAAATCAAGTCAGTATGATTACTGATTATAAATAATAAAAAAAGGCTTGTGCACCAATATATTAATATTATATACAAGTGTCCCATTTTAATTTTACGACGTGAAGAGAAAACTTTGCACCGCGCAGACGAGGTGATGTGAAACTTGGTTTAGTTGAAGTCTGTGTAGAGAATGTGAGATATGGCATATTTGAAGTTAGTATATGGCTGATGGAAAATTTCAAAGATTTCTCTTCCCTTCCTTTAGTCGAGGGAGAAAGTCACTTTAAAATCTTGACTGGAAATCAGTAATCCTAATTTTAGATTTGGATGGAGCATCGAATACCAATTTAATTCTACTTGGAACCCCCGGGGATGGAAGATTAAAGTGAGTAACGTTCTAACTTAGCGACATAATAATATATTTCTTTTTCTATTTTCTACTTAACTTTTTTTCAATTATTTTGTTAATGAATTATTCATTACTAGCTTATAAACAACGTCCATTACTTATCTCTTGATAATTCATACGTCAAAAACTGAGTTATATATGTGCGAGCGTTTTCTTGTCAGACTGACGATAAGAACCAATATTTCTGTCGGACAATATGTTTTTGGGTCGGACAAAATGACCAAATTTTAGAAAAAAAATTATTGAACACGTCCTCAAAGTCTCAGACTAGCGGTAATCCGTTTTCATACCAACGTACTTGTGACAAGTGCGGCTTGTCGGATTCACCGCTGACCCCCAATATTCATGTCTGACAATATTATTTTTCATTTTATAGTCAAAAAAATCTCTCGATCAGTGTAAATATCCATATGACGGTAATACATTTTTAAGGCCTCATGAAATTGACGTGTTCAATTAGCCCTCGCTGAAAAACGCCCCCAAATCAAGAATTTCGTCAAATGTGAAAGCTGTCGGACCCATCACAATGAAGTCACTCACGAAGTTTCAAGTGAGCGGTAATTAACGTAAAATGTTTGCCCTGTCTCACGGACCATTAGTAAATATCAAAAATAAATAATTAGTGGAATCCACGTTACCATCTTCAAATTACACTTTCGGCGATCAAATGTCAAAGCTGTATGTTCTAGTGAATTAAAGACTCCGAAAACCTAGACAGCTTTCACTTTGAAATATGCAATTAATTGATGCGACACTCTAAATTTCTGAAACGGCGATGAAACTGGCCATGAAATTTATGGTCGAGGAAGTACTGTGAGACCACAGCGGGTTTTTTATTATTATTTTGACACATACATAATACATGCCAATTCAGAAAAAAATTCTGTCAGTCTGTTGACTTTTTAACTTTCAATGGAGATTGAAATTCTGAAACATTTATTTGTTTGTTCCACAAATCTAAGAGTCAGTTTTTGCATTATTATCTTAAGATCTTCTTCTCGGTCTGCCTCTTTTCTTCTTTCCCCCTTGCCCTCTATGTAATACAGATTTGGGTGTTCTTCCTTCTGACATTCTTTCGACGTGTCCGAGCCATCTAATTCTTCTCATTCTTATTTGTGTAACAACGTTTGGTTCAATGTATATTTCTTCTATTTCTTGGTTGGTTCTTCTCCTCCATAAATCTTCTTCCTTAATTCCCCCGTAAATTCTTCTCAAAATTTTGCGCTCCCATATAAGTAATGATTGTTCGTCTGCTTTGGTCAGGGTCCAAGTTTCACTTCCGTACAGTACAGTGGGTCTTATGATTGTCTTGTATGTTCGCTTCTTTGTGTTTTTCGATATATCTTTGCTTGAAATTAACTTATTCATCATCCATATTGTTCTATTAGCTTTCATTAATCGTTCCTTCATTTCCTCGCTCGTATCACTCTTAGAAGTTATTTTCGATCCTAGGTACGTAAAGTTATCTACTACCTCGAAGTTGTAAACTTCACCATTTCTATCGATTACTTTAAATTCTCCTTCAATATTGCTTCTCTTCTGTGTCATCAGCATGTATTTCGTTTTTTCTTTATTCACTTTCAAACCTTCATGTATTAGCTTTTCCGTTGATTTTTGCAGTTCTTTCTTGGTTTTGGTAATAATCGCGATATCGTCTGCAAACGCGAGGCATTGGTGTCTTTTATCGTAGATTAAACCATACCGATTTAGGCCACTTCTTCTCATAACTACTTCCAGAGCTAGGTTGAATAAGGTTGCTGAAATAGGATCTCCTTGTCTCAATCCTGATTCGACTTCAAAAAGGTCTGTCTTTTGATTGTTTAATCGTACTTTACTTCGGGTTTTTTGGAGCGTGACTTTAATTACTCTTATCAATTTTCTTGGTATTTTAAGTTCGTCTAAAACTATAAGCAATTCATTTCTATCCAGCGAATCATATGCTTGTTTAAAATCTACAAAAAGCATATGTAGATCAAGTCCCGTTTCATAATGAGTAGCTTGTAGTTCCTTAAGCGTGAAGATTTGGTCTGTTGTTAATCGATTTCGTCTGAAACCGGCCTGGTACTCCCCCACCAAGATTTCCATTTTTTCTTTAAGTTTAAGGTTAATCCACGTTGAAAATATTTTGTATACTACGTCCAATAATGCTATTCCTCGGTAGTTCTCGCATCTTGAATTATTTCCCTTTTTTAAAATAGGGCAGAGTATTGCCTCCTTCCACGTTTCGGGTATTTGTTCCTTCTCCTAGCATGCTTTTATGAGCGTGAATACGTCTTCCCTTAATTTTTCTCCTCCGTGTTTGATCAATTCCGCCGAAATATCGTTATCGCCAGGGCTTTTGTTAGTTTTCAAATTTTTGATTATCTCTTCTATTTCTTGTTGCGTCGGTTCGCTTACATTATCTCGCTCATCGTCTTCGTCTAAAAGGAATATAGTATTCTCTGTTCCATTTGTTTTGTTGAGGAGTTCTTCAAAATAGTCAGCCCATCTTTTTAATTTGGCTTCTTCATCTCCTATTAAAGCACCTTCCTTGTCCCGGCAGTACATGGTTTTTTTTTCTAAAGCCATTTCTTTCATTCTTAACTTTTTGGTAGAAGTTTCTTACCTCCTTCTGATTGTAATCGTCCTCTATAGCATGTGTTCTTTTAATTGTTGTCTTCTCTTAGCTCTGCATAATCTTTCATAGGTTCTTCTCTGCTTTTGATAGTTTATTTTGTCTATCTCGGAAAGTGTCTTCATATAGTTTATTTTTGCTTTTCTTCCATTTTCTAGGGCCACTAAACACTCAGCATCGAACCAATTATTTTTAGAAGTTTTACCTCCTTTTGTCCCTATTATCTCGTCTGCTGCTTTCTTAATTTTTTCCTGTAGATCTCTCCATTTTTCCTCAATTGTGTTTTCTACCTGAGGACTAAAATATAATCGCCATCTGTCACTTCAACAAAGACAGCTATCACTTTGACAATAATAGCTGTCACTTTGAAATATTATAATTTTCTGAAACAGTGATGGAACTGGCTATGAAATTTATGGCCGGGGAAGTACTGTACTGGCCACAGCAGATTTTTTGCGCAATATCACTAGACTAGTTGCTTTTTTAATTAATGTGTGGTATTACGACTATTGGTCTGTTCTTTGGAATAATTACTCTTCATATGTAAATACTCGTTCTTTTTATTTGAGCTTGATTGAGAAAATTTAACAACAGTAAAATTCTTTCTAATCAAACTCACTTCATTTGAATCCTATATAAACGGAAACAAAAACTAAAAAGCTTCTTTTTCAAGTTACTATTTTTTGTTGAGTGATGAATCAATTTCATTTGAGCTTTCGCGGTTCAAAAGATAGCGCGATACTGAACTTTTTCAATTTGATGTACGATTGGTATCAAATATATTGAATTCGAATAAGTGAAATAAATTGTATATTCTACCGTCGTTCATTTGTGGCATCCTTGATTAAATTAGCTTTTATGTATATTATTCAAAACAGTTCTATTTTTGGCTATCTCTATATTAATGAACCGACAAATACCTAGACAAATAGATCAGAATGTTTCAATATTCCATTAACGCTTAGTGAATCTAAACAATGAATTCATGTGCTAGTTATATTCAAATGCAAAAAAGTAATAACAAAAGACCAAGCAAGGGCATCTCGTTCAAATGTCAAATGACAATGTGTTTTTAGTACATGAAAAAGTTATCATGTTAGTAATGGTCTCTGCAAATTTATGACTAAAAACTAATGTATCCACTTGTAAAATGTGAGACTATAAAATGGTTTATGGAGATCGTTTATGTAATTTCTAAAGGAAATTTTTACTACTGTTTTGTAGACATACTTCCGTAAGTGAAGTTTCGTGTATAATATAAATATAACTTTTTGAACTTTCGTTTTCATCACATGAAAGTGCTATTTGGTATTTAGTGTTGAAATTGAGTAATTATTTTTCGATTGATGCTAGTGAATTCACACGAATGTACAGAATTCCTCGAAAAGAAACAGTATAAGAGTTTACCATTACCATGCGCTACCGCCTTAACGTTCGTAGCGCCTCTAGCAGCGCTTTTCATAAAAAATTCATATATTCGAAGAGTAAAAATATGTTTCTTCTTTCCAATAAGAAAAAAAATGGAAGAATCATCTAGATGATGAAAGCGCATTTTTGACAGCTCATGAATGCTTGTTACTTCAGAGATTTCGCAAATTACCATCTCTCACAATTACTGAGCTTGAAATCAAGCATTTTGAGCAAACTTACGAAACAGCAGCTTCCATTTAGTACTAGTTTCAAGTTGACTATTTGATAGGTACATAATTTATGCATGTACAAACTCAAAAATATCTTTTAATCTTCATTGTTTAGTTATTGACTGACGATAGGTCAAGTGCTGTATCTTAAACGGATAATTTGATCTTTATCAAAGCTATATGAAAAAAAATACACTAAAAGTAAACAAATTTTCATCCAATAATAATAATTCATTCTGATAAGCTTCAAATTCGCGTCAAACAAGTCATTGACTGAATCCCGGACAGATTTGACAACTGAACATAATAATAGTGACATCAGCGGCGAAAGTTGTAACTAAATTTTCATCTACTTTAATAAATTTCAGTTGCCATATCCCTAATGTCATATATATCTATGGGCATTATTTCACTTGAAACAAGTAATTGAATTATTCAACCTTCCACAATCACTGAGCTTGAATTAAAGCAATTTGTGCAAACCTACGAAATAGCAGCTTTTATTTAGTACCAGTTTCAAGTCTGTAAATAGTATAGTTGCTGAGACTTAGCGTCACGCCAGCCAGCCAGCCAGCCAGACAGCCAAAGTGAATATAAAGCGCTTTTTTTAAAAAAAAAATGCGCTAAAAAGTGTCTCTGATGTCAAAAATTGTCAAGCTTCGGCAACTTGTACCGGGTGCAAGAAATCAAGTTCATTTATTTTTCTTCAAATTGGGCAAAAAATCGAGTATCTGCGACGATTTGGCGCAGAGTTATTAATCATACGATCACCGAACTCACCCGATGGGACTTCTTAGGCTTGTCAGATTGTACACGTCTTTTGGGAACGTTCTATAGGTCTTTGCCAGAAATGTCAAGTGATTACCCAATATTTGAGATGAAGACAAGTTCACAAGATTTGAAGGAAAAGTTTTTTTCCATGAATTTCAATAATTGCTTTTATGTTATTTATATATCAATCAAAATGATATCTGAATTTTCATTTCCAATATACATATATATTCATGTGCGCTTTCAGAACAAACCTATTTTTACCATAACCCCTAGATCAATTTTTCGTGGCTTCAATATTTTATTATGGGACCAGCAATCTAATAAGCTATGATATCTATAGACAGGCTACAAATTGCAAATATTGTCTAATTAATAGAAGTTTTCAGCTATTTCAGAACATTGAATGGAGTGTTACAATCATTGATTAAGCTTAGCACTTTACCAATTAACAATAATTGTATCAGCCAGAGCCCAGAGATTAACTCCAAAGTGATGAATGTGTTTGAAATACCAATTGTAGTTGTATGTGAACTACGCTGTTTGGATTCTATTGGCATAGACTCAGATTCCAGATCGAAAACGTTCAACGTAAATGTATCCAACTAAATCAATATCTGTTAGAATCAGAAAAATATTTGTATATTGTTGTATTTGAAATTGTTTTCGTTAAAACAAATATCTTTTATCTACGATCGTATAAAAAGTGACGGTCAATGTAGAAAGTGCTTCTATGGAAAACAGTGCAATAAAATAATTTGGTTCAAATATTTTTACTCCGAATTTTTATTGTCCGAACATTTGTACTCAACTATCATTTTGGTAATTAATATCTTCTCAATTGCTTAAAATTTATAAATAAAAGTGCAAATTTAGCGAGGGAAACTCAAAGTTTTAATACGCAACACCATTGGTTAAAGCAGAATGTGACGTCAAATACTATGCCAACAAGTGCGCACTGTTTACATTTGTATGGCATTGCAGGCTTTTGATTAGAAAACATAGTAATAATGTGTGTGTTGTAAACTCATTTATTGTTTAAGTGTAATTTTAGCATCCTAGTGAGATCATAAATCATATAAGACAGTGATTTTGTAAAAGCACAATCGGATAATCTGTCAAGAATAGATCCATTCATGATGTCGTCTTATTTTCTTTCAAATCCAAATTTTACGTTCGCTGAAGTGAAAAGAGTGAACACTGCAAAGTAATTATTCAATAATAACACATTATGTACGCTATTTTAATAAATACAATCCGAAATATGATGAGCAGTGAACATAACCTATAATTTTTGTTTATTTTAAAACGAGCAAATGTTAAACGAAGTCGCAAACATACACTAAATTTTATTGCTAAAACTAATCACATATAATGTTATTCATGATCTGTCAAGTTTATTATGACACTTCATCTCTTCGGATAACCTTACATCATTTCTTACGTATTTTAAAACCTGTCTGGATTGGAAAAAATACTTTATCAGGTACATTTCTGATAGTATTTTGCACAATGCAATAAACTAAAGACCCCCAAAACTCTAGAAAAGGACTCTTCATTCTCAAAAATACTTATTTTATGTAAGGACTTAAAGATGACCGCTGTCCATCTTTTGACCAATGACAGTCGTCACTTTGAAAATGACAGCTGTCACTTTGACAATGACAGCTGTCATTTTTAAATATGCAATTGATTGATGTGATATTCTGAATCTATGAAACAATGATGAAATCGGCCATGAAATCTATGGTTGGGGAAGTACTGTGTGGCCGCATCAGATTTTATATGACATGATTGTGCAACAGGACGAATCTCAATATTAGCACAACATATTTCATTCCACAAAAAACTATCGACATAATATAAGAGAATATTATCATACTAAAATTGATTAACACTGAAAACACGTTACATAAATCTACTCCTGTAAGATTCCTGTATCTCATTTAATTTCATTCAAAATTAAATTTGATTGGCTGGACTGGACCATAGAAAGAGAAATTCAATACTGTTCTACCAAATTTTTCAGTAATCTGAACCATTTAGCTCATTATTCACAGTCAATAACAAAACCTCATTTGAAAATTTGGTTTTCATTCATCCACCTCTAAATTTGATGGTTTACACATCGCAAACAATGCGTAAACTGACCATGTAGATATCTCAGATCTACCATCAATTCATATGAAAGCTTTCGTAACCTGAATATTGAGAGTCATAGGAGAAATATTGTGTGGCGTGAAACACATGTCCTGGCTCCATGGATCCTATTCTAATTCATAAAGACAGTTTGGAAACAGATCGCAGTCTCTATGTCGATGTTGTTATGTCATAGTTACATTTACAGGGTTTTGAATAATGTATGTATGTTGCTGCATACAATATAATCGACAACTTTATGCTGCCAGTTAGTTGAGAACAATGTTTGAAATCAGATTCAATTCATGTTTAATCATTCTTCTGATCTATTATTAATTATAACAAAATAATTTCATTCTATTGTTTCTATTTTATGACATACGAATGTCAAAACTGACATGGAGCTGAGGAAACTGACTTGACCCTCTCTCTTACTTCTAAAAGACTGTCTTCAACGATGATGACATTGAATCACTTCTCTAATTGTCCGATAGGTGGTACATGTGTCGAGAGTCTATAAAATAACGTCAAAAAACAATTTTCACAAACTAAAACTAAACCCCAGAATAATAATCAGGTAGAACGAATTGATTCACGCCTGTAAGAATATGTAATTTTGAAAAATCATGGCGAGACTCTCGTCGAGACTCGAGACCGAAACGAGACTGATCTACTCGACACCCGGGCGAGACCGAGACGAGACTGAACTACTCGAGACCAGAGCGAGACCGAGACGAGACTGTGTTAAGTTCCAATTTCGCACCTTGTCCCTATTTTTCCATTTTCCATATTCTACACTTCTACCCATTCATTTAGCTACAATTTGAAAATATTGATAATTGTTATTTCAAATAGAATAAAATAACAGTCACAATAAAATTCCTTAACTCTAATAATCTTTTTTACCGCTATTCTCTCTTCTCTCTCTTCATTTCTCTCAATTAGCTGAAACCAATAGTATTACTGAAAGTTAAGTAAAAACGGTATTTTTTCTTAATTGTGCGGAAAAGATGAATTAAGTTGAGTCGAGGCAGAGAACAGAAGGTCGCGCCGTAAAGTTTTTGTTGCGCCGATTTTATTTAATATTTTGAATGTTCAAAGTCGCATTTGCGGGATTAAAAATTTAATCAGCGTTTGCTCCGGTCGCGTGAAGTATCGTGGAACCAGTCCGCGATCGAGCAGCCCATTGTGGGGATTTTTTCTTAAACTTATGGCCGCGACCTCGTGTTGCGAAAACCGCCAAGCCCATCAAGGCGAGGTCTTTGTCGCCCGCCAGGCACGCAGCGACGCGAGTACCAACTCCTGGATCCTAAAGATCATCCCAGGACCCTTAAACTTGACGCCATCCCTTGACCGACTTTGGTCCGACGTCTTTACCAAGGCCAGTCGATGTCAAGCCATTGTTCCAGAGGCCCAGTGGTGACAGCTAAGTGAACAGTCCTTTTTTTTGTTATTTTGATCATTTGTGGTGCTCCTAGGGCAGCTAAGAGCACAATATATATTTTCTTGTTATATTCTTTTACGTCACTGTCAAACGCCCCTTGGGCACAGTAGTTGTGGCGCAGTAGCTGTTACGTGCGCTATACGTCGAATTTGTGAAGCGCAATCGATTGAGCTGAGCCCCTTACTACGTTTCTTGTAAGCTTCGGCGAGTGTAGGGCTAGACGTATAGGCATCGTTTTCTTTGTTGTTGTTTTTTTGGGATTGCGCGCTGTCCGCCAAGGTGCGTTGTTTGCGTTTTAGCCTTCAGCTAGTACATGTTTTTTTTTTTTATTCAATATTAAATTCATTTGCTTATTAATTAGTTATCCATTTTTTTTTGTTGGTAAATTCAGACTCAGTTTATTGTTCATATTTTGTTTAACTTTCATTATTCCTTTTTTGCTATTAAAGTCATTTAATTTGTTTAAATTAAATTTTGGATTGTTTTATTTGCTCGTGGAAAGAGGAACCCTATCTGTTCTCTTTCAGAGCATTTAGCTACCCCTGATACTTGGTAAGTGAATTACTAGCTCGAACACTTGGTTAATGCTGAAGGCCATCGTATGGTCACACCGTTCCGTTACCCATTGTCCGACCCAATACCTTTTACTGCAGGTACTTTCGTTGTTGTGTGCCTTGAGGGCGAAAAGACAATATCGTGTCGCCCCGGGTATGCCCGAAGCCTAGTTCATGACGCCTCACTCCACCTTCGATCTCCCTGAGATTAGGAGCAATCACGTATCATAATCGGCGATTTTGTTTTAAGACATCAAATCGGATTTGAACGTAATAACTGAACTTGGCGAGACCACCACGAGACCGAGACGAGACTCACTGGAGTTTCGTCTCGTCTCGTCTCGTGGCAACACTATTCTTCCCTGCAGCTTCGACTCCACCTGGGTCATCTTTAAAAGTGCTACATATTAACATAATTTTGAAATATATTGGATATTAATAACAACAAGAAATTTTCAAAACTGTGCTTACAAAATAATTTAGTTTTTAAATGAACTGTACACATGTAGTTTTGAGGACCGAAATCCTCATGGTATAAATAATGATAACAATTAGGACAAAAAACATGAAAATATAAAAAACTTTTGAATTACAGCAGCCGACAGTTATGGATACCCAAGACCAAGTGACATGATCAAAAATGCGCGTACACGCATGTTGCTTTATTAATTTTCCGCCGCAGTGGCCATCTTCATCCTTCTCTCTTGCATCTTGATGTGATAGTTCTTTATTGGTTGACTTCTTCAACTGACAGTTTTTTTACTTGTTGCTGTTTGGCAAATTGGTGCTATGCGTGTATACGCATTCTTGTTCATGTCGCTTGGTCTTGGATGCCCATAACTGTCGGCTGTTGTAATTTAAGAGTTTTTTATATTTTTTCATGACCAAAAAAATGCATTACGTTTTTTGTCCTCCTGATTGTTATCATTATTTATACCATGAGGATTTCGGTCCTTAACTACAGGTGTACCATTTGATTTCATGCATATGTGACCACACAACCATTCTTTCGATAAAAATAACAATAACGCTTATGTATTCATATTTTCTTAAATCATGCTTATATGCTGCAATTTCTCTGCTGGGAAAAATGACTCATTGTGATATTCTTTTCTTTGAAAGATATTTAAAGCAAACGGAGGTATAGGTGACTCAAATTACTTCTTAGTACAGGGCATCTATGGTATCAGCAGCGATAGAAGAAATTTAGCAAGGTAGTCATTTCTTTTTATAAAGGCTGGTTTATGATGGATTCAATTTAGGAATTTACATCTAGAAACTTAGATTTATAGTTTATGATCCTTATTTCCTTTTTGAGTAGCCATAAACCAGCCTTAAGACTTGTTCAGTGATGAAAACCTTAATTGATATGTTCAGACTGATCATGATTTTTTCACAATTTGCTTAGATATTGGAGATAGAAAAAAAATATGTTGTCATTATTGAGGCCATTATTAGAGTATAATCGATTTATCGAATCCGATTTTTGCTCTATCTGTCTGGTTCTCATTTATATTATTAACCTGTAATTTCTAAAATGCAATTTATAACATATAATATAACATGGTTGAATGATGTTTTGCTTTTGGTTCGTTCCATCTAATTATTCATCCAATTGGAAAAGTATAATTAAATCGTATATCGTGAGTTCATTTTAACAATAAACATAAGATACGTTATGTCTATTTGCCAGCAAATTAGAGCATAAAATGAAATATTGCAAATAAATGCAACTAAATAATGTATATTTTCAACCATCAAGAGGGGGATTTTCTTTGAATGTGTCATAATTATTGTTTATTAGTTCGTTATTCTATTGAATTTTTTGTTCCTGTGGGTCAAACTGCCGATAAACTACTCCACCTCCAATTTCAATAATACTTGGTGGAAAGATTTGTTTCAGCCTTACAAATGTAAGAAAAATATTAACTATTGGCTCTGTTGACCTTGAAAATCTTATTCATTTATTTGCATTAATATGACATGTACTTAGACATTGTGCATGTGCGATACTAGCGACTCCCTAGTAAAATGAAATTTTGTAAGTGGCACTAAAATAGTTATTTTAGTTTTAACCGGCGGTGCTTTGCACCCAACTAACGAGCAGGCTTTGCCTGCTCTGGCTAAGCTTGACGTGAAATTTTACTTAAGGTGCTTAGTGCACTATTCGTCATTGCCTCGAACTCAAGACTTCACGTCGAGCTTGCTCAGAGCAGGCGAATCCCGTTCTTCAGTTGGGTGCGAAGCACCGCTGGTTGAAGACAAAAACCACTATTTTAATGCCATTGACAAAATTTCATTTCACTAGCATAAATTGATTATTGGTTGAAATTTGATGGGGTATGTTACGTTCTACTGTCAGGCTGTCCGTTCCGTTGTCTCCAATGAGGGCATAAACAGACCAAACAATAATTCAATTTACAATTGATTTGTTCAGCCGAGAAATATAAAAATGTTGCCTAGAAGTCACTTCAACTCATTTATTATTAGTGCTTTGATCATTTTGTGTTAGTATTATTATGCCTTTTTTAATAAACAACTTTTTTTTTCACTTAACTCCGCTTTGACAAAAAAATTAATGGTCACATTAGGTATGTACGAACCTCATTTGAGACGATGGCGTAATTTCCATGTTAAACATATATTCATAATTACATAATTTGTTATATTTATCCGAGATACAGTAATCTAAATAACATTTTCCAAATAATTGTTCCGGAAGCCATTAATGAATAGATAAAGCTATCACACAGAAAAACAGTACTTTAAATGGACAACGGAATAATCAATATTATGACTAGAAAATAACAGAGAAAAATATTTTGTTACTGACGTCTTCATTGGCTTTAATCTATTGCAATGAACTATTTAGATCAATTTAATTCAATCGTAAAAACAAAATACTTCCTTGTTTTCTAATGCGTTTTGATATTAGTAACGCCATGATAGTTCCAAATTGCATCTTTCTGGTATTATCAGATAATTATTGTCACAATGCCTATTCAACAATACATGATAATGATGCACCTTTTAGGGCTGAACGAGCGTTAAAAATGCTTTTGTAATATTTCCGCTATTGTAAATGTGCGAATTATCTGGAAAACTTGATAAAATCTTGTTCCGGTCTATGGGTTAGAAGCATTGTCATTTTGTTAATTAAACGTGAAACGAAAGTTTTTTTTTAATTCGTCACGAATTTGTCGAGTAATTATTAATCGATATTAATGTTTATCATTAACAGAGGATTCAATTGCTTTAGGAATTTCAAATTGCACCTCTAAAGTGGTTAAAAGTATAAGTGGTGAACCTTAGTATTAGAAACTAATATTGAAGTCACATTTTTAATTAATTAATTAAAAAAAATATACAAAAATTGGCCATCCCTGTTACAAATTTTTAATTGAAAAACTATTTTTTAAATTTTGTACAAACGAAAATAGTTCGATAAAGATGGTAATAAATATCCTAGCCTCAAGACTTTGACGTTTGACGTTCATTTGTTTTACAACTGCAAGTAGTACCCCATCAAGACTTCACCACCCATCATCTCATCGACTTTACCACTTTAATTTGTTAGTAATACCACTAGAATTTATACCCGTACGATTTAAATTGCTATCCTTACCACTTAGTTTACTCAATGTATTATTATGATGGATTAAGTATTTTCAAACATCTTTGTACAAGGAAAAAATTCAATACGTGACACTTTTTATCCAATTTCAATAAAAATAATTCGCCTCATTCAAAAGGATGTTTTAATTGTGGGAATGTCTATTTCAACAACTTTCTTATTTTAAATGGAACATCCTACATTTTATTATATTTTCGAATTATCCTCTGTCTTTTATTGGGACTTTATTGAAGCAACTATGACTTTAATTTCAACAGTTTCTGAAATAATTGCATTTTAAATTTTTTTGACACATGCTTGCAGCTAATGAAAAACAAATATTTCGAATTCACATCTTTAGAAAATGTTGATTTTATGCATACATGTTCAAAATGGAATAAAAAACTCAATTTTTTTAAAAAGAAATTGCCGTTTTCAATTACAGCTTGGAATTATACTGTAAAAACAAGACAAATTTGTCATTAGAGCCATGTATCTGTTTCTGAAGATTTCTGGATACTGCAATAGGATTTCTGCTTCCGAATGCCTTTTTGCGGTCGTACACGAACTCGGCACCAAGAACATGAACTCGGCACCAATGCTAATCCAATAAGCGCGGGACGCACACGAACTTGGCACTGTCAATTTTTAAATAAAGCCACGATCTACCTGCAAGATTTGATTTTATAAATCTCTACATTTCATTTTGAAATTATTTGTATTAAAAATAATACTGCAAATAATATTTGATGAAATTTCAGAAAAAAAAAATATTAAAAAAAGACTTATTTATACATTGTCCGTACATACCTACATTATTATGAAAACATATAAATATTTATAGAAAAAACTGAAACATTCAATTTTCTTATGTATTTTTGACATTGGAATTTCTTGCATGAAATGAAAACAAATTATTTTATCTACGATATGCAGGACTTTCGAGTTGTTAATGTCACATGTGATTAGATTAGTTTAAAAGTACGGCTAAATTTGAGTCTGGTTTATTATTAATATAAAATCGCATGTGTCCAGAAAATCTCACTCAGATAGAACGATTGAGTCACAAATCCTAATCCATAGCATAGTGCCGAGTTCGAGTAGGGGATTGAAGATCCAGGTAGTTTGGTGCCGAGATCGAGGCCGCCCCTTTTTGCAATCTCAATATATGCTGGTATAATTGTTTTTCAAAAAATTATATTGTCACAAATATGAAATATCCCAAGTTGATGTTCAGAATGATGCTTATTTGAATCTGATGCTTACTCAATGATTTATTGTAGTTATGTATTAGATAATGTTTAATTGTCCGAGATTTGAATGTCAAGCTCAGTGATGAGAGATATTCGATTATCGGACATTTGAATGCTAGCTCATTGTTGCTCAATTGTCAGACATTTGAATGCTGACTCATTGTTGGAAAAGAGTATATAATGCCCGTAGGCTGATGGGAGAATAATTATTCAACAAAAGTGACAATCAGCGATTTTATTAATGTATGACGAATTACAAAGTGAAAACCTGTACTCAAACCTGTAGTATCATTTAATTACAATAAAATTTGTGACAATATTAAAGTTCAAACCAATGATTATAAAAATGCTTTCATAAATATGCACCGATGGAATACAAAATAGAGTTATAATTGGGCTAATATAGATATTACATTAAAGTTCAAACAAACGGTTATTAAAATGCTTTCATAAATTTGCACTAATGGAAAACTAAATAAAGTTATAATTAGGTTGATTAAAGTTAATAATGCAAAATAAAACGATGCAGAGAATATTCGGGGGTCATAACACGAGTGCTTGAAAATATTTTATTATTTTATTTTATATAAACAGATGAAATTTGTACAAGCTTGAATGAAATTATCGAGTTAATTTTTAAGCAAGAGTCCAAATATTATTTTAGGAGTTTACTGCTTTTATTGCTTCAGTTCTCATTATATTTTTGTCGATTTTGTCTTCTTCAACTGCACCAAAACGATAACTTCTGGTAAATACCTAGAAAAAATGCGCTTTCAGCCAAGTCAGTTGTTATGGAAACAGTAGGCCATTATTCTTATACTACAACATTCTTTAATAGTGATTTCCAAAATTTTACGACTACCAACAGATCTGAATTTATGCGCCAAATTAAAAAATAAATTCCTACTGAAGTGCACTTCCGGTTCAGTCTATTGTTATGAAAATAGTAGGCAATCATTCAGATGCCAGAGCAGACTGAAATACCAAATTTCAATATTCTACACCTGATCGTTTCGAATTTATGCGAAAAATTCCAAAGGACTGTCAAGTAAAGTGCACTTCTGGCTCGGTAGATCTCAATTAAAACAGGATATGAGCATCTAGACGGTATAATCGTCCTAAATACTGAATTCTTACAATCTACGTTCAATCGTTTTGGATTTATTCGGAAAATTCAAAAAATGTTTCGAATAAAGTGCTCCTTCGGTTTAGTCGATCGCAATAATAATGCAGGGTGTACAAGTAGATATTATAAAAGTGCCCAATACAAAATTTAAATATTCTACGACCGATTGCTTAGAATTCATGCGGAAAATTCAAAAAGTCTGTCATATAAGTGCACTTCCGGCCCAGCCGATTGTTATAAAAATAGAAGATGGCCATTTAAATGCTACAGCAATTTTAAATGCTGAATTCCAGTATCCTACGGCTGATCATTCTGGATTTATGCGGCAAATTAAAAAAAAAGTCTTAACTTAAGTGCACTTCCGGCTTAGCCGATCGCAATCATAATGCAAGATGTACAATAAGATGTTATAGAAGTTCTTTATTCGAAATTTCAATATGCTATGGAGGATCATTCTATATTTATGCAAAAAATTCAAAAAAAGTTTCAAGTAAAGTGCACTTCTGGCCTGGTCTATTTTTACAAAAATAGCAGATAACCATTCTGATACAACATCAAGTTCAAATAATGAATTTCAACATCCTACGGTTGATCATTCTGGAATTATTAGAGAAATTCGAAAAAAGTTTCAAGTAAAGTGCATTTCCGGTACAGACGAAATACAAAATTTTAACATTATACGTTCAATCAGGTTTGAGATTTGCGAGTTACGTTCGCACGCACGAACGCCTCACTCACGTAGGATCGCACGAACATACCTGCCGACGTCAAGCAAAAAATAGCCAAAATGGATTCAGGGATGCTCAAAACGTATATTTCCATAAAAATCTTGATTGGTGAATTTTGTCGGTTTCACAATACTTGTTACTCTGTACAAGTAAGTAAAAATTGGTATTTTTACTGACTTTGACATTTCTAAAACATTTTTTTGTTTGTGTTGTCAAAATAGTTTGTTAGTGAAAATTTCACGTTGTCTAGATAACGTGGAATTGCCGCTGTAATTTCTTGATGATTTCACTTGTCTCATGGGAGAATCTATACATGAATTTATACATGAGCTTTTAAAATGTTCTCGAAACCAGCTCTCCTTTGAAAAAAAATAAGTTCAAAAATAGGCAATCCCACTTGAAATTTATCTGTAACACAAAAACAAGAATATTTCCCACATACATCCTGGTCTCAGCCACTGATTTTGAAAATGGCAAACAAAATCAAATAATTGTGAATTTCTGCCGATTATGGATCAGTATTTCAGTGCCTGCTTAATCTTGAGCGTACTTAGACTTCAACTGTACACTTTTTTTTACTTGTACTGTTAGTACAGAAAGATCAGTTGTAGAATTTAAATTGTAGCATTCGTAGAATAACTTCATATTTCCATAACAATCTATTGAGCTGGTAGTAAATTTTATTTGGCAACCTTTTTGAATTTTTCGTATAAATTCGAATATCTTATTAGTCGTAAAATGATAAAATTTAGTATTTGAAACTGCTACAGCGGGTACGTTCCACTAGACGACCGCAACGCTCATGTCGCCTCTATAATCGTTCCACAAGACGGTCGCTGTCTTGACGTTCATGATAAATACGTCTTAGATAACGTCATTGATCGCGACCACTTCAACCCCACAACGCCTGCTATTGAATGGTGGATCGAAGCGGTCGTTGCATTCATTTTTGCAGAAATCGCCAAGAATTGTGAAGATGCCTTTCCAATTTGTACTTTCGATTTCAAATTATGTCATTTGATTGAAGATTCTCCATTCGTCAATATGACAGATACTTTCACGGTCTCTCATTATAATTATTTATTATTTAAGAGCGATTAATTTACACAGGCATGTTGGATTCATTCCATTCGTATATTCTTTTTGCTACAGATTTGTTTATTCTTATATAATTTACTTTCCGATCTTAACCACAAATTGACAGTTTATTTGAAATTTAACAGATACTCGCATCGTTCCTCTTCAAGCACTAGCCACATCGACCATGAGTTAGTGGGACAGCAAAAACCGCGATTGTGAGCCTGAGCGTTGCGGTTATCTAGTGGAACGTACTCAGCGTTTTAATGAATTGTAACATCTGAATGATCACCTCAAATTTCGGTTGCAATCAATTTTGCATTACGTCAATGAAAAGATGTACAAGTAAGTCATGTGATGTCCATATCAGATTTTGATTTTCATAGATTGGCAAGGGAATGCAAAATTTTTTTTTAAACGGAAGGTACGTATATGATACATTTTTGAACTCTCTTCGACAAGACCTTCAATTTAAGCTCATCTTGTGACATTACGAGTCTAACAGCTAACCAGTATACCCTCTGCTACCGAAGGATTCATACAATTATGTCGGAACCTTATTTGCTCTAATCAATCAGTCCTTGAATGGTCTAAGGCGTAAACATTCGGACATATTATATACATTGATAGATGAATACACAATCCATCTTGGCATGCCGCAGCCGGTTGAAAAAAGATTGATCATAATTTGATGTGATTTATATCTGGAGTTTCAACGAAGATTCTATTATTCATATTGTTATCTAAATGATTTATTCATATGAAATTACATCACTCCTAAATAAACTTTGTTTTAGATCCTTCATAAAGCGGAAATGAATTATGCATGTACATGCTGCATTCATCAACGACATATGTAAGTAAGCAATATATCATGCAAGTCAAATACTATAGACAATCAACTCTCTGTTTTTGCATCTCCTCAGGATTTAATTTATTTAATAATTGATTGCTTTATTTGCTAAGGGGATCGAGAGATGATAATAGGATATTGATAATCGATAATAGATATAATAAAATATATGCAGAAAATAATAAAAAACTTATGTTTGGCTGATGAGTTGTTGGTGGCCTTGCCGTCAGTAGTTAGGGGCTGGTCAGGTCAGGTTAGGGCGTAATTAAGTCATATTCTCCTGAACGTTATATGAGTTTGAGCCACAATGCTCTGTGAAATGTCATCAGAGAGTCACACACATCAAGTCCCCGCCATCGAGGTATTTCAGGTTAAATAGATAACTATATTTTATCACACTGTTAAAAACTTTCAATCCAGCTATTTTATAACGGTCATTTAATGACATTTACAATTCGAGATTCTCTAATTATTTATTACAAGTTTTAAAAATAATACGAGCAATATGCTCATTATGACAAGTCATAATAATGTGAGCGCTCAACAACACTTCCACCAACATAGGTACTCATTTAAATATAATTATTTAATTAATTACAGCCACTTGAAAGTACAGTCACATGGAAAGATATTGGAAGTTGTATAACAAATACATTCAGAGTGGACAACTAAATATCGTCTTTGTAAAATTGTCCTCGATTTAAACAAGTCAGAGTTCAAGGTCAAATAGGCCCAATCTTCTTCACACTGATTTCTTTAAAAAAATGAACTATAGAACAAATATAAAAATGATACACCTTGTACCTTTTCCTATTTCCAAGGTGACAGTAGGACATTAAAAAAGGTAATGTTTCTTCACTATTTGGTAGCAAAAACTTAATGTACTGTTGATTGATACTAAATTTAAATATTGGAATATCCTACCTTGAAAGTGAAAACCCAGACTAGCTATTAATAAGGGCACCGAAAATATTTTACCTGAAAAATAGAAAATGGGCGCCACTTCCGGGGAATGATCATAGGAGAAAAAGGTACTATTCTGGGAAACAATAGCGACAGCAAAAAAATAAATAAAGCATAGACGTCGAAATCAATTGTAAACAACATTATTATTAATTTAAAGCAATGGTAACTTACGAAAATGGTTAAAGCTATAATACAAAATAATCTCACTGCAACAGCCAAAAGGGAACTGGAGGGCACGTCACAGACGTTCAAAATTACATTACAAAAACTCTTCAGGCGAAACTCAAGACTAGTATCGGCAGAGAAGAAAGATGACGAATTGGTAGCCACAAAAACAATGTCAGACAAGAACGTTCCCTGAATTAAGTAAAGTTGATCTTGCGTATTATAGGGCTTTGATAAATACCTAACGGTCCTTGAAGGTGTTAAGGTTGGCCGTGCGCCTGGTAGTCAACTTTGGGAGATATTAATGTTCTTCTTAATTTCGTAGATGTGTTAATGTTTTTCTTAACGTAAAGTTGGCCAGAAACTAGTCTCAAGTGGCCACGGGCTCCTAAGCTCCCTAATAGTTTACACTTAAAACAAACAACCCAACCAGTATCCAATTCAACTGAAACAGGAGGCTTCTATAAAAAAAATTGGAGAGCTCTCTTCAAACGTGAAGCGTTAGACTTGAATAAATAAATTTAGATTCAAATTGAAAAACGAATAAACTGTAAATTTTGCAAAAATTAAATAAAAAAATCAGTTGAGTTATTTATTTGCCTAATTTTAAATTGTGCACTAAAAATTCACAATGTAAAAAAACTACGCTGAGCATTAAAGAGAAGAAAAACAAAGAAAATACAAAGTCTAACAAAACAAGAAAAAGTATTATTAGCGACGAATCGATAAATTTACGAACGTGGTTCGTTACTAAAAAATTGGATCAATCTTCACAAATTCATAGGATTTTTCAGCTTAAAAACGGGAAGCCCAAAACATAATATTTCAAGCTTTGGAAACCAAAAACTACACAAACAACGTAAGAAACTAAACTACGAGTTGTTGAATGACAACGCGTTGGGTCCAAAATATAGTTAAATTATGTATTATCAACCACTTTCACTAATCATTCATACATCAAACATACTTAGGTGAGGAAAGTTAAAGGGAGGAACGAAGATAGCCACAAATCTCGTACTCGTATTACTTCGAGCGTATATATAAAAAAATCGCGTATCATCGAATCGATATCCGCCTGATCGCATTTGGTAGTAAAAAAATTTTAATTTAGAACTAAAATATTAATTCAGTATAAAAGTTTCAAGGTTGTAAAAAGTTTCTGAGCACAAAAATCTAACAAAGAATTAAGGATGAAAGAGATAAGTTTGGAAATCAAAAGTTTAACCACATGGGTCGCCTTCAAACAAAATCACTAGTAAAAATTATTCTAAATTTGGAATAACGTAAACAAAAATAATAAACAAAATACTTACAAAAATCAAAACACTGATTTTAGAAAAATAAAATAACCACAAAATTTAGAGAAACTAGAAAAATTTCAAGAATGCTCAAAACAAATACGTCTGCAACCACAGCTGAGGAACGAAAGAGGGCGAAAAAGACGTGCATGCTCCCCAAATTAGTGCTCTTCAGTCAAGAGTCTAGCACGTACTAATTTACAAAATTAGTGCAAATTTGTTATACAGGTGGCGACACAGGTATGGAATGAGAAAAAAATTGTACAAAAAAGACGTAAGACGAAATTTTTGTAACAACCTGCTTCAGAGGTTGGATAAGATAACTGGTTAACAGATAGGCAGTTAAGTTCACCAAATAGATAGCTACCAATAATATAGTGAATATCGATTCCCGCGACACACGCGAGTTTACCGATTTACCCACTCTTGAAACAACTCCGTTGCCCGCAATAACATATAGTACATGCGTATACATGTCCTTGCGCAACTTCGATAGAATAATGTAACAGCAGTGGTACAAGCTCCAAGATAAAGTCACTAGAACTGTTTATCTCACATTGGACGACACCTACGGATGGCTAACAGTACCAACTTATAAAACTCAATTACAGACAAACTCATCAATTGATAGAAGCTCTCAGCTACTTCACAACACTGAATTGAATCAAATGATAGCTAATTAAGCTCAGATGAATAATGCAAACAATGCACAGCACAGATAAACTGTACGTTCAAAGTTCGACTTTACAGTGATGCAAATGTGTTTGCAGCACACGCTTCTTGTTAGGCTTGACCTTGGAAGCGATTAGGGTTATTTACTCGAAACTAGGTTTCATGTAATGTGACGAATTATTTCCCAAAACTCCGTCACGGATGCACATCCCAGAGCCTTCTGCTACCGTCAAATATTTTAAAGCCCATCACAACTAATTCATATCTTGCACACCCTATGAATTTTAAAATCCGTAATTCTGTTTAAACATACACCACCGTTTATCTTAGTATCAGCAGTCACCAGCTGGAATAAATATATTTTCAATATTTCACAACATGTGGTGGAATGAGGTTAGATGTTGCAAACATCTGAAATTAAATTCAACCTATAGTGTTTGATCCGTATTCATGTCTTGTGCTTACCGTTATTGAACTTTGAATGTAATCAACCGTTGTTCTGTGAATATGTTGTATATTGTATATTTTGTTTGATTTTGTTTTCGACCTTTGACACAACAAATAATAGTATATTACAATACAAGTGAAGAAACTATGAGTTTTGCTCACGCGGGTGTAAGTGAGCGAATTCGTTTCTTCACGAGTGCTGTATAGCGTTTTGTTCAATCCTATTATTGAAACATTCATTAAAACATCAAAATCTATTACACTTTTTAAACAAAGATCATGTATAAAGTCTAAAGTAGCATAGGCGGCGGATGCGTTGTTATGGATCATGTAAATATAAACATCCGCAACTGTCAAAAATATTAAAATTGTTTTGTGCTGATATTTTCACAAATATAAATTGTGACACTAAAATGGAACAAGATAATAATGAAATTATGCGAGGAAAATAATTAACAAAGAAGAGAAAACAAGTAATAGAAATAGCACTCAAGTTGATATTACAAAAGTTACTATGATATCTACAAAGTCTCATCAGTTTTCAGTAGCCCACCCGTTGTCATAGGAATCACTGTAGTTGACAAAACAAACAGTTTCCAAATTGGTATCCAAGTAAGAAATAACATGTTTCAATAATAGGATTGAACAAAAGATCTGACACTTGACGGTTTTAAACTTACCGCCTTTAGCGACAGTTAAAAAGAATTAAGGATCATATAAGTTTCAAGGAAATGTTTATAAGGATGTATTCAGTAGGAAAAGAATAGGAAATTTGTAGTAAATAAAATTGTATTTGTAAAATGACTTCTTCTTTTCATCTGTATCTCCTCTTTACATTACTGACCGCGCTAATAAGAAATTGATTTTAAAATAAGTCAAGTGAGAATTCAAAATTTAAGTATAAATAAGGCCTTGTGGCCGACTTAAGTCACTTCTTTCGAGAGTTAGTTCTGCGAGCCATCTTCCAAAGTTCTACTGTATGTACCGTTTGACGTCCGTTCGATTGTTTTTTTATAAGTTGCAGCAATTGTTTTGCTGTTTTTGCACTTATAATATTTTTGCTAGTTTTGAACTTGGAATATTTTTGCAAAGTACAACTTAGAGTCATTTCGTTCAACTTCCGCCGTCCGCTCCGCGGACGTTGGATAAACTTAACGTAGAATCACCGCTGGCGAAGTCTTTGTTGACTTCGCAGTGTTTGAATAATTTAACGTAGAGTCACCGCTGGCGAAGTCTTGGTTGACTTCACAGTGTTTGAATAATTTAACGTAAAATCGTTTCAATTTCAACAGCGACGCCAGAATTAATAACCCCGCCATCAGCGAGGTATCGTTACAGTATACTACGGTTTCTGGGTCATATTGGTATAACAGGATGTGTCGAGAATTTGTTCTTATTCTGAAGAAAAATAAATTGGTCAGGCCGTATGGTGAATATTTCTTTTGAAATCAGAGAAATATTTATAAACTATTGTATTTAAAAATTATCGCAACATATTTATCTATTAATTCTATCAAACTTGGAATGATACAGAAAATATTATTAGACCGGTAGATGATGACAGTCAGGGCTCTCCGATTTTATAACGCATGTTTTCCTGAGAGGTCGAACTTCACATCTTGATTAAAAAGATAGAAAGATTATTGACCGATGCACGCTTTCCGGTCAAAGTGCGAATTCCAATAGTTTTTTTTTTTTTTAAATTGGGTCTTTCTGTGATATCATTTTTCATGCCTTTGTAACTTGAAATAGTACTGAAAGATATGCAATTCGTAAAAGAACAAAAGGCTCGAACGGTCGCATGAAGTTGTCAAATTAAAAAAAAAAAATTATTTAGTTTTAAATCTGACTAATATCCAAACTACTGGAGAACTTAACAACCTTTCTAAAATCGAAGTTGCGTATAAGGAAATAACCCTTTTCGTGTCTAGTTAGTAACATTTTAGAAAAATGGATGAATTGAATTACTTGAAAAAAGACTCCCAAGGTGCTATATTAAAATCCAACCACAAAATGTCATGAGACTATTTCTCTTTTAAAGTTCTAGCAATTACAAAAATAATTTTTCTTGTTTAAATCCCATTAGGCCAATAGCGCCACTACACAATTTGTTTGGAGATAAAATTTATGCTTTGTAATTCCTCTTTGTGTCGTCTCACGGGTTGGACTTCCCTAAGTTACTGCGGGTGGTTTTTGTCATAGTTTCACAAAAGGTTGCTCATGTGACAGTATTAAGTGAGTTTCTTGTACAATGCCTGAACAGAAACCAACCGTAGAGAAATGGATTGAAGATTACCTACAAGGAATTAAAATACGAATGCAACCAATTATTTTGCTAAATGTGCACATTTACTATATGTTTCTGTCACATCCATATACTTCAGTCTCCTGATTTTACGCTTTTCAATTCAAGCTCCGAGGATTTCAAGAGATGTAAAATTGCTCAAGTCAAAAGTAAATTCACAATGATGGAAGCGATTCAACGAACTCTTTGTTCTTCTAAAATAAATGTAAAGAGCATACGATATGAATTGTTGTTGAACACTTTTTATTTGCAAAATTATTTTTTTGTAACACGTACATCGATAGTACCCTATTACTGAGCTGACTTTTGCTCGAAAGTTCTCAATTCCAAACCATGGTAACAATTTTCATTATTTCTCTGTTGACTGGGAATTATTGAATATTTTTGTCCGCTGCGCTGGGTAAAAATAAAATTGTAGATCATGGATGCCGTGGAATTTTTTTATTTCATTGATATATGTCAAATTGATATTTGAAAGAAATTTGTATTATAGAATGTGTTCGTTATAGTATGTGCTTTTATTGTGAACGGGACAGCACAGAAAATGTGGAAAATATCAATCAATAAAATATATAATGTAATTTATGTTTTATTGTATTAGTTTACTGTTTTGTGATTGCATTTGCAAAAATCTGTTTGTCAAATCGATAAGATAGTTTCGATATATCCAAATTTATTTAAAAAGCTTAGTAATGGGAGTATTTCGGTGCACTTGTTACAAAAAATATCGTATGCAACACGGACACTGAACGACTGCCATTATTATCACGGACAAATTTGGCTGCACGAAGCTACGCTTTGGGCTTTGACCTCGTCTTCACCGAATGCAGCCAAATTTATCCTGGACAAAAATGACAGTCGCTCGATCCTTGTAGCATAATATACTATTATTCCCTTATTAAAAACTTCGAAATACCGAATTTTTGTTTAATCCATCCCCGAAAAGTACCTTTTTATCGTAATTAATTAACATTCAGTGTCACGATTTGTGACAATCGTTCTACAAACTATGTAACTAATTGGAATATCTACGATTAACAATAAATTGCAAAATATTTATAACGTATACAATGGATGAAACTTACATTTATTTGTTCTCTGATACTGGATGATGACATTAATTAAAAGTAAATTTGCAATTTAATGACACGCATTAGACATTAAAACAGTTCCAAAGGTTTAAAAATTAGCTTTACCTACTTTCAATAATTTATTCTACACTACATGGTAATTAAATTATAAATATCCTATTTATAGAATTTATTACTGGTTCCCGTACCTCAGCATCAACAAACATTTTATTGTTGAAACTATCGAAACAAAGAACTTTCCAATAACTCTTATCTTTATTTGCTACGTACAATTATTCAATTTTAATGGAACAATCCAACTAATAACGAATATATTAAAGTAATTGCTACAAGATACGAAAATCGAGAGGTTTGAATGAAATTTTGATGTTGTAACGCGACAAACGTTATGATCGTCTATTATTTGTTCTATTAGATCCTACTTTGTATTAGATTTTTGTTTTACCAGTGCCCAGAATTCTTTTAATATAAGACTTGGTTGCACAAGGTAGAGAGAAGAAATCAAACATAAATTCAGAACAATAATATAACCAAGTTTATTATTTTCACAATCATTATAAGAATAAATTAATCAAAGTATAATTCAATATAATACTTGTATTAAATTCGAATTAAACATTACAATAAAACAATATTAATCTATAATTGATGTTCACCGGCCGCCGCGTCGGTCTCAGAGTGTAGATCTCATGAATTCTGGAAATAAAATATGACATAAGCAAACTACTGGCTCAAAAAAGAAATCAAATCAACACACATATTATTATTCAATCATAATCATTAGCATCAAATCACACTGTAGTATACACATAAAAAGGGTATGCACAAAGTGCGAAAACGCATAAACAACATCAGGGAGCGCCGACCAGTCGACCTGCTCAAACCTACCGTGAACGCCGAAGCTACGTCCAGCCTGACCTGCTCAGCCCCGAGCCCTCAAGACGACGCCAGCCTCCGGAGGCTCGTCCGCCATCTGGGAGTCGAGAATAACTCAGTCATATCTGCTCTGAATTATCCTAGCTGCGGTCATCTCGACTGCTTTACAAAGGATTTATGAGGCGTAAGAAAAGCCAAAGTAAAACCCTCCGCCCCTACCGTTTATTAATGCAACTAATATTTATTGCCAGAAATATATTGTCCTACTTCGTAGTTTTCTTTATTCTTCGATCGTTTGATTTATTATGTGAGCTCTCAAGTAAACGACGCAATCTTTCATATAGAGTTCGTGTTGTCTACCTGCAATAACTTGGAATAAACAGTTTACAGCCTTTTGAGATGCTGCCAGAATTATTTCGAGTACTCCACATTTTCATTGAGAAAATCCGTTATTATACGCACAAATGGGTTGTACTTAGGTATTTGAAGATAATTTGTATCATAATACAAACTATCACAGTTACGTGACAGTCAATTAATTATTCATCATCATCCTGTAGTAAGTTTCATCCATTGTATACGTTATAAATATTTTGCAATTTATTGTTAATCGTGGATATTCCAATTAGTTACATAGTTTGTAGAACGATTGTCACAAATCGTGACACTGAATGTTAATTTATTTCGATGAAAAGGAACTTTTTGGGGATGGATTAAAGAAAAATTCAGTATTTTGAAGTTTTTAATAAGGGAATAAAAGTAATTTTGCAAATAAAAAGTGCTCTAATAACAATTCATATCGTATGCTCTTTACATTCATTTTAGAAGAACAAAGAGTTCGTTGAATCGCTTCCATCATTGTGAATTTACTTTTGACTAAAGCAATTTTACATCTCTTGAAATCCTCGGAGCTTGAATTGAAAAGCGTAAAATCAGGAGACTGAAGTATATGGATGTGACAGAAACATATAGTAAATGTGCACATTTGGCAAAATAATTGTTCGCATTCGTATTTTAATTCCTTGTAGGTAATCTTCAATCCATTTCTCTACGGTAAGAGCTTTCTAATGTTATTTGTTTATTAAATGAACGAAATGTGCATCATCTGGTCGCACTAATAGAAGTATTTGATATTTGATAAAGTAAGATAGCAAACCACATCCTATGTGATACTTCCAAAATCATAATCTTTAATAATAAATTCATCATTACAAAATAATAGATCGGGAGATAACGATAGAAAATTCCAAGTCATTTGTTATGAGTATAGCGACCGTAGCGCTGGTTGTCGGGACGCAGTCGCTGGGTGATTAATTAAACTTGTCGGATTAAATTATGAGTTTGAACAATTTATTACACAATTATTTTTACTTGTACTAAGTACAAGAAAGTATTATGAAACCGACAAAATTCACATATCGAGATTTTGATGGTTTTGAGCATCCCTGAGTCTATTTTGACTATTTTTGGCTTGATGTCGGTATGTATGTATGTGTGTATGTGCGTAACTCGCAAATCTCAGAATTCGTCAAACGTCTTATGCTAGAATTTTGTATAAAAGACTGGTATAGGATCTAGGATCTTGATGTGCACCTCGCATTATGGTTGCAATCGTCTGTACTGGAAGTGCACTTTACCTGATACTTTTTTTGAATTTTGTGCATTAATCTAGAATGATTAGCTCTAGGATACTGAAATTCAGTATTTGAAATTGCTGTAGCATCCAAATCGACTAAGCCGGAAGTGCACTTCATATTACAGACTTTTCGAATTTTTCTCATAAATTTAAAATAATCAGTCGCAGAATATTGTGATCTCGTATCAAGCACTTTTATAGCATCTTGTTGTATACCTTGCATTATGATTGTGATCGGCTAAGCCGGGAATGCAATTTAATCGAAACAGTTTTTAATTTTCCGCATAAATCCAAAACAATTGAACGTAGAATATTAGAATACAGTATTCAAGATGATAGTACTGTCTAGATGCTCATATCCTATTTTCATTGAGATCGACTGAGTCGAAAGTGCACTATACTTGACGATCTTGGAATTTTGCGCATAAATTCAGAGCTGTTAGCCGTAGAATCCTGAAAATCAGTATTTAGGATTGTTGTAGCATGAGAATGATGACCTACTGTTTCCATAGCAACTGACTAGCCTTGGAATGATGAGATGCTGTGCTTGATTATATTATATCCAATAATGTACAAGTAAGTCATGTGATGCTCACGTAAGATTTTTGTATTTTGCAGAAGTCGTTAAATAATAAACTTGACCTAGTGAAACGCCAGACCAACAAGAACATGATATTTTATTCAAATATTTGTTACACACAATTTTTTTAACCTATTATTTCTGAATGAGCATTCACGAAAATCACTATGCCATACACAACTTCCTTTTTTGCGTCAATCCCATTGATATTATTTATAAAATCATCCCTAATATGTGCCGCGGCGTCCATCATGGACCCCTGCGGAGCCAATTCTTGTGCCCGAAAGTAAGTTAATAATCAAAATAACTCCTCATTCATCTTTATGTCTAGGTGAACATTAATATTCGACTGGAATTATCTATAACAACCCCATCCGTTGAATACTAGAAGTATCTGTTATATCGAGAAAACATCTTTCAAAATTGGAAATTACCTTGAACTAATTTTAATTATGTTATGTTTACTATTTCACTTTCAAATAAACAAAAGAAATACTTTTTCATAAAATTTCATGCTAAAGTCATGTTCCTCGTTTCATCCACACCTTGTATAGTTTTTAATAGTTCGCTAAAAATGTTCTGCTGCAATTACTTACCAAATAGACTGGGAGCTAGTGACAGGTGGGTTCTCCGATTTTATACCGCTTGCCTTTTTGAGGGTTGATAATTTACCTCTTTTGATAAGAAAGATAAAAATGTTGTTGAGCGATGCACGCTTTCCGGTCATAATTCAAATTTCAATTAAAGGTCTGAAAAAAAAGTGGTTTTTTCCGTGATATCATAATGCATGCCTTTGTAATGTTGAATAATTGGAATAAATCTAAAGCCAAGTACTGAAAGGCAAGCGATTCGCCACAGCCCAAGTGGCTCAAAGGATTGCGAGAACTTGTGAAAAAAAATATGGAAAATGCCGTGTTTCCAAATTGCATGCCAATGGAAAGAATTGAAGTTTTACTCATAAAACCCTTGTAAAAAAATTGGCAAGCATTCCTCGCTGGCGCAAGGGTTTGAAATTTGGGGGTAATCTTGCATAAATTTTGCACCAATTAGCCGTGATTTCAAATCACCTCAAATGGAGCATAAACTTTATTTTAAAGTGAAATAATCATAAATTCAGAATGGCATGCATGTTGCTTAAGCCCTTCATATTTTAAATAATAATGAAAGTTGCATAAAAAACTCGCAAAATTTCTCTGACTTTATTCTGCCTGCCATTTTGTATTACATCAATAAATGCTGTCTCAAATTAATCTGGGAAATGGCAAGCATGTTTCTCCAGCCCTTCATATTTTAAATGATAATGGAAGTTGCAAAAAAAACACGCAAAATTTCTCCGACTTCATTCTGCCTGCCATTTCATATTACATTAATAAATGCTGTTTTAAATTCATTTGGAAAATGGCATGCATGTAACTCTGTCCGATCATTGAAAAACTTTGGAAAAAGTGGCAATAAAAAGTAAGAATATTTCCGTGATATTATTTTGTATTTCAATTAAGAAATACTTATGCTTCAAGTTAAAATAAAAAAATCTAATGCATATGACATTAGACGAACATTTACAAATGAAAAAAAAAAAACAAGAAAATATTCCCTAGAATCAACTTAGTTTGTATTTATAGACATGGCAGGAGGTAAATCTTCCATAATAGTGCAGATTATATATTCAAAGTAATACAATTAGGTTCATAAACAATACTTTTATACCAGTAAGTTTTCCGTTTGGTGTAAATAAGTGAAGAATAGTATGAAAATGAATAGAGTTAAAGAGCATGATTTTTTTTCATTGGGGAAAAATTGAAACATTTTGAGTTAATAATTGTAGGAAGAGTTAAGTTTCAATTTATGATTTATGTATTTTTTATAAAAAATATACCTGAAGATGACTTCAAAAGTCGAAATGGTCATCGTAAATCAATAAAGAAAATCATAAATTGAAACCTAATTCTTCCTACAATTATTAAAGAGCATGATATTGTAAAAAGGGCCGACAATAAGGACGATAAAGATGAAGAAATGGAAATTTGAGCAATTATTGCCAATTTCAGATTCCTCTCCATTCCTATTTATTTATATTATGAAACATCCCATTGGCTATTCAAGTATGATTTTTCTATGATAATAATGTTTTTTTCTGATAATTAGCTTTTTCATTTTTTCATGATGATAATAATATTTTTGCATGATAATAAATATATACCTACTCTTAAGTTCCAGATGAAGGCAATTTAACTTTCAAAAATATATTTTGTAACAATATTCCATCCACATAACTTATTCACATTCCGGGGGAAAAGTAAGAACGTAATTATTATTTTTTTCGTTGTTAATATGTGTGAATATTATTTTATTTATAGCAAGATTCAAAACCTTAATGTTTCCCAAATTTAGAAGTTGGGATGTCAACTGTACATACGTGTTTCGTCCTTATTTGGACTCTTTGATATAGTATTATTTCAGTGCCTTATTGGTTGCAATTTAATGTTATACCCAGTTAGAGCTAATACTGATATTAATGGGAAAATTTGATGTTTCCAGTGATTTCAATTTAATATTTTTGGAATTGTTGCTATGAAAACATTATGGATAATTTAAATTGTAGCTCTCTGCAATATTTTGGAAGAGACTCACCTAGGCCATTATTGTTTGGAATAAGTCAAAAAATTTAAATAGATAAATTCGCAGAATAATTCCTGTTAATTTTACTGAATTAATTTACGGGCACTTTTTCTCAATCCTTTTTCCAAAATTTATCAATGATGAGCCTGAGCAACATGCTTTTTTGTGTCGTCTAAAAAAAATAATTTTGAACGAAATACATAATGGCATGCAAAATAAAATGACAGAAATTTTACCTCTTTTTTTTGCAACTTCCTCAATGCATGCCTCCATTTTGGGACACCCTAGAGTGCATGCCAATTTCCTTAATAACAATTCATCGAACAAATTACTTATAGTTGAAAAGGCATGCAATTTCAAATTACGGCTAATTGGTGCAAAATTTATGCAAGATTACCCCCAAATTTCAAACCCTTGCGCCAGCAGAGAATGCTTGCCAATTTTTTCACAAGGGTTTTATGACTAAAACTTCAATTCTTTCCATTGCCATGCAATTTGGAAACACGGCATTTTCCATATTTTTTTCACAAGTTCCCGTAATCCTTTGAGCCACTTGGGCTGTTGCGAATCGCTTGCCTTCCAGTACTTGGCTTTAGATTTATTTCAATTATTCAACATTACAAAGGCATGCATTATGATATCACGGAAAAACCCACTTTTTTTTCAGACCTTCAATTGAAATTTGAACTATGACCGGAAAGCGTGCATCGCTCAATAACATTTTTATCTTTCTTATCAAGAGGTAAATTATCAACCCTCAAAAAGGCAAGCGGTATAAAATCGAAGAACTCCACCTGTTACTAGCTCCCAGTCTAAAACTTAAGAATTTACTAGAGCTAATCTAACAAAATAATGTCACTATTTTGCTTGCAAATTGTTTTCTTGTGTTGTAATAATGACAATTAAATATTATCCGGACTTTCAAGTCTTGCATTCAAATTTATTGAATATTCATAAATGTTTTTGAAGAAGGACTGCATATTAGCTATAAAGTGATGCAGTAGCGAGATTTGAACTATGTACTCTCATATTTCGCTAATAAATTGGCATTCAGTTCTAATAAGTTACATGTGCTGTGTACATATGTGTATACAATAACCGCAAGACATCACCATAACTATGTATGTATGTCTCACATGTAGTCCCGCGAGCGATTTACCACATGTAAGTCATCACTCATATGTTAAACTAATTAAATATAACCAGGCATTCTGCAACTATAATCCTGTATGTATGTCGATTATTAATACGTGGATCACAGTAATTTGCTAACATATTGAAATATAGTTGCATCCGTGAAATAACCCTTGAGCGATTAATCTACATAATGAAGTACATACCCTATTCTGAATTCATTTCAAGGATAAACATGGAATGATTCATATCTATGATTAAAATTTGGTAGCAATGTATTAAAATTAAAGCGTTCATTCTAAAACTAAACATATGGAATGAGTTCAATATAATTATTATACTTTAATATTATAAAAATGTTACAATAACCAACAATGAGACAATTATCATAATTTATCAACAACAATGTGCCCATTCTTAGTGAAATATAAAATTTATCTAGTTGTGTGTATTTATTATGTTCAATTTTGAACTGTCAAATGAAGTATGAATATGAAACATGAAGTTTTAAATCATGTGCTTCTACAACATGTTCACCTTTGAGGGTTTAATTCATCCGGTGGGACGACTGTTCTTCCAAATCAAATTTGGTACCTAATCGTTCTGGGTAAGTTTGGTTCGTTGGTTGAAATAGGAGGATTTCTGTTTTTATGCACTTTGGCAAGTTATCGGATATTGGTTGTGCTTTTTTTTGGCTCCGTTGGAAAGATCGTGTACCTGTTACGTCGGATTCTATTCGTATCAGTCTATATGACATATGATCGCGGCTCTTTAGCCTGATTAACAACTGTGTCAAACCTCCCGGCGTCTTTGACGTAGACACGAGACACAGGAGCTAATAACGGTAGATTTCGCACACCCTTGGCATTATTGTAGTATTCTTTGCGCAATCTTTGATCGAATTGTTTGTACCATATCTTGATCTACTAATTTTGGACTTAGTTTCTCTGAAACAGCTGGCAATACGTCATTCCAATTCGGCTGGTGTAGAGCCATTTTCCAAAGAAGTATTACGATAGTTTAATAATCCTTTGTAGTAATCTTTTTCTTTCAGTATTATCCTCTTCATTATCTTAATACCTGCCTTCCACCAAACCATTGGACTGGGAATAACCTGAACTTCTAGTGAATAATCTAAATCCATACGATTTTTCAGTTTTCAAATATTTCTGATTTAAAGAACGGATTAAATTGTGTTCCGTTGTCTATGAGAATCTCTTCAGGAATGCCATGTCTAACCATAATTGCTGAAATCTTCTCAATGACAGTTTCCATTCGTCGAATACTTGGTTTCTCTATTTCAGGATAGCGAAAATAACTATAATCAGAAGATACCATTCCGATCATACTTTGAAAAGATCCATGCCTACTTTTTGCCAAGGACGAGCTGCTGTTCCATGCTGCATGAGAGGCTCGTGACGGTTATTTCTGTATTTCGCACATGTTCCACAACTATTGATTGATTTTTCAATTTCTGTAGACATATTTGGCTACTAAATTACTTCTCTTGCTCTCGCTCGACATTTGGTTACTCTCAAATGACCTTCGTGGATCTTGCTCAGCATTTCTGAGCGCAACTTACGTAGAACAACAATACGTAAGCTATACAATATCAATTCATCTTGAATGGTGAATTTCCACCTTTTCTTCAGTTAGATAATAGCTTGAGGGGAATTCATTATTTGTTGCAGTCTAACTGAAGACATTGGTAGGCATTCTACCGCACAACATGCGTGAGTTCTCATTCCCATCTCAAAATCTTTATCTTCTTTATTCTCTTGAAGTGGTACTCTGGATATCTGCAATCATAAGTTCCTGGCCTAGAACATCGTTTAGTCATAATGCATTAAACGAATTCAAAAACGTTGCAAACGAGGGGATAGGTTGTTTAAATTCTTAGTTGTGAAAATAAATACCAGAGGTTTATGGTCGATTTCAAGTCAAATTTTTACGTCTAGTATATAATCCTCTAACTTCTCACATACATAAACTAAGGTCAAAGCTTCTTTTTCAATTTGTGCGTAGCATTTTTCTGTATCAGATAAAGTACATGATATATACGCTACTGGCCTGATGTCTCCATTTTTTTGAAGTTGCAAGAGAGCTCCACCAATTCAATAAATTTATCAACGGCAGTTACGATAGTTTTCTTCATCGGATTGAATTTTGCTAGTACTGGTACCGTAGTAAGAACATCTTTTAGTTGCCCGGATGCAGCAGCTTGTTGCTCTTCCCAAACGAAAACATTATCTTTCTTAGCTTTAATCTTTTCTGGGTGAATTCTAATTTCATGCTCATCGATGAGATGTCCAAGAAATTCAATTGACTTTACATTGATGACAGTCTTCTTTTTGTTTAGAGAGACAATTACGGCTGCGTCCATGAGTTTCATCTCGACCGCACGTAATACACGAGTACAAGTATGTCGTCAATAAGTTACACAATACCTTCACAGCCTTGCAAAGTTGTTTGCATTTTTCGCTGAAAGTGCTCTGGCGCACTAGTGATACCAAATGGAAATGGATTAGAACAATACATCTCGATGGAGTTATGAACGTCGTAAACAATCGTTGGTGCCTCATCAAGGACAATCTGATAAAAACCGATAAAAGCGTCCAGCTTCGAAAAATGTCTCGCATCCTTGATCATGTGCAATATGTAGTTTACATCGGGAAAGGGGTAATATTCTCTTTTAACAGATTTATTTAGTTCTATCAGGTCGACGCAAAGCCTTGGATTTTTGTCTTTCTTAAATGCCACCATTGGTGCACATCAATCGGTAGCAATTTCTACTGGTGATATAATGCCGTCCTTGACTAGTTTATCGAATTTTGCTTGATTTTTATTCGCCAACGGTATGCGAATTCTCCTGGGTGAAAAAATTGCAAGCGGTTTACTGTCGTTCTCAATTTCTACTTTATATTTGCCTGGCATTTTTCCGATGCTTCGAAATAAAGGTGCGAATTCTTTCTTCACGTCCTCTAAGTCAACTCCAGTGTGCTTCCAAACAGCACCGATCCGTTTTACGGATCCTAAATTTATTGCATCTTCTTTTTCAAGCAAAGATTGGTGTAGTTTACGAATGTAGTAGATTATCTGACTCATTGTTTTGTCCTTGCATGAGAGATAGGGTTTAGAGAGTCTCGACAATTTCAATGTCCCGGAACACGAGACAACCCAAGATCATAGTTTCGGGATGTCCCGGGGCTTCAAGAATAAAATTAGAATCGAGTTCATTTTTGACGAGATTTTTAGTAGAAATCAACATTTATTGAACACAAAATCGAATCCTTGCATTAATAATTGATAACCTGTTTCATTTAACTTTAAAATAAAAAAAATAATATGGCGGCGAACGCATTTATTGTGTGCTAATGTGAGAATAGTAGAATATTAAGTAATTATTCGTTAAGCTAATGGATGGCGTTTTCAATGATATAGTGCAGGAAACTAATCAAGTTTATTATGGCTTTTTGAAAATGAAATTAGTACAGTATAATTTTAACAACCGTGTCTCGACCCGAAAGTCTCGGGACCCGAGAGAGACGATACATCCTGGGATTCAAACCCTAATGAGAGGATTGTCTCTTCTTGGCCGTATAATTCTAGTCAACTTGCTGTTGCCGAGTGCTTAGGTTGCTGGAAGAGCAGTTTCATCACTTCCAGTATCAATTTCGAATCGTATGTTTTGATTACCCACTCTGACATCGGCAGTCCAATTAATACTGTTCTCGTAATCGCCCGTGACAATTTACAAAAAGTATTTAAATTGTTACCTGAGTATCATCAATAAAAATCAGGCCACATACTATAAGTAAGATTACATTATTATTTGCGAGCTTTAAAGTGTCGAGCATAGTGTTTCTCAAGACAAGAATTCTTGTCTTGCTCAGCAGTTTCTTGCTCTTGTCTTGCAATGCAAGACAAGAAATGTATTGAGATCTTGTCTTGCACAATTCTTATAAGGCGATTTCTCGTCTTGCCTTGCAAGCCTCTTGCATATTTTACTTAGTTTATTATATTTTAAATAGATGGCGTTACTAGATTTCTTGCTTTTTGTGCAAGATTTTTGCACAGCTCTTGCTTTTGCGGGGTTCACCAAGTTAACTCGTAGGTCCATAGTTGCATTGGGTACTAATATTATTCTCGATGAATTAGAGAAACGGGTATTTGAACTAGATACACAAAACATATCATCAATTTGACGAACAAGTTATATTATATTAGTCATAAATGCAGTAAGAGATGAGATAATAAAACACTATATCAAAACGAATTGGATCTATTGCGTCTCCCTTATTTTGGATCCACGGCACTAAAAAGAAGAATTCCAGCTCACAGAATCGGACAAAAATTTGGAGGAAACTTCAATCAAGAAATGCGAAGACTTTTGAAAATCGATATTTTGTCTTGACTTATGGTAACTTCTTTTGATGACTATGATACTGACTTCACTCAGATATTCATCCAAAATGAGCTTGACACATCTTCTTCGACGATATTTTGGCTTGGTAGCAAGCTTATACTTCTATATTTCTTAATCTGGCTAAAATAACTAGATATTTTTTGAGTATTACTGCTACATCTGTGCCATCAGAACGACTCTGTTCCAATCTTGATTTTGTTAGAAGTCTTCTGTGCCTCAACTTCTGGTCGAAGTTTCACAGAGAATAATGCACGTTTCAATATTCTCATTCCAATTTATAGAAGCTTTTTTTTTATTTGAAGAAATGTTTTTATGGTAAAAATTTGCATTTTATATCTTACATTCCTACTCATGTACTTCTAAAGGAATAAATATTCCATATGCTGTTTTTAATAAGTACTACTTTTCGGCTTGTTCTAGTTGATCAACCTATTCATGACTAATGACGCGATACTCATTCCTCTCTCAAAACTTTAAAATCGGACTCATTCATACGCAGTTCTGACAAGAATGCAAGAGAGGCAAGAAAATCTTGCAATTCTTGCCAAGTCTTGCATCTTCTTGCAAAATCTAATTCCTGTTCTTGTCTTGCATTGCAAGACAAGAAATTGAGACACTTCTTGTCTTGCATTTCTTGCGCAAGACAAGACAAGAGGAAGAAAAATGCAAGACTTTTATGATACACTAGTCTAGCAGAAATTACCACCGATGAAAAGGGTCTAGCAATTATCAATTTCTAACAATATTCTCTAAAACATACATAAAAATCAGCATTCAGACTTTAGAAAAGTGAGTAATGTTTTAACGTACCTCTAGCACCTAGTATCTTTCAACTGGCCGTCGATGGTCGATCCAAGCTAGCAAGTATGCGTATGATCAAAGTACACTAATACTACTCTATTTCACACATTCTGTTTCTCAGAAAATGAGTAACGTTTGACGGGCCCGGGATCCTGCTCTATTTATTTGACACTCTTATGTATATATTACATTCTACTGCCTGTATTTTTAAAGAATCATATGCTGCTACAACACCTACAACTAATAATTTAGGAAGTCACTGAAATATTACCAGGGTTTTTTAAATTTTTTTGACATTACATTAAAACTGTTTTACGGCGTTGCTATGGTTAGTTTGTTGATTGATTTATTTGTTCTACTAAAACTATGCGTTAAGGAAATAGTATATTCCGATACAAGTGCGGAATGGAGATCATTCCATGCGAATGCGAATAATTCAGCCACGAGACGAAGTCGAGTGGCAGAATTCACATGAGCCTGGAATGATCGATTCGCACGAGTGACGGATGTTATTTTTTCTACAGTCAAAGGTGTTCGCGGAAATATTTATAACCAAAATATGCAGTTTTTTGAGAAAGAATTTGCTTCATTGATCTCATTCCAATCCATCAAACTTTGATAAAATCACTCATATAGATATTTTTTCGGAGAGGAATGATAAGAAAATCGAAGAGAAATGAAATTATGACAGCAATGGACCAGTTTTTTCACGACAGAACGCGGCTCTCCTAGGAACTTCTAAGCGTGCGGAATGACCCCTATTCCGCACGCTACAGCGTGTGGAATGGGTATCATTCTATAGTGACTGTAGAGAAAAATAGTTTCATGCAAAAGCCTGCAAAAGTTGTAGCAATAGTATATTGTGTAGCTAGGGACGAAACAAGACGATTTCAGTTGAGGGTGGATGCTGCTTGCTCGAGCGAAGCGAGGGCTGGCATCACCCTCTTTTTAATTCAATTTACAATTACGAATACAACAACTGTAAAATTAACTGCATGAGGTTATATGATTTTCATTTAGAGATTGACAATGAACAAATGCGACTCTGCCAGGGATAAAACGATTTAAGAAACAAATTCAAGCTTGTCTGCCCGACTACACTTGCATTTGTCTGAAATTGTCTTGTTTCGACTGACAAAACAGGCGTTGAAACGCGTTGTTTCAATGAAGGTATTATGAAAACATAATTTTGAATAACCAAGTTTTTTAAAAGACTTTCTAACACAAAGATTGGCTGAGATATGTCTCTGTTAAGGATGAATACTATATTCCATCTTCCATAAAGCTCTGTAGATTCCAAAATTAAGTTTTTCCAAATTAACTTTATACTAAAACTGTGAAAGCTCAGGCATTTCTTAATGGCTCAAAAAATAAAAATAAAACCAAAGCATTTTGAAAGTAGAGATTTGAACTTTGTGATTATATAGTTTTGAAATTGAATATTGTCTAATATATTTTTAAAAATGTATTTGAAAAAGTTGATTTTTGTCCTTTCATAGTGCGTTACCGAAAAAAGTGTGTTTTTCTTTATCTTCTAGTTCAAAGAGATGCTGTAATAAGAAGCAATGCGAGTACAAAATAAATTTTCAATAAAAATAATATATTAACTTGAGAAACACTGTTTTTAAATCAATTTATTGAATGGTTCCTAATTCTTGTTGTTGCCCAGGCTTGCTTATTAATATGCAAGATATGTAGGAGCATGTGGTTTATGAATTGGCTATGATTGTAGCTGTTGAGATGAATAGTTCGCGACGAGGACATTGAAACTTGAGTTCAAGAAAAGGCCATTGGCAGCGATCGTGTAGGTTGTGGTCGTGACTTTGGAGGAAGATTCCAATGCTACTAAACAATCACAAGTAAAAAATTGAATTTTATTTTTGATAGATACTGAAAATAATACAAAAGTGAAGCTGCTTGAATATTGGTTCTAGTCTTGTTTCTGTATGTTAATCAGCATGCACAAAACCAAGTTTATAACTCTTTTGAAATGTTTCTTATGCATAATAATATGCAAAAAAAATACGTGTACAAATTCGTACAAATGTCTTTATATTTTGATGCAAAATAATGAGTTCTGAGGTTATAGATTAGTGACACTAAATTATAATATATACATTTATACCTACAAGAAAATGGGCATATGCAAAATTGGTTACATAATATCATCATAATGTTGCAAGTAATGCATTAACTTACAGTTTTCTTGAATTCACTCTCTCTCTTGTTGACCCATAAACAAATTATTAAGTAGTTTCTCTTCTTTTCTTCCATACATCGTCGCCTACTCATATGACGCATTCCATTTGTAATGGATTGAAACATTCTGTTACATCAACTATATTACCATAAGAAATTGAAGACGCAGACACAGAGAACTTAACTGGAAAGCTATTTTTAGAATTGTTCCATATAACGTATGTGTATTGTTCTGACACAGTATTTTGTTAATTTTCATATACAATGAAATAATTTACTAGCATATTCACTTTTATGAAGAATGTTTTTTTTTATAAATATGAGTTCCATGAGGGATCATAATTTTTTTCATTATAATGATTCAGATCGAAATTAAAAGAGGGATTCTTTACAAAAAATACCGAAAAACTCTTGTTCCGGTGAACGCAACAATTTAATGGGAACAATTTAATAAAAAATTGTTTCATAAAAAATTTGATGAAAAATAAGATGTGAGAGAAAGTTCAAATTGAAAAAATGTAATTAAAATGCAATATACAGCAAGAAAAAATATGATGCACGAAATACAGATACCGGAGAGTTATTAAATATTGGGAAGAATACATCTGATACAGATTTTGGAACAAAAGATATATATGCAAATAAGGAGTAATTGAGATCAAAACTTATAAGTAAATTATATAAATTAAAAACATACGGTTGCAAGACATGGACCCTAACACGAAGATATAAATAAATGCTGAGAATGTTAAGAAAGATATTCGTACCAACAATGGGAAGCGATATATCGCAGAGGATTAAAATGAACTATGAACTAGACAGCTAATGACAATAAAATCTGCTATACTTACTACTGTAATTTATCTTAAATAGTCGCCGCTATAAAATGGTGGGTTATTTTCTTTAAATCTTCTTGATATGGATATCAAATGAGAATTTCGATTCAAGCACTTCCAACGCGGCTTTATCTTGTTGGTTCATTTATTCGCTGAAATAATGAGATTGTCCAATGATTCATTTCAATTTTATCCTAAAATATGAATATTTTACGATTTCATTTTTCAATTGAAAAATCCGCTGTGGCCAGCACAGTATTTCCTCGACCATAAATTTCATGGCCAATTTCAACGTTGTTTCAGTAATTTAGACTATTTAGAGTGTCGCATCAATTATTTGCATATTCCAAAGAGAAAGCTGTCATTATCAAAGTGACAGCTGCCATTGCCAAAGTGACAGCTGTCATTGTTAAAGTGACAGATAGCGGTTATTTTTTAGTCCATACATAAAATAAGTATTATCTCCCAAGTGCTTAAAATTGATACCAAATTAGACATCCTTCAAACGATCCGTGAAAGAATAATTGACAATCGTTTAAATATCCTCTTTAACACTTTAATAGAATTATCTCCACAAGAGCTTCAATTTGATACCAAACGCGATAGAGCCAAATTACTTATATTAAAAAAACAATTGACGAATATTTGCATGTGATGTCGAAATATGAGTGATAATAATTCCAACTCCAAATTATGATTCTCAATGATTTCTTTGGCTTAGAAAAATGTAACGAATTTTATAATGAAATTAATTCTGATGATAACAAATGAACCGCTAATAATTTTGAAAAATGTTACATGTGAATGTTGTGCCAAATCACTCAAGGATTAGTTTTAGTTATATCATATTTTATGACAAATACCACCGTTTATGAAGTAAACGCAAAAAAAAAGATGGATAAGTAAAATTTTGGTGCCATTGTTTAAAAAAAGCTCATCTATGAACTTGAACCTAGCTTTTAGTCGAAAATTTGTACTTATTTTTAAGTTATCCTGCTTCCAGACAGACTGACATTTACTAAAATTTAGTTTTTCGGATTTAGTAGGGTATATTCTATTATAGATTGAGAAAGTAAAAATTCTAATGTGGACAACATGTGACTTAAATGAAAATAGGATATGAGATCTAGATTCTAGACGTTACCATCGACTTCAATGCTGAATTCCTACATTCTACGTTCAATTGTTTTGGATTTATGCGGAAAATTCAAAAAATATTTGGAGTAAAGTAACACTTTCGGTACAGAAAATTGCAATTACAATGCGAGGTGTACAACTAGATGTTATAGAAGTGCTCAATATGAAATTTCAATATTCTATGACTGATTGTTTCGAATTTATGCGGAGAATTTGAAAAGTCTGTTATATAAAGTGTACTTCCGGTTCAGCCAATTGGTACAAAAACAAAAGATAACTATTGAGATGCTACAGCAATCTCAAATACTGAATTTCAGTATTCTACGGCTAATCAATCTGGATTTATGCGAAAAATTCAGAAAAAGTTTCAAGTAAAGTGCACGTCCGGTGCAGACGATTGCAACAATAATGGGAGATGTACAATTAGACCCTAGACCAGCCTTTAGTAGATAATTTCATTACTATCAAGCCGAAAATAGTCGAAATGAATTTAGTGACGCTCCAAGCAGACATTTCCATCAAAATCTTGAAATTTGAATTTTGTTGGTTTCACAATACTTACTTCTGTACTATCAAGTAAAAATTCCACATAAAAAATAGTTATAAATACGATCATATGAAAAGTAACAGTTTTTAACATCATTTCAGAATAATAACTAGGCTTTAATGAAGAACTACAATACTTAAAAGTTTTATCGCACGCTTTTAATGCACGACTTCAGTTGGAGGAACCATTAGTAGAATAATCAGTATTTTAAACGTCCACGCCTCTAGAGAGTATTCTCTAATTCATTTACAACCCTCAAGTTACTTTTGAATATTTTAAACTTGACGTTTTCATTCAAACTTCCAAGAAAATTCATGTCAATTCCAATTACAACAATTCAATTAATAATATCGTTTCCTTAGCTTTCAGTAGTAGTCGTCAAAATGGCATCTATAAATGAAAAATATCATTGAAAACCTTACCGACTATTCCTTATTCAATTATTGAACCCCTTACAATATTCGCAAAAATTAAGAACGTGTAAAAAGTTTTCAATGTACTCACAGAGCTTTAAAAACACTCGCTTCGTTCTTATTTTCGTGCATTAAAAAATAACTTCTCACATTCTTATCTTGAGTAACTGTTGTATCGTTGCTTAATTTTGTTGAGTGTATTAAATACGATTCAAATGGTAATCACACTTTTCATATTCACTTGAATAATCCAACAGAATGGATTATACAAACTACTTGCATATATCTTCGAAAAGAGAAAAAAAAATTATCCCAGCGTACTATGGTTGCCATTAAAAAAATATTACTTAATTATGTTGATTATTAACAAGCACAGAGATAACAATTTGATAAATACATTTTATTTAAAAAAATTGTTTGAATAATGTCAAAATATTTTTTTCTTTCTTTGAATATGTTAAGCGAGGTGATCATTACAATAACAGAAATTAAATTTTTTCGCCAAATTCCAAATCAAAAAAATATATACAGGAGAATAAAGCTGTTCATTTTGCTGAAAATATGCATATACATTTTCCAATTAAAATTGAGCCCCGGACTCTGTTATGCGACGGAAAAGTATATTCCGAAAAGTATTCATTGAAAATTAAATGAAAAACAACATTGCAGAGTCAACAATAATATTATTTTTATCTTACCTACCTACTAATGTAGGAATAACATGATGTTTCATAATAAACAATAAACAAGCTTTCACTAAAGATGTCTTAAGCAAACATTGAAAATTGAACTACAAATTAAAATAAAGACTGATTATATTGGTTATGACACATCCATTAAAGAGAAAAACTAATTGTTTGAAGAAAATAACTGTATTTTGAACCTACCTGCCTGGAGTTCTTTCATCAAGATAAATGAGATCAAGCACGAAATTTTTAAATTGTTATCTTTCTCTTAAATATGAAAGAATAGATGTTACAGTTTAATTGAAAAATTATTAATCATAACTACAATATTGAATTTACGAATGGTTGGTTCATATTACCGCTTTCAATGACCTACTGACAATACTTTTTTATAGATATAGAACAGAAATTTAAGCCAAAAGAGATACAATAAATTAAAGAATATATTTTTCCAGACAGTCAATGCGCTCATCGTAAGCTATAACAATGGTAACAAAATGAAATACAATTTAAAAAAAAACTTTTCTAGAATCCGTGTATTAATCTTATCGATCTTCAGATTCTAAAGTATCAATTTGTTTTCTACTTATCAAAATTACTACCAACTTGAAATTCTAAGTATTAAAGCCAATTTACAATGAAGCCGTACTGTCGATGTTATTGCCAATGTCAATGCTAATACCATTGCCACAAATTTCAGTCTCACTTATAGTATCTGCCAATTTTAATGAAATATAATCAATTATTTCAGTTTGTATGACATATCTGTCGATCAACAAAGTGAAACACTAATCTTCACTATGAGACTTTTTGAGTGCCTCGTTATCGGAAGTGGCTTTGGCAGTATGATTTTATTGTGAATAAATTTTAATAGTTGCAAAACTGCACAACAAATATTGAATTTCAATATTTATTTAGAATTGGTATACGTAGCTAATATGCAGATTTTTTTATCATGAAAGACAAAAAATCTTACTTACGGATGTTAATATTAGGAGATTTCACTTGAAATTATGGTAATGGCTATTGGAAATATCAAATGATTAATCTTGTGCTACTTATCTCAAGATTGTCAAAAGCAAGTAAGAGAATATATACAGGGTGTATCTATACCTATTAAACAAACTGTAATAGTATATAGTATTTGGAGTTCTAATCATGAACCAAAAAGAATTTTTTCAAAATTAGTAAAATTAACAATACTTAGCAGAACATGAGAATTCTAGGTACCACTGTTTTTCATCTTCAAATCCGAAAATATAAACACAATTTCATGCAATGTTCATGAACGTAGTCTATTTTAATAAATTTAAGGTAATTAATCTTAAGAGTAGCCGTCAAACCAGTGTCCCGAAACCTCTCATTCACTTGAACCCTTTTTTAAAATAAAGAATTTAAAAAAAAATCTTTTTGTTTCATGATTAGTACGCCAAATACTATATACCATTAATGTTTGTTACATAGGTATAAGGTATAGATACAGCCTGTATATATATTTCGAAATTATAATTCAAACATTTTTTTAATATGAAGTGCATATATATGTATATATATATATATATATATATATATATATATATATATATATATATATATATATATATATATATATATATATATATATATTACATAAATTTTGTTTTTTATAGCTCCCCATAGGAAAAAATCTAAAGGCGATAGATCCGGAGATCTTGCGGGCCACGATGTAGGGCCTCTGTTACCAATCCAGGAATTTGGAAATTGTCGATTCAAATACGCAGTTACATCCAATGAATTATGCGGAGGTGCACCATCTTGCTGGAATATCATTCTGCGTCTAACTGCCAATGGTATATCATCCAGATAATCTTGAAATTCATTTTGCAGAAAATTTAAGTATCTCTGTGATATGTCAAAATGCCATCATAAAAATATGGACCCAAAATTGTGTTGTTTATCATACCGCACCATACGTTCATTGAAAAGCGTATTTGAAAATTTGAAATAAATGTTTGACGTAGATTCGTTTCTAATGATTGCCAATAATGTGAATTATGTCTATTTAGTATTCCATTGTTAGAGAAATTTGTTTCATCTGACCATAAAATTGTATCTAAAAAATTAGGCTCTGCAATATTTTCCAGTATTAAGTAATTACAAAATTGTAATCTTCTCACATAATCGCCAGAATGAAGATTATGAATTTGGTAGATTTTATAGGCTTTGTACTTATGCTTCTTCAGAATCTTAAGAACTTTTGTATGTGTGGTATTTATTCCCAATGCAGCTTCTCTTATTGAATTTTTAGGGTATACATTGAAATATGCCAATACATCAATTTCTAAATTTTCATCTACTATCTCACGTGTTTTGTAATTTCTTGAAACTGACCCAGTCCTACGCAGCTTCCTCTCTAATTTGAATAAATACGAATGGTTTGGATAAAAGCGTTCCGGATACTGTTGTCTGTATAATTGCAGAGCTTGTCTCGAATCATTATTTGATAGATAAAAACATTTTATCATATCTAACTTTTCATTGATTGAATAATCTGCCATTATTAACACCAAATAATAATAGTATGCATGCAACACAAGTTTTTGTAGCACAAATACAATACAAAATAACTCAACTGTCAACAAATTTTGAGAACAGCATTTAGATATTTTCGTTAATATCTCAAAAACTATCAAGTTTAGCAGGTACGAATCCTGAAACTTTTTTACAGCAAAAAATATTTTCTATTTATTAGTGGAATAATTTACAGGGTATTCCATTTGAAGAAAGTAAAAATATGACAGTATATACGAGAATTATTATTTTTTTTTCTAAACTCACACAGATTGAGTTAGCTTATTGGAAGATCTAGAAACTTTATTTGAACAATTTTTCGGTATCTATAATAACTTTCGAGAAAAAGGTGTTTCCAATTTCGCATTCCACCCTGTATGTATATATATATATATATATATATATATATATATATATATATATATATATATATATATATATATATATATATATATATATATATATATATATATATATATATATATATATATATATATATATATATATATATATATATATATATATATATATATATATATATATATATATATATATATATATATATATATATATATATATACATACAGGGTGGAATGCGAAATATATATATATATATATATATATATATATATATGAATAAAATAGAAACTAACTTAAAGAATTTATCAGTTTTCATCTTGAAATAATTAATTAATCATTGCATAAATATCAAAATATTTCATATTGTTGGATTCTTTCACGCTCGTCTACATCATAGTGACATTCTTTATGCCATTGTTTACTGTCCATAAGCACCATTTGATTTAATCGTTCTTCAATAATGCAGGGGCCACACTAATGTCTAATGCCGTTAAGTAAGGCGTTATGTGACAATTGACATATTGTCATTGACAATGTGTTCATTATTGAATAACGCCTTAATTAATGACATTATACGTAAGTGTAGCCCCAGCATGATAATAAAACTTAACAGCTGTCAATTTCAAACTAAAAGTCCAAAAGAATAATAGGGTACTTCATTTAATTAAAACTGCAGTCACTTGAAAGCACATACGTTTTGGGACTGCGCGCGCAGCCATCCAAAAACTTGTTGAGTGATTTTGTGAAAACGAATGTCGCAATAAAATGTGAAAATTGGCATTTAAAACATATGTACACCAGGAATCGCTGAATTCTTTAATAGTAGTATATTTCATAAATTTCTCTAAGAATTACGCGAACAAAATAATAACCATCCTTGAAATAATAATTTTTGTGAAAGCTATTGTATATTTCATAGAAATAGAAAAATATCCATACGAATAAAAATTTTATCCTTAAAAAAAATTCTACAAAGCAAACTTTCATAAGTGTCACTTTCAGGCGTCAAACTCAAAACAAAATGTCAAACGCAACTATCTTGAAAGCGACAGTCGCTTTAAAAACAATTAGTCGTAAGAAATTGTTTATGCCTGTATTACACAATACAATTTATTGGTCAATAATTTTTAAAAGTTGACCTTCAATTTATTGTAGTGTGTAATATGTCCAAAATTTCCACAATTTTTTCTCAACCAATAATTGACCAAGCTATTTTTGGAATAGAACTGGCTCTATTTTTCGCCAATATTCTGGGGTATTCTAGAGAGATTTTTGTCCGATTTGTCGTTGCCAACATTACTCATATTTGTTATTTTGCGTCAAACAGAACACACGTTTCATACTTGACTTAACCTAAAGAAAGATAAACATTGCAAACATAATCCTAGTGTTGACAAAGTATTAATATAATTTTATGTATAGTTGCCTTCAGTATATTAATTTTTTGTCATCTCTACTATCACACTTTCTCTCTAACCACACTTTTTGAAGTTACGTCAAAAATTATAAGTTGGTAGTTTTGACGAAAACTTGTATCGTGTAATATGGTACAAAATATTTTTGAGCACAATAAATTGTTGAAAACTTGACAGAAAACTTGGACAATTTATTGGTTGAAAAATGTACGCTTTCGAAGCGACTGCAGTTAAAAAATCAGAAAACTTGAAGATGCGGATTCAAAAAATAATTATTTTTTTTTTCAAACTATGAAATCATACTAGCGATTCTCAAATTTTATATATAAAGCCAGCGCATTTAGTATTAATGCAGAAAAATAATGACAAGAGCTCCATTCACAACTATGAAGGAGATGAAAATGTGGAACATGAGATCTAAAACAATGTGTTTGAGAGTGGTTTTCATATTAAAAAATTTGGAATAAAGTTATTCCTGAATAAAGGCAGGTAGATGTAGGTATTCAGCTCAATAGTAAACTCTAACAGTGCCTGAAAGATCTATGCTCAGGCGATGGCCAACTGCGCCAGATCAAGTATAAATTGTGTATTAAGTTGAACTTTTCCAAGAATCTAATTGTCAATGTACAGAAAAAATTAGCTTTAAATTGTGTTAACGGAGGGATGGAGAAGAAAAATAAGAAAAAACTTATGTTTGGCTGATGAGCTGTTGATGACCTTGCCGTCAGGAGTAAGAGGCTGGTCAGGTGTTACGGCGTAATCAAGCCGAATTCTCCTGAAAGTAATATGCGCTGTGAGATGTCATCAGAAAATCACACACATTAATTCCTTGTCATCGGGACATTTCAGGTCTAGTTTAGGTATCTAGAACGGATATATAAATGATACACCTGCCTATATGCTGGATCAACATATAGGTCGTTTTGTTCACCGAATAGATAGCTACCAGTACTATAGTGAACATCGGTGCCTGCGACACATGCGAGCTGGTCGATTTACCCACTCTTGGAACAACCCCGTTGCTCGCAATAACACACAGTACATGCGGTTGGCCTACACATTCTCGCACAACACCGACAAAATAATGTAGCACCGGTGGTACTAGCTCCCAGATAGCTAAGTCACTAGAATTGTTTATCCCACGTTTGACGACACCTATGAATGGCTACCAGTACTATAATGCCGTACCGATGACGTACACAAGCAGGTTAGTTGACTTATTCATTCTTGGAACAACACCGTTGCTGCAATAGCACAGAGTACATGCGGTTGGCAACAATCACTGGCGTTACACGGTCAATGCGTGTTCACCGATGGTATTGGTATCATAAGGATACCAACACTTCAAAGAAAAAAGATCATGCTCCACGCATACTTACGGGGCTTTACCATATGTGACGCTAAACATACCAAACTCATAAAATTCAATAATAGACAAATTCACCAATTGATAGAAGTTCTCAGCTACTCACAACACTGAATTGAATAATCTGATGGATAATTAAGCACAGATAATCAAACTAAACAACAGATAAACTGAACACTCAAAGTTAGACTTCAAAGTGTGCAGTACACGCTTTCCGTATGGCTGACCTTGAAACTGTTTGGAGTTTACTCGATTCTAGATTTTATGTTTATTACGGTTTTTGGGTCATATTAATGTAGCAGGGTGTGTTGAGAATCTGTTCGCATTCTGAAGACAAAGAAATGGGTTAGGCCATATGGTGAATTTTCAACTAATAAATATTGTTTTCAAAAATTGTTGTAACAATTGTCTAATATGTACAAATTTTTCTTGATGTATTCATGAATTCATGCATCTGAAATTTGGGTACCCTGTAGGAGGTGCAGATTCTATTTTTAGGTATATTTTTGGGAATAAGAGTGATCAGGCGTTAGATTTAACCAAAATCAACAACTTTTTTCGCATTAGGAAGTTACTTGCTTTTCAGCGACCGATCATACATCTTTCATTTTTACATCAAAACCGGATATTGTTGGTACTACATATTGAGATATATTAAATAATAATAATAAATATAAATTCATTTGAACAAAAAGACTTCTCTAAAAAGGCAAAATAAATCTTTTTGCAACAAATCTACTCTCAGAGCATAATCTAGTGACCCTACATGTTACCAATGGTCAAAAAATTAGTACTCTGGAAGCATTTAAAATTCACAAAGCTATGAAAACCAATATATCGATTTTGTATGATCAAGTTGATTTGGTCCAATCAGAATTGTTCGAATAATTGTTGCGGAAAATTACTGATCATTCGTCCATAGTCTATTGATATCTACTTATATTATAAGCTCACCATTTGACTATTTTTCTGTAATTAATTCCTGAAGATGGTCTAACAAACCGAAATCGATTTAGTCTGAATGAAGTTTGTGAAACTTAAGCAAGTATTTCAATAATCTGAATTTATTTTGAAAAAGGTTTAATCAAGTGCCTATACTACCAAGTCTATCAGCAATATTTATCATCTTCTGTTTCCAATAAGCTATGTTAATAATTGATTATTTGTGAAATTACTCGAGTTCTAATTACTTCTATCGTTAAAAATCAACGCTGGCGAAGATCACACACCGCCGTGCGTGTGGGTGTACAATCAAACTTCTGGAGTTAATTAATTCAGAACAAGTTGTTTTTGAATGGTAGGTAGATATGTATGATGTCATAATAAAATTAACTTTTCTTGTAGATTGGAATCAACTGATTCATATGAAAAATATCTTTAGTGTCACTAAGAATAAAGAAATATCTCTCAAGAATTACTTATTTCAATAAAAATTTCTCATCGAAACTTATGCTCTCCTCAATCTTGCATTGCGTGCTATGATGCCATACAGTTGCCGGAATTCTAATATGTATATCCATTTCAATGAAACATTCTGTATCCGCATTTGAAGTATTCTTTAATCCTATTTTGTATTATTGGATTCTTTGAATTTTCCAATGTTTTCAACAAACTTACAGACTGTTTTATAAAAAGTTAATTCATGAATCTAATGAGATCTTTTTGTAATTTCAATCTCTGAATCGAACTTTAAAACTTTGTTACAAGTTGATGAGAAAATTCCAATTTAAAATATAAAAAGTCGTCTTGAAATTGGTTCATTAGTTTGAATAAAACAAAAGATGACATTTTCCTTCTTGATTTAGGGACTAGTACACTCAATCAGAACATATAATTAGTACTTTTCAAATAACTTTTTTTGGTACACTCTCGAAACAGTGTCATTTTAAAAAGTCTTCGAAATACAACCTTCTACTCACATTCCCATTACATGATGTTCGTGCTGTGATTAATTACTTCGCTTTGAAAGGCTTAAGACCGACACAGATAAAAAAAAAATAAGCTAGATTCTATAGTAAGGGATCTGCTTCTTCATTTCCGACGGTTAAAAAGTGGGCGGTTGAATTTAGACATTACCATACGTCACTCAAAGATAATGATTGCGCAGGACACCCAAAAACCGTCGTGACCGACGAATTTGTCGCAAAGACGATCATCGACCGAAGGTTCGAGAAATTGCTGAGGCTTTAAATATCTCCAAAGATCGCTCCGGCACACCTTTCAATCGCAATGTTGTGAGCTAGAAGCGGTCGCGATTGATGACGTCATCTATGACGTATTGATCTTGAACTCAAACATCGCGATCGTCTTGTGGAACGATTATTGAAGCGACATGAGCGTTGCGGTCGCCTAGTGGAACGTATCCCTTAGAGCTTAGAGTATCCAACTTGCCTCACGTAAGTTTGCGTCTTGCTCCTACTGCGTTTGTTGCAGTAACGCAATTCTTCATGCAATTGCACTGAGAGGTAGAAGTTTCTGAAATACGCTCTTTTTTGGCGTTTGAGAACACGTTCGAACAATATTAGACTTTTAAGAGCATTAGCAATATAATAATAATAACATTTGTTATGTTAAATGCTTTTGTTACTATTGTACGTCGTTCATTTTCTAAGTCTTCTTAATATTCAAAGGAGCCATTTGGACAAGATTTACGACATATTGCAGAATCACGTCCCATTCCTGGGAACAATGGACTATTAATTCAGAGAAGCGTAATTTCTACTTTGAATAAAACTCATTAAACTAACCATAATTCATTCTAAAATCTGAGCCTTCAACAAAATTCAAATTTTCAATTTTATCTTTAATGAATTCTCTCCAAGTAAAAATATTTTAATTCTCAAATACCTGATGAAATATTTTAGAATAATAAGAAAGTGCTGGCATTATTTGTGCGAAACTTTGCTCATATACATTTATACATGCATATCTTTTGCCAACATCATTAGAACCATAGACCAAACTAACTAGAAATTAACGTACACATTCTGTTATTTTTTTGATGTCGGTACGTATGTGCGTTTGCAACTCGCAGATCCCAAAACCGTTTAAACGTATAATGTTGAAATTTTGAATTTAAGACTGGTCTAAGGTCTAGTTGTGCACCTCGCATGATAACAATCGTCTGTAGCATCTTAATGATTATCTTCTATTTTTTTACCCGCGACACACTCGAGTTAGTTGATTTACCCATTCTTGGAACAACTCTGTTGCCCGCAATAACACACAGTACATGCGGTTGACCAAAATCACCGCCATCACACGGTCAAGGTGTGCGTACCGATGGCATTGGTACCTCAGGTAGCCAAGGATACCAACACTTCAAAAGAAAAGGATCATACCTCAAGCACACTTGGCGTGGCGTCACCACATGTGACACTAAACATACCAAACTCATAAAATTCAATGACAGACCAACTCACCAATTAATAGAAGTTCTCATCCACTTCACAACACTGAATTGTTTAATATGGTGGCTAATTAAGCTCAGATATTTAAAATAAACAATGCGCCACACTGATAAACTGAGCACTCAAAGTTCGACTTTAAAGTAACGCAAATGTGTGCAGCGGCGATTCCCAACTCGGCACATCTACAGGTAGTCTCTGTTAATGACTCCCCAACTACGAGTATCTCAGGTACCTTCAACAATACCCAACTCGGCACACTTGCAGGTAGTCTCTGATGATAATGAAATGACTCAGGTACCTGAACAAAAGTAGGACAGGGCATTCTAATGTTTTTATATAAAATAAAATCAATTTTATTGTTTCTTTTTCGTTATCATACAAAATTTGACATACAGTAATACAAAATCTAAGTAGGTTGCATCATACAATAAGAATAATAATTTCAGCGTGATCGTGGATTAACCTTTTTATCACTCGATCACTGGATTTGCTCATGGTAAGAAAAAATGCTTTGCACTTTCGCCACTTCACATCACCTCTGATAAAAATTTTCGATTTGATTTACTGAATGTATGCTAGTTATCTCGTGAATTAATTGAACTGTTAGATTGATAACAGATAGCTACAATACAAAATATTTTAATTTATATTTTTCTTAGGTATTAAGTCGATAATAGGGGTGGGTTTTTTCTTCAACACTTGTTTAAGATGTGCCGAGTTGGTCATAAGGATTACCACCAACCCTTGACTGATGTCCCATCGGGAGATTAAATGTGCCGAGTTGGGGTGTGCCCGTGTGCAGTATACGCTTCCTGTTAGGCTTGATGTTGGAAGCGACTAGGGTTGTTTACTCGAAACTAGATTTTGTGTATACTACGGTTTTTGGGTCATATTAGTGTAGCAGGGTGGTGGCAAGCGGTGGCAAGTGCCTTTTCCTATTTCGAAGACAAAGTATGGCTCAGGCCAAATAGGGTATTTTTAACTAATAAATATTTTTTTTAAAGCAAAAAAATATTTGTATTCAAAAATTGTCATAACATTTCGATAAAAATATTCTGCTACATGAGAGTATTACACCATCACATGTGATGAAAAGTCTACATCTACGTTCAATTGACCCATTTTTACTTACTTGTACAAAGTAACAAGTAAGTATTGTGAAACCGACAAAATTCACCTATCGAGATTTTGATGGAAATATCCGTTTTGAGCATCCCTGAATCCAATTTGACTATTTTTGGCTTGATGTCGGTACGTATGTTCGTACGTGCGTTCGTGCGTAACTCGCAAATCTCAAAACTGGTTGAACATATAATGTTGAAATTTTGTATTTAAGACTGGTATAGGGTCTAGTTGTGCACCTCACATTATGGTTCCAATCGTCTGTACCAGAAGTGCACTAATTTTCCGCATAAATTTAGAGTGATCAGCCATTGGATACTGGAATTCAGCATTTGAAATTGCTGTAGCATCTAAATGGTCATCATCTATTTTTGTAACGATCGGCTGAGCCGGAAGTGCACTTTATATGACAGACTTTTTGAATTCATCAGTCATAGAATATTTAAATTTTGTATTAGGCACTTTTATAATATTTAGTTGTACACTTTGCATTAAGATTGCTATCGACTAAGCCGGAAGAGCACTTTATTCGAAACATTTTTTGAATTTTTCGCATAAATCCAGAATGATTGAACGTAGATTGTTAGAATTCATCATTTAGGACGATTATACCGTCTAGATGCTCATATCCTATTTTTATTGAGATCCACTGAGCCGGAAGTGCACTTTACTTGACAGTCTTTTGGAATTTTTCGCATAAATTCGAAATGATCAGGTGTAGAATATTGAAATTTGGTATTTCAGTCTGCTGTAGCATCTGAATGTCTGAATGATTGCCTACTATTTTCATAACAATAGACTGAACCAAAAGTATACTTCAGTAGGAATTTATTTTTTAATTTTGCGCATAAATTCAGGTATGTTGGCAGTCGTAGAATTTTGAAATCAGTATTTAGGAATGTTGTAGTATGATAATAATAGCCTACTGTTGCCATAGCAACCAACTTGGCTGAAAGCGCATTTTACTTGACAGATTTTTAGAATCTCTTGGGTAAATCCAAAACTATTAACTGTGGAACGATGAGATTTTGTGTTTGATCATATAAATGTATCCAATGATATATATGATCAAACACAAAATCACATCGTATTATATATATATATATATATATATATATATATATATATATATATATTATATATATATATATATATATATATATATATATATATATATATATATATATATATATATATATATATATATATATATATATATATACATATATATATATATATATATATATATATATATATATATATATATATATATATATATATTCAATGATGTATAGCTAAGTCACATGATGTTCACGTCAGATTCTTGTATTTATATGAAAGATGAATCATTTTGAATCATCATGAATTTGTTACAGGCGATAGAAACAAAATATTTAATCGTCTTGTAGGGCTTGACGTAAACTTGATTATGTTTTCTGTTTTTTCGGTCCGATTTTTGACAGTTCACCTTTTTATTATTATCAAAACCGGAAACTAACTAGTCTATCTTATAGAGAACACTTTGGAGATGATACTTTATGAGACTTATCTTTTACCTGAGCCCTTGAAAGTGAAGTAATTGACCTTCCAGTCAAAAAAACCCATCGGGGATCATAAGCCCATCAATTACATATTGGAGATCCATCATGGGATTATCAGGGGCCTATCGAAAACACATTTATTTTTATTCGTATGAAATATGATTAGCATCTGGATTTAATAAGAAAAAATTATCATATTGGCACTATGATACTATAGCATTCCATGTTCTCACTTGATATCATTGATTAAATATAATAATTCCTTTTTTCTTCATACTTGTTTAAAAAAAGATACAAAAACCCTTATATGGAACTGTGTGTTTTACAGTTCCAGTATCGTGGTGTCTGACAATTGTGCGCATATGCATGTAGAAAGCTGCATTCGAGGTTGTGAGGAAAAGGGAGCACTGTCGCTCCTGCAGTGTCGACCTATTCGAAAATGAATTAATCATGCTTGAACTGCAATTCAGGTTAAAGTAAATAAAAAAATGAAAAATTTGTCATTTTAGGATTCTATTCAGTTTCTGGATAAATTTTCTTTTTGTACATGTGTGTTTTTCATAACACAATTTTAAAACAAAGGCAAAAAAGTTTATGAAGCGGCATCCTCACTAATTTTAGCTATGAGCCGCCACTGTATATCAATAATCGAAATGGCTGCGCAATTATCGTAATTTTCTTACATGGTGGCTTCAGTTTCTGTGAATCAGAGTTATTTGCTTCAACAGTATTTGGTAAGAACTAGTGAGAAGATGAATTGAAAGTCAAGTTCAGTGACATATATTATTTTCTGACCTTTGTAACAAATTTGGGCATGAGACTGGCTTGAATAAATTAAATATAATATTTTATGTAACAAGAGTATAAAATTGAGCACTATGTGGCCAACTATTTGCTAACGAGACCTCCCATTTTCAAATAAAGATTAAATAAAGGAAGACTTGCGTATTTTTCTTTGGGTATCAGGGTTCAATAAAACGACGAAGATTGTCCAACGAAACAAATTTATATTTGAATGTTTCTCTTACACCTAGATAACCTTGACAACTTTTGGTTGTAATTCTCCAAAATATTTATTTGTATTGTAGCATGGAACTGGTTTTTCTACTTATTCTCTTCGATTATGGCGCTATGAATCTGTGATAGTTTGATATGTATAGGTGACTCAAATTACTTGTCTTAATGAAACCAGAAAAGATAGAAGAATGCTAGTAAAAACATGATTGTTGTTTTGAAGCTACGGCAGGGCATTGAATTATATTGTAGTCATAACATATTTCCACAAAAATCTTCTCGACAAATCAGAATTAATGTGTATATATGATTTACATCCATAGTAATCATCCTCCCATTGAATTAAATCAACCGGTGTTCGATTTTCCTAAAATGAAGTTCATATTGAAATTGTCAATATCAATTTCATATGAAATATCAAATAAATGGTATAACTACTAAGCTTCGTCTTTTTTTTGCAGATGTTGCGGTTAATAGTGACCTTTGTAACGGCGATACTCCTGAATCCTAGCCATGCTGAACTTTTCACAGCTTTAGCAGACATGGAAGAACTTCTGCAAACTGAAGCCGTACTCATTAATACCCTACAGGGATATATTACAGCTCAGGAACGAAAGTTAGAAATACTCAGGAGGTAAAATTGAATTAAATATATTTTAGCTTCAAATTCAAACTTAGTTTTCATTCATTACTTATACCATCCTACCGAATGCCCTGATGATGAATAATCTATTGAAACAATTTTTCAATTGATCTTGTCGTAGACCCTTTGTAAACACTTTTTAGGAATGGATGAAAAAAATATAATTTTATTTATTGGTCATAATCTCATGATAATAGTAGCACCTTGGATTGATTTATTCGTCTATATATTTACTCTCCATAATTTCAACAGAAATATTATATCGTGACTATATTGATTAACAATCTCTACTATAAGTCTATCTCCCCGAGAGCCTCAGATTGATACCAAATTAGACATCATTTGAAAAACTTGTAAAAGAATTGACAATCGTTGGAGTATCATTTTTGACACTTCTATTAGTATTATTTTTGCAGGAGCTTTAATTTGATACCAAACACGAAAGAACTAAATTATTAATTTTAAAAACAAACAATTGACGAACACTTGCATGTGATGTCCAGATATGAGTGATAATAATTCTAATTTCACATTGTGACTTTCATTACCTATTTCTTTTCTTCGCATGTTCCAGAAAAATATAACGAATCTTAAAATAATTTAAATTTTGATAATAAAAAATCTGATGTGGACATCACGTGACTTACCTGTACATCATTGGATATATTTTCTGCATATAATAATACGATAATCAAACATTAAATTTCATCGTTCCACGGCTAATCGTTTTGGATTTATCCAAATAATTCTAAAAATCTGTCAAGTGAAGTGGGCTTTCGATCCAGTCGGTTGTTTTGGAAACAGTAGGTCATCATTTTCATGCTACAACATTTCTGAATACTGATTTCCAAGAGTCTACGGCTAGAAGCTCTGAATTTATGCGCAAACTTAAAAAAAAAAATCAACTGAAGTGCACTGTAAATACAAAAATTTCACATTATACGTTCGACGGTTTTTGAAATTTGCGAGTTATGAACGCACATACATACGTACCGACGTCAAGCCGAAAATAGTCAAAATGAATTAAGGGATGCTCAAAACGGATATTTCCATCAAAATCTCGAAATGTGAATTTTATCGGTTTCACAATACTTGTACAAAGTACAAGTAAATAAGGATAAACCGCTGATAATAATTTTGAAAAATATTTCACATAGTAACGTGGAATTAAATGATTACTCATTTGAGTTTTCTGTCAAGCTCATCTCTCCAAGAGCTTCAAATTGATAGCAAACTAAATACCATTCAAATAGCTAAAATTTCGTGCTTCCAGACAGATCGATAGATAGACCGTCTTTTTAAAAATATATTTTATGGATTTGGTGGGGTCTTAAACGTGAAGGTTCATCAAAATCTGGAATTGTAGAAAAATCATGATTACTATACTTCCTCTATTATATAGATCGGGGAAGTAAAAATCAAGATTAATATTCATATAGTAAAATTTCAATAATAAACGTAACACAACTTCAATTCAAACGTCAACATACTGATTGATAACAAGAAAAAGTAACGTCATCCCAGTGATTATTTTCAGAAAATGTGTGGTCTACTGTAAAACTGGACAGCTGAAGTGATAGTTACGTTATAAATGGCGCTTATTCAAATGAACATGTTTACTTACTTGCACAAAGTAAAAGTAAGAATTGTGAAACCGACAAAATTCACATTTCGAGATTTTGATGGAAATATCCGTTTTGAGTATCACTGAATTCATTTTGGCTAGATGTTCGTTCGTAACTCGCAAATCTCAAAGCCCGTCGAACGTATAATGCTGAAATTTTGTATTTAAGGCTAGTCTAGGGTCTAGTTATAAGTCTGATGGTGCGCATAACAGCAAGGCAAAGTAAAAATGCGCAAAAATTCATATAGTCTAATTTTTATTTTTATTTCCTTTTTAATTTTTGTTGGTTCTCTGTATTTTGATAATACTTGAGAGTTTCCTATTGCTGTTATTTAAAATATAGCTAAATATGTGGAAAGTGAACGAACAGTCTGCAAGTTGATTGGAAAAATAATATTTCCAATAAATTCTCTAAAAAACTGGCCAAATTTCATTAAAAATATACTTTAGGTAACTGTGCCAATTCATTTGAGACGAAGCTCGTATAGTTAAATAATAAATTAAAGAAAGTAATTCTTTTTTCAGGTACGCTGAAGATTATCAAAGGCACCACGATGATGCAAGCGCCGATGTTCAAGATTATTTAGCAAACCCTATAAATGCGTACTTATTAGTTAAGAGATTAACAACAGACTGGAGACAAGTTGAAGCTTTGATGTCCAGTAATGTTGGAGAAGGTAGGTACATCTCATAAGGTTTATTTTTGAAACGAGAGGTTATTTGATATGTTGCTCTTTGATGAATGTAGGTAATTGAAATTGTTTACTTATATTCTTGATAGCTGCTATTATTGAACTGTATGCTCCCGGATCTACTTTACAAAAGGAACAAATTTTTATTTCAATCAGATAAAAATATACGTCCTTCACGCCTTCTCCTCAAAATGAGGTCTACAATCGGCATGAATTCTCTTTCAACATTCAATCAGCAATAATTGTTCATCAGACATCCCTACTTATAATTCTATTCATACTGTCTGGACGTCTGGTTTATTTTTCCCTCTCAAAATTTTTCTTCACGCAATGAACCAGAAATAATATCTATCCACACACCAACAAACTTTGAATTCGACATTCCTCCCAGATGTCTAAACCAACGTCACTGACTCACTCTCACTTTGATATCACAATTCTTTGTTCATTTTTAAACTTAAAGAATGAACCATTTATAATTTTTAAGATATACAGGCTGGTCAAGATATATACAAATTTTAGAATATGGATGCATCATGTCACCGCATCCCACGTCATATAAAATATCGATCAATCTACCAATATTCACTAAAATAGTGTTTGTCACACTTGTATTGGATAAATAACGTGATTGATATTTATTTTACTCATGTATCTTACTCCAAAAACATTAGGCAATTACATATACGAGAGTAGTTTGAAAAGTCCTCGCATAGTACATCTATGCTTATGATTATAGTATTGTTATATTGATTAAGAAAAAATCCTTCAAATGGCGCTGTGCAAAGTTTCAGGCTTGTGTGTTCAGTAGATTTATAACAATATTGGCACAAATAAACGATTTTTATCTGTCTTATAAAATAAATAAATCTGAAGTTCTTGTTGTAATTAAAAACTTCGTTTTGAAAGGCATGAGACCGGCATAGATAAAAAATGAGTGAGATTCTACATTAAAAAAATCTGCTCCTTTATTTTCGACGGCTAAAAAGTGGGCGGCTGAATTTAAACATGGCCGTACGTCAAGCTACGATGATGAACTCACGAGTCGCTCTCAAACCGTCGTGACCGACGAAATCGTCGCGAAAATCCACAATTACATGCTGGATGATCGTCGACTGAAGGTTTCAGAAATTGCTGAGGCTGTAAACATTCGGATGGACAACGTCAACCATATTTTGCGTGTGGTTTTGGGTATGAAAAAGCAGACTGCTCGCTGAGTTTCACGTTTATTAACAGTCGATCAACTTGAACATTTCGCAAGAGTGTCTGTATTCATTTTAACGCAATCCCACTGAGTTTCTTCGACGTTTAATCACTGTAGATTGATCTTGGATTCATCACTACACGCCAGAGATAAAGCAGCAATCCAAACATTGGATTGGAGCAAGAGATTAGTTTATTTTGGAATGTGTTCGTTATAGTCTATGCATTTGCTCTAAACGAGATAGCACAAAAATGTTCAAAACAGAGTGTAATATCAATCAATAATCATTTGAGTTATATTTCGTAGTACTAGACCGCTGGAAATGTTTTATACATTCAAATAAATTTTAAAAGTTCAGTAATGGAGTACTTCGGTGCACTTGCTACAAAAAGTATCGTACGCAACACGAATACGGAATAACCGTCATTATTGTCACGGATGAAGCTGGCTGCACGACACTACGCTTTAGATTTCGTCCTCGCCTTCGTCTAGTGCAACCAGCTTCACCCTGGACAGTAATAAGAATAGTTTGGTTCTTTTATTTTTAAGATACGAAGATTGCCAAAGTGTTTACAACAAATTAATTTTGCTGTTTTTAATAGAGTAGAACTCTTGATTGAGAATGGAATGAGTATAATATTAATAATGGATATTCAAGATAAAAGCGCAAAAAGTAATTTTTTAATGCATGAGCGACTCAATTGAAAATACGAGAGAAACGAGTGTTTTTGAATGCTCCGTGAGTGCATTAAAGACTTTTCTTCATACCTCGGTCGAAAGTACGTACTTTCGTCCCTAATAGCAGGGACGAAAGTTTAACATTTACTCCCTGTGAGAAGTACACGCTCGCTGTCTATAACGGCGGGACGAAAGAATTTCTCATGCGTATTTATACTCGACGACCAGCAGCACTCGCTTCGCTCGTGCCGCAAATATCGGGGCAGACATCAAAAACATGCTTATCAACATTTAAAGTTTAAAAAGTGAAATTAATTACGTAATTTCGACCGGCTATGAAGAAAAATCGTATACACTACACGGGCCAAAAGTTGAAATCTCAATCCTGCGCGTCATGATTCAACTTTCGGCCCTTGAAGTGTAATATACTATTTTACACGTGTGTCTCAGAATGTTTTATTTTCGATCATCCTAATTGTCATAAAATAGAGTTAATTGCTTAATGAATATTTTCTTCTTTGTAAATGTCACTTTGACGGCTGCTATTGGTACTGGTAACTGAGGAAACGATATCATGGATTGAATAATTGACATGAAGATTTGAATTAAAATATGAAGTTAAAATGTCTAAAAATGATTTTAGTGTTGCAGATGGGTTTCAAAATGATACTGATGGACTCGCCCACTGAAATCGTGCACTAAAAGTATGCAATAAAACATTTATTGCACAGTATTTCATGAAAGCCTATCTTTCTTCCATGCGGAAAATAATGTAAAAAAACATCCACTTTTTATAAGACCGCATATAAAATAAATATTTATGATAATGAAAGTTTTTTGTCGAGGCGGTACTTTTTGCACGATTGGGCGTTTTCATGTGCTCACTGGCCCTCTATTCGAGCTGGTATGTTGATGTTACTATGGCTATGCTGACTTACCGCCCATGGGCAAAGGCGGTAAGTAAAAAATTGTGGATTTTACAAAAATTATTAATTTGCTTATCTTCATTTGTAATTGAATATTCACAATAAAATGTCAAACTTGACAGCTGACAGCGAATAAACAATCACCAGTAGTAATTCAATTTGAAAAAGAAAATTGGGATCTATATTTTGGTTACATTTTTAAATCGTGCAAGAAATTTTGTAAGCATAACGGTCAATAAGTACCGGATCCGGACATTTGGGCGCGAATACAAGTGGGTGCGAGTCCATTGGGGCACAGGGACATAAAGCACGAGGACACTACTGTATATATCTTCAAAAAAAATAATTGTCTCTCCACAAGACTAACTTAAAAGTGGAATCAAGTGTTAGGTACATACATATTATAATAAACGAGTAAATTTTTGTTTTGAGTGATGAACAGAGACAGGCACGGAAAATAAAGATACACTGGCTTAAACAAAAACCAAAATTATGAGCTGAAATTTCCACTACCTGGAAATCAGTGAGTAAATAACAATCAAAATACATTTCAAAGGATTAACGGCAAAAATTTAACGTTCTTATAATTTTTATTGATATGAAGATTTCTTCGGAATTCAGAACCTATTCTGAGGCATATTGATCTCATATGTTAAGTGCAGTAGATATAAAATTCTGAATACCTTCAACAAAGTCAGTTCTTCTCACTCTTATCGATTTTCGAATTTGGAGAAAAATTAGGGCTATACATTCTCTTTCTCTCAATTTTCTTATTATGTGTATTGGAATGTTACATCGTTCAATTCATAAAAAGAAGCTGAATTAAATAAGTGAATCAAGCAGTTGGTTCTAATTTAAAATTAAAAGTCGTACCTTGTATTTTAAGAACCACGGATCTAAAAAGATTCTCTTATTGTTGCATCAACTAGTCTTATATTGAGAAAATTATAATAATATGATATAGATAATAATATAAAAATTATTTGTTAATAATGATAATAATAATAAGTATGCTATAATTCTTCTACAATATACTCATTACAGTACCAATTTCGTATAATATTTGGAAATCTCGCCAAGGCTCGGCTTCCAAACTATTATTCTCAATCGGTAAGCTGTACTTACTGACCTTAATACTTGAATAACTATTATGCACGTTGTCAAGATAAAATCAGTGCACGAAATGCTTCGTGCCCATTGTCATGATGAACAACTCCAATGCGACATTTCGCATACTAATATTGATGTACAAATGTCATGATTTTTTTACGTTTGTAGAAAAAATATTTTAATTCAATAATTAGCATATTTAAAATACTGGTAATCCCACTAGCGGATCTTCCAACTGAAATCATGCAATAAAACTTTTATCGCACATTTTTTCATAAAAACCTATGTTTCTTATCGAAAATGATCATCATCGAAAGCCCAGTAAATAAAAAGAACATTATTGCAAAAATTTCATAAGATATTATCAAGAAATAAATTTATCAGAAATAATCGTTTTGCAACTTTTTCCACCAAATTGTTTATAACTATTATAATTTCTCTTATACCGTTCAGCAAATTTGAATTTTTTTTTATTGATTTTATTACATATTACACAGCTTTCGTAGCTTTGAGTACTGGGCAAATAATTATCTACTGAAATGCCCAATTAATTTTATCATCAAGCAATAAATATTAGAATTTCTAAATGTACCTCCATCGCTTTGAATTCCAACCAGATGAAATTTATAGTTTGTGTCCACCACTGCAGGAAGTAGAAAGAAGCAACTTTTATAATTATAAAACATGGTCTTCAAGTGAGCAATAGATACGAACATACTTTCCGCCTATTGCCCAATAAAATTTGAAAAGTTCCAGATTTTATTGTCTTTTAGCAGTTTTTAAGAATTGCTTTTTTGTTGACGACGGCATAACAAGATTTTTAGCTCACTCCTCACAGCTTCACCTATATTTTTACAATTGATACAACTGTCAAAATCGGAACAAAAAAATCAAACTTCTGAATGATATAATACACCAGTAGCTGAGTACTTTGAAAAATAATAAAAATTCATTTATATTACAGAATATAAAGCAAAAAACAAATGGATATATCCAAGAAATACGTTCAAAAAAGAATCATCAAAATTTCCAGACTCAAAATCTGAGTATAAAGGAGAAAATGAAATTGAATCTAAGTGGCCTTGTCTCAGGAATTGTTTATTCTCTGAATCGACATCTAATTTAGAAGCTCTACATAATGAAAAAATAAATTTAGAACAGAATAAAGAACATGATAAAAGAAGTGAAGGGTCTTCTGAAAAAGATATGCATTATGATGAAAAAATAAGAATTCAAATACAGAATAATGAACTGAAGACAGATGATTCGCTTTCGATACCATCTACATCGCAGTCTACTACAAATCCCACCATGGAGCCAAGAATTGTGTATAGGAAAAGGAAGAAATTCGAGAATTCCATTGGAAGTGCCTTGATAAAAATCGAACAAGAGAAACTAAGAATACTAGAAGCAAAAATAAACCAGCCAATGGATGAAGATAGATGCTTCTTTGAAAGCATTCGACCACATGTGAACAAAATGGATCCATTAAAAAAATTACTATTCAAAAATAAAGTACAGGAGCTAATAATGTTGTACACCTATAATTACCCTGATCAACAATCTTATTCTACTATTCAGTTAGCACCTGCAAACATGATCTTGATTACTTTTGCTCTTATTAATTGTAATTATCTGTAAATAATTCATTTGAGAATCAAATTTCATTTATCTATTGTCCTTAATTCTTAATTTGTGACGAAGCTAGTTTCTCCTGTTAGTACTTAAAAAATGTAAATTACCAGATATCCGAACATTTATAATATTACTGTGGTATATTTCTGGTGCTCGCGTTGTGATCATAACCTACAAACAATAATGGATTTTAGAACAATTAGTGGAAGAAGATAAACTAACTTACGAGATACCCTTTATTGAGTGTCAAAGTGTTAATTTAGTGTTAGAATAACTATTAATGCCAAAATTAAGTGTTCTAAATGAATTAGTCCTAATTCACAATGGGCGTAAGCATAAGAAATACATAAGACATAAAGTTGAACATGTGCGATTCTTATGGCCGTGTTCACAATGCTCTTACGTATTTCTTATGCTTACATAGTGCATAACAGTTGCATAAGAAAGTTGAAATCATCTCAACTTTACGTATTTCTTACGCATATATTTTCTTAATGCGCATGTCCAATATATTTTTACAGACACAGACATTAAATGTGTCAAATGAATGAAAATAAACTTGTTTTTGTAGTTAGGAATATTTATAATCTTTGTTTTAATAACAATGCTAAACGAATTTCGTCTTCCAGAAAAGACATTTAATTGCAAACATGTGCAGAAACAAAAGTAATGCCCTAAACTAAGAGCTTTAATATAAAAAACAAAACCAGAATATAAAATTTGAAAAAAAGTAGTCTTTGAAAAAGCTGTTTTGATAAAATAATCGGATCAAAACAAAAATAAAGCAAAGCGTTGTTTAGGACAAGTGATTTAAATTGTGACAGATACTAAAAACTAAAAGTACCTATATTTTATAACCAACTCAGGCCGCAATATCCCTATAAAATAATTTTTATGCTTTGCTTATGCTATGCTCATTGTGAAAACGCATAAGATTTTCATAAGAATTATGTTATGTACTTCTTATGCTACGCCCATTGTGAATTATGGCTTATAGTTGTAATTACTGAACATCTGTCAAATTCCATATATTTCATATATAGAGACGCCACTGCGCAGAAGCCTTTGTATCAAAGATGGCGCTAATGCTTGTAAGCTATATTTTTGTAATAAAAGATGGCGCTTGTAACATTTCTTAATGCTATATTCTTGAAGTTTCGGTAGACTCAATTGGTATGAGTTTGTGGTATCAGATGATGGAAGCACCTCCTTGTGAGCGCTTCATTGTCCAGTTAAACCGAGATGCTAAAGTTCTAATTAGATTTTTCATATAAATCCTTCTTCTTTTGAATATGGACGGGATGTTTACGTTGTTGGGTTTGAATTAGCACCTTCCCTGAAGTGCTTGTTCCACAATGGAATCATCCAAGGCCAAGACTAAGCTGTTCTATTGTTTTTCCAAATTATTTCTAAAGTAATTATATTCATTTAACCTCCATCTCTCTTAAAAACCAATTTCTGTTTTGAATGATCGTCTTAATAGTCAATATGTGATAAGTAATGTTCTGTTCATGTTTTATTCGTTCTTATTTTATTTAAATTAAATTCATAAAACTCATTCTGTGGTTTCATTTCGAGAAAAATATTTTTATCTTGCAGCACCGTACTCCTTTAGATTAAAAGCTCCAATGTTTTGCTTTTTTTTAAAATAACAAGACTCTGACGCCCGAGCATATGGTAAAGTAAAACCTCAAGTAAGTAATGAGGTAAAAATTAAATATTCATCAATTTTTGAAGGTACGAATAAATGATTCAGTAAATGAACGAATTGACATTAAAAATGGATTTGTAGTATGTCATTTTCATTATTCATCACAAATTTTGTTTAGTTAATCAATAAGGTTTGATCCACGTGATGATTAATTATAACGGAGTCAAACACTTTCTTTCCTACATTTGTCTAATTTAAAACAAAATATACTTCTATAAATTCAAAAGTTTTAAGAATTTGTACTGTTACCACTGTTGAACAGATGTCATTCAAATGAGAATAACTAAAAGTAGGCAGAAATCTGGGGACTATCATTATTTATTCAATTTTGACGTTTTAAAGCTACAATTTTAAATCCATAGCAACAGTCATAAATAAATCTTTATTCACTAATGATTTAATAGTTATTCATGTACCTAGTGCGCGAAATTATACTTTGGTGCTTGAGAATGAAAGTTTTTTGTCGAGGCGGCAGCCGAGACACAAATCATTCGAAAGCTTCAAAGAAATTTTGGCATAATTAACCCAAGTGAATCATAGCTTATTATATGTGAGTAGAATACTGTACTTTGTCCACGATTACTTTTGACTTCAATTCCATAATTTCTTTTTCAAATAAGTTCTTAAATGTTTCTAATTTCTTACCTTCATTGCAAGATATTTTTCTTCACATGCTTGAATAAGAAATTTGTATTTTTTTTCGGAAGGAAATGTATTAGCTTTTTCGGATGGAAGCCCTGAGATATTTGTTTTAAAAGTGACCGCAGTTTTGCATAGTCTTCCATATCGACTCTTTGATTTATATTAACCGTACTCCTATGCATAGAGCAATGTGTCCATAATGTGGATGATTTATATTTTGCAGCTAATTCCGTAAATATACCAGTAAAACTGACGCTGAGAATGAATTAATTTTCTTGGTCACCCTTCAGTCCTTAAAGGTTTTGTACAGAAGAATGTAAAGATTTCGGGATTTCTCAGGCAACAAATTCAGGAAGTTGACTTTTGCAGCTTCTGTTATCTCCGGTGGAGTACAAGTACACAATATCTCTTTCTCACTATTAATTTTAATTTTTTACGTATTCTGGATCGAAATTATGACGTTTTCAAATTGACAACAATTTATGCTTCGCTTGTCATGTCATATCAATGGCTTACTTGATATAGTTTATTTTATGTCAACTTTTTTCTTCAAGAGCATTGAAAAATAGATTAAAGTAATATTTTAACAAGATTTTGTGATTTGTATAAAGTTAGCTAATGAAAGTGCCTGGTTATTGCCTAAATGTACTGATAAATGCTTGCCAGATTCATAATATATACCGTGTGCTCTGGGAACTCTACATCAGTGAATAATGATTATTCACTGCTATTATTCAGTCTGTGAAAAATGACTATCGTTTTGATTCAGAAAACTTATTTATAAAGTACATATTATAAGGTAGTCGTGGAAAAAAAAATTTAAATCACTGTTGGAATTCCTTTTCATAAAAAGATTTCGATTTCTGAGGAATAATTTTCCCAACTGCTGCGGCTGCTTCGTTCAAAATGGTATCGGGGACGGGAACATTGTTTTAATCACTTTCTTCCATCATTTCAGACAATATTTTTCACAATTATAACACTTCAATTCAAAATTCACAAAACTGACAGTTTACTGACAGTCACACTCCCGAATATTTGAAAAACAAACACTCGTCGCGATATCAACAAAGCACCCTTGCAACTGCAATTTAATTTTTTTGAATTTTGTTCCTCAGTTTCATGTTTCAGAAATTCACGCAAAATTGAATAAAATTATGCATACAAACACGTGAATTAAACCTCTTTATTTGCTCGAAGAATTAAGCCACTCGCGCTAAGCGCACTCGTGATTTTGAACTTTCTTCTCGCAAATAAACTGCGGTTTAATTCACTTGTTGTATAAATAACTATTGTTTTGGAATTTTTATTATTCACATGTTTGGCTTTTGTCGCCAAATCAATTCAGGAGATAATGTGTTTTCAATCCCTTATATTCGTCCTGAGAACTATTTAGTTCCTTATTTATTCCTTTCTTACTTAAAAAGGATTTTCTTCGTAGAAGTGGCCAAATACTGTCGCCACTGGCTCTGTTTTGTTATTACTTTCCCACAATTACATACGTTGCTAATATTTTACTATTTGCCGAGTGTTATTTAGAAAAGTATTTATGAAATCGTTTATGGGTAAGTACTCACTATTAGAATGATTCCTAATTTCTCCAAATGGTTGCTAGGCGTGGCTTAGTAGCGTTATGTCTCACAGAAATAGATTTTAATTATCTTAATTCGACTGTATTGTGTCATTCTCCCTGTTATCCTTTTATATAAATTAATTCTTTGAGGGAATTTGATCAACATATATTTTGAAGGGGCACTCATAATAATCAAAATCACATTTCTCCCCGGAAAGAAGCTTTGAGCTCCGTCACAGTACAAAACCCTAATGCGTTGCATAGAACACTTTTACACTGTCATCTTAATTCGGAGCTTACGTCAGACCTAGGACTAAAACCTGCTATGTACTAATTAAAAATAAGGTTTCGTACAGAAACATTATTTTTTATTCAAAACTCCGTTATGTTATTCTGGTACGAAGCTTACATAGGACTTGCCACGGAATTCTGCAATATCAGTATTTTCAAGGGGCGGCCTGTGCAGGAGAGCTCTGGGGCGCCGCCATTCATATAAAATGCAAAAAATGTTATGACAAAAATGTATATTCCTATTATCTAGCTATACAAAATATTTTTCTAAAACTTTAATAGAAAACGAACGGCTATCCTTCTCATTTGCGTTGCGATCGTTTAATTCAACTTGCGAACTGCATGACATAGTGATAGCGCTTAAATGATCTCTACAGCGCTTCCATACTCCACTCAAGGTCGATACGGCAATAGTCAAGACAACCACCGCTCTAGTGATAATGCTATCGCCTGTGATATGCTTGCATTGCTTAATTCGCCCTAGTAAATCGTGAGTAGTGCAATTTTTCTAAGTTTTATCATTTTTATTCGATATTGGACTAGCCTTTTACCAAATACACAAATTTTCATTTTGACATTCTCATGATATCAATTCATTAAAATAGATGTAATGGACAAAACAATGATTTTTCCAAAAAAATATCTAATATGGAAATGAATATAATGCTGCATTCTTCAAATTATGCATTTAATACCATAAGATGCAATTTTGCACTATCGGATCTATATTTAGAATTTATTCGCTCTGTGTTCTGACCTGGAACTCCTATATTCCCTAGAAAAATCTTGGAATGGAAAATAATTGCTTCAAATATTTGAATATCATCAGATTCCTTCGGCAGTCTAGAAAGTATTTATTTTTGAAATTTCAATTGAATTCCTGACGGTCGAGCATTATTTTTAAATTTTATATTGTGAAATTCCATCTTCTGTTCATCTCAATTTTTTTGCTCTGTAATTGAAATACTTATTCCAAATGGCAAGGTTTCATCTCATGCCATATTTTCTTTATTACTCATTTTGTTATGATTAATGAAAAGAATAATGACTGTGAATCAAATTCTTGAGCTTTTCACGATATGAGTCATTCAGCTTCTTTCATTAATTAGGGAAGTCTCATCAATTACCCTGAAAATATCTTCTATCATTTTCCTATACAATTATCCCAACATACATTTGTTTTTATCTATTGTAACGAATTTCCTAAATTAAAAGTCTGAAATATTCGAAATAACTCCAGCAGCCTCTCGAAAGGCTGTAAAACAAAGGAGAACCCTTTCTCGATCTATATAAAGAACAGCCTTGTTGAGTCGACAGCTCAGATGAATAAAAATTTTGTTGATATAAATATTCCTTGGAATGAATATTAGCTGCAATATTATTGATTTTTATTTATTTCCAAATGATTGTGTCCTGTTTTGAACCCTAAGAACATTACACTATGATATATTGATGAATTCTATAAGCGGTAAAGAAAGCTGAATCAAGCTCATTGACATTATAAATTAATAGTGTAATTGACAGTTATATTTGTTCTGTTCATATAGTAATATATTGTAACGTTATATATTTTAATTTAGGGAGCAAAAGTTACTAAACACTACTATTTATTTTTATGATTGAATAAAATTATAAATTAGATAACTAACACTATTTCTAATAAATAATTCTGATTTAAACTAAAGATTATTACACTACACTATAACTTAACTTTTATTATTTATGTCAATATTGATTTATTTTAAATAACACAATTTATTTCAACCACTAGCAGTTTATACTATACCCAGGAAACACACATATGTATGATATATCACATTTGGAGATATTTCAGAGCACAAAGTAATGTTGCAAAGTCTCATAAAGTAGATGTTATCCATCTTTGAATTATCATATAATGGATATATTGCTGGAATAAATATATCTTATATATAACTTCATATTACATCTATGATACTTTCCTCATATTTAATCAATATCATACGGAATTATATAAATTACATATAGAAAATATGTATTTGAAATGTCAAATTTTCTATGTATCTTCTATTTAAAGTTATATTATATACACAATATCAAGAATGTTATTATTCTATAACTCCTACGTATCATATATATTACTTGTAACTTATTGATACATATATGATATGTAGAAGTATCAGAATGATAGTATTGTGTATATAATATAACTTTAAATATAAGATACATGGAAAATGTAATATTTCAAATACATATTTTTTAGATGTAACTCATATAATTCCATTACATATAGAAATTTGTGTTTTACATATCACATTTCTCATGTATCTTATATTTGAAGTTATATTGTATACACGATACCAAGAATACTATCGTTCTATTACTACTACGTATCGTTTATATTACTTGTAACTTATTGATACATGTATAATATGTATAAGTAATATAATGATAGTATTGTGTATATAATATGACTTTAAATATAAGATACATAGGTGATGAAATATTTCAAATACATATTTTCTATATGTAGGTTACTTATATAATTCCGTTATATATGGAAAAGATGTTTTTGAAATATCACATTTTTCATGTAACAAATATGGAAAGTTATATTATATTCACAATACTATCATTCTATTACTTTTACGTAGCAAAAATATTACTTGTAACTTATTGACACATATATGATATATAACATTGCTTGACCATTAGTTTCTACGTCAGTGATGCGTATTTGTATCATTGTCTTTTCAAGTTCCAACGTGTAAGATTGGTATTACAGTAGTGGAGTGCTAAATCCAGTGTTCAAGTGGTGTACGAAAAGCAAGTTATAAGTGTAAATTGGAGTTATATCTAATATTTGTTAAGTAGCTATGGTTTATTGAAAGTACTGGTGAACAAAGGATAGTGCCCATAAAATATTGAGAGCATTATTTAATAACAGATTTGAAGTCCAATGTTCTTGGTTAGGCTAACACAACAACCTAGGAGTGTGTGAATCGAAAGTGATGTCAATTAGAAGCTTTGTTCAATTTGTAATATAATAATAGAGAATCATAGTTTATTTATTGATGGTTACAGAAATATCTATTGTGATTTATTTCCTTTAGAATAAATATAATTTACAAAAAATTATTGCTCTCGTTTTTCTTTGACTAGATTGTGAAACATTGTTTCTAAAACTCTTTTTGATAATTTATCTTCTTCAAATTGATATTTATAATATGTGAGTATTGTTAACAGATAACAAGTATAATATATTGAAACAGTAAGTATATCATATATCTAATAAAGAAATATATTATATACAAGAAATATATTTTTGAAATATATCTGTTCTGTTATATATTGATATTACAGAAATGCTACATTTGGTTGTTGCATTTATGTCACAATAATATCTATATTCTATCAAAAATACATATCAATTACAAGCAGTCTTCATATTAAGGCTACATATTGGATATAATGACGTAGGGCGGACATTTCGCCTTGCATGTAACATACAAGTATGTAATTTGTGATATTACTTTACAGCTTCAAGTAACTGCTGTTCTATGTTCTACATATAGACTATATATAACTGTGTTTCCTGGGTAAGGTCACTGAGCCAAAATCAATAATACTCCTTGTTGAGTCAGCCACTGATATATATGCCGTGGGTCTCTCCCCACTACGTTTTTCCCGCAAACGTCTAGGCTTTTCTAGAAATCGCTAGAAGGCACCAGCAATTTTCTAGAAAACAAATATATTCGCTTCTATTTCTTGATGTAAAATAATGCCACAATAATTCTAAGCACCAATAAAGCCGAAATGACTAATTTATAGACTTAAATTCGTTACAATATCAAGTATAAGTAGAAGATAAGAGAAAACTTCGATTTTTTTATGGAATGTTGCAGACGGCAGACAGTAATATTAAAAAATGGGAAATATGAATGAATATTGAGTAGTGGTGGGAACCGGTATCGGTACTATTCGATACCGGTTTTTGTAAGAACCGGGTACCCGGTTATTTGAATATGCAACTAACCGGTTCTCGGTTCCGAGTCCGGTTCCAATTCCAGAATCGGTCTTCGATTCCGATTCCAGAATAGGTTTTTGATTCCGATTCCAGAATCGGTTTTTGATTCCGATTCCAGAATCGGTTTTCGGCTCCAATTCCAGAATCGGTTTTCGATTCTGATTTCGATTCCCAGTTCACTTCGACTCGATTCCAGAACCGAGAAAGGAAATTCCTAACCGATGTTCTGTTTAGAATTAGTAGATTCGAAACGAACCGAAAAAGAGCATTTTTCCTTTTTAGCGCATTTTTCCGAAAAAAGCGCTATTATATTCACTTTGGCTGGCTGGCTGGCTGGCTGGCTGGCTGGCGTGACGCTGAGATCTCAGCAACTATACTATTTACAGACTTGAAACTGGTACTCAATAAAAGCTGCTGTTTCGTAGGCTTGCACAAATTGCTTTAATTCAAGCTCAGTGATTGTGGAAAATTGAATTATTCAATTACTTGTTTCAAGTGAAACAATGTCCATAGATATCTATGACATTAGGGATATGGCAACTAAAATTTATTAAAGTAGATAAAAATTTAGTTACAACTTTCGCCGCGGGTGTCACTATTATTATGTACAGTTGTCAAATCTGTCCGGGATTCATTCAATGACTTGTATGATGCGAATTTGAAGCCTATTAGAATGAATTATTATTATTGGATGAAAATTTGTTCACTTTTGGTGTATTTTTTTTTATATAGCTTTGATAAAGATCAAATTATCATTTTAAGCTACAGCACTTGACCTCCTGTCAGTCAATAACTAAACAATGAAGATTAAAAAGTATTTTTGAGTTTGTACATGTATAAATTATGTATCTATTAAAAAGTCAACTTGAAACTAGTACTAAATGGAAGCTGCTGTTTCGTAAGTTTGCCCAAACTGCTTGATTTCAAGCTCAGTAATTGTAAGAGATGGTAATTTGCAAAATCTCTGAAGTAACAAGCATTCATGAACTGTCAAAAATGCGCTTCTATCATCTAGATGATTCTTCCATTTTTTTTTTTCACATATAATTAATTTTTTGTCATCTATACTGGTTTTATGCTATGGAGACTATAATTTTGGCCTTTCGAATCATTCACTAAACATATGAACTATCACTATTCAATATGTGTGAAATATTTCAACATCTTAGACAAAAATATATAGTGTATAATGTAGTTATTTACTATTCATAGAATAAATTTTATGATCGATAACAAAGTGTAATGAAAATTTAGAGATATCATGACAATAATAATTGAGTGTATTGACAAAATCAGGTAGTTTAGTACCATGATGCCGCTCGGTATTTCTAGTTTTGGGTAAGATTAATTTTATGGCCGGATCAAGAGCAGATGGCATACTACCATTTTCAGCCTCTTTCAGTTCATTTTAATGTCATTGTTTTGCTCAATAAACTAATAGAAAGATAGGACCTCTTGGAAAATGGAAATATTTGATATTCGGGATAATTTGCAATCCTCTTTGATGTTCAGAATTTTACGTTCATTCATGTTTCAAAGTCTGCAGTGTCACCGATAGAATAAAAGTAAAAATAAGTAAACATAGTTATGTGTGGCAGCTGTAATGCACAAAATATAAATCTTAAAAATTCTAAATGCTCTGTTTGTTCTGGGACGAGTCACTATAATAAAATAAAACGCTCAACTAAAAGCTCAGAAGGTATTTGTAACTTGAACGCAGTAGAGAAATGATATTTGCCAAGAAAGGTTTTCGGTATTAAGATTCGAACCGGATTCGAAATTCGAGTTTGGGCTCGATTATCGGGTACCCGGGTACCCGGTTAGTTTTGGAACCGCGGAACCGGTTCCATTTTATTCCGGTTTTTGACAGCACTAATATTGAGTTTACTCCTTTTAATATTCTATTTATGATTATATATACAGGATGAAGTTAAAAAACTCAATAAAAACATAATAATAAACAAAAATATTAAATAAGATTCTTGGTAGGACGCGAGAAGGGCGATAGAGAAGAGAAGAAAGTTTGAAAAAGCAGAGCGGTTTCTACTCAGTTGCTTCAAAGTGTTTGTTTTGTTCAACTTGGAGGATCAAATTTCAAATATTAATCATATTTCAATATTGTTTTCAAATGTATTCTTATATTCAATGTGAAACATTTTACTATAGCGTTTATTGTTTTTCAAATTACACAATATTTATCAAAATAATAATATTATAATACTAAGCCTAACACACCAATAATTAAACAAACAAAATTTATTCACACAATATTTTATTTCACCACATATTCTTATACAATTGTTATCTATTTTAAACAGACCTCGTAATTTATCTTTATATATATAACTTAAGTGGAAATCACGCGTGCTTATATACTGCCTATGCAGCATCCAGAATAACGTAGAATTACCCGGTAGAGCTTCTAGGTCTTTTTACGAATGATTCTAGATTCTATTCAAAAGAAATTCGTTACAATTAAGTTGACTAACAATAAGTTTCAATTCCGAACCGTCCATTTATTTATTTAACACACAGTTAAATTTTGAATGGATTCAGTTTGATTGTAATTCATACTGATTTTATTTTCAAGTACCCAGTTGCAATAACAATAAGGTGCTTTTTCAAGTAGAAACGATCATGGCTCCTTTATTTTCTCACGAAAAATTAGATCCGAAACTTTTTCGAAACTTGGAAAGAATCCTGTTCAAATATTATACTTCGACCTATCTATTCTTTCTCACATTTCAAAATGACAGCTACTTGAAAATTTTCATATTGTCACAAATGTGAAATATTTTGAGTCATTATAGAGCAAGATCCCAGGCCCGCCAGGCGTTACTTATTTTCTGAGAAACAAAATGTGTGGAATAGAGTAGTGCTAGTATGTACTTGGATCATACGCATATTCACTAGTTTGTGCCGACGGCCAATTTACAGATTCGAGGTGCTAGAGGTACGTTAAAACATTGTAACTTTCTTTAAATTCTGAGTGCTGATTTTTTTGTATGTTCTAGAGAATATTGTTAGAAATCAATAATCAATACGGCCAGACACTTCTCATCGGCGGTAATTTCTGCTAGACACTTTGAAGCTCGTAAAAAGATAGCTTCATCTTACTTATAGTCTGAGTCCTAATTTTTATATATGATACTCAGGGAACAATTTGAATACTTGTTGTAAAAAGCCAGACTAATCGTAGGGGCCAAACATCCTTCAGACAAAATTAAAATATTGCTGTCAGTATGAATGTGAGCGTGATAATTAGATAGTTTCACAACGCAATTTCATTGAAATTATGTTGCTAATGGTGTAATGGAAGTTTTCAATAATAATTAAGTAATATGTCAACGCTTTATTATAGATGTATTTTCAATATCGAAGAATGTATATTTTCTATATATAAACGCAAGCAAACGATTTGAAAGTAGTGTAATGGTAAATCTAGAACAGTGAATATCAAACAGTGAAGTAAACAGTGTATATAAATAGTTAAATATAAATATCTGCGACTTTGTTTGAGTTAGTATTGAGTGATAAAGAAATAATATAGTGTTGTTAGTGATATCCAGAAGAATAAAATTTCTATTTCATTTTAAATTATTAAATAGTAGATTTTTATTCATTATAAACTATTTCTTCAAGCAATAAACATTACAGTGGTTTCGAGTGTGGGGTAATCATAAAAAATTTAGTATTTTGTTTATTTCTTCTTTGTAAAATTGGAAAATGGCGTCTAAGAAGTTGTTGAAAGATTTGAAGGTCGCAGAGTTGAAATATTAATGAGAAGAGCGGGATTTGGAAACCAGTGGCCGCAAACAAGCTTTAAAAGAACGACTGCGAGACTATGACTATAGACGATGAGGATCCTGATACATATTTGTTTGAGGCTCAACTTTCTTTAACCGATTTGGCAATAAATTTAGAATCAAAATTAAAAGGCAATTCTACATGTTTAAAAGAAGATTTAGAATCAGAATTAAAAGAAAATTCTAAAAATTCAGGATCAAAATTGAAAGAAAATTCTATAAATGTAGAATCAAAATTAAAAGGAAATTCTACAAGTTTAAAAGAAGATTTAGAATCAAAATTAAGAGGAAATTGTACAAGTTCAAAAGAAGAATTAGAAACAAAATTGCAAGAAAATTCTACAAGTTTCAAAGAAGATTAAGAAACAAAATTAAATGAAAAATTAGGAAAGCTGGAAGAAAATTCTAGAAACCTGAGAGAACTGCATGAACAAATTGAGGAAAATACAAAGAAAGTTGAACAGCAACTGAAAAAATTCAGAGAAAATTCAAAGGTATGAGAGGAAGTATTTGAAGATAATTGTAAAATGTTAAAAGAAGAATTGGATGTAAAAATTAAGATTTTTGAAGAAAAATATAAATTTGGTGTTCCATCTCCAGAGAAAGCTTCAAAAGCTGAGATAATTGAAATATCTATACCAAATTCTGACGCCACTACAAAAATATGTGTCAAATCTCGAACCTTTGATCGTCAAACATCTTGGATTAATTACCATAGACAATTTGAAGCCGCTGCTAAGGCTAATAGCTGGAATGATACCGAAGAAGTTTCAGCGCTAATGGTTGCTCTCCGAGGAGATGCAGTAAATATTTTACAGGCTATTCCACCGGAGGAAGACAATATTTATGAGAAATTGGTCAAGCGACTGGAGCTGCGATACGGCCATGCAAACTTGGAGGAAGTATATCACACACAGCTCAAGAACCGATACCAACGTCCCAGCGAGAGGCGAAGCTGATATGGCAGATAAAGTTGGCAGGAATGTGCTGTTGAGAACTGACCACGCTGCTATAATTATGCTGAACACACACAGTAGACTAGATTAGACCGTGACTAAAAAAAAACAAAGGAATTGGATGCTCATAGATATTTCGCTTACTATCAAGCGTACAAATAATGACCACGCGCTCATACTCACAGCGATATTTTAATTTTGTCTGGAGGATGTTTGGTCCCTACGATTGGTCTGGCTCTTTAAAAAAAATTATTCAAATTGTTTCCTGAGTATCATATATAAAAATTAGGACTCAGACTATAAATGAGATTTTTCTGCGAGCTTTAAAGGGTCTAGCAAAAATTACCGCCGATGGGAAGTGTCTGGCAGTGTTGATTATTGATTTTTAACAATATTCTATAGAACATACATAAAAATCAGTACTCAGAATTTAGGAAAAGTTACTAATGTCTTAACGTACCTCTAGCACCTCGTATCTATAAATTGGTCGTCGGCACAAACTAGCGAATATGCGTATGATCAAAGTACATACTAGCATTATTCTATTCCACACATTTTGTTTCTCAGAAAATAAGTAACGTCTGGCGAGCCTGAGATCTTGGACTATTAGTTCACATTATTATCTATCTGAATGATTGATAGCCTATGATTACTAGATTTTCGGTGATTGTCAGGCATTTGAATGCTGGTTCATTGTTGTTCAACTGTCAGACATTTGAATGTTGGTCCATTGTTGGAGTAGGGTATATAAGGCACGTGAGCTAGCGAGTGAGGAGTCATTTAGTAAGAGAAACTGTAAGCGATATTGTGATCATATGAGTTTATAAAATAAATATTTATACTGTAACCTGTGATCGTAAATTATCCACAATAAAATTAGTGACAGTATTTTTCGAATATTAGAGTAGTACACTAACTCCGATACAGTTTTATGGTCAATTTTGATGACAGAATTTAGAATATAGAATTTATGATCAGTTTTCGAAAAACAAAAACACAATAAGACATATTATTAATGCAGGAGAAATCATGAAAAAATAATAATCGAGAATAGTATATTATGATACAAGGACCGAACGACTGTCATTTTTATCCGTGATAATGACAGTCGTTCAGTGTCCGTGTTACATACGACACTTTTTGTAACAAGTGCACCGAAGTACCCCCATTATTAAGCTTTTTAAATAAATTTGGATGCATCGAAACTATCTTATCGATTTGACAAACAGATTTTTGCAAATGCAATCACATCACAGTAAACTAATACAATGAAACATAACTTACATGATTTATCTTATTGATTGATATTCTTCACATTTTCTGTGCTATCCCGTTCACAATAAATGTACATACTATAACGAACACATTCTATAATACAAATTTCTTTCAAATATCAATTTGACATGTATCAATGAAATAAAAAAATCCAACGCATCCATGATCCATGATCTACAATTTCATTTTTACCCAGCGGGAAAAAATATCCATTAATTCCCAGTCAACAGAGAATTAATGAAAATTGTTACCATGGTTTGGAATTGAGAACTTTCGAAGCAGAAGTCAGCTCAGTAATAGAGTACTTTCGGTGTACGTGTTACAAAAGCAATTTTTCTTATTATATTTATTATGAGATGAATAATTTTATGCCTTAAGTGAACCTTAATGTATTAACTCGAAATGTCTAAAGACCAGTTGCACCACCGTCACTTAACTTTAAGTGGAATTTAATATCTATGCCAACAATTGTATGGACAATTGGTCCTACGGTTATTATTTATCCCTCAAAGTGACGGTGGTGCAACTGGCCATTAATGATACGATTTATTAATAGAACATTTCGTCCAGTATGTAAAGACCTAATATTTGATTTATTTCTGAAATATCTTATCTTGAAAGTGATCTCTCACAATCAAGTTAATAACTATATGGTTTAAAAAATACTGCAGATTATATGTACATACATATTTGTTATCATTCAACATTGCAAGTTGGATGGTTTAGTGCAAAATAAACAGAAAAGCTTCTAATTCAATCTCACATAAGCTAAAGTTAAGAAACTGTCAGAACGTGTTTCTATTAAGTGCCACAAAAGCGCACTACTCGTGCTAACCTTTACTACTAGGATGATAGAAGACACACGATTCTTTATACCAGTGGTCGGAATTCGTTAATCATTATATTTTAAACGTTATTGAATTTAACCGTCCATCACCGCGGGTTTTCAGGTAAAATTTACTTGGTATTTGCCGTTCTATCCAAATCTGAAATTAAAAATTGTAGTTCCCATTCAAGATTCTGAAGAAACTACCTTCTCCCACTCCTCAGAGAGGAGGAAGGAATCATTAAACTTTTATTATAGATATTTTTCCATTCGGTGTATATTTCTCGATATATTCCAGCGAAAGATAATATCGTTTTCAGCGGTAAATTGAAATGGTACACCTTATATTTACTTCTAGTTTTCTACACTCCTTCTCTATATAATTTTCAAGTATGCCAAATCTCACATTCCTTTTTGCGCGCGGTACAAAGTTTCCTCGTCACGCAAACTTGAAATGAGACACCTGTACATAATTTTAGTTTTCTGCACTTCTTCAAGTATGCCAAATCTCACATTTCTTCGTGCGTGCAATATGCTTGAAAAGGGGTACACACTTTTCTCTTCAAGTATCAATACATTTCGGTGCTTGAGTAAATTTGCCCAGTCCTAATCATATTATTGATAATTTGAAATCTATTAATAATAATAAATAAATAATGTGTAATCCATAATGCACAAATAAGTATTTTTGAAACATCCAACAGCTAGAAGTACACGCTTTTTAAAATTGCTTGTAGTACTGAGCGTATTTATGAAAAATATCTTTGCCTGAGTCAATTGATAACGCAATGTATAAAATGGAAAGAATAAAATTAATATTTAAATAATCGAAAATGTACCCAAGTAACAATGACTGACCGTCGACCAGAATGTGACGTCAGATTTCGGTCATAATGAAGTCATAATCTGACGGTCATATTTCGACGTCACAAGACGTCGAATCGACGTCACATTTAAAGTCGAATTGAGGTCATAAATTGACGTCATAAATTGACGTCATAAATTGACGTCATTTCTTGACGTCATAAAACGTTGAACTGACGTCATAATTTGACGTTATGTTTCAGCATTTTGGGAAATCATACTTATGCTGTATGTATGATTTTTTAGTCATATTTTTTCAGTCAGTGTACTTTGCGCTTACGTTTTCAACTGATTGAGCTCATTTTTTTAGCTCAACGTCATTTTATGACTTAATTTCGACGTCATTTTGTGACGTCAGGTCAGCGGCATTTTATGACGTGAATTCGACGTCATTTTATGACGTAAATTCGACGTCATTTCATGACGTAAATTCGACGTCATTTTATGACGTAAATTCGATGGCATATTATGACGTGAATTCGACGTCATTTTGTGACTTATGCATGCATCGCGAAAGATTTTTTTTGGAAATATCATTTTTTGACGTCCTAAAATGTTGAACAGACGTCATAATTTGACGTTATGTTTCAGCGTTTTGAGAAATCATACTTATGCTTTATATAATGATTCTTTAGATATATTTTTTCAGTCAGTGTACTTTGCGCTTACATTTTCAACTGACTGAGTCTTATTTTTCAGCTCAACGTCACTTTATGACGTAAGTTCGACGTCATTTTGTGACGTATGTAACATTTTTATTCCAGCATCCATTTTATGACTTAAATTCGACATTATGAGTATCAGTTATCTAGATATGAAGTTATAAATTATTATATAGAGATCAGTGTTCAATTATGAGAATTATGAACGAGTTAAGTTATGAAATATAAATTAGGTGCGTTCGGCTTTTATATTCCAGTGTAGATAAAATCTTATTTATTCCTATAAATTTCTCTAAACAGTCTATCAAAACAAGTGAAGAGCAAGAGCCTGATCCTCTATTTATTTGGGTTACAAGCATTCAAAGGGTAACATATTTGATTTTTTGCTCGGAAGCCTCCCCAACGCATCTTTTACAACAGTTCGGAAATCTTCGGTTAGATTCGGACTATTGAAATATCAAGCTTTCACCAACTGTTTTTCTTTTGTAGTTCAGTTCAGGGAGGTTCATTTGTTTGTTTGCATGATATTGCTCCACTCAAGAATTTTGTTAAAGTTATTGGAAGGTAGATATCTATAATAAAATTAGAAATAGGTGACTCATCGTATATCCAACACATTGATTAATTTGCTATCGATTTAGAAGAATTTTAAAATCTAGAAACAAATGTATCATAAAAGATATTTCCGAATTTCATAACTGTTATTGAAAATTTTTCTAGCTACAAAGCTGATGATCGATAGGATCTGAATAATAGTGTTGAATCTTGAATTACTGAAAATCATATGAAATTGTTTTCCAGGATGACTGTATATAATGGTGCATTTTTCAAATTTCGACTGAATTGCTGCAGTGCCGGCTGTTGACACTATCGTCATGGTCACAACATTTGAATAAATAACCCAAAGGTATACGAAAATTGGTCTAGAATTCACAGATGCTTGACGATCAGTTTTCTTCTTGTCATGGTGATTAATTTTTTTTAGGTTTTGGTACATATATATTTTTTTTTACTTGATAGTTTTTGATTACCTGTAATATATTTGTATTTTAAATAAATCAATTGAAAATACAATGATGTTTTATTATGCACTAATTATCTAAAAGTTCCTTGAATAAATAGTAATCAAATAGGTGATATGCAACGTTATAATGTTACCATACAACATTATGATGCTCTATATTACTTATTTTATTATTATTTACTTCTTGAGGAATTTTTAGGTGATGACTAAGATCATAAAGTGATGTTGAATTCAAGTCATAATATGACGTCAAAATTAGGTCATAATGTAACGTCAAACTAAGGTCATAATTTGACGTCAAACTTAGGTCGTAATATGACGTCATATAGCTCCACGCATTGACATCTTGCTGACGCAATTATGACCAAAAATGTGACGTCGTATCGACGTCATAATTGGTCATAATTGTTACTTGGGTAGTTACTAAATTTTTCTTTGGTTGAAGCTAACTAATGAATTTTAAATCAGACTTATTTCAAGAGACATCATTACCTGTAAGATCTATAAGCTAATAACAGGCTCTACATTTGTCAACTTGAAAAATATAAGAAATTATTATCAGTTTCATTCTTCTTGGAGACACTGGCGCCATCAAAGTAATTGTAAAAATATCTTCAGAATGTTCAATGATAAAGTTTAAATAGTTATTTAATATTTTTCGCACACTTTTGTAAATTTAATCGAAATCTATTCGTGATTTGTAGATGAATAATATCCACCGTTTGAGGGACAACACTTTGTCTCAAGTTTACTCATTTTAAAAACATAATTTCTCATAAATTCTAATTATTTTTAATTTAGATTTTACGCAATTTCATTCAATTTTTCAATGTTGAAAATTACTTCTTTTTTGCAGATTTTGTCGCTAATATAACTGCCTATCGCGAAGTTCTCAAATTTCCTACTGATGAAGATTTGAATGGCGCTGCAGTCGCACTAACTCGCCTGCAGGACACTTATAAGCTGGACACTGCGTCTTTGGCCCGCGGTGAGCTTAATGGTATACAATACAGCAGTGAGCTGACAGCTGGCGACTGCTTTGAGTTGGGTAGACAAGCTTACAATAATGGAGATTACTACCACACCGTATTATGGATGCAAGAGGCTGATGCAAGATTAGGGAGAGAAGTAAATGAGACGACAACTAAAAGCGATATTTTAGAGTATTTGGCGTTCTCAACATACATGCAAGGTAAGAGCAGATGATCTGTTATAATTTTGAATCAAAAAAGTATTTTTCTTTTTCAAAAATGGCCGCACAAAATATTTCATTATTTGATATCATAAAGTATAGCTGAAAAAATCATATTGTCATTTATTAATTGTTCAATAATTTCACAAGGGGGCGAGAGAATCATATTAATCAATTATTGCAGTTTTTTTATAAACATTGGAAATCACTTCTAAAGTTTTCTTCAATTTTGACCTTATCCCAAAGTTCTATCAAAATATTTTCATAAAAGTATAAGACCATTTTTTATAGATTCCTATCGCTATTTTCTCAATTAGCTCAGATTCTATTTAATAAATCTAACCAGCGATCAATCTACGCTCGACACATCTATCAAAATTCACAACATAAAAAATTAAACGTAGCTTCAAAATCCACTTTTCATGTTTCACGCTGCTATGAGCTCGAATAATGTTTGTAATCCACACAATAGCTATGTATCATTTTTTAACTAGTGCATTATCAAATGTGTTATTTTTGCTTTTGTATAGGAAACACACCGTTAGCTCTGCAATTGACCAACGAGTTGCTGGGTATCATCCCAACGCACCAACGGGCACTAGGAAATAAAGCTTATTATGAAGAAGCTATTGAGAAGAATGTGATCGAGAAAAGAAAAGGAGAAGATGAAACTGATGTTCCAGTTAATCCAATGGAGGTAAGTAAAATTAAATATAATTGCATATTGAAATAATGAGCTCTAAAATAAGTTTTAATTGGTATTATCCTTTTGGCTTGTTCCTACCATATTGCACAGTTAGACTAGGAGCTCGTGACAGGTGCGGTTCTCCGATTTTATACCGCTTGCCTTTTTGAGGGTTGATAATTTACCTCTTGATAAGAAAGATAAAAATGTTATTGAGCGATGCACGCTTTCCGGTCATAGTTCAAATTCTAATTAAAGGTCTGAAAAAGAAGTAGTTTTTTTCCGTGATATCATATTGCATGCCTTCGTAATGTTGAATAATTGAAATTAATCTAAAGCTAAGTACTGAAAGGCAAGCGATTCGCAACAGCCCAAGTGGCTCAAAGGGTTGCGTGAACTTGTGAAAAAAAATGCCGTGTTTCCAAATTGCATGCCAATGGAAAGAATTGAAGTTTCAGTCATTAAACCCTTGTAAACAAATTGGCAAGCATTCCTCGTTGGCGCAAGGGTTTGAAATTTGGGGGTAATCTTTCATAAATTTTGCACCAATTTGAAATTGCATGCCATTTCAACTATAGGTAATTTGTTCGATGAATTGTTATTCAGGAAATTGGCATGCACCCCAGGATGTCCCAAAATGGAGGCATGCATTGAGGAAGTTGCAAAAAAAAGAAGTAAAATTGCCGTCATTTTATTTTGCATGCCATTGTGTATTTCGTTCAAAATTATTTTTTTTAGACGACACAAAGAATAGCAAGCATGTTGCTCAGGCTCATCATTGATAAATTTTGGAAAGAGGATTGAGAAAAAGTGCCTGTAAATTAATTCAGTAAAATGAACAGGAATTATTCTGCGAATTTATTTATTTAAATTTTTTGACTTATTTCAAACAAAAATGGCCTAGATGAGGCTCTTCCAAAATATTGCAGAGAGCAACAATTTGAATTATCCATAATGTTTCCATAGCAACAATTCCAAAAATATTCAATAGAAATCACTGGAAACATCAAATTTTCCCATTAATATCAGTATTAGCTCTAACTGGGTATAACATTAAATTGCAACCAATGAGGCATCAAAGAGTCCTAATAAGGACGAAACACGTATGTACAGTTGACATCCCAACTTCTGAATTCGTGAAACATTAAGGTTTTGAATCTTGCTATCAATAAAATAATAATCACACATATTAACAACGAAAAAAATAATAATTATGTTCTTACTTTCCCCCCGGAATGTGGATAAGATATGTGGATGGAATATTGTAACAGACAATATTTTTGAAAGTTAAATTGCCTTCATCTGGAACTTAAGAGTAGGTATATCTTCATTATCAGGCAAAAATGTTATTATCATTATGAAAAAATAAAAAAGCTTATTACTAGAAGAAAAAATTTATCATCATAAAAAAATCATACTCAGATAGCTAATGGGATGTTCCATAATATAAATAAATAGGAATGGAAAGGAGTCTGAAATTGGCAATAATTGCTCAAATTTCCATTTCTTCATCTTAATTATTGTCAATTTCAGGTTCCTCTTCAGTAGTTTCACCACCTATTTGAGAATAAGTGTCGCTGTCATCATCGTCCAATTAATCCTTATCGTCCTTATTGTTGGCTCTTTTCACAATATCATGCTCTTTAATAATTGTAGGAAGAGTTAAGTTTCAATTTATGATTTTCTTTATCAATTTACGATGATAATTTCGACTTTTGAAGTCATTTTCAGGTATCTTTTTATAAAAAATATATAAATCATAAATTGAAACTTAACTCTTCCTACAATTATTAACTTAAAATGTTTCAACTTTTCCCCAATGAAAAAAAAATCATGCTCTTTAACTCTATAATTCATTTTTATACTATTCTTCACTTATTTATGCCAAACGGTAAACTTACTGGTATAAAAATATTGTTTATGAACATAATTGTATTACTTTGAATATATAATCTGCACTGAAAGAACAGTAGACAAGATTTACCTCCTGCCATGTCTATAATTACAAACTAAGTTGATTCTAGGGCATATTTTCTTGATTTTTTTTTCATTTGTAAATGTTTGTCTCATGTTTATGCATTAAATTTTTTTATTTTTACTTGAAGCATAAGTATTTCTTTATTGAAATACAAAATAAATGACGGAAATATTCTTACTTTATATTGCCACTTTTTCCAAAGTTTTTCAATGATCGGACAGAGTTTCATGCATGCCACTTTCCAAATGAATTTAAGACAATATTTATTAATGTAATATGAAATGGCAGGCAGAATGAAATCAGAGAAATTTTGCGTGTTTTTTATGCAACTTCCATCATCTTTTAAAATATGAAGGGCTTGAGAAACATGCTTGCCATTTCCCAAATTAATTTAAAACAGCATTTATTGATGTAATACAGAATGGCAGGCAGAATGAAGTCAGAGAAATTTTGCTAGTTTTTTATGCAACTTTCATTATTATTTAAAATATGAAGGGCTCAAGCAACATGCATGCCATTCTAAATTTATAATTATTTTACTTCAAAATGAAGTTTTTGCTCCATTTGAGGTAGTTTGAAATCACGGCTAATTGGTGCAAAATTTATGCAAGATTACCCCCAAATTTCAAACCCTTGCGCCAACGAGGAATGCTTGCCAATTTTTTTACAAGGGTTTTATGACTAGAACTTCAATTCTTCCCATTGGCATGCAATTTGGAAACACGGCATTTTTCATATTTTTTTTCACAAGTTCACGCAACTCTTTGAGCCATTTGGGCTGTTGCGAATCGCTTGCCTTTCAGTACTTGGTTTTAGAATAATTTCAATTATTCAACATTACAAAGGCATGCAGTATGATATCACGGAAAAAAAAACACTTTTTTTCAGACCTTTAATTGAAATTTGAACTATGACCGGAAAGCGTGCATCGCTCAATAACATTTTTATCTTTCTTATCAAGAGGTAAATTATCAACCCTGAAAAGCGGTATAAAATCGGAGAACCCCACCTGTCACTAGCTCCCAGTCTAGTAATAAAAATGTTCATACGATAAAATAACTACGCGCGATATCTCGTTAACGTTTATATATGCGGCTTTTGATCTTTGGCCTTCAATTATCTCCTAAAGCACCATGATTTGACTATTCAATTTGCACACTTATTGTACATGCCAAAACGAAGATATTCTCTCAAAAAAAAAAAATACCCACCATTTATTCGATATAGGTTGGGTCATTTTTTATATAAATTGACTGGACTATATATACAATAATTGAGAATGTAACGAGTTTAATATATTCAAATATTGCGATTAAATATCACAAATATCAAATATTGAAATAATGCTGTAATCAGAAACATTAGTACTCCGAAAATTAATAGAAAAAAGAAACAGAGACTAATTGACTGCAAAAGAATATCACAGAAGTCAAATACAAAAAATTATTATTATCAGTAAAAAATCTTGTTACATCACGATAGTAAAAAAATTCAATTCAAACTGTGTATAGATACATCTTTTTTAAACTATTATTGAAATTATAATTTCAGAGTGTCACAGTGGTAGAACGAGTGAAGAAATCAGTAGACGAACTTCCAGAACGTGAATTATACGAAATGTTATGTCGGGGCGATGTCAAACAGCCCATTGAAAAAACATCCAAACTAAGTTGTATGTATATTGATAACAATAACCCGTTCTTGAAAATCGCTCCTTTCAAGATAGAAGAAGCTCATTTCAAACCAAGAATTGTGATTTTCCATGAAATTATGTACGACAATGAAATAGAAACTATCAAGAAATTAGCGCAGCCAAGAGTAAGTATGCTTTGTATTATCTTTATACAGTTCAGTAAATATCTCGTGGCGTGTGACGTCAGAATGCGCAGTAGCATCGTGAAAATTTGTGGTAGGGACTTCACTTTAATGCAAGTGTCGTTAGTATTCGCTTCGATAGAAAGTATAATCTGAGGCAGATATGCAGTTGAAAACATTGTACGCCTGCCACCATACCATCCAGATTTGAACTCCATCTAATATCTTTAAAACAGTATGCTGCCAAAAAAAACATGCCGAGAAATGGAAAGAAAAATTCTCAAGTTGAGAAGGAAACATTGAAAAAATGTAGATAGATTCATAATTAATCTTGGAAGCGAGTTTGAAAGCAGTGATACTGAAAGTAACTCTAAATTTCTTACAGAAAATGATGTAATAACAGTATAATTTTTCTTTCGTCAGAATCAATGACCCGTAGTCACAACGCGGTTCTAAACCTAGGTCTGAGTCTATCTTATATACAGGGTGTAACAGAAATAAGTACATTAATTTTAACCAGTTATAGTTCTCGTCAAGCCTAACAATTTTTCTTTGTAACTTTTTCCCGAATTCTCATCTTGTTTTAGCATTTTTTATCCCCTATAATTTAACGAATCGTTCAGGTGCATTATTATCGGATCCAGTAGCAGTTGCAATAGAACAGAACAATAATTGATTTTGACATATGTGAGTTATCAATTCCTTCAAATAAATTATGGAATAAAACAGATTATAATTTATTAATTCTGTGTACGATTTCATGGGCAATTTAAGATAAGCTTAGCAAATTCATTTGGAACGATCTCCGAATTGTCATTTTTCACTAAGAATTGAATTATTGTGGTTATGGTAATGTATTTAATGTCAAAATATTATGCACTTATACATTACGATGAGAATACCATGGGATATTTAGAACCTAACGTTTATCTGGAAAACAGCAGATGAGATGAATGAAATACATCAATTTATGAATGAAGCACCTGCATATTAGTTTTTCTCATATTATTACAAACTTCACACTTCACACTCAGGTCGTTTCAATAAAGTATGCCCCGTGAATTGATCTGCTGAATAAGCAAAATATTGTACCATATATTTCAGAAAATATTTAAAATCAATTACCAAATTCAGTTTGATACATTTATAGGTTATATTTTCTGTTCTTCAAGAATAGAATCTTCAAAATTTCATGTAGCAATATCTCTATCAGATTATTCTATGAATTAATTAATTTAGAATTACATTCCAATCAATATTCTACCGTTTTCTTTAAATAAATCGTTGAATGATTCTCTCTTCATGTTTCTGATGAAGTAGGTTAGGAACAGCAACTACTTTTTGAACTGCTTGTGGATGGCAGCACAGTCTGACTCTCCTGACACAGTGACACAGTTTCAGACAATTCAAATCAGCTGATTCACGTGCAATGAACTTGGGTAGACAATCTTATGTTTAAGAAATGTACTATCCGAAAATATACGTGAAATCCCTAATTAAAAATAAAACTTCTTAAAAATGACATATAAATACGACTGAAAGACCTTATTGTTGATTACAGAGACAAATTTTGTCTTTCTTCCAACATATGCAAAAATAGAATCATCGAGGTGAGCGAATATCAATGTATTGCCGAAATACTAATATTTTTTCAGTTTCAAATGAATGATTGACAAGACTACGATGGCTCAAAGTTGCAAAATACTCCTTTCAATCGACAGCTATCATTCTTCCAACAAATGAGAAGCATTCAGTTTGAACCATAGGCGTACCATGAAGTTTTTGACAAAACTTTGATGAATTTTTACTCTATATCCAGAGGATTTACGGAAAAAAGTTATTAAGAAAAACTGTTATGCTTGACAAATTGCATTACAGGTTAAAATTAATGTACTTATAAATCTTGAATATTATCTGCCGTAACTTTGTTATACATTGTAATAATATAAATAAAACACAAGTAACTTAGTTAATATCACTATGTACTTATTTCTGTTACACCCTGTATAACCACGTTTAAAAATCGATTAGGTTATAGGCTACGTGCATGAAGTCTACTAGCGCCTCTATCGGGCAATGGAGAACGTTTGAACTCCATTTTATCATTGTTTCATACCTATAATTTTTTAAATGTACTAATATTATTTAATTAAGCCGAGTGCGTATAATATAACTTGCATAGCATAAAAGGTACGTTGAAATTATTCATTTTGAGTATTTTTTTTTTCAATTATAACGTACCTATTATAAAGAAAACGTCTTAATTCGTCCAAATTGACAGGATAACCTCAAATTATGACGCTAATGATCTTGCAGATCGGGTTTGTAGCTATCAAACACTGTATCCCTTTTACCGAGGAAGCATTGAAGAAAAGCGTGAAATTAGTTTTGCCATATTAAACATGTTGAAGAATATGTTGCTGACAATATTAACAACAAAATTATTGCGAAGTGCATCTGACAAACTTCTATCACTGAAACATCTCACAAATTAGAGATAGTGGTAAATTCATGAATCCCAAATTGATGATGAATATTTCTAATTTCACAATTGAATTACAAACATATTTGTTATATAGATTAATAATGAAAGACAGACAATACTCTATTCACCACTTTGATTCACTTCACTCGTTTTTTTTTGTTATAACTGGGTACATGAAATCTATGAAACTATATTTCACTTGAATCATCCTTAACACAACAGCCTGAAACAAAACAAACGTTTTCCCATGTTTTATATGCAATTATTTTCACTTTTAAACTACAATGCTCAATGACATTTCAATGACGTATTCTGAGAAAGGGAGTTCGATGCTTACAATTGTGCTCACCATGAGCGCTCGCATCGATATTTGTTCAAACTCCGCCTCCGTGCACATAGCCTATAACACTGTTTTGACATGTTGCCATGGTTATGCATGAGCCAGACCTGAACGTTTCTATAGCGTCTATAAGAAAGTCTATAACAACTTACAGATTCGATAAGCAAAATGATATTCTGAAAGAATCTGTAGCTTATAGATTTCTTTGAATATGTAATAGATGTCTATAACGTTAAGATTAGATGAACTCTTACAATAAGACATATGAAATGTCAAAATAAATAATAATTTAGGTGTTTTGCGTTCTATGTACTTTTTGCTGGTAAAGAATTATGAAAGGTTAGCATCTATTTTCGATAATTGTATTGATAATTCATTAAAAAAATATGTGAGATTGAGAAGAAAAGTCTAAGTAATGCAATAAGCCCATTCAAAGCTTCAGATAAACATTTTAAACAATTGTTCCGTTTGGATAATTCAATTGCCCATAATTTAATAAGAACTTCGCATCAATTTGAAAATGGTCATCCCAAAATACATCAATAAGAAATATTCATGCTCAAAAATATAATTTAACCTACATCTACATTTTGACCGTCTCCAATTGAATCCAATGTATTCTGCCCATTTATTATTCAGATAATTTTCATCTAATGTTGAATTTATAGTGTTACTCTTCAATACGTAATCATCTTCTTCCTAATCCATATACACTTATTGCTCTTTGGCAATATTTCTGGTTCTCTTCCGAAGACACATAATATTTATTCATTCCATCTTTTGTAATGTAAAATCACTAGAAAACCTTCATGTTTTAAACTTTTCGCAAAATTCTTGAGATCTCAATTCAAATATGTCAAAATAATCTGACATATGACAACTTGAGTGAGAACAGATATGAATTAAAACTAGAAGGCATCGTTATATTCGATGATATTATTCACGTCGTTATATGATTTACTATCTTGAATGCATCAGAAGCTTGAATAAAATATATTAATCTGTATTTTTGAACAAAAAATCCAAAAGTAAAAATTATTTCCTAACCTATTTGCAACATGTAACTGTAAGTTCCAATGAACGGAAGTATCATGACGTCATAACTTATAGAAAATTGTTCAGAATACCATTTTAATAGGATCTATAAGAACTCCACTTATTAATTCTGATAAGCTTATAGATCTGTAACGTTATAGAAATTTAAGATAATGCTCAGAATCCCACCATTAGAACCGGGTTTAAAACCGCGTCCTGACTACGGGCCAATAAGTTTGAGGTTTTTTTGCAAACATCTTATGTTGTTTAAATCTTGTATAGATATTTTTACCGTTATCCATGAGTTTATTTTCAACTAATAGATTTATGAATATTTATGTTATGAAATTCTTCATATATATTCTTGCTAATGATACTTGAAGAATATGTAAATTCCAGAGGACTACGGAATTTTTAATAATATACGAATTGTACTATAAAACATTTAAGACTAAACTTTTGTCGCGTATTGTACACGCCGAGCGTACATTCTATCTTTCTCTTGCCTAGTGCGTTTTCTCTCTGCGCAGTATTCATCCCCACATGCGACGAGATATTTGTTGAACTGTAATACTTAATTGTACAATCTAAGCTTATCTACAATTTAGTGAAATTAAACAATTATTTCAGCAATTAATTATAGCAAATAAAGAATATTTCCCTGAATACACTTATTTTTAAGTGTCGTATCTATCTATAATTATTGGTAAACTATAGTTTTACTATTATTATTCTATGATGTAAACCGCGAGTACAAGGAACAATAATTGACGTAATTTTTGTTTTACTTTGTTATTAGTTTAGAAGAGCAACAGTACAAAACTACAAAACAGGCGAGCTAGAAACAGCTCAATACAGAATAAGTAAATCAGCGTGGTTAAAAGAGCACGAACATAAGCACGTAGCAGATGTTTGTAGGAGAGTTGAAGACATGACAGGATTATCTGTTGCTACTGCAGAAGAATTACAAGTTGTCAATTATGGCATTGGAGGCCATTATGAACCTCATTTCGATTTTGCAAGAGTAAGTTATGATCATTTATTTTCAAGAATAGATTTTATCTCAAAAATATTAGTTTTGTTTTCATGATGAATCACGAAGAGCTTGAATTAATAAAAGAAATAAATTTATGAATATACTGTTGAGTAAGTAATTTATAGCGATAAGAGGAGTCTATTTCAGCTTAGAACGGTGCATAATAATTTTACATTTGCACATGTTTAGCTATAATTATATCTTTGAATCAACTGTCAGTCCATTCATCAATCATTTTTAAATCCTGCATTTAATGTGAGTGAATCATGCTTGTTTTCGGCTAGTCAGAAGACTTGAATTTTAATCTCATAAGAGCCTTGTACCGTTCTTAACTGACAATATCCATCCAAATTTCTAATGATCAACAAATTGAGTATATTTCAGTTGCTTATTTAGTCCAATTGTCAGAGATTTTGATCTCTCATAAAATGTGATATAGCTGAAACTGGGCTCGTTGGTAGTTTTTTGGGTGTAGAAGAAGATAGAGAAATCTTTGCAGCTCTAAAGTGTATGCTAAGTTCATAATCTCGAAGACAAAATCGAAAATTTTGTTTTTGCCCTGTATCTCAAAAAATAAAATAGAAAAATCGAAAAACTAATAGTACCACCTGAAAGAGTAAAAAATTTTACTTAAAGTTATATGAAAAAAAAATTACATCAATATAAAAAATTATCAATATTAAGAAAGCGAACTCGAAAACTTCACGCGCATTAAGCCGCTGAATACAAATATTCAAGCGAGGCGTTCGAGGAAAAACTAAAGTTTCTTTATCTAAAATATATGCAAAACAAAAAAACAAGAAGCATCTTAAAGTGGAGACTCTAAGCTTTCTGAGGAAGACATTAGTTTTTAATAATTTTTGTTTTCTCCCATAGAAAATTCGACCGGAAGCTAAAATTTCTAAAATTCTTACTGACTTTTATAAAATTGAAGATATATATTAATAAAGGCACAAAAAAAATTAAATCCTTGTATATTTATCATCACTGTACTTTCTCTTTTGATGTGAAAATAATTAAAATGATGAACATTGTCTCTGTTTGATAAAACTCATGTTTTAAAATAATCATTTTATTTTGTAGCATTCATTCGACACCATTTACATCTTCAAAACTGTTTTTATTAATTTATATGTATCAGAAATTATTACATCTGTTTTTTTAAATGGAGTTGAGTTGAAAATACATTTCATAATGTGTAATAATTCAGAAATCGATACAACTTGATATGTTTGAGTAATCTTCAATATAAGAAATATATAAGAAAATGCATGTTCTTTGCTTATTCTTATCCTGCAACTTGAAGATGAGCTTCAAAAAATTATTAAAAAAGAAAAAATTAAATTTGAAATCCTGAGCTTCAAGAATATATTATTTATTTTTTGATTACGCATTCAAGTTATAAGCAAACATTGATTGGAAAATGGACTATTCCAACTCAAAAATATCCAGTCCTGTCAAAATGACAAAACTGCCAACTTAGAAATCTCTTTTGAATTGAACAAAAAAAGATGTGGGAGAGCTTGTAATTGTAAATCAACAAACTTATTGAGTTCTGCAATATGTGGTTCTTGTTTAACAGGTGATGTTTGTAGAAATTCACCTAAAATTTCAGTGCTAAAGCAAGACAGCGATGTTGAAGATGTTTGTAATGTCAAAGACTAAGAAGACAGAAAGTACAAACTTGAAACAGAATTTTTATCAATTTTTCAATTGTTTTTTGAGATTCATCTTATTCTTTTGTTCATTTATTGACCAATTTTCACTCATTTTGAAAACTTCCACATTGAATACACCATTTTAATTTTTACTCCATTAATATATTGTGACGGGCGAGAGCGAGGGGGGAGCTCGTAAAGACGTCGCAGTATGGGGAGAGGCTTCTTGCCGTCTCTTACGCCGCGCCACGTCGCAGCACATCACCTCTCCCAATGGAAGCCTCTAGTGAGTCGCGAAATCGAAAATTCGAGAAGGACAGTGTTTCTCTATATAAGGCCAAGCCAAAGACGTGTAGTACAGTACAGTAATAAGAGTAGTAGTGTGAAATAAATAATGAAGTGACAAGTGAAGTGAAAGTGCATATAAATAGTGAAATATAAATATCTGTGACCTTGATTAAATTAGAATTATGTGATTAATATATAAATATAGTGTTATTAGTGACATAAGAAGAATAAAACTTTTATTTCATTTAGATTATTAAATAGTGACTTTTATTTGGTTAAAAACTGATTTCGTCAAGCAATAAACATTACAATAGAATGATCTTGGTCAGCAAAAAAAACCATGTTCATATCATCTGTTCACACTTTCAAAATATATATGTAATTCTTTAAACGTGAGACAGTTAAACGATTGCTATAATAATAGAATTGATTAAAAGTCCCTTTTCTACACTTCATAAATTACAACAATAATTCCTTAATGTCAAAATTATATTCACATATTCTTATCAACATACGAATATCACCAGCCACCTTTTCAATCAATCAAGGAGGACGGTAAAATCTATATTTTACATTTCCGGTGGTCACAGACTCTTTTTTTCGGATAAAAAAGAGTAAGATATTAGTTTACTGCTATGAAATAAATTCGCTTCTTTTCTCTTTTTGTTGCAATCCACTTCATAGATAGATTTTGAAATCTGCTTCTTTATCACAAATGGTCTACTTCTAATTTCATCCAATTTGTTTCTGTTTAATCTGTTACCATTCGATACATACACTAAATCACCTTCTGTAAATTTATATTCTCTCCTGTTTTTGTCTATCCTTTTTTTATTTCTATTAAAACTGGATACTGAATTTTTGAATGCCTTCTCTCTATCTTCACCTAAATCAAATTTTCTTTCTAATACTGGCGGTACAATTTCAGATGTTACACCATATAGAAGATAAGCAGGCGAAAATTTTGTTGTACTATGAATAGTATTATTATATTCTTTGATACAATTTTCAGCAATTCTAGTCCATGGTCTCTTATCCTTATCATTATTTAATTTACAACGAATTCTGTTCACTAAAGTTTGATTTAGCCTCTCATTCAGTCCATTTGATTGGGGTGTATCCACTGATGTAACAATCAATTGAATTCCCTTACTTTTTAAATAATTCTTAAATTTAATAGAATTCAATGCACTATATTGATCTACTAGTAATATTTCTATCTCATTTTCTTTCACAATTGAATCAATAAGTTTTATGAAATGATCAACAAGCAAATGCATATATTTTTTTACAGACCTATTCCCACCAAAACCACCAATTGTATCTACAGACATAATTTTAAATGGATATCTTACTGGACCTAATTTCAACAATAAACCAAATGGTCTACCTGATCTTGATTTATTTTTTATGCATATCTCACAAGTCTTACAAAATTGTTTTATCATTCTATCCATATCCTTAAAATAATAGAATGATCTCAATTTCTCAGCTATCTGGTTACTTCCTATATGTCCATAAAACTGATGTACTTTCTCAATCAAATTTAAACCAAATAATTGTGATACATAAATTCTTTTTCTGTCCTTTAATATTTTGAAACTAATGTTATTTTCTCTTGAAATTTTCTGTGACTCTTCAATTTCATTCTTTATTCTCTGTTGGTCTTCAATTATATCTGGCAATTGAACTAAATTTACCACCTTCAAACAATCATCTTTATTTTCAAAATTTTCCAAAACAGGATTTCTTGATAAAGAATCTGCTTCTATATTATCTCTTCCTTCTTTATAAATCACTTTAAAATTATATTGAGATAAGTACAACATTAAATCACCTAATGCTTCATCAGTTCTTGATTTAGATTTTAAATTTTCAAGTGGCTTATGATCTGAAACTACTATGAACTCTATGTCTATTAAATAATACTGCCAATACAGAATCGCTTCTTTTATTGCAAGACACTCTAGATACATAATTTCCTTTTTCTTCTGTCCCGGCGTTAATTTCTTAGAAAAGTATCCTACTGGATGAAGAATTCCATCAGATTGAGTCTGTTTCATAACTGCACCTACACCTAAACGACTTGCATCTACTTCAATAACTATATCTTTTTCTCTGTCATAAATTGATAAAATTGGTGCTGAACATAGATAAAGCTTTATTTCTTCAAAACACTTTTCACATTCTTCAGTCCAAATAAATTTTTCATTCTTCTTTAAAATATTATGTAATGGTGCCAATCTTTGCGTACAATGGTCTATAAATTTGTGATAGAAGTTAATTTTCCCTAACAATTGACGAACCATCTTTCTCGTTGTCGGACGTGGAAATTCTTTGATTGCAATTACATTATTTTTAATTGGATACACCCTACCATTTTCAATCACATGTCCTAAATAATTTATAGAATGTTTGGCAAAATTACATGTCTCTAATTTCAATTTGAATCCTTCTTGTTCAGTAACTTTCAAAAATTTTCTAATGTGCTCTATATGTTCCTCAAATGATCTTGAAAATATCAATATCTCATCTATATAATTTACACAAAATTTATCTAAACTATTTCTCCTAATTATGCTCGCTAATGTCCTCTGGAATATAGCTGATGAATTCTTAAAACCAAATGGGAGTACTTTCCACTGCCAATGACCTTTTTGTGTAATAAATGCCGTTTTTCTACGATCCTTCATTCTAACTGGTATAGACCAGAAAGCAGAATTTATATCTAATGCTGTAAACCAATTACAATCACCAACATTTACTATCAAGTCTTTTATTCTGGGAAATGATTGTGATTCTTGAATTACTATTTTATTTAATTCCCTAAAATCTATACATAATCTGGTTCTTCTTCCATCTTCTTTCTTATATGCCATTGTGACCGGAGACGCGAATGGTAAATCTGATTCTTCAATCAAATCATTTTCTAATAATTTAGAAATTTGTAATTCTATTTCTTCTTGATCTTGGAAAGAATATCTATACGGTTTCTTTGAAATGTATTTGTCTTCTTTCAATTTAATCTGTGCCTCACTGCCTTTAATTGATCCTACATCAAATTTATTTCTAGCAAAACACGATTGATATCCATTAACTAAGTTAATTATTTTTTCTTGTTTTTCTTTATCCAAATGATCTAAATTTACCTTAGAACTCTCAATACTGAGTGATCTCTCTATCTTTTTTTTAAATTTGTTATCTTTCATACATTCTTTATTTATTATCTCATCTACAAAAATTATTTTATCATCTACTTTCTGTCTAATTCTCAAATTTTCATCTTGTATCAATTTGAATTTTTTAATTGCGTCTAAACCAAGCAATAGATCAAAATTGAAATTATCATTTTTCACAACTATCAAATCTATTTTATCCTCTATTTCTCCTATTTTTAAACGTAGATTAGCCCGGCATTGACAAAAACTCACACCACTGATAGTCTTCAAAGCACTTTTATTAATACATAATTTAGATTTTAGAAAATTCACTAATTTTTCATTAACTAGTGAACAGGTAGAACCATTATCATAAACTGCTTGAATTAACTTATGCTCATCTACTATAACTTTAATTTTAATTAAAGAACATGGTGTGGATTTAACCGGGCAAATTAGTTTTTTTTATTCTTACTACACTGTTCCATTTCAATTTTAAATATATCATTATCATTCTCTTCTTCCATTTCAGTCACATTCACTTGATTTCTGTTTGATGTGATCCTATTTCTGCATATTTGTACTGGGTGAAAACGATTTTTGTAACCAAGTGCTTCACACACAGTACATGGTTTCTTCTCTGTTTGAAATGTTTTAACAAATTTTTTCTTATCACCTTCACTCTTTCTTTCTTCTAATTTCTTCTTTATAACATAAGAATCATTGAATTTTTTTAGTTCTTTTACCAAGTCATTGACACTCTCAATCTTATCCCTCTCCAATTTATCCTGTACATCCAATGGTAGATTATACACTATCTGGTACACTCTAAATAGCTCTGTAATATTTTTGTCTGCTTCAAGTAGTAATCGTTCCTTTTTTAGCACATAATCAATTAAAGATCCAAAGATGTACTTATAATTGAATGCTGCACGGATTGTTGACCAACCTTTCTTTCCATAAACTAGTAAAAAAGATTTTTTCCAACTTTCCCAGTCAGCTAATGGTAACTTCATTAAATTGGAACTATACCATTCCTTGACATTTCCATCCAGAAATATTTTCAAAGCTTCTACTCTGGTTGCACCATTTAGCAACTTGAACCTAATACATTCCTTCTCAAATAAATTGATCCAAGTTGAAGCTTCCTGTTTCCTATCAAATCTATTCAACAAAAATTTCTGCTCCACTTCACTCATACTCAACTCATTTACAGATGAAATACGATTTTTCAACTCTTTAATACGTTGAATTAGAAAAACCTCATTTGCTGTCTTTGTTTCTCCTAGAATATGACTAATAGTTCCTACATCTCCAACATATTCTTCTAAATAATGGTCATCAATACAAAAATTTTCATCATCATCCAAATACTTTTGTTGTAAGTCTGGGTTAAATGTAATAGTGATTTTCCTATAACCATCTATTTTCGTAATAGACTTCATACCATTAATAACAACCTTATTTGCCAGTAATTCTTTATGTAGAGCCAAGTCCTTCATTTCATCTGGTATACCAAACCAAACAACTTTATCATTAGATAAAGCAGCAAGTTCAAATTTAATTTCACTTCTCTTTATAATGTGAGCATATAATTTCTTCTTTGATGCCATTATCGTAGACTTTAATCAATTTGTAATTCTTCAAACGTGAGACAGTTAAACGATTGCTATAATAATAGAATTGATTAAAAGTCCCTTTTCTACTCTTCATAAATTACAGCAATAATTCCTTAATGTCAAAATTATATTCACATATTCTTATCAACATACGAATATCACCAGCCACCTTCTCAAACCTTCAAGGAGGACGGTAGAATCTATATTTTACATATAAATTGAATTTTAAAATATCTTAGTATCTTTTTGAGAGATTGAAAATTTTTGGTACGTTCTAAATTGCCGACATATTGTATCCACCATTTTCATTTTTGAAGATCTTATATCAAATTATTAATCAGCATCCCAAAAATACCCTGGATACTCATTTACAAAGAATATTCATATTAGGAATTGGTGAGGGCTTTTTTTTAATAAAAAAAGACCATAAAATTCTTAATAACACTGTTCTCTAATTTTGATTTAGTTACCGGTTTCGATCACTGGGTGATCATCCTCAGACTACCGGAGAGACTACAATGAGAGGAAATAAAACGTAAAACAAACAAACATACAAGCAGGTAGAAATTTTTAACAAATCAAAAAATACAAAATGGTAACTTACACAATAAAATTACAGGAGCTTCACAAAAGAAAACGGCGCCAAGTAGCTAGTGTCATTTTAATGAAAAAATGTAAAAAAAGCGGAAATAAAGCACTAAAAAAATGTAAAATGATATAAAAAGATATATCCAATCTGTTCAACGAAATCCAAACTACACCCAAAAAATTAACGGAAACCTAGTTTCAGCGATATCACATTTTATGAGAGATTTTGATTTGAATTTGTCTCTGACAACTGGGATAATTCACTTATTCAATAAGCACAACAGTATAACAAAAACAAGATCAATCTAGAAGAAGAATTTTTTGTCTTAGAATGCATATTTTTTCGAAATAGTATGTAAGAAAATATTCTAGAATTTTCAATTTATGAGAAAAATAAATTTGTCTGCCTCGGATTAATATTATCATATGTATTTTTACAGAAAGAAGAAACAAACGCTTTCAAGTCATTGGGAACTGGCAATAGAATAGCCACTGTATTATTTTATGTGAGTATTAAATGAATTTGATTTATACAGGTGATCATCAATAATTGGTCGTAATTTGAATAAATGACAGTTTAATTCAAATAATCTCTCGATAATTCAGTTCCTCATTTATTCTATTAACCCCAAGAACATGAAATGATCAAAATATGTATTAAAAAGTTAATTGAATGAGTGTTGTACTAATTTTATTCCGGGAAAAATATTTTTGATCATTTTACGGCTTTTACAAGCTACGTGACAGTCAACCATTTGTGACCTGCCAATATTATCTTCGTTTCTATTTCAATTTCTCAAACATGAGCTGTTTAAAAACTGATTCCAAAATATTTATGTTATTCCCTAATATCCCTCCTGAGTCACCTTTTGTTTTCATTCTTCAACTTATTTTAGATGAGTGACGTTCCACAAGGTGGAGCTACGGTCTTCCCTCACTTAAGGACAGCTCTCTGGCCTAAAAAAGGCACTGCAGCATTCTGGTTTAATTTATATCCAAGTGGAAATGGCGATTATCTCACCAGGCATGCAGCATGTCCGGTCTTAGCGGGCTCCAAATGGGGTGAGTAATATTTTTAATTTATTTATTATAAAATTAACATGGTCTCTACGGATCGATAAATTCAAAAGGAATTTATAAAAATGCTTTTTTGTTTAATGATAATTCGTTCATAAGATAAACAAGTTTATCTATGCCAATGTTTAACAAATTATTCGGATCATTTGTGTGGAGTAATGGAATATATTATCCCTTTGAGTGGGATAATATGATGTGCATTTGTTTTATCATTTCGTTTTCAAAATACAGTTACACTATTCCTTATTATAAATATTAATAATGCAGTTTGAGCTTTGAGCAATTAACAATAACGTAAGACCAGCCCAAGATTATCAATTTTTAGTTGCTAGTACAACAATTATTTTATTCCTGTTTGCTCATTGTCCAAATGAGAAGTATTTCTGCTGCTATTCTTTTCTTGTTTGCCATTAATGTCTCAATATATCCCTCAGCAACAGTATTAGACTTCCAATCCCCGAGTCTTTTGACAGTTTGAAGATCATCTCCAGATAGGATGAAAATTCTCGACAAATTTTTGTTTTTATTAGTGGTCGAAATTTGACCGTGATTCATTATAATGTTGTGTTTCAACGTTATTGAATTCAAGATTTCCTGCGAAAAATAATACCATGTTCAGCGGTAGATTAAAATAGGAGTTAGGACATCCTGTATATTTTTTATTTATGCACTCCTCTATATAAACTTGAAGTATGTCAAGTTTCACATTCCTTCGTGCGCGCGTTACAAAGTTTTCTCTTCACGTGGAATTGAAATGGGACACCCGTATATAATTTTAGTTATCAGCATTCCTCCATATTAACTTCTAGAATGCTAAATCTGATATTTAATAGTGCATGTGGTACAAAGTTCTTTCTTCACGTAAAATGTAAGAGGCACAGCCTGTATATAATTCTAGCTTTCTGCACTCCTTTCTTATATAAACATTAAGTATGCCAAATCTCGCATTCCTTCCTACGCGTGGTATAAAGTCTCTTCTTCACTTAAAATTAAAATGGGACACTTGTATATGATTTTACCTTTTTGTACTCCTCCATATAAACTTCAAGTGTGCCAAATATAACATTCCTTCGTGCGCGTGGCACAAAGTTTTTTCTTCACGTAAAATTAAAATGAGACAACAGGATATAATTTTAGCTTTCCGCTCAACTTCTCCATACAAACTTCAAGGATGCCAAATCTCAAATTTCCCTGTGTGTGTGGTACAAAGCTTTCTCTTTACGTAAAATTAAAATAAGACGTTATGTATATAATTTTAGCTCTCTGCACTCCTTCTCTATATACATTTCAAGTATGCCTAATCTCATATCCTTCTGTGCGCGCAGTATGCTTAAAAAGGTGTACAAAGCTTTCTCTTCAGGTATTAATATAAAGATTCAAATGGGACATTATGTATACAGGGTGTAACAGAAATAAGTACATTAATTTTAACCAGTGATAGTTCTCGTCAAGCCTGACAATTTTTCTTAGTATCTTTTTCCCGAATCCTCATCTTTTTATAGCATTTTTTATCCCCTATAGTTTAACGAGTCGTTCAGGTGCATAGTTATCGGATCCAGTAGTAGTTGCAATAGAACAATAATTGATTTTGACATATGTGAGTTATTAATTCCTTCAAATAAATTCTGGAATAAAACAGATTATAAATTATTAATTCTGTGTACGATTTCATGGGCAGTTTAGGATTAGCTTAGCAAATTTATTTGGAACGATCTCCGAATTGTCATTTTTCACTAAAAATTGAATTATTGTGGTTATGCTAATGTATTTAATGTCAAAATATAATGCACTTATACATTACGTTGAGAATAACATGGGATATTTAGAACCAAACGCTTATCTGAAACGTAAAACAGCAGATGAGATGAATGAAATACATTAATTTATAAATGAAGCACCTGTGTATTAGTTTTTCTCATATTATTACAAACTTCACACTTCACGCCCTGGGGCCTGTTGCATAATAAGATACAAGTTAATATTATTAGCATTTTCACGTGATGAATTTTTACTCTGTATCCAGAGGATTTGCGGAAAAAAGTTATTAGGAAAAATTGTTATGCTTGACAAATTGCATCACAGGTTGAAATTAATGTACTTATTTCTGTTACAGCCTGTATAATTTACGCTTTCTGCACTTCCTCCCCACATAAACTTAATGAGTTTGCCAAATCTCACATTTCTTCGTGCATGCAATATGCTTAAAAAGGGGTACTCATTTTTCTCTCCACATAATAATATATAACTAAAATGGGACAGCCTATATATAATTTTTGTTTCTGCACTTCTTCCCCAATTAAACTTTAAGTGTGCCAAATCTCACATTCCTTTGTGCATGCAATATGCTTCACATATTTAATATATAGATATCAGTCCTTAATCTTTGACATTTTTCAAGAGTAAATTTGTCAATTCATCATCTCTGTAAGCTCCACTAATTCAAATGATCAATACAACCTATGAAAATACTCAGTTGAATAAAATGTATAGAAGAAATCTTCAGCATTTTACCTTTACTAGTAGAAATATGTTTTCGTTTGCTTGTTGTAAAAATTTTAAAATGTCTTCTTTATTCAAAATTTTGGATTTTTCGAGCTTGTATGGTACCGACTTTCTTTTTAAAAATAAAATTAAGTGAACAAATTTAGTAATATCTGTGTTCTTCTTCCATGAAATCGTAGTACGCAACATTGAGTAGAATGCCCAAAGACTAGATGATTTCGCTTAGTTTTCAAAATATCCCAACAACATATTTATATTATATTATATTATTAATATAGGTATATATTTTCTTTTCGAAGCGTTCGTATGCTATATTTTGCTTTCGATTTTTCGCTTATTAGAATCGGAATAGCTTCTCTTGTGCTCTCTTCAATATCGAACGGCAAACTTTCATTATCATTCATGATATTTTAGAATCACAGCAAATTCGAAGCTCCAAACTATAGAAACAATCCTTATTGTCAACAAGAAATTGATGAATATAATGGTGCGATTCTGGATTTTTCTACAGCACTACAGAACTGTAAATCTGAACAAAATCACATCATTTCTTGATGTCAAATGACACTAAATGTATTTGTCAACAAAAATTGTTGCAATTTTGTTCAGATTTACAGTTCTGTAGCGTTATAGAAAATTCCAGAATCCCTACATTAATCTCCCGCGGAGAAGGAAAAAATGATAATTGTGGATCATTGTTCAATTCCATTATCATATATTAAATTGACATTTGAAATTAATTTATATTCTGAGATGTATTCGTTATAGTGTTTGTATTTGCTGTAAACATAATAGCACCGAAAATGTGAAAAATATCGATCAATAAAATAGGTTAAGTAAATTTATGTTTCGTAGTATTAGTTTAGTTTAGAGTAAATAAATCGCAATTGCAAAAATGTGTTTGTGAAATCGATAAGACAGTTTCAATACATCTAAATTTTTACAAAAAGTATCGTATGCAACACGGTCATTAAACGACTGTCATTATTGTCACGAATGAGTTTGGCTGCTCGAAGCTACGCCTTGGGCTTTACCCTTGCCTCCACTGTTCGGTCCTTGTTGCATAATATACTATTAATTAAGAGCTATTCCTGCTTCTTTTGTACTAATATATTATCTAATTGTGTGTTATTTAGTACTAAATAAATTTTATCATGATTCTAGTATCGAACAAATGGCTCCACGAAAAAGATCAGGAATTCCGAAGGCCCTGTGACTTGACGCAAGACCCAATGGAGGATCAATTCGTAGTTTAATGATTTATACTATTTCTAGTGAACAAATAAATTATTGATTTTATACAATCATTTATCATCTCCATGAGACACTAGAGTACGAAAAGGCGTAATTATTGTCATGAAGTTTCATTATAGGTAATGAAAATAATTTTTTAAAAACTTGTCCAAGTGTATGTAAACCCAGTGTTTCAAATGGATTTAGATTTTAGGAAGAACTAAATTGTTCATTAAAATCAATTTTAGTTGATTAATGTCCATTTCTACTGCTATTGATTAAATTTAGATGCAGGTTGAAAACTATAATTACGATTTTATTATAAGCAATTGTTTTCATATATTAACATCTAATTAATCGTAAACAGCAAAGTTGAGAATGGGCAAAAATATTATTCAGAAATTCAGCTGACAATATGTAAGCTTAAAACATATCAATTATTTTTATACAATCAGCGTGACGTCACATTTATAATCTATTCAATAAAAGTTTGTAATATTGATGGCATTTAACTAATCTGATTTACATTAGACACTTAGCAAATTATTATATGTGATAAATATTTCCAGACATTTCTCTGATTGTTTTCTATTTCTGTGAAAAAAAAAATATACAAAAAATTATAATATTTCTGTATAGAATTACGACCGCCGTCTACACAAATAACAAGTGGCTTTCTATACAGGCTTGAGGCTGTATGACACGATGCATAATTTCTCTCAAAATTATATTCATAATTTTGAACAAAATTTCTAACAAAAATTTTTACAATTTTTTGAACATTATTTTGAAGACCTGTATGTCACTACTACCAAATTTTGTACATTAATCTGTTCACGCATTTGCGCACATGCTACTTCACGTGATAACTTTCAGATTAAACAAAAATATTAAGATGGATGAAAGAAGATTTGTGGAACATAAATTCAAATTATTATTGATATCGTCGATAATAGTGATTGTTGGAAATAACAATATCTCAAACCAACAATGTATATAAAAAATAACTGTCAAACAGACTACAATATATATTTATGCTAGTACGCATTCATATTGCGCACATTTTGAATGTTCACGCATCTGCGGATAAGCTACTTCACGGGACAAATGTCAGATTGAATAAAAATATCAAAATGGATGAAATGAAATTCCTCAATTAAAATTATGATTTCATCTCTGGAGCACGATATTTCTAAAATAATCATAATTCTTACAACAACAATTCATATTTGGGTGTAAAATGTCAGACAAATGAGAATCTTTATTTATGCCAATACGCATTCGTATTGCGCGCATTTTGAAGGAAAATTTGTAAGAATATAGAGCAAGTCCTACATTTTTTTGTACATTTTTTTGAACATTTTTTTGAAGGTATTTTGATGTATGCCACAGTACATTTTTTTGATCATAATTTGGAAACACAAAAATGTACATAATTTTGAGAGAAATTATGCATCGTGTCATACGGTCTTTACGCTGCAAAACTTCCTCCGAATAGACCTTAGTATGATTTCAGTAAAGTCCAAACTATATGAATCCATTTTTTTCGTATATGAAAACCGAAATCTAATTGCCCTATTCGTCTACGTGTTTTCAGCAAATTTTTGCAAAAAAAATACCCTATTATATTCACTTTGGTTGTCTGACGTGACGCTGAGTTCTCAGCAACTACAGCACTTACAGACTTGAAACTGGTACTAAATGAAGATGGTTCTTCCATTTTTTCAAGATACTGGATATTTCCCAAACACAATTTGCGTACATATTGGAACGAAGATTAATTCTTTTCGGACCGAAAAAAATTGGAGCTATATAGTCGGAAACTGAAACTCTTCTCACTAAAATTGAAAAGTCTTGAATTCTCAACAATAATAAAAGATTCTGTAGAACAGTTTTTGAAAAACACTATATAAATAGATAATATGTGCCATCTATGGACAAAATGTAGATTTGTTACCTGCGTATCATGAATACTTTCTTATAAATATATTTTGAAAGATAATCCATAAATTCTTGCTGAACCTTTCATCAATCATAAAGGAATACAAACATTTTTTTTTTCGATAGTCTCAGGAAAAATGTTCATTATACATTTATTTTTAGTTGAAAATTAATCGTTTTGGATGCTGTAAAAAATAAATAGTAAAATATTTTATTCAACAGCGATTCATAATAAGCTTGTTACTATGATTGTACTCAAGAAAAATAGCCACTTGCCTTTCAGATGTCGTGACTAAACATTTTCTTTTATGACTAATATACACTAGTACAATAATTTATTTGCTACTGAAATTTATTGCGAAAAACATTGTACTGCTTTCTATGTGGGAACAACGTTTGATTACCTCGCAAATTCTAATATTTTAACGACTGTTGAAGAAATTGTTTGTTAGTTCAGAAAGTAGTTTTATTACTATTCGTTTTATATTTTTCAATTCAAATATCTCATTAATTTTTATCTAATAGAATAACAATTTTTTTCTATCGAATAATCATTTTATTCTGATAGATGTTCGATCACGAGTCAAAATCTGAAATCAAAATAAATACGTAGTGAAAAACATATCTATTAAGTCTTTTTTAGAATATAAAATAATTATATTTATAGCTTTGATAAATATAGATCAGTTAAATTGTGATATATTTGAGGAACTGTATCTCTATTGATATCTATCATTTCAAATGAATTTATATTTATCTCTTTGATGTTTCCTTTAATATGATATTAAAACTTTAATATATTTTCACCGTATTATATTATTTATCATTCAAAATATATTTGCAACAAAAGCTTAATTCGATCGGTTTTGTGTGAATTTCCAATTATTTTTACTTACTTGTACAAAGTACAAAGTAAATATCTGTTTTGAGAATCCCTGAATCCATTTTGACTATTTTCGGCTTGATGTCAGTACATGTGTATTTGCGTTGGCCCTGACCACTAATATTCGGTACATTGATTGAATGAATTGTAATTTTTGCTATATATTGGGTATTCAAATGCTCACACCAGTTGTATGATAAATTCATGTTTGATTATAAATATTAATTTGTTTGAGAAAATTGATCAGGTTTTCAATGTTCTTAGTATTGCTTGACAGTGTGTCTTTCAGTTTGTTTGGTATTCAATGTTCTTGCCTCTCGGTACGGTATTTATTACAACTTATGATGACGTGTTTTATTGTGGTTGGTGTGTTGCACAAGTCGCACATTACTGGAGCAGTTTTTCTTTGTTTAAGTATCAGCCATTTGGTGACTTATTGTTTCTGAGCTTGTTATTCTCGGTCTTCTTCCATTCGTCTTGCCAGATTTCGGTTTGCTTATCTTTTATTGTTCTTTTCAGATCTTGGATTGTCACTGGTATATTTTATACTTTCCATTTATTGTTTCTGTCACACACTTTGGTGTAAAATGGAATCCAGAGTATGGTCACTTCTTTTCCTTGGTTGTTCATGGCTTCCTGTATGTAGTCTTGGATGGTTTTATTATTTGTGTATGTCTGTTATATTCTGCGTGGTGCTAAGTGAATCTGTACATATAACAGTTTTGATTTTGTTTTCTAGTTTTGGCAATTTCGTTGCTTCTTGCAGGCTGAAGATTTCTGCTGTGTGTATGCCGTATAGTTATAGATGAAATTTTATCGTTCCATTCTCTGTAGCAATGCAGGCACTGGTTTTGTTGTTGATTTTAGATCCATCGGTGTAAAGGAAACTACTTCCCTGCAGGTCTTCTTTGATTGCTAAGAAATATTTGTGGTAGAGATGTGTTTCGAGTATTTTGTGAGGGTTAGAATGATTTTGAGATATTTGAGTGTTCAAGGTGGATTTGTCATAGGAATTATGTTCTATATCAGGAATTATTATGTGGAGCTCATTAAAATTTGACCAATGACAGATTTTTCAAAAATTTTATCAAATGCTAGGTTATGGGGATTGTTTGATAATTTTATTAAGTAATTTAGTAATGTTGCTTTCTCCCAGAGTCAAGTGTCGGTTCTCCAGTATCTACTTGCATACTTCTTATCGGGCTTGTTCTAAAAGCTCCAGAGGCTAAGCGTAGGTCTGTATTTTGTACAGGATCTCCTAGTTTAGGTTTTGATTCTCTCGCCGTGGAGTATGTAACAGCATATTTTATAAAAAATAATACTCAGTTTCTAGTTGAACTAATTCTAATAATCTATACATTTTTCAGAATTTTATTGAATAAAAACGACTTTTGATTTCAAATTCTGTATTGAAAACTTTGACGTTTCGATCCTTTGACCAAGTATCTTCTTCAGAAAACAATAATACAAAATAAAACAAGGCAAGTAACTAGATACTAAAAATATCTAGTTACTTGCCTTGTTTTATTTTGTATCATTGTTTTTAGAAGAAGATCCTTCGTCAAAGGATCGAAACGTAAAAGTTTCAAATATATATACAGAATTTAAAATCAAAAGTCGTTTTTATTGTACTAATTCTATTTAATAAAAATACTGTTCTCTTTCATAATCTGTTTACAATACTTACTCTATTGTTGTCACATTACTCTCAGAGCCAACTTGCGAGTTATCTCATGACATCCTTTTTCTTTTAAATTATTAATTATTCATAGTGCGTTCGTTAATGCAGCTCGAGCGCAGAGCGTACAGAGCTTGGAGCTAAGTCAGGTGATGTCAAATCACTCCATTTACTCCGTGAATTAAAGAACGATTCAACTGTCAAATATATCTAAAATTTAAAAATTATTGGCGTGAGAACGGTTGGAAGATACAAATATGAGCAATTTATTAGTTCATGCGATTCAAATTGGTCATGACTTGATTTTTGACTATAATAATGATGATTAAAATGGTGTATCTATTATTTATTAGGAAAAATAGAAAATTATGCAGAAGAAACTGTTCCTCGAGGTTAAGATAATCAATTTAAATCGTATTTTAGAATACAGCCAACAACATTCGAAGTATTGTTGACAAAACTACATACTTTTATTCATTTTAATGCAAAAACAAGGCATGAATTACAAATAGACAAACAAATAATGATAACATCGCGGTGTTTAGCAAACAAAGAATGTTTTAAGAACTTCGTCAAAAGATGCATAAGTTTGATTACAAACATAACACAAATAAAATAAGTTATTTTCTGTCATTTTTTGTTCATAAGTTCTTGTCAGGATCGCGTACGCAAGCACTTACGCTGGTGCATTGAGAGTGAGCTCCAAACACTCCGCTCTGCTATTACCGAACGTTACTGTTTCCGGTCTATCTCTGTACCATTCACGCTTTTTGCAATTAAAAAACGCAAAAGAGCAGATCGAGTGAAAAGATTTGCATTACCGAACGCACTATCAATAATAAATAATACGAAATTGTTACAGATTTAATCTTTTAGGTTGACGAATAATTCTTCCTAATCTCGTTTTGATAACTGTTGATTCTTCAATCGTTTGCGACGTCTTGTGTACTACTGGACACGGCTTAGGATCTTCTGTCAGAGATGCTGAGATTACGCACAGACACAGACAGTAGATGTGACAAATGAATGAAAACAAACTTGTTTTTGTGGTCAGGAATATTTATAATCTTAGTTGTAATAACAATACTAAACGAAATTCATCTCCAAAAAAAAGACATTTAATTGCAAACATCTGCAGAAACAAAGTAATGCCCTGAACTAAGAGCTTTAATATAAAAAAAACCAAAAGCAATGAAAAATATTTTCAATTATAAAATTTTAAAAAAATGAGTCATTAAAAAGACTGTTTTGATAAAATAATCGAATCAAAACAAAAATAAACCCAAGCGTTGTTTAGGGCAACTGATTTAAATTGTGACAAATACTAAAAACTAAAAAGAAAGTTGAAATCATCCCAACTTTACGTATTTCTTACACATATATTTTCTTGATGCACATGTCCAATATAGTTTCACAGACACAGTCAATAAATGTGTCAAATGAATGAAAATAAACTTGTTTTTGTGGCTAGGAATATTTATAATCTTTGTTTTAATAACAATACTAAATTAATTTCGTCTTCCAAAAAAGACATTTAATTGCAAACATGTGCACACAAAAGCAATGAAAAATATTTTCAAATATAAAATTTGAAAAAAAAGGAGTTTTTAAAAAGGCTTTTTTGATAAAATAATCGAATCAAAACAAAAATAAAGCAAAGCGTTGCTTAGGACAAGTGATTTAAATTATGACAGATACTTGAAACCAAATGTATCTATATTTTATTACCAATTCAGGCCGCAATATCTCTATAAAATAATTTTCATGCTATGCTTATGCTATGCTCATTGTGATCACGCGTAAGATTTTCATGAGAATTATATTATGTACTTCTTATGCTTACGCCCATTGTGAATTAAGGCTAAGATTTTCATAAGAATTATGTTATGTACTTCTTATGCTTACGCACATTGTGAATTTAGGCTAAGATTTCCATAAGAATTATGTTATGTACTTCTTATGCTCACGACCATTGTGAATTATGGCTAATAGTACAGGACAGCGTCGTGTCCAATTTTTAGTAGGAATTTGGACAGGAAATTGAATAAAATACTGCTTTTCAATCCTCCACCGTTTTAGCTTTAATTTAAGCCATTCTCAAAGAGCTGGAAGAAAGCTTACAGCAATATTTTCTTGATAAAAGTTGAATATAAGGCACCCACGTGAAACTTTTTCAAGAGAGGGCAGCACAGTAGGTAGTAGGAAAAGATAAAACATTTCTGTAAGCTTTATATACATTGTGATGTTTTATTACTTTTCTTACAGCTCTTTGAGAATGGCTTGAATTAAAGACGAAATGTTAGAGGATTGAAAAGTTGTATTTTATTCGATTCTTTGTCAAAATTCCGACTAAAAATTGAATACGATTCTATCCTGCACTAATAGAAAAGAATGTTTACAGAAACTAATACGGCAATTAATAATAACAAAAGTAAGACGGCTGTTCACGAACTCAGAAGTTTCGGGGTATCAAAGGTTTAGTCGACGCGACGTCTTTTGTAACTTGATGAGATAACATAATAATCAATAATACCGGTAGTAAATATTTACTGTGTCTATATGAACAAAATTCTTCATAATAGAGAATGACTGTTGCGCTATAAAGAGTTTAGCAATGTATGAGTTTTAAGGTAAACCAACCAAATTGTGCTCACTTTTACGTTATAGGGAGTTTATCGTTGTAAAGAATACGAGTTTACACTGTAATTGATTTTTACATTTCTCTAAGTTTTGCTTCACAAGTCCTTCCCGGAAAATGTTACTAGTGGCTATTTATTCTATTATTCATACACCCAACCACAGAACTTCTTCTCTTTCTATGATTCTATTCTTTTATTGTTCACCGAATGAATATCACGTACAGAAGAGACGTTTAAGAAGTTAATGTGCTACCTTAGGGAGCGTCCATTAATTACGTGAAACATTCTGGGGGAGGAGGGGGTTGAGCCGAATCTCATCTTACTTTGGGAAGAGGTGGGGTCTCAACGAATATCATGTAATTTTTTTCCGCAAGAAACAGAGTAAAATTGCGAGAAAATTGTGTTAAACTAAGTAATACATGGTCCTTCACTAAAATATGGCCAAATCTTATACAATAATATTTATCGTTGTTTTGCGAATGCTGCAAAGTTGCCCAGTAATCCATTGTTTGTTTACAAGCCGAACTCAACAAGCGTTGCACTATTTTTTTTTAGAATAAATCCAACGCATTTACATTAGAAACACACATTTTGAAAAATCTCACGTGATATTGGGGAATGGGGAAGGGGATTGAGCCAAATCTTACGACGTCTCACCAGGAAGGGAGGGGAGCTCGAAAAATCGCCCAAAAACGCCTCACGTAATTAATGGACGTCCACTTATAGATGTGAAATTCAATCGATAGAGCGAAATTACTTAAAATATGCAATAGGCATATATTTTTGTACACTATGTGTTTCGAAGTCGGCAGGGCAGAAAGAGAGGCTCAAGGATAGGGATATATTGCACACTTAGTTCAAGTGAGCCATAAATAATGATTTTTGTGTTATGTCGATTATATATACCTACAGTTAGAGTACAAGGAAAGCAATTATTGCGTAATATTTATTAAACACTTATAAACATACAATATTTGATCACATTAAAATAGAATATAATATTTGTCCCTTAGAATACAACACTTATCAAAATAGATACAAGGGTCTGAAAATTCAAAAAATCTTTATATAGAAAACTATTCATTTCAGTATTAGGTATTTCAGAAGACAATTGTGCTATACCCTGATAAACAGTGCTGAGAGGAAGCAGTTACTTCTGATATTACCATAAATAAATATGTAGTACATATTTTACTTGTACTCATTCATTAGCTTCTCTTTTCGATTATACGATAATCAATCTTGAATTCACCCTTTTGTACATCTCAACCATTCTTGAATTTTATGTATAGTAACTGCAGTTGTTTATATTTCAATTTGCACGACAATATCATGAAACAAGTCTAATGAAATGGATTTTATTTGTGGCAAAAATAATTATTTTTGTGAGTTAAATTGATCATTGTTGTAGAAATGGTAGGTGGCATCCAAGAATTAGAATAACACAATTCGGAAGAGGAAATATCAAACGCAAACTTTATCCAAATTAAGTTATGCAGTTTCAATGGTAACATTATATTTATAAATTAATTCTTCGCCACAAAGAAATCGTTTAGTATGATTTATTTGCAGAAAATGAACTTTGTGTTATAGACATTGTTTTCATTTATCACAATTAGGAAATGGACACAAACATATTTTTCTACAACATACAATAGCATATGGTTTGTTTTATGATATTCACATAAATAAATTATGTATTTTTGAGTTTTTGATATGCTTTGAATAAATATAGCTCTACATGAGTGACATTTATATATCAGTCCAAATCATACAACAGATCTTAAACTGTGAAGGGGCAACAATAATAAATTATTGAACATTTAAAAATCATGATTCTATATGTCGATGGTATTTGGTCAACGTTACAATATATTTTACACTTATTTTTCGTGTCCCAAAGTGGATGAAAATATTTTTTCTTGGTTTATTACTGCCCACAAATAGTCGATACGTGAATATTACTCTCAAAGATGGATGGTAAATTTTTAACCGGTTATGAAATTACAATCAAATTGACAAATAAAATATCCCATTCAGAAGTGACTCAATTGATCAATTAGAAGGCTTAAATCGTAGTCCCATGAGATCTCTTGGACCGTTCTCAACTGAAATGAAGCATGGACATCAGTAAGTAAGAAAATTTGTGGACATGTATCAAATTATTTAGTTTTTCATTTGTTTGATTAACGCATCCTGTTCTCGTAGTCGTGAATCAATTATTATTAAAAAAAAAATGCTACTAGTTGTACAAATTACTATATTTATCAACTACAAAAATATATGTTGTAGAGATGAATTTTCCTTATTTTAAAAATTTAATATAAATAAGCATTCTTATGAAAATAGAATTTTGTATCCATTAGACTTTTTTATATGTATAAATATATTCTTTGTGCTTCTTTGTTTTAATTTAATTCATACATTAACTCTAACAATCTCCATGCGTCGTTCACCATTATATTCTCAATTTGAAACTCTAACCGAATATTTTCAGACCTCCAAACGGACACTGCAACAGTAGTAATATAGCGCCTAGTCGATTAAAAAAATCTTCATCCACTTTGATACACTAAGCAAATACAGTTCATTTTAGCCATTATTCCATAATAATCTCAATAACTAAATGATCTGTAAGTAGTACATATATGCCTTTCGAAATTCTGTTGAGTAAAGAATTAATAGTGACTCAAAAGATGGAACTTTGAGTCTTGTATGTTACCTATATCACTTTTATATAGCATTTAAATATTTACTGTATTTTTACTTGATATAAAATAAATAAATTTGTGATAATAATTTTGTGAAATTGTATTAAATGTCAAAAGACAGGTGTTGATTCAAACTAAACTTAATGAATGTTAACAGTAAAAGACTCACTATTCCGTTTGCATCACAGTGAACATATTTTGTTTTTCTGTAACAATTCTTTACTCAAAAGAAAAGCCTATACTGGAAACCCTTCTTGTCCCCATTGTTTCAAAAACAACCAGATGTAAATGTAATAACAACAGTTACAGTTGACCGACTCTTCCATATTTTATATCTCATAATTACGGAATTTATTGACAACTTCACTTGGGGGATCAGAGCCCCAGGGTGCGCCAGCACCACGTCCGCTCCAATGGAGATTGGCGCCTCCTTCAGACGCACGCCGCTGAGCAGCTGTCGGTCCTCCGGCGCCTAGACTCGCAGGGCCCGAACCGGATGTGTCGGGCAGCATGCGGTCTTTTGTCTTGGGAGTACTCCAATGCATTGACTAAAAGAAGAGAGAAAACATTTCAAAGAAAAATAGATATAGCTGTAACATACATATAAAAAAAAAGCTGAAAGATTCAGCTGTTGGCACTTGGTGAAACATTGTAACAAAAATAATAATTAAAAACACTTGATGTAAGTTTCACAAAATAATTTATTAAATCTTTATCGATTTCGGCTTATTAGGCCATCTTACGAACTCTAAAATCGTATTTTTTTTGTACGTATTGTTACAAGAGGTTAAATTTTCATCACCCATTTTCATAAGTCTATCAGTCTATTAATTCATTTATGCCCGTACTTATAGTCGAAACTCAATCTCGTTCTTGACTATTACTTGGCCAAGTCGAGGCGAAGTCACCATAGATACTTACTTGATAATCTATCCTATAGGCTATGTGCAAGGGGGCGGAGTTTGAACAAATATCGATGCGAGCGCTTATGGTGAGCACCATTGTAACCATTGAACTCCATTTCGCAGAATACGTCAATGAGCTGTCATTGAGCATTGTAGTTTAAAAGTGAAAATAATTGCATATAAAACATGGGAAAACGTTTGTTCCGTTCCAGACTGTTGTGTTAAGGATGATTCAAGTGAAATATAGTTTCATAGATTTCATGTACCCAGTTATAACATAAAAAACGAGTGAAGTGAATCAAAGCGGTAGAGTATCGTCTGCCTTTCATTATTAATCTATATAACAAAAAAATATGTTTGTAATTCAATTGTGAGATTAGAAATATTCATCATTGATTTGGGATTCATGAATTTACCTCTATCTCTAATTTGTAAGATGTTTCAGTGATAGAAGTTTGTCAGATGCACTTCGCAATAATTTTGCTGTTAATATTGTCAGCAACATATTCTTCAACATGTTTAATATGGCAAAACTAATTTCACGCTTTTCTTCAATGCTTCCTTGGTAAAAGGGATATAGTGTTTGATAAATACAAACTCAATCTGCAAGATCACGGCGTCATAATTTGAGGTTATCCTGTCAATTTGGACGGATTAAGACGTTTTCTCTATAATAGGTACGTTATAATTGAAGGAAAAAATATTCAAAATAAATAATTTAAATGTACCTTTTATGCTATGCAAGTTATATTATACGCACACAGCTGAATTAAATAATATTAGTACATTTAAAAAATTATAGGTATGAAACAATGATAAAATGGAGTTCAATCGTTCTCCATTGCTCGCTAGAGGCGCTAGTAGACTTTATGCACGTAGCCTATAGTCGATACTTGGCGAAGCTTGAGATTTCTTGTTTTTGACATATATTTGATTGATATGTTTGACGTTCATGACAGTATTTGCGAAATATTCCTAGTTTGTCTACTGAATTTGATCTATTTTTGAATAATTTGATTGGAAATGTAAGTTTCAGTAAGTATGTATACCTCTATGGCGTATATTCATGTTGAAAATACAAATGTCAAAAATAACTGACACGAATACTTGAGCACGACTCAAGGTAGCCTTGCAGTAGACTCAAGTAAAGCCGGAGTCAAGCAAACGCGAAGTATTACTCCGTAGCCAAGTAACGATTATTAGTAATATTCGCATACTTGAGCAATTCTCAAGTCTGAGATCGAGCGAAGTATTGACTATAAGTACGGGCATTAGTTATGTGATCGCTCATAACTGGATGATGAGTCTCAAGTTATTCCGTCAGTTCAGTTTTATCATCCCGTTAGTCAAGATGTGGGTAATACAAAGTTGGTGAAGTGATAGTAGTAGTGCTAAGTGAGTTGAGTTACTAGGTGTGTGAGTAGAGCTACTGGATATGTGAATTGAGTTCCTTGGTGTGTAAGTTGAGTTACTAGGTGTGTGAGTTGCGTTACTAGGTGTGTGAGTCGAATTACTAGGTGTGTAAATTGAGTTACCATATGTGTTAGTTGAGTTACTAGGTGTGTGTGTTGAGTTACTAGATATGTGAGTTGAGTTACTAGATATGTGAGTTGAGTTACTAAGTGTGTGTGTGTGTGTGTGTGTGTAAGCGTGGAATACTTATGGTATGGCCAGGCGCTGAGCGTGCGAGAATGGAGTGTCTATGATGAACCTTAAATTATTTAAGTGACAAGTGTCAGAACTTGAATTCCATGTGCTTGGAATCGTGAATAAGAGTTTCAGAGCTACCAACATGAGCTAGCCAGTTCCACAAAAATAACTGACGCATCAAATTAATATTCAATTGAATATTAATCTTTAGTTTAACTAGTGGTAAGGAGATACAAACTATGTAACGTTATTTACTTATTGTACTTATCCAAAAAAAAAACCATGCTTTTTGTACAGTTGCCATGACAACTTGTTGAAATACCAAAATGGGCTACTTTTGCTTGTAGTGAAGGGTTACAATATGGCGTCTTATTCAAGCGATACAAGAAGAAATATTTTTTCTTCTATCGCACTTTGTTATTAACTTGTTGAAAAACATTGACATTATTTTCTTCTAGAAATTGAATTTCAAATATTCATTTATTTCATTGGTTTGTGATATGTTAACTTATTTGTGTATTTTGTTCATAAATCAGTAAAGAGCTATAACCTACAAGTGTCAACAAACCTAGAATCGTGAATAATGGCCAGTTGCACCACCATCGCTTAGCTTCAAAAGGAGTTAAATATCTATGCCAACTATTGTATGCATAGTTGTTACCGCGGTTATTATTCCTCCCTTAAAGTTAAATGACGGTGGTGCAACTAGTTATTTTAGAGCTACCCGTTCCACTAAAATGACTGACACATCAAATTAATATTAAATTGGATATTAATCTTTATAATCAACTAGTAGCTACGAGATACAAACAATGTAACGTGATTTACTTTTTATACAGTTGCCATAGCAATTGGACTACTTTTGCATGTAGTATAGTGCTACAATATGGCGTCTTATTCAAGTGATAGAAGAAAAAAGGTTTTTCAAAATCTAATTTCACTTCGTGCTTTCTAGTTATTCTGTGAGTTCTTTCAAATGAGATTTTTCGAAACTCTGCTGCTTACAAGAGATGAGTATTTCTTTTTTCTAGGGGTATTACGATAATATATTATCTTTTTCAATAATTTCCTATTTCCTTACGGTAGCAATACTAAAAATAAGGGAAAATAGAAAACAAGTAGAGGAAAAAATAACTATAAATAATGGAGACAAGCACGTGTAAAGACCAGAAAACAATCACATTCATGTAATGAACAAGTAAGAGAAGTAAAAAAGAAATACCAAAAGTGGAAAAAATTCTCAAGTGCCAAAAAAAGGAGTAGACTATGAATATTAGAAGCAGCAATGTTAAAAAATGGAAGAGGTTATAAAAAAAACTGCGAAGATTTTGAAAAATCAAATGAAGAAAGCTTCAAAGAAAATTAAAAACTGTATTACAAAATACTAAAATGCCAAAAAGGAAAATCAAGTAACTTCTTATTTTATATATTTCCAATTTTTCTAGTGTTTTTTAATCTAGCATGTTTCCATGATTACAATTTTACTCATATTACCATATTAAGTTGACTTATTAATTGTTAATTAAGTAACAACACGCCATTTTGTGTACTTTGATTTTTACTTAATTTTTTACTTATGTTAAGGCGTGTACTTAGCTGTTCATGATGATATGTTTTCGCATATTTCATATGTTGTACATTTGTCTAGTATAATTTTTGTTTTTTTGTGTTATATTTTCATGTCAACATCCTTTGAGCGATGTTTTTTTACAAAAATTTCAGTTCTATCGTATATGATTTCATCCGTAAGTTTTCCGTATTGCATTTGTAAGTTTTCTTCCTTTTTGATTTTTTCATTTAAATTTTTGTAGAACTCCTGAGGAGGGCTCAAGTGGAGCCGAAACTGGTAGAGTGGTTTGATCTATGATATACTAAATTTTATGACTGATTCCAAAAAAAAAAAAGTTCCAACATCTATCCTACAGTCAAGTAATATATATATTTTCTCAAGGAAAATCAAGTTCAACTGGAAAAAATGAAAGACAAGCAAGGGAACATTATTAGAGAGAAGAGCAAAATAATAAACAAATGGAGAGAATATTTTGAAGAGCTATTAGAGGATAACAAAATAATAATGGCTGACGAAATTATTGAAGAAGAAAATGAGCAATCAAGAATTAAAGGGATAGAAAGGACGAAGAAAAACATAGCAATTGATGAATTGAAATACGCTCTCAAAAAACTGAAAAATGGTGAAACATCAAGAAATGATATGATAAAAGCCAAACAGATAAAATATATAGGTCAAGAGGAAGGACACAAACTGTAATATTCCACTTATTCAAGAAAGGTAATAGTGGCAACTGTAACAATTATAAAATACTACTGCTGTTTACAGTAAGGAAAAGTTATGAAGCCATTCTACATAAGAAACTCAGACAACCAATAGAAGCAAATTAGAGAAGATACAGAGCGGTTTTAGGAGCGGACATTCTGTGCAAGACCATATATTTACGCTTAGAATAATGACAGAAATAACGATGAGACATGATACCAAACTATGTGTAACATTCATAGATACTGAGAAGATATTTGAGGGAGAAAATGTGGAGAATCTAAGAATAGAGAAAAATAAGTTATTCATGTAACACCCTTTTCATGCTCTGGTATATAAAGTTTCTATTAATTAGAGGCTGAATATATTCGAAAATAGGTTCAAAGTTATTTCGTTGCTTTTGAAGTATAACACTTTATGCAATAATTAGGAAATGCGAAAAGGGAGTAAATTAGCAAATAACTAGATTACAGAACCGATAAATCGATCATTTTGAAGCAGTAATTGAATGAAAGCTCTACAAATAATGAAGGACGTGATGCATCATTATTAAATGAGTTATCAATATTTCTAAAATTAGATGAAATATAAAGACTACCAATTTTGTGAACAAGAAAGATGAAGTAATTACATTAACAGAGAATAATTTGGAAATCAATGTTCACTTTTGCGAGATATTTGAGCTGATGTTTACTCCATTAGAGAAAAATTGAGAAATACAAAAATGAGGATACGACAAAAGTTATGTATATTGAATTTCCACGAGATGAGAATGATTTAAAATAATTTTTTCAATTATGAATATTTTTGAGAACAAGTAATGAGATTCGAGATCTTCTTGGTAATGTTAAAGAAAGATTTCCTCTTCTATAGTATCCAGGTATTCACAAAATTCCTTGTTAGTGTGGCAAAGCACATATTGGACAAATTAAGAGGACTGTGGGTATGAGACTGAAAGAGCATTCTTGTCATAACAGATTGAACCACCCGGAAAACTCTGCGATTGCTGAACATGCTATTCAAGAATTGACATTGAGAGTACAAAGCTTCCAGCAAAAGAGAATAATTGGTTCAAGAGGCTGATAAGAGAAACTATAGAGATAAAAAAAATCACGGAATAATTTGAATTCAAATCTACTGTTTAAGAGATATTCTATCACCATCACCTGAAGATCTGTTGATGTTTTAGTTATGTGCCAAACCAAATAGAGTAGAGCCAGATTGATCTTGAACCACTAGGGGTTGACACTTACCCAATTTATCTTTATCTCCTGAAGATCTAAGACATTATTTTCGATCCCAGGAGATAATTTATACTTATCTAGTTACTATATTCATATATTTTTGATGCCTTGACAATTTGTTTATTTATTATATACTTTTATACAGTACTTAACCCAATAGAACATATTTATTCAATTGGAAGGTTTTTTGGGTTGAATTCAAGTTTTTTCATTCATATATTTTTGACTCTGTATCCAAGAATCTACATCAGAAAAAAGAATGAATAAAGCAGAATTACTGTGAATATTCCACTCAGGAATAAATTCTCACATAAGACAAGTGGAAATATCAAGAAATTACAGCGGAAATTCCACGTTGTCTACACAACATGAAATTTCCAGTAACAAATTATTTTTACAACACAAACTAATAAAACATGTTTTGTTGGTATTGTAAATTGGAAATTAGTCGAAAGTCATCAAAATTAAACGGTTGGAGGCAGTTTATGTCATTTTAATAAATTTGAATCTTATTTTATGATATTCGAGAAATACTCCCCCTAAAAGCCATTCGTGCTTAAAAATTAGCCAGATAATTTTAGCACTCGTGGTTCCCGAATATTTTTGTGACAGTCAATTTCAAGCCATGGAAACGCCTATCATTAATTTCCTGTTGACAGAGAATTAATGACTATTATCTCCCTGCTGAGAGACGAAAAATGATAATTGTGGATCAGGGATGCCATTGGTATTTTCAGAGTCCCAATGGCAGAAACAAGACCCTTATAATTTTGTCACGTTCGTTTGTCCGTTTGTCCCTATGTCATAGCCATTTTACTTGGAGACCAGTGGCACTATATAGATTAAATTTGGGAGGAAATTGTTATTCATGAACCGCTATTCAACGATGTAGTGAAATTACGGAAAAAAATAATGAAGAGTGACACATCATACAAGTAATTGAGAGATGAAAAAAATTAAATAAGTGCATATAATCGTGAAAGGTATCGTTAGATATATCTTGAAAAATAAGAAAGAAGTGTCGAAGTGGGCAAAAAAATGTTGTATCCAATAATAATGTAAAGAAGCAATATGATATTTTGCCAATAATTTTAATGACTTGACAATAAGCCTCGTCACAAAATACTTGGCCTCATGTCTTAATGCTCAACTTTACTTCTTTTTATAAAAAAAAAAAATAATAAAAATTCCTTTCGCCAACACTGTTTTGGAATTTGCGTATTCCATAACCAAAAATTAAGTTGGAACGAATGACATTCCAAAAAATCGTTTAGAATGATTCCGTATGCCGTTCAGAATGATTCCGTAAGCCTTTTGAATCATTTCGACGAATAAGAAGCTGTTAGTTTGGCTACTACCATGGTTACTGCCTAACAATTCAAGTATTCATATCTGGATTTGACGTTTGACATTTAATAATTTTTTAAGTTTCCTCTGAAATATTGGTAAGTTTCCAAAACCTTGTTAGAGAAAGTATAGTCTACAACATGTTTGGAATGGCGTATTCCACACTCGCGAACCGTAATCCTCGCCTCCGGCTCGGTTTACAAACTTTTCGCTCGTTCAGAATATAGGCCATTCCAATACTTATTGTAGAATATACTATACTCTTTTACATATGGAAACCAAATTTGGAACATGAGATCTATCAATAAAATAAGAGAGGTATTTCAATAAATAAAAAAACTGCAAAAGATTGAAGGTCAAATATAAGTGAAAAATTCCAAAAATCGTGAAATTGCCAGAGGGGAAAGTAAAATCAGATGAGTGCATGAAATTTTTTTAAAAGTGCGCTTGCATTTGAATTTGTTTTATCATCAAGGCCAGGGCACTATTAGAGGTAACAGATTTCAATTTCTAGGCTCTCCAGTAAATCGAGACCTCTCCATTTTGTATGATGTGAAAAATTTCAACATTATTGGCATTAATAAATTCATGATTTGTATCAAGGATGTGGCTAGCAAAATTTAAAGTATCTTTTTGCTAACCACATCCTTGATACAAATCATGAGTTTAATATTGTCAATAATGTGGAAATTTCACACATAAGACAAAATGGGAGAACTCTTGATTTTCTGCAATTTTTTTTTCAAGGAATTCTACATGCATTTTTATCATATTTCGCGAAAGATTTTTTTTCAGTAGTTTTCAAAATCTCTGGAAAACAGCCGGTTTTAAATGATTTATTTATCATGTAAGTTAATGGTTCCAATAAATATAGATAACTTCTTTTAATAAAAATACTTCATATTTTATCGTATCCCGTGGATTGAGTATTATCCAATGACATAATCATCTTTTCAATACCTTAAGTCAAGTAGTGCAGAAATATTGAATTGGTATTTTGAACCAGACTATTTTATATGGAGATAGAGGGATCCTTATTACTTGTGTTGATCTGAAAAAGTTTTACCGTCTTTCGAATGACCGTTAAATTCATTTTAAGAATATTCCAGACTTTAATCCGTTACAGTATGTTTTTATTTTTATCATACAAGCTGTGGTTGCTATAGTTATGTTTACTTACAGCCCATGGGCTCAATCGGTAAGTAACGAATGATAGATGTTCACACAAAGTAGCTATTTTTTTATATAAATGTTGAAAGAACAAATAATTACCACAATTGTTTGATAAAATGAGATTGAAACTCTATCATTAAGAACTACTGAATTTTTATTGATATTTGAAAACATTGAATTTGATATCTTTCAATCGTGTAGCAGTTTTTGTAAGCATTACGATCAATAAGTACATTTGTACCGATTTCGCATAATATTTGGAAATCCCGTGAAGGCTCGGCCTTCAAACTATAATCCTCAATCGATAAACTATTGCACGCGTTCATTTTTTTATATATTTTCTTTGTTTTGTGGTATATTCTATGACATGCGAAACGGTTGGACGAAACCCACGAAACTAATTTGTTAATTTACTATAATTAGTCCAAAACTCTAAAAGATCCAGTGGCATATATAGTGGGTGGTTGGGAGTTGGTCAAGAGGATTCTACGAGATACATATCAAACTTATAAAACTAATTACTTAGTTAAATTTCCTCTTTGCAGCTAAAAAGATTCGAGAAAAGTAACGAACATACATATACATATAAAAAATAACCAACTAACATCGTCACCCTTTTGACTTTGCTGCATTCAAGTAAAAAAATTAGTGTAATTTGCTTTAAGTGCTGGCATAATTTGATATTCCGTAATAAAAATTAATCAATTAATGCTGATAAGAATTTATAAGGATAGACTACCAGATGGATCAGGAACCATTAATTTCTCAATTCAAACAGTTATTAATTTGCTAATAGCTTACTTGTTCTTAGTATGCTCTCAGTCATCAAAGTGATAATATTGTCTTGATTGCATATTGTGTGGGATCGTTTTATATTGTACGACAGTCGAGGGTAAGTAATTTTCTTTTAATTTATGTATCTGCCTATTTATGATTGAATATTATGCATAGTTTATTGCTTGAGTTTTTACAAATAACATATGCCCTATAAAAAAATAGTTCAAGAAATTTCAAAATTGTGTATTGAAATTTGAAATTTCTAACAAATAATAATTCAATCATTCAATTTGTAGAGAAAAGAGATATTTATGGTACAAGTATAGAAATTTATCATTTAATTCACGAGTGGCGTGTTTTTGGAAGCTTCGTGAGTACATTAGAGACTTTTAAACGTGTTCTTACAATGTTTCATTTTAGATCATCCTAATTTTCGTAAAACAGTCAATTACATACAACTTTTTAACTAAGAAAACGATATTATGAATTAAACTGTTTTCGTCGTTGTTGACATTATAGTTCTTGAAAATTTGAATTTAAATATTGAGTTTGAAATATCAAATAGCGATTTTAGTGTTGTAGTTGTAGATGAATTTGAAAATATCCCTCAGATGTTTAAAATACTGATTATCAGAACAGATACATTTGTCACTAAAATCGTGCATTAAAAATGTATAATAAAACTTTTATTTAAATATGTTTTATTGGGTATAAGTTCTGTAATTTATTAGAAACACAACGTTTCAACAGCAAAGTGCTGCCTTTTTCAAGTGAAAAGAAATATAAATATAAATAAACAAAATGGTCAAGACAACAAAAATAAAAATAAAAGTACAAATCATAACTAGATTAGTTTAAAATATATTAACTCCTAGGATCGTAGAGCTCTGCCTGTAATTGATGATTCAATATCCACAGGTCTTCAGGAGATAATAATGAAGGTCTAAATAGGGAAACTGTCAACTCCTTGTGGTTCTAGGTCAATCTGGCTCTACTCTTTTTGGTTTGGCGCATAACTGAACCATCCACAGATCTTCAGGAGGTGGTGATGAAGTAACTCTTGCAAGTAGATTCGTAGATACAAATAACTTGAAATTATGAACAAATGATTGGTAGCCATGATCGATTAAGTTCATAACCAGTATTCAAATTCAAATTATTCGGTGATTTTTTAATTTCAATTGCTTCTTTTATAAGCCTCTTGAACCAATTGTTCTCTTTAGCCAGAAGCTTCGTATTATTGAAGTCAATGCCATGTAATTCTTGAATAGCATGCTCAGCCACAGCAGATTTTTCTGGATGGTTCAATCTTATATGACGAGAATGCTCTTTTAGGCAAGGCGCAAATTGAGACACGTATAGCACGTATGAGATGACGTGACGCGAGGCACACGACACGTACGTGCCACACGGGCTGCGTGGTGATCCGCATATTGAGATGCAGTTTCTATCTACACTCGCAACCGCCATATTGAGAAATGTCTGATACACGAACAAAACAATTGTTCTGAATCAGAATCAGATGATGCTGAAGGGAAAATTTTGCTCTATTCCTTGATAAGAACAAAATTCAAATAACCTAATAAGTACATTCTATCAGAGAGAGAAAAAAAAAATGCATCTTCTTCATCAGAAAGCTCCTTGTGTTGCCTTGCTGTCTCTATCAACTTTTCTTCTGCCATTTTCTCATTTAAAAAATGAGAAAACAACTGATACTAGACTGTATACTGATATATGATAAGTAGACTTTTCACTTACACGCACACGCGTGTCAGCTCGGCACGAAAAACTGTGTCTCGACCACTGTGCCGCACGACCGACATGAGACGCTAGTCACGCCACCTCGTGTCATGTCACCAACGTGCGCTGTCTCATTTAATCCCATAGATTACAAAAACACACACTGTGCTGTGCCATGTCACACGTGCTATACGTGTCTCAATTTGCGCCTTGCCTCAATCTTGTTTCTACAGTCCTCTTGGTTTGTCCAATATATACTTTGCCACATTGACAAGGAATCTTGTATATACCTGGATACTGTAGAGGAAATCTGTCTTTAACATTACCAATAAGATTTCGAATTTTTAAACTGGAAGTGTATGAAGTTTTAATGTCATATTTATGTAAGAGCCTTCCAATTTTATCTGTTATATTGGCTACGTAGGGTAACGTAACAAATATTTTCTTATTATTTTTGGATGATGTTTTCTTGAAGAATGGATATAATAGAACACAGATTAAGAAAGCACTTAGACAGAAGAATTCTACGCCACCTGTTCAAGATCCAAATAATAAGAAAATATTTGTTACGTTACCTTACGTAGCCAATATAACAGATAAAATTGGAAGGCTTTTACATAAATATGACATTAAAACTTCATACACTTCCAGTTTGAAAATTCGAAATCTTATTGGTAATGTCAAAGACAGATTTCCTCTACAGTATCCAGGTATATACAAGATTCCTTGTCAATGTGGCAAAGTATATATTGGACAAACCAAGAGGACTGTAGAAACAAGATTGAAAGAGCATTCTCGTCATATAAGATTGAACCATCCAGAAAAATCTGCTGTGGCTGAGCATGCTATTCAAGAATTACATGGCATTGACTTCAATAATACGAAGCTTCTGGCTAAAGAGAACAATTGGTTCAAGAGGCTTATAAGAGAAGCAATTGAAATTAAAAAATCACCGAATAATTTGAATTTGAATACTGGTTATGAACTTAATCGATCATGGCTACCAATCATTTGTTCATAATTTCAAGTTATTTGTATCTACGAATCTACTTGCAAGAGTTACTTCATCACCACCTCCTGAAGATCTGTGGATGGTTCAGTTATGCGCCAAACCAAAAAGAGTAGAGCCAGATTGACCTAAAACCACAAGGAGTTGACAGTTTCCCTATTTAGACCTTCATTATTATCTCCTGAAGACCTGTGGATATTGAATCATCAATTACAGGCAGAGCTCTACGATCCTAGGAGTTAATATATTTTAAACTAATCTAGTTATGATTTGTACTTTTATTTTTATTTTTGTTGTCTTGACAATTTTGTTTATTTATATTTATATTTCTTTTCACTTGAAAAAGGCAGCACTTTGCTGTTGAAACGTTGTGTTTCTAATAAATTACAGAACTTATACCCAATAAAACATATTTATTTAAAAATGAGTTCTGAAAAGTTTTTTCCTTCATTATAACTTTTATTGCTCAGTTTTCTATAGAAGGTTGATTTTTATATTGAAATTTATATAAAAAACTGTCACTTTTTCCACGATCGTAGATGAATATAATTTTTGTAAGACCTCCGTTACCTACTCTTTGATAGTGCGTAAGCTTAAGCACTATCATATGAAGTCAAGTATTTTATTGACCAAATATCATAATGCTAGTTCACACTTGTATTGCATAGAAAAAAAATCTACAGCTCTCAACTTTAATATTTCAACAATTATTGAACAAATAGCAAGGGAAACTAACTAAGAAATTGATTGACGACAGAAGAACTAGGTTACAGTCATGTAACTTCGAAGACACGTTTGTCAAGATAAAATTGCTCGGATGTGTGAATAAAATATAATTGATTGGTTTACACATGATTTGCGATGTGTAAAAAACAAAGTTTAGAAGTGGACTTAGAAAAATACTGATCCAACTACAATAATGAGCCAGTTACTACCAATATAGCTATTTTAATTAAATGATATTCACCATTAGGCACTAAGGGAGAGAACAGTAGAGAAATCGCGAAAACACAATAGGTATCATAACAACCATTTCATGACTACTTTGTACTTTCTCTGATTTACTAATAGCATATAAAATTTCATGTCATTGTGAAGTGATGAATAAACACATTCAAACGATTTAAGATATTATATTTTGAATATTTTTTATCGCGAAATTTACTACATCTTACCCTATTAGAATAATATAAAGATAAAATGAAAATGAACAAATCGCTAATGAATGTTGCAATTCTGTGTAAAGAAACTGTTAAAATGCATCGACTTTTGTTGATTAATGTCAATTCGTTCGCACCAAGCACCAGTATATTTTAACATCCTTTGTAGACTTGCAAAATTCTTCGTACTATAAGTATATAACTCACCTGGTGTACGTGTTCTTTCATACCAAGCCACTGTTTGTAACTGATAGAAATTCCACTATTTTTCCATTTATCGTAGTTACTGCGTTTTGCTGGATCACATAACGTTTCCTTGGCTTCCTGAAAAAATTAAATTATCATTTATTATACCATAAGTAGTTGAAGTATTATCGATTATTTTTGTGGTGCTATCACGAATGTTTATTGTGCTTGCGTTTGAATACCACGAGTGTGCAGCACGAGTGGTATTCACAAGCACAATAAACATGAGTGATTGCACCACAAAAATAGTCTATAATACTTTAACTACAAATGGTATATGGAGGACTATTACAGGAGTCAAACCATTTTTTCAAATTAGTTTTCTATGAATCTAGTAACAACTCACGTAATTTTCATAGAAACGAGTAAACAAACTTCTGTCAAACTGAGAAATTTGAATTTCTTGCATTTTCTTTGACGAATAATAGAGAAATATATTGCGTCTTGATATGGAATCTAGTTCAGAAAAGTTTGGTGATAGATCAGAAGATAAAATTGGTGAAGATATTCAGCAAAATATTCCATTAAATACGAAGGAAGCATAAATTGGAGGTATCCACATCTTTGAGTAAAATACTCACTCTGACCACTAGTGTAATACCCGATGATATTTCTACACGTCCAAATACTCACTGATATGCACCGTTTCCATGGCGATTTAGCATTGTTAACCTTGTTATAAATACTACGAATGGAATAGTCATCAATAATATTCACATATTATTCTATAATTTATTTCTCAAGCTGGTAGCATGTACCGCGATAATTAAGCAACTTATAGTACTCTCACATTCAAAACGAACTATGCTCAGGTATAATGTTATGACTTTAATCGTCTGATTGAAAAAATGCAGACAAAATCTACAATAGCACAAAAATCATATTTTATTTTTTATCAGTCGCTTGCCGTCAATAATTTGGCTTGGATTCCATTACTTATTGTAGAATATATTATTCCGTTATGTTCGAATTTCGAAGCTCTTGTTTCTTAAAAGTTCTATATGACAAGAAAACTCCAACATTTGTTTGATATCGCAGATATGAAGCTTTTGTTGTCTAATTCCACGACTGAAGAAAACTTATTCTTGAAAAATCAATAGTATATAAATTTGTGATTCTTCAAGAGGGCTACAAAACGTAGAGCTACAAATCAATCGAAGTGAGATTATTTGCTATGGTTACATCCGCTGGAATAGTCGTCACCATCTATCTTACAATAAATCTGTAGAGAATTTCCATGACGTACGCATATTTATTAAATGGTGATAGCTCATATTAGATATGTTTAGTTATGTTACGGTACAATTTTAGCAATTTTGTTAAAGAATATTTGTTTTATAATATAGCAATACTGTTCAGACCTTTTAAAGGGTGTTGGGGGATCTACCAACGTATTTCTACTTTGCATGATCGAAGTTCAAGGGACCGAATGATTTCTTTCGTTATAAAGAGTCGTCGTTATATGGTGATTTGAAAAAAGACAGTGTAAGAGCACAAATATACTTTTTGTACGATCAGTAAGAAAAGTAGGCTTTTCGAACGTCATTTGGAAACAGAAAATGAACAATTGCAGACCAACACTCTTTGCCGACCATAGTAGCGGTCTGCAAAGTCTTTGCATACTGTTGCTAATGAAAATCTGATAATCATAGAATTATAACTATTGGATAAATATAATAATACAAATAAAATACGCTAAAATTTCATTTCCTGTTATTTGTTGCATCCCTTTTCATTAAATCGCAGTGTAAATTTTGTATACACAACTTCATATCTTTCTCTCCACTTGGCAGGTAATAGTTCCAGTGTAGCTGCATGATCAGCATCACAATGTCGGAAAGTGTCGATGTGGTATCGAATTTATTTAAATTCATTGTGATATTTGTAGGTATTATGCTGTTTTGCTTCACAAAAATTACAAAATGTCAAAATATTTTTTGTTTAAATTTTTGTTTGCATTGTCGCCTTGGCTACCTTAGTTACATTCAGATTTTCAGCTTTTATAGATGTGATGATATGAGTGGAAAATTACATAATTTTTATTAGTGCAATATTTGAAGTCGATCAATATTCATTTTAGATCGTACAAAAAAGATTGTGTATATCTCTGGTTGAAAGTATCTTTGCAGACTTCGACTAGTTGCAGACCTTACTTCGCTCGATCTGCAATCTCTAGCCTCAGTCTGCAAAGTCCTATTTTCAACCCTTGATATACAAATAACTATTTTGTGCTCTTATAATCAGGTATACATGACGTCAATTTCCAAAATGTCCATTATTCTGTATAGTCCAATATTTTGGCCTGGCGTCTTTTGCTAAGTCAATACTTGATTTGTATTTTTTCGATAATTATATCTATATTTTTAGATGAGGCGGGATCTTCTTAGTAAAGTACTAAAAACTCGCACTATAATTTAGCTGCGTCAAGGTCAAATGCTTGTTGAATTTCAGCCTAGGTTTATCCATTGAGACAGTAATGGCAAACATAAAAGATAAGAACACAATCATTATTCTTGGAAAATGGAAGCCGATAAGAAATCTATAGTGATGCATCAACCAAAAAAAGTACACAGATGTCCAAGCAGAGACGTATTTCTCGTTATAGAGAATGACTATTACGTTATAAAGAGTATTTTAATGTATGGGTAAACCATACTTAAACCAACCTATTTTGAGCAATATCCATGTTATAGAGAGTTTCTCGCTATAAAGAAGTTCGTAATAAAGAATTTACACTGTATTTGTTTTGAAAATCATGGTCACAGATACAAATTATTATATTTTATCAATGAATGCTCATTTGAAAAATTAATTGTCAAGATATAAGAATTTCTTAACAAGGAGTCTTGACTCTTGATAATAATTTCTTGTTTTATTTTGGAAAATGAAGAATACTTCTTATGTTGGTCTTGTCTTGACTTAAAGATAAGATTAGGATTATGCCTTGATCCTTGTGAAACATTACTTTGAAATATGCAAATGCAATGAATTGATAGACACTCTAAATTTATGAAACTCATGGTCAGAAAAGTTCTGTGATGGCCACAGCAGATTTTTTAACTTAATTATATCATTAGTTTTTATTTGATAAACCAGAATGAGAGATTTTTTAATACGGAACTGTGCGATTCAATAAATTTACCATCATAAAGTATGAATCTCTTATAGACGGAGAGCTGGCTACATAAAAAACCTTGTTATCGCTACATGGCTAATTCGTTTTGTAAAAGGATCTTTTTATGTTGCCAAGTTCGAATCGTTTTGTCTGCCAGCGCGAATCCGTGGCTTTTGGACATTTTGAATTTAATATTTTAATCCAAATTGACAAGAAATTTTCTGTCAATTTTGATGAGAACAATGCCATTTACAATATCGTTTCCTCAGTTACCAGCTACTACTGCCGTCAAACTGACATTTACAAAAGGGAATTTTCACATCTATGAGGTAGCACGTCAAACTTATCAAACGTCACTTTTGTAAATCATATTCATTTGGCGAACATAAAAAGAATAGAATCATTCAGAAATAATAATGTTCTGCGTTCGGGTATAAATGCGCTAGCACAGGCGCACTTTTATTATCTGTCTGCCGTGGTTTCAACTATGATTTTTTGTTTGCCATCTTACATAATTATGGCTATTCTAATATATGAATATAACATTTAATCAATTGGTATGCATGTATGTGATAGTTTTTTTCATTTAAAATTTCATTCCAATTTCGCGCTGACTGCCAGCACTTCAGCCACAAGCAAACAGCCAACAATTCACCTTGTTTCTCAAGAATAAATAGAAGCTATTCTCAGAATTTTAATATAATTATGTATCTTATAGAATATTTAATATCGTGATTTCACTTATTTCACCGGCCAGCCTCACTAAAGGCACGGGATCCCGCTAGCAGACAAGACGATATGAACTTGCCTACACAAAAGAAGTATTTCATAATAGGAATCAGCCTTGTAGCGATGACAAGCTTTTTTATGTAGCCAGCTCTTAGATTAAGTGCACATGAGAATTTTCACAATGTTTTATTTTCAATCGTTCCGATTTCCTTAAAATATGGTAAATTTTTCAAGAATACTTTTTCTTTTGAATGTCAGTTTGACGGCAGAAGTAGTTGGTAACTAAGGAAACGATATTGTGAATGGCATTGTTCTCGTCAAAACTGACGGAAAATTTCTTGGCAATTTGAATTAAAATATTAAGTTCAAAATGTCCAAAAGCCACGGATTCGCACTGGCAGACAAGACGATTCGAACTTGGCTACACAAAAAGATCCTTTTACAAAAGGAATTTGCCATGTAGCGATAACAAGGTTTTTCATGTAGCCAGCTCTTAGACTATTATAATAGACCTGCTAAGAGGGTCATAACGATAATACTTGGGTACAAATCGCACAGAACAAACCAACACTTATAGGGATTTCCAGCTGAGCGCTACGCAGTCTGGTGGCAGATTCTAGAAGCTCAATAAGAGATACTTGTAAAACGTCAGTTATATTCTTTTATTTCTTTCAACTAAATTTATTAAGAATTTGAGCTTTATTACTTGAATATTTGATCTGAATAATTATGTCAACTTCATATTGTTGTGTACCTGGTTGTAGTTCTTGGAAAAAGCTGGATCTAAGCTTAAGTTTTTTCCTATTCCCTAAGCAGGACAGCGAGGTTAAAGTAATGTTATAGGTAATTTCCACAAGAGAGAGATAAAGCACCCAGAAATATGTGGAAAAAATATATCCATCGGAAATATTCTATCAAAGAAAATCCTAGATCCTCTGTCATTACACTATTATTTATTGAATTATTTATCTGACACAATTATTATAAATGTGTAGAATCAAATTCAGAACAATAATAATCTGTAACATTATAATTTCTATTGATATTTACGACTTTTAAATATAGCAAATTCTCCGAAAATCACTTTATCTTCGCTTGTAAACAATGCAATAATAACCTCGCTCAATATCTTTTCTCGAGCTTCTAATTTTATCCACAGTGGCGCTGATACTGATAGCATAACTTTAAATCCTTATAGCGTTTATCGATATCAAGTAGGTATATTCCAGCGATTAGATGTTCAAATCCTTCTAGGAGGCAAAAATTTTTATAGGTGACTTTGAAGTAAAATTATCCTATATTTGACTAATCAACTCATCTTCTCTATGTTATACGCAAGTTTTTTATATTGTAAGGTCAACGTATCTTACTCTTCTAAAAATTTGGTTTGTTGGTAAAAACTAGGCAACCCAAATCTTGAGCTTTAATTTATCCTAAGTTATCTGCTTTGTGTAAATAATTCGACTGTTCAAATTTAAGCAATAGCAATATCAGCAGTTTCGATAATACAAAAAATAATTCGATATTACTGGCATACATTGATAATACTCGAAATACAGTACTGAAAATAGATTCCTTTGTACTGCCAAACATGGCAATTGCCATACAAAATATGATGAAAACCAACAAAGGTATAAACACCAGATCTATTTCGAGAATCACTGAACTGACATACCTTTAATTTTTGGAATTTTTCTTCTGCTTCTTTGTCTCCGCCGTTTTTGTCTGGATGATATTGCAATGCCAACTGTTTGTACTCTGCTGTTATTTGCTCCACCTGTAAATTAAAAACATTCTACTGATTAATCAGAGAGATGGCAAAGACTCTAATTAGGGCAGATAAAAGCAAGCAAAATGAGAAATAGAATCTTCCAGTAGGAAAGCAAGCTTTATAATTTTTATTTGTGAAATATAATATCCGATAAATATTATTTAATGAGTGTATAATGTGGGCTACAAGCGAATGTTGAAATAAACCGACTAAAAAGTATTCGAGAGTTATTATTTTCTAAATATAACTCATGATTATTCTATCAATCTTAATATTTTCAATTTAAGTAAACAATTGGGGAACAAACGATAACATACTTTTTAACTTGGGACCCATGAATATTCATATAATCTCAGTGAATTCCCACAAAAACAATATAATCAAAAAAGTTTTGTTTTTTTTTTGCCGAGCCGTTAATAGTTATTTGTGTATCAAGGCCGTAAAGGTTATCTTTTTTGGTCGAATCTGTTGTTTTCGGCCGAAGCGTAGCTGTGGCTGCAATTCAGGTGAGACCAAAAAAGAACTGTAGGCCGAGGTGCACACAACGTTTTTTAGGCGATCATTACGAAATAATTCAAAATCACATCATTTTATCTATTTATTTCTAAAACATTGCAATTGTAAATCTTAGTTGCCGTTGAAATTGTTTTATTTTATGGTCTTCTATCAAGTTGACATTTAACAGAAAATGCGTATTTATTTTTTGAATTGCAAGAACTACAGAGGTTGACGGAAGAATATATGTACTATTTAAGCGAAAACTGTCTCTTAAAGAGTTCATCAAGCTGCCCATATAGGTAAATATAAAATATTTTTTGACAGATCAGTTCCAAAAAAGTAATATTTGACAGATCAGTCCCAAAAAGTAAAATTTGACAGATCAGTCGCAAAAAGTGAAACTTCACGGCCGCAAAAGGGGCCATAAAAACATCTTTTTTGTCATGATCGCCTAAAAAACAATATTTAAATAACTTATTCACAGCGGCGTAACTAACAAAACCGAGCCCCCTAACTAACAATATTTTTACTACGGTATCTGATACAAGGATTGATATGATAAATGACGCTAACTATTCCAACGTCAAAGGGCAACTTATTAGAGCTAGATTGTTTTGAAAAAACCTGATCATACAGCAGGATGCCTCTATTTCTGGTAAAAATAGACTTCAGAATGCATCCAATTTAAAAGAAATTGGGAAGTACTGTTTATGAGTACAATTCAAGTGCTTGAGCCTTGTATATTTTGGATTTAATTATGATTACTATAACCTTGAAACTGGAAGATAATTTTGATTCTTTGTAATGTACCAGCTTGGTAACCATGGTAATAAGTACTTATTACATCCAAATTGTCAAATATTAAGCAAATATTTAGAGTTGGGAAAAAATATTGGATTAATAATATTCGATTCATGAGATATATATTGAAATTATTCTGTGTCCCAATCGATAATTTATTGAAATTTTTACTGATTACATAGGTACGAACAAAAAGTGACGCATTTTTGGTTCTCAAATTCCAAGTTACGGTTCTGAAAACTGAAGTTGTTGCATGTTGTGCAAAAAAGTTGCCGCTTTATTGGAAACTACTATATCAAGCAAATACACAGCTTTCACGATGTATGTTTTTGACATCTGTTATTACGATATGTCGAATAATATATTGTTACCAATTTGACAGATTCCATTACGGCGAATAGAAGACATCATTAATAACATGCAAATCTGTGACATGAACATTAACATGATAAATACTCATTTCGCAATTATAAATAACCACGTATTCGATTTAGTGATATTATCTGTGACATTGAGACGAACACCACCTACTCAAACTAATAATTTGTGCAATAAACTCTTCATTCGAGAAATAGGCACATACTCTTGACACAGTCTAATTTTGGATTAGTTCTATATTTTTTTTCACATATAATAATGAAAAAAAATGTAGATTTGATTCAAAATTAGACATTTTTTCAAAATTCACAAAATTATGCGGGTGCTTCAAGAAGAGTACATTTCTAGTGCCTCTGGTCGACACGAAATTTCTAATGAAGCTAATAAATGAGTAATTATTGTTGAATAACAAACTAACTAATTTTTTCTGGCGTTTTGTATTAATACCTACACTGTCACTGATCATAAAATTGAGTAGTTGAACATTGGTGTTTTCTTTATAAAAGTAATAAAACATGCCTTTTCATTCCAATATTGTAATAGTCGATATGATTTTTATGTATGGTTGTGCTAATGGAAACGCACTTCAAGCGCTGCGTCTTTATGAAGAAGCCTATCCAAATCGCGCATTGCCTTCATCCAGTTTTTTTTAAAAAAGTTTTCTACGACTGAGGGATACTGTTTCACTATATAAATGTTCTACCAATAGTGGATGACCGAGGACAGTAGTTACACCCAAAGTTGGAGAAAGAGTGTTAGATATTATTGGAGATAATCCCGAAACAAGTGTTAGAAGGATATCCGCTGAAGTGGGTATCAGAGGTCCCCTTGTTTGGATAACTCTACATTCTCAGATTATACATCCGTTCCACTTTCAACGGGTACAAGTCCTTAATCTTCCTGATTATCAAGCCAGAATGGAATTTTGTCTGTGAATTTTACACCAGAATACGCTTGGCTAATCTTGACAGCTCGGGGCACGCGTGCCATCTAGCGGCGACGAGAATAAACTCTTAGGTAAGAGGTATGAAAACGGAAATGAATTGAAAACATCGAGTGTATATATAGAAGAAAAATGTTGATATTAACCTGTAGATTTGAAGGAGTTGAATTTGATTGCTTCCACCAAAAAAATTTGCCCAAAGGAAATTAATTGCGTCCAAAATCGATTGCCTGAAGATTCCAAATTATACGTTTTTTTTTTTTTGAGGATTTTTTCGTCTTGTTATCCTCTTATTAAATACTACCATGGGGAAATTCATTTAGAAGAAATAAACTGGTCTATAGTTTTCGAAGAAATAATTAACGATGCATGTAAAAAAATCATTGGAGTTGTATTACGCAAAACCAGAAAACGTACAATCCAGTTGTGAAGATTCATACTTTTTTCAATAGTATTGTGAATAATAGCGGAAATTTATTTTTTGTTGTTTTGAATTGTATAACTCGATTATTAAAATTTCTTATCGTTCTTTGGATAATTAATCATATAGATTAATGAATATCGAATGATTAAAATTGCCAATTGTAACTGTGAGACAGAATAGTATATTGTGTGGCTAGGGACGAAACAAGACGATTTCAGCTGAGGGTGAGTGTTGCTTGCCCGAGCGAAGCGAGGGCTGGCATAACCCTCGGCTGAAATCGTGTTTTGTCCCGTGCCACACACTGTATTTTTCATAATACCTGCATTGAAACTTTCCACATTACAAATTTGTCATAACAAAGTGAAAATTTTTCTTTTGATTTCGCAGGTAACAAATCGAGAATAGCTGCTTGTGCTTTATCAATAAGATGTTGTGGTGTACTTGAAATTGTCGTATTCATACTTTTTTTCTTTAAATGAATCGTCTTTTCAATTTAATTTACAGTTACGAATACAACAACTGTCAAATTATCTTAGGTTATATGATTTTCATTTAGAGATTGACAATGAACAAATGCGACTCTGCCAGGGATAAAACGATGTAAGAAACAAATCCAGCGGGCAGAAACAAGCTTGTTTCTCCCCAAGGGCAGAAACAGCCTTGTTTCTGCCCGGCTACACTCGCATATGTCTGAAATTGTCTTGTTTCTACTGACAAAACAGGCGTGAAAACGCGCTGTTTCAATGCAGGTATTATGAAAAAAGGATATTGTAAGCACGCTGCAGCAATTTATATCTATGTGAACATAGAAAATTCTTGCTCTAAAACGAATACACCGATGATATAGAATCGCCCTCTTTAGAAGCAAATTGTTAATGCGGTATGCAAGGGCTGCAAAGTTAATGATCTTTTTCTAATTGCAAAACGAGTCAAACTTTCTCCAAAAAAAGAAAGAAATTAAAATGACGAATATAACTTGAATGTTGATATAAAAATATATTGAATCAAAATTTATATGAAAAACATAAAAGAATATACATTATACCAATAAATATATACATTTATGTCATCAGCTATTGAATATTTCAATACTTAATTCATTCGACGAACCGAAATAGCCCATTTCTTTTTGTGATCTTTTTCTGTTCTCGATTTGGAAAAGGGTAAAAATCAAGTCATGATTTTCATTTTGGATGTTTTGACAACTAGGTACGCAACAACTACGACCTATATCCTTAATTTTTTTCACTCATGGCTTATCAACACACTTCAAACAATTAAGTTATTTAATAGAATACATCAACTGTCGCCTGCTTGTAGCGTGACAGCGAATACGTCAAACTTCGTTTATAACCTACGAATTTCCAAAATCTGCCGCATCGAGGCGCTACATACTCCATTAGCCAAGCGTATGCCGATAATCCAGATTTCGTTTCGAATTTTTTTTTTACAGATGAGGCTAGTTTTACTATAGATGGAATATTTAATTTTCATAACAATCATGTTTGGTCAGATGAAAATCCTTACGCCGTTGTCGAATCACACCATCAAGAGCGATTTAGCCTCAATATCTGGCTTGGCATTTAAGGAGACACTTTATTAGGACCAGTTGTTTTGTCCAATAGGTTAAATGATGCCGCGTATCACGATTCTCTACAAAATGAGTTACCAGTGCTCTTAGAAAATGTATTAATTATTTAAAAGATGAATATGTGATTTATGCAAGATGGAGCTCCGCCTCATTTTATGCTTCGTGTTAGAGAGGTTCCCTGGAAGATGGATAGGAACAGGAGGTTTCGTTTAATAATCTCGTGGATCCCCGGATTTAATACCACTTGATTTTTTCATATGGGGTTATCTTAAAAGTTTGGTCCATGCAACAACAGTACGCAATTTAGAAGAATTGCAACAACGAATTGTGCAAAGCTGTGACACAGTTCGAAGAAAACCGGACTTTTTTGAAAGAGTAAGAGCATCATTTTTAAGAAGATGCAGAGCTTGTTTGGAGATGGAAGGGGGGTATCTTGAACATTTATAATAAAATATTTTCATTCATTAATTTTGATGAATATTTGTACTAATTTTTCAATCGTGTCGACCAGTGGCACTAGAAATGTACTCTTCTTGAAGCACCACCATAATTTTGCGAATTTTGGAAAAATCCCTTTTGATTGTGAATCAGCACATCTAAATGTATGTAATAAAAAAAAATTCCCTTTTTTCAACACCCTGTGTATATCAGTACATCTTCTAGTATGCATTCTCGCAGAATTTTTTCTCCTATCGCTTGAATAAGTCGCCATATTGTAACACTACACTACATGCAAAATTACTATTCCAGAGCCTGCCCTGTTTATTTGTTTCTAATTTTTTTCCGCTTACAAATTAGGCTCAGCTATAATATATATCTTTTAGCCATATTAAAGAAGAATTTACCAGTTCATATTCTAATTTCCCAAGAAACATTAAAATTGAACCTAATGACGTAGTAAAATATCAATATAAACAAAATTGATAAATGTACTATAATTATGACAAATTTCGAAACAGAGCAAAAATATAATGCAATTAAAATTTGAAAATAATGAGTTGCAAAATGAATTTATTCTTGTGCAAAGCATAAATCAATGAGTCATACTTTGAACATTAAATTTCTGTATCCGAAGAATCTAATTATGTTGCATTCGTTGCACCAAATTTATGGTTTTACAAAAAACAATGTAATCTCTTTTCAATTAGAAGTATTTTTGAATGGAACAAATCTTTCTGATTATCAGCATGAAATAATTACCTCGAATGGCTTATTGTACAAAAGATGCAAGAAATCGATCTATTATGTGAAGCATGAGATAAAAATTGTGGCATTCAAATAAAAAAAAAATAGTAGATCTGAAGCTGGCTGATAAAATCGGGCATCAAGGTTTCTTTATTCAACGAAAAAATTCGTGAACATATAAATTTTCAATTAAAATCTGTAGTCCGTCCAATGTTGTTTGCAGTTTGGTCGTAATTAAATTATTCTCCTCTCTACATTTTCTTCTGACACCATTTGCAACAGTTTCTTGTTGTAATTCGTCTCAGCACAATTCAATTTAATTTCATGAATGACTGAGAGCCATCTCAAAGCGTAGGTATCCTTTATGAAACCTTGCTAACGTTCTTAACAATGTAACCGCTCTAAATTCGCATAATTTGAAATGAAGACGGGGGAATGGAACACCGTTATGAATATTTATCACTTTTGACGCTTACGAAAGCAAAACGAAAAATTAAATATGTGCAAAAAGCTTGATATCAACAAGGAGAGGAAAACCTGAGTTCATTTTATCAGTGAATATCAAATTTTGACTAGATAGGTATTAAGTACTGGTTGATTGTTGCTTGAAAAATCGTATGTTCTTCATCTTTTTCAAACTCCTAAATTTTCCCAATAAACGATATTACTGATCATTTTTGTAAGTTTAATGACATTGTATATCCATTACCAAACTTATAATGTGTTGACCTGGTAGCTGAAAGACGATAATTACTCGTCCAAAACGTCCGATGTGTTGAAATTTTCCAATTTTATTTTGTAATTAATTGTGCTTTTTGTTTGATCCTAAGCCTCCAAACAAAATGAATAACTAAAAAATATGACCTTTCAGAACTAGATCTTCAATCTACTTGGAAATACAGGACTCTACTCAAATAACGACAACTCAAATGTTATAAGATTATATTTTATGCATTTTGCATTTCAATCAATCTTTTTTTTTTTCAGTGTGCAATTCAAATGCATGTTGTTGAAAATGGACTGAGGAATAAACACTAGGAACAATACTACGTCGAAAATATCATTTGAATTTGATAAGTTTGGGAAAAAACTTATGATTCATTGATTGAGCGAATAATAAGTATTTATGCTATAAGGGTGTAAAATTGAGCATTATCACATGAGGTCGAGTATTTGGTCACAATCAGATTGTTGATCGATAAATTTGATACTTGCTTACAATCGTATTGCATACAAGATTTTTTTTTCACGGAGCTAAACTTGAAAAAAATTATGTTGGCGGTTCTCAGAATATGAGACCATTATATGGCACATACCGTCTAATCTGACTAACATCGTATCTCATTCATATACAAAAATTAGCAACGTTGAGCACGATGTTTGAAAAACACAGTATTTTATTTATTTCTATTCCCATTATTGAAATATTAATATATCAATTTAATGACAAAGGACCAATTCGATTATTTGATTTTTATCATTGATTCTTCGTTTTTTTTATAGTATTATTGTGAAACTACTACTTATGTATTATTCGTGTATTATACATTAAATAACCCAATGGAAATGTGAAAGTCATCTATAAGTATAGGAATAATCAAACCACTTTTTCAAAAATTGAAATTTCACTCATTTAGAATTTTTTTCCCAGTAATTATGAAATTGATACTATTGATTTTCATTAGAACAACAATTAGACTTTTTCGTGTAACATCGTTAAATTCGGTTGAAAAACCTAGGCAGAGATAGCTCCACAATGAGTGAGCGACATACATGCACACCAATACGCCTATTGCGTATCCTCAGTGGCCCCGCTCTATAGGTTGAATTTTACATCTACGAGATATGCTGTCAAAAACGTCAAACTGTCAAACGTCATTTTTGTATGTCATATTATTCGATAATCATGAGTATAAATCATTCACTTAGAAATTGTTGTGTTGTTGGATGTACTAATACTAAAGCAAACAACCCAGAACTAATTTTTATAGATCTCCGGGAAGAGATTATGAAGTCAAACAGAGAGAAATGTGAATAACAGCAGTTAAACGAGTGTGATTTTATGCAATAATCTATGAAAATAAATTAGATATCATTCAATTTTTTAAGAGAAGTTAAGTATTGTAATTGTAAAGAAACTCAATAAATACCACTTAGATAAGTTCCTCAATTGACAGTCACATAAATTCGTCTCAGAATCCTTTACTGAAAGCACCAAATTTTTGCTTAATATTTTTCCTTCTCAAAATTCAAGAATTGTTTTAAAGATAAATAAGATGAGAAAATCTCTTTCCCCAAGGATTTTGCTCAAATTCTGTATGTATATAACACGTTATAAATCTAACTGTAATTGATTACCTTTAGATGAATCACATAAACAGTAAAAAATAATAATGACTATGGTTGATATGCCCGTGAGGGTTGCTGGTTCTTTAACGGGCGCCTCCCCAGGTGGCGGATAGGGGGATGCTCACCAGATATTGTGAGTACCGGAGAAATAAAATATCCGGGGTGGACCAAAACCAGCACTGCTGCTGGAACGTTGGACCGTTAAAGGCTAAGAGAAGAAAACTCTGAAAGAAAATAAAGGAATAGGGAGGATCCCTAAGTCCAGTAAGACAGCCTGACTAGAAGAAGGAGACTTCGAGTACAAACCCCTGGTCCTCCAGGTTGAGGGTTGTGCTTCAGGCTAACAACCTGTCCATGGAAAACTTATTATGTTATGGAACCTATACAAAGGCTTCGGATTGATCGATCAAAGGAAAACGAATCGGCAAAGAAACGGCTAACGAGAAGGAAAAATGATGTAAAGATAGGAACATGGAATATTCTTAGTCTATTAAGACCAGGAATACGACAAGACATCTGGGAAGAAATGAGAAAACTCAAGTTGGGGATACTCGCACTACAAGAAACAAAAATTGAAGGAATAGGCATGCAGAAAATGAGAGGATATACACTATTTCATAGTGGTAATAATAATAAGGATGCTACCGGAGGAGTAGCTTCTATGATGTCCAACGAAATAGAGGACATAATATTAGACTTCAAGGGATACAATGAAAGAATATGTCTTCTCCGGATAAAAACGAAACATTTCAACACAACTATCGTTAATTGTTATGCACCAACCGAAGATAAATCCTTGGACATGAAGAAGCAATTTTATGAATAACTAACGCAAATAGCGAATAAAATACCCAGACATGATATCACAGTGGTTGTGGGTGATATGAACGCAAAGATAGGCCAAGAAGAGTGGCATACACCTACTACAGGAAGATACAGCCTGCACACAGACAGTAACGAAAATGGCAAACTGCTCATAGATTTTTCCGTTGAGAATGATTTGACTATCGCTAGTACTGGATTCCAACATAAAGACATTCACAAAGGAACATGGCAGGCGCCAGATGGGAGCTATGTGAACCAAACAGATCATGTAGCGATCACAAAAAAACATATATCCTACTAGTCCGTGAGACAGCGCATAAATTTTTTGTTGATTACCGCTCACTTGAAATTTTGTGAGTGGCTTCATTGTGATGAGTTCGACAACTTTTTCATTTGGCAAAATTCTAGATTTGGGGGCGTTTACCCGCGAGGGCTAATTAATTGAAAGAATATTACCGTAATACTGATCTTTACACTAATCGAAAGATTTTTTGATAATAAAATGAAGGAAAAATATTGTCCGACATGAATATTGAGGTTACCGGTGAGTCCGACTTGTCATAAGTACCAACATACTTACCATTAGTACCAACATACTTATGACAAGTGCGGCTTGTCGGATATATATATATATATATATATATATATATATATATATATATATATATATATATATATATATATATATATATATATATATATATATATATATATATATATATATATATATATAAATCCTCCTATCAATTTGACGTCCTTACAAAGATGTTCATTTTGGCGTCTACTGAAAGAAACGCGTATACTTGAGATCTGATCGAAGTATATTACATAATTTCTCATGGGCTCTTCAGATTTCACACAGAAATTCCATTTCACGCAATATCCACAGAGTTCCCATTTCCTATACAATATGACTTCCTTTCATCATAACATCAATGTGGCGTCAATAATATACGTTACATATTGCGTTTATAGTGGCGTCCTATCTATATATATGCTTTCACTTCATGTTTGAAGTGGCGTCCCCCTTGTTGCCAGATTTAGTTTTTAAAGTCCGATAAGCACGTCTCTTGCGTAAAATGTTCTATCGATGACACATGTGAAGCGATATATTCAAAGGTTTGCGTAGAATTACATTATTCAAGTTTTGAAATGGGTTGATACTCAAGACATCTTCATAGAGTAGTAATATGTCATTGATTGATAGAGAACTCATAGTTAATTGGAAGATTTTGCGAAAAAATATGGATTTTTGATCGATAATTGCTATTTTAGAGTTCTGAAGTAAAATGTATTTGCCATGTCCGTGAACTGTTGGTAGACTCCATTAATGGAAGTATGTGAAGGAAAATTTATCAGGAAGGACTTACAAATGTCATATAAATTGTGATAATAATTGCTCTATGGAAATGTGACAAAATTTTGGACTAAACTTGCATTTTGCTCAAGATTTTTTTATAAATGTGTGATGAGGGTCAGTGTGAATATGAATCTTAATTCTGGGAGCTGGAAACCTCCCCTCATTAGGTTATCATATTGTAAAAAAAGTACAGAGTATTTTTGCAATATCCTAAGAGCCGTAAGGCACACAAAAAAATCTCATAACTTCTTGGAAGAGTATTGAATTCTACACAATCTTAGTTCAGATACTTTTCACTGAGAAACTATCATGTCTACATCCTCTCTTAATCAACACAAATGCCGGATCTAGACTCATTGAAGCTCATTGGTCGTAATTTAATGAGATCCATGAGCTGGTGACTCAAATGCTTGTGAAATTCCCAAAGTTAAGGCCTCCTTAAGCCAAGGTCCGTGAACTCGTGCCTATCGGGCTTTATGCATAATCTGGCTCTAGTAAGGAATACTTTCTACTCACCTTATCAAATACCCTATACTACTTGTCACATGTCTGAGAGTTCTTCCCTTGGATTCAGCTCTAGCGGATGAAATATTTGTCTACAATTATTATCATATTACCGACTTTCCTCTCAACATTCAAAATATTTAAACTAGTGTTGCTACCCTAATTCAAGTATGCGTTATCAGTTCAATCAATAATCGTTAATTTGAATTATTGAAATGCTGGGAAATCTTACCTACATAAACTTTTGGTTAGGGATGAAATTTGGATAGTAACAGTAATGGAGTTTCAGGCAACTAAATTAAACTTTATCTGTGCACTGAGTTATTATTTGTTGCTTTCATAAGATGCCTCATCTTGGTACTCTTATGTTAAATACCATTCTATCGAGTAGTCTTCATACATATCCCTATGAATACCTAAGAGAAAACTCACTTCACCATTATGAATCGATCCTGTTACGTGGAAGATACAAAAAAGGAATTAGTGTATTAAGACCATGGAGGTGATCTTTTTTGGTCGAATTTGTGGTTCACGGCCGGAACGCCAGCTGAGACCAGAAGAGAGTATCAGAATATTTCGTTTTTTTAGGCGATCATCACGAAAGAATTTAAAATCACTAAATTTTATTCATTCGTTTCTGAAACATTGCTAATGTTTATCTTAGTTTCCATTGAAATTGTCTTATTTTATTGTCTGAAAATGCGTATCTACTTCTCAAATTGCAAGATCTATAGAGATTGACGGAAGGATATGATAAATATTTCGGCAAAAATTGTTTCTAAGACTTCATCAAACTGCCCATAGAGATGAGTGTGGAGTGTTAATCAAGTAGTTTTCATAGATCAGTCCCAAAGAAGTAATATTGGACAGATCAGTCCCAAAATAGTTATTCAATTATTAAGGTTAGTAAGTACGGTTTTCCGATTGAGAATAATTGTTTGGAGGCCGAGCCTTGGCGAGGTTTGCAAATACTGAGCGAAATCGGTCCTGTAATTATTGACAGTGATGCTTAAAAAATTTTTTGCACGATTGGAAGACCTACCCCAAATATGAATCCTAATATTCTCTTTCAAATTGAGTTACCACTCATAGCTCACTCGCTGTCAGCTGTCAAGTTTGACATTTTATTGTGAATATTCAATCATAAATAACGATAAATAAATTAATACTTTCTGTGGAAGTCCACAATTTTTAACTTACCGCTTTTGCTCATAGGCGGTAAGTCAGCATAACCATAGTAATCACAGTTTGCCGGTAAAATCAACATACCACCCTGAAAGGAGAGCCGGTAAACATATGAATACGCCCAGCCGTACAAATAGTGAATGAAATCCTTCAAAGTTGCTGGGAGCATATCGTTTATCAGTATTCATTCTTCTTATCTTATATATCAATCTTAAGGCAAAAAGTTCAAGCGTTGAGAATGTTGAACTATGTACAACTACATTCTCTGATTAGTTTTTCCACAATGCAAATTGGTAAACGTATAATTTTGAAAGTCGGGAGTCTTCCATATCGTATATCCCTAAGAATTTCCTTCGCTGTTCGTGTTGCAATATGATGCACAAAGTCAGATACTACTTATAATATGAAATAATGAACATGCAATAAGTATCGAAGTAATCCAAGTGAATTTCTTTCAACTCACTTGTACAAAGTATAAATAAGTAGTATTGTTGAACCGCCAGAATCATATTTTGAGATTTTGATAGAAATTCTCGTTTTGAGCACCCCTAAATGCATTTTGACTATTTTCGGCTTGACTTCGGTACGTACGTATGAATGTATAAGTATCTATATAGTTGAATTTTGTATTTGAGACTGGTCCAAAGTCTAGTTTTGCAACCCCTATTATGATTGCAATCGTCTGTACCGCAAATGCACTTTTTTTGAATTTCCCTGAGGCATCTTAATGGTTATTTTCTATTTTAAATTGGCTGTGCTGAAATTGCACAGTCTATTCGAGTTTCTTGTATTAATTCAAAACAATCAGGCGTGGAGTATTGAAATTTCGTATTAAACAGTTCTATGAAACCTAAGTGTACATCTTGCATTATGACTGCAGTCGGATTAAACAGGAGTGCAATTTACTAAGCACGTTTTCGAATTTTCATCTAAATCCAGAACAATCAGCCGTAGAATCTTGAAATTTTGTATCCAAAGAAATTGTAGCATTCAAATAATAACTTAATATTTTCATAACAATCTATTAGCTGGAAGTAAGCTTTATCTGATAATCTTTTTCAGGTTTTCGCATAAATTCGAGACTTAGGCCGTAGAATGATGAAATTTGGTATTTGAGACTGCTAAAGCGTTCCATGGCCTTGCACCGCTGTCACTTGAATTTTAGGTGCCACCTAACTCAACAATATCCTATCAAAATTTGAAAATTGAATGTGACATGAACATTGCTGTCCTTATTTCGATTCGACATTTTTTGTATAAGTGAAGTTCAGAATTTGAGTTAGAGCGGTACAACTGACCATTAATGAACTGTAGCATCTGAATGATTGAATTATCATCTCAAATTTTGGTTGGAGTCAATTTTGCCTAGAGTCAATATTAGTATCAACTGTTAATTATTGAGTCAAAAGATGTACAAGTAAGACATGTGGTGTTCACATTAGATTTTTTTCATGTTTTCGAGCAAAACGGTGTTATATCTTTCATCAAAGATTAAATATGGAATGCAAAATTGTTCAAAATGCTACCAGCCTAATTTTGCCACCACATAATATTATCCTTGTCTATTCTTCTCCTTTCCCTTCCGAACGGAGCAGGACGTAGCACCTTGGTTTTTTCCTAAGGCATTTGACCTTCACTATCAATTGGTACTAGTTTCAATCATAAGATCTAACAGAGAAGTTGATCCTAACAAAAATGAAAAATAGTAATCTTTTCTTGACACTTGAAGTAGGATTCTAGATTTATAAAGTCGGTCACCTCATTGACCACAATATTCTCGATTGATTCATATCATACAATTTGACCATAAGTTCGATCAGGGAGTTTGAGGTGCGGCCGGCTCCCCGACTTCAAGAAATGTTTTCACACAGTTGCGACAACAGAGTCAATGTTCATCTATCCACAAACTGAATGAGAGAAGCGATGATATGATAACTCGCACAAATTGGAATATAAGATAGTATCTATGTATGTTATATGGAATCAGTTTGAGCATATCATTTCCAAACTACAGTTATTGTTGAATACATTCAATATATAGCCCTTTGCAAAAACCGGGTACTTGAATAGTTAAAGCTCTCATTTGAGAAAAATTCAACTTGTACCTTGAACCAAATTGTGGCTTTTCACAGTTACCCAAATTATCTTCTGGTGTACTCTGTTACCGACAGATTCAAGAAAAATAAAGCAACATTTTCGTTTCTTACACAAAATTTTCCTAGTCTTATGTTGCCAGTGAATTCTAAATTGAACAAAAATAAAAACTCGAATAATGTTTCCGCCAAGTCCCAACTTATATGTATGTTGTATACCAACTCTTTACATTTTTCAGCCATGATGAATGTGATATCCTGTAATAGATTATATTATTAGGAGCAAAAATTAGTTTTCATTCCCTTGTATATCACAAACTTATATTAATCTTATAATGTATTACAGGAGATATGAAATGATGATAATTCATCCATCCATTCTAACTTTCTTTCGATCACACTAAGAGTGCAACTTTGTGACCATCAGGGACTTCAAAAACATGAATAATTGAGATTCATCAATTTGGTCCTAGTGAAAGCAATGATGAACTTGCAACAAAAATGTTCCACTTGCTTTGTACAAACGATATAATTTGTTTTTCTACAACAATTATAAGACCACATCACGGATGAAATAGCGAGCTCTCACATTCTATAGTGATCCTATAGTTGGGGAGCCGACTGCACCTTATGTTCCCTAATGGAACTTACGGTCAAATTTTACATAAATCAATCAAAAATTTAGTGGTCAATTGGGTGACAGACTTTTTAAATCTGGAATCTTGTCCTAAGCGTCAGAAAAAGGCTACTTACGGTCAATTGTCGTCAGAGTCAACTTCTCTGATAGAACTTATAATTAAAACTGGTACTTGTTAGTAGCAAAGGTCGGATACTCCAAAAAAAAGCCAAGATATCACCCTCTGCCCTGTCGTTTAGAACTTCCCTCATGATTGTTGTGCTTTTTCCTCTGTTTTGAATAGAACAGAGGTACTATCCTGATTTTGTCCCAAAGTACTTGACCTCTGCAATCGATTGATACTAGTTTCAGATTAACCACGAACTTATTGACCGGATATGGCCTTTATTTGATCCTTAGGACTAGATCCTGGATTTATAAAGGTGACATCCTAATGACTACTATATCTTCGATCAATTCATATACAATTCGGCCCTAAATCTGACTAGGAACGTTAAGGTGCGGTCGGCTTTTGAACTATTAGAAAGAGGTACATGAATTTGCTCACTTACCTTCCATACTTGAGTCAGTACTCAACTGTTTTTTCCTAATATTTAAAATTGACTGCTCAAATTTTAAGTTGATAAAGAATTATTTCTAAGCAAGAATAATTTCTGACATCAAGTAACTGTACTATAATACTTCAGTCTGCAATAAAATATTGGTAGAAATATTATGTTATGACATACATAAAAAATGCAATTCCAAATTCAAGCCATACTCCCAACAAATTCCATGTCAGAAGCACAAGCATCTGTTTCATTATCGATCGATATTCTGCGACAGTGTTGTCAAGTTTCTGGACGCCAGTATGATAGCGAAATATATGAAGTGGGAATATACACGTATATTTTTGACGCCACTAAAAATTGGAGCGGAATTTTTCGGAACTAAAAATATACGGAAATTTACATTTCCCTATCATTTTGGCGTCAAAATGAAATTTTGAATTTAGCCTCTAGAGGTCGGGAACAAGCCAGGAAAAAATTTTGAAGCAATTCTAAAGTGGCGTCCGATATACGGACTCCAATTTACAATGGACGCCAGATTAAATGCAAACGTGCAATATTAGGACGCCAAAATGATATGAGGATTTATATATATATATATATATATATATATATATATTCAAACAATTACAGATTCAGATATAATAAGTATTACACATAAGTATGGAAAATACAATATTATAATAGTTATTTCTATACCTAGGATTTGAAACCGAAGCGCAAGTCGAGGATTAAGCAATTCTCAGAACGCTATTTTTTAAGGGACGCATTTTTGGGGCCATGATTTTTGTTTTAAATGACCTCTTCAGTAGAATATATGGTTAAAGTGAGTGACGGTCAAAATCCCGACAGCTAGAATACCGACAGGTTGAAATTCCGACAGTCAAAATATCAACAGATTTAAATTACAAAAACTGGAAAACATTTTGTGGAAGTGATATCTGAAAAAGTTTTCAACCACGATTAGGTTCTTGAAAAGGTCAGGTAAAGTTGAAATGAAGATGGTAGGTTAAGGTTTTACAAGGAGAGTCGTAGGTTCAGCCATTTGAATAGGTAAGTTTCTTTCGTTTCAGGTCCGGCGTACATTCTCCACTTGGATAATTCAGAATTAATAGTCGGGCTTTCGAGATTCGGACCAGTCGGGATTTTGATTGTCGGGATCTTGATTGTCGGGATCTTGACCCTAATCCGCTTAAAAGGTATCGGCAACCTCGCGAAACACCAAATTTATCTCAAGCAACTTAGTTTATGTAGTGTAAAATAATAAATGTACAGTTACTGATTTTAATGCAGAACAAGGTTTAGCACATTTTTCAAGATCATCAAATTCTTGCCACAAATCGTTTATTAAAATTATATATAAAGAAATAAATATATATTTTGGAAGCACGAGACAAAATGTTTATTTGATAAAGAATAGAGACTGGATGTACGAGTATGAATTGAAATTTAAACTATTCCATACATCTATTATTTTCAACCAATCAACATGAGTATGATGATAAGGGAATAGGAAAACCCAAGTATGACAGATTTTAAAAATTGGTGAGAGCTTTTTTTTTGATAAGAAAAACCATAAAATTCCTAATCACACTGTTCTTAAGTTTTAATTGAGTCGCCGGTTTCGATCACTGGATGATCAACCTCAGACTATCGGAGAGAAATATAAGATTACTGGAACTTCACAAAAGATAACGGCGTCAAGTAGCCCGCTAGTGTCATGTTAGGTGGAAAAAATGTGGAAAACGGCGGTAATAAAGCAATAAAAAATATAAAATGAAATGAAACATATATCCCAATCTGTTCACCAAGATCCAAACTACTATTGGTACAATGCTTTATTTGACACTAGACGTTTGTATTGAATAATTTTGAAATTTGTGAAATAAGCACTGCATTAGACAATTGATATTAAGTCATATTTCTTGTGATATGGAGCAACTTTTATATTCAATATCGATATTTAAGCTGTTTGGAGTAATTATATAAAATATTTTCATCGAATTTTAGCTGGTAGTACCGAGAGTAGTGGAACGCATTTAAATTTCCCGCGCCAAAAATTCCTAGTTGATTTTCGCTAAAGCAGAGTAGCACATGAAAAATATTCGTGGCGCATAAGAGCGCATTGAATTCAGATTTGATTGCAATCTAAAACATATGGAATAGAGGAGACAAAATTTTTGTCATGTTGACCTCTCTAACTTTGATTATTAATCAGATTGCATGCGAGCGCAAAATTTTATATCAGCAGGTCATAAGAGCGCATAGGGGGTTCTATTGTGATAATAATAAAAATTATGATATTTCCAAAAGTGGGGGCTACTATCAAGCTGGCCCCCCTAACTTGTTAATGTAATTACTGTTCAGTATGACTAGCGCATACAAAATATTTGAGGCGCCTAAGAGCGCATTGAATTCAGATTTAATTGCAATAAAAGAGTATTGAATATTTAAAAAAAAAGTTTATCGTCAAGTTGGCCCCTCCAACTTTAGATATTAATTGAACAAATTGCATTCGAGCGCAAAATTTTATATTAGCAGCACATAAGAGTGCATATGGAGTACTATTGAAATGATAATGAATTTTACGATATTTCATGAAATGGGGGCCAGCGTCAAGTTGGCTCCTCCCAACTTATTGTCGTAATTACTGCTCAGTATGACTAGCGCAGAAAAAAATATTTGTGGCATATAAGAGCGCATCAAGAGCGCATCCGAACACCATATTGATTTTTCTTTAAATTTTGAAATAGGGGGCCAACTTGACAGAGCCGCATCTAGACGGTATAATCGTTCTAAATACTGAATTCTAACAATCTACGTTCAATCGTTTTGGATTTATGCGGAAAATTGAAAAAATGTTTCGAGTAAAGTGCTCTTCCGGCTTAGTCGATAGCAATCATAATGCAAGGTGTACAACTAGATATTATAAAAGTGCCTAATACAAAATTAAATATTTTACGACTGATTGTTCAGAATTTATGCGGAAAATTCAAAAAGTCTGTCATATAAAGTGCACTTCCGGCACAGCCGATTGTTACAAGAATAGACGATGACCATTTAGATGCTACAGCAATTTCAAATGCTAAATTCCAGTATCCTACGGCTGATCATTCTGGGTTTATGCAGAAAATTAAAAAAAAGTCTTAAGCCGATCGCAATCATAATGCAAGATGTACAATAAGATGTTATAGAAGTTCTTTATACGAAATTTCAATATGCAATGGCGGATAATTCTATATTTATGCAAAAAATTCAAAAAAAGTTTCAAATAAAGTGCACTTCTGGCCTGGCCGATTCTTACAAAAATAGCAGATAACCATTTTGATACAACATCAAGTTCAAATACTGAATTTAAACATCCTACGGTTGATCATTCTGGATTTATTAGAAAAATTCGAAAAAAAGTTTCAAGTGAAGTGCACTTCCAGTACAGACGATTGGAACCATAATGTGAGGTATACAACTAGACCCTATACCAGTCTTAAATACAAAATTTCAACATTATACGTTCAACCAGTTTTGAGATTTGCGAGCTACGCACGCACGCACGTACGAACATACGTATCGACATCAAGCCAAAAATAGTCAAAACGGATTCAGGGATGCTCAAAACGGATATTTTCATCAAAATCTCGATGGGTGAATTCTGTCGGTTTCACAATACTTTCTTGTACTTAGTACAAGTAAGTAAAAAGGGACAGATTTATTCCATCGGGTATTCGAGTATAGTTGAAAATAATACACCTCAGGAAGTTTTCTAACTCACAAATTATGAAACAAATAGGAAACTAAATGAATTTATTTTTGAAGACCTAATTATATTTTATAAAATTGTCAAGAAGGTATCAATAGTAATAAATAAATAAGTAATACAAGAAACTCATATGTAGACAGCAGATCGAATATTCAATATTTCAATGAAAACCACCGGTCAAAATCAGATAGAGTCCAGCCGGTGTAAACCAGTGGTCTTAACCACCCCGGTTTTAACCAAACCACCCTGTAATGAATACGTTTATGTTCAAAATTATTTTATTAGCCCTGATAAAATATTTTGCTGATAAAATTAATTCTCGTTTCAAATGGATTAAGTTTGGGGCCCAGGATATAATTACAAGATATATAAACTTGAAATTGAATTAAAAATATGAATTGAAATTCCAGATATGATTAATAATTCAAATGCCTTATATCTATATTTCAAAATATGCACCCCCGCCCAAGATGCCCTTGGATGTTGTATAGAAATAATGATACAGAATAATTTAGCTGAACACGGTGTTTTTACTAAGACCAAAGGTGCACGTTTTTCCTTTAAAATATTATGGTCTGATGAACGCAAATTCACTTATAACGGTTTGTCTAACCAAAATAATTATCATTCATAGCCAATGGAGAATCTCAGGAACGTTGGATAAACAGTACAACTATTAAAATTTGGATTTTATGCTTGGTATGGAATTTTTGATCCCATAAGTTATGCAAAAATCATACTGCAGATAGATATTTATGTATAGAGGATATTTGAAAATAAAATATGCTCTTGCCACTAGTCGAAACAATAAATTGATGTATGGTTATAATATCTGCACATAAAATACGCCTATTCAATACCTCAATTTTTCGACGAGAGCGCCGCGTAGTAATAAAAAATCATAACTTCGAGGTGTGTAACGTTACCTGTCAATATTTTGAAATATAGATATAAGGCATTTGAATTATTATTCATATCTGGAATTTCAACTCATATTTTTCATTCAATTTCAAATTTATATATCTTGTAATTATTACTTTGAACATCAAGCGAGACTCTACTACTTCCAGTGGAGTTGCTTATCATGCCAACGCGCACGAAATATTTCGTGCACGTTGACATGATAAGCAACTCCGACATTTCGCATATTAATATTGATGTACAAATGTTATTATTCTCTTACGTCTATATAAAAAAGTTATTTTTGCTACTTTGATGGCTAATATTAGTAACTAGAAAAACGATATTTTTTATTGTACTGTTGCAGTTAAAGTTGATATAAATGTCCTTGGAAGTTTGAATCAAAATACCAAGATCAAAAATAACGCTAGTGTTGTAGATGAATTTCAATATATTTCCTAGATAATTCAAACACTGATGATCCCACTGATGAACCTTCGAAATGAAATCATGCATTAAAAGTTTGCAATAAAATTTTTATTGTACGCTTTTTCATAAGAACCAGCTTTTTACATGAAAATTATCTAAATATCTTTTTTTACGGCCGTGCGTTAAGTAAACGATGCGTATATTAAGGCTTTTTGCGTCCCAGTTTCACTACTATTTAAACGCGTAACAGCTTAATAAATATCTGAGAATTCTTATTTGTAGTACCTCTCACTGAACCATATGTGAATATTTGTCAAATTTAAATGTCAACTTGTGTTTTTGGCTCTCTTGCTGTGCTCCTAATACTTATCTAAATATTGAAAATGAGAACTGTAGAAATTTTTTCGTACGCAATAATTTTAGTAATTCGACTTGGCTCAACTTACGATCGTAAATGAATATCTTTCCTATTATATTTAGTATTCATTATCCCAGTAATGTACATAAATACAATGACACGAGTAGAATCGAAGGAACCTTAACAGACGGAAAAATATGTTTTCATAATACCTGCATTGAAACAACGCGTTTCAACGCCTGTTTTGTCAGTCGAAACAAGACAATTGCAGACAAATGCGAGTGTAGCCGGGCAGGAACAGGCTTGTTTCTGCCCGAGGGGAGAAACAAGCTTGTTTCTGCCCGCTGAATTAATTTTTTACATCGTTTTATCCCTGGCAGAGTCGCATTTGTTCATTGTCAATCTCTAAATGAAAATCATATAACCTTAGTTAATTTGACAGTTGTTGTCAATGACGTATTATTAAAGTAGACTCAGCGCGTCCTATGGCAGTCCACAGTTTGTTGTGATGTTAGCACTTACATGGTGAGGGGTTCTGAGAAGCGAAGGGAGTAAACATGCTTGTTATGCGGCTTGCCTGCTTTTATTTATGTTTGAGAAGTGCACGCCCATATTCTGTACTGTATGTTAATATTTATTAAAATAGAAGTAATAATATATTAATTGATTCAAAATAAAAAAAAACTAGATTTTTTTCACATCTCACAATCGATATTTTTTCAAATGAAAAACGCAACCTGCGATACAACGATGTTTACCCTCCTCACCCCACTGTTTATTCCTGCATCAAAACAAATGCCGCGTGCTGGGTCTACTGTTAATACGTCATTGGTTGTTGTATTCGGAACTGTAAATTAAATTAAAAAGACGATTAGTTTCATGAAAAAAAGTATTAATACGACAATTTTAAGTACACCACAACATCTTATCGATGAAGCACAAGCAGCTACTCTCGACTTGTTACCTGCAAAATAAAAAGAAAAATATTTACTTTGTTATGACAAACTTGTAATGTGGAAAGTTTCAATGCAGGTATTATGAAAAATACAGTGTGTGGCACGGGACAAAACACGATTTCAGCCGAGGGTGATGCCGGCCCTCGCTTCGCTCGGGCAAGCAACGCTCACCCTCAGCTGAAATCGTCTTGTTTCGTCCCTAGCTACACAATATACTATTATCTAATTCCGTTTTGAAAAGTCAAATTTTACATCAATTTCTGACGTTATGAAACGTCCCATTTTTCATAACTGTCGTGCAACAGTTGCGTAAAGTAGTTACGTAATGACTTTACATAACTGGCCATGTTTCAGAGCTAATCAATTATACTTATCTGCCTACAATTAGAAGGATGATTTATTATTTACAATATGCAGCATTGGCAGAGTCTTTAATATCAAAAGGTACTATAACACTCACGATATCACTGCTTGAGTACATTTTTAAAACTTATTTTGATGTTTTGTGAAAATTCGATATTTGTTTATGTCAGTGCCCTTTTGTTTCTGTAGTGAAAATAGATGGTCATGAATCACAGTCATCTGAATTTTGTGATGTAACGTGAGAGATGTTCTCATTCAAAAATATAGATAAAATTATTCTGACGGAATTAGATAAAATTTTGTACAGAATACGTTATGAAAAGCCATATTGTTTGACTCACATAATTTGCAAAACTCGCTACGCTCGTTTTGGCAAATATTACGTTTCGTCGAACAATATGGCACTTTTCATAACTAATTATGTAAATAATTATTGCAGACGAAAAAGTGAAACTCCTAGTTCACAAATGAATACGTGAAATTTCACTTTATGTTGAGGTAGTCGAAAAACAGATTTCCAAATCAATTCTCGAGCTCTGGAAGAATATTGGAGTACTGTGTTATGGATTTTTCTTGAAGTATTAAATAACAATAATTTAATTGCAGATAATGACGTTAGCATAACATGCATATTAGTAATTTTATTCAATAACTGTTTCGTTCAGTCTTGTTCATCGTTTTAAGTGAATAGTTGTATTTCATTGCAGTGTTTGTGCCGAATATTATAATGATATTCACGGTGAGTTATCCATGGTTGGCTATTCTAAATATTATGTCATTTGAGTATTGCTATTGTTGTTATTGAGTATGATGTTGAGTGTTAAGCGATTGAGTTGATGTGTTGCTATCCCTTTATTCTTTGTTATGGAGCGTTCCTAGAAATCACTACGGTGAGGGAACGATCAGCTAAGTTGCTCCCAACGATGCACTTGTATAATTCCAGGGCCAGCGGTGCCCTCCTGCCATCTTTAGTGTTTTATCAGGAGGTGTCCAGCGACGGAGTGTTCCTAGAACTCACTACGGTGAGGGAACGATCAGCTAACTCCCAACGATGCACTGGTGTAATTCCAGGGCCAGCGGTGCCCTCCTGCCATCTTTAGTGTTTTATCAGGAGGTGCCTAGCAATGGAGTGTACCTAGAACTCACTACGGTGAGAGAACGATCAGCTAACTCCCTACGATGCACTGGTGTAATTCCAGGGCCAGCGGTGCCCTCCTGCCATCTTTGGTGCTTAATTAGGAGGTGCCCAGCGTTTTGGTTGCATATCTTTGAGTGAGCAGGCGAAGACTGAGTTTCAACTTGGCTTCAACTCTTTCTCCTATGGCCTCGCAGATCACTCCACGAAAGATTGCAAGTGTCGCAGATTCACATCCTCTGGATGTGAAGCGAGGTTTTTCCGCAGATTCGCGCTTAGCGTGGAACGGAGCTCAGTTTCACATAGATGCCTGCGGGCAGCGTGGAGTGAGGTGTTTTTCCTCTTTTAAAGTTGTACTTTATACCAACTTCTGTTTTCTGAGGGTCGCTTGCGAGAATGATTATATTAGTGTTCTTTATTTCAGTCATGGATCCTTATTGAGTATGATTTACTCATATCTCTGTTTTCTTCTACAGACTTCCTGAACTTCGGACATCTTGATTTGGAGACTCTATGATCTACATATTGTTTAATGTAATAGTTAACAGAATTATTATTATGCAACAATTTGTATGTATTTCATTTCTTTTATGAATAACGCTTATTTGATTCAACTAAACTGGATTTCTTAACAACTGTCTAGTTTATATTTATATTATAGATATTACAACACAGAATCTTCAATTTTCAATCTAGTTTATATTTATAACAAAAAAATCACCAAATTCATTATATCAAATCATTGTTTACATACATAAATTTGTTAATTTACATTTTGCTAAAAATAACAGTTTTGTTGATACAATCGTAATATTGATTCATGAATTTATACAGAAAATTCTTCCTACATTTCAACTGCCAATTCAATTTTTCATGTTATCGACAGCTTTTGTTTGATTGATTTGAGTAGGCCTCAGAGGATATTTTTTTTGTCGAGCTGTTCTCCATGAGACAGCATTTCCATTAAAGCCTCTCTCCATACAGTTTTTTTTCATCCAAAATCTTGTCTTTGATTTGAAAAAATGTCGAGATGTAATTTTGACCTAACATTCCATGCGACATAAGTTGGATTCTGTTGAACATAATTATTCTATATTGGAGTATAGAGACAATCAGAATGACCAAGTAAGATTTTGTTCTAGGTAAACTTTAATATTGGTAGTATGGTCAAATGTACGAAATATTTGGACGTTGTCGGGTTGACTTTGACTCTTCCAACTCTCGATATCTTTTTATTTCTTATCACATTGAACATCTGCGCCAACGCTTGAATTTATGTACAAATAATGCATCGAATAATTAATTTTCAATATACTCAGAACTGGCTGGCTTTTAATCAGGTCATACATTTAATCCTATCCAAAAATATGTCCTTTTGCACCAAACGAAAACCCCTGCACTAGGACACTATTCTAGGTATATTTGAGGCTAATACGGAGGGTTCTAGGAATGGCTGTATTGAATCCTAATAATATTCAGATTTCATTTTCACTTTATTTAATAGAAGAACAAATTGAAATACATCATTCACCAACTTATTTTCTACACGAAGTTTTGCAATAAAAGTCTTTTGCTTCGTTGATTCGAAACTCTTTCCATTTTCACTTTTAATTGAGACAGTTGCAGTTTCGAATCCCAGACAAATGTTTGCACAATTTGAAACTAATTACTTAGATGGATTTAGACCAATGTATGCAAATTTTATTGGTTTGTGTATTGGTGCAGTTGGTCATTTTTATTTTCATCTAGTTTTAGGGGAGATGTATAGTTGGGCCAGCTTATTTGCTAATTATTTTCTAGTCCCAAGGGTCAACTTATCTCACAATATAGTTGGGCTAGGAGTAGATATTTTCATTTTATAATTATTTTATACATTCTACTGATTTATTCACAAGTTTTGATTACATTCTGATATTCCAGGTCGAGCTTGGTCAGAGCTGGTGAAGCCCGTTCGTTAATTTGGTGCAAAGCACCACCAGTTTGGAAACAAAAACCACTGTTTTTGTGCCACTGATGCACCCACTACCAAAAACTGCTTTAGTCTTTCGGCTGCATGATGTTGGCCCAATTATCGAGTAGGATTAGTACCTGAGGATTAATTAGGCCCAACTGTAACGCACTCGATACTTGTTTGGTGCAAATGGGCAAGTTTTGGGTAGGATTAAATCTATATCCGGATTAAAAGTTTTTCAGGGACACAGATGGTATACGACTGTCCCAATTCAACATTAGGATAAATGAAATTGACAAGCGGATGACCAACTTGACAATTTCCAAGCATTATAACGACAATGCAACAAGTGTGATCATATGAAAGAAAAAAAATCTTATATTCGACCTTTCTCAACGCTAGTCTCTTACAATAAGATCAAGGCTGGATCCACATCAATTAAAACTACAACATGATATTAATTTGACCGCAAGAGAGCTGAATCAAAATTGATTGAAATATGTGTGAGCATTTTAGCAACAAATTGCAATTAATTTTTGGTGGTACTCGAAATTTATTTATAATTGTTAACTCTATGCATCAAAATGTAGTGGGCGTGAATAAAGTGAATACATTGCGGTGCAAATTGCTTTGATGTTCATCAAAAAATCAACAGCAATCAGGACACATTTTTTTAATGTTACAAATATTTTTATAAGTCTGCATCAAAAAATTCGCCAATCATGGCACAATGCGAATTCTCATTGATGTGGAACTAGCCTTATTAAATATCCACATGAATCTTAATATTGTTCGTTGGTACTAATGGTACTTAAGCTGCCTGCTTATTTTTAATCAAACAATACAAACTTAATTTTATTGGTGTGGACTAAGAACTATGATCTTGAAAAAGTTTCGAGGTAAGGAGCAAGTAATCTTTTACATTTAGGGCTATATAAATTGAAAATAGAAGAAGTGAACTGCGTGAGGACTAATAAAAATGAAACATAATAATTGCTTTACTTTAGTTTTTAAAGTAATGAAAAGGAATTTTAGTAATTTATTCAATATTGTATCAATAAAGTCAACCAAACATAAAAAGAAAAACATTGTACAAATGAATTGTCGTTCTCAACTGGTTTTTAAATAATTTAACCTTGGCCGAGTCACTAAGTTTATCAACACAGTTGAAAGTAATTTCATAATTATCTGTCAATTACGCTTATTTATTTCACACTTGATATTCAACATTTTATCAAGAATAATAACTGTAAAAAATAGCTTCTAAACATTCGAATTGAAACAGAAGTTTGTCAGCTGTGATGCAATAATAACTGATTGATTTAAGTACTTGAGATATTAATTTCGACTGCAGAAATATTATTTCCACTTGGCATTAGGAATAGGGGTTAAGTGATAATAAAATAGTGCACGTCTGACCATGAATTTATTCTCTTATTGTATTAACTGGAATAAAAAAATCTGATGTGGATACCACATGACTTATTTGTACACCTTTTGACTGGATAATTGACAGATGACATTAACATCGACATAAGGCAAAATCGATTGCAACCAAAATTTAAGGTGCTCATTTAAATGCTACAATTCTTTAAAATGCTGTACTGTGGCATTATTAAATACTGAATTTTATCCCTCTATGGTCAAAAGTTTTAAATTTGTGCGAAAAATTAAAAAAGATTGTTAAATAAAGTTCACTTCCGGCTCAGTAGATTTCTATGAAAATATGAAGTTATCATTTGAATGCTATAATTGCTTTGAATACTGAATTTCAGAATTCTTCAGCTGATCATTCTGGATTTAAGCGAAAAATTCGAATTCTCGAAAAATTGTTTCATGAACAGCACTTCTAGCTCAGCCGATCGCAATCCTAATGCGAGGTGTACAATAAAATGCTATAATTATGCCTAATACGAAGTTTCAATATTCTACGGCTGATTGTGTTGAATTAATGCGAAAAATTCGAAAAGACTGCTGATATAAAGTGCACTTCTGGATTAGCTGATTGGTACAAAAATAGGTGATAAGCATCAAGATGTTAAAACAATTTCAAATACTAAATGCCAACATACTATAGAGAACCATTTCGGATTTATGCAGAAAATTCAAAAAAAGTTTCAAGTAAAGAGCGCTTCCGGTATGGACGATTGCAACCATAACGCAAAGTGCACAACTAGACCTTAAACCATTCTTAAATACAAAATTTTAACATTATACGTTCGACGGGTTTTGAGCTTTGCAAGTTACGTACGTACATATCGCCGTTGACAAAACGTAAAGGCGTATCTCAAAATTTGGCCGAAATGAGTTAGATACGCAGTTGTGACTAACTGGCGTATCTCAATCAGACTCCGTTTTTATAAGTAAAATACATTATATTCAAACGTGTTGAACATATCGAGAAAATAAGAGCCCCAGTTTCCTTTAAACTGCTCTACTGTAAACTTATAAAAAATAAGATACGCCTTTATGCCTTTCAATGACGATATACACCTACATATGTACCGACGTCAAGCCAAAAACTACCAAAATGAATTCAGGGATACTCAAAATGGATATTTCCATCAAAATCTTGAAACGTGAATTCCGTTGGTTTCACAATAGGCATTTGTACTTTTAGTCCAGTCAAATTGGGATTTCATCTCGGAATGAGAGATAATTAGTTAAAAACCTGTACAAACTTTTATTTTGGCATTCTAAAAGTTGTTCCAAAAGTTTCATGAAAGCTCGTGTCTACGTCTAATGTCATTCAAGGTCAAAGGTCATAATAATCATTTTTGCAAATATCTTGGTTTCTATAACTCCAATAATGTTGACATTTATCACAAAAATAGTAGAGGATAAAATTTGCAACAAATTTTGTGTTGAATATTTTTTCAGACGCTCAACCGTTTTTAAAATAGAGCGCGGAGAATGCGCAGCGTTCAGCCATACATAATGTAATGCAAGAAGGGGGTGGGTGCTGCAAAATGAGTTTCTAGCACCAATGGCAACAATATTACCATCGGCTCCAGATGAATTACTGAAAACAATATGTTGCAACTGTAAAAACAGTTGTGGTGCACGCCGCGGGTGCAGAAAATCAGGGTTGCAATGCACTTTAGCTCGTGGCCAGTGTAATGGGCAAGCTAACCTCAATGCTGTATAATCCATATTAGGCGCGAGCATCACGTGGTCGAATCTATGCAACCCGCCAGCCTGGTGGACCAACAAACCAAAACATTGCATTTGAAACCATTGTGCTGGGTTGGCGTACTGTGAATTTAATGTTTATTTAGTGAAATTTTGTTTTAAAAATTATTTTTAGCATAATATCTCGATTAATCGATGATTATTATTCTCTGTCAGACAATATAAAACATAGGTATTTGTAGAAAATATCTCGTTTATTATCAATGAAGATCCATATGTGGTGGAGATGAAAGAAATAAGATATTTCCATGGTGATTACTGAAGATTATTTAGCTTATGAAGGAAGCTGAATACAACTAGAATATGTTACAACTTTTAAAAGCTTACATGAAACTTTAAATTATGAACACTAACCAACATGACTATAATCTTCAAAAATATTTATAGAAGTCTGTAATAAACGAATGATTTATTTGTTCTTTAATTAAACATCTTTTAAGACAATTCAAATTGAATTTTCTATTCCAAGTAATTATTATTGATTGTCATTCATTTTGCTGTTAAGCTATTTGCTTGAAATATTGGAGAAAAATTTAGAATTTCAATTTAATGACTTGCACAAAGCGGAATCCTGCAGCTTTGCCTATATTTAAAAACAGTCCTCAATCAGGATTATCTCTATCGTCCAAAAGGCTAGTTTGCCTATAATTTAGAAATAATTCTACGGTTCAAGTTTTTAGCGATTTTACAAATATATAGTGTAATAGTTAGGTCTAAATTAGGATCATGCTAATATTTATTGAATGGATAATATACAAAAATTTCAGTTTATACAACAAAACATAATTTATACTCAGGTTGAACAATTTGTTTATCCTGTTGTGTTACTTCTAACCTATAAAATCTGTCTCAATTTCAGATACTTTATCTACTTTATGCAGCCATAAATTTCAAATATTACCCTATATTCACTTGAAATATAAAATATCAGATTCAAATAGATATAATACCTGCAATAATAAAGTGCCTGTTACAGGTACGGCTTTACTTAATTTTGGTGTCAGTTGAATCACTCCTTTTTAGAGCATTTTCCTTGTTTTTTAATGACTAGAGGAATAATTCTTCCTCCGAAGTTTTTATCTGAAGTAAATCCATGAAAAGATAAATCTTGTACAGCCTCACTTTTCTAAAAACAACCAACAACAGCACTAAAATTGAGGTATTATCAAATGTATTCCATATGACAGAAGGTTTGTTGGTCCACCAGGCTGACATTTTTAAATGTCCGTGACGTCACGTGCACGCGCCTAATAGGTTTGTTCCTACAGAAAATTCCTGATTGGGTACAGATAGTCCCGTACTGATTTTTTGCACGCATGCGCGAGCTATGACTGATTTCAAATCAGTCAGTGATTTTGTTGGAACACATGTTCAACAGTCAGATGAATCATAGCAGATCTCATTACATTTTCACTTATTGTAAAGTGCTCAATGAACTCGACATCATTCTAATTTTCAATTAAGTTCAAGTAATTCTGGTTTTTAGGTCCTATAAACTTCTCCATAATTATTGTCGTCAGATTCACTTGATAAAAACGATGTAATTCCGTAAACACTACTTAACTCCCTATCACGCATATTTAATAGGTTTGCGAAAATTTCAAAACTTTACTTTGCAAAGTTGGTAATTGTTAACAATCTCACAATGCGCATGCGGGGATTTAGAATTTGTGGATAGTCAGAAAACTTTCCTGACTATCAGAAAACTGGTTCATAAACTTTTCACTCAGGGATTTGTCACAACTGTTGCTGGAACACCTAAAATCAAACTGCGCAGACTCCGGACAGTCTCGGACAGTTTTGTACTGCTGTAGGAACAAACCTCATATAAACAACATTAACAAGTATACTATGAATATTTCACTGAATGAGTTTCTTATCACACAAAGCAGGAGTATTATTGAAAAAATATATTACCAATATATATGTAAAATGTTATTAAATATGATGTATTGACCAATAGATAATACAAATCATTCATAATTAAGGATATTTTAGTGATTTACTGACTTTGTACGAAGTATTATCCACCGAAATTTACAGTATGTATGGCTGAGTGCTGCACTTCTCCGCGCTCTATTTAAAAACGGTTGAGCTTATGAAAAAATATTCAAGACTAATTTTTTTGCAAATTTCATGCTCTACAATTTTTGTAATAAATGTAAACATTATTAGAGCCATAGTAACCGGGATATTTGTGAAAATAGTTTCTACCTCATATCTACGGAAGTTTTAAACTGAAGATTGCAGATAAAACTGTCAGTTTGGCATCGCTTAAGGTCTTAAGGTCGTTGGCTTGAGTTGAATTTACTTATTCTGCTGCAGTTAATAAGAACAACAAAAAGATAAATTACTTGGTCGGTTGAGGTTTTATCACCTGCAAAAATCATCTCAATTCAACATGAGTTTGTCAAATTTCTTCTTCTGTAATTGAAATCGCTCATCCTAATGAAGATTATAAAAATGCCAAAACCAGTTGTCCAGTGAAAAAAGATTACGAAAGTTGATTCTTTCTGGTAACCTTCAATTCAAAATAGCTGAGTACAGCACTTCAATGTCAATATGGCTTGATGAAACATTGGGAATATATGAATAATATGGATATTTAAAAGTAATAAGAACAAGTTGGGCACTATTGATCTTATTTTAGGGATTGAAGTCTCAAAAATATTTGATAAGTAAACTTAAATATAGGTACTTATAACCACCTAGACACAAATAAATGATATCAAACTAAAACCGAGTTATCAAATATGAAATATCAATTTTAATAACAAGCGGAAGTCTATTATCTATGACAAATATCTGTATCGTTAATTAGCATTGGAAACAAGATGAATATTAATTTTTCTTTTCAATCAGAAACAAATTGATGACAACTGAATGATTGGAAATTTCTAGAAACCCAGACAAAGAAATACAAATGCTTTGTGGAATACCTACTTATCGAATGGTTAACCCAGCTACGTCATCGTGGTTTATTTCTATAGTTTTTCAATTCAAAAAGCAAAGTGGAACTAGAAAAACTAATAGTAAACAAAATTAATATAACCTGTGATGAGTCAGGAACTAGCCACATCTAGAATGACTTCAATTAGTATATTTAAGTATTAATTGAGTAAAAGGTAAGCATGCAATTGTATAATTTTTGTATAAAAATAGTTAAGTTTCATCAAAGGATTAATTAGTAGAATATAGGATGTGAACAGATAGCTCCACCAATAGGGTTTCAAAAACTGAGCTTTCAAGTTTTGTGAATAGAATGAAACTTCTGTTAGATCCACTTCATTAGCTCTCACAAAATTAAGATCTGAAGGTTCGTAACAAGATACAAATCAAGACGCGAATTAAAAACTAAGAATCGATTTCTCAAATCATTATTTGTTCTCCAGGTATTTCCGGAGATATATAGAACACTCACAAATAGAAGTTGCTATGCTTTATGACAAGGGTTACAAACCGGTTACAAATGAGTTTTGCTCGATTTCTTGTAAAATCTCAGGTACGAGATAAAAATTGAAAAAAGTGATAGTCAGTGAGCAAGTTTTTTGAATTCTTAAAAATGTGTAATATTCATGCTAGAATTTTTGATGCTGCAGCCAGGAGTAAATCAAATATATTTCTATACAAAACTTTCAAATAATTTTTGATAAATTCATCACGTTATATTTCTCCCAGAACATTTTGATCTAAGAATAGAATTACCTATTCAAAACCTTGCTGATCATTCGTATGTTACCGTTTCTGCTAGCAATTTTTACAGATTTTTTCATGATCTATTTACAGAATAAATCTCAAATGAACAAGAGCATTAGTTCTGTTGCGTGAATGATAGAAGACTTTATATAATAGATTTATATTAAATGTCATCACCATAGCATTGAAATTTATGCACTATGAATAATTAAAGGCTTTTGAAGAGTAATTAACGTTTCAAATTATCCACTATATTCCATGAATATTAACTATAATCCCATAACATGATTTCACAGCTATGTTATTTATCAATGCATGTAATGTAATTCATTCGGAGACAATTGATTTCAATAAAAAAATTCATTGAATTTATACGATTGTCAATTGTTTTTTTATGAGTTATTCAAATGCTGTCCAGTTTGATATCAATTTAAAACTCTCGACGAGATGAGCTTACTAGAAATTAAAAATTAATAACTTTTTCGATTGTCAATTATTTTTTACAATTCAACAATTTTTGTAATAAGTGTCAACATTATTAGAGAAATCGAGATATATACAGAAACCTCATTTTTGCGACCTGTGACCTTAAATAACTTAAGACGCAGACACGAGATTTCATGAGACATTTGAGACAATTTTAGAATGCCAAAATAAAGGTTTGTACAAGTTTCCAGCTTATTATCTGTCATTCCAATTTAACTGAGCTATTAATAACGAAGAGTTTTTGTAATATTTTTTTAATGATCCGCCGTTTTCGTGTATTTAATTTAAATGTATAATTAGAAAAAAGAACCTTGAAGATAACTTCAATTGAATATATACTATTGTACATTATTCACAGATAGCTTGCGGTTTTTTGTTCCGGATAATGATTTTTTGATCAAGAAATAAATAGCAAAAAAAAGTTACGAATGTTTTGGATAACAGAGAGTGTCAACAACTTTTTTCATATATAATATCATAAGTGGTTAAATTTTACCGGAAAAATTTTTAGATTGTCACGAGAGCTTGTTGCTTAGCAATTTATTGAGTGATATTGACAGAAAAATCACGAGCTGCTAAGCGAGTGATTTTTGATCAATATCACGAAATAAATTGGTAGCAAGCTCTCGTAACAATCTAAAAATTTTGCCAGGTTAAATTTAATCACGAATGGTATTCGGAAGAATATTTTTCCCATCCAAATTCATCAATATATTCCAGAGACTCGACTCTGAATCTGCTCATTTTCACATTCAATCTGTCTGTCAGTTTGACAGATGCTGAATCAACGCGGCTGAATATTCTTTGTTTTGTATATATAACCAACAGACAAAATTTCCAGAAAATTTCCACTTGAAAACCGTGTTGGTTATACCACGTGACGTCGAATGGTGCAATTCTATTGGTCGAAATTTGGATGGTAAAAATAATCTTTTAATATACAAACAATGGAAAGATTCTGGACAAATACATGTCTTAATGATCTTGAATTATCAACAAATTTGCAATAAATCTGTTATTGCAACGAAAGTCCCAAATTCCACCTACCTTATACACTAATCGATTGCGTAGGAGTGGGAGTTTGTGAATATTATTCGATATTTATAACAAATTTTCATTATTTATGTAATATATCGTGAGTCAATTTCAACATGAATCATATAAATAGTTACGAATTTGATGGCAAAGGCTCTGAATGTCCAATTGAAAATGAAATATATGAGACAAATTCAACTGGATTATTATACTTGGATATTATAAAAAAGTTAGGGAATAACAAAGAATCAAATATAATACTTAGGACACATACATTAGAATAATCCTCTATTTACCTCTGAATATATAAATTATACAGTTAGATTAATTTCCTGTTTTTCATTCTGTTTTGAACGCTCCAATACATGCGAATGACATTCTACATACAGAATGTAATTGTTGCGTAATACAGCGTTAGCTGACGCTTTAGAGGACTTCAGAATAGGCTCGAGAATAGATGAGCAAATCACGATAGATGCAATTGATGCATCAGTGTCTTTATGAATATTACGTACCACTATCTCATATTTTGTATTCAGATTGAGGAATTAATATTTAATAAGCATTCCAAAAAACAATTTACTCATATTGTACATATTACAAATAAAACAAAATACATTTGTATCTTTATTTTGTATACAATGATAAAATCTGAACTGGAATGAATTTAGATTATGAGTCGTTAAAAACTTCTTGAGGACATAAAAGCATACGTCGAATGCAAGTTTTTTAAATTTCTGTACGAAAGGTAGTTACGCCGTAGAGGTGATACTGTCAGAAGGACGTTCTTGCCATCTCAATGCGAAGTCATTAGGCAATAATTATTATCAATAAAGCGCAAGGGCAATCCTTAAAGTCTGTTATTATTATAAATAGTTGTTTCACTAATGCCTTATGAAAAACTATAGTATCTAGTCAATTAATCAAATTATGGAGAGAATCTAAGTATATATCTATTTTATTTACAACATACACTTTCTAACAGGACGAATCTAAGAAAGGACGGGAATAGTAATACAAAAATTCAAGATATCGCTTATAGGAATCAAATAAATATATTGAATAAAGTAACTTTCACAAATTATAAGAGATTTTTTAAATCTTTAGAGAAATTATTAACATTGAAGATATCAATATTAGGCTGCTCCTAGACCCAATACACAACGCGGCAATAAGAATGATGATAGGAGCATATATTGAAGACAGAAGGAAACAACTTCTATCTAATTACGTCACGCAAATAGCTAGCCAGCCAAAGCACCCAACTCATAGACAAATCTTCGAGAGACTCACAAATATCCAAATAAAACAACACCTACCTCTGTTTGTCCAAATCCAACCTTTTTTTGATACAATAAACCGAAACCTAGAACAAATAGATCCAAAACCCATCTCTCAAGTACCACCATGGATTATACAGAAACCATTCTATAACACAGATCTCCAAAAATATCTCAAAAAACAAACTGCGAAAGAATCATACAAAAATAATCTAAAAGATATACTGACATAGCCAAAAACTTCGAGAGACTTGGTGTAGCAATAATCATAGAAGAAGAAGTTACCAACTTCCGACTACTCTATTCCATCAGTATCTAGACCGCAGAAAACTACGTCATCTTTAAAGTCCTAGAAATCATCTTCCTGAAAAAAAAGGAAAAAAAATATACTATCTTAACAGACTCCATCAACTCCATGGAATATATCTTAAATTTTTATCACAAATGTCCTATTACCATCCAAATTGGAGAACTACTCCATCAAATAAAAATTCACAATACACACATAACATTCGTATGGATACAATCTCACAAGAGAATTGAAGGGAATGAAAGAGCTGCCCAACAGGCGAAAGGAGCAATAGACCTAGAAACGACCAACAACCTACAGGCTCCTAAAGATAACATCAAACAAATAATAAAAAAACTATTTAAAAAAATTGGACAACAAGCATGGAGCGAAATAGGAGACAACAAGCTAAGAGAAATACAAGAATCTATCGAAACATGGAAAATTAGAGACAACAAACGAAACCAAATAACCTACACAAGACTTCGATTAGCTTACACGAAAATAACCGACAAGCATCTATTTAATAGAGCTTTCTCACGTGTATTGCGATACACGAAAATAACAGTCAAGCAAATAATCATAGACTGTATTAAATACTCGCAACAAAGAATAGTATATTGGAACAAGACCAAGATGAAACCCAAAAAAATAATAGAACTTATAAAACACATAAACCTATACGAACAGATATGAGAATGTAATAATTATACAATATGTAGCTATAAATCCATGAATCTGTAATTACCACATTATTACACTAAGCACCATAACCAAAGTGTTATAAATTTGACAAGCATCATGTATAGGGAACATAAATAGTGAGTTTGTACGCATATTTGAAACATAAAACGCGATTTTACTGCGAGTATTGAAGAAATAAAAGTAGAAATTGATAGCAAAGTACGATCATCGCTGAAATTGTGCATGAGATTAAGAAAGAAAAACAGGTAATGGTATAGACGTCTGTTGGAAATGGAGAGAGAACTAAAGTCAAAGATCTTAAGCAAAGTTGAGTAAGAAACATTATAACTGGGATAAGTGTTTATTATTTTATAATATACAAATTCAAGAGATTTTTTTCTAAGATATTTCAACTAAATAAATTTGGGTTTGATAAAGAGGATTCTAAATTAGGGCGCAATAATCAAACTTAGATCTAATAAAAGCAAAGTACAATTTTAAAATAACAGGAATGCCAGTGAAACTTTCTGATTATGGAACCAAGCATCTTTTAGTGAATTAAATGAGATGAAAAGTATAGCTTTCATCACGTCTATATAAATTGATATCAGGGAGAGAATAATCAAACACAACAGGAGCTAATTTTTTCGTAAATTTAAGTCGTATATTTCATACCAGTTTTGAATATTATCAGAATCTTATTATAAGCATAAGCAACCATCAACGGATGAGGCCCAGACATTACAAAATAATTTGAAATCATCAGCAAATAACAGCTTATTACTACCAATGATTTCAATGATGTCATTAATAAATAAAAGGAGTAACAAGGGACCTAAATTGGAATCTTGTGAAACTCCACAAGAGACAGAGTGAAGTGAAGAATTCCGACTTTGATAGCTAAGAAACAAAAAATATTTGTGTAGATAAGAGTCAAAAAAAGATATAGTCCGATCAAATTATCCAAAAAATAGAGGTACCCTTGCATAATTACCTAAGAAGCTGAAAATTGACGTGAACATTAAGGATACCATCATAATGACGTTGTGAAGAGTACCAATCGATTCCGTGTGCCGTGTGTGCAAAAGATTTTATGCGAAGCCAAAGTTTGCAAAAATAGGTTTTTGGTTTTTTAGCGAAACAGTTAGTTTTATGATAAAAGTAGTTCACATAAAAACTGTGGATCTTTCAATTTTCTACAAAAATGGCTCTTACAGTTTCCTCCCAAAAATTCACCATTTCTGGAAGAAGCCATTCTAAAGTTATATTCTTTATGAGATACTGTACTCGGCGAGTATTTTTTAATGTGGATTCTTCGGTAGGTCTACTTCACAATCTTTTTATTGAAGTTTAATATAATTTTGGGTCTTCTTCTTCATCTTGTTTTCCTTCTTCTTCTCTTTCTTCACTTTATTCTTCTACTTTATCTTAATCTTCCTGAGTTGACGTAAATTGTTCAATCAGCGATACATCCGTTGATTCGTAGTTGATGTAAGAATCATCTTCTGTTGGAGATTCTGTATTTGAATACGACTGGCCTTGACAGCTGGTGCATGCTGGTGAACAAAGTAAGCCTACTTTTTTGCAGCCGCATTTCGAAATTACACCCTTTTTTGCGGATGCAAAATAGTTATTTGTGTATCAAGGCCGTAAAGGTTATCTTTTTTGGTCGAATCTGTTGTTTGCGGCCGAAGCGTAGGTGAGGCTGCAATTCATGTGAGACCAAAAAAGAACTGTAGGTCGAGGTGCACACAACGTTTTTCAGGCGATCATTACGAAATAATTCAAAATCACATCATTTTATCTATTTATTTCTAAAACATTGCAATTGTAAATCTAAGTTGCCGTTGAAATTGTTTTATTTTATTGTCTTCTATCAAGTTGACATTATTTAACCAAAAATGCGTATTTATTCTTTGAATTGCAGGAAGTACAGAGGTTGACGGAAGAATATATGTACTATTTAAGCGAAAACTGTTTCTTAAAGAGTTCATCAAGCTGCCCATATAGGTAAATATAAAGTGTTTATGAAATATTTTTTGACAGATCAGTCCCAAAAAGTAATATTTGACAGATCAGTCCCAAAAAGTGAAACTTCACGGCTGCAAAAGAAGCTATAACAACACCTTTTTTGTCATGATCGCCTAAAAAATAATATTAAGGAGCTTTTCTGGTGCAGGTGGAAGTAGAGAGTGGATTGATTCGAATACATTATTAATAAGCTTTCAGCCTCATTCTTCTTGGTCCAGTTGATTATCAAGCCACACCTGAATCTGATAATATACTCAATAAAAATGTTGATGAGCAGGAGCCGAACCAATCCACATTCCACTTCCACCTACATCAGAAAAGCTTCCTAATATTATTATTTTTAGTTGATCATGTTTGGCTTTCTATAATCAATAACACACATATATAATGACTATGTTTTAGTTGATGTAGTTCTGTGTATATTTTGGATTATAAAGTACACTGAAGACTATTTGACACTGCAGTTGTGAGCCAAATCAATAGCAAGGAGTAGCGCTACGCTGTCTTGTTGAAATGTCGTGTATTTTGTGATTTGGGATGTGTGTGGAGCTGTACCAAGTAGGACATATTCCTCTTTTTGGGGTTTTCACGTAGTTTTCCTCAAGCCTTTGGTAAATGCCAGAGGATTTTATTCTTTTTGTTTAGGTGTGATATCCACGTTATCACATCTAGTATTCTGTATATTTTCAGTATCTATAGTTACTTGCCTTGTTTTATTTTGTATCATTGTTTTCTGAAGAAAATCCTTAATCAAAGGATCGAAACGTTAAAATTTTAAATAAATATACAGAATTTGAAATCAATAGTCGTTTTTACTCTTTATCTTAAAAATGTATAGATTATTAAGGGATGTAATTCGAAATGGGACTGCAAAAAAGTAGGTTCACTTTGTTAACCGACATGCACCAGCTGTCAAGGCCAGTCATGTTCAAATACTGAATCTCCAACAGAAAATGATTCTTACATCAACGACGTCAATGACGAAACACTGATGTATCGCTGTTTGAATAATTTACGTTAACTCAGGAAGATGCAGATGAAGAAGCAGGAGAAGAAAAAGAAGATGGAGAAAAAGACCTAATATCATATTAAACAATACAAATATAACTTAAGAATGGCTTTTTCTTAAAAATGGTGTATCTTAGAGAAAAAAGAGTAAGGACAATTTTTATAGAGAATTGAAAAATCGGAAATTTTTGTCTAAGCTATTTTTATCGTAAAACTAGCTGTTTCGCTGAAAAAATCCAAAAAACCTATTTTTGAGAACTTCGACCTCGCATAAAATTTTTTGCACACACGAGATCGATAGGGACTTTTTACAGCTTCATTACAATAGTATTCTTTACGAATTCCTTACGTTCATGGCAATTTTCAGCTTCTTGGGAGTTTGTGCAAGGGTAAATGTTTATTTGGCCTAATATAAGATTATTAGAAAATGAAAAATGTTGTAGTTTGAAATGGTATATTACATCTAAGGTGGGAAGTATTTCATTACAACCGAGAGCTTATTATATGACCGAGAGGCGAAGCCTTGAGGATCAGATATAGCTCGAGGCTGATATGAAATCCTCACCGAAGTATGTATACTATTTTATTCACAATCATCCCTAATTTCCCGAGAAATAATTGATCCAATTTCGTTCTTTTTTCAACAAATTATTATTGGAAATTGGTTGGTTTAAAGGATCGGTATAAATCATAGTCATTGTAGACACAGTTTATTTGGAGACGTTTCGGTTGTCACAACAACCATCTTCAGCGACTGTTTAATAAATTACATGATTTTATACTATGTTATTTGGTACATTAGTAGTGGTACTTGAATAGATAATATTTTTTTTTGATAAATAGATTCCTAAGGAAAACATTGCTATCGTTTCCTTTTAATACATTTTAAAATAGCGAAATGCACAGTTTTCAAACCAAAATGATAAAACTAAAATTTGTGGTCACATGGTCATGAAAAAAGTTAAACAGTAAAACGAAATATCACCTCGGATGACTGGTCAACAAAGTTTTATGTAGTTGTCTATGAAAACGAAATGTTTTGAAAAATTTAATTAATTTGACATTTGTAGGACTTATGATTTATGAATCAAGTAATTTATACGTGTATTCATTGAAATTGTGATAAGTGCAGGTATCAATAAGTTATAACAGTGAAATGGAGCTACACACTTGCCCCGAATTGAACGAAAGTGCTACGGATGTAAGTTCATAGCGATTTTGTTCATAATTTACAAATTTATGAATTTATAAGACATAGATTTACACAGAATCGCAACATAAATCCACTTCTTCTCAATATTAATTGTTTTATTTGAATCATTAGATTATATGATCGGTATTTCTGACAGCACGGATTATTTTATTCCAACAAAGATTTATGACTTATGCTAGGCAACCCTGCATAAGCATTTCCCACCCAAGAGATGAAAGTATCGCTTCCGACCCCGAAATTACATACTTCCCAACCGCCAAAACTTTAGGAATTGCGACATTACTATAGTGATTGTTAATAAATTATTTTTTCTGAGATTTATAGTATCAAAAGCTTCACATATAGTCGTGTAAATCTACTACTTTCTTATCTATTTATAAGAAAATCTTCAATAATCGTTCAATAATAGAACCTGTTAATAAATGTGTGATACTTTCTAACATCTTTTGCCGAATATATTATAGTTCAGAAGCCGACCGCATCTTATGTGTCCTGATCGGACTTTGCGTGTGAATTGATCGGAAATATAGTGGTCAATACGATGCCAGACTTCATAAATCCAGGATCTTGTCTCAAGTGTCGATTCAAAGGCCATTTCTGGTCAATTTTTGCGAGGTTAACTTCCCTCATTGAACAATTGATAGTGAAGGTCAAGTACTTCAAGACAAAACCAGAGTGCCACTTTCTGTCCTGTCCGGGACAGAAACAAAAACAGCAACCATATGTTCGATCAGAGAAATTGAATACGAAAATGGATTATACTCGGGTTACACTTAGAGGTGGCTGTCGTCCTCTCGGAAAGATTTTTTCGTGAAGTGCTTGGCCTTCGCTTTCGATTGGTACTAGTCTCAATCGTAAATTCTATCAGGGAAGTTGGTTCCAAAAAATTGACCGAAAATATTTTTCGACACTTAGGATAGGATCCTATATTTATGAAGTCTTGCATCCTATTATCCACCAGATTCCCGATCGATTCATATACGATTTGACCGTAGTTCCTATCAGAGAACTATTATAAATGCCTCATAAATCACAATGATCGCATACTGATTGAACGCAAATAATTAAATGAATTCATACAACAAATTTGAGTTCTAGACCCGAGTAATAGTAATTTGCCTCATACTTACTGAGAGTCCAAAACAAGATTCGAGTACTGATACTTGAAATGTACGAGTGATTTGATAACTTGTTTCTCTGAGTACGATTTTATTAGATTTTGAAAATGAGCGAATCGATCATGTCATAATGCTCTAGTTCTAGTTCATACTGTTGTTGCATAAATTATTATTAAATACAGAAATCACGATGACATAATATAAACTGAGGAAGTTTATGAATGAATAACTGTGAAATATAGTGCAATTTATTCTTATCACTAACAAATTAATTGGACAAAAGCTTCTATAGATTGTTCTAAACAAAACTTTTGCAATTTCATTATATGTTTTGATTTTATCTCAAGAACTCTGCCCACCCATTTTACTTCAAATAATAGCTATTTATGTAATTAGTATATAATATAGAACTTTATTGGACGAGTCGCTGGTTATGGACGAGCGAGCAGCGCGAGCGAGTCTAATAAGGAAGACGAGTCTATAAAGTTTGTTTATGTACGAATTACATACAAAGCTTTATGTTCGACTGCTCTAAAGTCGCAGGATATCTTCTGAAATTATTTCTTGATTCCCCTTTTCAAAAATTCGGTAAGTATAACTTGGTGTGCTTTGCTAGTTTTGCTATTGTTACAATTGTTTTTACTGATTGTTTGCAGATGTCAAAAATATTAAATACAATTTAATAGAAGAAATTAATACTTTAGAAAGTGTAGAAGAGATTAAATACGATAGAAAAGAATAAATGGATACTTTAGAAAGAGTAGAAAAGAATAAATACGATAGAAAAGAATAAATGGATACTTCAGAAAGCGTAAAACTTGGCAGCAAGTAACAAAGAATCACAAATATTGAGAGAAAAATGTTTTTGTAACAAGAAGAATTTATCTTCGGGTCTGAATATTCGCGACAATACCAATTGTGTTATAAGTATTCATTACAATAATAAATGATATGTTGACTTAATTGTTTGAATTTATTTCATGTCGATAAAAAACTATATTTTTTGACATTTTTTTGACAGTGACAGTTCCGTCCAATTAAGTGGCACATTATGGGCACTAAATGCAACCATAAACTACATGATTATGATGCAGTCGAACATAAATAATTAAATATAAATTAGAGACCACAAATGCTACTTTGAAATACCAGAAATTAGTTCTAACAAGAAGTGATGATGAAGGAGTAAAAGAAAGTGAGTACAAAATAAAATAAATTTTCATAGTTCTTGTTCAATTCATTCACAAACAAATGGACTAAATTGTTCAATAATGCACATATCGCAATCATATTTTGAATTCTCAGAGATATTAGGATAATAATATTATTATTGCGAAAAACGGTTTTTAAAGTATGATGTGCTTTTAATCTTTTATTTCAATTTTAATTGAGCACATTCGTTGAAAAATCACCCGTAAACTATTTTTGAACGAGGCTCTACTAGTGCTTTGTGAATTGAATAATTCGGCAATTAGACCGCAACAAGTTCATATAAACCTGAACCTGATTAAATTGGATTAAAATCAAAATTGATAATTATCAATATGAAAATCGATGAAAATCTTACCGTGGAATGTTCATCGCATCCAAGCAGCTTATAGAAATCTTCATCATCCTTCCTCTTGTAATTCAAAATTTCATCCACGCCGCTCATATTAATTCTGTTGTTTCTGCTTCTGTTTATCCACTGAGTGACGTTACACAGATAACACACACGATATTTAAATATGTTGCCGCAACAAAATTCCAACTGTTACTGAGCGAGTGCTGGTCGTGATTCGCGAGACCGAAGCGCGCATACCGCGACCCAATATTCAGCGCAAACTCGATGGAAAGGAGAATTGGTAATGGTGCTGGTGAAAGGGAAAAGTGAGCGATAGGAGCAAAATGAAGGTGACAAAATTTGGCGATAGAACTAGAAATTTGTATACGAAAACAGTGGTATATATTTATGTATAGTAGCCGTCAAGATATAAGAGATTCTCCTGACTTACTAATTGGTAGGAGTTACTTGTCCCAGCAGGGGGTGCAATTGAACATATAAAGGGATAATATTAAGCAGAATTTTCATCTCAATTTGGAAATACCAGAAAAATTATTGATAATATATTTCCTAGAAAGCATTTCATTAGGTAATAGGATTATAATTAGTATAACAGTTCCTGTACCCTAGTTGTTGACCAAAAATTTCATCAATATTATTTGTGCTGTGTCTGTACTTGTGTGAACATCAGATTAAATTGTATATTTGTTATTTATTTATATTTGATCCAGAATGTGGCAGCCCTGGAATGAAGATATTGTCACAAATTTTATTGGGAATCAATAATTAGTAAGGGTTACAGTGCAAATATTTATTTCAAAAACTCGCACAATTACAGAATATCTCACAGTTACTGATTCTTCTCCCGCCAGCACACGCGCTCTATATACTCTACTCCAACAATGAGCCAGCACTCAAATATCTGACAGTTGAACAACAATGAGTCAGCATTCAAATGTCCAACAACCGAACATCCAGCAACAATGGACTAGCATTCTCATGCCTGACAATTGAGCATTATCTAGATTGTTGGTGAATGCCAACTAGGATCACAATTACAATAAATTATTGAATAGATAGCGAGCTCGAATAAACATTTGTCTGAATAACTTAGAATTCTTCACATTTGTGAAATTGTTCCTCCCTTATAGTTCGTTGTCCTCGGCGAACACAATCTTGTTCTTGGTAGAACCACAATCTGTCACCGCGAATGATGTTCGATCTTCCATTTTGATACTTCCGTATCCGATATACGTCATGTAGACATCTCACACGGTCTCTCCCTATTTTCTGCAACTTGGGACCAATTCTTCTTTTTCTCTAGGAGTTGGAGAGCCATCTTAAATCATCTTGCTGAAATCGGGGACTACTTGTTTGCATATCAATACTGACCTTTCTTTTGCCGCTAACTGATCGAATATTCTCTCGTTCAATAATAGGCAAAGACTCATGTACATTCACAGCCATCATCTCGAACGAGTACTCTCTCTTATATCGCTGCATGCTGTCAAGTGTTGGACCCTGTGCTTGATGTACAGCGTCTACAAGCCTTGAAGTACCATTCGACGTCTTGTCGACCTCCAAACCCAGTAGAAGTACTCTCGGACTTTTTCCAAAGTCTCCTTGATACCCAAGTGTTCACTGTCATTACCATCGTGCATCTGCTTCATTCATAGCTTGCCTTCTTAATTTTCTCGGAACTATTAACTTTTTCACCACCTTATTTTCATCAGGATTTTCCCGTAAACGGTATAAACTGCAGTTCCTCACTCTCAGAAAACTCCATTGTGCCAAGTAGTAGGCCTTGATAATGGTATCCAGAGCTGATGTTTCTTGGTAACTAGGCTTTTGGCCGATCTTATTTCACTATACGGCTTCCTCTGTGCCGTCGTCTGGGAGATTATCTAATTCATTCGAAATCACCTTGTCCGAACGAGATAAAACCTGTAATCTCTTGGAGTAACAGAATTCACTTATTCTATTCTTCGCACTTGAAAATCGATGACCTTGGGACTCTTGATGAGGTGTTCAGCCAGCTTCCGCTTCTCCAGACAGAAATTTTTTATTTTTCTTGACAATGCGTTCATACCACAATGAACGGTGTGCTTAGTGCGACAATCTACTTGAAGATGTCCTTCCTGGTTGCACTGCCAACATCTCCTCCCAATTCTGGACAATTTCTGTTGCTCAGATGACGTTTTCCTCCCACAATCAACAGTTTGCCGCACTGCCAGCATTTAATTATTCTGATCACTCTCGAAGATGTCGCCGACTCCATGCGTTAGCCGTGATCCTCCTTTTTATGTTCCAACCACTTATTTTCTTCACCATTCTTGACGCTTTCGTGGCATCTTCGGATTCGCCAGCCGCACAAATCGTCCAATCTCGTCGTCGCCGATACCATCCATGAATTGTCTAACCGCCACAAATTTCTGCGTTGAGCCAGGGCAATTTGCAGAAACTTTTCTGGCTAGACTCTGCACAGCATATGCGAATGTAGTCAAATCCTCTACGTGTCGTTGGTTAGGGGTCTGTAACTGTCAATGCAGCAGTTCCTTCATGTGCTCCTCTCCAAAGCGTAGCTTCAATTGGGACGTCAGTTTCCTAAAATTTGAGCGTTCATGTTCTGACAACCCTGAGAGGACTGTTTCAGCCAGTAAAATTGCTCTTTGCTTCAAACTCCAGCCATTCTTCTTTGATATCAGTTCGAAATGAGCAAAATATTTATCCCAGAAGGAAGTGCAGCTGCTGTTCGAATGGATTTTAGATTGAGAGAATGGTTTAGTATTGATGCTGATATAAAAAAGGATTATAGTATGACTCTGTGGCTGTTCAATTTGTATATGGATGTGCTATTACAAAAAAATTGGGCCCAGATGATAAACATATTAGTGGAAACATATTTCTTACATTAGCGTATGCTGATGATGTAAGTAAGAGCAATAAGAAAGAATGATTGGTAGAATTCCTTAGCTGGGAGGAAGTGAATCTTATTTTGAATGATGATGAATATTAAACCATGTCGTGAGAAATTACAACAGTCTCAACACAATTTTTAAACACATCGCAACACTACAACCAAATTTACTTTCCGTTGTCCGGATCCAAAATTATTTGCACTTAGTTTCTCTGGATCCCACTTCTGACACCAATTTCTCACTAATTTTATTTTGATTGAATTACAGGTTACAGTGCAAATATTCATTTTATAAACTCGTACAATTACAAAAACGCTCACAATTATTATTATTGAATGATCCTTTCCTACTAGCTCACGCGCTTTATATAATCTACTCCAACAATGAGCCAGCATTCAAATGTCTGATAGTTAAACAACAATGGACTAATATTTAAATGTTCGACAACCGAACAATAGTGACAACAGACTAGCATTCACATGCCCCAAACTTTTTTTCTCGTAGACACTTTCAAAATTTTATTGATTTCGGTGAGCCCCCTGCTACTACATTTTTTCCATATTCCTAAAACTTGTCAAAAGGAAGTGCAGCTGCTGTTCGGGTGGATTTTAGATTGAGAGAATGGTTTGGTATTGATGCTGATATAAAAAAGGATTATAGTATGACTCTGTGGCTGTTCAATTTGTATATGGATGTGCTATTACAAAAAATTTGGGCCCAGATGATGAACATATTAGTGGAAATATATTTCTTACATTAGCGTATGCAGATTATGTAAGTAAGAGCAATAATAAAGAATGATTAGTAGAATTCCTTAGCTGGGAAGAAGTGAATCTCATTTTGAATGATGATGAATATTAAATTTTGATGCTTGAAAGGAATGAATCGGTAGCTGATAGCAGTTTTTTGGTGAATGGTGTAAAATTAGAACAAGTAGATGAGATTGTGTGTCAAAGTAGTGTAATGTCTCTTATGCTGCACTTATAAATATGCTTTTACTGTCGGAGAGACAATTTGAAAACTTTAGTTTAATTAATTTTTTTAGAAAGTATTTTTCAAAATAATTCAAATATGAACACAGTTATGGTGATGCACAAATTTCGTCTTATTCGATAATGAAATACATTCCTGTATTGTGAATTTTTTGTAGACCTAAATATTATTTTTCTGAAGGATTCGTTAATTTCTTGTTCCTGATGTTATTGAGATTCTTCGACTTTTCCGTTACACACTTGCTTCTTCGTGCCTAAAGTTCAAACCGTGAAAGAAAAACAAGTGTTTAACTAATTATAGGAAAGAATTGGGTTGTGTCATGAAAATAAAGTTGTGATTTTATATATTTTTTTCAATATATAATATCAAACTATAAGTGTAAAAACTATTCTTATAATTTATAAATGAGTATATTAATTATGATTAATATTTAAAATTCAATAAATTTTGAATTAATAAAAGGCGTTAAAACGCTTCCCAATTGGTCCGACATTTACATGACGTCACTTCGGTAGTAAACAATCCAGCAGTTATATACTCAAGTGAAGTTTTCTTGTGTATCGTCAATTTCTATTATAAGCAATGTGTCTCAAAGATAATTTGACAAAAGCCAATTCAAGTAATATACCAGAAATTAATCAATTTATGATTTATGAATACATAGCGGTGAAAAAAAAATTTAATACTTTAGAAGTAAGAGGTATTAAGCTATCAATGGGAGCAGTTTTTAGCGCATTTTTTTGGAAAAAAATGCTATTACATTCACTTTGGCTGTCTGGCTGGCGTGACGCTGAGTTCTCAGCAACTATACTATTTTCAGACTTGAAACTGGTACTAAATAAAAGCTGCTGTTTCGTAGGTTTGCACAAATTGCTTTTATTCAAGCTCAGTGATTGTGGAAGATTCAATTATTCAATTACTTGTTTCAAGTGAAACAATGCCCATAGATATATATGACATTAGGGATATGGCAACTAAAATTTATTAATTAAAGTAGATAAAAATTTAGTTACAACTTTCGCCACGGGTGTCACTATTATTATCTACAGTTGTCAAATCTGTCCGGGATTCATTCAATGACTTGTTTGACGTGAATTTGAAGCTTACTGGAATGAATTATTATTATTGGATGAAAATTTGTTTACTTTTGGTGTTTTTTTTTATATAGCTTTGATAAAGATCAAATTATCCTTTTAAGGTACAGCACTTGACCTCCCGTCAGTCAATAACTAAACAATGAAGATTAAAAGGTATTTTTGAGTTTGTACATGCATAAATTGTGTACTTATCAAATAGTCAACTTGAAACTAGTACTAAATGGAAGCTGCTGTTTCGTAAGTTTGCCCAAACTGCTTGATTTCAAGCTCAGTAATTGTGAGAGATGGTAATTTGCGAAATCCCTGAAGTAACAAGCATTCATGAGCTGTCAAAAATGCGCTTTCACCATCTAGATGATTCTTCCATTTTTTGAAATTATTTCCTCAATTTGCAAATGCTGTTACATCTTTTTGTACAAATCCAGTCGAGAATCATCCTGTGATAATGCTATAGAATAGGTTATGTGTGTATTCAACGCGAAAACTTGTATTGTGAAAGGAAGAATCACTCTTGTATACCCATTCTTCAATTTTTCATGACTTTCCACCCACTGATATCAATGACGTCATATCACCTTCCACCGTTGAAGCATTTGAAGGTACTCGTACTGGCTTAAGTTTCTGGTTATATTCATTTATGTTGTTGATACACCATACCTATAGTTTGGAAATTTGTCAGATATTATAAATATAAACAATATAATAACTATTCATATTTCACAGTATTTATCAATCAGAATTGGAATATGGCTGCGTAATATTTACAGTTATTTGAATTTGACTTATTGCGTACTTAACGTAAGTAAGATAATTGATATTTGTTCACAATTATTATGAATTTTTATCTTATGGTGGGTTTATGCACAAGAATTTTGTGTACTTTAGCCCACAACTAAATATCAAATCCATCTCAAAATAAAATATGAAGCACCATAACCTCAAACGTCAAAACATCACCGGTGATAACATTCTATCAGTACCTTTCTGTTTACAAAATTCTTATTAGGACATTTTTTTTGTTTGTTGGGATAGAAATGAACAAAACAACATCTATATAATTTTTTTTTCTGATATAATTCTTGCAATAACGTTCAGTAATTACTCTGAATAAATAGGTAATCTGTGGTCTGAGTACCGAAGTGACGTCACATCGATTGCGCTCGGGTGTTTACGGCAATTTCCGACGTATTCAAAACTTAAGGCTTTTAATTTATTAATAGAAAATGTAATGTTTATCAAAAAAATAATCACAATACAAAATTTGATAAACTTTCATATGGTATTATTACTTTATATAAGTGATAGAACTCAATTGGTAAGATCCGCTGTTAGAAAATTGCAAAAATACACTTTGATGTTTCTAAAGCCTGATTGCATAGTCATTGGTTTATACTGATCTTAATTCAAGAATCTAAGAATTTATTGTTGAATCAATTGCTAGATCAATTCAATTGGCATTATTGAGCTACTTTATACGAAGATATTTAAGATATTCGTAGGTCATTATCATATGTTATTCTTGTCGCGTACTCAGTTTGATTCCTCGATTTCTTTTACGATGTTGCGAATACTTCCAAAAGATTTATCGCGAAGTTTGTGTCTTCATGTGGAATTTATTAGTTGAACCAAAAGAGAATTCTCAGCATCTGAATTATTTCTTTTCTGGAGACAGTCACTTTTTTGGTATGGTTCAATGATTGCTTGTTTTTAATAGCATCGAAGCTGTAGCTCATGGATTATATAAGAATCAAATTTCTTGATAGACAGTATCAAAAAATTATTGAAATACGGGCTTCAGATTTTGTTTTGAGAACTGAACAGTAGAATGCGTCTTTTCTCTCTGAAGAAATGCTTGAAGATATGCCTACCTTCTCTTGCATGTGAAGCGCGTACGTTAGCCACCATATTATTATAAAACATGTAATTAAAGCAACATCATACCTTGATGGAATAAACAAACTATTTTATATTCAATTTTTTCTTTTTATTGAAATTTATGGGATTAAAATGATAAGTGTGATGCATACACTAACATACTGTTGGCATGGTATTCTTCCGGAGAATTTTTATTCGCGTAAAACTGATTTATCATCTTAAATCGCATGCAGTTCTTGGAAAGATGTTAAATTAATACGACTCTTAGAAAAATATAGGGACTGTTTTTGTTCGTTATATAATTTCTCACAGAATTAGGCTCGTCCGATATAAAAGAAATATAATTGCCACACTAGGTGTGAATTTGGGAAAATACCGATGATTTTTCAATCGTCATACAGAAGTAAAAAACTCATTTAATAATTTTCAAAGCTCTGAAATTAAATGAAAATAGGAATATTAGTAAATGTGCATAATCCGATTCTAGTTGGTTTGATAATCTCTGCAATATTGATGCTACAACATTTTATCAACGACTTAGTAGCAAATTGTGCCAAGCACCAACACAACTTACAATTTGGGAGTCAACTCATCGTCAATTAGCTATAGTGGAACAAAAGTAGTTGATTATTGTTGAAGGTATTGGAATACATTTGGATGCTAGCGTTTTAATCAATAAATTGAGCTCATTATCAAAACTTTCGATTGGTATTTCTATTTATTAGCAAGAAATGTAGATGAATAGATAAAATTTAAGAATTGAATGATTGGATACTATTCACAGTAGATCATATAACTCTGCACTCTTTAAAATATTCGCCAAATTGTTCTCACAAATTTATTATAATAATAATTTTCAAATTCCATCATTTTACGAGATTCATAAAAAAAAATTCTAGATCTCATTAGATCGTATACGATGATAAACAACAAGAATATTGTTTGTTACAAAGCAATTTGTTACCTGTGCTCCAATATAACTAATTATCTATTTCTTTGATAATTGGAACAAATTTATTCTCTTTGTAGCATACGTAGCCGTTCATTTGATCAATATTTGATGCAACGTGAGAGAGAAATTATTAACAAGGTATTCATCGAGTCGAACGATTCACGTCAACTGGAAATTTTTTGAAGAAAATTGGATGAATGCAATATCGAAAAATTAGGTTATTTTCTAAATTGACGTCTGTCCTCTTTGATGATTATGACCTTAATATATCTCCCGTAACTTTTCTGATAATCATAAACTAAAAAATAATACATATCATATATCACAGTGCCGTCTTAAAAAAAAATATAATCAAAAAGCCCTTCTAATGAAAATACTCAAATATTTTTTTCTTATATTAGATTTTCTGCACAAGTTCATGGCATAGCTAGAGAAATCAGTCTGAAAACAGCCAAAATCTGTGCTGCAATCTATTAGCGGCGAATAAACTAACTGTTCAGTCCGCCTCACACGACGCTTGTTTAACTGGTGGATTTCTTGCAAGGAGTTGTGCAAGCTACCGTGCTTGTTTCTGTGATAAAAAATGACAGTCACTGCTGGTTTCGGTGCCTGGTTACTTGCTGGATTTCGTGATAGAACATATGCTATTTTTTATGCTTGTTTGCCTGATGGATTCGAACTGTGACCAATAGAAAGTTAGCTTGTAATTAAGTGAGTATAAAAAGTGACGTTGACATTTAATTTTAAAAAAATGTCACATTTGTGCTTCGTTATTACTTAAGACTTCTGACAACCTGTAGAAGAGTTTTGGATGAATCGATTAGTTTTATCTGAATGTTGTTGGGCCCAAAACCCATCTTATATTCACCAATAATGTCATGATGCTTGTTCTCACTTATGTTGCACACAAAATTCTTTCTACGGCCTGCAATTTCCATACTAAGCTCACAGCAAGAAATTCTAGACAGCACAAGTTGACATTTAGACTAAACATAAAAAAAAAATGGATCAGTGAAAGGTGTCACAAACATGAACTCACAGAAATTCAACCGCTAAGCGTTCAAATAGTAGTAAAAATACTACACGAAGAAGCTTCACTCGCATCGGTTACGGTACGTCTAATATTTACCTACTACTGTACATAGTAAGAACAACGCGGATATTTTCAAATTTAAGCAAAGAAATTAATAAATAAAACAGCTAGAATAGAAATGTGAATGGTAGACGAGTGAATGAATTTCTCTTTTGTTGATCGTAGACTAGAGAATTTACGGTTATGTAAACCCAGAATAACGCGGTCAAAGTCAAGCGAGATTTATGTCTGTAGAAGTGAAAGTAATACTGTGGTTGAGAACATAAATTACATAAAAATAAATGAGATTTTACTGAAGTTAGGGCCACACTATTTTCTAATGGCATTAGGTAAATGACAATAGGCACATTGTGTATATTGTTGAGTAACGTCTGAATTATTGGTGTGAAACTGTGAGCCCAGCATAGCAATAACAAATTGTGTATTTTACTACATGAATATGTAATTATCTTAAAATTAATTTGTTGAAATTCTCAATACTTGCAAGAATACGTGTCATATTTCCAATTCATTCTATGAACGATAATTATTTTTGTACTTGGAGCGCAAAGCTGTGTTTAATAGCTCGGTAAAAATTGTTTAAATCACTTTGTGCCCATAATATCCGAAATTCACTTCTCTCGCCTGAAAAGGAAGTTTTGTGATCGTGCAAATTTCTTAACGACGGATATATCCATTTTTGTATCCTTTAGGATGATTAGAACGATATCCAGAGTGAAGTCAATCTATTAAGCCTGCCGCACATGAGACAATTTGGTCGCTTGGAGCCGCGCTGACTATCACGCTGACTCCGATGCTAGAAACTTGGTTCATTGCTAGATGCTGCGCTTGCCACGCGACTTATCTTACAAGATAGATCCGAAATCGTCCACGATAAAAGCCGAAACGTTTAATTAATCGACTGTAATTGTTGTTGGAATCATCGGTTTACCAGAAAGCCTTAGGGTACTTAATACCTGCATAACTTCTATGATGTTGACGATATTGACTTAAAGTTTGATATACAAAGGCAGTTTTTACTGTTATCATATTTGTTTTTGATGCGGCTTCTCACTTTTTTCAAAAAATTGTAGTGTATAATTAGCGCAAAATACTTTTTTCTACAAACGTCAAAAAATGATGACATTTGTACATTAATATTGGTATGCGAAATGTCGCATTGGAGTTGTTTATCTTGACAACGTGCACAAAGTATTTTGCGCACTAGAGCGAAAAATATTTTGTGCACGACGAAAATGATCACATTTTTAAAATAAATTGGAATAAATGAAACAAATCGCTTCATTTAAATATTATGAAAACACATTAACTTTTATCATTATTGCTATACATACTAAAATTAATAGGGCAACCGCCAGATGTCCCTATATGTATTCCACTTGTAGAAACATCCAAACATTCTTTGACAATCTTATTCTCACATATTTCATTTTTCATGTTCTTGGTTATAGTACATTGTGCTGGTGGGGCATTAGTACTAGTGGAAATATGTGAAGATGAATTTTCAGTTTCACAGCCCGAATTTTTTTTCTTGATATTTTTATTTTATTTTCTATGGAATCTTCAATATACCCTTCGACAACATTGGAGGATTTTCATCCTCCACGGCGCTTCAGACAGCTTATGTCTGCTCCTGCATCTGCGAGAAGTGTCGCAGATGTCCTCCTGAAACAGTGGCCGGTGTAGGCTTTGGCATTTGGTAGTTGGAGGTATCTTGCGATCATTGACGGAACTGAACCAATGGTGTTAACTCCAACTACTTGGTTGTAACATCTACCTTTTTGGTATCTCAAGAATAAACGTTTATTTGTAGTATGAATAGGACGAAGGGTCAGATACTTCCGGTATAATTTGATGTGATTGAGATCTGTCACTGTGAATATTCGTGAAACATTTGTCTTGGTATAGGGTATTTTGACTATTAATACGCGACCGGCATCCTCTACATCATCAATTGTCATCTTCATAAATTCATCCCGACGACACGCCCCGAAAATGCCCATAATCAGCAAAACCTTGAAAAAATCTTATGATTTCAATGTTAATTACAGAAAAATCGAAAAAATTACCTTCATCAATAAGTAATCATCATTATTTGCTTCTGATATGAACTGATTTACTTGTTCCCCCATTAAAACTTTTGACTTCTTTGCCTGATATCCTACAGATTTTTTCTTTAAATACGGCACTAGCTTCGAAAATTTTGTCACATTGATGTTTTCTTTAATGTCCCGAGTAGATATCAACATAGAGTATAGTGACCACAGTGTAGAAGACTTGACTGATTTGGATTCATCCTCAAAATAAGCTATAAGAACGTTTTCATTTACTCTTGATACATTTTTGAGCGAATACCAATCCTTAAATTGTTTGTATGCATTTTCATATTGTATTCTTGATTTTTCGGGTAATAGGTTAGCAATTGCATTATTTGCTACTTCGTTAATATCTTCTGCCATTTCCAACATTTACATCGATTGAAAATAGGTTTTGTAAAAGTGATGCTGACCAAATTTGTTTAGAAAAATTCAACTGACATATGCGAGCATTTGTTAAATTTTATTTGCGTAGTTACAGAACAACAGACTAGATTGCAGTAGAATAAATCTTAATTTTTGTATTTTACTATGATTTTAATGATTTCTTTCCACCATTTTTTGACGTCTGTAGAAAAAATGTTGTATGTAACACGCGCGCGAAATTTCTTTGGTGCTTTCGAATGATTTGTATCTCGGCTGGCGCCTCGACAAAAAACTTTTATTCTCAAGCACCAAAGTATAATTTCGTGCACTAAATACATAAATAACTATTTTCGCTTCCCAAGATTATAATCTTTGTCTTCTGTTCACAGCAACATAAACATAACTTTGCGTTTTAAATACATAAAATTCAAATCGTATGATGATGTTGAAAAATTTGAAAGAAATTATTGATGATTCCTCGTATCTGAACCGGAAAAGTGTGCTTGTGTTTTTCTTGAAATATCAATTTTATTTGATATGGATTTTTCTATATAGCTTTCTGCTACAGCGGAGGATTGCCATCTTTCATGTTGTTTGATGGTTGTAACATCAGCAGATTTGTCGACTGATAAAATCGTTGAAGTGCGTCTCAAGCAGTGGCAGGTGTAAGTTTCCGCATTTGGTAATGTCAAATACAAAGCAACTTTTGAAGATATTTTTGAAAATATGTTGATTCCAACAGCCTATGCATGCAGTGCGTTTTTGATTTGTATATCGCAAAAAAATCCATCGTGTGACGACTTCTCTGGATGTAGCATTGATAGAAAGTTCTTGCTCAATACTGGTGAACTCACAAGAAATGTGGGTCTTGGTATCGAATATTGAAACAAATAAATATGACTCTGTGTTTTGTACATCATCAATTTGCAAATTTGTCAATTCACAGCCTCTAAAGGCACTGAGCTATACCGTAATCATCAAATACTGTTCGTCGAAAGATGCCCTTCAAAAAAATTTCGATGATTCTTTGACGGAACCACCTACTTTTTCTTATAATTCAAGAAATATGGAAGCATAACTTCTTTATTTTTCAAAGATCGCGGTAGCGATCCGACAAGACAAGGTTCCGGCGAAACAAGATTTCAACAAGATAAAGTTTTGATTTATTTTTTGCCATGTTGCCCGCAACTCTATTTACTCGAAAATTGACCTCTAGTTTCGTGTTCAAAATAGTGAATATTTATTATCTATTATCTTTGGTCAGTTTTTTGATGTGACTTGATTTTGACTAGTTTTTTTTTCTACTTGTCTCCTCAATACTGATTTCATATTATTTTCGTGGGAGTCTGTTCAATCTTCTATCATCTCTTGATCACTTTTAAGTTTAAAGATATACAGAGCGAAATCCCTGGTTCGTTGCTATTTTACCTTTTCAAGATTTTGTTTTGATTCTGCTAAAAAATAATCACTAGTGTTTGTATTGATTTTTTAAATCCAAATTTCAAGTTTTTTTTCATGATTATTGGGCTTTCTTCACTTACTAAATTTTATTGGATTCCCTGAATTTTCCCTGTATGCTTTTTTTTACATTTACCTTGATATTCAGTGTCTGATCTAAAATGGATGCTATTTTCATCAATAAATATATATTTCCAAAAATTTAAGTTTCCTGCATTCTACTGCTGAATTCACAATTTCTACATTATTGAAGTCAAAATCAAGGTTATTATTATCACTGTGTCGTGCTAGAGCTGTCCTATTAGATTTGAAATACTTACAATCATTTTTATGGTTGCTTATTCTATTTTTCAAATACCTACTGTGCAGTTTGACCACTGATCTCTATAATAACACTGGATTGGATTTAGGCCGCTGAGATGCGTCCCCAATTGAGCGTCGCCATCTTGGCAAAAACTGAGGTTTTGTGACAGATCAATACCGCGTTGGGCCGCGATATTTAAAATTTAGCTGTTTGGTTTGACGGTATTTTACGTATTTTAATTATCAAACATGATGATCGAGTGCATGTTTTGCGGAAAGAAACCCGATTCATCAAGAAATATAACACTGCACAAGTAAGTACAACGAAATAACCTGAAGTAACTGTCGTTATGACTGAAATAAGTAAACATTACTTATTTTTATTGCTATGCTATGATGTGAATATTTTCATGATTTCCATCCGATGAACAATCGTTCTAAAAATGGCTCGAACAAATGGGTTTGCCAAACTTAGAAATAGAAAAGATACACGACTCTGGAAAATGATGTTGTTCCGACTATTTTCAACGAACTATACAAAAATTATGACGTTAACTGCAAAACCAAAAAAAAATGTTCAAATAGTCACACAATTCTCAATACGATTGATTTATTGTTTAGATTTATAACAAAAATCGTAAAACTATTCAATGAATTTGATAATTCAGAGCTAAAATGTTTAAAAAATAGTTTAAATACTGATACTGAAAAGTTGACAAATATTTTGAGCTATTAATGAATATTTTTAAATATTTTAACTATTATAACAATTTTTAAATACTTTTAACTATATTGATTATTAATGTGTGCATATTGACGTATATTGAGAATAATTTCATCATCTAACTTGTATCATGCTTCGAATCTCATCGAGTATCTCTTTTAAGTATTTTGAATTTGCCGCTGAATCGTGTCACAAAACCTCAGTTTTACTGTTAAGGTCGCCGTTCAACCGGAGCCGCTTTCAGATGCCAGAATACGGCATAAACCCAATCCAGTGTTATATAGAGATCAGTGAGCTTGACCAATATAGACTGCAATTCAATCCAAACAAGATACTCGGTAGTTCACATTTGATCTGTCCATTTCTGGAGCTTCATCTTTCAATTTACTGAATACATTGTTTACTTTACTATTATTGTAAAACACTATATTGATATCGTCGTTTGCTTAGTATTGTCCTTACTCTCAATTGTTCTTTCTAGTCGTCAAATTCAGCAAATTATGTTTCGTAGAGTGCCTTGGATTCATGTTGCAATAAGCGCAGAGTTGCTTTTTGCCCTTCCTTAGGAATTTCTGCTGGAATAGAATCAATTCCCTCCATTTTTGTCTAAATACATTTTTCAAATTAATTTGTTGATACAGAACAGAATAAACGTACTATACTAACCAATCATAATCATCGGGATGCCAGATTAGAAATATTCTTGTCAATATTCGGATAAAAATAAGGCAAATTATGAAATAATTGCGGATAAAACCTTATACTAAATTCATGTTTCAGTTGTGTTCTATCCACTCAAGAGAATTGAACGCTGGAGCTACATTCTCGCGTGTGAATATTCTTGAGTGGATAAAATGCCTTCTAGAACTCTTATATGATGAATATTTATTATTCACATTATTTATGAAGATGAAATCTGGGTATCGGCTCTCGACCAGAGAAAAATCTTGGTACAAGAAGCTTTAGTTCAAAAAGCTAGAATTCAATTTGTGATCTTCTCTCATTCATCACTCGCATGACATTAAGAGTTCATCAAATTGACCTTTGAACAGATGTAACAGTTGAGGTACACTAATTATAGACTTTTAAAGCTGCAGAGTGACAGCTTCATACACTGCCTATTTGAATGCAGCAGACGTTAATGATATTACCCATTTGCAAGAGACCATTAACTGTGTGACGATCATTTTGCATTTGCTCCAGATTCTAAGTGTACAGACGATTTTCATTTAGAGATCGATTGAAGCGCGAACGGTTGAAAGCTGAATTATTAAACAAACATATAATGTGCATTTGCTATTTGATCCAATTTATAAACAATCTGAATCGATAGAAACGTTAAGATTCAAGCTTGTGACTGAAAAAATGCAAATACATTTCTATGCTATACACTCTAAAAATTAAGCTAAAAGTTTCTAATAGATATTGCCTTTCTAGCTTTTCAGCTCCTGAAAACCTTGCTATCGTTTTGAATTGTTAACTTGAAACTCTCAAATGATATCGTATTTTAACCCGTAACTTGAATTTTGGTGTATTTTTTAAAGTTTAAGATGAGAATGTCCAGATTGTTTCGCCTATGGATCCTATATTCCAAAATTTGCCTATAATAACCGTATTTACAGTCCAAAATGAATAATTTTTCTATCATCCATTATAATATGAGTCCAATTTAGTTCAGTTACCAAATATTACCATTCTGTTTTCTCAAATTGAATTAATGTTTAATTTGTTGATCGAGGAATTATATAAGAACATTTATTCTGATTAAGTTTTTTGATTGAGATAATTCTTGTAATGTTTCTTCCAACCGTTATAAATCATCCCACACGTCTGCTCTATTCTTCCAGTTTACTGCTTCGGTAGGCAGCGGAATATTCCATTAGAATTTTTCAGTGTTTCAGTCTTTCAGTTCCCAGCACGGTCGTGATCCCGACCTAGTAGCCTGGCAATGAAATAGGGCAGTAAAGATCGGGGTTTCCCCATTGATCCATCCACAACGCATGCGCATTCACATTCGAAAGGTTCTCTGTATGCAAAAACTGTGTGTGGATTCCTAATTTTTTATCTCAAGTCCTGCTGTGAACATTTATTTGAGAGAATGGTTCAAAAGATTCATTTCATTTATCAAGTTTTTAGATCGTGAATTATCTCCTGATTTTGTGGAAACTATTTTGATAAATTCATGATCATTTATTTTCTATAAAATTTTTACTCCCTATAATCCAATATCCTGATGAATAGTGTAGATATTTATCAGAGCAGAATTTTTTGTTCTTCTTTTATGTGATTTGATTGTAGAATTCTCATTGATTTGACATATAGAATCATCCTGTCTTTTGATAGAGACTAGCAGAATTAGAAATGATTTGATATCGACGTGGACTGATGGATAGAAAGTTCTCTTTTTTATTGACGTGTCCAATATACTTTTGCAAGTGAAAGCCTGCCTTCAATACCTATTCGTCTCTATAGTAACTAGCTTTGAAAGGCTCAGTTATTTTCCATGATGAATGCAGAAATATATTGAAACAGAATATCATTTCTAGATAGGTAATATGTATCTCATCCCATCAGCTCTAGCTATGTTCAAAGCAAATTTATTCTTCTCTTCTTATTAAATGGTATAGAATAATTACATTTTGTTCCTGTTCACGTTCATAATTTTCAAGACCATGTCAGAATCCTCACTCCATTCTTATTGTCGCTGGGAAAAATGTTGGAGTATAAATTTGAAAGCATCTGTTTTAATGTCTGCTAGTCTGCATGAACATCCTTTGGAGTGATTTTGCATTAGCGAGCTCTACCAATCGCGCATTCATGAAATGCCTCAGCATTTGCTCGTTCAACCTACCCGATCACGTTTATGCTAACGTGATTCTACACCAAAACAAATCTGAAAATATCGTACTAATATCTGAAGAGAATAAATTACAGAATATAATAGCGAAAAGAGAAGATTATTATAAAGAGAGGAAGAACAAATATTGAAAACTGTATTCTCAAGGAATCGTATATTATCAATATTCAGGGCCGTCTTTAGTCTATTGAAGGCCCTGGGCACTTGAGATAATGGGGCCCCTCATCCCTATGATCGAATCGGCTTAATTAGGTGGGTCACGTTTCGTTTTACGTCGCTATTTGCTACATAAAACTTGAAAATAATGTAATGGAATCACTTTGTAGGCAAGCAGTTAGACAGAGTTGCCATTGTTTGTGAGGGCCCCTGTTCATCAGAATACCAAATAAGTTATGAATATTTTATACTTATAATTGGTAGTTATTGTTTTATTTTCGGGAAATCAATATATTTATCGGTAATATTGGTAGGTGATCTGTCAGAAACTAGAGGGCCCCATGGATCGCGGGACCCAGAGTGCCCGATGGAAATGATGGGTCTGTCAATATTTGTCTAGAATTAATAATGAAAATTTTCCTTCAGAAGCTAAATTAATTGATATCAATTATATTTTAGGAATAACGATGACTAGCCTGAGAGTATACTGTATCTGATTATACCAGACACAAAAAATATGAACGGAACAGCACATAAATTAAATGAACTCAACCCATTCGAACAGTAGAAGAAGCAATCATCAACTTACAATGATATTTCTTCCCTATTAGTCAAATCAGTACTCTAAAAATTAAATCAAATCAACAAATAATAGTATATTGTGTGGCAAAGGACGAAACAAGACGATTATAGCTAAGGCTGAGTGTTGCTTGCCCGAGCGAAGCGGGGGCTGGCATCACCCTCGGCTGAAATCGTGTTTTGTCCTGTGCCACACACTGTATTTTTCATAATTGAAACTTTCCATATTATAAATTTGACATAACAAAGTAAATATATTTCTTTTGATTTTGCAGGTAACAAGTCGAAAGTAGATGCTTGTGCTTTATCAATAAGATGTTATGTTTGTAGTACTTACTTAAAATTGTCGTACTAATACTTTTTTCCATGAAAATATCGTCTTTTTAATTTAATTTACAATTACGAATACAACAACTGTCAAATTAACTGAGGTCATATGATTTTCATTTAGAGATTGACAATGAACAAATGCGACTCTGCCAGGGATAAAATGATTTAAGAAACAAATTCAGCGGGCAGAAACAAGCTTGTTTCTTCCCTAGGGCAGAAACAGGTTTGTTTCTGCATGGCTACACTTGGATTTATCTGAAATTGACTTGTTTCGACTGACAAAACAGGCGTTGAAACGCATTGTTTCAATGCAGGTATTATGAAAAAGTATATTGTGTGGCTAGGGATGAAACAAAACGATTTCAGCTGAGGGTGAAAGTTGCTTTCCCGATCGGAGCGAGGGCTGGTATCACCTTCGGCTGAAATCGTGTTTTGTCCCGTGCCACACATTGTATTTTTCATAATACCTGCATTGAAACTTTCCATATTACAAATTTGACATAACAAAGTAAACATATTTCTTTTGATTTTGCAGGTAACAAGTCGAGAGTAGCTGGTGGTGCTTTGTCAATAAAATAACTCAATAAGATATTGTGATGTACTTGAAATGATCGTATTAATACTGTTTTTTTCTTGAAAATAATCCTCTTTTTAATTTAATTTATAGTTACGAATACAATAACTGTCAAATTGACTGAGGTTAGATGATTTTCTCTTGGAGATTGACAATGAACAAATGCGACTCTGCCAGGCTTGTTTCTGTCCGGTTACACTAGCATTTGTCTGGAATTGCTTTGTTTTGACTGACAAAACAGGCGTTGAAACGCGTTGTTTCAATGCAGGTATTATGAAATAGTATATTACATCTGAGGTTGGAAGTATTTCATTACAGCCGAGAGCTCATTATATGATCGAGAGGCGAAGCCTCGAGAATCTGATATTGCTCGAGGCTGATATGAAATCCTCACCGAAGTATGTATATTATTTTATTCACAATCATCCCTAATTTTCCGAGAAATGATTTATCCAATTTCGTTCTCTTTTCAACAAAGTAAATTGACGTAGTAGTCTATGAAAACAATAATGTTTTGAAAAATTTAATTAATTTGACATTTGTAGGATATGATTTATGAATCAAGTTATTTATACATGTATCCATTGAAATTGTAACCAGTGCAGATATCAATAAGTTATAACAGTGAAATGGAGCTATACACTTTTCCCGAATCGAACGAAAGTGCTACGAATGTGAGTTCATAGCGATTCTGTTCATAATTTACAAATTTATGAATTCATAAGATATTGATTCACACAGAACTGCAACATCAATTCGGTTCTTTCAAATACTAATTATTTTATTTGGATCATTAGATTATATGATCGGTATTTCTGACAGCACGGATTAGTTTATTCCAACAAAGATTTATGACTGGTGCTAGGCAACCCTGCATAAACATTTCCCACCCAAGAGATGGAAGTATCGCTTCCGACCCGTGAGCTAGTCATTACAGTTGGCAATTACATACTTCCCAACCTCCAAAAAGTTTGGAATTGCCATATTACTATAATGATTGTGAATAAAAGATTTTTCAATCATATACTGATCAAAATAATGAAATGGCATGCAATCAACTGAGTTCTTAACAAGTTTTCCAGAGTGTCAGCAGACTGATTTTATTGATTAATCATTCATGCTTAGACATAAAGGCCAGTACAGTGAGATATTGTGAAAAAATATCATCCATTATCAAATTACGCTCCGCTTAATTAACACAAACATTACGAGAATTTTATTTTCATCAAAAAGTCCATCGAAATCTTAGGCACTATTTCAACTGATTGCTCCTATATGCAGCGCGAATCAAGATTACCTTGCTAAAATTGCTGAGCTTCTTCAAAATCCATCAATTTCTCTACCTAATTGCTACGCCATGCAGCGTGCAGCTAATGAATTCAAATGTCACTCCCAAGTTCTCTCATTTTTATTTACTTGTACAAAATACAAGAAAGTATTGTGAAACCGACTAATTTCACCTATCGAGATTTTGATGGAAATATCCGTTTTGAGCATCCCTGAATCCATTTTGACTATTTTTGGCTTGATGAATGAATTCAGGATGATGGTATAAAAACCGACTCCTTAATTTATAATTTGGTGAAGCATTCAGCTAAATCTCTATTAATTCTGTTCCACGGATTTTTTCAAAGATCACTCCATAGTATTTAGGCCTGCCACTTCAGCTACATTATGGTAGATGGCTCTGCTGTAGATTTATATCTCTGCATGCCATTTATCAACTACTATTTTATTGTACTGCTGGCTCACAAGTCCAATAAGTTGAGGCGTGGTTGAAATGTACTAAGGAGAGCTAATAAGAACGAAAAACGTGTCTACAGTTGCCGCCCTATTATGATGGTGTCAAAACCGACTGTTCAATTTATAATTTTCTGAAGCATTTCAGTCTTTAAGTTTTCAACAATTAATTGATGCCTTTAGTTGAAGCTCGTGTACAGAGACTACCAAATATTTGAAAGATTGCGAGCACATATTTGTTAAGATGTGTTTACCGATCATTTATTATATTTAATATTCAATTAATCACGACTATCAACTCCACTATCATTAATTCACAACGATGCTGCCACACTAAATTATAGCAGAGATGAAAACTTCTCTATATTACAGAGTTTACAAAATGAAAAAGGATCATCAAATAGCAGCTGCGATTGTGGACATAAAAGCGTCGTTGTAAGATTTCATTAGATGAGAGATTGAAAATACCGTTCTTCTTCAAACAAAACAAAAAAAATAAATGAATGAAGCTTATTCGCTTTTATGACTTGATATAACTGTTGTAGTTGCTAGGTTTGAATATAGGTTTTAATGAAGGTGACAGTATTGCAAACAACAAATATGCAAACTTTAGCATGAGACGAGGCATGCTGAGTAGCAAAAATTATTGTCTGAATGTCCTGATGCTTGTTTATCAACATGTTGCCTACACATTTTTTTGTATGATCCGTAATTTAAATACAATTATTTGGTACGCAGCAAGCAGACATTTAAATTCAATGAATAACTGAATATATGGAATGTTATCGGGTGCTATAAACATGGTTCATGATTGATTTGTTCGTAATTCTACAAGTAAGTCTAAAACTGGCTTCCTATAGGTAAGTTTTTTTGACTTTTAGATTTTATGTAGAATTCTGACTGACTCAGTCGGAAGGAATAAGTGGTTGGAGACAATAATAGGTCTGGAAGCTGTATCAACTTTTATAATTCTTATTCTCAATCTCTACCTAATTCAGAGCCAAATACTCATTTATTTGATTCAAGAGGTAATTTCAAGATAAATTCATCAAATGATTTCAAATTGCATAACAAACAGTATAATATAGAATAAATGAGTCAATAAGAACTCTACATAGTTATTTTTCTTTAAATTTCAAATTATAGCTTCTGGTTTTGACCGTGAAGCATTGCATGCAACCCGCATTACGACGGCAAGTACCGCGCTCAATAGCATTCCTGCATTAACTACTTTCCTGAATTTTGAGCCCAATACTTCAATAAATGATACTAATTTTATGTAAACTCTCATATATAAATCACTTTAAATGAGGTTAGCACAAATCCTATTCAACATTCAATCAGCTATCATTCTTCGCTGAACGAACCAAGTGAAGCAAATCTCTTCCGCTTATTGCTTATTCATAATCCTATTCATATAATTGAAAAAGGGAAAACGCCCAAGTGTAGAAATGAATGAAGGATGGTAAGGTTTCAACAAAAAATTGAAAAAGTCTTGTCTACACTGTGCCCACTCTGATCAAGCTCGACGTACCATGCTACGCTTAAATCCTAGTTCAATTTCAAACCTAACCTCAATTTATTTACGATATCAGAGAAGACAAAGGGGAAACTGTTGAGTACTTAAGAGCTATAGGACTTAACATCCAATTTTAAACAAAACTTTATTGTATTGTGATTATGAAAATAATGATAAAATAGAAAAAAGGTTCAAAAGTATGATGGTGAAAAAGTATGGTGGTAAAAGTGAAGTGGTAGAAGTTGAATGACAAAAGTTATATGATAAAAGTTGAATCCCATGTTTTATTAGTATAATATTTATTAATCATCGTACCTACCATCATTTTATGACATAAATAATTATATAGTATTCAAAACGATAATTTCACTCATTGGGAGAAATCCAGTGCAACTTCTCACACACAGGTTGGCTACAGTTTGGGCATTTATAAGTTTATAGTGCGATATCGTACGAGTTGACATGTTTTGTTACTGCTTTGATTCTGTTTTCTGAAGTATTCATAGTCTAAGAGCCAGTGGCCGACAGACTGTATTACATATTTCAGTAAAGCCTAAATATTTACCAATCACTCTCTCATACCTACTATATACGAGATGGGGACTAACTAAGCCAGGCGGTGGTGGCTTTAGCGTCACTCAGGTGACACAGGTATAGAAATTACAGCAATTTCAAGTGTATTACAGTGAAGCTGCTATTTCAGTATAATAAAATATGCCAATATTATAATCATGAAATAAAAATGGCAGTCAATTGTAGCTGTTCTGAGGTCGTGACAGAAACGTTTGAAAGTGTCTAAAAAAATCAAATTTCAAAACTGCTGACAATTTTGGAAAATGTTTCAAAGAGTATTGTTCCAAATTATTTGGGGATCAATTTTATTTGACAAATACTACTGTTTATAAAATAAACGCAAAAAAACTAAGAACGTTTCTGCCACGACCTCAGAATCGCCACATCCGTCTGCCATTTTTATTTTTCGTTTATAATAACAGCATATTTTATTGTATCGAAATGGCAGCTTTACTGAAATACATTTGAAATTGCTTTAATTTCTATACTTATGACATCTGAGTGACGCTAAAGCCACCGCCGCCGGGCTTAATTAGTCCCCATCTCATATATAGTAGATATAAGAGAGTGACTGGTGAAAATTTAGGCTTTACTGAAATATGTTCAGTCTGTCAGACACTAGCTTTTAGGCTATCAAGTATATCATGTAAAAGTAGTAGCTGCACGTGATGTCATGAACCTAGTAACATTATTTAATGACGTGAAACCTCCCATCAAAAATCTTCAGTATAGCAATTATTCTATTAATCGACATTAAGTTACACGAACCCACGAAACCATTCATTCATTCATTTCATTCATCAAAATATTGTAATCAATCACTATTCCATTCTTCTCAAACGCCAAAACTTTTGATTTATCAATATTTAAAAGATTCATATCTTTTACGACAAAATGTTTATCATTTTTTTATTTTAACTCATTGTTCTATATCTCCACCTGGAGCTACATCATCGGCTTGTATCGGACAAGCAAATTCTATCATACACTTTTCTAAGATTAAAAAAAAATACATGGAACACCATTATTTCTATTTATGTGACTGATAACATCTTGTACAATAAATATGCAACGGACAATTTGAATATTTAAGGCAATATTTATTATGATATTAGTCATTATCAATAATGATCATTGAAATTGGGCAATATGATAATTTTGTACTTGTTCATTACAATTTATCATATTGCCCGGTTATTATAAATAATGCTATAATATCACTGGGCACTTCGAATAATTCATATCAATTTGACAACGTGCGTATAGCATGATGACATAAACCACTGTTCATAAATATCGAGCATGGCACGTCGAGCTTGGTCAGAACGGGCAGAGCTCGCTCGTTAGTTGGGTGCAAAAAAAAAACCACTGTACACATCCAGCTTGGTTGAGTGCGAAGCGCTTACGGTTTAAAACTAAAAGTATTCTCTATTTGCCCACTCAATTTCCATCAATATACATAATGCTCGGACAATGTAACATTTTCTATATGATTTATCATTTTGTCACATCCTTTTGGGCACTTCTTTAATTGCCTGGGCATTATAAATAATACTCAATTATTACATAGCCCGTAACATATACATTAGTGGATTTCACTTAGAATATTCACAATTATTCACAATTTTTCCGGAATCAATCAATTTACTTTTCGATCTCTAGTTTGCATCTTCAAAGCAATTTTATTTGATGTCTGTATGAATTTCCATCACGAGACATCAATTCAAATTCAATAAATTATTCCTGTCAATTCATATCAGAAATATCAGCAACTCTTTGACCGAAATGCGAACATGAAATTCTGAATTTTCGATTCGCAGATGACATTTTAGGTTTTCAATTACGTCTTATTTGTTATTGATTTTGTTTGTGAATGTTTACCATTTTAGGTTTGTTTGGTAAGCTGTTACCATAGTTTTGCTTACACTGTCAATATTATACGCAAATATTAAAAAACAAGATAGACTTTGAACATGAACAGATATGATCGATTTCAATTTTGTTTGAAAAGTTGTAGATATATTTATTTGGACGCATTCATAGTTATCGAGAATGTGAGCGAATTTTTATTGTTCTCTGCTTATAGACCGTCAGATAGTCGTAGATTTGAGTGCCCCATTTTGTTTTCTCTGCCTTCAAGAGTTTTGATAAGTATGTATATTTAGAGTATAATAATGCTAAAATTAAAGCTGGACCGTGTGGCTAACATAATAATAATTAATTTTTAATTTTCATGAAAAATCCTGTTTTGATCCAATTTTCTCGTTTCTGCCATGCTTACGAAATGAAATTTAGGGAAAAAAGAGTCAGCGAAAAACGATAGGCAGAAGTGATCCACTTGGCCAAGGGTTTGAAATGAGGGCTCGATTATGCAAAAAAATATATAAATTTTTCACGTTTTTCTCGTTTCTGCCGTTTGGCCATATGAAAGTTGATATCATAAGTATCTCGTAAAAACGAATGGCATAAGTTTTTCGAATGGCCAAGTCAAGATATGTACAAAAATATCTTGCGAAAGTCTGAATGTTTTCGTGCATATCTTGACTTGGCCATTCGAAAAACTTATGTCATTCGTTTTTACGAGATACTTATGATATCAACTTTCATATGGCCAAACGGCAGAAACGAGAAAAACGTGAAAAATTTATATATTTTTTTGCATAATCGAGCCCTTATTCCAAACCCTTGGCCAAGTGGATCACTTCTGCCTATCGTTTTTCGCTGACTCTTTTTTCCCTAAATTTCATTTCGTAAGCATGGCAGAAACGAGAAAATTGGATCAAAACAGGATTTTTCATGAAAATTTAAAATTAATTATTATTATGTTAGCCACACGGTCCAGCTTTAATTTTGGCATTATTATACTCTAAATATACATACTTATCAAAACTCTTGAAGGCAGAGAAAACAAAATGGGGCACTCAAATCTACGACTATCTGACGGTCTATTATCTAGTATTGAATTGGGAAGAGAATTCAAAGACATTCAATATTATATGTTGAAAAAAGAAACAATTTACGATACCAATTTTCCCTTTCCCGAGCTATATAAAGGAAGTATTGTATTCGTGAATTTTTGACAGCTCGAGATTTTGATGAATCTTCAGGTTTTAAACCCTACTCCACCCAAAAAGTATAACTTTAAAAAAAGATGGTCTGTTTATTTGTCAGTATGGAAGCACGATAACTTGAGAACGCGTACGAATATTCGACTGAAATTTTATATTCAAGTTTTTTTACTGAAAAGCTAGGTTTATATTATTTGTATATGAGCTTTTTGCAACCAGTGGTACCATAACTTTATTGATGGCACTTTTTAGTTTTTTGCGTTTATATTTATATGAAATGAATTCTTGAATGAATTTGACACAACATTTTGGAGGTTCATTTGTTATTATTCAAATTTGAATTATTGTAAAATTCGTTTTATTGTTTTGAACTCAAGAAATAATGAGAATTAGAATCAGAATTATTATTACGCAGCAAAGTCTGTCAATTGTTTTTTCAAGATAGGTAATTTGGTTCTATTGTGTTTAGTATCAAATTGAAATTCCTGCGGAAATAATTCTAGTAAAAGTGTCAAAAATTATATTTAAACGATTGTTTTTCCACAAATTATTCAAATGATGTCTCGTTTGGTATCAATTTGTAACTCTTCTATAGATGAGCTTAGTAGAAATCTGAAATGATTGATTTGTCTGAATTGTTTTTTTTTTTTCACATTCCAATTAGATAATGCCAAGTTTGGAATCAACTAAAGTAACTGAACTCTAAGACTTATGGCCATTGTAGAATGAAAAACTTAGTAATCTCATATAACCACCATCTGTCACTTTAAAACAATGATAGCTGTTGGAATATGCATTTGATTGATACGATCCTCTAATTTCATGATACAGCAATGAAACTAGCCATATGGTCAGATTTTTCATGAATAAAGAGTGAAGATTTTTTTGGATCAATTTATGGAGTACATTTGAATCGTGGAATCATACAAAGCAGGGGTATACTGAAAATATTTGTATGTAATACTGATGATTCAAGTCTAATATAATAAACGAACTAAGGTCCGAGATATTCACCTCCTAATAACTTTATTTGGTGAATAATAAGTATGGTAACAACTGTGCAGACAATTATTGCCATAGTTATTGTTCACTAAATGAATTTATTAGGAGGTGGATATCTTGGGCCTGAATGTTCATGACAAATTATAACTTTGGAAAAGTTTCACAAATTATATCACGTAGGCTGTTCCAGCACCAAACTTTTAATGACATACCGGTAATTCACAATGCCACAGAGTACCAGTGCGTGTATAACGTATTTTTGTTTCCAATACTGTCGAGCGACGATTTAAGAAAGTAGGTATTGTGATCGTGAAAATTTCTAAGCTTATGTTTGATAAGAACTCATTATATCTTTCTAAAAAATTCAAACATTTAGGCTGCTGTTCGTCGTATAAGTAGTTTTTGTAGCGATCGTAAGGGAGAACTTGTTCAAGCCAAAGATAATAGCACAGATTATCTACATGCGTGAACTAATTTCTGAGATGAATACTGAAAAAACAAATGGTTTGCGCGAGCTATATTTCAAGCAAAAAAGCTATCTTCTTCTTTAGCTGTCATTCATAGATTGAAAATATTTACATTTTCAACATTTTTCACGTACTTGTCCAAAGTAGGTACAAGTAAATATTGTGAAAAAGCTCACATTTCGAGATTTTGATGGAAATATCCGTTTTGAGCATCCCTGAATACATTTTGACTATTTTCGACTTGACGTCGGTACGTATGTATGTGCGTTCATTTGTAACCCGCAAATCTCAAAACCCGTCGAACGTATTATGTTGAAATTTTGTATTTAAGACTGGCCTAGAGTTTAGTTCCAAAATGATTAGCCGTAGGATGTTGAAATTCATTATGTGAAATTGTTATAACAGCTTTAGCAGCAAGGGTGCCGGTAGCCACAGTGGAGTCGGGTGTGGGTAAAAAAATTCATGAATAATTTTAATCACAAGCTAAATAATAAAAATAATAATGCAAGATTGACTTACTTGAATACTAGGGCGCCATGCAATTTTTGGATGACAGCAAAAAAAAGGATCTACGAGAATTGCAAAACGTAACTCATTAACACTACGCTACGTTATTTTATATTTTCCTGAAAATAAAAAAATGGGAAGGAGACACGAATCGAAAATAATACAAAGCCTAGAGCACTTACGTTAAACCACTTCGTCTTTATAGATAAAGATAAGAGAACTTCTATTCACAAGCAGTGGCATAGCGTGACGGAGGCGGGGGGGGGGGGGGGGCGGTCCGCCCCGAGCGGCATACTTAGAGGGCGGCAAAATTTCACAATGAATCATAATAATATCTTGTAAATATTCCAACCATTCCATATTTTCAGAATAAATTCTAGAATCAGCAAGAATTTCCAAGAGATGAAAACAGGTCATAAAATTTATTTATGATTCTAGGAAGGTAGGGTGAAACTGATTGTTAGCAGGTCAGATACAAAACAGATGTCTTGACAATTCAAAGAGAGTGTAACCCTTAAGCAGGCGCGCCCCTTTTTACAACGTACTAGGTCGCACGAGGTGTCAGAAACACCCCTAAGTTCAAAGCGTCCCTGAGTGTGATCGATATTTTTTTTTTCAATTTTTCAAGGCTTGCTTGTAAAGGTGAATTAAGGGAATGAAATCATGTTTTGATGCCTTCTAATTTGGTCAGAATAGGACAGAAAGGTAAAAAAAATGTGGAAGGATGAAAATTTCATTGATATCAAGCTTTTATTCCAAAATGAACCAATTTTGAGCTTTACAATAATAATAAAACTTTGCAAAAACAAAAAAAATATGAAAGAGGATTGTTTTTCACAAATAATAATGATTTGATAGAAAATTGAATCAACCAACTTATCAAGCTAGTAGAAATCATGCAAGAAAAAATGTAACGTGGGAAGGCGCACGGGGTGTCTACAGCACCCAGGGCCTGTTTAATACAAAATAACAGCTATCCTGATAATACAACTTCAAAATCGGCTAGAGAATATGATTGACAATACCTTGACAGGAAGGTACTGAGCAGAAGCGCCATCTATATGACTCAGAACAAAAACCATAGCTATGTTTATAATGCTGGGGTGTTTTGAACACCCCGCGCGACTGCTTAAGGGTTAATGGATGGATTGTCCGTCAGTTGTCCTATTCACATTAACTTAATCGTATCGTTTATATGTAAACGCTTACGCTTGCTAAACTATGATTTCAGTGCTTATAAGTAAGTATAGTTATTGAACTTCATGAAAAATTTTTCATTTTCACATTCAACTATGAGAGTATTAAATATTTTAATGTCCGACTAGTTTATTATTGCTGTCATAATAACATTGTTTTCAGGGTAGTTAGGTTACAAATAATACCCGAGGGCATTATGTTTCAAAATAATGCCTTCGGGCATTATTTTGAAAAATAACAAACAAGTTGCCTAGTTACAGCAAGTAACTAGAGTAATTTCTCTGACAGAAATCACAATGACAGGACATACATTACTAAAAATTTTGATTGAAATACAACAAAAATCGGACATTAACCATTGAAGGCAACACGGGTGTTGAACAGACAATAATCCCTACGGTCAACGTACACACCTCGGGCCAGAGGCCCTCGGAAAGTACACTGTTGACCTCAGGCATTATTGTCCTTCTAACATCCTTGATACCTTAATTACTATATTTACGTTTTTATTTATATAATTGTATATTTGTTTGTTCGGCTATCTGCTATGTTGATTAAGCTTCAATTGAATAAAATACAAAAACTGATCAAGCTAATTTCAGTTAAGTAAGTTATATTTCTTGATATTTATCAGTGATTATTTTGAAATATTTTACGATAGTATACATATATATATATATATATATATATATATATATATATATATATATATATATATATATATATATATATATATATATATATATATATATATATATATATATATATATATATATATATATATATATATATATATATATACCGGGTTTTTCAGACCGCCCGTACCACCCAAATATTCCGCGAAATGCTGAACGGATTGATTAAAGAAAAAATACGTGTGGAATGATTTCCAAGATTCTATTAAATAGTAGCAAATTCAAGTCCATCTCCTCACCCCTTGATGGTGAGGAGGGTGCAACTTCCAAATTTCGAATGGCAACCCCTTTATTTTGATGTAGATTTGGTTCTCATCTAAAAAATATGAAGTTTTTGTCTGAAACTTTTTTTCATGATCTTGACAGATGGCGCTGTAATCGCAAAGATTAGTTATTTTTCGTAATTACTCCAACGGCCAATACTAAGTAACCTAGGCTTGCACAGTCTTCAAAACACATCTTTTGAGTGTGGAGTGCGTTCGGGAAAGCGTTCTTGCCATTTCCTGGCGGCTGCTCTGAACCCAGCACGACACACACCCAAAATTTGCAATATGTCAGCAGCTTCCCTATTGTTATAGACCATTCTAACAACAATAAAAATTTTCAAACGCTTTGACTCTTCTGACAAGAAGTCTTGCCAGATTTTGTTTATAAACACATCTCCCACGCCGCAATTTTAAAAACAATGTACGGCTGAAGTATTTATTTATTACTCAGTATTAACCGTTGAAGTAATTACGAAAAATAACTAATCTTTGCGATTACAGCGCCATTTGTCAGGAACATGAAAAAAAGTTTTAGACAAAAACTTCATATTTTTCAGTTGAGAATCCAAATCTGCATTTAAAAGTAGGGGTTGCCATTTAAAATTTGAAAGTTGCACCCTCCTTACCCTCGGAGGGTGAGGGGGTGGGCTTGAATTTGCTACTATTCAATAGAATTTTAGAAATCATTTTACACATATTTTTTTTTTCAATCCGTTCAGCATTTCGCGAGATATTATTTGAGTGGTACGGGCGGACTGAAACACCCGGTATATATATATATATATATATATATATATATATATATATATATATATATATATATATATATATATATATATATATATATATATATATTGTATATTAAGGTCTTAAATTGGAGTATATAAATAAGAGGGCGGCAAAATTTTCTTCCGCCCCGAGCGGCTGATATCCACGCTACGCCACTGTTCACAAGCCAAAGAGCTATAAGAGCAGGTAGTGTGGTTGCCACGGCGGACTCTATTTACCAGGCGGGAGCGTGATGGAGGGGGGCGTGACGTCAGTAGGCTTTGTAAGCGAACCGGCGATAGTAGTAGTCTTGATGACTTCGTGATTCGAAGTAGATTTTCTTTTAATATTTTGAATACCTACATAAATGAATACATATTCAACTTGAACATGCCTCGCAAATGTTGTGTCCTAGCTTGTAAAAGCAATTATGATAATAGAGAAGAAAATGTAACTACATTTAAATTTTTGAATGAAACAGATCTATTTGATAAATGGATAAAATGCATTACGCGTGAAAGCTGGACACCTACCGCAACGTCAGGGATTTGCATTAAACATTTTTCTGAAGATTGCATTGCAACTAGTTATACATATGATGATCAAGGAGAAATTAGGACTTTTTATTACGATAAACCGCGTTTGAAACCTAATCCGTTTCACACTATCTTTCCTGGACTTCCTCATTATTCAATATTAAATTAAATAATAAAAGAAAAACCCCAGAGGAACGAAATTTTGGAATCAAACAAAAAGAATTTAAAAAAACTAATGAATTTGTCAAAACTACAAATGGAGATATTTTTGTAAAAGTAAATGATGATGGTATTATTATTTACGAAATGAATTTCAAAGCAATAAGTCGTTTCTTTTAAATCGAAATAGATAAAAATCTGAGTCCAAAGTATATCTCTAAAAATAAATTGGTAAGTTCCAGTGAACTACAGCATAATAACACTTCATTTTCTACAATCCAAATTAAGAGATATTTTAGAATGTATGTTAGATGAAACTGATTTTGTCAATATTTATTCTATTATTCAGAATTTAGATAATGATGTCTAACTTCTTAAGAACAAACTTGAAAACGAAGGCGATGAAGAGAGAATTGGCCAATTATTGTTCTTAAGTGAACAAATAAGTCTTCTTTTCTCAAATCAAAAGCGCTACACTTCAGAAATGATTACGTGGTCTTACATGATTAATATGCAATCAAAAAAATGTTTTGATGTACTTAGATCAAATAATATTTCAACACTACCATATCCTAAATATCTACAACAACTTACAGCTTCTTTTCATATATCTCCAAATTCTAAGATATGAAATAATCATTTCTTAAGAGTAATTGCAAATAGACTTACAAAGAAGAGGACAAGTGGTTTTGCAACTTGATGAAATATATGTTAATGAAAGCATTGATAGTGAACTGTTATTTTGGGTTACATTTACCGCATTACAGCGTTTTACTCTAAAACTATATTAAGAATTACCGTTATTACTGTTGTTAGCAAGTCAATAATCATTCTGCATAAACATTATAGTTCTAAAATACAAATTTAATACTATTACATCGCATGAAACAGTGTATAAACCAGCCTACTGACGTCATGTGAATGCTGTGGTAGTGGGAGTCACATTCCCGCCTGGTAAATAGAGTCCGCCATGGCGGTTGCTCAACGAATATGACTAAGGTATATCTAATTAAATGAAAGCGTCTCCGTGGTTATTTCGATATCTCACTTACAAACTACGCGATCGTCAATGGCCAACGTCGATCCGGGCAATACAGCCAGGTGATGTGCGAGAATATATCGTAAAAACATAAGTCAAAAAGAATCCAAGGAGGCGTAGGCGAGACAACAAACAAAAAGCTAACGCCCACCTAACACTTGAAGTGTTTCAAATAAAATATTTTTAACGGGGTAGCACATTAAGCTAGTTCGCAAAACAAATTAAATATTGCGCAAAACATCAAGAATATTGCACATATAAAAGCCTAGCTACATACAAAGGTTTCTATATAGTTTTAAGAAAAGACACAAAGTCTTATCGTCATTGACTTCGAAAGAAATTATTTGAATAACCAAATGATCAAAATAATTTTGAAATTGAATACTAAATAATCTATTGAAAATATCAGTAGATCCAAATAAATTTAATTTAATTTTATTTGTTGGAATGAGGAAAGCAGCTCAAAATTCAAGTTAAATTATTAGTTCGATGTTAAATTGATTCACACTTTATATCAAAAAAATAATAACACGACGCTCAATGGCTTAAGGTAGCGTATCAACTAACAAAATCTTCAAATGTAACGTATAGCTACATAAATCTTTCAGATTCACAAGAAGTTTCAAAATGGATAATTTCAAATAGATTCAACACTTAGCTGGATCAAACACGATCTTGGCGATTAGGTTTGCGGTGTTGGCGATAGGAGCACGGGGTGCGGGGTGGAATGACGAACAACCTTCGCAGCAGGTGACGATTGATCCTGGATGTCGTAGTGGACAGGATTGATGCCGTGGTTCGGCCCCCCAGAAACAGTACAGGATCCTCCAAAGAGAAGCTTCGACGAACACAAATCTAACAGCGCTCCCCAAATCTAAATCACTTTGGCGGAGGCCTCTAAATTTGCACGAAATTAGTTTTCTGACAATATAGAATCCGCGAAACTCGCGAGCACAAAATAGCACAATTTTGAGCGATATATACTCAGAAAACGACTGTTTTTTTATTTGGCAATTAACTAACTTTTAACCACGCCAATTTGCCCCGAAGACTCTCCACCGGAAATTCAAATTGTCAACCTCCCGAAAAAATACACTTCTTAACAAAAAAAACTCTGAAGTTTCAACTAAACAAATAATCAAAAGAAGAAACAATTCACACACAAGCCATCCTCTCAACAGGAGCAAAAGAGACGAATATAAGGAGGGTACCTACCAAAAAAAAAAATTGAATGTAACTAGAATTCAATAATATCACCTTGCGTTATTCTCTCATTTCTTTTTGCACCTAAAATAATATAAAGCCTCAACTAGAGCGATGACCGATTCAACTACGAAATTGAAATTCCAAATAATAGCAAAAGAATGTAGCAACAATATTTAAATAAAAAAACGAAGTTTGGTCAATTAATTCTTTTTCAAACTTGTCAAAGAAAGTAAATAAACAATAATGGTGAAATGTATTCATCTGAATTGCAAAAATTGAGATAACCCAGTTATATACAAGAATATTGTAAGTGTATGCGATTGTTATCAATGAATATTAATAAATATAAATATTGGCAAATAAAAATTATGTTTTAGGTTATTCAACAAAACTAAACCGTGACATTGTTATAGCATATTGATGGTAATATTTAATTCTTGTACCCATTCGGCTGAGCCGGAGGTGCACTTTATATAGCAAACTTTTTGAATCAGTCGTAGAATATTGCGTATCAAAAAATTCTATAATATCTAGTTGTACACCTCGCAATATGATTGTGATTAACTGAACCGAAAGTGCACCTTACTAACAGTTTTTCAAAATTTTCGCATAAATCGGAATTCTAATTAAAATTAGATTTTGGAATGCATGTTTTCATAATTGCAAATTTTTTTAAATTGACAACAAATTACTCTGTTTTTTATAAATCTTAATTTTGTGTAAGTATTGTCAGTTGTGGGGTAATCCACATAAAGTTTGTGATTCATAGCAAGTAAATACATCTTTCCACCATTTGAGTTTATGTTTATTGATATATCCAATAATGTCCCAGATAGCAATAACATCCTGAGAATATTCACTAGTTGTCCTGGATATTCGAAATATACATGGTATATTCCGACAGCCTATAAATCTTCTATATCCTATTTTGTGTATTCCTGGAATATTCAATTGATATACAGAGCATATTCCTATATACTATGGATCATCTGAGAATATTCTATCGAAATTATTCCTAGAATATTTGATACAAATATTCAAAGATTATTTTATTTTGTATATTCTTTGTAGAATATATGATAGATATTCATGTTATATTCAATTTTGCTTTGCTTTATAAACTTTATCCATGACTGAAAACGATTGTTGTTCGTGAGGCCAATTGAGACTTTTATGATTGTGTCATCATAGGTTAGGATGAGATAGATGGACGACTTCAATTGTAATCAGAACAAAAATTTGGATTTCAACAAACCCAATATAAAAACATCACAGTTATCATAAAATTTTATAAGCAAAATTATATCTAAGTTTTATTCTTTTACTTTATGTACATTTCTCATCAAACAAAAAAAAATTAAATGGAATGAATTCTACATTTTTGTCCAGTCATATAGAATTACTGGCAACATATAAAAAATACTCAAAATATTTTTTTATGCTTCCAAAGTCTTTTGTTCAGGTGTTAGTTCTCTTATCTCTGCAAAAACTTAATTTCTCAATTTTAAATAATTTGAGACAGGAAAATCTTACATCTACCCAATTTAAATATGCATGTTTTTATCACTTATTTTTGAAATATGCCTTGAATAATTGATTGGATATTAGTCTAAATCATTGGCACATAAAATATTCAAATGGATTTCTGTATCGGAGTAGTTTGGGACATGAATAAATGGAAGTATTTTGAAAATGCAAATCTAAAAAGCCTCGTTGTAGTTTAGAAATATTTTATTCAGGTTTGGAAATTTTCCGTGACGTCCAAAGATCTATTGTCACTCAAACGGTAGTCTTATTGATCATCAAACATTTTGAGAATATTGACGTAAAGTAAAGTACCTAGGTGGCGTTATTGTCTTGCTTGTTAAGCATCATCTAAATTATTTTTAATATTTGTAATTAGATCACGAGCTAAAGAAATTATACATTCAACGAATTTTCTTGTCAAAATCACGCTCCTTTCGACCAAACAATACTCAGTATTTTGAAACTAAGTTTTCTTCCCTTGCGCATGCCTATAAAATTTGAAGGTTTGTCAAAATGTTTCTGAATAGCATTCGATAAATAGAAATTATATATATATATATATATATATATATATATATATATATATATATATATATATATATATATATATATATATATATATATATATATATATATATATATATATATATATATATATATATATATATATATATATATATATATATATATATATATATATATATATATATATATAGGTAACAGAAGTTTCGTGGGCGTTTGCAGTCAATGGAAATTGGCCAAATAAAAGATCACTCTTTTAAAATATTCGTCAAGCTTTCGCCTAATTTTTAGGCTTCTTCAGGACACTAAAAAGTATTTTATTCATCAGATTCATTTACATAAAAAATAATAAGCATGAAAGCTAATTGTGAATAATACAATAACGACTTACATTTTGTACGAGTTAAATAAATAAAATTCCATCAGTTTGACAGTCGAATGAATTTTCTTTTCAGATAGTTTACATTTAGTGTTCTAAACACACTGTATTTGTAGATGTCATAAAAAACTTTGCTCCTACACATCAAATTTCAAAAACTTTTCATTAAATTAAAAATAATGTGCATTATATTTTAAAAAACCAGTTAACTGTGATAAACACTCGAATTACTTATCGAAATTTACGTTTATTGTGATATATTTATTATTGGTGAACACCAAACATGTGCTCATCAAAATGTTTGTCTATTCAAAAAAATTTTATGAATGTTACGACTCTTATTATTAATCTCATTTAATGTAAGTAAAAAACTTTGTTAACTGAAAGAGAAACATGTTTTTCTAAATTTTAACTTTGTATTTATAGTGTCCTTGAAGAAGGCTGAAAATACAGCCGAAAGCTAGACAAATTAACAAGAGTGTTTTATTAAGCCCAAATGTTGACTGCCGCACCCACAAATATCTGTTTATATATATATATATATATATATATATATATATATATATATATATATATATATATATATATATATATATATATATATATATATATATATATATGTCAACTTTTTCCATACATTTCCATTGATTTATAAGTACATCAAATTATAACGCAACATAATTTTCCCATGAATAAGATAAAATTTTCTAGGAATTTGTACACCTATGAAGCCCACTGTTTGAGAAACATAATAGATATTTGGACGTCATCATGACGTCTCATAAGTATCAAGTCGACTTTTCATTAGAACAAAGCAATATTCAATATAATTTTAATTACTTATACCTATTATTTATCGCAATATTTTCATATTTTGATGAAAGTTTATCAAATCTTTATAGTAGTGGAGTACCTACGCCATTCACGCAGTAAAAGAAAATGAATAAATAATAATAAATTATTGTATAATATTTGCAGACACTACATTCAAGAGGTGATATTTTAAAATGTTTTGGAATGTATGGAATATTTTTGTTAAATCTTGATCTGTAGAAGATGCACAAAGCTCTGCCGATTTTAGTGAAAGTTTTAAAGCTGCGTTATAAAGATGTGAGTCACCGTGTCGTATTTATTTTGGCCACATGGTATCAGATATTTCTTTGTTTGTGTGAATATTGGTTCTGAAAAATGTGAGTATTCTATATTATTTTCATTTTAGCTATTGATTGAACAAAAAATTGAACATTGATATTATTATTTCCTTCTCTTGAATCAATACTCATTTATTTCACTTCGTGTTTGTATGAAGCCCTGTAAATATACAGAATAAATGTGTTTCCAGGTATCCGATGCCTCAAATTAAACAGGAAAATGTGAGCAAATTAATAAGAAGAGTTATGACAAGAATTCTTGCGAATGAATTAGCCACTAGATATAGTTGGCAGGATATAAAGAGAATAAAAAATGCAACAAATTCAAATTGACTGCTGCAATTATTGGTGAAGCATTGTTTCATCATAATTAATATTATCTGTTTCAAATGATTTCTCATTTAGGAATCTGCCAAGAAGAGCCATACCGCCAGGAATGTTACAGAGAAACAAATTGAATTAATAATTGTCAAACGGCTAAGCAAGGCTTCTGAACATATGAAAATTAGAAATCAATAGATTATATAATGTATATCTACATTTGTATCTTGTTGTTATCGCAAATATGGTTCAATTTTTTTCATACTATATATATTTTTTTAGTCTGGAAGCTAAGTGCAATACGCAATGTATTTTTATATTTTTGTGTTTTATGAGTGTAATTTTTTTTCTCTCAATTGTACTTATATAAGAATAAATATGTCTTATTAATTGAATTTCTTGTCACAGATATGATTCTATTTCCCAAAAACATATAGCTTAAATATGGTCATAAACCAGCCCAGAATATTCCAAGAATATGATTCCAATTATCCCTATAATATTCTTAGCATATATTGAACATTTACTTTATAGAGACTCATAGATTATTCCAGGAATATAACATCATATATTCATAGCTAATTTCCGGATGGTTCCTGGGATATTTTTAGGATATGCAATATCGGGACATGGGAATATTCTATTGATATCCCACAAATATATATCGATAAACATAGGATATTCCAACAATAGCTGAATATTCGGAAAAAATATCCTCTGCTTATTCTTGGAATATTTTTTTGCTATCCGGGATACTAGCAAGTCACGTGATGTCAACGTGAGATTTTTCATTTTGTGTGCACAACTAAGCTGATTTTTGCATCAAATTGCACAAAAAACATTGCTGTCTAATTACTTTTCTCACTTTGTCGAACTATTTTAAATGGACCGGAAGATGTTGTGATATATCAGAAAAAAAAACTGCATGAATATGAAGAAACTCCTTTACTCTCTCATAAATTTTGATACAACTAGTTAAATACGAAAAACCTTTCCTTTCCTATGTTGCTGTTTTAAACAATTTCTGATGTAGATCTAAAGCTATGGTAATGTATGTGAAAATTTTGCAGTGGTAATTCTGAAATATCAGCTTTGTATCTCCGTAACTTTCAACTGGATCAACTTATGTATATATGGACTTGATTTTTGTGCCAGATACGCTGAAAGTATTCCTGTACAATCGCATTGGGTAATAGTTTTGAGTTATATCCAATAGATTTTGAAAAATCTTGCCATGTATTACCAATGAGGGCAGAATAAGAACAGAGAGGGTTGTTGAAATGCAACTTTCTTCTGCAAAATGCTGCTTCTATACTATATTATGTGATTCCTATCAAATTTTTGTATATATATTTCTATTTGAGGCACATAATTTTATGGCCTCCAATATTTGGCAAAGGGCTAATAGATCACTCTTCACCCAAATGATTGAATGGCGTTCACTTGGCAGAGTGAAGAGTGTTCTGTGATGGAAATGAGTATTTCACACAATATTCCATCCTCCATTCTCTCACATTTCGAACTTCTAGTAAAATTATTATTTATTAGAGCGCGAACTCCAGAACCTGATATTTAATCTACTTGACCTACTTCACACAGCTGTAAGTTAGTTTGCAGACCCTCAATGAGACAAGGGGCTTAAATTCAACCTTAATTGTTGAATTGCAAGAGCTCTCTGTAATTTGGCATGAGCAATTTACATTTTTTTTTTCTATTTTAGTGTTACTTTGCCCTGCATAATAAAAAAGCATGAAAGGGTAGAATCAAATCTAAATTATGGAAGAATAACTAATTGGAGTATTACCTGAGGGCTCTCATACGTTTTAGTTATGATAACCATGTAGAATTTTATGAATACTTAAGAAGACTTGATTGTGATTCTACGGCCTAATTGTTGTGAAGACCAGTTCCCATATTAGTTTTTGACTTAATATTTTATACTTTTATAACTAGGTCAGATAAAATTTCGGATATTTGTATTCGTATAAAATATTCATTTGATTTCTGTTCAAGATTTTTTGTCATATGGAATAGAATAATCTACAAGTATTGGAATGGCCTATATTCCAAACAAGCGGAAATAGAACTAAGTGTAAGTGTGTAATTCGCCATTCCAAACATGTTTGACGAAATAATCTAGCGAAAATGGTTGAAAAGTATATTTATTGAATTAACTATTGACAGGTGTCATCAAAAATCAAACTTGTTATATATACACATAAATATCGCCTAGTAACAATACAATCTAGATGTCTTGATAATAAGGAACAACAACGTATGAATATTCAAATTCCAACACCCCTTCTCGTTGTTGTACCGTTACATAAAATTATTTCAATATTAAACCAGCTAGTGCAGTAAGACGAAGTAAAATTTCTCTTGTCACAGGCTTGGTCAAAAAATCTGCTATCATTTCTTCAGTTGGACAATACTGTATATCGATGATTCCTTGCTCACGTAGATCTCGTAGCAGATGATATTTGACGTCTATGTGCTTTGTACGAGCTCCACATTTATCTGACTCAATAAGTTGGATACATTCCTGATTATCTTCAAATACTGGAGTAGCTTGTTCCATAGGTGATTTCATATCTTTTAACAGTTGTCTCAGCCACACCAACTCTTGACTGGCATGTGCTGCTGCCACATATTCTGCCTCGGTAGAAGATAGAGCCACACTAGTTTGTTTTCGGCTCGACCACGATACCGTACTGTCACCCAATTTGAAGAGATACCCACTTGTCGATTTCCGATCTAATTTATCACCAGCCCAATCCGAATCAACATAGCAATTAAGGCGGGTCTCTGCGTAAAAGGCGATAATTGTCACTTTTCAAATCGTTATACAGCTTTCATTTATTATTGGAATGGCAAATGTTATATATCATTTTCAAGATTAGAGGCTTATAAACAATTGGACGTATCGAAATTTGATAATCTTTTCTAGATCCAGAGTAAATAGCCCCTAAGCATAGTACAAATATTGATTTCAAGGCTTTTCAAATCGTCTTAACTCAAATATGATTTGACTTACACTTATGAAAATTAACTATATGAAAGATATTATTGTCAGCTTCAAATAAGCGTATGGAATTTCCAAAAAATTATCCCAGTCTTTAGTAAAAAAATTATGAAGTTCACTAAAATAGGTACTTTTCAAACCTATTTTTCTTGTATGAAAATCAGATAATCAGTTCAAATACCTATATGTTGATTTACTTTTAACCTTTATCTCTCATTTTTTAGCCATATATTTATCAAAAAAACCATGTATTCGGGGTAATTAGCAAAATAAAATTACAAATATAATTTATTTCGTTGGCTAATAGATGGCGTTAGTGAAGTGATATATTTTCTGGAAGACTAGCCTTTGGCATAACTCCGCCTCCCAATTTGTTTCCATAGCAACGAATTTTTGAATGAACTGCTAGGTACTCGAAAGTAAAAGCGGTATGAATGTGAATTTTGTTGGTTTTTGAGGGATTTACCAGGATTTTATTTTTCGTCATTCGATTGCCGGTTGAAAGTGAAAGTGGTTTATTTGTGGTTTTCGTTGGCTTTTGATTTTTCTAAGTGTTAAATATTTATTATAGTATTAACAATGGTTCGCTCAAGCAAGATGAAAATTAGAATGAGAAAATTAATTTCAAAAAGATGGTAAGTTATAAAAACATCTTGTTCATGAATATTCTCTGATTTATTTAATCTATATTTCAGGATTGGATAAGAATCATCATCGATTATGGAATCCTCGCTGAATTCAAACACTCCTGAACCATCATACAGGTAATTTTACATACATATGATATACCTACAATATGGGATTGTTGAATTTTTTCTCCGAATTTCTCGTATATGTATTTAATCTTTTATTCATTTATTTAGTGTCAATAACTACGAAAAAGATTCATCAGAGGCTGGATGTTCTTACATAGATTCATCTCTGCAAGCTGATCATCGAGAAGACATTGATATTAACATCACACGGAGAGAAAACCATTGTACTACGTAAAATAAATATCATATTTCTTAGTACAAATCATGATACAAAAGGGACAACAATGGAAACATTTTATAAGATACAATGTACGCATCGTAGAAATTGTATTATATTTTATTGTAAAAATTGATACAATACAAACATTGTTAAATCTAAAATATAAGATATTTTTGACGGTACAATTTGTTTTAGTAAAATTTAAAAAAAGTTTTACAATTCAAATTGTACTGTATATATATATTTTGTCTCAGTCGTACAATATGATATTATACGTCATAGGATATATTCATAAATTCTTATTGTATTGTATATGATTTATTTATTGTTGGTATGTATCAATACGTTATAAGCTTTACAATATTTTTATATAAATTTTTTATAGAGAAATATAATCAAATAACAAAAAATCTTCACTTAGATGCTAGACAATGTGGAATGAATAATCAAGTTACAATTTATAAAATTGTTACCAAACAAAAAATGTACTATACATTATTATCACTGTAACTATCGATAAACTACTTAGGACCAGTTTCACCAAACCCAGTTAAATTTATCCAGAGGTTATTTTATACGAAAACTATTGATTGTAACTATAGTTATACTAACTCAAAATAACCTCTAGATAAATTCAACTGATTTTGGTGAAACCGGGCCTAAGTAGACTAATTTGAACGCATGCTCAAGTATTCCTTACCATTCACATATGTTTTATTTACTATGGGATGAATACTCAAGAGATCTGTCTGTAAAATATGGACACTTTGATTCGATGGCTCGACTTCATAAGCAAAAATATGTGAAAAAAAACATACTGCATGTAATTTATTGCAAACGAAAGTAACTGTGTTATTATTAATTAAAATATGAGTTATTCTTCCGAAGACTGGTAACTCATCGATGTCAATATATAAATAATACCCTGTTTTATATAAAGTGCCATAGACTTCAACCCAATTAACACTTTTCAACTTTTCTTTCGAATCCACGCCATCAGCAATAATATCATTAAGTATGACAATACTATTTTGTTTTGGAATTATGATATTCTCTGTGAAACCAATTTTATTTAAAAACCTGTTGGCCACTTTCAATTGATTCCGTACCGCAAGAGAATAACTGATATTTTTTGGTCTATAAGGTATGAAGTAAGTAGAAGATTTTTCTGTTGGAAATAACTTTACGATCTCTTCTGCAGCTTTTATGAAAGCATGAGAAGGAATTCTACAGAAAAAAAACTCGTTAAAATTCACCTAAATGTACTTTCAGTCATGCAATACCTGTTATTGGTATAAATTTTCAATAGATGATCCACAACCACCGTTGTTATTACTTTTCTACATGAGTTATCAACATTAGTCTTCAGCAGAGCAGTTCTTCCTTCAAAATTGTTCTTGAAAACAGATTCCAGTCCCTTGAAGTACAATATAAATTATTATTGAGAGAATTCATTAGTTTATATAATATAATTACTTCGGGAAAAATATCAGACGGAAGAGATGCACAATACAGGGGTGCTACTGTTGGCATAGGTGGAGGAGGCGGTGGCATCAGCTCTGCAGATTTACTTAGTAGTGTGCCGTTTTGATCCACTTCAAAATATAATTCTTCGAAATCTGCATCAGTAAGAGATAGAGTACTGGTAGTGCTATCAGATTTTTTCTCTTCAGCGTTAATCTATAAAAATATAACCGGAATAATGACGTCAAAAAAGAGAACAAACTGCTGTTTATACATTCCCCAAATTAAAGAAACTTCTATCGTAATAAAAAAGTGAAAATGAGATAAAGTGTGCAATAAATGATAATCATGAACAATTATACCACAAAATATTTGTGTTTTTTATGGAATAGTTTTTTTAACTCAAGGTTTATATAGAATTTTGTTTTATGAGACATACAATACTCTCTTGTTCTTCTCTGTATGATTTTAATTTCGCAAAAAACTTTATACGCAGACCAGTTTTCGATACTATTTTCTCTACGTCTGATTCTTGTAACAAATCGAAGGCTTCCTTGTCAATACCTTCACCTAGAATAAGAAAAATTTTGTTCCCATATCTATTTGTGCTACTTATTATCAAATAATGAATTCTAAATATAACCTTACCTTCAAACGTTGCAATAAGTTCTTGCAATTGCCAATCTTCTAGTTTGTTTCTAACAAAGTCATCCGCCATTGTGCACTGTAAACCAAATGTACTTCACCGCACTAAGTCAGAGTTGAAAATGATATAAAACGGTTTTACGCACAAGCTGGAGCTTGTCAGCACTGTTTACAATATTATATTATACCACTTGAAAAAATGTACAATGCACATTGTACAAATAAAGAGTGGGATGTAAAATGTATCAATACTCATTATATTATGTATAACGTAGAATTTTAAGAAGACTTTTGCAATATATTGTTTTAAACTGAATAAAAATTATATTGTAAAAAGATTTATTTATTAATTTCATTGTCAAGTATAAAACATTTGTTGTATGAAATAGTATAAATGATAGTACAACAAAAATATATGAAATATAAACAACCCTTTTGTACAAGGAATAATACTATATTATTAATTTCATTATTTGTATTATATGTTCTATGATACTCGTTTTTATAATAAATTTCTTATAATGCATTTCTCTCCGTGCAGGTATGTGTAATTTGAATTTCATTTTTAAATTTGCTGACATGATCATTATCTAATTTTCACAGTTATATTTGAAATAGATATTACTGAGAAATACTTTTGTGTAATTTAATTGGCCTGATTTTTTTTTGTCATTATTCAGTTATTTGAAGCTTAAAATTAACATTATATTTATTACTCATGCAGGATAAGTACTATTTTGTGCACGTTCTGCCGGGCGGATAATGACTCTTTGGCTTTTGCGTGCGCTAAGTATAATATTGCCCTGCAAGTGCGATAAGTTGTCAATTGCCCACAAGAGCTCAAGTGCGGCAATTGACAACACTGTATTAATTGCAGATGCTATTTCTTATTATTCATGCGGAATTAGTACTATTTTGCGCTTGTTTTTCCGAGCTTGCGTGTAATAAGTTTACTTGTCGCACGCAAATTATACTTGGCGCACGCAAAAGCCAAAGAGTTATTTACCACCCAAAAAAAAAAACGTGCGTAAATAGTATATTGTGTAACAAGTGCGATAAGTTTTAGATTGCCCACAAGAGCGAAGTTGGGCGCACGAACGAAGTGAGTGCGCTCATTCGCTCAAGTGGGCAATTGACAACACCGCACGAGTTGCAGATACTATTTTTTATTACGAATGTGGGATGAGTATTATTTTGCGTACGTTTTTTAGGCGGTAAATGGCTCTTTGGCTCCTGAATGCGCCTAGTATAATTTACAACCTGGAAAAATAAGCGCAAAATAGTACTTATCTCGCATTCGTAATAAAAAATAGTATCTGCAATTCGTGCGCTATTGTCAATTGTCCACTTGAGCGAATGAGCGCACTCACTTCGTTCGTGCGTACAACTTCGCTCTCGTGGACAATCGACAACTTACCGCAATTGTTGCACAATATACTATTATCCCGTATGAGTAATAAAATGTTTCTTGCTGGCTAGTCTGACTCATGCGAATTTGGTACTTTCCTGTCGGACTAGAACCTTTTAAATTTAGCGGATATTTGTATAAAGAAACTGATAAGCTCAAATTAAAATTTCTTAAGCCTTTTTTCGTAGAAGATTATCTTGCCAATGAGATTAAAGTACCGTATTCTTTTAGAGTTGGATTTTACTTTAGTTGGAAGATAGATAGATAATTGCACTCTTCAATAAATCCATATATACATTCATTTCAAGTTATCCACTTCAAAACTTTTTGTGGTAGTTCAATTTGTATATGGATGTGCTACTTCGAAAACTTTGAATAATTTAGATCAGTGGCTCTCAACATAATCATATGTTTTCAGTTATTTTTTGGCCAGTGTAGTACTAATTATTCTAGATTCTACATACATACATAGATATATCACGCCTTCTCCTCCTTCCACATGCCCAAACTGACGTAACTGACTCATGCCCATTCTCTCTACCACTTTCTTTCCAATATTACATTCCTCATACATAACGTGACCATTAATTTTTTTGTCAAAGCGGGACGTCTCTTGCTGAATTGTGTGAAGAAAAAACTTTTTGGTATTTTAACGAGTTTTTTATTGGAGAAGGAGTGATAATTCTAATACAAAATGTTCAAAGCACTGATAATAAGTTGGATGAGTTGACGTGACTTCCAGACAGTTTTCTTGTATTTTTTGGCTGGAGAAATCTGTTATAAATATTTTGTATGCGAGTGTACAAGATAATTGTAAATTAAATTATCTTGATCTTTTTGCGAAAGCGGGACATTTATGCTCTCGCTGGGGAGTGGGGACATTGGGACGGACAGCTTGAAAGCGGAATTATCCCGACCAAAGCGAGACGTATGATTACGTTACTCATACACCAATGTATTCCGCATTCGATCCCTTCTAGCATACTCACAAATACCTCATTGAAGTAAAATGTTATAGTTTTGTTTAGTGCCTGAAGAACTTCATTTTTATTTGGGCACTTGCCAAAATCTGTTTATAACTCTCAAACTGCCGATAAAATCATGACTTTTGGAGAATCATGTCGAAGCAATGATTATTGTAATAATAATATAAATTAACATATTTTTTTTATTTGCAGACATGTGAATAAGCCATTTTATCCATCAGGTAGAAGGATTATTGATGTTGAGTACTGGTTCAAAAGTATTCTAAATCATAAGCACAATGATTTATTCAACTGTTCCTTTACTGATATGGAAATAATAAAAGAAGTCAAAAAAGGATATATGTCATTATTTCAAATGAAATGCAAAATGTGTCAATCGGAGCTTCATTTGCATTCTGAGGATCCACTGACAGAAAATTTGGATGTGAATATGGCAGCCGTATCCGCTGTTGTTCTAACTGGCGGGGGATGTAGCCAGCTACAAGAAATGAGCGCAGTGCTCAACATGCCCACATTGTCTAATGATCTTTTTTACAAATGTCAAGCGAAACTGAATGAAGTGTTGGAAGAAAATGCATGGAGCTCCATGAAACAAGCAGGAGAAGAAGAGTACAGATTAGCTGTAGAACGTGGTGATATTGACAAGGAAGGTGTACCATATATCACAGTGACAGCAGATGGAGCATGGAGCAAACGATCATACCGTGTCAATTACAATGCATTATCTGGAGTGGTAAGTAAATTATCATCTAATAACTCATGTTCGAATTAACTTTTGAATTACTTTTGCAGGCTTGCATTGTTGGTCAGGCTACTGGTAAAATATTGTTCATTGGAATACGCAACAGATATTGTTGTATTTGTGATAGATCAAGAGTCTTATCTTTAGATCTTCCTACGCATAAGTGCTTCAAAAATTGGGATGGTACTGCAACATCTATGGAAAGTGACATAATCGTAGAAGGATTTAGATGCAGTTTAGAAATGCATGGACTTATATATTCGAAACTAGTGGGTGATGGTGACAGCAGTGTCCACAGAAAAATTTTGGAAACACGACCCTATGGCTACCAGTTGATTGTAGAAAAAATTGAATGTGCAAATCATCTTTTAAGAAATTATTGCAACAATTTAAGGGAGTTATCTACTAAAAGATATAGTTCTAATGGAACATTTATTCCAGTGAATTTGAGACACTTACTTACCAATAATATACGTCGTCTGAGATGTGCCATAGAATATGCAGCGAAATATAGGCGCCAAGAATGTGATGCTGGGTATGAAAATTTGAAGAATGATATTTTGAATAGTGTAAACCATGTATTCGGAAAACATGAGAAGTGCGCAGAATACTTTTGCAAAAGATCGAAGAATAAAGAAATGAATTATGTCCCACAATTTATGCAATGTGGATTATACAACGATATAATGTCGCATATAAATCGATTGGTCTACAATGTCAAAGGTCTATTCCTAAACATGACAAATAATTCAGCTGAAAGGTATAATTCAGTCGTAGCCAAATTTATAGGCGGAAAACGTATAAATTTTTCTACAAGAAACTCGTATCAGGGTAGGTGTTTCGCAGCTGCACTGTCATATAATAGTAGAGGACGTCTGCATTATGTTGTGCATAAAGCAGTCACAAATAAAAGTCCTTCCAAAATGACGAAAAAATTTATCTCGAATAAGCAACGAAAAACCGAGAGAAAGAAAACATCCTCAATCAAAAAATGTCGACGAGTTGCATTATTTTCTACAGACAAAGATTATGGCCCAAGAGCTTCTCAAGAATCAATGTCTTTAGAAAAATATAATTTGGAAAAAAACAAATTTCTCGCAAATTTACATAAAGATTGCGATGCTATTTGCGAGTTGGAACGGAAGACGATAGACCAATCTCATAGTCAACTGTGGCATACAGAAAGATTGCAGCGAATAACTGCTTCAAATTTTGGACGCATCTGCAAGCTTCGGACAAGTACCAGTTGTGCCAGTACAATAAAAAGTATTTTGTACAGTACATTTCAAGGCAATATGAGTACCAAATATGGCATCGAAAAGGAACCCATTGCGATCCAATCCTTTGAAGATAAATTCCATCTGAAAGTTACTAAATGTGGACTATTCATAGATACGGAGGACTGTTATTTAGCTGCTAGTCCTGATGGATTAATTGGAACAGACACTATAATCGAAGTAAAATGTCCTGCAAATTCTTCCACAATGCCACCAGAAGACGCTATCATGCAGAAAAAAGTCATGTTTGCGAACTTATGTGACAATGAGTTCACTCTCAAGAGACAACATGTCTATTATTATCAGGTGCAAGGGCAATTGCATGTAACAAAGAGATTGTACTGCTATTTCGTGTTCTGGACGCCTTTGGGAATGCTGGTCGAAAAGGTATATGAAAATAATTCTAATATGTTTCTGGTAATGTTGAATAACTTATTTTCTTCCATAGATAACGCGAGATGATGATTTCTGGAGCTCTAAAATGAGTAATTTACTAAAACTTTTCTATTTTGATTGTTTGCTACCAGAAATTATCGATCCCCAACTACCGAAAAACCTACCGATCAAAAATCCCGAATACAGGAGGAAGATTTAATTTATTGCAGCCATTGGACAGTCTTCTTTTTTCTTATTATTTTTAATTAATTATTGTCAAGACTGATATTAAACTTCAAACTTCTTGGTAACAGTTTGTTACAAATGTGGAATATACGTATTTATTTTTATATCACTGTTCTCTGATGATGAGTTTTGATGGTAGAATTGGAGCGACAAAACGTTTGCGAATTATAAATTTATTTATTACAATAAATAGTCATGTACTTTTATTTTTATTTGCTTGTACTGAGTACAAGTATTGTGAAATCGACATAATTCACCTATCAAGATTTTGATGGAAATATCCGTTTTGAGCATCCCTGAATCCATTTTGACTACTTTCGGTTTGATGTCAGTACGTATGTGCGTTCGTAACTCGCAAATCTCAAAACCGGTTGAACGTATAATGTTGAAATTTTGTTTTTAAGACTAGTATAGGGTCTAGTTGTGCACCTCGCATTATGGTTCCAATCGTCTGTTCCGGAAGTGCACTTTACTTGAAACTTTTTTCGAATTTTTCTAATTAATCTAGAATGATCAACCGTAGAATGTTGAAATTCAGTATTTGAACTAATGTTGTATCAGAATGGTTACCTGCTATTTATGTATGAATCGGCCAAGCCAGAGGTGCTTTTTACTTGAAACTTTTTTAAATTTTTCTGCATAAATCTAAAATGATCAGCCATAGCACATTGAAATTTAGTGTTTGAACTTGTTGTAGCATCAAAATAGTTATCTACTATTTTTGTATCAATCGGCTGAGCCGGAAGTGCAGTTTATATGTAAAACAGACATTCAGAATTTGCCGTATAAAACAATCAGTTTAATTGAAATGATGTGTGCATGAAACACTTTGTCAATAATTTTTAATGCACTGCGATCATTTATCCAGTTTTTTACTACTTGCCCGAGCTACATATAAAAGGAAAAGTTTTGTAATCACTATTTTCTGAAAGCTTGAAATTTTGAGGAATCTTCACGTTTTAACCCCACTGAGCCTAAAAAACTAGATTTAAAAAAAAGGCAGTCGGTCACTGCCAGTTGAATTTGAATGTTCTGTAAACCTGAAGGAATTGACATTCCTTCAACTTTGCACTAATGAAATGAACTTTCCCAAAAATAGGATTTAAAACAGTAGAAGCTTAGAACAGTCGTGAAAATTGAGCCGGATATCTTATTTATGAATTTAAATCCTACTGATAATTGGATTACAGGGCAATTAGAATTTAGATAAGAAGCCTTTCTCAGAAAAGTTGGTATATAACCAAAGAAGAAAATATAATTCCCTTCATAGTTTATTCTTTTATAATCGTGTGAAATGTATTCTTAGGGTGGGAAATAAATATGTACGAGGTATGAAAAAAATATACTAAAAAACAAAAACATGCATTCTGCATAAAATCCAGTCTCTAAAGACTGTTGATTTCAAATACAAAAATATTCAAACAGAGAACTGACGTGCGTCCACCCTGGTTGAAGAGGTACTGAAGATCCTCCCTCCTTATCAGTCAATACTCACTTTTAACCACACCCATAATGCTGCTTTCTGTTACCGTCCCCTTTACACTTCCAAGACCTTAGATGGTCAGTGATTGTAAGAGACCCCCCTTAAGTAAGCTACTTCTAGCCGAAAAATGAAGTTTCGCATTAATTGTTCCTGCCAAATAACGTAATATACGCTTTAGAGATTTCCAATCTTTTTCAGTAGGAGATTCTACTTGACGAGCTAATAAATTTACGGCAACAGCTATATCTGGTCGGGAAACGGTAGCCAGATAAATCAATGATCCAATTGCTTGTCGATACTTCGTGTTGTTGGGCAACTTTTGGCTTGGTTCACCAATTGTCGATAAATATCCTGCTTCCATTGGAGTAAGTGCCGTTTTAGCATTTAGCATCCCATATTTTTCTAGAAGTTGAGTGATTTTCGTGCTTTGATGTAGAGAGAAAGATCCGTCAACTTCACGTTCTATCTGGATTCCTAGAAAATGTGACACTTCGCCCAAGTCCTTAGTAATACACGGAAAAAAATGAATTATACTAAATAAAGATTGATGTCCAATAAGCAGTGTTATGATCACTAATCATTACACTTTTAAGCAATAATACCTTTGTTTTGACAATCAATTCACAATAATCATTGTTTAAATACTTAAATTTAAAGTTTATATGCAAAAAACTGGTATTATAAACATTAAAAATTACAATGTGCTTGTTGAAAAAATGAAATTGTAATAATTATTGAGTAAAAACTCAATCTTTATCGTTTAGGAAGTAAAAATTCATAGTCTGAAAGCTAAAATATTCAAAGACAAATCATAAAATTTGTAAGGCAAACTGAACTTTTTAATATATTATATATAATAAAAATATACATGTACAGATCTCATATTTTATGTAGAATGAATATTAAGTTATACTATTTCAATATGAAATAATGAATTCTCAAGTGTATTTAATATTAAAAGAATTATTAAATTTCATCAATGAGCTCCATGAAAATTTACTTAAGTGAAATGGTAAATTTTATATACAATACTAAATTCACTTCATACTTATTATAATCATCAGCTTGTGAAAAGTATATTTCGAACTCAACAATTTTATCATTTGCATTATAATTTTTCATGTTTGAAACCTGATTCTCTGACCCTTTCCTCGAATGCGCTTAGAGCCCATAGGATTTGTAGTCTATTATTAGCTACAAGCCTCTAAAGTTTGCAGTGAAAGTGCCACCAAGTGAATTGCTAAGTGGTTATTTCTAAGAAAAATTAACAGAATAGGTAAGTGATGCATAGCATTAAAATATTAATTATTTACATTAATATCAATAAAGGTCCAGTTGTATAAAGCATTGTTAAGGTTAATTACATTGTCAAATATTTGATCACGAGTTTCTAGCCCTACTTGCCGACTTTTTAATATAAATCATATTTTTATCCATAATTCCATAATAAATAAAACAACAAGTAGTTCGAACTCCTATCAACGAATTGAGAAATCATACTCCAAAAGTTGAACAAATTGAGATGTTGCTAATGTCCGATTAGTACGATGTAAGTATTGTAAGTTGACATTTGCACGAAATGAAGGAAGTTCATGATCTTATAACATGATTTATCTAAGAGAATTCGGTTAGATTGATAATATCCTGCAACAATAATGAAGTTTTCTATGAAAATGATCTGTAATTTGAGCTCAGGGAATTTCATAGAAACTTTTTTAGACTCTAAATTATTTATTTATTGCTTTATCTTCAATTTCAACAGTGTGTCAATTTATTTTTCTAATGTGAGATATCCGTTTTGTGTGATACTAGATTTATGCCATAATAATTTTATTTCTAGACTACACATATCCCTGAAGAAGGCAACAATATCAACAATGTGAGCGAAACGTCGATTTTTGTGTGAATAAAATTTTAAACTGTGACTGACTTCCAATCATCGTTTTTATTCATCACCCATCCAGTCGATCATCGCTTTGATATTATTCTATAGTAATAATTGTTTTTTATTTCAATTTTTTATCTTACTTTTGTACTGAAAATGTAAGAGTATATTATTTTTTCAAATAAATATTACCACTCTTGAAACAAAAGCTGTGAATATATTATTTATTTATTTCAGTTGACAAATTACTACTTACCGAACGAGTTATTGAGCCTTATTATAGCATATTTCATGTTTACAAAAATGCAAGGTAAGAAAAAAATCGATCAATTTCTTCGAAATTCAATTATGAATAATTGGCTCTTGGATTTTAATTCTGTGAATTTTTTTTTATTCCAATTTGTCGTTTCGATCCTTAAACCGATAATCATCAAAACAATAATACAAAAATAAACAAAGCAAAAATCTGGATAGTAAAAGATCTACACAGAGCTGGGCAGTAATTAAATACTTTTGTAATTAATTACTAATTAAATTACTTTTCCCCAAAAAGTATTTGTAATTGAATTACTTTGTAGAAAAAAGTAATTGTACTCAATTACTTTTCGAATTTTAGAGAGTATTTGAAAAAGGAATTGTTTTTCGGTAATTTAATTACTTACAGTAATTTAAATTACATAAAGTATTTTGAATTACTTCAAAGTATTTGAAACTATGGGTATTTATTTAGATTACTTGAGTTACTTTCATCAGTTTCAGCAATAGATATGGATGATCTTACGTGTTTGTAAAAGCTTCATGTGGGAGAAGGGCAACAAATGCGTCGTATTACTCCCTGCCTCGCAATTTTATTTTAGTAAACATGCATTATTGGACGATTTTATCGAGAAATTAGTAGTTTTAAAAGAAAATAGAAATATATTATTCAAATGATAGTTGTTTACTTTATTATAATTTTTTTTTTTTGCATCATATTCATGTATTTGAAGATATATTTGCTTTTCAATTTAATAAGTATTTGAAAAAGTATTTGAAATTACTTATTAAAATTACAAAAGTATTTAGTAATTCAATTCCTTTTTTTTTTTGTAGTATTTATTTTTGAAGTATTTCAAATACTTTTTGTCAAAGTAATTAGTAATTGTAATTAATTACTTTTTGTAAGTAATTTGCCCAGCTCTGGATCTACAGAAGCCTTGACATGAAAACGTGGACTCAATATTTACAACAAAAAGAAGCAATAATCTCCTGCAATTCATCCAAGTTTTAAGTAAAACCATGTGAGAGTACCTCAAACAAAGGGAAAAATAATTCAAGTCACAATGATATTTGTCAAGACTAATATTACAAATTCCTCTGCTTGAAGCTCTCTCCTGTTGGTTTTCCTCAAACCTTGAATGAATGTCAGAAGTTTATTTTTCTTTTTGTCCTAGATGTATAATCTACGTTTTCATCTGATCTGCTGTATATTTTTCATTATCTTGATACTTGCCGTGTTTCCTTCTTATCATAGTTTTCTGATGGTGATTCTTTGTTAAAAGATCGAAATGTCAAACTGAAATGAAAAAAAATATACAATATTGCATTCAAGAACCAATTATTAATAAAAAAAAATATTTATTGATATTTAAAAAAATGAAAATTCAAACTTCGATAAGTATATTGTACAAGTAAATATTTTACTGAAAGAATTGCTAGTTTTTATTGTTTGAAATGACGAAATTTTAAATCAAGATAGGAATATTTACTGTTATATATATTCAAAAAATAATGTTGATACGTGAAATTCTATAAATGAGATAGGAGATTTTTAGTGTTTGAAACATTAAAATTTGAAGGTTGAGAGTTATTATTTACCATAGTCCCTGTTACATATTATATACTTCTATATGGAATTATATGTATAGGAATAGAAAATTTTATCATTTGGAACTTTAAAATTTGTATCTTGACTCTAATACATTTTAGTGGATCAAGGATATATTTTTCCACTTTTCACTTTGTAATAAGTGACAAATTTCGAGGCAGGTTCCGGGTTACTATTCAAAACATCAAAAACTAGTAGAAATCTTACTGAATGTTGACATTTACTTTTTTCCGTGTAAAATGTTGATTCAAATCTTGGCATATACTATGCACTACATCTGCATCACCGCCAGCAACCAGCATATCATCAACATATATTAGTCATAGGTAATCCCACCATTTTTCTCCTCCCTGATATACAAACAGGGATCTGCTCTACCCCGTTGAAAATTTAAAGTAGATAAAACTTCGTTAGCTTTACGATTCCAAGCTCGGGCTGACTGCTTCAGTCCATAAAGGCTGCTATGAAGGCGTAAAACCATGTCTTCTTTGTCAGAAATCTTAAAACCTGGCGGCTGTTCCATGTATATTTCTTCGTCCAGCTCTCCGTTTAGATATGCTGACTTTACATCAAAATGACGAACATGAAGATGGCGAATTGCTGCCACACTGAGCAATATACGTACTGTTTCGTGTTTTACAACTGGTGCAAAAGTTTCGTCATAATCTTCTCCATATTTTTGCGAGAAACCCCTCGCTACTAATCTTGCTTTGTAAGTTTCTACTTCACCATTTGCATTTGGTTTAGCCTTAAATACCCACTTACAAGACACTGCTCTTTTGCCTGCTGGAAGCTCAGCCAATTGCCATACTTTTCGTTCTTCAAGAGATGCCATTTCTTCTTCAATCGCTTGAAGCCAGTTCGTTTGCTCTCGGGCAGGAAATGTTAACAAATCTTCCCAGGACATAGGCTCACGAACATTGCTTGCATTTACCTTATAGACCAACTTTTTAGCTGGAATTCCTTTGTTAATTCTCTCCGATCGTCGTGGTAACGAGGGCTGAACTTGAGCTTCCTCTTCTTCTAGTTCCGAATTGGATTGAAGAGTTTCATCAGTGTCAATCTCATCTTCATCAGTACTTTCTGACACCAAAACTACCCCTTCTGGCTTACTATTATTACCGTCATTGTTTCGATAATATACTGGAGACAAGAAATTTGATTCCATCGATTCCACGATTCGAACTGATCGACTTATCCAAACTCTGTTGTTCTTGGGATTCAAAACACGATATCCCTTAGTAGTTGTGTCATAACCTACTAAAACACCCTGAATTGCTTTGTCGTCCCATTTCTTACGTTTTTGTTCTGGAACAAGAGTATAAACTTTAGATCCAAACACACGGATGTGACTAACATCCGGTTTTTCATTTGTCCAGTGTTCATATGGTGTTTTTTCAATACTTCGACTTGGCAACCGATTCTGCAAATATGTCGCAAATAATACTGCTTCTCCCCAGAATCTTTTAGGAAGATCTGCGTCAAGAAGCATACATCTTGCCATCTCAACAAGAGAACGATTCTTTCGTTCGGCCACTCCATTCTGCTGAGGAGTGTATGGTACCGAAAACTGATGTTCAATACCTTCGCGTCGAAAATATGACAATAATTCATTGTTAACATATTCCCTTCCATTATCAGTGCGAAATGTGGAGGGCTTACGACCAAAATATGTACTCATTCTGGCAACATACTCCTTAATAACACCAGGAACCTCGTCTTTGCTTTTTAGCAATCTGATTACTGTAAAACGGGAATGATCATCAATGAAAGTAAGTATATATTTATTACCACTTGGAGTGCTGATTGACATGGGTCCACAGACGTCACTATGCACCAGCTCAAGAGGACGCTCTGCACGTCTCTTACTTACAGGAAACGGAAGCTCTGTCATCTTACCCATTATACAGCATTCGCAGTTCTGTCGAATTTCATTATTATCAATATTCATTCCATCAGCTAACCCCTCGGTGCACATCTTCTTGATTGCAGCAGGGTCTCGATGTCTCATCCGACGATGCCATGTACTCAAAGAAACTGCAGCTCTAACACTTAACGCTGTGTTCATAACTTCAACAATGTTTAATCGAAACAATGTGCCATCAAGGAATGCCATAGCAACAACCTTCTTCTTGAAAAGAATGTTACAATTTTCTCCCTCGAACAATACCTGAAAACCACTTCTACGTGTTATTTGTCTTACCGACAGAAGACCACATTCAAGTTTCGGCACGTAAAGTACGTTCTGCAGATATATCTTTTCTATGACGCCATTTGAATTTTTACAATGCAGCCATCCATGACCAATACCCTCAGCGCTGGTTGTATTATTATTTGCAAGATAAACAGGTATTTTTTCATAATTTAGCGATGTGAAAAATTTCAAATTGCTCGTCATGTGGCTTGTTGCACCGGAGTCAATATACCACTTCTCAATATTTCCAGCTTGATGACCTGTTTCAGACACAGTAAAAGATATATGCTGGTGGAGATCCCCATCATCACTCTTGTCATCGATCACACAACTGGCTTTTTCAGACGATTGTTGAGATTTAAACTTGCGACAATTTATTTTGATATGCCCTTTCTTTTTGCAAAAGAAGCACTCTCGCTCTTCTTTCTTGCGTGATTTACGACTTGATGACTTTGTCACACCACCTGGTAATTTAGTAGCAGTCTGAAGTGCTACTTCTGCTCCACCAATTTGTTGAGTTGATCGCTCCACCTGTCGTTGAAATTCATCTAATAACTTACCACTCACATATTCAACAGTTAAATCTTTCTCATCACGACCTTCAAGCGCCGTAACCAATGCTTCATATGATTCTGGAAGACTATTCAACATGATAGCTACCATATCTTCTGAACTCACCTCCTTGCCCATACCTAGAAGCTGGGCTACAATCTCCAAAATTTGATTAAGGTGTTCTTGCATTGTTCCGGTTGTAAATTTAATTCCCACTAGCTTCCTAAGTAGATAGAGTTTACTGCCCATTGATGCACGCTCGTGCATTCGCTGCAACGTTTCCCACATTTCTCGGGCTGTCTCGAGCTGTGCCAGATGCAGTAATTGATCATCTTCAACCGTTAGACAGATCGCCGCAATTGCTTTGCAATTCTTTCTATTCCAATTATCTGTAATTGGTTCTGGCTTAGGTTGACTAACCACTTCCCAAAGATCGTCCCTCATAAGCAACACTTTAATTTTTATTTTCCACAACTGATAGTTGGTGCCATTCAACTTGGTAACTAACAGCTTAGCACCATCCCCTGTTGCAGCCATCTTTCCTCAAGTTGCTTTTTCGATTTTTAAACACTTTTTCTACAGTGAAATCGCTCTGGACACATAACCTGACGAAATAATCTAGCGAAAATGGTTGAAAAGTATATTTATTGAATTAACTATTGACAGGTGTCATCAAAAATCAAACTTGTTATATATACACATAAATATCGCCTAGTAACAATACAATCTAGATGTCTTGATAATAAGGAACAACAACGTATGAATATTCGAATTCCAACAATGTTGTTGACTAAACTTTCTCGTATAAGATTCTGGAAACTCACCAATAATTATGGAGGAATTTTTAAGACTTTGAAATGTTGAACGCAAATCCAATAGTTATTTTTGTATTAAATGTGCGAGGTGATTATTTTTTTTGTTGGGCGTGAAAATGTCATTTTTAACCGAGACCGTAAGGTCGAGGTAACAAATTCATTCGAAAGCGCAACAAAGAATACAATCACGTCACGCACGAAATACAAACAATATTTTTTCGCCAACTTTCAAAAAATAATAGATCAACAATAATTATTGTTTTATTCAGTAAAATGTAGGAAAAAAGTACAAAATAGAATTAATTTGCAGTCACCGGGGTATTGTAACCAAAAGAATGCGCAATTGTCGTTTGATAAATAAAGAACTGTCAACAATTAATTTTTATATCTAAAACACAATTCATATTTCTTTTCTGTTAAATATCTGTTTGTTTCTATCCTTGTAGCATTACTAAACTGAATAATATTAGATTAGGTGTGCAAAAATAGAATTAATTTTTTCACTCGTGGAAAAATATGTTTCATTTTTTTACTAGTGAAAAAATCCCGAACTTTGCGTATCCATAACAATACAAAAATATCATGTTTTTTTAACAGTTGGCACAAAAAATAAATATGTATCTGAACTAACAGCTTCTGATCGTCGAAAATGATGCTGGAATAATCCCAAACGATACACGAAATAATTATAAACGATGTGTTGGAATATCACTTGTTCCTACAGAGTTTTTAATTGTAGAATGTGCTAATTTCAAAGCAGTGTTAGATAAAAACATCGCTTTTACATACGGTAGATAGAAACAAAATAGCTTATCCTGTAGGACAAGTGTTTTAAATTTTTTTCCCATTGGATTTCTCCTCACAATCCGGTACCACTCAAAAACTGGTTTTCTGCAGTATGCATTGTACACACGATGATTATTTTGTGTCATACTAAAACTGAAAATAACTAATCTATATTCTAGAGGACATTTTAGTGATGGTACCTGCTTCAGACCTATTTTTTGATTCGAGCCCTTTAAAGTGGAGTAATTGGCCCCCAAGTTGGATGATTTAAAAAAAAAGACATCAACTTTCTGTACACATATTCTTAACAGAAAAATCCATGGAGATTGTTGGGTATGTCAAATGCTATAAAATATAATTTCATATGAATATCCCGCATTGACTCCGCCAATTCAGACTGTTTTGTTATGAATTTCCAGATACAGATTCATTCATATAAGGACTCGTCAGTACAGTCAGTACAGTATAGCCAAACCCAGATGAGAACTAGTGCAACTTAAAACGGCATTGTTTCTATGGTTCGATTTCATTATATTTATCAATTTGTGTTTGTTAACAGTAATCTCAAAGCAAAACGAGATCTGTTAAAACGCTTATCAATCCTGATAGTTGAATTAGGAAAAACAAACTCAGAAAAAGCTATAAAATAACAGGACAGACGACATTGATAAACATGTTCAATCCCATTCTCATGAATATAACACCATATGCTTTTTGTACTGGAATAATTTTTCACTTTAACTAACAAATTATTCATTCCCGGAATAATGCTATAACTCTTCACAACTAAAGTGATACTCTCCAAAAATGTTTCTTTGAAATAGGATAAATCAAATAATACCGACATTGATAAACCAATAATCCAGCTGTTCCTGATATTCCTGAGAATATTAAGTTTCTGGAAAATATAAGCGTTCTGAAAGGACGTTGATGCAATGGCAGTCTATTGAATTTGACAAAATTCATCAAAACATATTACTAGACAAAACAGTTAGAGGTGTGTAGACTTTTAATTATAATATACTCAGAAATTGACTTAAGACTCTTGATATAATGTGATACAAATTTCACTTTCACACTTCAAAACAGATAATTACAACTATAACTATGAAATTGATAGAAGTCTTCTTAATAGTTGAGAATTATACTCGTAACATCTATTACGTGAAAACTTGAGGTAGCGATTCTACCCCACTTGAATAGAACAACTGAGTTTACTACGTATCGTGACTCTTACTAAGAGTAGCCGTGAGTGTTTTGTGGCTGGTGAATAAAGCTCGAACATTATACCCGGAGCGCCACGTAATTGTGAACTTGTACACAGAGCACGCAATAACAAAAGTGCCTGGAAAACAAAATATTGAGTTGGACGATAGTATAAGGGACAACGTGACCGCACGATGGTCTTGTGCATCCACCAAGTGATCGATCTGGCAGTACAACACTTTACAAATATACCCTCATGCGGGACCTGTGGTAGCTAAGGCTGAAAAAAAATTGGTAGGGCTCCACACTTTATAACAAAGTATCAAATTTAACTAATGACTCAAATGAGATGCAAAATAATAATAATTAATAAATGGACCATGAGCAAATGAATTCAAATATAACTGAAAATAAACAACGGAAAGAGAGAAAAAAAAAGGAAAGAAAATATTCCATACAAAGATATTGGTTAACTCAGAGGTTCCTACTTCCTAGTAATTTTGAATTTGTTTTATATATTTAATACAAAGGCTCTCAGTTTGAAATCAGTTTTGAAGTAATTTTTGCACGATTGGGCGTTTTCATGTGTTTACCGGCTCTCTATTCGAGGTGGTAGGTTGATTTTACCATCAAATTGTGGTTACTATGGTTATGCTGACTTACTGCCCAAGGGCAAAGGCAGTAATTAAAAAATTGTGGATTTTCAGAAAAAAATATTAATTCATTTATCATCATTTGTGATTATCTGGATAAACTAGAAGACGAGGCAATCCAATATGAGAGCTCAACGAAAGAATTTACTGATAAAACTTTAGACAAAAATGAAGAAGACCAACCCGATGTAAGACTGTGGGAGGTCTCAAAAGAAGGACTAGCTTACTCAGCAAACAAAATACTTGGAGAAAATACAAATGTAGTGCAAAAAATCATGCTTACGCAAAATTAATACAAAGAAGAACAAGGCAAAATGAGAGTGATTACAGAGCGAAGAGAAAAGAAGCGTATAAAGTGTGTAGGAGGAACAAAAGGGCTCTGCTGAATGAGAAGTTTACAGAGATTGAAGAATTTAGAAAATTAAACAAGGCTCGGAGTTTGTACGAAAATATAAAAGATATCAAACAACATTTCAAACAAAGAAATTCAGCCACAAAAAAACAGGACGGCACTTTACTAAAACAAAATGAAGAGATTTTGGGAAAATGGAGCCAGCACTTCCAAAACTTGCTTTACTTAGAAACGGAGGTGGAAGAGCCAAACCTAATCAATGAATTAGCCCCTGACGACGACGACATCATCCCCCCCCCCCCTTCCCCCCAGTTTTGATGAAATCGTGAATGCCACACTGATGCTAAAGAATCACAAAGCCCCAGAAATAGACAATATAGCCTCCGAGTTAATAAAAGCAGGTGGTGAAAATAAAGCTGGTCTAATTCACCGAATGGTTATCAATATATCAATATATGGATGGAATACTGAACAAATTCCTGAGAAGTGGAATATATCTGTTATTGTCCCTATTCACAAAAAGGTGATATTTTTTATTGTAGTAATCACAGGAGCATTTCACTATTAAGCAATGGATGCAAAATCTTCTCCACCCTATACGATAAATTACTAGAGTTTGTCGGAAGCAAGAATATAATCGGGGAATATCAGACAGGGTTTAGGCAAAATAGATCCACTAACGACCACATTTTCTCTATGAGGCAGATACTTGAAAGGAGCTGGGAACACGACATAGATATGCATTGTCTATTTATAGATTTCAAGACAGCCTATGAGAGCATCAACAGAGTTCAAATATGGCAAGCAATGGCTGAATTAATACTTAAATAACTATAAGAATATCAAGTATCTTCTCTTTGGACGGTTCCGCCAGCAAGTTTTGGTTGGCTTTTTCTAGATTTCCATGAGCAATATGCCTGTGGATGTATTTGATATGGATTGGGTTATGTATAGGGCAGTTAATAGAGAATGGTTCATTGTGTTCTCTTCATAGAGGTTGCAGATATCGCAAATGTCATCTTCCTTGGACATGTGACAAAAATCATTTTGGTACACATGAAATGTTTCAATGTTTGCTGTCCTAAGTTGCCCAAATAGCTTCAAGGTGTTGGAAGAAATATCAAACGAAAGATAATTTTGACTTATCCTGTACAAGGGATAGTTAGGGTTATAGGAGGAGCTGACAATTTTCTCAGAGTCTGCCTTGTACAACAAATCATTGAATGCCAGCAGTATGTTGCTGATTTTAATTTTCAATACCATGCAACTTTGCTTTTCCCTTACCCAGGACCCAGGTGAAGTTAACATTCGTAAGTGCGTTTTGTAACTGTTTTGTCCAATTGTATTTGCTGAGTTTTACATCTGTGGTTCTAGTTAGTAAATTTTTATATCGGTTTTCAGGCATAATTAGGATCTAAGAACTTTTCTACAACTGCTATTTCTAGATTTCTTATATCCAATCTCTCTTTTCATCATATAATTTGGAGTTGATTTTTGTCATTCATATATATGGTTCTAAAATAATTTGCTTGTCCTTTTTTGATGTCTTGACCTTGAGATAGGCCCTATATCTCAGCTCCATAAAACAACGTAGGAACTATTACAGTATTGTTTAATTTTAGATTAATATTCCAGCTGTGCACATTCGCTTGCGGCATAGTACTTTTTATGGCTCCTGGTGGTTCTTCTACCCAAGCTCAACCTTCCTTGAGTATTTTCTCCGAACAGGCTCGAGGTTGTGTTACTCCCAGATAAGTAGATATATTTGCTTATAAAAATATCCGTATTTGTACAAAGATGTTTCATGTGTTTTGTTGAGGGTCTACCAACATGGAAATGCATAATATTTGTTTTGTTCGCATTTATTGTGAGCTGATGGAGATTCTGTTATTGCATTCAATTTCCTTTGGATATCTGGTTGGGAGTGAGCGAAAAGTACTATGTCGTCCGCATACTGCAACGGGAGAATGTCGGCTCTGTTATTGATGAAATATCCTTGAAGATTTTTCTGTCTTATGAAGTTCTCCAGGTCTGCTACATATAACGCGAACAGTAAAGGGCTCGACCGTTCGCCTTGCCATATTTCCTTGGTTATTCTTATCTCCTCCGATAGTATATTATTAACATTGACTCTTAATGTTGCGTTTTTGTAGATATTTCTAAGTAATCTAATTATCTCACCGCTTATACCCTGTTGATAGATCTTGTTCCAAAGTATAGTATGTGGTATTGAGTCAAAATCCTCTTAAAAATCAATCAATATGGCGAACACTCCTTGATGGCTTGTTACAAATGAAGATTGGATAGTCGAATTGATAACAAATATATAATCTGATTGACCCTACTATTACAAATGACTTACTGAAAAAAGTGAAGTGAATCTTCGGCTATCTAAACAGATAAAAAGAAGATCCCTCTCAAAAAAAAAAACTAAACCAATTATATGACATCAGTACGACAGTGCCAAAGTCCTAAGTACCCACAAGGTCAAACGTCATCGAAAAAGCCTGACTAGATCGATCTAGTCCTACGAAAATCTGACGTATGGCGCGTCAATAAACCAGAGCGTCTTAACAAACGCTACCTCCAATAATCGTTTAACAAAATTAAGTATATGAAAAAATATTGAATCAGGGGCTCTGTTCCTAACTGGCTTTAGAAATGCCCTAAAAGGTAGGAGAAACAAATCAAATAGAACAGTCCGCTTGGCTGGACCACTGGACCTTCGGAGCTGTGGTGATGACGTCGGCTGACATGGTGAAGGCGTCAGGCCAAGAATTGGTTGTGAAAAAGCGTCAAAGTTGGGGTCCAGTAAATGGTCGTCAGAACGGCAGGATACAACACCCGCGTGCTTGGGTGCTCTGTGCAAAGTTGAAGAGTCGCCTTAGATGTTTTGACGATTTTTGAAGCACGAGTTGGTGGAAAATTCTCTTATATTCCTTAATGTGGACTGCTCGATTGACGTACTTTGCTTGAAACCACGCTCAAAACACTTACGCGATCGGAGCATGATGTTGAACAAGATCCCAGGCCCGCCAGACCTTCTTTATTTTCTGAGAAATAAAATGTGTGGAATAGAATAGTGTTAGTATGTACTTTGATCATACGCATACTAACTAGTTTGTGACGACGGCCAATTTACAGATACGAGGTGCTAGCGGTACGTTGAGATATTACTCACTTTTCTTCAGGTCTTGAGTGCTGATTTTGAGATATGTTTCAGAAAATATTGTTAAAAATTCATAATCAACACTGCTAGACACTTTCCATCGGTGGTAACATCTGCTAGACTCTTTAAAGCTCACAAAGAATAACGTGATCTTGCTTATAGTTTGAGTGCTAATTTTTATATATGACATTCAAGGTACAATTTCAATATTTTTGTTAACAGCTAGATTAATCGTAGGGCTAGACATTTCCCAGACACATCTAAAATATCGCTGTGAGTAAAAGCACGAGGTCACTATTTGTTGGCTTGATAATAAGTGAAGTATCTATGGGCATCCAACTCTTCCTTGGTCTGGCTATTTATAAAAAGTCTTGAAATTACTCACTGAGTATTACATATAAAAATTAGGACTCAGACTATAAATTAGATAACGATATTTTTTCCGAGCTTTAAAGCGTTTAGCAGGAATTACTGCCGATGAGAAGTGTCTGGCAGTGTTGATTATCAATTTTCAACAATATTCTCTAGAACATACATAAGAATCAGCACTCAGACTTCAAGAAAAGTGAGTATTGTCTTGTAGTACCTATAACACCTCGTATCTATAAATTGGCCGTCGGCACAAACTAGTAAATATGTATATGATCAAAGTACCGACTAACACTATTTTAATCCACAAATTTTGTTTCTAAGAAAATAAGTAAGGTCTGGCGGGTCTGGGATCTTGGACTAATGCAGATTTATTATAATCTCGCAAAGCGCCTTTGACTATCACCAAGTTGACAGAATAAAATCATTTTCACGGAAAATTTTCTCCAACCATTTTGTTCTAAGACTTTTTCTTTATTCACGACTTCATGCCTTGATGGACTCGCTTTATCATGTTCCTTTCCAATAATCAATTGAGATGTCCCAAAAAAAGGCCTTTAGGTAGCCCAAGCAGTTAACATTCGAAAAAAGCTAGCATCGCCATTGCACCCATTGCTATTCTCGTAGAAACAAGGGTACAATTATAAACTCAAATCCCGAACTGAAATTAATTAATAAAAGTAATCAATAAATACGGTTTGAATCTTACCAAGTAAGATTAAGCTCTAAGGAAAGAAATAGAGAACTTAAGATTTAAAAACTATGAAAACCAATCCCGGATTATCTACATAAAAAAGTAAGTAGTGAAATGAAATCAAATTAACCCAAATTAACCTATAGATCTAAACCAGAACAAAAAAATAATCAATAGCCAAATTGGCTCGTAGTAAATCTCTTAGAGGTACATTTCAAAGTAACTAAAATACCCCCCGATTTATTCAGTTCTTCCCTCTACAAAATATTACAATAATAGATATAATACATTTCAGTTATCATGAAATCACAAAAAATTTTTGAAATATGAAAAGTACAGACTGGTCTAAGTGTATTGTTTGCATTATGATGTGGTCCTATGCTTTGTAAATTGAAATTATCCGATTAAAATTTTCTCTTCTTATTATATTTCACGTTTACAAAACAAACCAGAGAATCAATTCTAGGTTATACACATTTCATCCAATATTCAAATAGCATCGTCATATTAGATCATGCATCCTGATCATACTTCACTTTGCATCAAGACGAAGGTGCATTATTTAGTTTGTCTTCATCAAGATAAAATGTGATGTCAAAGGTCCGACGTCACAGGACCATAGCTTTATCGGTCTGAATTTATTGTTATCCATTGGTATCCTTCATGTTCTAATATATTGTGATGCGCTCGATACTTTTTTAGTATGCCTGTTCTTTTTCCTGCAATCCTGTTTTCGTCCTGTTCGTCTTACGTCCTGCTGTAAGGTTGTAAACTATGTGTAACATGGTTATCCTACTTCTATGTTCTTTGTTTCTTATATAAGTGCTTTTAGTGGTGTACTGTGTTGTGGTCTGTTTGAAGTATGCGTTCATTAGTGAGCTCCTGCATGTCGTAACTTCTGCATAATTAATCTTTCGTTTACAATGATCCTGGTCGTATAAACAATCTAAGAGGATTTCAAGTGTATTTCTGTCTCGATTCTTCAATATGAAGCCTATATTCATCAATTATACTTAAAAATATATAAATCTGGAGTTAATGCAACAATCTTTGTATCTTAGATCCCCGCACATATTTCAAAGCTTTCTTGATGACCTCACAGCTATTTATTGTGAAAAAATTTTACTCCTGGATGTCTACTTTCGTGGTACAAATTTGACATTAATTGGTCTTTTTGTTCTCAGTACGACGTCAAAACTAAGAACCACTGTTTCCGGAGTATCTATTGGTTCCATTCTGAAGTTTCGTAGGATAGATGATACGATACTTTTAAGTTCCAACATCGCAAATTTTTGGCCTGAAACAGAACAGTATATCAGCACTTGGAGAGTAATTAACGTAATGGTACTATTCACTACATGTAAAATTGGAAAAATAATTGTTAACCTTCTCCAACTTAATTTGCAAATTGTTATTTTCCTGTCCAAATAGTGACAAGAGAGACATTTCTTTCAGCCAGCTTCAAATAATAGCTAATAAAAACAGTTCAAATATAAATATTCATAGAAATTCTTATATTTTACCAATGCAGTTTCGAGGTCCTGCACTGAACGGTATGTAAGCGAATGGATGTCTTCCTATCACATTTTCAGGTGAAAATCGTTCAGGGTCAAATTTTTCAGGATCGGGGAAGTATCTAGGATCACGATGAATATCCCAAACATGGATCGTTATTTGTGAACCACTTGGTGCTATATGATGCGCTGAAGACAAAATAAAATCATAAATATTTCAGACAAAAAAAAATCAATCAATCACTTAAGAGTACAGTGTTTCAAATAATTTCTGTTTGTTATAGATTGATTCATAGCTGTTAAGTGTATGGATAATTTCTTTCAGTATGTTTTTATTTGCGAAAAACTGATTTCCCATATTAAACATCTCTTATTCTCATATTCACATTTCGCAGACAAATTCCTCACCCTACAACCCACACATTCTTATTTATTCTGACTTACTGAGTTGTACTTCTTCGTTAATTTGTCTGGCTAAAGTTGGAACACTTGGATAGATTCTTAAAGACTCTTTCAAGCATTTCTCCAAATACTTCATGTTCTGAAAATCTTCATATGTTGCATGGCGATCTGAATTACCAAATATTTCTTTTAACTCAACCACAATTTTTTCCTGAAAAAATTATAATCAACTTCCGATTGCAAAGAGAGTCGATGAGTTAGACGCGAATGTTGCTTTTTAGCTGATGAACAGGACAACGGTTTTATAATAATAATTAATCATTATTGTGCTCTTTTGGAACATCTTACTTGTACATCTTGATGATTTGCCAATAACATCAGTGCAAAAGAAGATGCAGCAGTGGTCGTATCGTGGCCCTGGAAGCAAATCTTATAATTGTTTCCTGAGGATAATATTTGAATCATACCTCAAAAACAAAAGTGTCTACTTCTTCCTTGATTCCTGCGTCATTAATTTCATGAAAGTGCTTAGAATAAAGCAGCAGATCCAGCATAGCTAATCTTTTGTGACTTTTTTTCATATTCGAATCCATATTTATGATGTCTTCAATTTTAAAAGTCGTTTCTCTAGTTTCAATCAAATCTTCAGTGAATTTATGCAAATATTTAACAATTTTTCTTTCACGCCAGTATGAAGGGTGCATTACATAGGTGAAGTCTGCGTATATTTCAGGTTTAGTTACTCTATCTATAAAATTGTCAGCGAAACTTGAAAAAAACAATACAATGGTAAGCAACTAGCAGATCTTTAAATTGGTATATGTGCAAAAAACTAGGCAAAATGCCACATGTCGTAAATTGCTTATTACAAAGATTTCTTACAACGTTCAATATTTTTCGATGAGAAAAAACATCATAAACATACCAATGCATTGCATCACAATATCTGGTTAGATGTTCACTGGTTTGATTCAATTTGCATCCCAATGAGGTTTCTACAAAAAAAATCAAAGTTCAATAATTCGAGAGCAGACTTATGTTTTTCTAAGCGTAAAACAGTTCCTGAAGGATGCTGAATGAGTCACGGTCCAACCCATATTGATAGCAACTTCAAAAAGAATATAAATGCATAAATAGTCATGATCGGTTGTAACATTGGATAAAGTTGTAACAGCTCTAGAAACGCTCGAAAATGACAAGTCTCCTGGATATGATATAATAATACCAGAAATGATGAAATATATGGGAGAAGAAAGAGCTAAGTTATTGCTGAACGTATAAAACAAAGCTCGGAGGGAAAAAAAAATACCAGAATATTGGAATATTGCAGTTATTGTTCTAATTCATAAAAAAGACGATGTAAGAGAATGTAATAATCACAAGGAAAATTCTTTATTAAGTAAACCACTAAAATGATATGTGAGAATAATAGAGAGAAGATTAAAGCAAACAATTGGACCAACACTGTTAGAAGCGCGAAATGGATTTAGAACAGGTCAAAGTGTACAAGACCATATATTCACAGTCAAAAAAATTATAGATAAATATTACTGACGAAAAAGCAAATATGGTATTTATAGACTTAGGAAAAGCATTTGGCAGAGCACAACAAGAAAAAACTTGAAAAATTTTAGAAAATAGAATGGTAGAGAATTCACTAATACGAGCAGTGAGGAGTTTGTACAAAACTAGTCAGAACTACGTCGTAAGTAAGAAATTGAAATCAAAAATTTTTGTAACGATGGATGGACTCAGGCAAAGAAGGATAATGAGTTAAATTTTTTTCACTTCACAGGTGACGTATTCAGGCGAGCGTAGAAAAATGTCTACGCTCGCCTGAATACGTCACCTGTGAACTAAACAATTAAGTGCAAGCTATGTAAACTAAAAATTTAACTGTGATCTCTTACAAAGCATATTTGACGTCTACTTATGACACTTTTCTGCTGTTTTAATATAATTATGACTCATTGGAGTAAAATAAATTTTAACAACATGTGGTAAAACATAACCACAAAAATGAAAACTTATATTTATTCTGAATGTTCGAAAATCTTTATTCTAATCTCAACTAATTGTCCTGTGTATATATATATATATATATATATATATATATATATATATATATATATATATATATATATATATATATATATATATATATATATATATATTTACAGGGTGTAACAGAAATAAGTACATTAATTTTAACCAGTGATGGTTCTCGTCAAGCCTAACAATTTTTCTTAGTTACTCTTTCCCGAATTCACATCATTTTTTAGCATTTTTTATCCCTTATAATTCAACGAGTCGTTCAGGTGCATAGTTTTCGGATCCAGTAGCAGTTGCATTAGAACAATAATTGATTTTGACATATGTGAGTTATCAATTCCTTCAAATAAATTCTGGAATGAAACCGATTATAAATTATTAATTATGTCTATGATTTCACGGGCAGTTTAGGATTAGCTCAGCGAATTTGTTTGGAACGATCTCCGAATTGTCATTTTTCACTAAAAATTTAAATATTGTGGTTATGCTAATGTATTTGATGTCAAAATATCATGCACCTATACATTATGATGAGAATACCATGGGATATTTAGAACTTAACGTTTATCTGAAACGTAAAATAGGAGATGAGATGAATGAAATACATTAATTTATAAATGAAGCACCTGTGAATTAGTTTTTCTCATATTATTACAAACTTCACACTCAGGCCGTTTCAATAAAGTATGCCCTGTGAATTGATCTGCTGGATAAATAAAATATTGTATCATACATTTGCAGTAAAATCAGCCACGGAAATTATGAACAAGAATTCATCTTCATTGATTATAGCCGAATTAGAAGATACGGATGATAAAATTACGATTATGAAAAATAAAAATAAACTTAAAGGGAAAAAAATATACATAGATAATGATTGGACTAGAGAAGAAAGACACATGCATTTCGAAATAAGAAAAAAAGCTGCAGAAACAAGGAATAATAAGAGTAAAGTGAAAATTTTCTACAATAAGTTAGAAATAGATGATAAGCAATACAAATGGAATGCCGAAAAAAGTTGCTTGGAAGAACAAGACTTGGAAAAAGGTCAACAAACAGCAAAACATTCAGCGTCAAAAAACTAATAACGAAAATACAGGACGGAGAGAAAACGGAAACGACTAGGCATTTAATTAGGAATAAAAGAGAGCACAATGATATTAAAAGAGAAATGGAACTTCAACTAGCAACATGGAATGTGCGAGGAACGAACTCAGCAGGAGCGTATCGGAATTTAGAGGAGACCTTCAGGAGATATAATATTGATATTGCAGCAATCCAGGAAACGAAGCAAAAAGGTAATGGTATTTTCGAAATGGAAGAGTATGTTAATTTTAACAGTGGATTTGGTACCAAATACTTTGGAGTAGGATTTATGGTTAAGAAGAACAGGAAGAATTCAGTTATGGATTTCACACCCATATCTGAAAAACTATGTAAAATAAGAATAAGGAGAAACTACAGAAAAATTAGCATACTGAATGTACACGCTCCCACCAATGAAAAAGATGAAGAGGAAAAAGATAAATTCTTTGATGAAGTAACAAAAATAATAAACGAAATGCCAAAATACGACATTAAATTATTAGTAGGAGACTTAAATGCAAAAATAGGAAGGGAAGAATGTTTTAAAGAAATAACTGGTGGCTTCAGCAAACATGAAAAGTCGAAGGAAAATGGAGTCAAAACGATCGAATTCGCATCAGAGATGGATATGAGAATAGAAAGCACAGCCTTCCAGCGGAAAGATATTTATAAGGGTACGTGGATATCACCAAATGGAAACAGCTGTAATCAAATCGATCATGTGCTGATAGAGAAAAAGCATGTTAAGGTAATTAGAGATGTGAAAAGTAGACGAGGTGCTGTAGGAAATTCTGATCATTTTATGGTGGTTGTTAAACTTAAACTAGTGGTACCACAAAATAAGGAGAATAAAAGAAACCGTATGAGAAGATACGATACAAAACTACTGCAAACTGAAAACATCAAGAAAAATTTCGAAAATATTTTGCTGGACAAATTATCCACAAGCAAAAACTCAGAAGATGTTAAACAAAGATGGGAAGAAATAGAAGATGTAGTATGCGAGACATCAGAACAGATTTTAAAAGAGCATTGGGGAAAGGAAGATAAAAATTGGTTTGATGATGAATGCAGCAAGGCCATGACTAGGAATAAATTAGCGAGGATACGATTTCTACAACAAGGAAATGACGATAATTTCAAAAAACACATAGAAGAAAGGAATAACTATAAAAGGCTATGCAGAAGAAAAAAGAGAGAAAAAATGCAAGAAAAATTGTTACAAATGCAGGAAAAATATAAAAACGATGTAATAAGAAACTTCTATCAAGACGTTAAAAAACAAAAAGTAGGTTACCAGCAAAAAGCAGTGTATTGTAGAAATAAAGAAGGACAACTGGTTACAGAAGAACAAAAGTTGAATAGGTGGATGGAATATTTCAATGAATTGTTAAACACAAAAACTGACAATGATATGGAAACAAAACTTGACGGGATTATGATAAATAATGAGCAAGTTGAGCCACCTCAAGATGAAGAAATTGTAACAATTCTAAAAAACCTAAAGAACAATAAAAGTCCAGGTGAAAATTGTATTTCAGGGGAAATTTACAAAATGGGTGGAACTAGATTACATACAGAACTGTGTAAAATTATTCAAAATGTTTGGAAAACTGAAATAATGCCAAAAAGATGGAGCGAGGCAGTAATTTTTCCCATTCATAAAAAAGGAGACCGATTAAATTGTGACAATTACAGAGGAATTGCTCTACTTGATACTGCATACAAAATATTGGCAATATGTATAAGAAATAGAATGAAAGAAGTGGTAGAGAATCTGTTAGGAGAATACCAGGCCGGTTTCAGGAGTGACAGATCAACTATAGACCAGATTTACACCTTGAAACAAATTATGGCGAACACCTACGAACACGACTCACCTCTTTATCTACTGTTTATTGATTTTAGACAAGCATATGATACCGTTGAAAATAATAAGCTCTATGAAATCTTGAGAGAATTCCAAATACCCGAAAAGTTGGTGAGGCTTGTAGAAATGACTCAAAAAGAAACTGATTGTAAAGTAGTAATAAATGGCGTTACATCCAATAGCTTCAAAGTTAACAGAGGGCTAAGGCAAGGTGATCCGTTGTCTCCAATGCTTTTCAATTTGGTACTGGAATGGATAGTAAGGAAAGGAAACATCTACAGAACAGGAGTCATATACCGTCAAAAGCATCAAATTTCAGCATATGCCGATGACATCGCTATCATCACAAGGTCAAAGCAAGAATTGGAAAGAGTCTTCACAAATTTAGAAAATGCAGCTGGCAAGGTAGGACTGAAAATCAATGAGGAGAAAACTAAATACATGAGCCTAGTGGGAAATGATCAATCGAAAGCTACGATACTAAAAATGAAAAGCGATAGCGGAAAAATTCACAAATTTGAAAAAGGACAGCGTTTTAATTATTTAGGAGTTATATTAACAAACGATAATGAAGAAACAGCAGAAATTGAAGCTAGGATTGCAAAAGGAAGTAGGAGCGCTGGAGCATTACATCATGTATTGAAATCCAAAGAAATATCATGGTCAACTAAAGTACGGATTTATGAAACTGTGATAAGACCAACAGTTCTGTACGGATGTGAATTATGGACATTGAAAAAAAGTGATCAAAATAAGCTGGAAATATGGGAAAGGAAAATATTAAGGAAAATATACGGCGGGAAAAAGGAGGATGATATAGTGGTGCGAAGAACAAACGAAGAGGTGATGAATTTATACGGTGATTGCGCGATAACGGGAGTGGTAAAAGCTCAAAGACTTAGATGGTTGGGTCACGTAGTGAGGAGAACCGAAAATAGAGTGATCAAAACTGTTTTTAAAGGTGGAATTACGACGAGAAAGAGAAGGTGACGTCCAAAAGGAAGGTGGAGTGACGCAGTGAAAAAAGATTCAGAACAGTTAAACATTAGGAACTGGGAAAAGAAAGCCGGCAACAGGACATTATGGAGAGACATTTGTAAACAAGCCATGGGCCTGTAAGGCCTGCAGAGCTAACTTATAAATATATATCATACATTTCAGAAAATATTTAAAATCAATTACCAAATACAGTTTGATACATTTATAGGTTATATTTCCTGTTTTTCAAGAATAGAATCTTCAAAATTTCATGTAGCAATATTTCTATTGAATTATTCAGTGAATTAATTAATTCAGAATTGCATTCCATTCAATATTCCACCGTTTTCTTTAAATAAATCGTTGAATGATTTTCTCTTTATGTTTCTGATCTGTTTCTGATGAAGTAAGTTGGGAGCAGCAACTAATTTTTGAACTACTCGTAGGTGGCAGCACAGTCTGACACTCCTGACACAGTTTCAGACAATTCAAATCAGCTGATTCAAGTGCAATGAACTTGTGCAGACAATCTTATGTTTAAGAAATGTACCATCCGAAAATATACGTGAAATCACTAAATAAAAATCGAATTTCTCAAAAATTACATATAAATACGACTAAAAGACCAAATTGTTGATTACAGAGACAAATTTAGTCTTTCTTCCAACATATGCAGAAATAGAATCATCGAGGTGAGCGAATATCAATGTATTGCCAAAATACTAATATTCTTTCAGTTTCAAATGAATGATTGACAAGACTACGATGGCTTAAAGTTGCAAAATACTCCTTTCAATCGACAGCTGTCATTCTTCCAACAAATGAGATACACTCAGTTTGAACCATAGGCGCACTATGAAATTTTTGACAAAACTTTGATGAATTTTTACTCTATATCTAGAGGATTTACGGAGAAAAGTTATTGAGAAAAATTGTTATGCTTGACAAATTGCATTACAAGTTGAAATTAATGTACTTATTTCTGTTACACCCTGTGTATATATATATATATATATATATATATATATATATATATATATATATATATATATATATATATATATATATACATATATATATATATATATATATATATATATATATATATATATATATATATATATATATATATATATATATATATATATATGTATATATAATACGATGTGATTTTGTGTTTGATAGTATATATCATTGGATATATATAATCAAACACAAAATCTCATCGTTCCACAGTTAATAGTTTTGAATCTATCCAAGAGATTCTAAGAAGCTGTCAAGTGAAATGCGCTTCCAGCCAAGTCGGTTGCTATGGAAACAGTAGGCCATTATTCTTATACTTTAACATTCCTAAATACTGATTTCCTAAATTCTACGACAACCAACAGATCTGAATTTATGCGCAAAATTAAAAAATGAATTTCTACTGAAGGACACTTCCGGTTCAGTCTATTGTTATAAAAATAGTAGGCAATCATCCAGATGCTACAGCAGACTGAAATACCAAATTTCAATATTCTACACCTGATCGTTTCGAATTTATGCAAAAAAATCCAAAAGACTGTCAAGTACTGCACTTCCGGCTTGGTGTATCCCAATAAAAATAGAATATGAGCATCTAGACGGTATAATCGTCCTAAATACTGAATTCCAACAATCTTCGTTCAAACGTTTTGGATTTATGCGGAAAATTCAAAAAATGTTTCGAATAAAGTGCTCTTTCGGCTTAGTCGATAGCAATCATAATGCAAGGTGTACAACTAGATATTATAAAAGTGCCTAATACAAAATTCAAATATTCTACGACTAATTGCTTAGAATTTAAGCGGAAAATTCAAAAAGTCTGTCATATAAAGTGCACTTCCGGCTCAGCCGATTGTTACAAAAATGGAAGATGACCATTTAGATGCTACAGCAATCCCAAATGCTAAATTCCAATATTCTATGGCTGATCATTCTGAATTTATGCGGAAAATTGAAAAAACATTTAAGTAAAGTGCACTTCTGGCCTGGCCGATTCTTACAAAAACAGCAGATAACAATTCTGATACAACATCAAGTTTAAATACTGAATTTCAACCTCCTACGGTTGATCATTCTTGATTTATTAGAGAAATTCGAAAAAAGTTTCAAATAACCCGATAAAAAATGATTGGATAGAATTGTATCGGATTATATACAATTAGATATGGTTATATACAATTATATATGGAATTCTTATATACTGCTATACAATTTGATATAATTATATAGAATTGTATCCAAACAGATATAGCACATTGTATAGAACATCATACGATAACATACACCTGTATATGACTATATACAATTAGACCAGAGTACTGTACAATTTTTTCAAACTCTGCATACAATTATATACGATTATATACGGCTATATACAATTGTATACAGTTTTATACTATGATATATAAAAATATATAATATGTCTTATCGAACTCTATACAATCATATATATTCGTATATTACTGTATATAGTCATATAGTTATATTTCCATTGATTCAGGAAGCTTTATCAAATTCTATCACGTTATATACAATCATATAGTACTGTATAAAGTCTCATACAGTACAGTTCTTTCATTTCAACTACTACGTAAGATCCTATATTGCTCTATATACAATCATATATAACTATATAGAGTTGTATAAAATGTTTTTTTGAGTTTTAACTTTGCTATTCAAGATTTTATATAGCTATATACAATCAGATATATTTGTATATTATTGCATACAAGTTTATAAAATTATATTCCTATTTGTTTGAGAAGCTAATTCAATTCTACACAATTTTTTTTCATTATACACAGTTATATAATACTATATAAAGTTGTATACAACACATTATTCTCATTTTAACTGTTTTGTAAGATTATATATCGTTATAAACAACCATATACATATATCCGTGTAACATAGGATGAAGTTATATACGTGTCTATACTCATATATCATCTTCTTTCCTTGCTATCGGTATAACATACTCAGAAGTCTAAAATTAAATTTGTCAATAACAATCAGTACAGCTGATGTTCGACAAATAAATTTATGGAATCCACTGGAATAACAAATTTTACCAGGATAGTAAAGTCGCCCGTGTAAGTTTTGTACTTTTTTGTTAATGATGGGTGATTGCTACTCTCTTGGAAGACATGTTGAAGCTTAAATTGAATGAAAAAGCAATAGTTTGATATTGTTTCATATATGACACATAAGGTATATATAAATAGTATAGTAAATAATATAAAAGCGGATACCTCTGACTATTCCACTGGGTATTTGTTTGTTAGGTATTATTTTTAAATTTACATGAAAATGAAGGATATTAAATAATCAATAATGAAACATATCCAGTTCACGATGCAACCCAACAATTTTCAATAGTCCAAATTATTTAGGATAGTTAATTTATATTAGTTTCAAGTTGTGACCTGTGATGAGACATGTGAAGGGGTAAAGTGCTGAAAGGGGGAAGATGAGTGCAAGCGATCTACGAAAGACAAGCGAGTAGCAGTTGAGCACGGGAGTTGATTGAATACAGTTGAATTTGATGCGGTGGAGTTGAAATAACGAAAAATAACTGGAAGAAAGGTAGTAAAGGCAGATAAGAAGATAGCCGAGTCAAAAGATAAGGTGAAGATAAAGAAATGAGGAAGAAAGAAGTAGAAATAAGAAGCTATGGCAAAGAATGTAAGCTGTTGCTAAGCGGCGAGAGAGAATTAAAGCGGTGGAGGAGCGGAGTGAACAGGGAAGCGCTAGCGACGAGAAAAAGAAGACAGTTTGTGATTGCTCGTTCTCCTATATACGCACGCGCATGAGAACAGATAAGTGTTTTGGTTTTAGTTCTAGTTCTAATTATTTGATTTCATTTAATTTAAATTTTTCTTTGCTGAGTTCATCACGTTTTTTATGATTTTATTTGTGTGCAGACATAATTTACCTTTAATTTTTGGGATCATTACAAATTGAAAAAAGAATAAAAACTCATTTGTTTTTCGGAAAGAAGGTTAGTTTGTGGACGGTGAAATGAAACTGATTTCAGATAAATTCTCCATTAATTTTTTTTATAGTCTAGCTAATATCTTTGAAGTCTTGGAAAATACATATTATTCAAATAAACGAAAGGTTGAGGACTTATTCAATTTGAAATGGCACCGACAAAAATGGGCGTAGAAATCTAACTCGAACTTTGAAAACTGCAAAAGTCTAAAGAAAATAAAGATTCAGGATGAGTTAGCACAAGAATCCTTGAAGAAAAGGAGATTTTCCACGAAAATGTGCTCTACTCCCGAATCTATAACATAGAATCAATTGAAATCATTAATAATAACGACATAAGTTTCGGGAATCAGCTTTTTCATAGTGAATTTCCTCTCCTCTTGAGTTCTTCTTTCTAATTTACGCTATCGCAAGAAAAGCTAAAATTTTCTTCATATCTCTATTTGCCTATAACTTTTGCAATTGTTGATGTGCGAGTAAGATTTCTGTGCATATTTTTCTAGACAACATTCTGAATCAAATTAGCTCTCAACCATGCCCTTACTCGCATTATCAGCATTTTCCATGATTTTAAAGATATTAACTGGACCAACAATGCTAAAATAGCCTCTTTAAGAGTAATAATCAATGCTATTCAATCACAGACGATCGAGATTACCTTCGAAGTGAGGTAGTTCATTTCAAAAAAGAAGAATCAAAGCAACTAACATCCTCAAATAGTGAATCGCTTCTGAGGAAAAGGCAACCAGTGAGAAAAAAAATTCTATAACCAATAAACTATGCATTTATTTTTGTACAATCTCCAGTTCTTTATTCAATTTAATCTAATTTAACGGTGATCAACTAGAAATATAGAATATGAGTTTATCATTATTTTTATTGAAAGTGAGATTGTTCGAAATTCAAGGCATAATTCAATAGTTGTTGGAATAAGTAGAGTAATGAATTTGTTGGACTTCAGAACTAATAAATTCTACATCGAATTTCGTACAATCCTCACTATTAATTCTTAAAGTATTGAACGCTTCTTAAGTACGGATTATAATTTCAATCTGTTATAAGAGAAAACGTTAGATAGTAGGGAATTGAATGTTTAATTCAATGGTTATGACAATAAGTCTAGTAATTAGTCTGTTTTACCACGAAATGTATTTTTTCTTAAATTTCAATAAAATGAAAAATATTCTCATTCATATCCAAATGTAAATATTGTAGTCCAACTATATACAACCCTATCCAATTTTACCGTCTAACTGGAACTGATATAATTGTATAGAGTCTTATAGAATTGTATAAAATTTTATATAAACGTATAGGACAGCATATTCATATACAATCGTATATCGTTATATCCAAATGTATATATATGTATATGATTCGATAGAGTTTTATACAGTTTTAAACGATTCTATCGTCTCATTTTTTGGATAAAATTGTATCCAAAGAATTGTATATGATCGTATACAATTATATCCAATCATTTTTTATCGGGAAAGTGCACTTCCGGTACAGACGATTGGTGGTGAGGTGCACAACTAGAACCTATACCAGTCCTAGATACAAAATTGCAACATTATACGTTTAACCAGTTTTGAGATTTGCGAGTTACGCACGAACGCACGTACGTACGCACGCACGAACATACGTACCGACATCAAGCCAAAAATAGTCAAAATGGATTTAGGGATGCTCAAAACAGATATTTCCATCAAAATCTCGATATGTGAATTTTGTCGGTTTCACAATACTTTCTTGTACTTATCAAAAATGTGGGAAAGGATTCAAAGTAATATTTAGGAGAAGAGTTACAGGCCTCAAGTGATCCAGTCAAGTATAAAATATTTTTCAATTCATCAGAACGTTTCGAGCCTCAAATGTGCTCGTCATCAGCTGTATAAAAATTATAATCATGAACATAATAGTATAAAAATATAAAAAAAAACCTGTTACCATAGAGTACAATAAATTAATTCAATTACTTAAATTTGAACTACATAGTAGTATTATAAAACATAAAGTTGAAAATGCACATAATGAACAAATTTGATCAAATTGTACTTAGTACAAGTAAGTAAGAATCAGCTGTAAATTCTGCCAAAAATGCTTACTTATCACAATGGGTTTTCTGGAAGTGAGGAGCGACGCACTATACCGACAATGGAATGACTTTGATAGAAACAAGAGCTGATAGTGCAAAAATAATAAGAAAGGGAAAAAACGGAACTAAACAGGAGAGTATAGAAACTACAGTGGCAGAAAAAAGGCCTGACACGATGTGCGAGATAATAGTCTCCAGCTTTGACAAGACGATTTAGTGTAGTCTAATAGCTTCAAGTGAAAAAGAAGAAATTGAGCCAAGTTGCAACGAAGCTGGAAAGGACCGTATGAAGTCGTGAAGAAATTGAACGACGTTGTATTCCTGATATAGATGGACTAAAACAGCATCAAAGATTGTTTAAGGTGAAAGATTGTACCCTGACCGGGGCAATAGAGCATAAGAAAAGATCAATGCCATAAATATAAATATCTCAAGTCATTGTTTGCACTGATAGTTGTGTCCAAGTTGACATTAGGAATATTGTAGATAATGTGATGCATTTGAATTGTACTTCACTGTAGCAAAATGTGATTGATTCCATTGTTCCAGTGCAGCTTTTCATTGATTAGCATGTCCGAGACTTCGAACGATGATATTTAAATACATGTGGAGAATCAGTAAAAGTCGAATAGCAGTGCGAAAAGTTTAATCAAGCGATAGTGGCACCAAATTACATTGTGCGACAATATGTCAAGTAGAAAGTATATACTGTTACACCACAATTTAGTTTCTAGAGTGTAAGAAAAAATCGATGCAATGGTAAAGCTCATCCAGAAAACTTCAAGGTTGCTATCCCAGCTGAAGATATCATGGTACAGCGTTTACAGAATTATCGAGGAATATTTATGATCGATCATAACGAAAAGACGAGCAATGTCAGTCGGAGTTTCCATATTCTCCGTATGTATCACTCAAAAGGAGCTATTAGAGAGAAATGTAGTTCATGCTCCGCAGCCTTTATCTAGTCTTCAAAACGACGTTAGAGAACTATGGAATAAATCAGGATCTAGACATTATTATTAGTTCGGTCACTGCCAGGTCATTTTAAGAGTGAGTCGAGAGTATTTCCCAAGTGTTAAAGTTGACCAATGTTATTGAATTATCCTCAGAAAATGAATAGATACTCACCACAAATAGTTGATAATGTCATCATTGTTAAGATCGGTTTGACATCTACTTCTGGCTTATGGCATTCCTTCTTTATGACTTCCACTAGATTAACAGTCTGTTCCCCAAAAATTTCAATGAATTCTTGAAGGATATTATAATGAAATGCTGGTGTTAACATTTTCCTTCTTAGTCTCCATTTTTCTCCTAATAATATTCAAGATTCTATTTATATCCACATATAAACATTGGTCCGTATTCTCACCTCTTGAAAAAGCGCTACTTCAGCAAAAATTGCAATAAAAAGAGATAGCGCTATATGATGAAACATGTGATAGTAAGAGAAAGTGCACAATTTTTCAGGAAGTAGTGCGATTTTAAGAAGTGAGAATATGGACCTTTATGTTTATGCTCAACTGATTGGAGGATGGAACTGATAGCAGTGACAATTAACAAACAATTCATTACACTTCTCGAGAGAAAGTGAAAAGATACAAAAATATATTGGGGCAAAAAACAATGAGTAAATATCTCATATATGAGAAAAAATTCTTTAAATATACCTGAACTAGTGAGGAGACCTGTCCTGAGCCAGCGCTCAAAGATTGTATAGAAAACTCCTTTCTGGATATGTTTTACATTTGTAAGGATAACCTGGATAAAATGTATAATAATAATAGAAATGGGATAAATAATAATGAAGCAAGTGATTCAATTTGACAAACTGTTGAGGAATAATAAAATAAAATATAGAAACACTAACAACTTATTTATGTAACAGATTAAATGCAATATGAACAACAAACTTAAAATATTCTTAAATTTTAAAAGATGTTCAAAGGCCCTCCGTTTTGTGTTGAACAATAACTCAATCTATTGTAGAAGCTTTGTCGAATGTTAGTGAATTGTCTATTATTATTTTTTTCACATTCTTGTTTATATTCGAGTTTTTTTTTGGCGTCTCTTTTTATAAATATTATTTTTTGAATGATCTAATGAAAGAAAATCGAATTGACTCAAATCAGGCGACCGTGCTGGCCAGTTAATTGGTCATGTTCGTCCAATCCAGCTTTCAAGAGATATTTGGCTCAGATATTTCACAATCTCTCTTGCGGTATGTGCAGGGCAGCCATCATGTTGGAGCCACACTATTCTTTATTTGTATCCTCGAGCTTGGCAATAGATCGTTGAATAGTAGTCAACCCCAAAATATCAAGATTTTAGCAAAAAGCATTGAACAAAACAAAGTGGGCTTGCTGCCATTGAATAATGAAACAGAAACCGAATAATAAACGTGTACTTCATACATTAACAAGAATTTCACAAATAAATCAATGTATTGAAGGAATTCAGGAACCACAGATTCTTTAAATTGACACAGCTTGTGAAACTATGAGATTTAATGCCATTTGAATTTATTTCTTAACCACAACAACTTTATAAACTACAATTGATAGAACTCACCTCTGCATCTTCAGCAGTTACAATATTCATTTGATGGTAAGGACCAGCCCAGGAGCTGAATGTTTCACTGAACTTTGCATTCCTTGTCCGAAAATGCATGAATAATTTTTCTGTAAAATATCATTATTCGTGGGATTTTACATAATTTATATTAATATTGACCAAAAACTGCCAGCTCAATAAATAGGAGCTGGATTATTTGAACGCTGTGAATTTTTCTATTTGAACGTACCTAGGTCCCTGCTATAGTCCCATATGTGACCAACTATGGGCCAATAAGGCCCTTCTGAAGGAAACTTTTCTGCTAGTTTGGCTACTCGACTGAATTTTTGTAGCCAGTAAATGTATCCAAACACTGATACTATTGCCAAAGCTATTGCGGTGAACACAATCATTCTGAATTAATAATATAATAAGAGCGCGATGTATTTTATATGTTTTGATTATCTTTAAAACCAATTACTAACCAACTCAACTCATGTTTTCCAATGAGAACATAAATGGATTTTATTAATTCGAATTTATGCAGTTGAAAACAGTGGCTCTCAAAACCACCATAATTCATGATAAATGATTCAAGTTTCTATCAATAAAAGACCCTCATTTCGCAGATTGACCAAAATATCCAAAGATGTCAAAATCGAACTGCAATTAAAAATAATTTGATTAAGCATAACCTAAACAACTAATTGGACAAATTGATTGAATTCCATATATACTTTTTTCTTTTAAATTCTCATTCCTATTTTCTATTACTTTTGGGAAACCTTAAAATTCACTTATACTCAAAATTTGATTATTCAATGAAGAATCCATTGTAGGATATACTCAAAATGCTGTTCAATAAAAAATGAGCGATCTATTCCAGCAGAGATTGTATAAATCTTTCTGAATATTAATTATCGACTCTATACTTTGTAAGAAATGTGAAAGTTCCAGCTCTCAGCTGAAAGCATCCCTGGAGATTGTCGCTAAACTCAAATCATAATGTAATTAAATGAATCACAAAATTTAAATATGTGAGAAAATTATCTCATCAAAAATATAGTACGCTAAAAATAATTTATTTACAACTTTGTTGCTATAATTAGAATGAGGAAAAAACAAGCTAATGGATACAATGTAATCATCAATATAATTGAAAATGTAAACAGAGTGATACATACAACTATTTTGTCTACGATTGTATTAAAATTTACAGTTTTTTTTATAATAAAAGCAGGCTTTTATAGAAAGCTGTGCAATAAAACTTTTATTGCACATTTCTAATACACATCTGAAGGATATTTCGAATTCCATCTACAACTTTTAAATCACGTTTGGATATTTAACTTCATACTTTCAAGAACATTTATGTCAACCTTAACGAAAACAGTTCAATTCATATTATGGATCCTCTAGTTACCAATAATGGCCGTCAAGGTGGCATTTATAAAAAAAAAATTATTCATAAATAATTGACCGTTTTACAAAAATTGGGGCGATCGAAGATAAAATATCATGAGACACACGTGTAGAAAGTTCAATACACTAACAGAGCATCCAAATATATTCGCTCCGCTAGTATTTTTATAAAAGGTTAGCAAATGTCACAAGATACATATAGTTAAACAAATTATTTGAAAAAAACCATACAAACGCTTGATTCAATCAAAAGAGGAGAATTACTGACAGCCTTAAAAGAACTAGAAATACCAGGAAAACTGAGGAGACTAATAGCAATGACAATTAGAAAAACAAAAATTAGAATTTTAACACGGAAAGGAGGAACAGGAGATTTTGCAATAAACAAAGGAGTAAGACAGGGAGATGCACTATCAGCAATCCTATTTAATGTAGCATCAGAATATGTACCATGAAACATAGAAAAAGAAACAAGAACAAAAGCAGCGCAAATAATAGCATACATTGACGGTATAGCGGTCATAAGGGAAAATAGACAAACGATAAAGAAAATGTTACAAGAAATAATAACCCAGAGTAATAACATAGAATTAAAAATAAATATCAATGAGACAAAAATAATGAAATCCAGGAAAACAACAGAAGATGAAGAAATAAAGATTGGAGAATATACTTTAGAAAAGGTAGATAGATTCGAATATAGAAAAAGAAATAAAAGAGAGGATACCAACATCAAACAGAGCTTTCCACGCAAATAAAATCTATTGAAAAGTAAATCTTTGTCAAAAATAACGAAAATGAGGAAATATAAATAATAATAAGACCAATAGAACCCTATGCTGCCAAAACAGTGACCATGACACAAAAAGACGGAGAAGATTCAAAAATAATAAGAAGAAGAATCACGAGAACAATACAAGGCTCAAAGATAGTATCAGAAAACGGATGAAGACTAGGAATAAATCACGAAACAGATGAAATAGGAGAATATGGAACAAACAAAGAATAAAATGGCTCGAACACGTATGAAGAGCTCAAGAACAAGACACAATAGAGTCAATCCTAGAATGGAACCCAGCAGAAAGAAGGAAAAATAAAAGATTAAGATCATCATTATAGCGTGTAGCATCTGAAACCAGAAATGGAGAGTGATCCCTCCCAAGAAATGGAACTTTGTGTATTCTCAGTCGATAAATACCGGAAACGATGAAATTTTCGTATATAATATCACAAGGGACTGTAATTTATGATAAAATTAAAGTCGCGAGTTGTATTTGTGGAGAATATTGCTACTATAAGTACCTATTAAATAATGTTACTTGCAACTACTGACTTTTTTTATTGAAAAATGTACTAACTTGTCTCCATTTACTCTTGTATGTTTAGACTTTTTGTTTTTAATTTCATTACTTTCGGCGAAAAATGCATTTCCAAAAAGATTAAATTGTGACATTTCCGAGAACTGATTGTTTGTTTACATTAGAACTGTGAATTGTTTCTCCATGACAAAGGCAATTTATCGCGATGAATCGCTTGCCAACGGGAATTTACCGAGGTAAATTCCCGTTTGCAAGGAATTTATTATTATAATTGTCATTGTAACTATGCAAAATTTGTCAGTATAATTGACATGAGTGAAATAATCTCATAGAATGAATGTTCATGGATGAAAATAGCATATTTGATTGCATTCTTCTGGAGGTTCTGTACACTGGAAGCTTTGCATTGCCTAATCACTTCCAAAATTATTATTATCTATAGATTCACTGAATTCCAATCAATATTCTTCTTCAATGAACTTCTTCTTTTGGTGATCTAATGTTGTGAGGTAAAATTGAAAATCGGATGGCAAGGAATCAAAACTTGGATGATATTTGGAAATATCTTTACTTTAGAACGTTTTGGTGCCGAAACGGTCCGCCATCATCAGCTACATATTTGATATTGTTGTGCCTCAGTGATACATTTAAAATCACTTTCTTTTCAAGGTCTATGCATACTTAGACCAGGACTTCTAATCATTATGTTGGTTCTATATGGCCCTCAATTCAAAATTATCAATTTTTTGCCTTGTTTGCGATGCCTGAACCATTATATTTAGAGGTAGCTGAGAAGAACGATTTATTGCAAAAATCAGCCAGATTGGTTTAGTCTCATCAGCTTTTTTTCTTATCGCTTTTGTTATGAAGATCTTCTTTATTGACCTTGCATTCATAAAGATGATTAGGGTTGGCACCTCCTCGAAACGACTTGAACATAACCCCATCTCGTCTTTAACCTTCAAGTCATTTTGATTTGGATCTTATTTTTGTAGAAGGATAACCTTAATGGGTTTCTGTCAATTGCAATTGGGTACATGTCCAGCTTCCATGATAAACTTAATAATAATGATTTGTTTGACAAAAAAGGGACCATTGATTTTACTTTCGACCAAATAGTTTTAAAAACTCTGTGTTGTAGTAAATGAGGAATTTGTTCGACGCATTTGAAATTAACTTAAATAATTATTTCTAATTACCTACTTGTCATGTCTCCACGTGCTGATAATAAACGTGGAAAACTCATGCTTTATTTCAAAATAATGATATAGTAATTTATGCAAAAAAAAAAATGTTTATCTGTGTATTATGACATAAGATCAAGTATTTGGTGATGAGGCTTACCAAGTCACTAAAATAGTCGGCCGAAAATCATAATGCTTGATTACACACATATTGCATACAAGATTTCTTCCGGCCCTCAACTTCCATGTTCTTACAATTATGAAGCACATAGCAAGAAAGCCTGGAGTATAAGTTGATATTCGGAGTTAACAAATATCCGATTTAATTGAGCAGTGAAAATAACTATAAACATAAATTCACAGAAGTTCAACTGCTTTGCGTTTGGGAAGTGATAAAACTGGGGCATACAAAATTCTTGATTCACGAATCCTATTTCACGTACAGTCGTAGAGAAAATTTATCTGTTATCCATATGACTATGATGATAAAACTATCTTAATTCATGCCGCCTTTTTTCCATCAATTAAATTCTCTTCATTCATTTTTCTAATCCCATCTAGTTATTTACAGAATTTCCACTTATTTTGACTGTGATTCTGGGAAATTCATGTTGGACTTGAGAGACTGGGAGATAAGGCTGTAAACATTTAAATAGACCGTGTCTAGCACGTTATGTATTCGGTATGCGGAAGCTGACTGCTCAGTGGGTGCCACGTCTATTACAATTGATCAAAAAACGCATTGTTCTGAACAATTTTTAACAGTTTCCAGATTCATTTAAATGCAATCCCACTAAATTTCTTCGTAGTTTCATGACTGTAAATAAATCAGCAGTCCAAACAATGGATTAGAGTAGGAGAAAGTGCGCCTAGAAAAGCAAAGACAACTCCACCTGGCAAAAAAATCTGACGTGAACATCACGTGACTTACTTGTTCATCATTGGGTATATATACAGGGTGTAACAGAAATAAGTACATCAATTTTAACCTGTAATGCAATTTTTCAAGCATAACAATTTTTCTTAATAACTTTTTTCCATAAATCCTCTGGATATAGAGTAAAAATTGTAGAGAATTGGTCATATTTCCACGTACCTACTTCTGATATTTCAAATTAAACATAGACTCAGTTTTAAGAACATTTTGATTAATGACAAGCTCAGTATTTTTCAAAATAACAATAAATTAAAACAATAATAAACAAAGTAAATACATATCATAGTAACACATTCAATTTTCATTTCAAAACATACGTGATTCCAACACTCCCCTTCAATTTAAACTTTACTGAAACATAGAAACAAATAATTAAAACATAAAAGTTTAAATTGCAACATCTTCAATTCAGTTGAATAAAATTTCGATGTCTTTCAAATAATATCTTCTCCAATGGTTTTGTAAATAAATCTGCCGGATTGCTATGATTTGGGATATATTGAGTCTTCACACATCCTTCATTTATTAGCTCTTTTATATAGTGGTATTTAACATCAATATATTTCGTTCTACGTTGATTTCCGGTTCCGTTTGCAATTGCTCCATTATTGTCTTCAAATATTGTGATTGGTCGACTAAATCCTATTTCTTTTAGAAGTCCATCCATCCATTTACATTGACACGCTACTAGGGAAAGAGCAACATATTCAGCTTCTGTGCTCGATAATGTGACCGTTTGCTGCTTTCTTGTTCCCCATGCCACAATTCCACCGAAAGATCGTATACAGAAACCTGAAACAGATTTCCTATCTTCTATATCATTCGCCCAATCTGCGTCACAATATGCTTCTAGACATTGGTCTTCAACATATTCTAATTTCAAATCCTTCGTTCTTTTCAAATATTGTATAACTCTTCTCAAATATTTTAAATTATCTCTCTGAAATCTGCTTAAATAATTAACAGCGTAGCAAATGTCTGGTCTGGTATTTATTGCAATATACATAAGTGCACCAATTAATTTTCTATATTCAGTTTCTATTCCTTCATTCTTCTCACCTTTCTTTAGTATAAGACCTTTTTCCATTGGTGTATTAAATTCTTTACTATTCTCCAGATCGCATTTCTCTATCAATTTTTCAATATATCTACTTTGATGAATCTTTAAAGTTTTCTTCTCTCTATCTCGTAGAATTTCTGATCCAACAAAGGTTTTAACATCTCCTATTTCTGTCATTTCAAATTTGTTCATCAATTTCCTTTTCAATTCATCAACTTCTTGCCCAATAAGAAGAATATCATCAACATATAAAACTATGTAATTCTTCGAAACTTTATCATAAAATAAACACTCATCATTTTTCGATCTGTTAAATCCCAAAGATAATACAAAGTTGGTGAATTCACTATTCCAGCATCTAGGACTTTGTTTTAAACCATATAATGCTTTTTGTAATCTCTTGACTCCTCTTTCTTCTTTGAATGGTCCTTCTGGTAATTTTATATAGATTTCTTCTTCTAGTTTACCATTCAGGAATGCAGTTCTAACATCTAACTGCTGTATCTCTAAATCCAAAGAGTTTGCTATTGCCAACATGGTACGAATGGTATTTGTAGCAGCTACTGGAGCGTAGGTATCTTCATAATCAATCCCATATTCTTGATTACAGCCTCTCGCTACTAACCTTGCCTTGTATATTTCTCTTCCATCGGCAGTTATCTTTTTAGTAAAAACCCATCGACATGATATTGTTTTCTTACCTTGTGGCAATGATGATTCTATCCATGTTTTATTCTTTTCATGGGCCTCAATTTCTGTTTTCATCGCTCCTATCCATTCTTCTTTGTCACTTTTTTGTAGAATTTCTTCATAATTCAATGGCGTATTTCCAATTTCAGCATTGAGAGCTACTACATAATCTTGTAACCATCTGGGCTTCATTCTTTTCCTCCCTTCCAAACGTTCTTCATTAAATTCAATATCTTCTTTACCTTTGTCTTCTTGTGTAATTTCTCTCACTTCATTAGATTCTTCAATATCAATTATTGCAACCCCATTATTGTTACTATCTTCTTTCTTACTTTCGTCAAAAATCACGTTCCTTCCAGTAATAAATTTCTCACCATCCCAGAGTCTATATCCATTTGTAACATATCCAACCAATCTACATTTGATTGCCTTTTCTTCTAATTTCGTTCTTCTGCAGTCTGGTACATGTAAATATGCTGTACAACCAAATATTTTAATTTTCTTTAAATCAGGCTTATGCCCAAACCACTTTTGTGCAGGAATTATATTTTCATTTGTAGGCAACCTGTTCAAAATATACGCTGACGTCTGCACAGCTTCCAACCAGAATGATTTTGGTAATTCACTATCAATTAATAAACATCTTGACATTTCAACGAGCGTACGGTTCATTCTTTCTGCTTTTCCATTATTCTGCGGCGTGTACGGTATATTTTTCTCCATTCTAATACCTTTTGCCTTGAGATATCTATTAAATTCTTTATTAACATACTCAGTTCCATTGTCACAACGCAGTCGGCTAACTTTCATGCTATTAAAATGTGTTTCAGCTTCTGCAACATACTCAGCGAAAAATTTCAATACTTCATTCTTATGTTTGAGACCAAATATCATTACAAAATGGGAAAAATCGTCTAAAAAGGTAACAAAATATTTATACCCTCCAATTGATGTAGGACTTATTGGACCACACAAATCACTGTGTATGAGTTCCAAAGGTCTGGTAGTTCTTGGAGATTTCTTTCTGTATGGCAGACTAGACATTTTACCTTTAATACAAGTTTCACACTTCTCATCTAGTGTTTCATAGTTTTCTATAAAACCCATTTTCTTCAAATGAGCTAGGGAACCATAATTTACGTGACCCAATCTTCTGTGCCAGTCAATAGCCTGCTTACTTAAATGTGCTTCTCCATCTGATTGTATATAATTCAAACTAAAACATACTTTATACAAAGAACCTTCCCTATAATCTTGACAGATTAACTGATTACGTCTTTTAATTAATATCTTCTCTCTTTCAAAAATTACAGTTAGTCCATTATCTATCAGTCTCCGCACTGATAATAAATTACTTTTCAAATCAGGGACATACAACACATGCTCTATATCTATTTCATATTTCCCAGTATTAACTTGAATCAAACCTTCACTCTCTGCAAATATTGATTCAGATTTCTTTGCTACATCAATTTTAACTTTGGGATTAAGCTTATTTTCTTTGCAAAAATATCTACAATCATTAACCATATGATCACTAGCTCCTGAATCAATAATAAATACGGCTAATCCTTTTGATCGTTCATCATGACTGTTAATATAAAATGCTACTTTAGGATCATCATCTACTTTATTTAAATAATGAGCATTCTTGTTTCGAATTTTAACTTGACAGTTCTTTTTAATATGACCAAATTTGCCACAGTTAAAACATTTCACAGAACTATTTGAACAGTCTGATTTTACATGTCCATATTTCCCACATTTAAAACAAGTAATATTTTTGATACGATTACCTGTTTGAAAAGCTACATCTTCCTGTCTCAAACCTTTATCGTTTTCTAATTTCGTAGATTTTCTTCTTGTCTCTTCATCTAACAATCTCAATTTGACATATTCAGACGTAATTTTTGAATCATCTATCGTTTCAACTGCAGAAATTACCCCATTGTATTCTTCAGGCAATGTCATTAACATATTGCATACAATTTCATTCTCTGACATAACTGCACCAACAGCTTTCAGTTCCCGTACCATTTTATCAAAGATATTGAAATGATCTTCTAATGAACATCTTTTATCATATTTTAGTTGTAGCAATCTTCTTCGTAAATATAATTGAGACGTTACTGATTTCCTTTCATATTTATCCGACAAAGTGTCTAGAATTTCTTTAGCCGTTTTCTTATCTTTAATTGCTTCTAAACATTTATCACTAAGACAAGATATTAAAATCGATTTTGCTTTCAAATTATTCTTCCGCCACTGTTTTTTATCTGTAGCTTCATTTTCATTGATACTAAATACAGTTGAAACACCTTTTTCTTCTAATACAACAGACAGTCTGAATTTCCAGCTATTGAAATTTTCACCATTAAAAATTGGTAAACCATACACTGAGCCTGGGCCCATAACCTGTAGAGAATTGGCCATATTTCCACGTACCTACTTCTGATATTTCAAATTAAACATAGACTCAGTTTTAAGAACATTTTAATTAATGACAAGCTCAGTATTTTTCAAAATAACAATAAATTAAAACAATAATAAACAAAGTAAATACATATCATAGTAACACATTCAATTTTCATTTCAAAACATACGTGATTCCAACAAAGTTTTGTCAAAAATTTCATAGTGCGCCTAAGGTTCAAACTGAATGCTCCTTATTTGTTGGAAGAATGTCAGCTGTCGATTGAAAGGAGTATTTTGCAACTTTAAGCCATCGTAGTCTTGTCAATCATTCATTTGAAACTGAAAAAATATTAGTATTTTGGCAATACATTGATACTCGCTCACCTCGATTATTCTATTTTTGCATATGTTGGAAGAAAGACTAAATTTGTCTCTGTAATCAACAATTTGGTTTTTCAGTCATATTTATATGTCATTTTTAAGAAGTTTTATTTTTAATTAGGGATTTCACGTATATTTTCGGATAGTACATTTCTTAAACATAAGATTGTCTACCCAAGTTCATTGCACGTGAATCAGCTGATTTGAATTGTCTGAAACTGTGTCACTGTGTCAGGAGAGTCAGACTGTGCTGCCACCTACAAGCAGTTCGAAAAGTAGTGGCTGTTCCTAACCTACTTCATCAGAAACATGAAGAGAGAATCATTCAAAGATTTATTTGAAAAAAACTGTAGAATATTGATTGGGATGTGATTCTAAATTAATTCATTGAATAATTTGATAGAGATATTGCTACATGAAATTTTGAAGATTCTATTCTTGAAGAACAGAAAATATAACCTATAAATGTATCAAACTGAATTTGGTAATTGATTTTAAATATTTTCTGAAATATATGATACAATATTTTGCTTATACAGCAGATTAATTCACGGGGCATACTTTATTGAAACGATCTGAGTGTGAAGTGTGAGTTTGTAATAATATGAGAAGAACTAATACGCAGGTGCTTCATTTATAAATTGATGTATTTCATTCATCTCATCTGCTGTTTTACGTTCCAGATAAACGTAAGGTTCTAAATATCCCATGGTATTCTCATCGTCATATATAAATGCATAATATTTTGACATTAAATACATTACCATAACCACAATAATTCAATTTTTAGTGAAAAATTACAATTCGGAGATCGTTCCAAATAAATTTGCTACGCTTATCCTAAACTGCCCATGAAATCGTACACAGAATTAATAATTTATAATCTGTTTTATTCCATAATTTATTGGAAGGACTTGATAGCTCACATATTCGATAACTATGCACCTGAACGACTCGTTAAATTATAGGGGATAAAAAATGCTAAAAAAAGATAAGAATTCGGGAAAAAGTTACTAAGAAAAATTGTTAGGCTTGACGAGAACTATAACTGGTTAAAATTAATGTACTTATTTCTGTTACACCCTGTAAATATATATATATATATATATATATATATATATATATATATATATATATATATATATATATATATATATTCATTTGAAATTCTCATTTATTTCAAACCCTAGCTTTCGCCTCTAATTGGAGGCTTCATCAGGAGAAATGCATTCGTAAACAATGAGACAGTTAACATACAAAAAGCAATAATATTGGTAAATGATTACTCACAGAAAAGTAGAGAATTGAATTTGAACAAACATTAAATACTTGTTGCCAAAAAATCAACTTGAAAAGAGTACCACAATAAATAACTCAAAAAACGTATAAATATAAATATGAATTATAAATCATTAAAACGGATGAGAAAATAAATATATGACACCATAAAAAATATTGTTAAACAAGTGGATGAATTAATAAATAATCAATGAGTGAATTCGTTTTGCGGAAAAAGAAAACAAATGAATCAAATCAAATATAAAATATTATGAATATGAAGATTTGATTATATTAAAGTAATGCAAACTTAAATTTTGAGTATCAGTTTTTTTATTCAGTGTATTGCTATGAAGTTTAATATGATACATTTCCAAAAATAAACGTTTGACATAATTGTCACACTTGTCAAGAATTTCTACATTTTCAAAGTCAGGACAATGTTTAGTTCTATTTGTATGAATTGAAAGTGCACAACAAAAACAATCCTTACAATTAATTTTGTATACAACATTGCTCTGGTCATTGATAGATGTAGAATCCTTAAGCTTAGTGAATACATCTCTATCCGTGAGGTAATTTTTGAACGTTATTATGGCAGAATCATTTTTCAAAATCTTTTTTATTTTGTCAGACAACGAAGGAATATAGAGTAAAGATTTGTAAATAAAATTATTAGAAGAAGCTGAATTGTTGAAATTTGATGATACAGAATTTGACAAGTCTTGTTCATTTCTATTATTATCATTTCTAATCAAATTAGAATTGATTTTACTACTAATATTATTACCAAAAATGTATTTATTGATGAAATATAAAGGATAGGCCATTATCTATGAAAATATTTTCCAATTTAATCAAATTTTCATGAAGATATTTATCATCCGAGATATAAGAAAGTCTGTGTTATAAATTCATCAAGGTATTGATTTTCTGCTTCAGATTATGTTGAGAAAGAAAATGTAAATAACGCTTTGAAGAAATTGGTTTTTGAGTTCAACTCAATTCAATTTTGCTATGAACATTTCTAATCAAAAGAACATCTAGAAATGCTATTCTCCTGTCAAATTCTTTTTCAATTGTAAATATAAGAGAAGGATCGATGTCAGAAGTAATTCAGGGATATTATCTTCCTTGATTGATAGAATAATGTCATCTACAAATTTTTTGATAGATGGATTATTGAAAGAGAGTTTTGAAATGCATGTATCAAGGAATTTATCCATCACAAACTGGGATAAGATATGACTGATAATACTGCCCATAGGACAACCATTAATTTGCTTATAAAATTTATTCCTGTATTGGCAATAATTTAATTCAAAAATTAAGGTCAGTATCTCAGTAAATTGTTCTAAGCCTAATTTACAATGTAATGAGATCAAATTCCAGTTTTTAAGAATGACAGATGAAGCCAAATCTTCAGAAATGTTACTAAAAAGAGAAACTACATCCAAGCTAATCAAAATATGATCATCTGGAAGCTCAAAACCTCTAATAAATTCAGAAAAATGAGAGGAATCCTTAGCATAATATGGATTATCAATATGATAAGATTTGGAGAGTATATCAGTTGAAAAAGAACAGTTTTGTATTGGGCGAATTGATAGAAGATATTACCGGACGTAAAGAAAGAGAAGGTTTATGAATTTTTGGAGCACCATAAAATTTTGGAGATACAGCATTATAGAAAAGTAAATCTTTAGCTTCTCTATCAGTAATAAGTTTTTTCAATTTAAGATTTGGAACTATTTTATTAGATTTTTGTTGTAAAGTGGATGTCGGATAACGAGTAAGTTGAGTATAAGTGGAACTATCAATAAGAAAATCTTCCGACTTGGCTTTATTATCACATCTATTCATAATAACTGTAACATTACCTTCATCAGACTGAGTGACAATTATGTCATTATTTTCTTTCAGAAATTTTTTGGTACGAATGTATAAATTTTGGATAAGAGAGATCTTGTTATTATTAGTCAATGAATTTATATAATTAGTGATGATATTCGTAACAGATGCCCTGGCTGCATGTTTTGCATCATCATCGTAAGTGTTAATTATGTTTACGACATCAGCAATTATATATCTCAATTAAACTTGACTGGAAATAGGTTCTATGCTAAATTTTGATCCAAGACTAAGACATTTCATAACATAAGAAGGTAATTGATAGCTACTTATATTCTTTATCCACGAGTTCTTAGTTTTTATAGAATTGAGTTTCGTATTCTCCAAATTATTGAATTTATTGATCATTTGTGATTTTGGGTTTGATCGTATATATCATTGGATATGTATAATCGAATACAAAATCTCATAGTTCCACAGTTAATCGTTTTGGATTTACTCGAGAGATTCTAAGAATCTGTCAAGTAAAATGCGCTTTCAGCCAAGTCGGTTGCTATGGTAACAGTAGGCCATTATTCTTATACTACAACATTCCTAAATACTGATTTCCAAAACTCTACGACTACCAACAAATCTGATTTTATGCGCAAAATTGAAAAATAAATTTCTACTGAAGTGCACTTCCGGTTCAGTCTATTGTTATAAAAATAGTAGGCAATCATGCAGATGCTACAGCAGACTGAAATACTAAATTTCAATATTCTACACCTGATCGTTTCGAATTTATGCGAAAAATTCCAAAAGACTGTCAAGTACTGCACTTCCGGCTTGGTGGATCTCAATAAAAATAGAATATGAGCATCTAGACGGTATAATCGTCCTAAATACTGAATTCTAGCAATCTACGTTCAAACGTTTTGGATTTATGCGGAAAATTCAAAAAATGTTTCGAATAAAGTGCTCTTCCGGCTTAGTCGATAGCAATCATAATGCAAGGTGTACAACTAGATATTATAAAAGTGCCTAATACAAAATTCAGATATTCTACGACTGATTGCTTAGAATTTAAGCGGAAAATTCAAAAAGTCTGTCATATAAAGTGCCGATTGTTACAAAAATAGAAGATAACCATTTAGATGCTACAGCAAATTCAAATGCTGAATTCCAGTATCCTATGGCTGATCATTCTGAATTTATGCGAGAAATTATAAAAAAGTTTCGAGTAAAGTGCACTTCCGGCTCAGCCGATCACAATCATAATGCAAGATGTACAATAAGATGTTGTAGAAGTTCTTCATACGAAATTTCAATGTGCTATGGCGGATCATTCTATATTTATGCAAAAAATTCAAAAAAAAATTCAGGTAAAGTGCACTTCTGGCCTGGCTGATTCTTACAAAAATAGCAGATAACCATTCTGATACAACATCAAGTTCAAATACTGAATTTCAACATCCTACGGTTGATCATTCTGGATTTATTAGAAAGATTCTAAAAAAGTTTCAAGTAATGTGCACTTCCGCTACAGACTCTTGGAACTATAATACGGGGTGCACAACTAGACCCTATACCAGTCTTGAATACAAAATTTCAACATTATACGCTTAACCAGTTTTGAGATTTGCGAGTAACGCACGCTCGAACGGATGCACGCACGAACGCACGAACATACGTACCGACATCAAGCCAAAAATAGTCAAAATGAGCTCAGGGATGCTCAAACGGATATATCCATCAAAATCTCGATATCGGAATTTTGTCGGTTTCACAATACTTCCTTGTACTTTGTACAAGTAAGTAAAAAAGGCAGAACTATCACTGGGGTCTACTACTCTTTATTATTAGAAAAATGATTCATAAATCTGGAAAAAAAGAAGATGGTATTTTACCATGATGATGTACCTGCACAATTATCGTGCTGTTGCGGAAAGATTCTGGGAATTTTGATTCCAAGCACTTCCTCATACCTCGTAGATTTTGCTCCAATCATGGGAGCGAAGATTCACCTCGATTGAAGAGGTTGAAGCTGAGGCGAACGCTTATTCTGCAGACTTCGACGCATCTTATTTTTATGATTATTAAAATGTTGGAACATCTTTGGATTTATTGTATTGAATTGCAGGGAGATTAAATAGAAAAGAAGTTGTCTGGACATACAATTTTTCGAACTACCCTCGTAATGTAAATATTAAAAGTTTGATACTGGTAATACTTATCTGATCCTGAAAAACGGAGATTCCAGATATCAAAAAATCAAAACTAGTGCGTGGGAGGAGAAAAGGGGGCGAGTATTTCTTCGATAATAATAACTAGAGAACAAACATAAAAAAAGATAGATCTTCCAATCTCTTCATGAACATTTTTCCTAATCTAATCATTTTTCAGTCAATTTATCCAAATAAAATACTGTTTCACTGGTATCATCATTCTCAAGACTTATTTTTTGTAAAATTCAATGTTTTAACATACTGGACTCTTTATTTGAACCGAAGACAGAATCCAGATTTAGTTGCATAGATAAATAAAACATCATTTTCGGTGGCTACTATGAGCACGACCATTATAAACACGAAACTATTTCACAAATGAAGTGTCTAGAAAGAAACAAGAATTGCGTCATAAGAAGATAATACCGAAAAAATGCGGCAAGTCAATCTTATCGTTGGAAGAACTAATATAAATTATCATAATCATATGATACCCACGGAAGTAACAAAAATAATTACCATCGTATATACATAAATTTCCATCACGTGGCAACATGACTTGCAAAGTCAGATAATTGAAGTCCATTCTAGATAAATTTATTCAGAATTATGAGCTCTTCAAACTTATTTTTCGAAGATTTCAAAGATTCTTTTTCTACTGAGGAGTACTAATATTGGATGATGAAGTCAATATGACTGAGAGAGTACTGTCTACGATCACCTCTAAAGATGGTTCACACATCGCAAACAATACGCGAAATAAGTGCTTTCAAAGTTAAGAGTCATAGAAAATATTGTGTGCAAATCGTGTGAAGTCATTCGTATTTAATACAAGACTTCTTTTATGGTCCTGGATAGTAGGTGAAAATCAAGTTCCAGACACTCTATTCAGCACTAGTTGACATTCAGATCTCACAGATAACATAAATAATGGATTGATGATAAATGTACGAAGAGTAGTAAGTTCCCAATTTCTTCTTAATTTCCTCCTTCAATATTATCGAATTCCATATTTTTGAGTCAATAAGAAACCAAATTATTAAAATCTGAAAATTACAAAAGATTTGTTAAGAGCTGGACTGCCTGTTACAATAATTCCAGAATTGAATTTTATTCAGACTATGCAATTTAACACGTCCGCGTAAATGATGGTAATAGCGAGATGATTGATCTACCCACTTTTGAGACAATCCCGTTGCCCGCAATAACACACAGTACATGCAGTTGGCATACACATACTCCCGCGCGACCCCGACAGAATAATGTAGCTCCGGTGGTACCAGCTCTCAGATAGCTAAATCACTAGCACTGTTTTTCTCACGTTGGACGACACCGGTGGCTGCGATATCTCTAAGTTGGTTGGTTTATCCACTTTTGGAACAGCGCCGTTGCTGCAATAACACAAAGTACATGCGTTTGGCAACAATCACCGCCGTCACACAGTCAAAGTGTGAGCACCGGTGGCATTGATACCCCAGGTAGCTAAGGATACACATACCTTAAAGGAAAAGGATAATCCCACGCACACTTAGCGTGGCGTCACCACATGTGACGCTAAACATACCAAAGTCATAAAACTCAATGACAGTCAAACTCACCAATTAATAGAAACTCTCAGCTACTTGACAACACTGAATTGAATAATATGATGGCTAATTAGGCTCAGATAATTAAAGTACATAATGCACAACACAGATAAACTGAACGCTCAAAGTTTGACTTTAAAGTGATGCAACCGTGTGCTGTATGGCTTGACCTTGGAAATGATAAGGGGTGTTCACTCGAAATTAGGTTTTATGTGTACTACGGTTCTTGGGTCATATTGGTATAGCAGGGTGTGTCAAGTATCTGTTCGCATTCTGAAGACAAAGAAATTGTACAGGCCATATGGTGAATTTTTAACTAATGAATATTATTGTACTTGAAAATTGTCGTAACATATGAATATAATTTCCAGTTAAAGAAGAAATCACATATATAATAATTTCACACAAAAAATTGTGAAATAATGTGAAGTGCTATGGAACATTCAAAAAATGAATAATTCTAAAAAAGAATATTTCCATAGAAATTTCAAACCTAAGAATCGGGGCTAAAGCCACCATCATCTTAGATCGGGGATGCAACTGTAGACATATGTTTCGTCCTTATTAGGACTCTTCAGTACAGTATAGCCAAGCCCAAGATGGTCAAGACTTGGATCCCAGAGTCTAGAGACTCATTGCGATAAAAGGTCGGCAGCAGCATTAACTGCTGACAACACCATCTATCGGGCACGATTGACGCCTACGCGACGGACAAGATAAAGAAGAAATCACATATATAATAATTTCACACAAAAAATTGTGGAATAATGTCCAGTATTTATTGACAAATAGTAAACAAAGTAGACTTTCATCAGACGATAATTACAGACAAAAAAATTAACAGTACTTTGTTTACATTGTTCCATTGTATCAATTTACTTGTTTTTCTTTATTCTATTTATATCTATAAAGTTGTAAATAAATAAATATATTTTATTGAGTACATAAGTTCTGTATAAATTAATTAGAAACACAACGTTTCGACAGCAAAGTGCTGCCTTTTTCAAGTGAAAAGAAGTATGAGAATGAATAAGCAAAATTGTCAAGACAACAAGAATAAAAATACAAATAGTAACTAGATTAGTTTAAAATATATTAACTCCTAGAATCATAGAGCTCTGCCTGTGGTTGATGATTCAATATCCACAGGTCTTCAGGAGATAATAATGAAGGTCTGAATAGGGAAAATTGTCAAGTCCTTGTGGTTCTAGGTCAATCTGGCTCTACTCTTTTTGGTTTGGAGCATAACTGAACCATCCACAGATCTTCAGGAGGTGGTGATGAAGTAAAAAATCACTTGAAATTATGAACAAATGATTGGTAGCCATGATAGATTAAGTTCCAGTATTCAAATTCAAACTATTCGGTGGTTTTTAATTTCAATTGCTTCTCTTATAAGCCTCTTGAACCAATTGTTCTCTTCAGCCAGAAGCTTCGTATTCTTGAAGTCAATGCCATGTAATTCTTGTATAGCATGCTCAGCCACAGCAGATTTTTCTGGATGGTTCAATCTTATATGACGAAAAAGCTCTTTCAATCTTGTTTCCACAGTCATCTTGGTTTGTCCAATATATACTTTGCCACATTGACAAGGAATCTTGTATATACCTGGATACTGTAGAGGAAATCTGTCTCCAGCATTTACAATAAGATTTCGAATTTTTAAACTGGAAGTGTATGAAGTTTTAATGTCATATTTATGTAAAAGCCTTCCAATTTTATCTGTTATATTAGCTACGTAAGGCAACGTAACAAATATTTTCTTATTATTTGGATCTTGAACAGGTGGCGTAGACTTCTTCTGTCCAAGTGCTTTCTTAATCTTCATCAGATAGTTTACTTGGATGACATAATGAAGAGGCTCTCTGATATAAAGTTTTAATAGTACAAAATTTCTGAGCAGGATGGTGATTTTATGACTCATATAAATATTGATTTGTATGGGTCGGCTTCCTATAAACAGAATGGATGAGTTTACCATTATCTTGTTTCTCCAGGTCTTCCTCTGGACGTTTACCTGGAGAAACAAGATAATGGTAAACTCATCCATTCTGTTTATAGGAAGCCGACCCATACAAATCAATAATTATATGAGTCATCAAATCACCATCCTGCTCAGAAATTTTGTACTATTAAAACTTTATATCAGAGAGCCTCTTTATTATGTCATCCATGTAAACTATCTGATGAAATCAAATTTTTGGATGATGTTTTCTTGAAGAATGGATATAATAGAACACAGATTAATTCTATGCCACCTGTTCAAGATCTAAATAATAAGAAAATATTTATTACGTTGCATTACGTAGCTAATATAACGGATAAAATTTGAAGGCTTCTACATAAATATGACTTTGAGACTTCATACACTTCCAGTTTAAAAATTCGAAATCTTATTGGTAATGTAAAAGACAGATTTCGTCTACAGTATCCAGGTATATACAATATTCCTTGTCAGTGTGGCAAAGTATATATTGGACAAACCAAGAGGACTATAGAAACAAGATTGAAAGAGCATTCTCGTCATATAAGATTGAACCATCCAGAAAAATCTGCTGTGGCTAAAGAGAACAATTGGTTCAAGAGGCTTATGTGATAAGCAATTGAAATTAAAAAATCACCGAATAATTTGAATTTGAATACTGGATATGTACTTAATCGATCATGGCTACCAATCATTTGTTCATAATTTCAAGTGATTTTTATCTACGAATCTACTTGCAGGAGTTACTTCATCACCACCTCCTGAAGATCTGTGGATGGTTCAGTTATGCGCCAATCCAAAAAGAGTAGAGCCAGATTGACCTAGAACCACAAGGAATTGACAATTTTCCCTATTTAGACCTTCATTATTATCTCCTGTAGACCTGTGGATATTGAATCATCAACCACAGGCAGAGCTCTAGGATCCTAGGAGTTAATATATGTTAAACTAATCTAGTTACTATTTGTATTTTTATTCTTGTTGTCTTGACAATTTTGTTTATTTATTCTCATATTTCTTTTCACTTGATAAAGGCTTCACTTTGCTGTTAAAACGTTGTGTTTCTAATTAATTTATACAGAACTTATGTACCCAATAAAACATATTTATTTGAAAAATGAGTTCTGAAAAGTTTTTTCCTTCATTGTAAATGAATAATTCATTTTGTACCTATTATGTCTATAAATAGTTTCTTTGCATGTTCATGTTTTGTGATTCATCTAAACATATTAGATCTCGTATATACAGGCTGTTAATACTAAGTTGTAACATCCTAAAATGGCAGTTTTAACTCATTGAAACAAATTTTTCTTTGGTAAAATTTTTTGATTGGGAACCCCAGTCTATATTTATTGATGTTTCTAGTTTTTACAGAAAATCGTCATTAATCCTCCATTTTAAGAAATATTGTAAAAAAAAATTGTATATTATGCTACGAGGACCGAACGACTGTAATTTTTGGCCAGGATAAATTTGGCTGCATTCAGTGAAGAAGAGGGTAAAGCCCGAGGAAGGTGCGAGGGCGAAGTAAGAGGCGAAGGCGAGGGCGAAGCACAAGGCGAAGACTAGGGCAAAACCCAAGGCGTAGCTCCGTGTAGCCAAATTTGTCCGGGACTATAATGACAGTCGTTCAGCGTATGTGTTGCATACGACACTTTTTGTGACAAGTGCAACGAAGTACCCCTATTTGTGAGCTTTTTAAATTAATTTGGATGTATCGAAACTATCTATCGATTTGACAAACAAATTTTTGCAAATACAATCCCATTACAGTAAACTAATACAATGAAACAAAACTCACATGATTTATTGATTGATATTTTTAATATTCTCTGTGCTATCCCGTTCACAATAAATGCACAGACTATAACGAACATATTCTATAACACAAATTTCTCTCGAATATCAATTTGACATATATGCGGCATCCAACGGCATCCATGATCTATGATATACAATTTCATTTTTACCTAGCGGACATTAATATCCATTAGCTCCCAGTCAACAGAGAACCAATGAAAATTGTTACCATGGTTTGGAATTGAGAACTTTCGAAGCAGAAGTCAGCTCAGTAATAAAGTACTTTCAGTGTACGTGTTACAAAAAGAAACTTCCGGCATTTGCCTTTGATTTTCTAGAGCATTTGTATTCACAATTGTTTTCTTTTCCATCAAATAACAAAATGGCAACCAACCAAAGATTTCAAAGGAGATAGTTTGATAACCACTTAATCGATTTTTGAGAGTAAAACATTCACAAAATTTTTGAACTATCTTCTAATTACATTCGTCTAGAACATTTTTTTTTTCGATCTGTCCAAAAAAATATTATTTATATTGAATTAAAAGATAAATTTTAACACACAATAAAATAGAGATTACCCAAAACAGTTATTACTACATGAATCGCCATCTTGATATCTCAGTAATTATTTTGAGAATATATTTACATGGACTTCTTCGTTCATCTCGTGATGGAGATTACTTCCCTAAAATAGTGCAACTCCGTCTTCTTTTCTATTCATTACGAGCAATCTTTCTATCTAAACATTTATTCACTCAAACAAACTAAACCAATTAAACCCTCTTTTAGAACTTTCATTTAACTTTACAAGAATTTCTGTGTTCCAAAAAATGTTTCACATTAGCGTGGTCTCATAAAGGACAAAAGCCAGCATTTAAATTTTTTATAAGTAAACCGATTCAGAGCTACTTGAAATGATAATTTATTATTCATTATTCTTGAAATGACGAAAGAGTAACTAAGAGGAAAATGAATGATGAAAGAAGCTCGTTTTAATCAAAAAACAGAATGACTGACAGATAGATAAAATTGAAGTATCTGTCTGTGATTTCAAAATGAATGCAAACATTTTAGTGAGAACTGCTATTTAAAAGATGCCCAATGACCGTTTTTAGAATTTTATTCTGTCTGTCTGCCTGAAAGTTTGTCTCGAATAGGCTACGAAACGGCTCAATAAATTCAATGAAAATTTCAGGGATTAAAACTTGACTTTCAACTTATGTTCTATTTTGATATCTTGCAGGGCTCAGGAGATATAATTATAAATACTTGTATACTTCGAGGCTGCGCTAGCCAAAGAATTGTTTCCAAATATGTATATCAATTAAGATTACCTACAGCAAAACATGTTTGTAAATTATTATCGTCACGTAGGAATAATAAACCGCGGTGCAGAACCTCTTCCTCCGGATTAATAACACTCTTTTGAAACTTTGTGAGTGGCTTCATTTTGATGAGTCCGACAACTTTTTTATCTGCGAAAATCTTTGAAACTGCTGCATTTTCCATCGAACAGCCTAAAAAGACGTCGATTTTATGATTTATTCTTGATCAATAACATCACTCTCTTTTATAGTTCAATCGTAAGATAATGATAGCAAAGACACACACAATATTTTGTCCGACAAAAATATTGCGGCGTTCGGCGTAACCCCCATCTCCAACATGTCAAAATTACAAGTTTTACTAGATTATTAACATTCTGTTGGAATTCTCAGTACTATCAAATAAACATTAGTGAAGTTGAGTGGTGATATTGTCCGATGAAATTTCTGCTGCATATTTTTAGTCCGAAGCTCTGAAAATGTCAATTCTATGAGTTTGGTTTGCTGATTAACAGTTGTCGGACAAAAATCATACATATAGGTGAGTATATTTCTTGATCAAACAATATATTGTCCGACAAAAATACTGCGTTGTTTTGCCAGTCCAAAAATAAAAGATGAGATGTAGCGTTTTCTGTGTTTTTATGCGCACAATATTGAATCTACCTTCCAACCAAATTTTATACATCTATTTGTGAGATCAAAAAATAATTTTCACTAAATTTCTACGTCTTCATTTCTATAACTAGGTCCATAACGATTTTTTATTCGCAAAAATTTTCTCTCATATTTCCTCCACAATATAGTGCAACATGTGAAAAAAGGAATTGAAGAAATATATTGATGTGAAACTGAACATACAATTTGAAAATATCATTATTATAGAGAGAATTTCCAAAGAAAAGCGGAAAAATGGAAGCAGATGTGAAACAAGAAACATAAAAACATGCTTAGAAAAAATTGTTTCATCATTAGAAAACCTATAGAAATTATATTTTCCATTCGATTCTAAAAATTGATATCTCAAAAATTTCCAAGAATAATTAGATAATTTGGAATTAAATTTTTATAATTCATATAAAGGAATACGTGCTTGGAAAGAAGATAATTTTTAGAGCAAATATTTAATTTAATTAGTATCAGATTCATCCGTTGATGAATTTTCACCATTTGCACGAAAGTCATATTCATTGTCTTCAGTAGTGTTACTGTCATCCTCATCCCCAATATTATTTGAGTCTGTAATAGAATTTGATTTATATATTCAAATGAAGTAAAGTGTATTTATGAACTAATAACGAGATCACAAGGGGTCCGAATCACCAATCTTGATGACACTTGCACATGTGTTCAAATGGACTACTTAGATAGATTTTATTTTGCCTGTTCATATATATATATATATATATATATATATATATATATATATATATATATATATATATATATATATATATATATATATATATATATATATATATATATATATATATATATATATATATATATATATATATATATATATATGTCGGAGATGTCTTGAATATGAGAACCATCAAACGAAACGCAAGTGTGTCATTTAAGTAAACATAGGGATTTGTTTGTTTTGATACACTTCGACGGAGTCTAGGCGGTGAGCGGTGACGACAATCTTTGGAGTTCATGAGTTCATGTCAGAGAGTCATCGTGTGAGGTGGCCTAGGAACTGTCCATCCGTTTCGTTCTTTTAATTAGTTCAATTTTATATCCTGTGTTTCATATTGTTAATAATAATAATAATACAAAAATGTCAGATACTGAGGAGATAATAAATTCTCAATCATTACCGCCCCCTACTACATATATATAAGTATTAATTCTTGTTCTAAATAGATTCAATTAGATTGTTAAGACATTTTTTTTCCTTTATTGTTCATAGATATATTTTGATCTTGTTAATATTTTTTTTTGTTAATTTTTTTGTGTCATGTTTTTGTACAATAGCAATTTCCATGCTAAATAAACAAATATTATTATTATTGTTTCAAATATGAAAACATGGAAAGCGTAGGTATAGAGACTATTGCCAGGTAGAAGAAGATTTTTCTTTCTACCTTCTATGGTATTACATTGGAGAATATCACGGTACTTATTTTTAGAGATCGATTTCAACATATCATTGGTGACAATTTGCCAAATAAGTTTTTTGACTTTTTTATGAATATGCAGCAGATATTTTGTCGGACAATCATACCAATGTTTTCTGTACATCATTCCAAAAAAAAAAAACATTTGAAATGAATGAGTCTTAATCAGCAAACCAAACTCATAGAATTGACATTTTCAGAGCTTCGGACTGAAAATATGCAGCAGAAATTTCATCAGACAATATCACCACTCAACTTCACTAATGTTTATTTGATAGAACTGAGAATTCCAACAGAATGTTAATAATCTAACAAAACTTGTAATTTTGACATGTTGGAGAAGGGGGTTACGCCGAGCGCTGCAATATTTTTGTCAGACAAAATATTTTGTGTGTTTTTGCTATTATTATCTTGCGATTGGACTATAAAAGAGAGTGATGTAATTGATCAAGAATAAATCATAAAATCGATGTCTTTTTAGGCTGTTCGATGGAAAATGCAGCAGTTTCAAAGATTTTCGCAGATAAAAAAGTTGTCGCACTCATCAAAATGAAGCCACTCACAAAGTTTCAAAAGAGTGTTGATAATCCGGAGAAAGAAGTTCTGTACCGTGCTCTATAACAATCACCTTATTGATTTGTATGAGATCATTCATAATTTAATTGATGATCCCTGCACACCAATGCTGAGTTTTCATGTTCCATCATTCAATTCTAGAAATCATCAAACTTTTCAATGTTTCAATTTTTTCTTTTATCTTATTATTACCTATTCATTTATATTGACAATTGAATAATATAAATTGGATATCTTCTTTGAAAAAAGGAATCAAATAAATTGATGCAATTGTTCGTATCTTTTTGATTTCAAAAAGAAAATCGAAATCAAAAAATTTGAAATAGAATAGATAATTGTCAATATATCAACGATCTTATTATGTATTTTGTACCAATGAATAAAGACAGAGAGAATGAGATGTTGAACGTTGGAATTGATCGAGTGATTATCGAGATATGGTAGTCCACATGTAACTTATGCGCGCAAGTAAACATCGTTTTATAGTCCATCACATCATCCTAGATGTCCAACTTTTCAGACTGAGATTCCTTGGATGTCCAATATTATATGGTAGTAGTACGGGTAATGAATGAATGTGGATGAAAAAGTCGAAAGCAGAAAACTCAACTTTTGAACTTTGTTTGGACTAGTTGGGAGATAAAAATACTAAAAGCTCCCATCTCTCGGAGGTAAGCCCTAGGAAGGAGGACACAAAGAAGGTCCCATTTTTCGGTCTTTTGTTTACATCTCGAAAACGATGCGTCAGAGGAAATTTTAATTAAGTGCATTATGAAAGCTGATGAAATTCTCTACAAGTTTGATTATACACAGTTTTACCTATTCCTGATCGTTGTCCAGATATAAGCTTCAAAAAACGGTCAGTCTTGAAGAAAACATTATTCGTCTTACGTTTTTTGTCATACATTGCTCTATAAGTTGCAAACAATTCATCTGGAAAACATGCCTCCCAAAAAAACTTGTAGAGAGTTGAATTTTCTTCAAAAATATTTATACATATACTAATATGTCATCCCAGCAAGAGATATTCGGGCGTACACGAACTCGGCACCAAGAACATGAACTCGGCACCAATGCTAATCCGATTAGCGCGGGGTGCACATGAACTCGGCACTATCAATTTTCAAATAAGGCCACGATCTACCTGCAAGATTTGGTTTTATAAGTCTCTATATTTTATTCCAAAATTAATTTGTATTGAAAATAATACTGCAAATAATATTTAGTGAAACTTCAGAAGAAAAAATATTATTGAAAAAAGACTCATTTATACATTGTCCGTACATACCCACATTATTACAAAAACATATAAATTAATATTGTAGCGAATTTAAGTCTATAAACTAGTCATTTTGGCTCTACTGGTGCTTAGAATGATTGTGGAATTATTTTACATTAAGAAATAGAAGCGAATATATTTGTTTTCTGGAAAATTACTGGCATCTTCTAGCGTTCTTCTAGAAGCGCCTAGACGTTTGCTGGAGGAACGTAGTGGGGAGAGACCCGAGGTATATATATGCGACAGACAGTGAGATGATTATTGATTTTCAGCACAGTGAGCTTATACTATGGATTGCTGGTGATAGAAATAAATTGTGTTATCTAAAATAAATCAACATTGACATAAATAATTGAAGTTAAGTTATAGTGTAGTGTATAATAATCTTTAGTTTAAATTAGAATTAGTTATCAAAAATAGTGTTAGTTATTTAATTTATTATTTTAATAAATCATAAAAATAAATAGTAGTGTTTAAAAACTTTTGCTCCCTAAATTAAAATAAATAACGTTACAATATGTATAAATCAAACTGAAACATTTATTTTCTTCAGGTATTTTTGACATTGAAGTTTTTTGCATCAAATGGAAACAAATTATTTTGTCTACGATATGAAGGACTTTTGAGTTGTTGATGTCACACGAGTGATCAGATTCGTTTAAAAGTACGGCTTAATTTGAGTCTGGTTTATTATTAATATAAACTGGCATGTGTCTAGAAAATCTCACTCAGGTAGAACGGTGGAGTCGCAAATCCTAATCCATAGCATAGTGCCGAGTTCGAGTAGGGGATTGAAGATCCAGGTAGTTCGGTGCCGAGATCGAGGCCGCCCGGATATTCACTGAACAAAAATTTAGAAACATGCCATGTATTTACATAAATACAACAAGTAACAATAACAAACGCTCAAAGTGAACGAAGTAAGCACAAAAGATTCGCCGTGACTTACTTGTACATCATTGATACAGAACAAAATGACGTCATCGTTTTCCTAATTATAGTGTTCAGAACTCAAAATCATCATTGATATAATAATCCTAGCTATTCCTTTGAGATGAATGATCAATTTCTGACTAAATCAGTAATTCCAAAAATTTGAAACTATAAGTGCTGACTGAGAAGGGATGTAGATATAATATACCGAAAACAGAATGATGTATCCGTTTTTTCACACATAATTAAAGTGCTCAAAACTCAAACTCACAATTAATCCAATGATCCTTTCTGATCACCCAAAATCCGAATCCACGATCCAATTTTTCAACTATTATTGCTTACTACCTCTCCTGGACTCAGGATGTTTCATATATTCTCACCTACCATTGCTTACTACCTCCGAATTTTATCTATTAGATACTTAGGGCTCTCCTGGACACAGGATGGACCAACTCAGTGGCCCCATTAAACTCTGTGCCCAGTGTCATGATTAGGTCTGAATTTGGCACTGCATTACTTTGTGCTAAGTGATCGTTTGGACCCTAAAAAATAAATTAGAGGAAATTTAATGATAGATGAATCATTTCAGAAGACCGAAGAGAAGCCTAATAGATATTAATGAAATTAAGGCGTTCCCCATGTTGACTTTATAATGACGGCACATATCTCATTGCTTTCCAATTATCCAACCCTTTCATTTGATATGATAAGTGGACTGTGAGAAAAAGTTGATCCGCTACAGTTAGAAACAGTCAATATGTGAATATTGTCGGTTACTTTGTACAAGTAAGTGAAAACGTGAGGTGGAAAACACATTTCTGAAAATCGACCGCTTTTCGAAGCTCATATCTAGACAACGATTAGGAATAGATAAAAAGTGTGTGAAAACAAATTTGTAGAGAGTTTTATCAGCTTCCATAATGCAGGATAACAAAATCCGAGGGGGAGGTACTTTCAGAATGTTTATCTCCTAACTGGTCCAAGCAAAGTTCCAAAGTTAAATTTACTGCTTTCGATTTCTCCATCCACATTCATTCATTGCCCGGAAATAGGAAAGGCAGACATATTACAGATCACGATTTTTTGCTCAAATTTCCACATACTTTACTCCTGTCCGCCATCCCCATGTATCCACTCAGCTGTCTGCCCTATCGGATTTTATTCACTAATGTCTAGACCTCTGTACAAAATCTCGGGCGTGACATCGATGTCGGCAATTTCCCAAAAAAAAATTGATTTTCTTACTCCTTATAGCTATCTCCTGTACCCACTAGGCACTAGGCCGTTCACTAGGCCGTTCACGTTTGTGATAAAGTTAACAATCCATATTGAAGGAGCATATAACATTTGAGAAATTCCATATTACTGATGACAGCAAAATTTCGGCTCCATCTCTTGGATTATAAGTAAATACGCCTACACCCTTAATAAAAATCAATTCAGTTGACATTGACAATGAGATATAAATATGACTTATAGACCAAATTGTTGATCTCCGAGATAAATTCTGTCTTTCTTATAACATATACGCAAAAATAGAGTCTTCGAGGTAAGTGATGATTAATGTATTGCCAAAATGCAAATATTGTTCCAGTTTCAAATGAATAATTGACATGGCAACGATGGTTCAAAGTTACAAAATACTCATTTCAATCGATAGCTGTAATTTTTTTAACAAATTAATACTATTCAGTTCAAACCATAGGCGCATACTGTGAAGTTTTTAACAAGACTTTAATGAATTTCTGCTCGATATCCAGAGGGCTTACAGAAAAAAGTTTATGAGAAAAATTGTAATACTTGACGAGTTCTATTACAGGTTAAAATTAATGTACTTATTTATGTTATAGCCTGTATGAATCGCTATTTCTAACCACATGCAATAAAATTAAATTTTTCGTACTGGAAAGTATATTATAGGAGCGATCAAAATATGTCGTTAACGAATGATACAATACTCACATACGTATGTAATAATATAATATTTATTAAGACTGGCGGAAGAAATAAATTATGATAACAACGAGAGAGATATCGGTTAAGTAGTCGTTATGATAAAGACTGTCAAAATAATTTTGGCGATATTCTAGTTAATAAATGGAAATATTAAAATTGATTTGAGCAATATTTAAAGTACACAATAACCATGTAAGATCATAACGACTTGAGTTCTTAATGGACTGGAATATTTATTTATTTCCAGATCAGTGAATCCAAGATGTTGTTGGAATTTTTATATTTCATTGTCATCTGTCAAATTGACATTTATTAGAAAGTTTATATTCATATTCAAATTTATAACATGCAACTCGACAGAAAGTGTTCTCTGAAGCTTCACTTGTTTGTTTGCCTATATATCCATAGAAATAAACGTAATTCTATCATTGAATATAAGCTGCCGCATTTCACATCGAGAAAAAAGTTCTTCCAAAATTAAATGTTGAACAGAATATTTTCACTTATGAGAAAAATTTACGAGTCAAACATCTTCCATCTAAGTAGAAGTGAAGAAAAAAATAGGATACATGAATCAGGAGAATGGTTTGAGCACCTTGGAGCTGGTGCAATAGCCGGAACTGCTTCGCGAACTTGTACTGCACCCCTGACCCGTATTGCTGTCTTCCTGCAAGTAATGTAACGATTACTCGTATTTTACAATTTGTGAGTTTAGAATTGCATCTTACATATAACAGAAAAAAAATACATTAAGGTCATCAGGCTAGCTCTCAAGAGTATGAAATTTGCATACGTAATGTAACATATTGTCACGAATGTGAAGAGTCTCAAGATATTAGTTCAAATTATTAATCATTTGAAGTTTTATTCAATAATTTATTGTGACTATGAATTCTAGTTAGCATTGGCCAATAATCCAGTCAGTATTCAATGTGAATGCTAGTGCATGATTACTAGATGTTCGGTTGTCGGACATTTAAATGCTAGTTCATTATTGTTCAACAGAAATTAGAATGTTGACCCATTGTTGGAGTAGAATACATAAAGCGCGTGAGCAAGCGAGAGAAAATTCATTCAGTAAGAGTAACTGTGAGATATTTCGTGATCATACTAGTTTGTAATAATATATTACATCTGAGGTGGAAAATATTTCATAACAGCCAAGAGTTTATCATATTGGATAAAATGGTTGACGCTGACTGGCTATGTATATACTATTTTGTTCACAATCATACTTAATTATTGGATAAATAATTGATCTAATTTCGTCCTTTCTTCAACAAAGTAAATTGATGTAGTAGTCTATGAAAACAAGAATGTTCTAAAAAATTTACTTAATTTGACATTTGCTGGATTTATGAATCAAGTTATTTATATATGTATCCATTGAAATTGTTAATAGTGCAGATATTGATGAATTCTGAATAAGTTTCAACAGTAAAATGGAGCTATACACTTTCCCGGATTGATCGAAAGTGCTTCGGATGTAAGTTCATAGCGATTTTGTTCATAATTTACAAATTTATGAGCTTATAGGCTATGTGCAAGGGGGCGGAGTTTGAACAAATATCGATGCGAGCGCTCATGGTGAGCACCATTGTAACCATTGAACTCCATTTCTCAGAATACGTCAATGAGCTGTCATTGAGCATTGTAGTATAAAAGTGAAAATAATTGCATATAAGACATGGGAAAACGTTTGTTCTGTTTCAGGCTTTTGTGTTAAGGATGATTCAAGTGAAATATAGTTTCATAGATTTCATGTACCCAGTTATAACATAAAAAAAACGAGTGAAGTGAATCAAAGCGGTAAATAGAGTATTGTCTGTCTTTCATTATCAATCTATATAACAAATATGTTTGTAATTCATTTGTGAAATTAGAAATATTCATCATCGATTTGGGATTCATGAATTTACCTCTATCTCTGATTTGTAAGATGTTTCAGTGAAAGAGGTTTGTCAGGTGCACTTCGCAATAATTTTGTTGTTAATATTGTCAGCAACATATTCTTCAACATGTTTAATATGGCAAAACTAATTTCACGCTTTTCTTCAATGCTTCCTCGGTAAAAGGGATACAGTGTTTGATGAATACAAACCCGATCTGCAAGATCATCGACGTCATAATTTGAGTTTATCCTGTCAATTTAGACGAATTGAGACGTTTTCTCTATGATAGGTACGTTATAATTGGAGAAAAATATACTCAAAATAAATAATTTCAACGTACCTTTTATACTATGCAAGTTATATTGTACGCACACAGCTGAATTAAATAATATTAGTACATTTCAAAAATTATAGGTATGAAACAATGATAAAATAGAGTTCAATCGTTCTTCATTGCCCGCTAGAGGGACTAGAAGACTTCATGCACATAGCCTATAAGACATGAATTTACGCAGAATTGTAACATAATCTGCTTTTCTTCAATATTGTTTATTTTATTCGAATTATTAGATAATATGATCGATATTTTTGACAGCACGGATTATTTCACTCCAACAAAGATTTATGACTGATGCTAGGCAACCCTGTATGAACATTTCCCCAGATGGAAGTTTCACTTCCGACCCGTGAGATAGTCATTGCAGTTAGAAATTACATACTTCCCAACCTCCAAAAGGTTAGGCGTTGCCATATTACTATAATGATTGTGAATAAAATTAATATTTGCAATGTTACCTGTAGTAATAAATCTCTCAATTATTTACAATAAAATTTGTGACAATAATTTTATCCTCAATAATTATAGTAAAATGGCAATACCACTGATCTCTATTTAACACTGGATTGGATTTAGGCCGCTGGAATGCGGCCTCAATTGAGCGTCGCCATCTTGGCAAAAACTGAGGTTTTGTGTCACATCAATACCGCGTTGTGCCGCGACATTTAAAATTCAGCTGTTTGGTTTGCCGGGATTTTATTTATCAAACATGATGATCGAGTGCATGTTTTGCGGAAAGAAACCCGATTCATCGAGAAATTTGACACTGCACAAGTAAGTACAACAAATGAACCTGAAGTAACTGTCGTTATGACTGAAATAAGTAAACATTACTTATTTTTATTGCTATGCTATGATGTGAATATTTTCAAGATTTCCATCCGATGAACAATCGTTCTAAAAATGGCTCGAACAAATGGGTTTGCCAAATTTAGAAATAGCCAAAAACATGAGGTTATGCTCTCAAAATTTTGTTGCGTCCGCGAAAAGATACACGACTCTGGAAAATGATGTTGTTCCGATTATTTTCAACGAACTATACAAATACTATAGCGTTAACTGCAAAACCAAAAAAAAATGATAAAATAGTCACACAATTCTCAATACGATTTATTTATTGTTTAGATTTATAACAAAAATCGTAAAACTATTCAATGAATTTGATAATTCAGAGCTAAAATGTTTAAAAAATAGTTAAAATACTGATACTAAAAAGTTAACAAATATTTTGAGCTATTAATGGATATTTTTAAATATTTTAACTATTATAACAATTTTTAAATACTTTTAACTATAATTGATTATTAATGTGTGCATATTGACGTATATTGAGAATAATTTCATCATCTAACTTGCATTCTACTTTGAATTTCATCGAGTGTCTTCTAAAAGTGCTTTGAATTTGCCGCCGAATAGTGACACAAAACCTCAGTTTTACTGTCAAGGCCGCCGTTCAACCGGGGCCGCTTTCAAATGCCAGAATACGGTCTAAGCCCAATCCAGTATTATTGGAGATCAGTGGGCAATACTTAACCTTTCAGAGGCTGAGTAAAATGTAATTTTTAATTACAATGGCAAACTCACGAAGAAAAGTGATTCTTCCATCTTTTAGTCGAGAAATATTTAGGCAGGGATGACTAGCATCAGTAATAAATATTTGTTAAAGTAAAGTAATATGTGCTGACAAAAATATTTCTCATCTAATAGTCGGAGAGCTGGCGACGTTTATTATATTTATCAGCCATTAATTTCCAGGCTGAATTATTACAAAACTTTTAAATAGAAGTAGTTGGTCAGCTACAAAATACATATCGAACATTTTGTTCAGTCCATCCGTTATCCGAAGGAATTAAAGTAGTTGGATTCTGACAATTAGAATTTCTCCAAAAGAAGGCGAAGCATTATTATTGTCAATCACTTTTTTGAATATTACGTTTCCTAATTACATTAGAAAGTAGGAAATAATATTGGGATCAACTGCTAACATGAAACGTGAGGTGAATCATGATAAACTTCTCATATCTTATCGAATGAAATGTGCTCCATGCTCTCAGTTTGCAATTGAAAAACGTTGTGGCTTGGAGAGTCTTTCACTATAATTATTTCTCAAATATTTTTTCGAGGTGTTCACAAGTATATTTTGGTCTGGCGTTTCATAATTCGACCTATATGTATCATCCTTTGTATAAAAAAAATATACCAGACCTTAAGAAAATACTTGGAAAAAATAAAAAAATTCAAATTATAAATGAGTCTGGCGACATGTTAACAACAAATAAACAAGCAAGGAGAGTTATTTTATAGATTCTCAATTATTATCCAATAAGGTGAAGTTCAAAAACAGTCTCACATCATTATTTCAAAAATTTGAGTTTTTACCTATGTAATTTCTACCTTGTACCTGAAACGCAGGGGACAGATGCTTCCAGACTTACAGATTCTCAAATGGGAGACATTTTTACAGGTATCCTTGATATTATTTTGCCTTACGTCGTCAGCTCTTAGACTATAATTATTACAACTAAACAACATTAAACTATCAATATTAAAAAAGCAATTTTATTATTAATTGATAAGATTACCATAAAATTCTAATATACCGGAGGAATCAAATATTCAACGCTTTTATATTGTTCTGATTTACTGTAATAACTTTTTGATATCTTTACTATTTACAATTTAAATGGACATATACACTTGATCAATAAATTCAGCAAATGTCAAATAAATTAAGCTCTACATAACACATTTGTTTTTATAAACTACTACATTAACTTATTTTGTTGGAAACAAACGAGACTGAATAATTTTTCTCAATAATCAGGAATGATTGTGAATAAAAGGACATAATACCCCGGTAGGAATTCAATCACAGCGTTGCGCTATATTTGATCCTCGAGGCTTCACGCTTGGTTATATAAAAAACCCTAGGCTCTAATGAAATACTACCCACCCCAGATGTAGGTGATATACTATCTCCTAATAATAATGTATGTATGCAATAACTAGAAATTTATAATGGTATATTGATATTCATCTCATTTAACAAATATTCGCTTTGCCATTTGTTTGAAATTACAAGAAGATTGTAGCCGACTACCAACTTGAAATAATTCAGCTACAATTTGACGAAACGCTCGAACAGATCAACAATTCATCAACGATCGATTTTTATAAGTAATCTTCTCATATTAATGAAGTATGCCGAGAAAATATTTATGTTTGGATTTCCATAACTCTGTAAGCAGGTGTTTCACACTGTGAAGCGATACATGAAGCTTTGTCCATTTTAATCACATATTGAGATATTGTATTACGTTTTTCTGACATAGATACAGCTGATGGTATGTTTGATATATGACTCAAAGCAACTCTTCTCTGTTCCTACTTGACCTTATGTAATAAAACTTGAATCCTCTCTCTCATTGCATAAATCTTTATTGTCACACCAACATTAGAATAATATATTAATCTGATTATTTTCATATGGTACCTTGTGGAATAAGAGAAAAACCTAATGACTATGTAATCACGATGTTTGGGAAAGGAAGGGTCAATATTCAATTTTTGTCTGCTATGATAAAATTGATTGATGCTGTATTCAATTCTAGGTCAGTTCAAGTAATCGGGGTATCCTCGCTGGTTTCCAGAAGCTAATAAGACGAGATGGCATCAGTGGCTTATGGAAAGGGAACTTGACAAACATCTTGAAAGGTACACCAAACACTGCCTTGAAATTCACAACATACGAAGAAATCAAGAAAATTTTAAAAGGAGATAGAAACAGCGATCTCAATTTCCATGAGCGTCTTATAGCAGGCTCATTAGCTGGAGGACTCTGTATATCTCTTTTGTATCCACTAGATGTATTGGATATAAGATTTATGTTGAGAAAGCCCGGACAATACAGGAGCATTTGGGACGCTGCAACGAAGATGTTTCTTGAAGAAGGACCTCGCTGCTTCTTCAGGTAACATAATAGACTTATGCAATTGTTTTTTCATCGAGTACTTTTCATTTAGTATAAACTTATTCAAATTCAATTCTCAACAGGGGATATGTTCCCAACGTGCTTAGTGCTATGCCTTACAGTGGTATAGAATTTGCCGTTTATGAGACGTTGAAGGCTGTTTATCTACAAGGACATCCTAAAAATCATCAACCACCTTTCTGGGTGCTTTTTGCTAGTATAAATGCTTCCTGCGTGATGGGACAAGTGTGCACTTTCCCATTGGATTTAGTAGGAACAAGAATGCAGGCTCAAGGTATATTTCAATTTTATTTTAAATGAGGTTGAAACAAAACATATTTAACATTGAACTAGCAATGAATTTGCATAAAAAAATATTTTTTCACCTAATTTTACATTTGTGTTACTCATCATCTGAGCATGTACTCATTTCGCTACCGGATTCTGACAGATTCGAAGCCTCAATCTGTGCGACGGTCTCAGAACTCGTAGGACTGAGCAGCATCAGAGAAGCATATTGTGCTACCAGGGTTACAAAGTTCCACATTTTAAACCAGATATCGAACGAATTAAATTCTCCCATCGAACTATTATAAAACAATATACATTGTAACGGAACTTGGACTCGTTTGTTGGTTAATAATTTATTTTTGCAGGCTACACTTATACACAATACTGCGACATTAGAATAGTTACTAACACTACACTTATTTCTTTCTTTATACGGTAAGACAGTCTACAGTCTATTCACACTGCTTTTTCTGCAATTCCAATTGATTCTCTAATTATTTTCTACTTTTTTCATTTATTTCCACTGGTTCACTATTTCCATTTCACTTCTGCCCGATCCGTATTCAACCTACCAACTATACTATTACTTATATGCGCTTCGACTACTCTTCCAGTTCTCTCCTACTACTCAATATCTAATTTGACTCAGTTTCCGGATTATATATCTGACCATACAACTATATTGCGTTTGGCACCCGTTTAACTAGCATGTGGAGTTGGAAGTTGACCCTGTTCGTCACAATATAATTATATTATATTCATTTATTTATGAAAGAAACATCAGATAGATAGCTTCTTTCATTATAGAACGGCATAACTCTCAAAACTGTCACAATACATAGGGAATTCTACTTTTAAAAAAAAATATTAATTGACTTCTCCACATTTGTCTGGTTTTCTAGGTCTCAATCAACTCCCGTCAGGGAAATGTTTTTTTTGCTAATCACTTCAAAACAGGAATAGTTCTGTCACAATTTATAGTTGCTGTAGAAATATCCAAATTTGTTTGAATTACAAATTTATCGCACTCTCATTGGCTACGATATACACAATTATAATAACATTGACAATATTGAAAGGCATTCATCTCAAATTTTGTTATTGAAATATCAAATAGTACTAAGTGATATATCCGAATGAAATTGTACTACAAACTCAACAACAAGGTAAAGTAGAATAAGAACAAAATAATTCTCAACTCTTGCAGTGACAGAATAAACTGATATGGTTTCTAAAAATTGAAACCGAAAATATGCCATGAATGAAGATTGAAAAGTGTAATTGAATAATAATAAATAAGTACAGTTATAAGAGCGATTTACTAAACACTAGCAGCCTTATTCATAGTAAGACACATAAAACCAGGTTTAGTCTTGGTTTACTAAACCTAGTTTAAACCTAGTCTAAATAAATCAATTCATAAAGATATTTAAACCAGTTCTAAACTAGGTCTAACAAAACGGAGTTTAAATCAGATTCAAGAATTCTGACTCATAGGCTTTGGTTTGTTTTTGATATGCATTGACATTTGACAGTTATTATTCACTGGGATTATCATATTTGCTGATTTGATTAGGTCAAAATGAATAAATGAATTGGTCAGTATAAAAAAATAGATATACGAACAAAAATTAATACTCGCTTTGAAATGTATTGATAAATATAAAACTGAAAGAGGAGATTGAGCATGGAAATAATTTTAGACACAGTCGCTGCAAATTTTAAGCTTCCGAAGATAAATGAACGGAATATTGATTATGATATGGTTTATAATTTAACAGAACATGAACTTGACTACAGATAGAGCAAATTAGTCCGGAAGACATAGGTTATAGAGTCGGAGAAATCTTAGATAAAAACCCTTACTAATACATAATGAACAATCATTCATATAATTTTAGCTGTGAAAATAGATCCTAATCTTGATAACAATAATTATTATAATTGTCTTGGTGAAAAAGCAGAAGATCTTATGACGGAATTTTATGGTTTTTAATGTAGTATTGATTGTTCCATTATTATAATCAGTGGAAAGAATTGTTTGCTTATTTGATTTAGTCCAATTCATAGTTATTCTTGCTGATTTGATTGAGAACGAAGAAATATGATCATATCTATTGATTATTCTATTATCGTAATCAACCAAACTTATAACTTTTCTCATTTATGTAGGAACTGAAGGAATCCTTGTTGAATTCTTTGTTGTAATCAAAAAAAAAAAAAAAAAAACGAATCATCATCGTGAAGAAGATGATGAATAATTGATATTTCTAGTAATTATTATTTTGAGTATTATTATGAATAAATTATTATGTATCTCCATATCATTTTCTTATTTGATATATATTTGATCTTGTCAAGTATTTAATAATATTATTTCAAATCAGGATCAACATGCAAATGCTACATAAAGATCTTCTACTTCTTGATATGCTGCAATTGTGTATATTGCATTCGAATAGAGTGGATTTGATGTTTTATACGAAATATTTGCCAGAATTTATTTTTGCTTTTTCTGATTTTAATGAAAATATGACATAATTTAACACAGTGAATATCTGTAACAACAATAATTATCTTTACAGGATCTAATAAAAATAAATATACACGTTTATAATAACATGTTACTCCAGTTCTTGATTTTTGACAGATAGGTTAGGTTTAAAACATATTTAAACTAGGGTGCGAGAAGGTTTAAATATTTAAACCTGGTTTAAACCGCATCTATGAATAAGAGATGAAACGGATCTAAAGATAAACCACGTTTAAACCCAGTATATTCTACTATGAATAAGGCTGCAAATGTTTAGTATTTCAGAATTCTTGAACATAAACACCTTTAAATTGGTCGACAGAACTTCAGTCATTTAATCCTACATTTAAAGCCTGCCAACCGAGAATTATTTGGCAAATTCACTCATTTTATTCGAATTGAAAATCATGCCTTGTTTTTTATGACCTTGATGCACATAAAAATAGTCAAATCATCAAGTTTCAGGAAATCGTACTCGTAGAACCATCCTTACAATCAATAGAAATATAAAATACACACATAATGTCGATTAGGAACTTATCGATTGGAATAATAATAATAATAATAAACATAGTAATAACAATATTAATAATAATGACAACTATAGGAGATACATGAAGCCCAGTCTTTTTTCTGCGAATGAGTATCAAAATAACAATATTTGTTGCAGCATCAAGAACCACAATGAAAAAAGTTTTCAATGCTCTAATACAGAAATATGGAACACGTGGTCTTTATAAAGGCTTCGGACCACAATTAATAAGAATTGTTCCTTTTGTCAGCATAAATTACGTGATCTACGAATATACCAGCCGCCTAATAGATATCAAAATGACATAAGACTCTGGTTCTTTGACAAAGCAGTTTTGTTACAAATAATATTATATTTTGTTATGAATAAATGATTTTTGTAAACATTATCCTCTTTGATTTCCAGTATAGATAAATATAGATTATAGTTCAAATATATTTATTGGAATATCTAAATTAGTGTTTTCGGTCCGATATTGATAAAATTTCTGAAATTCTGCACATTGTCTGGATAATTGATGTAGTACAAAACTGGTAAAAGTTATCAATCACTAAATGCACGAATTGTAAATTCAATTTTTTCAGCGCACGCTAGATTCCACACGTCGAGTTCGGTCAGAGCGGGCGAGGCCCACTTGTTTGTTTTGGTTCGAAGTACCGCCGGTTGAAAACAAAACCACTGTTCTAGTCCACTGACAAAGCTCCATTTTATAGGTGAGCTTGGAGTAAAGCTACCTGAGGCTTCGTGGAGGAGTTCGGATGCGTCCGTAATCCCTTTCGTTGAACGATCTGCTAGTCGGCTGTCCCCTGTAAGAAAACTCTCCAACTACTTCAATTGTTCTACAATTTTTTTTCTCTTTCTGAAGCCCCCTAATAGGAATGTAGCTCACCCTCAACGAGAAAGCACATTTACCCTCATATTGGGCCAAATATAAATCAAACTATCTGAATTAAAAACTGCTACAGAATTATGTAGTTGAAAGTGAAATAACCAAGTGACTGTACTATACTCGAACAAGCGTAACCTTTCCCTTGAGAATTTTTGTTCTGAGAATGAAAATAGCCTGTATAGTACATATCTCTCTCTTATTAATGTTTAGAAAGGACAATTTTTACATGGCGTTTGTCTGCCCAGGTTCCGACATACTTTATTGCCGATTTTTCATGCCCTACCTGCCACCTTGTACCAGTAAAAACGTGTATGTGTGAAACTATATAGTTTATTTACTCCCATAGCGCACTTAGTGAATTGTATCCAGTCAATCAATAAGGTGTAAGCCACATGAAGATTGAATATAACTGAATTAAACACTTCCTTTTCTTCACTTGTTGAATTTAAAACACTAATATACATTTCATATGTATATTTGATGAATAAAGTATTCTTTAATAAATTCAAACGTTTTAGGAATAGATACCGCTACCACTGTTGACACCAGATTCCTATCATAGCCGATCTCAAATCATGCCTCATACGATAACCCGATGGGACTCCTTTGTCCTGTCAGACTGTATTTTCATCAGATACTATGATTTAGCTACCTTGGTGATAATATCTTATGTTCTTTTCAGTGAAATATCTCTACGAAATAAGAAACTGAAATAGTTCCCAAAAACATTTCAAGCAATAAATTAGTGATTGTACATAAAGTATAGTGATATCATGTAGGAGAGTCCAAAGTATGAGAGATATAACCAGAGAGAAGAGGATGGTTTTTAGAACAAAAAGCATCTCTAGAGTGGAACAGGTGAAAACATGAGAAACTACAGGAAACTGCTGAAAATATTTTTTTCATAATACCTGCATTGAAACAACGCATTTCAACGCCTGTTTTGTCAGTCGAAACAAGATAATTTCAGACAAATGCGAGTGTAACCACACAATATACTATTTCATAATACCTGCATTGAAACAACGCGTTTTAACGCCTGTTTTGTCAGTCGAAACAAGATAATTTCAGACAAATGCTAGTGTAGCTGGACAGAAACAAGCCTGTTTCTGCCCGCTGAATTTGTTACTTACATCGTTCTATCCCTGACAAAGTCGCATTAGTTCATTGTCAATCTTTAAATGAAAATCATATAACCTCAGTTGATTTGACAGTTGTTGTATTTGAGACTGTAAATTAAATTAAAAATGCGATTAGTATCAAGAAAAGAAGTATTAATACGACAATTTCAAGTATACCACAACATCTTATTGATAAAGCACAAGCAACTATTCTCGCCTTGTTACCTGCAAAATAAAAAAATAGTTATTTACATTACAAGATGCGAAAGTATACTTTTTTGTGTGAGGTGGTATTTGAATGTCCGAGGTGAAGCCGAGGCCGTTCAAAACCTCCGAACACCTGAAAGGGCTTTCGCATCGTGTGATGTATTAAATTTTTTCTGCTACTGTTCTATATAAATATCAATATTTAATAATGATTATTATATTTGAAATAATGTTACGGAGGCTGTTTCACCTGTCTAAAATTATCCATAGCAACGGTTTATTTACAATGTTATCTGTCATCAGCGCCTGTCACAGATTTTGAATTTCAATAATTTAGTGAAAAATTGCATTTGACCGATTTAAAATGTTAACAGAAAATGAAAATGGTATTCAAAAGGCAGCTAACAATGCATGTGCTTCACTTCTTGCGGATAAATCCAAAGAAAGGTACAATCAAACATACAGCATGTTTTTTCTACATGGCTTGCTGCCTGGCTTGCTGATAAAAAATTACTCGAATTGACGAAAATGTAATGCTTCGGGTGCCGATATTTTGGATTTAAAACGCGGATAGAAGTCTTCTTCGTGAAGTAATGCAATTGAAATTTCTAAAAAGGTGTTACATGAAATTCACATTAATATTCCCTCGAATAAAGAAACAGTGACAAATATGAATTTTGATGTAATTCAAAATGATAAAAATCTCCCAATACAAAGTGAAGAAGTTAATAATTCAAATAATATTCCTACCATGACTTTTTCCAATTGTTCAAATTGCATAATTACTTAAAACCAATAAATAGATAAAATTAAATCAAATAGATTGGATAAAATCATATTATTGTTATAAACTACTTATTTATTTGGATAAATAATGAAATTTCCAATATATTTGCATTTTTTCAAACTTTTACTTTTTTGTCCTGGCCCCGAAAGTATTACTTTCGTAGCTAGCAACGCATAGCAACGAGGTAACACGAAGGTTTGCTTTCGTTTTCGTTCGAGTTGCCCAGGACTACAAAGCTCACTTATTTATACAGTAGCAGAAAAAATATATTTACTCTGTTATGACAAATTTGTAATGAGCAAAGTTTCGATGCAGGTATTATGAAAAATACAGTATGTGGCACGGGAGAAAACACGATTTCAGCCAAGAATGATGCCAGCTCTCGCTTCGCTCGGGCGAGCAACATTCGCCCTCGGCTGAAATCGTCTTGTTTCGTCCCTAGCCACACAATATACTAATAGCACATCTCTGGAAAAATATGAAAATAACAGACAAAATGAACGACTACGCATAATGCGCATTCAAAAACTATGAATTTATTCGAATTTTATGAAGCCAGCAAAAAAAAAATGGACCAATTAGTGAACACACATAAATGACAATTGCTGGATGCTTCCGTGAAGCAACCATTCATGCACTGTCGTATTTCTGGTGTAAGGATGTCTCGCAATAGGCGTGCGTGAGCATTGAGAAATTTTATTGATTGTCACCACGAATAATAAGGAATCAAAAACTCAGGACTCCTGCAATAATAATGTGTTTATAAGGCTATAACAGCATGCCGTACCTACCTTTAATTTTATGATTCGAAATTACTGCGTAATAACTTCTATGTTATTGAAGATACTAAGGGATAATCTTATGCAGGACTAAAGAGGAAACCCAATTATGGAAGAAAATATTTTTTCTACAGTTACTATAGAATGATACCCATTCCACACGCTTGGGAATACCTAAGAAAGCCGCGTGGCGTCGCGAAAAAACTGTTTCATTACTGTCATTACTTTAATTCTCCTTGATTTTCTTTTCATTCCTCTTCAAAATGGAGTCAATATGAGTAATTTTATCATCAGTTGATGAACTGAAATGAGATCAATGAAGCAAACTCTTTCTCAGAAAACGGTATATTTTGATTATAGATATTCACGCGGACACCTTTGACAGTAGAAAGAATAACATCCGTCACTCGGGCGAATCGATCATACCATGCTCATGTGGATTCTGCCACTCGACTTCGTCTCGTGGCTGAATTATTCACATTCGCATGGAATGATCTCCATTCCGCACTTGTATCGGAATATACTATTTCATAGTTATTTTTCAGCAGACTATGAAAAACAAAATCTGCTATCTGTCAATTTGAATTATTTAATGCTTAGTTCCTATTGTTGCAAATTGCTATAAAGTGTACTCTACATCAATAACAACAGAAGAAATTTTGATGGATCGCGTAAGAGATGCGTGTGCTACTTTAGCACCGAAAAAAATTAATAATGCTACTTTTGAATCAGTTTTGAGAAGATTCGAATTATGTTTCGAAAGAGATGGAAATCAGCTTTAACACTATCCATGAAGTTATTGACAAATGATTTATTGTATTTATGAAGCACAATTGCTCATAGCTCACTAAAAGATAACTATGAAAATAAAATTTATTTAAATTTAAATCGCATTTTTCTCAATATTCTCATGATGTAAGATTTATTGAACGAATACATGGTGAATTCAGAGAAAAACTTTATTGAATGGGCCAAAAAATATATAAAGCATCTCATTTGAAAAAATGTAACTTTGTATTGTAGCTTGAGAGCAGCTGATTGGAAAAAAAAAATCTTCACCATAATTGGATGTCCCTCTTAGTCCTGCATGTAAGGTTGTCTCATAGTATTTTATTGTATTTTCAATAACATAGAAGATATTCGAGGTAGCTCGTTTCGCTCTTACATCCTGTATATATAAAATACACAATATATAATAAAATTATTGATCAAAATGGAGAACGAAGACCATTGTACAATTTTTAATTGGATACTGCTGGCAATTAGTGAATAATTGATTTGTGAACAATTTTATATCCAAACAAAAGCGTACAATATGAATATTCTAATTGAACCTTGCACAATTTATTGTAATGCTGTCTGAACGATTTATCAGTAATATAATCACTGTATTCAAGCTTTATAAATATTAATGTAACGATGAAGGATGAGACATAAAATATGACATTCAAATTCATATTTGAATTATTTATAGCAAGTACTTCATCAAGTGACATTAATTAATATTTTCAATCCAATATCTTTATTCAATAAACCATAACTTTTATCATCATTAAATTTGCTCATGATCTTGCAATAAAACACTGAATATATTGTGTGTGCAAGTTAATAAAAATATTATCGGTATTATCTGTATTCTGTACAGGGAACATTAAATGATGAATATCTGAATTTGTTTCCGTACAACTATACATGAACTTATTTTTGGACAGAAAGCTCAATTTTTTGTATTCTGTAATTTTTTGTGCGCTAAGACTGTTTCGATTTAATTATTGTATTTTCGTGCAACATCAGAATAGTGAATAACAAGTATGAGATATGAAATTAAGAAATATTTCAAATGGAAGGCCACCTCTCAATCCAGAGGCTTTTCTCTGTCAAAAAATATAGATTTCCATGTTTTTCCACAGCCTCCATTATCCATATCATTTAATGAATTCCTGGAAACTCAGCGTTAATCAGCGAGCTCTTTGGCTATTGTAGGCATTCTAGTAAAGCATATAAACACGACTTGCCTTATAATTTGACAAATATATTTAGCGTTCCCACACTGGAAAATTTGTTAAATATATTCAACGTTCCCACACTGGAAAATTTGCCACTACACCACTGGTAGTTACTCCTAGATATGTGAGAAAAAGAGGCTCTATATTTTAAAAACCGTATGTGAAACGATGCAAGATTCGCATGCGGTTTTTTGAATGGTATATTTAGTTACTTTTCGAACCACGTACTTACCTATACGAGAATCTAGTGCAGTTCTCCATCGCATGCGTACTTATAGTGTGTGCCAAGTAATTTCATGCAACTTTTTTATAGTATCTGATGTTGATCCAATAAATGAAATACGAAATGACAAATTAGAACAAGATTATCCTCCTAACGCTATTGATGCATCCAAACAATTGGAGATGGTTATCTAACGAAACATAGTTTACCTCAAAGAATCAATACATTTGATATATCAAAGTTATTTTACTGTTAAAACAAAGGTAATACAAATTCTACTTTCAATTATTATCCTAAAGAATTTCAAATTTTCAATGATGTAAAATGTGAATAAATGATTCGACTTATATGTCGATAGTTCTTTATTCGTCTATGATTGTCCAGTCGAATGATCTATTTTCCCTCAATATAAGTAAATCTTATCTAAAAAAATGCATCACATTTCTGACTCAGATTTAAATAACTTTCTTATTTCCATTAAAATTCTCGAGCAAATCCAATCAAAACTTTTTTTCAACCGACTGTTGCAGAAGGAGGATAATGTTTTTTGATTTATGTACTATTAGCATCAGTTTTCATCTATTAGGCCCGATTGTACACTCTTTGGTTCATCCTAAGCGTAGCCTTATTACCTGGGTTACTATTCTTTTTATCCTTCATTAAAATTGCCATCATATTTGGCCATTTCATTTATATATTTCCGAAGCTTTCTCTTACTACGCCCTTGGATAAATTTAATCGTGCAGTAACAAATGCTTGAAATCTTGTGATACTCCATCCTCTATGTGATTGGTTGCTGCTAGAAACATTTGCTTGTAGTCGCGTTCGTGTCCAAACATGGATGTAAAGTTACGCATCTCGTTCAAAGATACGTCTTACGCACATGATGTAAAAACCTATTTCGAAGTTAATGTGCGTTGAAAGTTACGTATCCACTACTTAAAGAATAGAGTTCTAGAATAGTTGGAGTGAATATATAATGTGCATCTAGACAAAAATTGTTTCTTAGAACCATACTTGATTGATTCAACTGTAACTGTAACGTACGACTTTATTTCTTTATTTTCTCAAGAAATTTTAGGGTTTATCCCATTAGTCAACAATGCATCATGTTCTTTTTAGTAAAATATTAATTCCAAATGACAAATGTGAATTATTGCCAAATACATCTTGAACATAAAATAGTTGTAGATAGATCAGAGTATTGGACTCATTTATGGTTTCTATGATCAATTTGGATCATTACAAAACTTGTGTTATATACTACTTCTATAAAATAACCTCTACCATATAATATACTATACAGACGTATAAATTAGCTTAATGAGAAACAGAAAAAGGTGATAATTCTGGACATGAATAATCTCACCAAATAAAGTATAATTTTATACAATCTTAATACCAATAGAAACTAATTGTTTCAATATCCAATTACTCTTACTCCTTCAAATTCAAAGTGTCATATATGTGAATATCAGGGTAATATTGTATCAAAACTCAGTAGTCAAGTATGATATAAATATTATGACATTATTTTGATTCAATAATTTATGCTCAAGTGATACTTCAAGTTAAGTGATAGTGATGCAATATTTAAAAGAAAGATAATAATAAAGTGACTTAATATTTCAACAAATAAAAGTTACTTGATAAAATAGGCAGGAAAGTAGCAGATACATTGCCGCAGTTGTTTCATAGCTCAGACAACCGAGGAAATTTAGCCTCGATATCGTCTTAGCCACGGCAGTGAATTTATGTATGTGTTGAGCTCCTCAGTGAGTACGTTTGTGCACTAAGATTTAATTTTTGCATTTGCGTTCCCATTAGAGTATCCAAGGATTGTAAAGACTCCCTACTGTGGAAAAAATCTGCAGTAGATGTAAATACATTAACTTTGATCGCCTGTAAGTATCAGTAAGATCAACTTATAAACTTGACTTTCGCAGAAAAATACGCAGAAAACATTCTTCTATATTCATTTTGCTGATAGTCCTCAGTTTTAACAGGCGGCCTCGATCTCGGCACTAAACTACCTGGATCTTTAATCTCCTACTCGAACTCGGCACTACGCTATGGATTAGGATTTGTGACTCAATCGTTCTGCCTGAATAAGATTTTCTGGACACATTAAACCAGACTCAAATCTAGCCGTACTTTTAAACGAATCTAATCACACGTGGTGACATCAACAACTTAAAAGTCCTGCAGAGCGTTGATAAAATAATTTGTTTCCATTTGATGCAAGAAATTCCAATATCAAAAATACCAAAAAAAATTAAATGTTTTAGTGTGTTCTAAGCATATTTGTATGTTTTTGTAATAATGTATGTATGCACGGACATATGTATAAATAAGTCTTTTTTTTAACAATTTTTTTCTCTGAAGTTTCATTAAATATTATTTGCAGTATTATTTTTGATACAAATTTATTTCAAAATAAAATATTGAGACTTATAAAACCAAATCTTGCAGGTAGATCGTGGCCTTATTCAAAAATTGACAGTGCCGAGTTCGTGTGCGCCCCGCGCTAATCGGATTAGCATTGGTGCCGAGTTCGTGTACGCCCGTTTTAACCAGAAGTTAGAAAGATTATACAATATCTGTAGGAAAGAACTGTAATAGATATTAAAAACGCTAACTTTGATTTCTTTTGAAATCCAGTATGACCAATTTATGGACTGTTCCTTCAAAAGATTAGTTCAAAACATTATTATTACATCAAGCAATCCTCAAAAGTTCGGAAGATATAGTAAAAATAATTCTAAGAATCAAGAAATATGAGCAATAGCACATTCTACCCGGAATAACATTCAAAAATATTTTCAGAACTTTTACCGCCAACAAAAATTGCAATTGTAATTAACAAAACATGAAATTTTCTCCTCTTTCAGAATCTTTTTTTAAATTTCCATTACCCTTTACAGTTTTTGAGTTATTGGAAGAAAACTAGGCCATATTTTTTTGTTATCATTTTTTGTAACAATTGCAATTCTCGTTAGCAAAAAAAAACGTGAAAACATCTTCTTTAAAATGTTATTTCTAATCGAATGAGCTATTGCTTATAATTTTTTAGATTCTTAGGGCTATTATTCTCAGAAAACTCTTTTCTCGACTAGACTAAGTTGATAATTTTGAATATTTGATTTTTATACTAAAATACGTAAAAAACACTCTTCTACAATAGCTCTACTGAATAGACTCGGGGAAATCTTGATTAGACGACCAATTTTCGGGCCTAGAAACAGAAATTGATGGGGTGGTTAAATTAAAGGCTGGTTTATGATGGATTTAATTTAGGAATTCACATTTAGAAATTTAGATTCATAGTTTTAGATCCTCATTGTCGTTCATTCTCTGAAATATAACCTAAAATTGGCTTTTCCAGTCGCCATTATACATCGCCAAAATGGTTTTATTTGCACAAATGATTGAATTTCGGTTTGATTTATTAGTTTCATCATATAAATATTGGTGCTTCTTCACCGTATTCATGATTTGAATATATTGTGACGTGCGAGAGTAAAGGGGGGAGCTCGTAAAGACGACGTAGTATGAGGAGGAGCTTCTTGTCGTCTCTTACGCCGCGCCACGTCGCAGTACATCACCCCTCCCTCCCTCCCAATGGAAGCCTCTAGTGATTCCTAGAAATGGAAAGAGTCCAGAAATCGAAAATTTGAGAACACAATATTTCTCTATATGAAACCAAGCCAAAGACGTGTAGTACAGTACAGTAATAATAGTAGCAGTGTGAAATAAATAATGAACAGTGACAAGTAAAGTGAACTGTGTATATAAATAGTGAAATATAAATATCTGTGACCTTGATTAAATTAGAATTAAGTGATTACTAAATAAATATAGTGTTATTAGTGACATAAGCTTTTATTACTATTTAAATGATTAAATAGTGACTTTTATTTAATTACAAACTGATTCGTCGAGCAATAAACATTACAATATATTCTATGACAGTTGTCAGATTGGAATTTCTGACATGTCAACCAATGTCTACGATTGGCAGGATTTATAATTGAGAAAATCTAGATTTGTAAATTAAATCCATCATAAACCAGCCTTAAAGGCAGGTTTATGATGAACTTAATTCATGAATTTATATTTAGAAATTTAGATTCATCGTTTTAGATCCTCAATTCGTTCATTTTTTCAAATATAACCTAAGATTGACTTTTTAAGTAGCCAATTCACATCGCCAAACTTGTTTTATTTGCACAAATGATTGAATTTCGGTTTGATTAACACTTTTATCATATAAATATGGGTGCTCTTTCACCATATTCATTATATGAATATCTTTTCTGCGATAGTTGTCAATTTGGAGTTTTTGACATGTCAACCAATGTCTACGATTGGCTGGATTTATAATTGAGAAAATCTGAATTTGTGAATTCAATCCATCATGAACCAGCCTTAAGGAATCGGATTGAAGACTAGTAAGTAACAGTTGTCTCGGGTTTTTAGTTCAATGGCGCCTCTACTATATTCTATTCTCTGTTTGCTTGGAATGATTTACCTTAGGTTACTTATGTAACTCTTTCAAATAGTACACTGAGAGTACCAAGTGATAAGAGTAGCAATTTCAGTGGTACTGGTAACAATTTTAATAATATCCCGAACAATTTGAAGTGGTTAAGATGATGTGATGGTAAGTGGTGAAGTCTTGCAGCTTAAATGGTCAAATCTCACCATTTATTGAGAAACAAGTACCACTTGCAGTTGTAGAACAAATGAGATATCAAACGTCAAACTTCTAAGGTACGAAAATGTATTTTCATTTTTATTGTTCTATTTTCGTTTGTACAAAATTAAATAGTTTTAAAACTAACAGTTTACTCCAGAAGAGACCAACTTTTGTGTACTAACAGAAGATTTATTTTTCACTTAAAAAATGTGTCGCAATAGACTTACCACTTGAGCTTTATCATTCGTGTTTTACTACGTAAGTAGTGGTGTAATTTTGTTTTTCTACGATCACTTCAGAAAGCAACATATTTCTCATACAGAACACAACTAGAAAAATAATAATTTCACACAACTGTGGAAAAAGTCGTGAGAAATGATTTCTCACACCAGTTTGACCAACATATATTAATTAATTCATTTCGAATATTCTTTAGGTGATATATTCAGCAAGATTATTGATAAATATCCCGGACTTGATATAAATCTCTGTTTGCTCTTTTATAAGCCACATTTTAAAAGCAAAATTGCATCAAGTTCTTTTGGAATTATTTTCTTATTCTTGTTACATATATTTCGAAGGTTGGCAACACTACGAATCACAACTGTCAAATTGAAGCAGACAACACATGTTTCATCACATTCTGTTGAAATCGAGGAATTATATGTATGTAATTATAGTATCATAACCAAAATTAGATATTCACAATTATCATTACTGCAGTTAAAAATGGTAAGTGACTAAAATTAAGAAAACACGTCACCAGAGATCACATCAGAAAACTCTACTAAATAAGCCAATCAGAACGTCATCTTGTGAGAGTAGGCCAATCAGATACAATCTTTCCGCCAACAATTAGATTACACAACAATGTAATGTCAATCAACTGATAGAAAATATCTCAATAATGTTCCAAATCATAACTTAAATAAATATCACAATAAATAGGCAGAGCAAACAATTAAAATGTCTGAGTTATTTTACATTTGTGAAAATAGATTGGAAATCTCAGTTATACTAATGATTTATCTACATATTTCATTAAAAACTGTGATCGTAGAAAAAGTATAGTGTACAACACGTATAGAATCACCTATTTCACACTTGTATGATTCCAGCACTCGACTCCGTCTCGTGCTGAAAATTACACACCTCGTGTGAAATAGGTAATTTTCTATACTTGTTGTACAATATACTATTTCTCAGTGTAGAATAAGAATAATTGCACAATTGAATAGTGCAGCATTTACCTTGAAATGCCTTATTTTTCTTCTTGGTGTAGAATAGAAAAAAATATTCTTTATGAATTCTTGCTCAAGCTATGAAATATCACTCACACATAAAATAAAAATTGAATATGTAAAAATGATATTTGTGAATCAATTCAATATAAATCCAGTACTCACAATATGATTAATATTAAATGAAATTTAGTTTAATTGAACGGAAGATTCCTCATTCATCTTTGCAATGAAAATTGTTGATCAAATTCTTTTGCGGAACCCCTAAAACATGGATCCAGTTTCTAGTTCCTAATTAAAATAGAATAACATAAATCTTTTCCGTGTTTTATTTCCTATAAAACAAATCCCTATGCAATGCTTAACAACACCTACAAACAACCAATGACTATAAAGTACGATACCACTTCAGTCATGTATCTTTCTGGCATTTATGCCGCGAACAATCAAGTCACCGAAGACAGCATTATCTCCCTGAAAATTTCACTAGGAGGGCATTTGTTTCTCAACAAATTGAGGTAGAAATGAATTTGAGGAAGTTGAGGGTGGATCATTTGTTAATGTTTTCCAGAGAGGAAGTGACAGTAAATTTAAAGAAATATGAGTATTCATACACAGGCTGTTCCCTCAGATGAATTTTAAAGATAACTCGATTATTATTGAAAGTAAAAACTAAGAATACATGAACTGCCACTAAATTGTAAATAGATTTTGATCGCCAATTGTGAACGGACTTCGTTTATAATGAACACCATTTTATAACGGTGAAACATGTGATGAATTTATCTTATTAGATTCAAATCACACTAGGACCTTTGGGCATCTCACTCCCTGTATTTCAACGCAACAGCTAGTCACATTATTACGTTAACGAAGTATGTACTTATTCTTGTTAGTTAAGGTTTTTATCGGGCACCATTTATTGGATAAAACTGTTTAAATTAAGTTGTAATTGACTTATTTACATTCATAGTTCTCAACTTTCCAAGAATTTAGCTGAGAGCTTACACCAGTTCTTAATTTATTTAATTCATCTTGTTTGAATGCACCCCAACTTTCCACCACTGGAATCTTTCCTTTCCCATTTTCCACCCATCAAACCATAAGAACCTCAACATCTGTTTTTTTCTCTCCCTCCTCTGTCGCCTACCAATCTTGGGCACCATGCCTAACTTGAACCAGAGCTCAAGGTGCTTCTGTTTCCGTTTTTGCTCTGCGTTAGTTGTCTGCCGTGGATTCGTGCAGTCGTGAACTGATCGTGATCGTGCTACGGCGCGGTGCATTGTGGGTACATCTGGCGCTAACTTTCGAGGACATTTCTGACGCTTTTGTTTTGAATTTAGTTTCTGGGATTTTTGTTTTGTGTTGATTTGTTGGTGGGAAAAATATGAAGACTCAGTGAATTACGGTATGTTTTTGTTAATTTTTGTTCATTCTAAGTTTTTTGGGGTTCTATGTTCATCTACTAAAAATAAGGCTAGATTTTTTTACCTGTCTATATATTATAATAGCTTATCACGATTAAAGCGTTGAAAAAGCATCAAAATAAACTTAAGCATAATGTAAAATTCTCCAAAAATTCTTGAAGATTTTCGCGCGCTGTCAAATTCTTAATACACTATTTCAGGTAGAGCAATGCTTCCTATCTACTGGTGTTTTGAGTAAATGCATTCAGAATTGAATTATGTCTCAAAAATCTGTAATTATTATTTATACCGGAAAAAGAACTGTGCAAAAATAAAAATATCTGGTAAATATGTTTTTTTTTTGTAAGTGATCTTGCGTGCAATATTCTTCTTGAAATTTTCATGTACTAACATTTTCTCAATAAATTTGATTCCTTTGATTCATTTTATCGATAATGTTCCCCAGTTTAAATATAGTCAGCAACATATTGATGTCAATTAAATACAACTACAATATTATCCTAGATAATAGAGTAGTTTAATATCAAATGAGCCTGTGATGAAGGTTATTTTCAGCAGACTGTAGTTTAAAGTACGAATCAAAAGCAAATGATCTGATTTGAGTTTTCGCGCCAACAAATAAAAATATTTGCATGCACTTAGGGACAAAATAAAGCTTAATAATATTAATTATGCTATTTGGCCTACTTTTGTAGGTGCGCAAGAACCCTCCAAAAAAAATCATTTCTTATTTTCTCTTGGAGTTCTAGAATTCGTACAAGATTTGAAAAAAAATTTACGGGCTAGTTTAGAGACTAACGGAAACGAATAATTAAATCCGGATCAAAAAACTGATCTGAATGAATCAAAAAAAATTATACCAGGAAATGATAATAGAAAAATATTTTTTTCAGCACAGATTTGGCACAAACCAGAAATCAGAGTTAATTAGCATGCAAACCTCATTTTTTAAATATTTTTAACTAGGTTTTTATACTCGCAACACCAAATTGTTTGAGGACCTGTACACCATTCTTATCCCGCCACCCCCTTTCTCATTGTACTAACTAATATCAATTAAGGCCGTGCGTAAAATAGGTACTTTCGTACAGTTACCAATGCGTTAAGGAAGACATTTTCGCGTTTCAATTTTACTTTGAACGTGTAGTATCTAAATTTCTGTGAATTAATGTTTGTAGCACTTCTTACTAATCCATTTATTTCAATATTATTTGAATCTTAATGTCACCTTGTGCTTTTATGTCTCTTTCTGTGTGCTTAATATAATTATCAAAATATGAAAGGTGAGTGCTGTAGAAAAAAATTTGTATGCAATTCGAGTGTAAACAATAATCTTAGCCTCAAGCCATAATGCTCAACTTTACAATCTTGTTGCATAAATTACCATTTCAAAATTCTAAAAGCAAAGATATAATTACAGATCGTTTGAAAATAGACTTTTTCGCACTCCCGGGAGTAAAAGACGCATTTAATCCTCCATTTTAGGGACTCAAGTTTGAGTTTAGTCCTTAGGGATCTAAAATGATCAATAATCCCAAGGGACTAAAGCAAAATGAACAAATTTTCCTATGACAACTAGATAATCAAAGTACTTACCTAAATGTCAAATTGAATTTTCTCATTATAATTCAAAACTTTATTATTGATGATTTATATTAGGTATATCGCAATTGACACAATTTTGCAAATGCATCGTACTGTTGTTCGTAAATTTCATAGATTTTTGGGAAAATGATTTTACAGTTACCTCTTCCGCAACCGTATCAATATCAAATTTCTCAATCACCTTTTTGACAGCAAGTTTATTTATATAACAACTGTTGTAGCCAGCCTTGTTAGTATGGTAAATTTAGTCAATATTTTTGAATCAAGTTTGTTGTCAAAATTATAAGATTAATTAATCTGCTTTTAGACTATTGTGACTCAATTTAATACGGTAGTGCGAAAAATAGCGTAGATAACACATTACTTAAGTGCCTTTAATCCCTCAGGTGAGTATTGCCCTCGACTCCGTCTCGTGCAATAAACTCCACCCTCAGGATTAAATCAAGCACTTAAGTCCCTCGTTATATAATATACTATTTCTATATACATACTAAGCTCTTATTGTTAACCAAGCCGTTTATACATTGAAAAATATTATTTTATTCTAGGTTCTAGGTCGTCTTGCTTTAATATCATATTGTAACCTTACACTGTGAACAAAAATAGTATATTTTGGTATTTCAGCAAGTTGCCATGGTAACTGTACAAAAAGCATTTCGGACAAGTACAAAAAATAATTCACGCTACATAGTTCGTAACTCCTAACTACTAGTTGGAATAAAGATTTGATTTAATCAAATATTAATCCTATTATCTTATCTTGATAACTCTTATTCACGATTTCAAGAACATGGAATTCAAGTTTTGATAATTGTCACTTAAATAATTTGAGGTTAGTGCAATGTTCTACTTTTGAAATAGTTGATGAATAGATTTTTCAATTATAATCAATTAGAAATTGAATTATTATTCAGTTTTATTCATGTTTATGCGTAAAATTATTATTTTAAACCTCCTTAAATAAGTATATGATTATATTACATAATCAAGAAAACAAAATGTCATTGAAATTTTCGATGATTTTATAAAAAAGTGCAATAGAAGAAAAATTATTACGTTTAATAAGCACAAAAAATACGACTAAGATCGCTACGCGTCATACAGCAAACTTTGTTATTTACTCATCTCAAAATCTAGCATTCTTGGTACTAACTATATATATAACTATTTTTAATTGCTGACTTCAAATAGGCAACTATTCATTCAAAAAAAGAGGTGCCTTCACCCTGGTTCAAGAAATACTATTCATTTTTCGGAAGAGGGGTATGGGTAATATTTATGACAGCCCACCATCTATTTCTTCAAACTTATAGAACCCTAGATGGTCAAGGATTGCAAGAAAACTTCTCTTAATCTATATAATAAGTAATAATTACAAACTGAAGGAGAAACATGGGGGATTTCTAGAGCTTTATTTAGTAGAATAGCTTGAAAATCTCTTTCATCTCCTATGAAAATTGAGTATCTAATAAATGTAAATAGGGAAATTAAGTGACTTAGTCAACATCCTCCATAGTAATCGGTTGTGGCAATGTGTTAACTATTTCTTTATTTTCAAATTTTAAATAAATTATTTTTTTCGTCCCCAAGGATGGCCAAGGTGTAGCCGAAACTATAGAGCTAGAAGAGAAAAAGTTAAATAATTGACTGAATTTCTTTTTCTACATCACTTGCATTTACTAATCCAGACAGCTTCAACCATTTTATCTAATAAATAATTTGATATGTAAATTGAATGTGCAACAATTGAGCATGAATCAAGGGAATAATTTCCGCTCGAACGACTCAGAATATAATTAGGTTTAATTCTTTTTATTGTAACTTGGGTTTAAATAGTTATTTATTCATGTATCTCGTGCGCAAAATTATATTTTAGTGCTTAAGAAAGCACCAAAAAAAATTTGCGCTCAATTTGCATACAACATTTGCCTACAGACGTCAAAAAATGAAGAGAAAAAATTATCAAAATCATAATAAGATACAAAAATTAGTGCGCTAAATACTTCGTGCACGTTGTCTGATGATCAACTCCAATGCAACACCTTGCATGCTAATTTAATGTATAAATGGTATTATTTTTTGATGTCTGTAGAAAAAATATATTATTTCAACGAGATGATCTCTCTTCTTGGTTTTTTGTACGCTAAACTTCGATAATAAATGAACTAGGGATTATTCTATCATTCGAGTATGATGGAGCTTCTAAAATTTAGAAATAAATTTGAAATGAAGTTGAACCTATGCGGAGATAAATAATATGCATAATAATGGTTTAAATAAAAAACCAAAGAAAAGGTAACCAGTATTTTATTTCTCAGAAACAGATGTTCTTTTCTGACTTGCCCAAATCATCATTATAAATCCAAAGTCCGCATCATAATATGACACTTGTTACGCTGCTAATCTTCCTACTCGGAGCTGTGATTGCTACCGTGCTGCTCACTGTGCTATAAAATAAGTCACTTTCGATATTGGTGTCTGGATAAATGCTGGATTTTAAGATAGTACACCTGCTATTTTCATGCTTGTACATATAATGGACTCCAATTGTTATCAATAGAAAAAATAAATTGTTAGGAATCAAAACCTGAGTAGTTTCACAAAATTACAAATTCAGAAGTTGATTTTCACAGCATCATCCTGTATAGAGTAGCAATTGTTGACACGTGCTTCGTCCTTATTAGGACTCTTCAGTACAGTATAGCAAGCTGCAGATAGTCGGACTCGTAGCCGCAAATCCATTGAAAAGTGAGTTGGTACATGGCATGCAGAGATATAAGTCCGCAGCAGAGCCATCTATCATAATACAACCGCGGACACTGTAAAGTTAAAAATATCCATGACAGAAATTAAGTCTAGTATTATGAGTATGAAACGCGGTGGTAACGTTTGATCATTTTCATAGTATTCATTGTGCAAAATGTGTACATAAATTACAAAATATAATCAGTAAAGCATTCTAGGCCGATTGGCAACCCTGCTCATAAAGTGATAAGTTGTGTGAAAGAAGTGAATTAATCTAAATTAATAAAAATCCAAATTATAAAGTTGATCAATGTTATAAAAACGTCATAATAATGAATTTTGTCACTCCTTTCTCAAATACTAGTGTTATCTTACTCAATAATATAATTTTATTCGTGATTTAAAAGCTTCAAAAACAGTCAAGGTTATAGTTTTGGAATAAGTGAATTGCTGAGCATCTTAATTTACGCGCACTATCAAGTTTAAATATTCAAAATCGGTGTTCTCAACTGTATTAGAAACTACATTTGTACAGAAAACATATATAGACCTTATAATAACATGGCTACTATTGAACAAATAGAGCAATTGTTGCAACCGCTCAATAGCAAAATAGATCATATACAAAAACATTTAGGTGCACTAACTAATTTAGCACGAAAAGTTAAAGAGAAATTTCAGCAATTGGAAGAAAAACTGAAAGTGAAAGATAAGCAAATTGAGTTGCTAGAAAAGAAAGTAAGGGAGAAAAATTCAATTTTTTTTGGCATCAAAGAAAGAGAAAATGAAAATATCGAACAATTTATAATAAATCTAATAACAGTTGACATGAATCTCTCAGATGTAACTATAAAAGATATTGAAGAGATAAAAAGAATTGGAAGACCAACAGAAATTGGAAGACCAACACACTAAAGAAAAAAGCAAATAAAAATACACAATCTAAAGTAGAACCCTTGGACAAGCACATCCAAACAAGACTTAGAACTCGGTCAATTTCAAAAAACAGAGAAGCAAAGTAAGTGCGGCAAATAAATATTCCAACATTTTATTTTGGAACATCAAGGGCTACAAAAATATTTTTAATTTAAATTTCGAAGATGAATAACTCCTATTGAATCATGATATTATATGCCTCACAGAGACTTGGACTAATTTTAATTTCAATACAAATCCTCCATTCCTCAAAGACTATTCTAGGTATGAACAAGAAGCACTTAAAGAAGCAAGTACTGGACGAGCGATCGAGGTATTGTCTTATTTTCTAAATTTCTTCCACAAAATGTCACAATTGTCGAAATAGAACTGCACTGGATAATTCTTAAACTCCAAAATAATAATTTAAATTTGATCCTTGGTGTATCGTACTTTTCACAATCATTTGATTACTCGGTACTATTAGATATGTTTTCCGAAAGCTTACAAAATCTTACAAATCAATACCCAAATCACTCATACATAATGTGCGGAGACTATAATGCTCGCATTGGAGGACTCAATCAGTTTGAAGAAGAGCTCCGATTCAATAATAACTGGAACCACAATAGAACTGCGCGGAATAAGAATATAAATAAAAAAGGTTAAGAACTTGTTGCAGTTTTTGAAAAAGAGAACTTCATAGTTCTAAATGGGAGATCATAAAGCGACACCCCCTCTAAATATACTTACATAGGACCAACTGGGAAAAGCACCATTGATCTAATTTGGACGGACTTAGGCACACTACAATTACTAAATGATTTCACTGTTAGAGAAGATGTACTCATATCCGATCATCTAATGTGCTCTATCAAAATATCAAACTTTGATTGCATTAATGAAACACAAAATACAGCGACTATTAAATTTAACAAAAACGAAATGGGACACAGTAAAAACAGATCTCAACAAACAAAAACTTCATGATGAAATAATGAATATTTCCACTACAAACTCTACAGAGAAATATATATATAGTGGCTTGGACACCCCAGGTGGGGTTGCGCCGCTTCTTCTGAAGCTCTCTAGATCCTTTATTTGAGGGGGATCAGTCCTCATCGCCTTGTTCTAAATATTCTGACATATTTCTCTCCATGTCTTCCTATTTTCTGTTTTCTCCTTCCATTTCTTTATTCCTGCTTTACCCAGGTCTGCTTCTACCTCTTGTAGCCATTTCGACCTGGGTCTGCCTCTTCTTCTGTTTCCGCCTGGTTCCCATTGTAAAATTGCCCTTACGGTGTCTTCTTCCCTTTTTCTCCATATGTGTCCTAACCATTTCGCCCTCTGTTGTTTTATTTTCCTTACTATATCTTCTCCTTGCAGCTCTTGTTCTATTTCATGGTTCATTAATATTCTATATTCGTTTTCTGTCGTTTTTACTAATCCTGTAATAGTTCTTACTATTTTTCTTTCTACTATTCGTAAATCTTCTTCATCTTTTTTGGTCATTGTCATTGTTTCTGCCGCGTACATTATTATTGGTCTGATTATTGTTCTATAAACTTTTAATTTTGTTTTCTTTGTTAGGTTTTTATCCTTGAGTAATTTTTTATTTGCGTAAAAGGCTCTGTTCGCTGTTAATATCTTCTCTTGGATTTCTGTTTTCCTGTCTCCATTATTTGAAAGCATAATGCCTAAGTATTTGAATTTATTAACCTCCTCAAACTGCAGGCTACCTATTTTTATATTTCTACTTCCTGATTTTTTTCCTATCCTCATTATTTTAGTTTTGTTCTCATTGATTTTTAGACCCATTTTGTTTCCTTCTGTTACTATTTCTTCGACCATTTCTTTCAATATTTTCCTATTTTTTGTTGCCAATACTATATCGTCTGCGTATGCTATTATTTGTCCGCCTTTAGTTCTGAGTGTTCCTTTGTTCAAGTTCCTCATCACATATTCTAACGCTATGTTGAACAGAGTTGCTGATAGTGTATCTCCTTGTCTTACTCCTTTGTTTATTTCGAATTCCTGAGTTTCTCCTTTTTGTGTTTTAATTGTGGTTGTTGTTCCACTTAATGTCATCAAGATCAATCGTCTTAGTTTAGCTGTTATCCCAAATTCTTCTAGGGCTTTCATAAGTTTTTCTCTTTTGATCGAGTCAAACGCTTGTTTGAAATCAATGAATAATAAGTCTGTGTTCATTTTATATTCATGTGCTTTTTCTATTATCTGTTTAACTGTATGTATAGCGTCTGTTGTTGATCTGCCTTGCGTGAATCCGCACTGATGCTGTCCTATTATGTTTTCTGTTTCTTTCTGGACTCTCTTTTGTATTAGTGTTGACATTATTTTATATGTCGTGTTCAGTAGCGTTATACCTCTATAATTTTCGCATGTTTGTTGGTCTCCTTTTTTGTGAATTGTGATTATTTGTCCTCTTTCCCAATCCTTTGGCATTTTTTCTGTTCTCCACACCTTCATTATAAGTTTATATATATATTCATGTAGTTCATCTCCTCCATATTTTATTAGTTCTGTGTTTATTCCATCTTTGCCTGGAGTCTTCCCATTTCGCCTGCTTCTTATTATTTCTCTGACTTCTTCTTCTGTTGGTTCTTCTGATACTCCTTCGTCCGCAATTTCATCTTGTGTTGTAATATCCACGTTTTGTTGCGGGTCTGTTAGCAGGGTTTTGAAGTATTCTACCCATGTTTTCTTATATTGTTCATCGTTTTCTGTTTTGTTGCCCTTTGCGTCTTTTATACAGTAGACTTTTAGTTTGTATGTTCTTTTTTGTTCATTTATTTTTTTATAGAATTGTTTTGAGTTTCTATTCACACTTTCTTTTTCAATATCTGTTATTTTATCGTCTATCCAATCTCTCTTGTTTTTTCTTAGAATTTTACAACATTTCTTCCTCATTTTTTTATAATCTTCTCTGTCTTCTATCCTATTTGTTTTCATCCACTTCAGTCTTGCATTTTTCTTTTTTAATACTATTTCTTGGCACTCTTTGTTGAACCATGTTTTTTTATTTTCTTGTTTTTCTTCTCCTATCCATTTTTTTGCAGCTTGGTTTATACAGTTTTGTATCTTATGCCACTTATTCTCTACATTGTCTTCTTCTTCATATTTTTCTTTGATGTGCTTCTCTATTTCTTCTTCGTACTTCTTCCTTGTGTCTTCATTGCTAAGTTTTTCTATGTCCCATTTAGTTTTCTTGCTTCTGTCCTTCTGATTTCTTCTTACTTTCTGTTTAAGACTTGCTATTACCATAAAGTGGTCTGAATCCGCGCATGCTCCTCTGTATGATCTTACATCTGTTATATCTGATTGTTTTCTTCCTGTGATTAGTACGTGGTCTATTTGTGTCTGGGTTACTTGGTCTGGCGATACCCAAGTTATTTTATGTATTTTTGGATGTTTATGTTTGGTACTACTTATAATCATGTTGTTTCTTGCCGCTATATCACATAGTCTTTGACCGTTGTCATTTGTGTTTTCATGTATCGTATATTTTCCTGCTACCTGCTTTATATGATCTTCTTTTCCTATTTGAGCGTTGAAATCTCCTAATAGTAATAGGGTGTCTTCTTTTGGTATTTTTTCTAATTCCTCTTCTAATTTTTCATAGAATTTCTCTTTTATTTCTGTCTTTGCGTTTTCTGTTGGTGCGTATACGTTTATTATTGACAACTTGAAAGGAGTTGTTTCTATTCTCACATAGGCTAATCTTTCATTTATTGCTTCAAACTCTATCACTTTCTCTTTTAATTTACCCGTTATTAAAAAAGCCACTCCGTACTGCCCTTGTTTTTCATCTCCTGAGTATTGTAATATGAAGTCTTTCTTCTCTATCACTCCTTTTCCTTTCCATCGAGTCTCTTGTATTGCCGCTATGTCAATGTTATATCTTGCTATTTCTGATACTATTTCTTGCATCCTCCCTGGTTGTAACATCGTACGGACATTCCATGTACTGATTTTTATTTCATTGCGCCTGTTCCTCTTTTTTGATTCTTTTTTGTTTCTATTTTTCACTTTTATGTTTCTATTCAATAAATTCTCATATCCATTTTCTTGCTCGGTCGTCGTACCTCTTCTTTCCTTTCCTTTCTTGCGGCTCAGTTTTTTGGGATTAATTTCTCTCTTTGTTTGTCCCACAGCCACATGCTGTTATCTATCATCAGTTTATTAGTGTAAATTTTTACCTGTTTTCCATCCTCTCTTTCCTGTTTAGCTCTTTTTATTATCTCTCCTTGTATTTTTCTTTCATTGACTGTTAGGAATTTGTCTATATATATTTTTTGTCCTTTCAATTTATTTTTCGCGTTGAATATCTCTTGTGTATCTTCTTCGTTGTTTACTTTTATCACTACTTTCTGTCTTTCCGTTATCTGTTTAACCTTGTACGCCTCCACAATTTTTATATGGATCTTTAGTTCATCTTTAATGAATCTTCCAATTTCTTCTTTTAAGTTTTCTTTTATTTCTAGTCCTGTTATTATAAATTTGTTTTTGTTTGCTTCTTTTTCTCTTTGTTCTTCTCTATTCTCAAGTCTTTTTATTCTTTCGCCCATTTCCTTATTTTCTTTCACCCACATTTTCTCTTTTTCCTTTATTTGATCTATTTCTTTATTTATACCCTCAATATTGCTTATAATTTTCTTATACGACTCTTCCATATCTTTTCTGATTGCTATGTTCCCGTTTCGTACTTCTTCCCTTCCTTTCGTTACTTCTCCCTTTATTTCCTCATAATTATTTGTAAGCTTTTTCAGATCTTCCGAAATCCTCTTCAACATTTCCTCCATTTTTGTCGTTTTCTTCTGTTCTTCTGTTGTACTTCTTTTAACAGTAAATCTTTTTTCTATCGCGCTTCTTTTAGATTCTCTTAGTTTTTCTTCTTCCTCTTCTTCTCTCTTTCTAATGCAACTGGTACTATTGCTTCTTTCTCTACCATTCATTTGATTGCTTCCGCTCTAACTCTATAATAAATACTGCCTATGCTTTTATTATTTAATTGCGATTCTAAGTTTTACGATTAAAAGAAAAAACTATTTATTTTTATTTTTGCTATTGTTTGCAACACTGGATTCGCCCGGCTCGCCGCTAAGCTACACGTGCGTTTGTGTCTGTATCGCGCGCGATTCTCGACCTTACTGAAATTAACCTTCCCGGCTGCGATTTATTTTTTAACGTTTATTTCACTTCTAACCGGAAGACCTAGTGACACTTTCTGTAGTCTTTTGTCTTAGCTGCACTCACAATCCACTTTAACTGTTGATTTTCACTGAATTACACAGTAATTACACTTTTTCTCACTTTTTCTCACTACACCACCGTACACGCCAACTTCACATCCAAAATATCAGAGAAATATGAATTCATTAAATCTGAAATCAAAACAACTTCCTCTGAAATTGGTATAGTAAACAAAATAAAAATATATCAAAATAGACCTCCTAATTTGAATAAAAAAAAGTGGTTTAGCGAAACGTGCTAAAAACTCAAAAAAGAATCTAAAAACTGTTTACAAATATGTAAAAAACATGGTTTTACAAAAAATAATCTAGCTGCATTTGTACAAGCGAAGAAACATTATAAACGTACTATTATCGAAGAGAAAAATAAATACAAATCAGAAATTAAAAACAAATTACGCAACGGCGCTGACCAGAAAGAGTTTTGGAAAACAATAAATGCTCTGCAAGCCACGAAATATGCAATAAATGTAATAAACTTAAACGACTGGAGTGACTTTTATCAAGAAACAGTGAAATGATAATACATGATCAAATATTTTTTGATGTTCATCACCCTTACTTGGATAACGACATTACACAAAATAAATTGTGTTACGCTTTAAGAAAACTGAAGAAAAATAAAATACCTGAATCGGACGAAATAATTTATAAGCAACTACAGAACCTGCCACAAAACTATATTATATATCTCAAAGATTTGTTAAATAATTTTCTCAAAGAAGAAAATCTACCAAAAGAATTGAAAACAATCAAACTAACATTACTACATAAGAAAGGAGATACCATGGACAAGAATAATTATAGAGGTATAGCTTTAATTAACGCTAAAACTAAACTTTTTACTTATATTTTGAATTACAGGATGCAAATCTGGGTTGAAAGTAAAAATATACTTCCTGAAGCACAAGCAGGTTTCAGGAAAAAAAGATGATGTGCAGATAATATATTCGTTCTAAATTCAATTATACAGTCATTATTCTTAACAAGTAAACAAGGAATATAAGCCATTTTCATAGACTTCCGAAAAGCTTTCGACTCGATACCACATTCTATTCTATGGGAAAAAATCTATCATCTAGGCATAAGTGGCAAGATCAGAAGACTTTTAAAAAATATTTACGGTGAAGCAACCTTAAGAATTTATGTAAATAATGGACTATCACAGGAAATGAAGATCAGCAAAGGAGTTTTACAAGGTGAATGCACCAGTCCCTTATTATTCGCATTATATATTTCTGATCTTGAAGATTGTTCTAGACAGAACAACTTAGAAGGCTATTTCATAAACATGATATATTATCTCTACAATATGCCGACGACATAGTGCCATTTGCACATTCACCACCAGATATACAAAGGGAGTTAGGCACACTAACTGAATATTGCAACAGACACCATCTCTCAGTCAACACCGAAAAAACTAATATAGTCCATTCTCACGTGGAAAGACCGCCACAGCGACACATAAAACATATCTGCCAGAACAATACAATTAAGATTGTAAATAAACTTGGGTATAACTTTTACATCAGCTGGAAATTTTAAGGAAAACACGATTGAAAAACTAAGGAAAGCCTCCCGCATTAGTGGTGCTATAAAAAACACGATGTTGAGAGCACAAATGCACTGTTGGTCTACTTACTCAAAATTATATTATACCATATGTGTACCTTCACTGCTATATGGCTCGGAAGTTTGGGAACTGATGCAAAGTGAAAATATTGAAAAGGGCTCAGCGCAATATTTTAAATCCTTATTTAGTTGGAAAATAACCACTCCTGGCTATATAATCAGAAGAGAGACGGGTGTCAAAAAATTAGAAGTGGTCATCGTAGAAAAAACACTAAATTTTTGGCAAAAAATATTACTTATGCCAGAAGAACGATACATCAAAATGTGTTACAATAAGCTTTCGAGTTTAAATGAAAAACCGGTGACCATCATTCCCGAAAAAAAAAACAAATCAATTTTAACTGGATTAGGCAGCTGCAGAGCATACTTATTAAAGCCAACTTTATGTGGATTTGGGAGAGACAGAGCTGCATAACATTAAAAGCTGAAACTGATAATATAATAAAAGCTTACAACGAAATACTTTACGAAGAAGATATCAATAGAATATTACACTCTACTTACAACCCTACATACCAAGAATATTTATTCACCCTTAACTATTTTACCTTAGATATCCCTTTTTCCATCCTAAAATTATACAGTAAACTAAGAACTACAAATATCAAAAGATTCTACTACTACCAAGATGGGTTCTGTCACAAATTTACAGATGAAGAGAACTGCAGTATTTGCAATTTACAAGAAGAAAATAGTCTAACACATTTCCTTTTTGTATGCCCTATCTATAATCATATCCGCATTGCATTCCTTCAAAAATATGCGAATTGCTTTTTTCCAGAAAATGCCATCGTCGATCTACTCAGCACACCAAGTAAGGGAAAGATGCTGGACATAGCCAACTATTTTCAAAGCCGCTTTAAGATTACGGGCATTTATGTTAAACATATAATGTATTCACACGATTTATATATGTATTTTCACAATTATTTCATCTAATGTATCGGTTGCTTATCTATTTGTATGGAGCTTTTGTACTCTTAACAAATTAAATTATATTATTATTATTATTATTATTAAAGCATTCTAGTCCTGCCACTGACTGGAACTGTAGCTATATTCATGTTTTGATTAATTAAAAATCTTGTAGAAATTAAACCGAAATTAACTGTTCATTGATTTCATTGTTTGATTATTTTTGATGACTGAAAACATTTAGATAAAAAAGGATTCAAATCCAATGTGAATACAACTGCATTATTTGATGAATTAACATCTTCAGGATAATTTTATTCTTCCATTTAAAAGGACTCTGATTCTAGACACATCCACTTTTGAATAAATTACTAAATTAAGAACGCTTTTCTCTTACATCGCAACACAACCACTGTAGAGCGATTCCGATTCAATATCTGACGTTCGTCCTTTCGCAATGAAAACACATTAATAATCATTTGTCCACGACTAGCAGCTTAAGCTGCAACTTTTTTTAAATGATCAAACCATCATTTTTTTGCTGTTCATTTCGAAAACATCTGCTGAACCATCCTTGTGTGAAACCAAGTCCGCAAAGTACCACTCACAACGTCCAGCGATGCAGATTGCTTGGGACCTATCAGCAAAATCAAACAAGCAGTTGAGGTTTGATTCTGCAACTTCCAATCTAACATATCTCACCTCCGACTGTAATTGAATGCATTCCTTCATAGTTCAGTCAGTGGGGAGAAAAATGTCGTTTCTGTGCATGAAATAATAGTAGATTCATTCATGCAGTAAGAAAAAAAAATGTATTGTGAAGTCGACAAAATTCACATTTCGCGATTTTGATGGAAATTTTTGTTTTGAGCATCCCCGAATCCATTTTGACTATTTTCGGCTTGACGTCGGTACGTACGTATTTTCGTATGTATGTATAACTCGCAAATCTTAGAGTCCATCGAACGTATAATGTTGAAATTTTGTATTTAAGATTGGTCTCAGGTTTAGTTGTGCACCTCGCATTATTGTTGTAAACGTTGAAACTTTTTTTGATTTTTTTGCGTTTATCTGAAATGGTTGACCATAGGATGTTGAAATTCAGTATTTGAAAAGGTTATGTATGGCATCGGTGCCACATTAACCATATTTTTATCTAGTTCCTCGCTAATCATAACTGCTGGCTGTTGCTAAATTGTAGTTCTGTTTCTTTTTATTTGACAACATGTACTTGAAACACTATTCTATTTAATTTAAATACTTAGATTTTTCAACAAAAACTATTTTACTGATTATGCTGCTGATGATGGATGATAATCACATGTCCGAAATGTCTGATGTTTTAAAATTAAAAAACTATCTCCAATTTTCAGACATATGAGCATTATGATCCCAACTTGCATTTTTTTATAGATATAATCCTCTATTGTTGATTAGGATATTATAATTTCCAGATTTCTTATGCAAATAATTGAGAAACTACTGCCTCAGACCATTTTGCAGTTTTTGTTCCCAAGTGATAAGAAAATATCCTAATTCTAGTCGATTATGAAATCTATACGATTGGAGGTTACACAATCACATCCCTGATCCAGTGATCCACGTTCAATTTGAAATTTACTCCATTCAATCTAGTTATTTATTTGATAATATGTCGACGAAAACAAAAGTGAAGTTGTATTGCGTTCCTGTGATGTTTATTCTTCCGATTTACACGGAATTCTATTCTGGAAATCCGAAAATAGGAGCAAGGAAAATTTCGAATCATAAATGTTTATGTTATTGTTATCGATGTTTTGATGCTTACTAATAATACTTCACAGAACATTCGATAGCTATCGAGAATTATGAGCACAAATCACGCATATTATATGACGCAAACAAACAATGAAACAATCTACTATTTTATTGTTTTATTTACGTTTCTTGGGTGTTTGTGGTATGAAAAAATTACATGTGACGAATCGTCAGTTTTCTATGGATACCAAATGCTCCATAGAAATGGTGCTTCACCATCGAACAGCTGTGAATGCCACCATAAGTTGCACCACGCTTTCGACCAATCCCTATTTGGTGTCCAAAGAAACGATTGCTTTGCTGGCGAATGACTGTAAAACTAGTGTATGATTTTTAACAGTTTCAAATAGCTTTTTTCATACTGCATTGCATGTATCTCTGTCTTTCCGTTTATGAAATCCGTCTGTTTCAACATTTGTGTTCTATCCTGTATTCATTTCGCATTATTCTTCCGTTCTATAATAATTTAATAACAAACAGGTTCAGTGCTCCATGTTCTCAGTTTGTTTAGAGAATGTAGTATATGTTAGCGACACGCGCGCCTCTAGAGTCAGGATAGGGAACGTTTATATCTGGTAATGTTTAGATGTTGTGTTTTTCGTTGGTTTGTTGGTGTTTATAAACTAAAAGACTGTACTTTTATTTAAGGCGTGTGCAATATGTTTGGACTTTTTGTCGCTGGTTTAATAGAGCAAATTTGTTTAATAATTATAACAGAAATCAATACAAACATTAGGGCATATATTTTTAGCTCTTTTCTTTGGAAGAAGCGTTAAATTTGTTAACTATACAAGTGAGAAATCTAACTTAAGATAATAGACTTTTTTGGTTTTAATTCTGTATATTTATTTTTATTTTTGACGTTTCGACTCTCTAACCGAAAGTCTTCATCAGAAAAAATGATACAAAAAAAAACAAGGCAAGAAGATATCTGGATAATTAGAAATTAAAAATTGAAAATATACAGGTTACTAGATGTGAAAACGTGGATTCCACATTTAGTGCAAAAAGAACAAAATTCCTCTGGCATTCACCCAAAGTCTGAGGAAAAACCACGTGAAAATCTCAACAGAGGAATCAACGATATGAGTCTTGACAATTATTATAGAGAAAAAGATTTAATTAATATAACACATGAGGACGATGTTCCGTTTCTGCAACGCACACAGTTCCAAGGCCCAAACATGTCATAAGAATTTTTAACAAAAAAACTGAGTTTCAATAATCTACATCTACATGAATATAACAAAAACAAGTGTCAAGACAAATATTTCACAAATCAGGTATAATTATTACAAAGGAATAAAATAATATGAGTCTTGACAACTATTATAGTCAAAAATGAATGAATTGATATAACGTACAAGGACGATGTCCCGTTCTTGCGGATGCACACAGTTCCAAAGTCCAAACATGTCATAAACATTTCTTTCACAAAAATGAGTTTCAATTATGTACATAAATGTAATAAAAATAAAAATCAAAACAACTGTGTGCGTTGCAAAAACGAACCATCGTCCTCATATGTTATATTAATTAAATATTTTTCTCTATAATAATTGTCAAGGCTCATACCGTTGATTCCTCTGTTGAAGTTTTTACGTGGTTTTTCCTCAGACTTTGGGTGAATGCCAGAGTAATTTTGTTCTTTTTGCATTAAATGTGGAACCCACGTATTCACATCTAGTAATCTGTATATTTTCAATTTTTAATTCTTAATTATCTAGACACCTTCTTGCCTTGTTTATTTTTTCTAAAGAAGACTTTCGGTTAGAGAGTCGAAACGTCAAAAATAAAAATAAATAGACAGAATTAAAACTAAAAAAGTCTATTTATTATAATATAATTCTGAAAGCATGTATAGATCAGAACTAACTTAAGATGTTTCGAAAAAAAAGTAATTCTGCATGATTTATTTTGCTTTCTATACAAATACTATTGGTGCTGAGTTCGATTTTCTCTTTAAGTCACTGATTAAGAAATTCATGCAACAAAGACTACATTCAAATATATATCTCCATAAAACATAACCATAAACCATAAATTTGTCGTAATGTGCTAAAATGAAAACACATCCTGTAAAATAAAATTTTGAGAATTGGTACAGACGCAGATGTCTAGTCTAGACAGACTGTCTTCTAAAGGTTTAAGGACAAAAAGAAACAAACAAGGATTCTACAACCTTGCCGTGTACTAAAATTAACGAGATTTATTCTTTATGACTCAGAAAAAATTCTTTCGCTTCTTCAAGTGTTGAATTAGAAACAGATATTTCTAATTATTCATATAGATATACTGAGACAGTATTTGAGTGTATGCACATCTTATGGTGACTAGTGCAGAGAAATTTCCGTTTTATTTGAAATAATCATTTATTATACCATAAGTAGTTGAAGTATTATCAATTATTTTTGTGGTGCTATCACCACAAGCACAATAAACATGAGTGATTGCACCACAAAAATAGTCTATAATACTTTAACTACAAATGGTATATGGAGGACTATTCCAGGAGTCAAACCATTTTTTCAAATTGGTTTTCTATGAATCTAGTAACAACTCACGTAATTTTCATAGGAACGAGTAAACTAACTTCTGTCAAACTGAAAAATTAGAATTTCTTGCATTTTCTTTGACGAATAATAGAGAAATATATTTCGTCTTGATATGGAATCTAGTTCAGAAAGATTTGGTGATAGATCAGAAGATAAAATTGATGTAGATATTTAGAAAAATATTCCATTAAATGCGAAGAAAGCACAAATTGGAGGTATCCACATCTTTGAGAAAAATACTCACTCTGACCACTTGTGTAATACCCGATGGTATTTCTACACGTCCAAATACCCACTGATATGCAACATTTCTATGGCGATTTAGCATTGTTAACCTTGTTATAGATACTACGAATGGAATAGTCATTGGAATTCAATGTTGGTGCAAAATATTATATACTCTTTCACTCGTCATGCCCACAGTACTAGCATTCTCATACACCTTCACTTTACTATCACCTATACCATAAGATCATGGAATATCAATGATTTCTGGAACAGTTATCTTAACAAGGTATCTAAGACGTTCAACGTAACTTGTGCTCATCTAGACACTCCAAAAATTCCTAGTCTCTGGAGGCGACTTGCCTATTCAGTAAGTAATGTTTCACCAACATACAAAATTATTATATGCACCAATACTCCCACATCTTTGATATAGCACAAAATTTCTAATTCTAGACAGCTTCTTGACGTTAATTTAGAAACTCTTAACATATGTACCACCTAGTGGACAATTTGGGAAGTGATTCAATGTCGTCGTATTTGAACTACTACGTAGTCGAATTTGAGTAATTATTAGTTCAGACTTATATTTAATCGTTAAAAAAATTTATGCAGCTGTTACTCGAAACGTGTTTTATTGAATAAGTATTATTAAAATTCACTTGGATTTCTAATGACTTATAGTTCATTCCATTTATCAATAATATTGAATAGGGTAGATATAAATTTCATGAATTGAATTTGATCTCAAGCATGGTTTATACCTCCTATCAACATGAATTTGTAGGTCATACTGTTTGCACCAACATAAAATATTCTAGTCCCTATAAATGTAATTACGTCATGATGTCATTTCCTCAAAGACCTGTGATCTGTCTCCAAGTTGTCTCTACAAATTGGAATAAGACTCAAAGTTAATCAATCCGAACAAAAAAATTATTCCTTTTTGGAATAGAAACTAAATAAGCATAATTCGTCAAAATAGAGAAGACTAGCAAATATGAATAAGTCAAAAAAAAAAGCAAATACGAAACAAAAATTGGAAGGAATAGAAGGAACGTTATTAAATAACGATCAGGAGAGAGAATTGAGAATTGCTGAGAAGGAATTCTTTGGTACAGAGTATAAAGACGCGTTAAATAGAAGAAACAAATTAATAATCTTGAAGAGCCATAAAGGGGACCAGCAAAATAAAAATAAATACGCAATTAAAAGAAATAATTGAGCAAAGGCTATATGTAGGAAGAAGAAGAGAGAAATAATGAAAGAGGCTGAATTCTATGGAAGAGAATTCCAGAAATAAAGAATTGATTAACTACCAAGATATGAAAATAGAAGAAGAAAGGCATAAAACCAGGTTTATTTGTATTAAAAATAAAGGACAATTGGTAAACGGCAAAGACAAACTGGATAGATCAGCGGAATAATTTGAAAACGCACTGTAGGAAGAGTTAATATGAAGTATGTGAAGATGTAGGACAAAAGGACGAATATAGCCCTTCGTGAATTGAAGAAATAATCATAGTACAAAAAATGGAAATCTGCAAAAGTGCTTAGACAAAAATGTTCGGTGGAAAAAAGGGCGGAAATATGTGGTTGCAAAAGACAAAGGATAAAGAAATGACTATTTTGAGCGAACAATGTATAACAGTTGTATTTGAGAGAGGTATAACTACGGGAACAATCAGAGTCAGACCAAGGGATGGGAGAAGCAGTTCTTTAGGACGCAGAGGCATAACAATATAATTCCGAACTGGAAAAGAATGGCACTGGACAGAGTACGATGGCAAAATATCATCAACAATACTATAGACCTATACAAGGCCTGTACCCTGTTAAATAATTTTATTTTTGCTACCCTTGGACGTGGAGGAAAATACGTCGATATACAAGGTGTAACAGCAAAACGAGCTATCTCGAATAACTTCTATGTTATTAAAGATACAATAGAATACTGTGAGATAATTTTATGCAGGATCAGAGTGGACACCCAATTATGGAAGAAAATACTTTTTACACCAGTAGTTCTCAAGCTACAACACAAAGTTATATATTTCTAAATGAGATTCTATATATTTTTTAGTTCTTACATTATGAAAATATTGAAAAAAATGCGATTGAAATTTGATTTAATTTAATTTTCATAGTTATTTTTCAGTAGGCCATAAACAATTGAGCTTAAATACATCAAATTATTTGTGAATAACTTCATGATTAGTGTTCTAGCTGATTTACATCTCTTTCTACACATAATTCAAATCTTTTCAAAACTGATTCAAAAGTTGCATTAATAATTTTTCAGCGCATTTTTTGGAAAAAAGCGCTATTATATTCACTTTGGCTGTCTGGTTGGCTGGCTGGCTGGCGTGACGCTGAGTTCTCAGCAACTATACTATTTACAGGCATGAAACTGGTACTAAATAAAAGCTGCTGTTTCGTAGGTTTGCACAAATTGCTTTAATTCAAGCTCAGTGATTATGGAAGATTCAATTATTCAATTACTTGTTTCAAGTGAAACAATGCCCATAGATATATATGACATTAGGGATATGGCAACTAAAGTTTATTCAAGTGGATAACAATTTAGTTACAACTTTCTCCGTGGGAGTCACTACTATTATGTAGAGTTGTCAAGTCTGTCCGGGATTCATTAAATGTCTTGTTTGACGCGAATTGGAAACTTATTAGAATGAATTATTATTATTAGATGAAAATTTGATTACTTTTGGTGTATTTTTTTTATATAACTTTGATAAAGATCAAATTATTATTTTAAGGTACAGCACTTGCCCTCCCATCAGTCAATAACTAAACAATGAAGATTAAAAGGTATTTTTGAGTTTGTACATGCATAAATTATGTAACTATCAAATAGTAAACTTGAAACTAGTACTAAATGGAAGCTGCTGCTTCGTAAGTTTGCCCAAATTGCTTGATTTCAAGCTCAGTAATTGTGAGAGATGGTTATTTGCGAAATCTCTGAAATAACAAGGATTCATGAGCTGTCAAAAATGCGCTTTCATCATCTAGATGATTCTCCAATTTTTTGGTAGTAAAGTGGCACACGCAGCTCTTACGCGATCCTAAAAATTTTTTTTGTTGTTACTGATGTAGAGTACTCTTCATAGCAATTAGGAGCAATAGGAATTATGCATTAAATGATTTAAACTGACAGATAGCTGATTTAGTTTTTCATAGCCTACTGAAAAATAACTAACAGCCTTATTCATAGTGAGCATGATAGTCGACGACTAGAACCGATCTAAGTAGTCCTGACTTAGTACGGATCTAGACTTATATATTCATAGTTCAAATTTAGACTAGTATTAACTAGTTCGAAGTTAGTTCGCAACATCCAATTGGTCTTGGTTGGTTTTTATACTGCACATGCGCATTAGTATATGAACTGTCAAAATTCTCATGTGCTTATTAATTATTATTTATTTTATTTTGTAATAGAGTCTACCTCTTATTTTTTATCCAAGTAATGAAGCTTATTTTTCTATTCTTTTAATATACGTCGTAAACAAAATGTATGTAAATTTATCTTTTTAAATTAAATTAATTTTTCTAGCTACATTTAATATGCAATTTGATGGAAGCAAGAATATGTTATTATTTTATACACAATTATATTTTTTGCACGCTGAATATTATCAAATTGGATGCGTTATCAACACGAAGCATGATATATTTAAAAAAAGAATCAAAAGAAATTTGTTATAAAAATTTATAATGAGAAATTAAATACATAAAAAAATCATAATTCATCGAATTAAAAAAAATATTGATATAAAACTATCTAATATAATGAACAACTCATCTGTGGATATTTTTAAACTCTGTTTTATTATATTTTCCAAACGGATTTACATGTCTTAAATAAACTTTTTTTGATTCCTACGATGTTCTTCAACATCATTTATATTTTGTTATCGTTTGCATTATTCATAATATCATCCATTTCTCACAACAAACACGAAACAAATAGAAAATTATAGGTTAGTCCGCGGCTAAACTATGGCAGAAGCAGATCTATATATAGTCCGGACTTAGTTCGGTTTTAGTCTCGGACTAAAGTTAAGTCCGCTCTATGAATAAGTACTAACGTTAGTACCAAGATCATCCTTCTTTAGTTCGACTTAACTTCTCTATGAATAAGGCTGTAAGAAAATAAAGTTAACTCAAATTTCAATCGCATTTTTCTCAATATTTTGAAACAAAAACATGGGTAAATTTGGAGAAAAAAAACTCTACCGAATGGGTTAAAAAAATATATAGCATTAAAATGAAACTTTGTGTTGTTGCTTGAGAGCCACTGGTTCAAAAAAATATTTTCTCTCATATTTGGGTGTCCCCTTTGGTCCTGAATAAGATTGTCCCATAGTATTTTATTGTCTCTTCGATAACATACAGCCTTATTCATAGTAAGCATGATAGTCGGCGACTAGAACCGATCTAAGTAGTCCTGACTTAGTACTGAACTAGAGTTATGTATTCATAGTTCAAATTTAGACTAGTATTAACTAGTTCGAAGTTAGTTCGCAACATCCATTTGGTCTTGGTTGGTTTTTATACGGCACATGCGCATTAGTACATGAACTGTCAAAATTTTCATTGCCAAGTACAATAAAGCAAAATGTTCATGTACTAATTAATTATTTTTCATTTTATTTTGTGATGAAGTTGATTTTTTTATTTTTTATCCTAGTAATGCAGTTTATTTTTCTATTCTTTTTATATACATCGTGAATAAAATGTATGTAAATTTATCTTTTTGAATGAAATTGATTTCCATCGATACATTTAGTAGGCAATTAGATGGAAGTAAAAATAGTTTTTATTTTACGCACAATTATATTTTTCGCATGCTAAAAATTATCAAACTGGATGCGTTATCAATACGAAACATAATAGATTTAAAAAAAGAATTAAAAGAAATTTGACACAAATATATATAAAGAAAAATTAAATACATAAATAAATCATATAATTTATCGAATTCAAAAAAAATTGATATAAATCGAACTATCTAAAATAATGAGCAACTTATCTGTGAATATTATCAAATTCTGTTCTATTATATTTTTTAAACGGATTTACATACATGTATTAAATAAACTTTTACTGATTCCTACGATGATCTACAACAACATTTATATTTTGTATAACGTTTGCATTAACAAACACGAAACAAATAAAATATTATAGGTTAGTCCGCGGCCAAACTATGGCAGAAGCAGATCTAAATATAGTCCGGACTTAGTTCGGTTTTAGTCTCGGACTAAAGTTAAGCCCGCTCTATGAATAAGTATTAACGTTAGTACCAGGTTCATCTTTCTTTAGTTCGGCTTAACTTCTCTATGAATAAGGCTGATAGTGCTTATTCAAGGTAGCTCGTTTCGCTGTTCGCTGTTACACCCTGTAGTAATACCGCATCTCTGACTTAGCACGAAATTTTCCATCCACTCTCGTATTTAGGTCAGTCAATTTGGACAAAAACAAAATCCTTCATGGAATAGAAAACGAGTTTCACATGATTCGTAAAGACTCTTGTTAAGACAAGAAATATTTTCACCAAATACCTCGTTTTCAATCGATTTTTAGTCTATTATATGGTCATAATCAGATTTATACAAAAAAAATCTTCACAATATTTCAATGAACGAACTAGCTTTATCTGAATGAATACTTCAAATTTTAAGCCGGTAGTTTTATTTATCTCAACTAAAAGTGACTGTGACAGCCTCGTACCCCTTGGGATAGCGAAACTTTATAATATAGATTTATTCTCAACAAAAAAATTCCCTAGATATTAAATTATTATAACTTGCTTATATGACTGATATTCCAGCATATATATTTTTTAATCAAATGAAGCATGAAATCTCACAGTCTCGCTGATTAAATTCTGAAATAAATACAGAAGCAGCAAGCATCATCCTAGAAAACTAATTAATTATGTTCCGAGTTCGTGTTCCGTGTTTCGTCTTTTAGAAGTAACATTATTCGGTTCAGCTAATACGAGCTAAGCTCGTAGGGGAGTATTTAACAATAGATCTACAAATTGGGATTTTGTATAGAAACTTGATGAATAGATCTCAGTTTGTATAATGGATTTAGTGCATGATATGTGGGTTTCTTTTTATTCCTTATTTTCTATTAATATCAACAAATAATATATTCCGAATGGATTGACTATTGTGTGTGATATTGATTTTTATTTCAAAATTTCATGTGACCTATTTTCACAGTGTGTTTTGTAACTACAGTTTTTAACAGCGTGGACTCCAAAATAGGTATTGAGATTTACATAAATTATATAATACGATGCCACTTATTTTCTTCTGAACTAGGATATGTGCTTGATCCTAATTCAAACAAATAGCTACTTCAAGGTGAGTTTCACAAAATTAAGACTCCTTATATCGAGTGTTTCACGAAAAATGTCTATGAGACGTATTAAGACAATTAATCCTGAGTTTTTTATTTTACTAATACCAGAAATTTACTAGTTTATTTTGTAGGGAGCTTTTTGGAAATGATATTTTACTTAATGTATTTTTTCAATCAAGCTCTTGAAAGTGGAGTAAGCAGCCTCTGAAGTTGGATGATTAAAAAAAAAAATCATTCACTCTTTGAATTCTTATTTTTTTTAAAGCAACCTTAGAGAGATTCATCAGGAATCGAAAGCCCTTCGAGGACACATTTGTAATTATATGAAATGTAAATAGTACCTGAATACAGTTGATGATTTTGTCATATAGAAAAGCTTTTTTGTTACAAGTTACGAATAAACGTAGATATAGTTTTAATCTCAAAATTTGATGACTACACTAATGATTCTATACGACAAAACATACGCTGTGAAAGTAATTCGATTTCTTATATGAGAAATAAAAATGGTGTTGACTTTTCCCAAAATATGAACAATTTTTCAAAACAATATATGTCAACATACTCATTTCCATGTAGTACTTGTATTCTATCTTACCGTCGATAGACTTATAAGCATATTTGTCAGAATTTTCTTCAGCTGCTCCTTGTCGCGATATATTCCTCGCATTTTTCATCACTGTTATTTTTAACTCTGCATCTGCCTTGATTGCGGCCTCGGCTATTCACCTAAACCGAACGTGTATGAAATATCATCGATGTTTTGAAAGAAACGTGTTTTGACCTCAATATTCAAATTTATTTATTAAGTGTTCCTGTTTCTGTTTTCTGTCCGGAAAAATTCAATTTTTTCTGGAAGTAAATGAAGTAAAGTAAATATTTTCATATGAAGCATGCCATACTTCAAATACCAAGTATATAAACAGATCACTGATTCTATATTGTATCTGTGAAATTCCATTACAAGAATTTGGGAAAGTGTAATATGATTTCTTGTTCAAATAAAAATATCCAAAACTTAGCCTAAATCACTAATTTATCATCCTTAGTTGCAAATTGAATATGAAAATTGATAAACCATGATAAGTTTCAAATTTATGTACCAATACATTTCATGAAATACTCCAGAATATATTTCCGAAATAATCAGTGCTTAAAATATTAGCAGTGCCGTAACTAGGGCGGTGCCAGCGGTGCCTAGGCACAGGGCGCAGAGCTGACCAGACCAGGACCACAAATAATACCTAATATTTATAGCGTAATTCGTCTTAGTGTCAATTCACAATGTGCGTAAACATAAGGAGTACGTAAAAACATAAACGTAAGAAATTATGTATGTTCACAGTGGTCATAACGTAAAATATTAAAAAAAGTATTTTTCATTTTACGTTGGTACAAATTAGGGTTTTGGATATATTGTGTTGGTTTCTCTACTGTCATTTTCAAATATTCTGTTGATTTCGATTCTGTTTCGTGTTTAAATATTTTTTTTTTTTGTTTCACTTTTATTAGTTTGGAGTTCGGTTTGTTTTGTTTTATTGTATGATGTCTGAAAAAGATATTGCGATTGTTTCATGATTATTGAAACCAGATTGAAACTGCGTTATAAAAGTCGCCAACGAGAGAAATATTAAGACGTGGAAGAAATTGTATAATTGTATAATATAAAGAATAATTCTATGTCAATCATATTTAAAGCATGTTTCGATCCAGGGTGTTCTCAACGGTCAGATGAAAACATGTGTTTGAAGTTGACGCATGCGATATTAGTTGTTTCGTACGTTAACATAACATAAAGTTGAATTTATCTCAACTTTACGTCTTCATTACGTAGTTCTTATGTCAATACGTAAACGTAAGAAATACGGGAATTGAAATACAGTAGTTCAACTTTATGTTTATGTTTACGGTTACGTACTCATTACGTTTACGTACATTGTGAATTGGCACTTAAAAGTAAATGAAGTGAGAATTTTCCAAGAGCGCAGTTATAGAAGCTCGCACCGGGCGCGTAAAAGGCTAGTTACGGCATTGAATATTACACCAGCTGTAACTGTAATCAAAACGAAGAAAAAGTATCATTGAATATCTTAATTTACGATCGTATAGAAAGTAATGTTTCCTTTCATCGTTTTCAATGTAGAAAGTAGGAAGTTATGAAAAACTGTACAAAGTTCTCTGCATGCTCATCCATTCTAGAGCAAACTTCAAAGTTACTTTTAAGCACTTTGAACTTGATATTTTGATTAAAATCTTCAAGAATATTTTGTTCCAATTGCCAATTACAATAGTTTCATTCACAATTAGGTAAAAAGTGTATAGAACCAAAGTTGTAGAGAATTTCATCAGCTTCCATAATGCATGATAACAAAATTTGATCTGGCGCACCGTTTTCGAGATGTAAATAAAAAACCAGAAAACGGAACCTTCGTTGTGCCCTCAATCCTAGGGTATACCTCCGAGGGGTGGGAACTTTTAGTATGTTTATCTCCTAATTAGTCCAAACAAAGTTCCAAAGTTTAATTTTCTGCTTTCGACTTTTCCATCCACATTCAATCATTGCCCTGACTAGTATATTTGTTTTAGGTTTATATTATGATATTCAAGTTGAGCTTCCTGAGGTTATAAAGAGAGCTGAATTTGAAACAATATTTGCTATTTATAGAAACTGTCAAAATGACTTACGAGAATATTGATGGAAAATTGACTATATTCATTGAAAACTAGCCAGTGTCCTCGATTTCATCCGCGTGGATCATCATAATCGTGAAAAATAAGTTCATAATAATACTGTTGCTAACAATAATTATTCCAGAAAATTATAATCATTAAAGAAAGCAACTAGATTCTGCAACAGAACTGCACATCATCAGATCGCTCGCGCAAATGATACATAGATTTCGCTTACTTTACGATGAGAAGAAAATATTTCCTCTTTCCCTTATTTTATGCATGCCACTGATCTCTGATATAACACTGGATTGGGTTTAGACCGTATTCTGGCATCTGAAAGCGGCCCCGGTTGAACGGCGGCCTTGACAGTAAAACTGAGGTTTTATGTCACTATTCGGCGGCAAATCCAAAACACTTATAGAAGACACTCAATGAAATTCAAAGTATAATGCACGTTAGATGATGAAATTATTCTCAATATACGTCAATATGCATACATTAATAATCAATAATAGTAAAAAGTATTTAAAAATTGTTATAATAGTTGAAATATTTAAAAATATTCATTAATAGCTCAAAATATTTGTTAACTTTTTAGTATCAGTATTTTAACTATTTTTCAAACATTTTAGCTCTGAATTATCAAATTCATTGAATAGTTTTACGATTTTTGTTATAAATCTAAACAATAAATAAATCGTATTGAGAATTGTGTGACTATTTGAACTTTTTTTTTTTGGTTTTGCAGTTAACGCTATAGTTTTTGTATAGTTCGTTGAAAATAGTCGGAACAACATCATTTTCCAGAGTCGTGTGAGGGATATTTGAGATACAAGTTTAACAATAATTTTTGCAATGCTCTAGCAGCTTGGTTAAAAGTACGAGCAAAGCAAGTATTTCTGAAAGCTCTGTGAGTGCATTAAAGTCGTCTTACACGTATGTCTCACAGTATTATTGTTTTAGCTTCGATATTTATCAAAGACTCCTGTTTTTGTATCTCATAGAACAGTCAGTTATAAAAGGTGTGAATGTAATTAATACATTAAATTCATGCAGAAATAGAACTCGTCGAGAGCAGCAATATTACTTGATATTATTGTTCCTACCTCTTCTAGTGCTTTTATAATTATTTGATCCGATAGCATAGCAATGGAACAATTGATTTTGACATATGTGAATTGTCAACTCGATTAATAATTATAGGACCAATGAAAATAGCAATTTTGCATGTATGCAGCCTATATGCTGAAGATCAGGAAAATGTCCCCCAATAGTGTTCAATCGTTTTCTTTCAATAAATCGTTGAATAGTTTTCTCTCAATATTTGAGAATAACAATTAGCTTAATGATCTATACATTTTTCAGAACTTTAATGAATATTAAATTGATTTAAAATTTTGTATATTTTATCCTTTAACCAAGGATCCTCTTTAGTTCATCCACCGTGTCATCACAGATTTTGACTATTTCTTTCAGCTGTTATCTGTGAGAATGTAATAGACTTGTGCATCTGAAAAAATTCGTGGAGAAATAGAAATCAATTTACTTGATAGTGAGATATGGATATGACAAAAAACAAAATAGTTGATCTCAAAGACTAATTTAACCTGTCTTAGAAAATATGCAAAAATAGAATTGCAAAGGTTAGCTAAGATCTTAATATATTGCCGAAAAATAATTATTCTTTCAGTTTTGAATGAATGATTGATATGACTAAGATCGCCCAAAGTCACTAAATACTTATTTCAATCGAGAGCTGTCATTCTTCCCAAAAATGTCGAACATCAGATCGAACCATAGGCGCACAGTGAAATTTTTAACAAAACCTTAATGCATCTGAAAGAAAAAGTCATTGAGAAAAATGGTTATACTCAACGAGTTCTTCCTCGACCATAAAGTTCATGACCAGTTTCATCGCTGCTTCAGAATTTTAGAGTGTCGCATTAATTAACTGCATATTTCAAAGTAATAGCTATCATTGTCAAAATGACAGCTGTTATTGCCAAAGTGACAGCTGTCATCGTCAAAGTTCTTGCATAAAATAGAGTGCTTTTGAGAATAAATAATCCTTTTCTAGATTTTCGGAGTCTTTAATTCATTGGAGCATACAGTTTCGACATTTGATCACCGGAAGTGTAATTTAAAGATGGTAACGTGGGTTCCACTGATTATCTAATTTTTGATATCTACTAAGCTTATCTCCTCGTAAGCTTTAAATTGATTTGAAACAAGAAATAATTTAGATAATTTGTAAAAGAGACAATTGACAAACGTTTAAATATTTTCTTTGGCATTTCGCAAGAGCTCTAATTTGATACCAAACATGAATGAGCCGAATTACATATTTAAAAAAAAAACAATTGGGGAACGTTTGCATGTGATGTCCAAATATGAGTAATAATTATTCTAATTTCACATTATGATTCTCATTATTTCTTTGCTTCAGAAAAATATATCGAATTTCATAATCAAAGATGGAAAGGTTTTCAAAAAAATTGAAAAAGTCTTGTCTACACCGTTCTATTTCAGCTAAAAATTGCTAACCGGTTTCGATTCTTTAAAGAATCATCATCAGAGCCGGTTAGACTACAAAAAAAAACAAAAAAACGATTACATACAAATTTCTTGTAAATCTACAGCAATGCACAAAAATAACATAAAATAATAATAAAATATTCAAAAAATACTTACACTATACAACTACTGAAGAGAAACTACGTCGACTAGACATATGAATGAATGAACAACTAAGTAAAAATGTAATAAAATGTGATTCATAATGTATGAAGAAAATTTTTGATATCTGAATACGAGCCTTATTTTATTATTATTTTATGTTATTTTTGTGCATTGCTGAAGATTTACAAGAAATTTGTATGTGATCGTTTTTTCGTTTCTTTGTAGTCCAACCGGCTCTGATGATGATTCTTTAAAGAATCAAAACCGGTAAGCAATTTTAAGCTAAAATAGAACAGTGTAGACAAGACTTTTTCAATTTTTACTTATTTGTACAAAGTAACAAGTATTGTGAAACCAAAAAAATTCACCTATCGAGATTTTCATGGAAATATCCGTTTTGAGCGACCATAAATCCATTTGACTATTTTTGGCTTGATGTCGGTACGTATGTTCGTGCGTTCGTACGTGTGTTCGTGCGTGCGTGCGAGCATAACTCGCAAATCTCAAAACTGGTTGAACGTATAATGTTGAAATTTTGTATTTAAGACTGGTATAGGGTCTAGTTATGCACCTCGCATTATGATCCCAAAAGTCTGTACCGGAAGTGCACTTTACTTGAAACTTTTCTCGAATTTCTCTAATAAATCCAGAATGATCAATCGTAGGATGTTGAAATTCAGTATTTGAACTTGATGTTATATCAAAACGGTTATCTGCTATTTTTGTAAGAATCAGCCAGGCCAGAAGTGCACTTTATTTGAAACTTTTTTTGAATTTTTTGCATAAATATAGAATGATCCGCCATAGCATATTGAAATTTCGTACAAAGAACTTCTATAACATCTTATTGTATATCTTGCATTATGATTGCGATCGGCTAAACCGGAAGTGCACTTTACTTCAGATTCTTTTAATTTTGCGCATAAATCCAGAATGATCAGCCGTAGGATACTGGAATTTAGCATTTAAAATAACTGTAGCATCTCAATAATCATCTTCTATTTTTGTAACAATCGACTGAGCCGGAAGTGCACTTTATATGACAGACTTTTTGAATTTCCCGCATAAATTCTAAACAAACTGTCGTAGAATATTTGAATTTTGTATTACGCACTTTTATAATATCTAGTTGTACACCTTGCATTATGATTGCTATCGACTAAACCGGAAGAACACTATATTCGAAACATTTTTTGATTTTTCCGCATAAATCCAAAACGGTTGAACGTAAACTGTTAGAATTCAGTATGTAGGACGATTATACCGTCTAGATGCTCATATCTTATTTTTACTGAGATTCACCAAGCCGGAAGTGCACTTTACTTGACAGTCTTCTGGAATTTTTCGCATAAATTCGAAACGATCAGGTGTAGAATATTGAAATTTGGTATTTCAGTCTGCTGTAGCATCTGAATGATTACCTACTATTTTCATAACAATAGACTGAACCGGAAGTGCACTTCAGTAGAAATTTATTTTTTAATTTTGCGCATAAATTCAGATCTGTTGGTAGTCGTAGAATTTTGGAAATCAGTATTTAGGAATGCTGTAATATAAGAATAATGGCCTACTGTTTCCATAGCAACTGACTTGGCTGAAAGCGCATTTTACTTGACAGATTCCTAGAATCTCTTGGGTAAATCCAAAACTATTAACTGTGGAACGATGAGATTTTGTTTTTATATATATATATATATATATATATATATATATATATATATATATATATATATATATATATATATATATATATCCAATGTTGTACAAGTAAGTCACGTGATGTTCACGTCAGATTTTTTTGAAAACCTTACCATCTTTCATTCATTTCTATACTTGATCGTTCCCCCTTTCAATTATGAATTTCATAATCATTCAAATTTTAATAATGACAAATGAACCGCTGATAATTTTGGAGAGTGTTTCAGGTGAATTTTGTGCCAAATAATTTGAGGATTTCGTGATAAATACCACCGTTTATAAAATAAACGCAAACAATTGAAAAGTTTCATCAATGAAGTTTTAGTATCGCTAGTAGGAAATAGCTCATATACGAACTTTTCAGTCGAAAATTTGTACGCGGGTTATCGTGCTTTAAGACAGACAGACCAATTTTTTTTAAATTATGTTTTTCGGGTTCATTAGAGTATAAAACGTTAAGATTTATCAAAATCTCGAGCTGTGAAAAAATCACGATTACTATACTTCCTCTATTATATATAAATCGGGGAATTAAAAATTAGGTGAAAAAACAGTCACTTTTTATACCACCGTAGATAAAAAGACCATAATGCACTTATGTCGATCATATTTAAAACTAAGCCGCTTGTGCATTTTATAATTATATATCCTAATTATGAAATAAGTATCAAACAACACTGATCTACAATAAAGACCAGAACAAATAATATGAATCACAAGATCTCGGCAGAATACTGCCTACTACAAATGCTCTGAAACTGGAAGTAGGTCAATCGTTTCATCCGTGAAACACAGTGTGTAAAAGGCAAGAATATTTCGCATATAACAGAAAAAGCAACCAAAAGAATGTATCATCTCTCTGTACAATATTTGGACAGCGAGTATAACAAATGCATGAATGGATGGAAACAAAAAATATAGACCAACAAAAAAATAAAATCTTCTTACTGTGTGCATCCTGTCCTGTTGCGACAACGTTCATGCATTGTATTTTAGGAACGTGGTGTGAACTGATTTAAAGAATAGATGACAACCACTGATCTCTACATAACACTGGATTGGGTTTAGACCGTATTCTGGCATCTGGAAGCGGCCCCGGTTGAACGGCGGCCTTGACAGTAAAAATAAGGCTTTGTGTTCCTATTCGGCGGCAAATTCAAAACACTTATAGAAGACACTCGATGAAATTCAAAGTATAATGCAAGTAAGATGAAGAAATTATTCTCAATATATATTAAAATACATACATTAATAATCAACAAAAGTTAAAAATTGTTATAATAGTTGAAATATTTATTAATAGATAAAAATATTTGTGAACTTTTTAGTGTCAGTGTTTCAACTATTTTTTAAACATTGTAGTTTAGTATTATTTAATCCGTTCAATAGTTTTATAAATTTTTGTTACCTAAAATTTAAAACTATGAATTTACCTAAATGAATAAATGAAGTGCATTTCTGCGATAATATTGCCTATTCAAAACTAATAATTTTAAATATCTACTACACATGATAGGAGAATAATAATACATTTAATAATAAAGATTTTATTGTTCGTAAGTAAGCACAAATTTTCAATCCAGCGATTAATTTTGTGAGCAAGATATTTTATATTAAATTTGTATATTACTCAAATTTGTTATCATAACTTACTTGTGCAGCTTCAAATTTCTTGATGAATCGGCTTTATTTCCGCAGAACATGCATTTGAACACCATGATTTAAAAATTGCGTCCCAACACCATACTGAACTGTCACCAACATATGTCACCAATTGAACACAGAACCTCACTTTTGCCAAGATGGCGACGCTCAATTGGGGCCGCATTCCAGCGACCTAAACCCAATCCAGTGTTTATTAGGGATCAGTGATGACAACTAATATTAACTTATCTCTAAATTTGACGTTCAGTTTCTCTGTGTCCCTCTAATTGAATGAGGAAGAAAATGTGAAGTTTAGGAAGAAGTAAGCAATAAGCCATCAACTGTTCTACAAGTCATGTGATACCTTGTTATTCATATCTAAACATAAGCAAAAACAATGGGCGTAAGCATAAGAAGTACATAAGAAATACATAAGACATAAAGTTGAACACGTGCGATTCTTATGGCCGTGTTCACAATGCTCTTACGTATTTCTTATGCTTACGTAGTGCATAACAGCTGCATAAGAAAGTTGAAATCATCTCAACTTTACGTATTTCTTACACATATATTTTCTTAATGGGCATGTCCAATATATTTTTACAGATACAGACAGTGAATGTGTCAAATGAATGAAAATAAACTTGTTTTTGTGGTTAGGAATATTTATAATTTTTATTTTAATAACAATACTAAACGAATTTCGTCTTCCAAAAAGGACATTTAATTGCAAACATTTGCAGGAATAAAAGTAATGCCCTAAATTAAGAGCTTTATGGCCGGTTTTATACTTTTATAAAAGACCAAGTAAATTTACTCTCAAAATAAATTTATTTTACTTATGGCCGGTTTTATAAAGGACCAAGTAAATTTACTCCTAAAGTAAATTTATTTTATTTAACAAATTCTAATCAGTTTGAGCTTCCTTATGACAACAGAATCATTGCTGTCAAATAATCGACTGTCATCTAACAGAGTAAATTTTATTTACTCTGGAAGTAGAATATTCTGCCCTTTATAAAACCGGGCATTAACAAATTCTAATAGTTTTGAATTTCTTTATGACAACGGAATCATTGCTGTCAAAAAATCGACTGTCATTTAACAAAGTAAATTTTATTTACTTTGGGAGTAAATTACTCTGCCCTTTACATTAAAAAAGCTGTTTTGATAAAATAATCGAATTAAAACAAAAATAAAGCAAAGCGTTGCTTAAGACAAGTGATTTAAATTGTGACTGATACTAAAAACTAAAAGTACCTATATTTTATAACCAACTCAGCCCGCAATATCCCTATAAAATAATTTTTATGCTTTGCTTATGCTATGCTCATTGTGAACACGCATAAGATTTTCATAAGAATTATGTTATGTACTTCTTATGCTACGCCCATTGAGAATTATGGCTATCTGTTATTATTCATAGGACTCACAAAAAATATTTTTCTGCTGGAAAAAATTAAATATTGCGTCCATCTAAAAAATTAAACTCTACTGTTATTTTCCTGATGAATATTTAAAGTGCACTGGAGCTGCTAATCTTCTTGTTTAAAACATTTTGTTTTCTTTTTAGTTATAGAGGACTCATTTGGGAGAGAATAAAATGGAGAAAATCATTTCGCAATCATCACTTGATGTAAAGGAAATTGTAGAGAAACGAAAATATCCTTCAGTAGGTCTTTCAAATATACATGAATAATCTCTTTAAATTATCGAGAGTCAAAATTAGTCTTCTTGTTTATTTCATCTAAATTGAGGTACGACAAGGCAATAAATTTCAGTTAATCTCATTATAACATAATATCGTTTGCATGAAACATTTTTAATTAAACTTGCTCTCTACATTTTCCTTTCTTGTCTAAATCATTATTATTCGCTGTTCAGCGTTCTATTTTGGTCGCTTTCATCATGGCAAAAATATCGGCAGCCGTAATTCGCTCCCTCGCTGTCGATATTCAGATCAGTGTATTGTGCATTGAACTTCCCGACCTGTACACCGCCTGTATTCTGTGCTTTGCCACTGATGTTTAAAATAGCGAGAGGTAACACAAATTCGAGGCGAGGTTCGCGTTTTAAACTGACTTTGCGCACGTGTACAAGTTTATAGTTAATATTCAACCAGCTGCGCAACACGTGCAAGGGTTGCTGTTGTAAAATCAAATGTTGCAATTTCGGAAAGAAATTGGAGAACTCAACTTGGTACTTGATGTGCCGTTTAGAATGTTCTGAAAATCAAATAGAAAACTCATTATTGAATAACTCTAAAATTAAGATTTGAATATTTTTAATTCATCAATAGTGTGTAAGTCTGAACGAAAGGTTTTCTGATGGAAATACGTTTTATTTTCGATTAAAGCATCATGTAATAATGTGTTCTAGATTTAATAAAATCTCGTACGTAAAACCACTACCATTATTACAGAGAATTCAAAAATTCATGCATCTCGGTGTACTAAGTTTATAATACTTGTTCGCCAATGGAGCAATAAAGCAAAATATAATACATCAATAATTTACGTTTCAATAATTCGAATGGACATTATGGAAACGGACTCTTGTACGTGATTACTTCCAGAAGAAAGAATCTGAAAATAAATCTGTCTGATAGCTATGTGAGATAGCACAAGATCAAATCATTCACGTGACTGATTGCTATATGCAATAGTGCAAGCCTAATGTTATTATAAAACTGAAAAGCCGAAAATCATTTTTATTACAATGTGAGACTCCATCAAGATTGCAAGCATCCTCCTAACTGATATTTTCAGTAATTTCTTGCCGAAGCTTGATAAACTTTGACAACAATAAATCTCCTCGCCTAATTACTATCTCTAAGCAATGCCAAGTTATATGAAGTTTCAACTCAATCGGATGAACGATGCGCGAACGAACAAATACGTTTCGTGCGTCACTTACTGCATGTTGGTTTTGTTATATCGGGAACCTTCATGCAAATGCCAACAACAACTATAGGAAGTTTCAATTCAATCGCATAAACGATGCCCGAACGAACAAATACGGCTCGTGTGCCACGTAGTGCACGTTAATGACACTAAGTCACAAACTTTCATGCAAGAGCCAACAATAAGTGAAGAAAATATTGACTCAATCGGATAAACGATGTGCAAACTGACATATACGGCTCGAGCTCTATTTAATGTACGTTGATGGTACTAGTCTAAAAACTTTCATGCAAGAGCCAACAATAAGTGAAGAAAATATTAACTCAATCGAATAAACGATGTGCAAACTGACATATACGGCTCGAGCTCTATTTAATGTACGTTGATGGTACTATTCTAAAAACAGTCACAAAAGTGCCAGTAAATATTGTAAGAATTCTGAACTCAATTGGTCGAACGATGTCGGAGTTTTGAGATTCCAAGAAACATAACGACCTCACCATTTGTCAACAGTCAATTTTGCGCCGCATCTCATATATAAATATCTGACATCACGTGACTTACTTGTACATCATTGGATATATATAATCAAACACAATATCTCATCATTCCACGGCTAGTTGGTTGCTATGGAAACAGTATGTCATTATTCTTATGTCACAGCATTCCTTGTACCTTTTCCTATTTCCAAGGTGGCAGTAGGAAATTAAAAAAGGTAATGTTTCTTCACTATTTGGTAGCAAAAACTTAATGTACTGCTGATTGACACTAAATTTAAGTTATGGAATATCCTACCTTGAAAGTGAAGACCCAGGCTAGCTATTAATAAGGGCACCAGAAATATTTTACCTGAAAAATAGGAAATGGGCGCCACTCCCAGGAAATGATCAAAGGAGAAAAAGGTACTATTCTGGGAGACAATAGCGACAGCAAAAAAGAAATAAAGCATAGACGTCGAAATCAATTATAAATAAAATTATTATTAATTTCAAGCAAAGAATTCCAAAATTATAATTCAAAAAAATTTGTAACTTACGAAAATGATTGAAGCTATTATACAAAAAAATCTCACTGCAACAGCCAAAAGGGAACTGGAGAGCACGTCACAGACGTTCAAAATTACGTTACAAAAACTAGCTAAATATCCTCTTCAGGCGGAACTCAAGACTAGTATCGGCAGAGAAGATAGATGTCGAATTGGTAGCCACAAAAACAACGTCAGACAAGAACGTTCCCTGAATTAAGTAAAGTTGATCTTGCGTCTTATAGGGCTTTGATAAATACCCAACGGTCCTTGAAGGTGTTAAGGTTGGCCGTGCGCTTGGTCGTCAACTTCGGGAGATATTAATGTTCTTCTTAAATTCGTAGACGTGTTGATGTTTTTCTTAATTTGAAGTTGGTCAAAAACTAGTCTCAAGTGGCCACAGGTCCCTAAGATTCCTAGCAGTTTACACTGAAAACAAACAACCCAACCAGTATCCAATTCAACTGAAACAGGAGGTTCCTATAAAAAAATTCGAGAGCTCTCTTCAAACGTGAAGCGTTAAACTTGAATGAATAAATTTAGATTCAATTAAAAAACGAATAAACTGTAAATTTAGTAAAAGTTAAATAAAATAATCAGTAAGTTATTTATTTGTCTGATTTTAAATAGTGCACTAATAATTTACAAAGTAAAAAAAACTACGCTGAGCATTAAAGAGAAGAAAAAACACAGAAAATACAAAGTCTAGCAGGACAAGAAAAAGGATTTATTAGCGTCGAGTCGATAAATTTACGAACGTGGTTCGTTACTAAAAAAAATTGGATCAATCTTCACAAACTCGTAGGATTTTCCAGCTTAAAAACGGGAACTAAAGCCCACAACAAAATATTTTAAGCTTTGGAAACAAAAAACTACAAAAACAACATAAGAAACTAAACTACGAGTTGTTGAATGACAAATCCGCAACGCGTTGGATCCAAAATATAGTTAAATTATGTATTATCAACCACTTTCACTAATCATTCATACAGCACACATACTTAGGTGAGGAAAGGTAAAGGGAGGAACGAAGATAGCCACAAATCTCGTAGGTTTTATTACTTCGAGTGTTTATATAAAAAAAAATCGCGTATCACCGAATCGATATCCGCCTGATCGCGTTTGGTAGTAGAAAAAAATTTAAAACAGAAATACAAAAAAAAACCGGTAAATTACAAAAAAGGAATGTCTACTCTTGTAGACGGAAAAGTATGGTAAACTAGGGCAGGTAGCAACTAGACATGTGTACGAAACACTATCAATAGTAATAATTATCAAAACTAATCTGAATACAAAACATCAGAAATAGTTAAACGAATCTTCCCAAGGAAGGACAACAAACAATAATAACCTCTTAAAGAGGAAAAGACCAGCTCCTACGACCGGAACGGCTATTGCCTACGCTATTGTAAAATTTAGAAAAAAATAAATTTAGAACAAAAATATCAATTTGGTATAAAAGTTTCAAGGTAGTAAAAAGGTGTTGAACACAAAAAACTAACAAATAATTAAGGATGAAAGAAATAAATTTGGAAAACAAAAGGTTAACCACGCGGGTCGCCTCAAACGAAATCACTCGAAAAATAATACTAAATTTGGAATACGTGAACAAAATAATAAACGAAATACTTACAAATCATAACACTGATTTTAATTAAATAAAATAATCACCAAATTTAGAACAACAAGAAAAATCACAAGACTACTCAAAAACAAACGTCTGCAACAACAGCTCGGAAGCAAGAGAGCGAGGAAGAAGCAGACGCGTCGACTCCCCAAGAGAGCGCTTCAATCAAGTGTCGGACGAACGTACTATTTTACAAATTAGTGCGAATCTGCTACATAGATGGCGACATGGGTATGCAATGGGAAAACAATTGTACAAAAAAAAAAGACGTCAGACGAATTTTTTTGTAACATCCTAAATACTGATTTCCAGAATTCTACGGCTAACAGTTCTGAATTTATGCGCAAAATTCCAAGATCGTCAAGTATAGTGCACTTTCGACTCAGTCGATCTCAATGAAAAAAGGATATGAGCATCTAGACAGTACTATCATCTTGAATACTGTATTCTAATATTCTACGTTCAATCGATTTGGATTTATGCGGAAAATTAAAATATGTTTCGAGTAAACTGCACTCTCGGCTCAGCCGATCACAATCATAATGCAAGGTGTACAACTAGATGCTATGAAAGTGCTTATTACGAAATCTCAATATTCTGCGATTAATTATTTTAAATTTATGAGAAAAATTCGAAGAGTCTGTAATATGAAGTGCACTTCCAGCTTAGTCGATTGGGACGAAAATAAGAGATAATCATTTGGATGCTACAGCAATTTCAAATACTAATTCCAGTATCCCACGGCTAATCCTTCTAGATTTATGCGGAGAATTCAAAAAAAGTATCAGATAAAGTGCACTTCCAGTACAGACGATTGCAACCATAATGCAAGGTGCACATCAAGATCCTAGATCCTATACCAGTCTTTTATACAAAATTTCAGCATTATACGTTTGACGAATTCCGAGATTTGCGAGTTACGCACATACACACATATTTTCGTACATACGTACCGAAATTAAGCCAAAAATAGTCAAAATGGATTCAGGGATGCTCAAAACGGATATATCCATCAAAATCTCGATAAGTGAATTTTGTCGGTTTCACAATATTTCCTCGTACTCTAAGACCATCATATAATCGTAGATTTGAGTGCCTCGTTTTATTTTTTATGCCTTGAAGAAGTTTGATAAGTATGTATATGTGGAGTCCAATAACGTTGAAATTAAAGATGGACCGTGTGACCAACATAATGAAAATTAATTTTAAATTTGTATGAAAAAGCATGCTCTGATCCAATTTTGTTGCTTTTGTCATGCTTACGAAATTATGTTTGGGGAAAAATATTTTGACATTCAAAGTGTCAAACACATTTAAAAAATTGACAACAGACTATCATTGCCTACCTTATCATTTCAATTAAACTGATTGTTTTATACCGCAAATTCTGAATGTCTGTTATACTCATAAACTGCACTTCCGGCTTGGCCGATTGATACAAAAATAGTAGATAACTATTTTGATGCTACAACAAGTTCAAACACTAAATTTCAATATGCTATAGCTGATCTTTCTAGATGTATGCAAAAAATTCAAAAAAAGCTCCAATTAAAGTGCACTTCTGGCTTGGCCGATTACTACAAAAATAGCAGATAACCATTATGATACAACATTAAGTTCAAATACTGAATTTCAACATCCTACAGTTGATCATTCTGGATTGATTAGAAAAATTCGAAAAAAGTTACAAGTAAAGTGCACTTTCAGTACAGACGATTGGAATCATAATGTGAGGTGCACAACTAGACGCTATACCAGTCTTAAATACAAAATTTCAACATTATACGTTCGACCAGTTTTGAGATTTTCGAGTTACTCACGCACGAACATACGTACCGACATCAAGCCAAAAACAGTCAAAATGGATTCAGGGATGCTTAAAACGGACATTTCCATCAAAATCTAGATAGGTGAATTTTGTCGGTTTCACAATACTTCCTACTTAGTACAAGTAAGTAAAAATCAATTCTTAAGGAGTAAACTTCAATAATTGAACCCTAGCAGAATCACTCATGAGAATAATACACCAAATTATCTAGTCTGTAGACTGCCCAATTAGTTACAGAAAAAAAGATTTAGAATTGAAACTTTTATCAAGTCAATTTTCTTGTTATTGGAAATTTCATGCAATACGTTCCTATTTCAATATTGATCAAAAAAGTATGAGAAATCAGAAATTATGTTTTGTTCCAAATGTTTATGAATTTATTACATAAATGAATGTACGAAACCTTCAATGTACCACATGCATTTGATAAGTTCTCTATTGTCAAGTTATTCAATTCTCTCTAGAATGTATGTATACATTTGCTTGTATTTGCTTTTTAATCTAAGTGTAACATTGATTTCTCTTTCCTCCATTGTACTTAATTTTTCAACATCTTGTTCGGATTCTTTTTGTGCTTGTTTCATGATCCTTTTGTGCGTCTTTTGTTAAAGTTCTGTATTCTTGTTAGTCAACACTCGGTAAGTTTTTGTATTATTTTTCCTCAAACATCAATTTGTCCAAGTTGGAAAATCCTTCTTCGTAAAGAAGAAATTATTCATTTTGTGAATATGCATAATAAACCGAGTCAAACAATTGGAATTTCCGCAACAGACAAAATATAGCAAACAAAAAGATAAAAATAGACTTATGGTCCAGGAATAAATGTAAAATCTTAAATCCGATTACTAAGAACATTTGCTGAAGTACTCGTACATTTGGATTCTAAAAGAAAAGTAAGAATGGAAAACATTTTTTAAATTAACCTATTTAAATCTGGCAACTATAGAGTCTTCAACAGAAAAAGATTTACAGCCCTATGTTTGCATATTCTATAGACGTTATACTTTCAATTGGTGTTAAACTTTTTTGGTTACAAATTTTTAATTAAACATAACCTTGACCAGATTTCTTTAGGCAACTCATCAACGTTACTTTTGTTAACATATTTAACGGATCTTGGACTTTAATGAAACTGAGTAAACCTATTTCTATATCGTCAACTTCTGATTCTTAATCTGTATCTTGCGAGCAAAGCTCAAGATTTGAATTCAATTGATGTTTATAAAATGGGCCTCATATTATACAGCTTCTGCTTGATTAAACCAACTTTGTGGTTAAAAACTTTCGACATCGCAATAGTGATGCACAAGTGGCAAGACGAGACGAGATATAAGCTATGTCCACTCAATGATTTTTGTAATCTATCCTCGCTTGGCGTACGTCTCGCGAGATCTTTCTTTAAAAATGCCCTTGCGCAGAGCTGAAGTATTTTTCTTCGCGTATCGTATGAATTGTGTTCTACTTAATTAATTAATGTTCATGCTTAGAGACACATTTACATGTTAACAATAATTATCATGTCATATAATAGGTTTCATAAATACCTAAAAAAATATATGAAGAATAATATCGTCTATTATGTTGTTAATTCACTCGTGAATCTAACAGTCAAAATAATATAATAGAAAGCAGTAGAAAAATTTTTCGAAAACCGCCTTCATTATTATGATTATTTTTTCGTTTAATAGGTTTCTATATACAAGATTTGAGAGTCTTGTGAGGTCATTCGAGAGTAGCTGAGACTTGCAATTGTCTTATAATTTTTTATGATCTATACATGCTTTCAGAATTATATTATTATAAATAGACTTTTTTGGTTTTGATTCTGTATATTTATTTTTATTTTTGACGTTTCGACTCTCTAACCGAAAGTCTTCTTCAGAAAAAATGATACATTTTTTCTGAAGAAGACTTTCGATAAGAGAGTCGAAACGTCAAAAATAAAAATAAATATACAGAATTGAAACCAAAAAGTCTATTTACTATAATTTTTAATTCGCTTTTTCATGTGCATGTTTTCCATTCCTTATATCTTTGCTCCAGTCTTCTCTCTTATGATGAAAAGCATGTGAATAAGGACCATATAATTCAATTTATACACATGTATTGATAATTGTTGATGCGATGTTTTCGATTATTTGCGTATTCATAAACCTACAGTATTCTTAGATTTGGCACAAAATCTCACTGCGAATGAATGAGCCAAATCTACTAAAAAATATATTTAGCAACATCAATAAATATCAAAGTAATTGACCTTAAAGTGAAGAAAATCACGAATGTTGGCTCATAGACACAAGTAAAATCATGAATGAATACTGTTGTGCAAACATATAGTGGAGTGGAGTGGGAGAGAAAAATTAAATTCAAACCAAAATGCAGAGTGATCAATAATGACTAACCGCCACGTGACTTGCAAAATTCTGCATTATGATCGAAACTATCTTCATGGAATGAAGTTACTATAAATTTATTTATTTGGTAACGTACTTTACCGAGATTTCAAAGACACAATGGCGTTTCACGTGATCTTTATGTCGGCATTTTGAAATATTTTTTTATAAATTCTGTACTTAATGACTCAGATTTTCCCATAATTTGATTTGAGAAACAAAAAAGTGAGTATAGGAAAAAACTTTTCAGAACTCATTTTCAATAAATATGTTTCATTTTATACTTATCTAGCTACCATTTGTATTTTTGTTGTCTTTGTCTTGTCAATTTTTGTTTATTCATTTATTATACATCTATACACTTGAAAAAGGCAGCACTTTGCTGTCGAAACGTAGTATTACAAATAATTTTTACATAGAACTTCTTCAAATAAAATATATTTATTAAAAAAGTGAGTAAATATCTGTATTATTGAATGATATACGCTAGAATAATATTTTCAGAGGAGCTGTCATCTGTCACTTGCAGTTTACTATTTCAAGCAGGCGGCAAAGAAAAAATCAATCATTTTTGATCGCTCTGTACAAGAAGGTCCTTACGCAAGTAGTTCGAAATCAACAATATCAAATCAAAATTAAGACAGTTACACTCGATTTAATATTGATCACTTTCATTTCCTTGTATTTGGTGTTATCGTTAATTTTTTCAGGAATTATTCCTTTGATAAAACAATCGATAGCGAATCTGTCCTGTCTGGGATAGGAAAGAAACAACAAACAGCCGCCTTCCGGGATAGATCAGAAAATAGCTCTATGGCTTTTTCTTGAATTCCCCTGCACGATGCATAGTACATTAGTCTTATTCTGTAATCCGTCAGGTCGCTAGCTTCGAATTCGTGTTTTTTTTGTGGGGATACATGAAGAACTTAGTATACTCAGATTCTATTGATAAAAAGAGTGAATTATTAATTCCGTTGACGCCTCCAGTGTTGTATTGAGGATAACGGTTGTAATTTTGAGCACATTGAAATTCATTTTATCTATAATTTCTTTATCAGTTGGATTGATTCATTGGTTTCTATTCTATCATTTACTTTTGTCTTTACTATTAGTTCCATGCGCAACTCGGCTACTATCGAAATATGCTTACCTAGCAATCTTTGTTCAAAAAAGCACTGTTTTAGTGCCATTGTCAAAATTTCAGTCGTTGATATCACCATCTCTTGACTGTTAGCCTGACTATTTGTTCATTCAGCGTTTCCAGTTGTGAGTTCAAAAATCTGTCAAGTAAAATGCGTCGGTTGCTATGGAAACAGTAGGTCATCATTCTCATGCTTCAACATTCCTAAATACTGATTTCCAAGATTCTACGGCTCACAGTTCTGAATTTATAAGTACGCAGAATTGGAAAATAAATTCCAACTAAAGTGCACTTTCGGCTATTATTATTGTTATGAAAGTTGTGGGCAATCATTCAGATGCTACAGCAGACTAAAAAACCTAATTTCAATATTGTGAAGTATAGTGCACTGCCGGCTCAGTCCATCTCAATAAAAATTGGATATGAGCATCTAGAAGATGGTACTATCGTCTTGAATACTGAATTCTAATATTCTACGTTCAATCGTTTTGGATTTATGCGGAAAATTCAAGAAATTTTTCCAGTAAACTGCACTTCCGGTTCAGTCGATCGCAATCATAATACAAGATGTACAACTAGATGTTATATAAATGCTTAATACAAAATTTCAATATTGTACGACCGATTGTTTTGAATTTATGAAGAAAATTCGAAAAGTCTGTCTAATAAAGTGCACTTTCGGCTGAGCCGATTGGTATGAAAATAGGAGATGATCATTTGGATGCTACAGCAATTTCAAATGCTGAATTCCAACATCCCATGGTTGATCATTCTGGATTTATCAGAAAAATTCTAAAAAAGTTTCAAGTAAAGTGCACTTCCGGTACAGACGATTGAAACCATAGTGCGAGGTGCACAACTAAACCCTATACCAGTCTTAAATACAAAGTTTCAACATTATACGTTAAACCAGTTTCGAGATTTGCGAGTTTCGCACGCATGCACGCATGAACGTGCGCACGCATGCACGCACAAACGCACGAACATACGTACCGACATCAAGCCAAAAATAGTCAAAATGGATTCAGGGATGCTCAAAACGGATATTTCCATAAAAATTTCGATAGATGAATTTTGTCGGTTTCGCAATACTTTCCTGTACTTAGTACAAGTAAGTAAAAATAAAAGCAATTTAGACAAAAAATTACTGAATCTACTGAATAAATGGTACTGGATCTTTTATTGCGGAATTATCTTCGTTTTTCCATGTAAAATAAGTGTGCAAAAATCATGTTGTCAAATCATGGTGTTTCAGGAGATATCGAAGACGAAACATCAAAAACCTCGTTTGACCAGTTTCTTGCAATTATCTCATTTTCTAACGGTCGTAGAGCATTGGAGTTCATGAATAAAAATTAAAAATATATGTTTTCTGATATAAAAGATTGTATGACTCAACCGTTAACGAAATAATGCGCATAAAATGTGCGGCCTAGCGTTTCCTATGGAAAGTATAGCTAATAATATCGATGATATAAAATAATATTTCAAATATTTTACTGAGTTGCAAAGTTGTTATACATTTATATACTTCTTTTGATGAGAATTTCAATTTTGACTATCCCTGAATTTTGACAATTTTCGGCTTGACGTCGGTACGTCTGTTCGTATAAATCGCAAGTCCCAAAACTCGTCGAACATATAATGTTGAAATTTGATATTTAATACTGGTCTAAGGTCTAATTGTGTATCTGGCATTATGGCTGCGAACGTCTGTACCGGAAATGCACTTTACTCAAGACATTTTTTGAATTTACCGCATAAATCCAAAATGGCAAGCCGTGAAGTGTTGAAATTTAGATTTTGAGATTGCTGTAGCATCTTGATGGCTTATATAACAGTCTTTTCAAATATTTTGCGTAAATTCAAAACAATATTAAAATTTTGTAATAAGCATTTCTATAACATCTAGTTGTACACCGCGCATTATGATTGCATTCGGAAGAGCAGTTTACAAGATAGTTATTCGAATTTTTCGCGTAAATCCGAAACAATCAGCTGTAGAATCTTGAAATTTAGTATTAGGAGCAATTGTAGCATTCAGATGATATTTTCATATTTTTCTAGCTTTACATTCTACCCCAGTAATGGTGCGGAAAAAAATGCATGACTGCGTATCGGTGCACGTTGTATGCGCAGTATCTCATTAACGGTTATAGATACGGAAATAAATTATACAATCTTTTATGTAGAAAAAATCTATACTTTATTTTTACTTGTTACCTTAAATGCTCTACGACCGTTAGAGAATGAGATATTCACGAAAAAGTGGTTAAAAACAAGGTTCTTTATCTTTAGCCTTCGATATCTCCTGAAGCAGCATAATTTGACGATATGATTCTTGTACATCCATTATTCGGTAGATAAAACCTAAATGGAGGGGACTATATATAATTTGCGTGATATTCTGTTAGAGTAAAAATTGATTTAGGTTACATTAAGGTATAGATAAGACCGATATCTTAGACAATTGACTTCAATGGTGTTCATGAGGAATCTAACCTGAATTGCTCACATACAGAAATAAGCACAGATATTAATGTATTGCCAAAATTTTAATACGCTTCCAGTTCCAAATGAAACACAAAGATACTACAGCTGAATTCTTCAGACTAATGAATATGTTAATAGGGCGTTATTCCATGCCTTATCTACGACTGTTCAAAGTTACCAATTGCAACACTTTTTGCATTTATAAATATTCTTTTCATAATACCTGCTTTGAAGCAACACGTTTCAACGCCTGTTTTGTCAGTCGAAACAAGACAATTTCAGACAAATGCAAGTGTAGACTTTTTTTCTTGAAACTAATCGCCTTTTTAATCTAATTTACAATTACGAATACCACAACTGTCAAATTAATTAAGGTTATATGATTCTCATTTGATTGACAATGAATAAATGCGACTCTGCCAGGGATAAAACGATGTAAGAAACAAATTCAGTGGGCAGAAACAAGCTTATTTCTGCCCACTGAATTTGTTTCTTACATCGTTTTATCCCTGGCAGAGTCGCATTTGTTCATTGTCAATCAAATGAGAATCATATAACCTTAACTAATTTGACAGTTGCGGTATTCGTAATTGTAAATTAGAATAAAAAGGCGATTAGTTTCAAGAAAAAAAGTATGAATACGATAATTTCAAGTACACTACAACATCTTATTGATAAATCACAAGCAGCTACTGTCGACTTGTTACCTGCAAAATCAAAAGAAAAATATTTACTTTGTTATGACAAATTTGTAATATAGAATGTTTCAATGCAGGTATTATGAAAAATACAGTGTGTGGCACGGGACTAAATACGATTTCAACCGAGGGTGATACCGACCCTCGCTTCGCTCGGGCAAGCAATACTCACCCTCAGCTGAAATCGTCTTGTTTCGTCCCTATAGCCACACAATATACTATATCATAATCATCGTTGAGTAAATCCAAGAAGAAATAATAATTTTCATATAAATTGTCATATTGAATTAGATAAATTAGTTGAATTATTCTACAAGATAACAATCAACCGTTGAGCTGTAGAATACTCCGTTCCAAACCATTTCCATTTAATGTTATAAATCCTGCCAGATGTTATATGTGGGAGTAAAGGTGTATCAGCTTGCAAGACCAGTATTAAATACAATTCGGTGCCAAATATAATCATAAGTATGTAAGATATAAATATGACTGCACCTGTTCGCTTCATACTCTATGCTTCTTTATCCACAACTTGACATATTTATATTATGATATGCACTCCATTTATGTTTCCAACAAGACAAGTAAATAACTACACATTATTTCTATAATTAGATTGCTTGGCAAAATTATTTGAGATATGAAGTATATCATGATGAATTTCAAGTCTATTTCCCTTTCTTTGAATTCATCAATTTCTAGCTACCTCAATGCCAATGCCTGTGCAATTGTGATAATCGTCCAACATTTGGAAGATAAAATTCTATTTTATGTTGTTTAGTCAATGTGTATGCATTTCTCATAACGCTTAACCATATAGGCCTTTTTCCTGTGAGTTTGTTCTAGTAAGACTTTATTAAATTCTTCTCTATTTAATTTGATGGAATCAAGCACCCATTTGGTGGAGGACATAATTACTAAATACACCTCGAATTTAGCTCACTAGCATCTATGATTTCTATGAAAATTTATGCTCAATTGTATATTGATTACGGTGTCGAAGCCCAGTACATATTTTTCTAATACTTTTTTCAACCAAAATATTGACGAACTAATTAAGAGAACTGTAGACCATCAATCAGCAATCATAGACAGCGTTGTAAACAGGATAACTACATTTACATGCCGTGTGCGAAGTTCTTTATTATTTCCCGAGTGCGTTGGAGTATTTATCTTTTAATTAAAGCACAGCATTGCGGTAAAAATAGTCAGCGTGCTGACAGAAATAGCAAATATGAATAAAACATATCTCATGTGAATTTGAAATCATAGAAGCCGTGGAACAAAGTTATGACAAATGAGTGTGGTTTAATTAGAACTGGGATTTGACTATGTATATGCACTTTGATCTATCTATTATCAAATAAATATTCGTCCCACTGTGTTTCTGCTTTTATGTATATTTAGTTTTGCTCGCAATTTTTTCTTCAATAAATCATGTCTCTCATCTAATTATTTCAGTAAATTGTGTGATTCTTGAATTAAATTTAATTGACAGACCTGATATTCTTCACTAAATATGTTTATTCACATTATTGCTATGAATTAAAGCATACAAATCATTCAAATTTTAGCAACCGAAATTATGTATTCTTCATTTGACCATATTGTATTGAATTTTATTTATTGGTATATGAGTGGTTTCAATAGCCATATTAGTACAAATGACACAGAGCATCCTAGACATCTTGTTGAGACAGCTACTGCAAAATTTATTGATAAAATACATAATCTGGTGATAAGTAATAGAGAAGTGGAGTTGTATGAGATTGCTAGTGATGTGATCTTCTCCAACGAAGGAGTTTATGATATTTGCACAAAAATTAGAGCATAAGATAACTGCCCGTAGAACAGTTTCGTCACTCTGTATGAAACATGAATTCACCAATACATATCTGACACTAAAGAATAGTTTAAACAAAGGTTATCAGCAAAAAATGTGCATCAAAGAGGGAGACGACAATTCATTCAGCTAGAAATGTTTTGAAAACTGTAATTTGTGATTCGCAAGGAATTGGATAAGTGGAATCATTACGTATTCATATTTTGCTGTCTGTTGTGTCATTTATTCGGTGGATGAAACACTGGCTCTACTGGAAGTGCCGGGAGAGTATTAGCTTCAGAATCAGTGAGAAGAAAGGCGATCTGGAAGCCTTATTCAAAAAATCTTCTCACGGTATTCTAACACTTTGTAAGGATCTATATATAAGGGGAAGTTAATGGAGGAACAACATGATCTAGTCTGAGCACTCTTTGTGCCGAAAACATGTTCTTGTACTTGTGTGAAACGGAGCAGGACAAAGATTGGTCATGGACTCAGGTAGCTCAAGTACGATTTCTTCAGACAACGCATAACCAGTAGTTGCAACAAAGACTCAATAGCATGATCAAAGAAAAACCAAAGAATTTGAAAATACTCCTCAATTGGATAATAATATATTAATTAAAGTATCAAGGGTGTTAGGAGGACAATAATGCCTGAGGTCAACAGTGTACTTTCCTAGGTGTGTACCTTGACCGTAGGTATTATCATCCATTCAACTCCCGTGGTGCCTTAAATGTTTAATGTCCGACTTTTGTATTATTTCAATCAAAATTTTTAGAAATGTATGTCCTGTCATTGTAATTTCTATCAGAGAATTTATTCTAATCACTTGCTGTCACAAGGAATCTTCTTTGTTATTTTCCAAAATAATGCCTAAGGGCATTATTTGTCACGTAATAACCCTGTAATCAGCATTATCATAACAATAATAAAGTAGTCGGACATTAATCTAGTTTTCATTACTTGTTATTTGATAATAAGCCCTACTAAGATCAAGAGTGCTAAATACCATGGGCTTTCTGATGGCCTACAAATGCCTTCTGCTACCATTTGACAAAATATTTCCCTAACAGCATGAAACTTCTTAGGTGCCAAACGTCTTGCTCGTGCTGTGACTGGAGAATCCCTTGTTTCGTTAAAATGCTGAACAGAGTGTTTTGGTTCTTTCAAGACGGCAGTTGGTCAAGTAACTGCACGGAACTAGTTCAATAAGTCTACATACTAGTGAGAAATTGGTATTGCTTGAATAGACGGAACAAGAGTCGCGGTCAGGCTTCCACGAGTGCTTAGACCTGTTGTTTTATCAATGAGCTGTCGTCTCTGAATATCAACTATTAAACCAAGATAATGAAGTAAATCCGCACCAACTATAGACAAGTATTGATTACCACGTATACGATCGTCTTAAACCAAAATCTAGTGTGAAAGTTCTCTCGCCAAAAGTTTTAGCTCTGCTTTTATTGGCAGTATAAAATATAGAGTCAGTAGAAAGTTTGCAAACAGATTTTCGTGCTGGAAATACTGGAACAGCAGTTTAAGTGTCGATGAGGAATTGTTCACCCGTGGTGAGCTAGTAAACGGCGGTTGACCAAATCAGCAACGTCGCCTCTTTAAGTTTGAAGATTTCTCCACCCAATTGCAATGTTTCCTGCACTCGCGAGCCATCGATTTGAAACGTTGATGGTAAAAACCAAGTTTACGTTTGCCGCCAGATCAGCTGGCTTACGATGAAGCTCGAGAAGAACTACGGGAACGTTGCATCTGAAGTACGGCCACATCAGCAGTAAGTTGATGTTTCAAATTAGAAAAAATTGATAGTTCACTCACCGAAAACGTAGAATCAATCAATACCTTTCAATGCTGGTGTATTTATTTGGTTGATAACCGGTGGTTCATGAGTCTCAACTAAGCGATCAGCAACTACAGCAAGCTTATCCAAATCGTTCTGATCCATAGCCACAAGAATATCCTTCATACGACTGGGCAAACCTCTCAACCAAAGACCACGCAAAAGATCATTGGATATAGATCATCCAACTGTTTGTCCCTCCAATAATCTCTTTATTCTCTCGTTTTTGGTCGCCAAATAAATACCAATCAGTCTTGAACGCAGGTTTTCATGAAGCTGAGTAGTAGGAGTTCGAATAAGATCTAATACTTGCTTGAGAACATCATAATCTAATTTTGAAATCGTGTTCTCAAATTTTCTTATCGACGATGCAATACGACCTGATGGAAAAATTGCTTCAGCTTTCAGAAACTACTGAGTCGATTCTGTTCACACTTTTACGACCTGTAACGCTAATCGTAAGCCCTATAGTATGCAACGGATAAAATCGCAATTCTGATCAGTTCAGTAGCTTACAGATTTTTCATAAACTTTAACGGTTCTCGTAAGTTTTTACAGTTGAATGGAAAGTAGCTATAACTGCTATAGATTTTGACAGTTCAAAATGAATCAGAGTGCAGTGCTTATGTTTATAAGTCTTTTATTAAAAGAAGATGATGAAAGGTGAGAGACAGAAATTGGGATGTTATTTCGTGGAATATGTACCTGATAATTATTTGACAGATTGATTTAATGAGATAGTTTCTAGGAATTACACGTGATTACTACGAAGAAACCTCAGGGGCACTACAAACCCGTTCGATGTCCCAAAAAAATGTTAGGCTGAGCAAAATTACAGTTTATGAGTTAATTCAAACACTTGAATCATTCATACAACAATTTCAGAGGGATCAAATCTCAGTATATCTGAAAGTAGGCACCTAGTTATCAAACAATCATTTTTATTCAAATTTTTACCTCTATCGAATTAATTGATTCTAGGTTCTACCTACTCTGAATTTAAAGAAATCATTTGTACCTGCATTACTTTTTTGAATCATCAATGTTTCGACACTAACTATAAATAATGATGCTTGAAGAAAAAAATCTAGTCATAATTTCTCAGGCCATAATATATATTACTAGGTATTTAACTTCCTCAAAATCACACGTATTATACAAGTGAAACAATACTTTTTTTCAATATGAGATTTGATGTTTGAACTTTGAAGTATTGAAACAATTGTTAAATGAATAGAATGAAGCTAGCTCAAGATATGTTTACGAGATAATCTTGATATTTGGAATCTGTAACAACGTTACCTATAGATGTAGGAACAGAATCGCCATATTTGTAAATTTGTAAATTGTTCTCTTACGAACGATCTATAGCTTATGAATTTACAATTTTAAAAATTTATAGGACAGTGAACAGAATCTATCCTTACATTTCCGGAGCTTGCTTCTAAAATCTGGGCAAACGGTCGGAAACACTACATCGTTATTAAATATACATGTCGCAAGTCTTTACTGTTTCTCATGATACTTTACTGAGGAACAACCATAGTTGAATGATTGAATAAACATTAGATACCACCCTAAACTTGGCAAACTACCCAAAAGCAATTTACCTACGCACCTGCGGTTTACCCTTCATTGCAAACACTAAACACTTAGCCAGCTTGTTATGAAAAAAATATCATGTGGCGGAAATATATTTTACTGCATTATACAGGACGTGCGTATAACAAGAAATATTAGAATTTAATAAGAAAATTTTTTGAGCACATCAAAATCGGATCAAATCCATCTATTTGCAGTTCAATATGTAAATAGAGGAATCAAATCAAGATTAGGTACACTGAATCATTTTGACAATTTTGGAGTCCAATCAGATACAACATTGACGAATCAAATTATGATTACACTTCACTCTGGAAAGATTATCAATTTCCTGAATAACTAAGATGCTGTATTCTAATGGATAATTCCGAATATATGAATAATCAAATTGAAGCTGAAATAATATTTTCATGTCAAATCTTCTTCAATCATTGATAGATTGCTCATCACATTTGTTAGATTATTTATAAAGTTCAAATGTCAACTTTTGCTTTCTTCTTCATATTTGTAAAAATATAAAAGTTGAGTTGTACAAAATCTTGTATGCAATACGTGTGTAAACAAGCGTTTTGACATTCAGACAGCAATTTTCGTGAATTTTATCCCACATATTTGGCCTCATGTCATAACTCTTAAGTTTATACAATAATTGCAATCTCAAATAAATACTATATTATATTTAGCACTTATTTCTGTTTACATCCTGTAGATTTTCTGGTGTTTAATTTACTTTTACTTTGTTTAATACAAGGTGAATTTATAGCTATGCAGAATATCCCAAATGCAATTTAATTTGTTTGGAGCTTCACTCGGCACATGAATAAACGAAGTGTTCTTATTAACATAGTTTCAGGGAATATTCAGTTTGTATTTATAGCAGTCATTAGTAACTTGTTTGTAAGCAAATATTTTATGTATTCTGTGAAGTGTGAAGCGGTCCTCTAATGACAATTTTGTGTATCTTGCTAGCACGTTGAAATATACCTGAGCTAATGAACGGTCGAAGTAAAAACTCCACTTGGAATAATGAATTGAAATAGAGCTTGTCCGATAAAAGCGTATTCACTAGAACTACAGCAATATTATTTTTCTGGGAAGATGAAAAGTTTATTCGTGCCAAACATTTGTATTATATATTTTTTTGCATATTGATCATTCATGTTTCTTCACAAAAATTGAGGTTGGCTGCACTCGACGAAGATAAGGGCGAAGCTCAAGGCGTTGTTCCGTGTAGCCAACTTCTTCCGTGTTTATGATGACGGAAGTTTTTTTTCTTTAATCTGGGTATCATAGGATTTAATGGAAAAACAAGCTTTTCTTGAGTTTTATTATGAAACAACGTATTAAAATGATGAAATCGTATAGAAGCAATCATTTTGATGAACACATGTATCTAGAAGGCGGCATATTACTCGTTAGCATTTCTAAGTTATCAATCATATCGAGTTAATTGTCGGATTTGTTTAATGTACGAATATACGAAAGAATTGACTCGGGTTTTCTGTAATTCGGAACTCAGCTACTGAGTCTCTGCAATGGAAAGTATAAATTTTAATAACCCTACATGGAGTAATCTACGAAATGCAAGAAATCAAGACACCATTGCTGCTGTTAGAACCAGTGCTTTCAGTGAACGGTGAAAGATAAGGGATTCTTTGTGGCCCCAGTTGGAAGAAATGGATTTGAATGGCATGTTCTTCTAACAGGACGATGCCACATGCCAGTCTTCTGATGAAATATTTCTAATAGTGCCAGAAATTCAAGAAGAATTGACCAACTCCGGCCAGATCGAAGAAGCTTAAATGTAGTCATTGATTTATGCGAACAAACGGACTTGAAAACCAACATACAGTGCTGCATTCGTGATATTAATGCAGATGTATTCCACTAAATGACCAAAAATTGGGCTCACGGAATTCGCACCTGCATTAGTAGTTTCGGAAGATATTGGAATGATGTGTTGTTCGAAACATGAATGCTATCTATATAACTCTCAAATAAAATGAAGGAATTTGATGAGCTAATTTTTTTTTGGTGTTTTTAACATTTAAGAACATGCCATTCTTTTTGGTAAACCCTCTATCTCAGTAAACTGGACTAAAATAACTATAAATTCATGTAATAATGATCATATCTAAAATAATTTATTGATATGAAGATTTTCAAAGTAGTAGTTAAATATAAATATATACCAAATTCTTGGACGCTCCAATGGGAATGACCGAAAGAGAATTATTCCCATCGTGTCAACATCTGACTATCTCTGACCGTCCGAGCACATGTGCATAGTGCATCTTTTGGATCTCATTCATAATTTTAGATTCCGTGGGCTTTGAATTCATTCACTAAACTATAATTATACCAGAGTTGTCACGTGTTTTCCTTAATTATCGCCATCTTTCTCATCAACTCTTATTCTCGCTGGAACAAACAAGTGCAGCTTCCACATCCGCATCTGTTCAACATGTTCAAGAATTCAGGTGTTGGTTCTATCCGATCCGAGATCCTTAAACGTTTCAAGGAGGGGTTCATATAGAAATATAATGATATGGAAAAATTTCATACAATAACTATAATATCTGGTACGTAAGCTAGATACAGAAAAACCAGATTAAATCAATTTTTTGCTCATTTTTTGTAGAAAATGATGATAATAATGATAGTAGAAATGATAGTAATAATAATAATAGTAGTGATAATAATCATAATAATATCAATATACATAATAATGATGATGATAATAGTAATGTTCATTGGAGCCTATTATGAACTTCAACATACTTTTTAGGCTGACACTTTGATGTTTAACTCCTTTTTTCATTTTGGGAAAGGCCAAAAAATCTACGAAATATTGATTTTTGTTACTGCTTTAAACAAAGAGACACTTATAGATTTGGCTAAATCTGGAAGATTTACGAGCCTTTCGAAGACATCTTTGAAAATTATGATTAAAAAAAAATATATATCATTAATAAAAAAACTCTATTTTTGATCCAACGCTTGACACGTGGATATTTTTTCTTTGAGAAAATAATGGTTATTACTACGTTGAAAACACAAAATATTAATAACTCAATAAAATATTGTTTGCCAGCCAGAAGCAACTGCGCAGTTGAACATGGTTTTGCTAAGTGTTGAGCGGAATGTGAACTCCATAATTCAATTTTCGTATATTTTCTAATAATTTGAGCCTACTCTTTGTCCTTAATAGACGGACAAGCTTCAAGAGCTGTTTCCAGACTGCTCTACAGCGTAATTCCTTTCGATTGAATTTTTTTGTCGTCAATCATTTTTATTCAGTAACAGTCAGCGACAGAAAAATCAATTCTTGAACTTTTCAAAACCAATCAAAGTTAGATTGCAGATTGGATCTGAAATTATAATGAAATCTTCGAGGAATCTCTGTAGCTAAGAGTGATACTTATATGAAACAAAACTCAGGAATTATAGAATAATTGAAATTCTATTGAAATTTGTGCATCTGAACTGAACAACCAATATTGAAATAATAAGATCATCATCAAACTAGAAAAGAGAGCTTTTTTAAAAGAAGTCTAAATATTATTTTTCGAACTCAGTGATTATCAATCACTTGAACATTTTCAGGCATTAAAAGTCCTTCATTGCTCGGTATTATCATAAAATTTATTGTTCATTTGGATTTTTTACGGTATCAAGACAAATTCTAGTAGATATGTAGCGAAATTAAGAGGATGACGAGAAGAATAAGAGATACCACACATATATGCGCCTATCTTAAGGGATCTTTCAAGCTTCTGCACCTGTTGTATAACTCTGATAAATATTCATCACATTTCTACCCAATTGAATCACTAATCTTTGAGTTATTAAACAAACAAACAAGTAAGATGGACTAGTTAGTTTCTGGTTTCAGCGTGACAGAAAAAAATTCGAGGATACAACTGTACACTGTCAAAGATCGCGAGTGTGGAAGGAAGGTGGATTGCAAAAAATATGAAAAATAGATCAATATCACGCTAAGCCCTATAAGACAGGCTCTTCAGTTTCTTTTTATAGCTTATGACAAAATACTTTGTCCATATGACTGAAAATCTTGGAATGAATTCAGATATTCATATTTCATATAAATACAAAAATGAATATAAATAAAATATATATACTTACCGTAGCTTACTTTTGTATGTTGGCGTTGATTATATTTGATAATATTATATGCTACATTAAAATCTCATATTTTGAGAACTGCTCACATAAATTATTCTAACTTCAGTATCGACGAGCATTAGGCAAGTGTGTCGAACTATTCTAGTTAATTTTTTGTTTCTGTCTTTCCAATACAAAGTGGACTAAATTTAACAACTAAGAATATTCTAGTAATTGTAGTTAAGGAACCCCCGCATTAAACTAAAATTCTACAAGTCGTCTATTAGACTTATGGAGTTTTATTTTGAATTTTGTAAGTAAATGTTTGATGGCAAATTTTAAATTTTGAATATGATTTTCTATTGGAGAAACAGAGATAAATAGCTTCTAGTTAAAAGAGGTGTGAACTGATAGAAGTTAAGTAAGACGTTCTAGTCAATGTTTTGACATGGTTCGCTAAGATTTGTCGGAGATAAAAAGATTTTAAAGCAACTAATATATCAATGTTGTTTGAGAAGTCGTCATTTTTCTTTATATTCCTGTTTTTTCTTTACGAACTGATTCATTTTACTATGAAAAGTATATATACAGGAGCACGAATAATACATTTTATTTTATTGTCGTCCCAAAACATCATCTATACAGATTTATCGAATATCAAAGCACTATTCTCATAATTTCATAATATTCTCATAATATCATTCCGTACATGTACATCATGTACAGAACATACACATTTTACTATACATGTATATCTACACAGTACACATCCACTCACTCCAACAAGTAATAATTCCTTGTAATTTGTAATATGTCAGTTTTGAGTTTGTATATGTTTTCGTATGGTTTCTCCCTTTCTCTGGGTGCCTATATATACATAGTTTATCAATTTCCAGTTCTTGTACATTCTTTCTGGTGCATGTATCTTACAAAGTTTTCATGACTTTTTCTAAAAATTTATTACTCTATTATTCAACTTACTAATGGGTCAACACATCTGCAAACCATCTGTTTTTCTCTTTGTTTCCGCTACCTGCATGCTGCACTCATCCTCTTTCTAAAGACAGTTTATATTTACATTGTCTTACTGAGTAATTCTTCCTTCGATCTGCTCTGAGCTATAATTTACCGCTAATGTCGACAATCACATAAAATATATATCTTCATCCATTTATGATACACCCTATTCTTGATAATTAAACACCTTATAACAATACTCTGTCTATATGTGCTTACCTCAAATAAAATGAAGAAAAATTGTTAGTCCCCAAGTATTTTATTTCTGGAAGAAAATATTTCTGATATATTCAGTCATTCTTTGTGGATGCTGACGCCCTGTTACGATTTGGAATATGTTATATGTCAAACACGTGCTGATTGCCAAATTCCAACAGCTGTTATGATGTATTTGCTAATCCAGATGATTTTAGTTAACGTAGACTCTGCCAAAATGAAATGGAAATTTGTGTTCACTCATAAAATATAGCTGAAAAATTATAGTATGGGAATCAACTACATAATTCAAAAAGGAAGTGAAGTCAATGAATTGAATTATGATAGAATTTTTTTTTTTTAATTCCAGAATCACGGATATTTGTCATCTGTCATTCACTATAATATTGTTAAATCATGAAATAACTTTGATAGTTGCCGAGAGCAGATGGTAAGAGCCCCTAGTGCAGAAGATAGAGGGCATAGCTAACCTAAAATCAAAGAGTTTGAAGAAACCGTCAAAATTCATCTATAATTGGATAATTTGAAAAGAGAATTCTCTTGCTGCCTAAGACTGATGATGAATTGAAAATTGCCTATAATAGTAGAATTAGTAAACTCACAAACTTTTTTTTAAACTATGTTTTGTCACCTCGATAGGGTCTAAAACGTGAAGAATCATTTTGAACTGTCAAAAAATCACGATTTCAATACTCGGAGCTACGGTACAAGACATAGCTGATTGCACTTCATCTTACCTGATTGGACTCATTACGGTCCAATTATATATGAATTGATCGGAAATATAGTAATCAATAGGATGCCAGACTTTATAAATCCAGGATCATGTCCTAAGTGTCAACAAAAGGCCATTTCGAGTCAATTTTTTCGAGTTCAACTTGAAACTAGTATCAATCGATAGCTGAGGTCAGGAAAATAGACAATTGTAAGAGAAATTGAATACAAAAACGGGCTACACTTAGGGATGATTGCTGCTCTCCTGGACCGGACAGGGGATGGAAGTCTGGTTTTTTACTAAAGTATTTGATCTGAATAATAAGTTTCCATTTCATATTATTTTGATTAATTCACCAATAGCTTGATCTTGCAAGGGCATGGCACCTTCCGAGGAACTAAAATACTGTTTGAATCTTTCTCTTACTTCCACACTATTATTTGGCGATCTTCTCGCAGGCTTTTCTTGTCTTGTCTCTCCGTTATTCTTTGCATCGTACTATTAGACAGCTTTTCTGAATTTCGATCCAACAAACTGCAATTGTTGAAAAATGCTATATGAGAAACTCAATTATTCATGGAAATAGTGAGAACTTTTCCATGACAAATCACACTCCTTCTAGGCTTTCTCTCGCACTTGCGCGTCTGCATAAGATTATACCGCTCGCACTCACTAAAATTCTTATTTGTGATCTGACAAGATGATCATTTCTCAAATTTTGTCTGGCTTTTGAATAAATTTATTCCCAAGGTGTATTTTCAATCATACTGAGAATTCAGCCCTTTTGAAATAACCAAAGTGCAACTTTTTTGTCACATGTAGCTTTATGATCACCTGCAAACGATAAGATCTTGAAAATTTGGTCCGACAATACTTTTCATGTGTATGGAATTCTTTCATATTTAATAGATCAAAACTTCCTTCTTTGATGCTTAAAAGATACTATACCTTCTAGTGTCGCTCTAGTGTCAGAAGGCTAGACCCTCCATTTCCTGTCTAGTGTGTCAAAAACGATCAGCTCATTTATTATTATGAATGCTGGAATAATCAAAGTAGATGATTCTGTTATAAGCCCTGAAAACTAGGTTTTACAGAAGAAAAACGCCATTGTCTAATTGCGTTACCTGAACTGTTCTAAAATAAATACGGACTAGAAATTGAATGAATGGTGCATATTGCCTCACATTGAAATCATTGCTGGAACTCTAAAGTAGTTTGTTTGATGTGTCCTACAAAATTGTCATGATATATCAATTGAAATTTAAATTCACTTCTCACATTACTTTGTCTGCAATTAGTTATTGCCTGTTTTAGATAAGATATATTCTCTTTTAGGCAGTTCTTTCAATACCTATATTTAAATTTGGTTGTCTATGATTTCGACAAATGGTTCAAGAGAAATTCCAAATGGTTACAAATAACCTCTGTGTGAATCTGAGTCTGATTCTATGAATTGTTCATATCATAATTAATCCAGGCATCATAGCTTCGAAATTGACCAAATAACTCAGGCCAAATTTTTTTTTTGCAGAGGTCGCCTTCCCGGCATAGGCAATAAGTACAGAAAAGTCCTCATTAATTCTGTGTGCCAAATTGCTGTCATATTGAATCAAAGGTCACAAAAACAGTTTTTCGATAATATCTCAAAAATATGTAGTCCTATATGACAAAACGTTCCAAATAAAAGTTGAAGAGCACTAAATTCTCTACAAGAAAGTTTTCAATCAGTTTTCTTGTAAAGTCAATGATTTTCGAGCAGGAACTAAGTATCATATTTTTGGATGCTGTGTACTGATTTTCTCACCACCCGAGAGATACGCCTACGTTGCGCGGTTTTTTTCCAACTGGTTTCCCTAGCAGGCCTATTTCATTTGAGGCTCGATTTTTTTGCAGTAGGTCTGCCTTGACTGATTCCCGCGGTCAATGTTTTGATCTCTTCTAACTCGTTATCATCAGATATTGTCAATGCGTTGCAATCGTCGTCGTCGTCAAATTCAGTACCACTGGAAGTTGAGTCCTGGAGATCATGACTGATTTCGAAATTATTGTCTTCTGTTATGTCTTCTTTCATTCCCACAGTGCGATTGAGGCAAGATGAACCCTGACAACTACTGCAAATCGTCGTGCATTTCAGCTTGCTCTTTCTGCGACTGCACACAGATTCTCATTCCTTTTTGCAGTTATAGAAAACCAGTTAAGGAACAGAATCTGGGGCAGGAGGCAGTAATGTCGTAGTCGGTGTCAGTCTGTGGTTCACGATGTTCCATCCCTAGTTTTTCAGTTGAAGAATGTTGTCGCCATGCTTTTTATACGAAATGTATTAGAACCTGTCGATAAAGTTTTTATTCTTTGGTGCACCGTACAAAACAAGAGTAAAGTGCTCCGCGGCTACAGTGACAGCATCGTGAGAGGCGTTTGGATCATTATACGTTGGTATCGAGTCTCTAAACTCTTCTCTTTTTTTCAATAATTTGAAAAATGCTCTCTTTTCTTTTTCGGGAAAGAAAAGACGTTGAGTTACAACCACGGAACGCATGCAATAGCAGAGTGTTAATTTTAAACTCTTCGTCGCCCTGCAAGTTTTCCGAAGTTTGCTTCCTTCTTCTGGCTTGAAAAAGTAAATGACGTTGTTTGAAGGGACTAATGCTGTCAATGATACAATTAGATCAACGTTGGTGCGATAAAGAAAGGTAATCGAATCACCCGAAATTTTCTGGAGCTCATCCGCGATGTAATAGCTTGCATGTAACCACTCCATCTTAGTGAAAACGAAATATCCTTCGATTTTCCGGCCATCCAAAGAAAATCAGTTCTCAAAAGTATGATAGGATCTGAAAATAATTCATTGTGCTGCAAATTTTGGAACACTATCGACTTCAATCCAAATTGACCAGTGGTGTTAAATTCTTTCAGGTCAGTTTTTCCGAGCGATGCTTTCTCAGGTGCAGTTGGCATAGTAACCAGCCTTGTAATTGGTTGCAAAGGGGCAACGTTTGTTGGTTAAGTAATGCATTCTATAGCTTCCATACTGTAGAATGTATTAAAACCGTTGATCCTATTAATGTTAAAGTCAGCACTATCAAAAACATATTGCGGGAATGATCCTGGTTGATTGACTGGTGGAGCATGAAACAAGGCAGACGTTTCAAATAGGGTCGTTTCTCGGTAGGATGCGCAAAGTACAAATGTGGATACAAAATCCAACAGGCGTCTGGATGCATACCTTCGATGCAGCATGTTGTAAAAATCAATCTGACACAACGACAGATATGAGTAGAGCTATTATTGAATGCGCAATTGCTGTGCATTTGATTTCCAGCGGCTCCGATCTCGATTTTTTTGTCTTTTTAATAATATTGCTCAATAAGAAGTCCAAGGGGGAATGACATGTTTGGCGTTTTCTGCCATGTTATCCATGCTGATCTCCTTGATGTCCTCTTTTATGTTTTCAGTAGCTGCTAAAACCATTCAGAGATGTTCCTCTTGATCGTTCCACAGTTTCTCTTCGTACCAGGTGTCTGACTAAATTTTATGCCCCGTATCTTGAAAGCAAACGATGGCGGAAAAAGTGCTGCTTGTGCTGATGGTAATCTCATCACCGTCGGCTCTCTATGTGCTTACCGATTTTCACACCAATTGCCTGCGCTCATCGTGACTCTTATTCAAAAACTACGAATCATACACTATAATTGAAAAGAAGCTTTCTTGTAGACAATTTAGTGCTCTTCAACTTTTGTTCAAAACATTTTGTCATAGAAGTTCGTAATTTTGAAATATTCGCGAAAAACCGTTTTTTTTTGTAAACTTTGATCCAATTTGGTGACAATTTGGCACACAGAATTAATGACGACTTTCCTGTACTCATTTTTTATGCCAAAACAGAACGTCTCTGGGAAAAAATTTCTGGCTTTAATTAATTTCTAGACTGGACTAAATCAGAAGGATATGAAGTGATCGTACGGTTTTAAACACATTGCGGTAGACATATACTGAACTTATCTGCTTAATTCCAAGAAATATTATAGAATATTATACAATGCCTCCAATCTTTCTTGAAAATAACTAATACCTACATGTATTCTCTTGCGGAACATTTTTCATATATGAATATTATGCTTTTTTATTAACGACAAACTTTGTGGAACACCGCAATTTGGAATGCAAAAGAAAATAAAACATGGAAAATCTAATATTTGAACAAGAAAGCATGCAATTCAATTTTTCCTTGACGGAACACGGAGTAAAATCCAATTTTGTGCTGACTATATTCTTTTAGATTTTGCTTTGAATTTTAGTATTCTCCATACGAATGAATAAAGAAGAGATAAAAATTTGTCGTCATCGAAAGTCACTTACATAGTAGATACCGCTAATTTCAATCACTTTTCGATATTTGAGTATTCTAAATGATGGAAATTAAATATTTCATTTAATTTTGCTAGAACTTGCTGTTAAAGAAGCAAAAAAATCCAATTCAATCAAAGGAGGTAGATACAAACCTTTTCAACTCGAAGAATTATTTATTCACCTAAAATTAGATAACCATACAGAATTGGAGAAACTAATTGAATGAACTTGCCTGCATACAAGCACAGTACAATATGATTACGTAGTTAATTAATTTAGGCCTATCTAAGAATTTAGCGGCGGCGACAACCAGCGGGCGATGACAGCAATGGGATAATTTCACATGCTGTTAGTCGTGTTGAGTGATGGCTCGTTAATCCATTTCAATGATAATAGTTGACTGTACACGATGCCAACATACAACGCATGAGAATTCGGCTGTTGTCAACAGAGGATTCAAGACAGGAATTCAGGTGGGAATAGGTCAAAGGCAGCTTAACATGAAACACATTAATGCCAATCTAGAAACTGTAATTATATGCAGATTAGTGATTATTTGCTATTAAGTGATTAGTTTAGAGAATAACTACTATGAACTGGATTTGCACCTTCTTGTTTTATCTTGACAAGGAACTGCTATATAGTAGAGCTGTCAAGTACCGAAAGAGATTGGAACCGGCTATAAGATTGGCTCCAGGATCGGATTACTAAGATTATTTGTTTAGTTGATTGAATAGTATAATTGAAGTTGAAGTACTTCCCCAAGTTTCATAACGAACTCTTGATCTATGCATCTAGAGTAGAATTTTATTGAGACTTTTGATTTATTCCAAAGCAATCCAAAACGATTAGCCGTAGAACTAAGGAACTTTGTGTTTGATTATCGTATTATTATATGCAAAAATATATCCATTGACGTACAAGTGAGTCACTTGATGTCCATGTCAGATTTTTTTATTCTTGAGATAGTTATTACAAATTGTGCTATCTCAAATTGCTATCAACTGCGTAAATAGTCTAATACTTCCTTTTTTTCTTTTTTCATATAATGTGTAAAATTTTTGTAGATGATGTATCAAATCGTTGATTCTTTAATGCTTCTACAATATGGATCCGTAATCATTACTCATACATTAAATCTTCACAAACAGTATGTCTCGTCTAGCCTTCTACAAGTACTTGCTAATTTAGTTTCACTAGCAAATTTTGTGAGGAAACGTGATAATTCCAGATGTTTGCGTATTTTTGAAATTTATGGGTAGTTATAACTATGTTCTATGTTGTACATAGTCTAACTCTAAGGATTAATTAATGACGGAGGCTTGTACTGAATTGAGTGGAATCGTAAATTAAACATCCAAAATATGGGTTTTGAAATTTATGTCTAAAGCCTATTGATAAAATTAAACAAGAATTTAGTGCAGTCCTGGTGCATTAGGGAATGTTTACTACCAGTAAAATGCTATTTATGCTTAGCAGTGGTTGCGGCACAATTTATAACACCTAGCGTCGATTTTTCTGTCGGAACTTAGGATAATGCTGTTGCTGAAACAATTATTATTGACGTGGTTGTTATACTGTGGATTAGAACCTTCTCAAATATTACCATCTGGAAACTATTTTTCAAGAATAATCATCATACCTATTTGGATCAAATAAGCGTCTTAGTACGTTTGTGAAAATATTGGTGAAACTGAATAATAATTACAATTTATTCTTTGCATAGAACAGTGAACAGATTTTTTTTACAATCCTCTTGCTATGGATATCAAATAAAAGGTCACATATTTCTTCATAAAATAATATAAAATTTTCTTCAAGCACCAAGCTTGTATTAAATTACACTGAAAGAAATAAAATAATTTTTCTCCTGGTTCTCTATAAATAAAAGCTCAGAGCCCCCACGGAGATTACGTCAATACAGCTTAGTGCTTCATGCTTTTATTCATGGAGAACTAGGAAAAAAATTATTCTCTCTTTTTTCAGTGCAATTTAAGGTAAGCATGGTGTTTGAGAAATTTTTCATATTATTCTACTATTCTTGTAATTATTATAATCCTTCTAGCAAGACTAGCCGAGTTTGAACGCAGAAGTATTGAACTAAAAAAAATCACGAAAGAAATTTTTTTTTTCGATCCATGTTTGAATAATTAAGCAATCTCGGAAATCAAACTAGGTTGATAGTTCATTCAATAGAAAGCTTGGCCGCCAAAAGACCAGAAATCTTCTTTCCAATTCATCCACCTTGAACGAATCATCTCAAACTCCGAAGAATATTTGGTACGTCGAAGATGTGCGTATTGCACCATCTCGAAAAATGATTAAACTCAGTTTTTAACGTCTTCTTCTCATCTCCCGTTGATCCTATTTTAAAGGTGCATGGAAACTATTTTGAATGATAATAAATTTTCTACAATTCTTGTCTATAGCAATTTTTTTCTTATATCTTAATCATCTAAACAATTATAGCATTATATACTTACTAAATTGAATTGGGCCGTTTATTATTAATCCTTCGCAGAATAATTCTATCTCCGACTTCAAAGTGTAATCTTTATTGAATAACTCCATGTATTTGTTGTTTAATCCTTCTTTCTTCTATCCTCTTCATTCTTTTGAAGGTATACTCGGAAAGATTTTTTATTCATTGTTTAGGTTTTACAGTGGACATATAGAAACTCATAGATAACATCTAGTACTAATTTATGGATATTAAGAGCTATCGGAAAGAATAAAATGATAGAAGGCATCTTGGGATTCGCCACATCGTACTCAATAATATAATATAATATAATAATCTATACATATTTTCAGAATTATATCATAATAAATAGACTTTTTTGGTTTTAATTCTGTATATTTAATTTTATTTTTGACGTTTCGACTTTCTAACCGAAAATCTTCATGTTTTTATTATTATTTTTGTATCATTTTTTCTGATGAAGATTTTCGGTTAGAAAGTCGAAACGTCAAAAATAAAATTAAATATACAGAATTAAAACCAAAAAAGTCTATTTATTATAATATAATATATTAAATGCTCGTTGAATCTGATACGAATGAGCAGAGGTTTATAGTCCGTGAGACAGGGCATACATTTTTCGTTGATAACCGCTCACTTGAAACTTCGTGAGTGACTTCATTGTGATGAGTCCGACAGCTTTCATATTTGACGAAATTCTAGATTTGAGGGCGTTTTTCAGCGAGAGCCAATTGAACATGTCAATTTCAAGAAGCCTTGAAAATGTATTACAGTCATATTGATGTTTACACTAATCGAAAGATTTTTTGATTATAAAATGAAAAATTATATTGTCCGACATGAATATTGGGGGCCAGTGGTAAGTCCGACAAGCAGCACTTGTCAAAAGTACGTTGGTATGAAAACGGATTACCGCTAGACTTTGAGGACGTGTTCAATTTTTTTTTACTAAGATTTGGTCATTTTGTCTGACAAATTTTTGGGGGCGTTTTCTCAGTCCGACACTGTAAACGTGTCAGGATTATAACAGTTCCTTCATCAATGACCGCTAGTCGGACCAAAACAGTCATAATTTGAAAACATATTTTCTGTCCAAAAAAAAAAATGTTCCGACAGAAATATTGGTTCTTATTGTCAGTCTGACAAGAAGATGACGCTCGCACATATATAACTCAGTTTTTGACGCATTTAATATCAAGAGATAAATAATGGACGTTGTTCATAAGCTAGTAATGAATGATTCATTAACAAAATAATGGAAAAAAAGTTAAGTAGAAAATAGAAGAAGGAATATATCATTATGTCGCTAAGTTGGAACGTTACTTACTCTAATCTTCCATCTCCGGGGGTTCCTAGTAGAATTAAATTGGTATTCGATGCTCCATTCGAATCTAAAATTAGGATTAGTGGTTCCCATTCAAAATTTCAAAGTGACTTTCTCCCCCCACTATAGGAAGGGAAGAGAAATCTTTGCAATTTTTCTTCAGCCATTCTTCTTTTTGGTGCATATTTCTTCAGATATACAATGTTTTCTCTCCACGTCGTAAAATTAAAATGGGACACCTGTATGTATTTTCAGCTTTCTGCACTCGATCATATAAACTTCAAGTATGCCAAATATCAAATTTTTTTGTGCGTGCAATAAGCTTGAAACGGGATACAAAGCTTCCTCTTCACGTATTAATATATAGATCAAAATGGAACACCTGTATATAATTTTCGCTTTATGCACATCTTCTTCATATAAATTTTGAGTATGCCAAATCTCACACTCCTCCGTGCATGCAATATGCTTAAAAAGAGGTCGAAAGTTTGCTCTTGACGTATTAATATTATAGATATCACAGTTGAAGATAAATTTGAATGATATTTGAGGTGATTATCACGGTATACTGACTTTATATCACACATTTGATTCCAAAATAATATTAATATATTGGTGGGCAAGCCTTTTTTTATTATTCATAATCAATATTCATACTGACTTGATATGCATTTCATATATGTATATGTCTATGAACGCAGCCGCATTCATGCAACATATTTTTGATTTTCTGAAGTACTGCCCCATTTAAATTGTCGGACATGTGTACAGTAATGTTCTAGACACTATTTGAATGGAAAATAAAAAACATAGAGATGAGCGGTCATTGATGAAGGAACTGTTATGATCCTGACACGTTTTCAGTGTGGAACTGAGAAAACGCCCCCAAAAATTTGTCGGACAAAATGACCAAATCTTAGAAAAAGAATAATTGAACACGTCCTCAAAGTCTCAGACTAGCGGTAATCCATTTTCATACCAACGTACTTTTGACAAGTGCGGCTTGTTGGATTCACCACTGGCCCCCAATATTCATGTCGGACAATATAATTTTTCATTTTATAATCAAAAAATCTTCCGATTATTGTAAACATCAATATGACGGTAATACATTTCCAAGACTTCATGAAATTGATATGTTCAATTAGCTCTCGCTGAAAAACGCCCCCAAATCAAGAATTTCGTCAAATATGGAAGCTGTCGGACTCATCACAGTGAAGTCACTCACGAAGTTTTAAGTGAGCGGTAATCAACGAAAAATTTATGCCCTATCTCACGGACTATTATTTTAATGCTGGGGACACATTTACGTCTAATGTCATTAACTGAGGCGTTATTCAATAATGAGCACATTGTCAATGACAATATGTCAATTGTCACATAACGCCTTACTTAACGGCATTAGACATAAGTGTGGCCCCAGCATAATGGTAACTCAATTGCACTGCACACTTTGAACTAATATATACCCAATATATGTTTAAATCATTAAAATCGATAAGCAGGTCTCTTTTTGAATGAGTATCCATGTATTTCTATTTTTCAAATGATAATTTTATCAATCATACGGACGATGGATATGTGAATATTGTTTAGTTGTACAATGTTATATTTAATGTAATAAAATCCTCTATTTTGTTTATTCGAATGCATCCATAAATCACAACGGGGAAACAAGCTTAACAAATCTCACGTTCCCACTGTTTACTCTTTTCTCTGATGATTCATAAGTCCACGTGTTCGATTAGTCTTTTTTCCATTTTTTGCACGACTGGTAGACAGACACGCACGTTGCACTAGAGCAGAGTAAATTTAGAACATATGGAAAGAGACAACAAACAGACAATTCGCAATCCGACGAGGCGAATAGAATTCCGAGTTGAATTAATCATCGTAGATGGCACTGACTAGCTCTGACGCCACCACATGTAAAATTTCAGGAGAAATAGTTAATTCAAGCATATGTTAGTAATGCTTCATCACTGGGAATTTTTAATCAAAATAGGAACATCATGTCTTTCTCATGCATGTACAACAAATATCACTAGCTCCGAGTTATTGCTTGTCTTTATCTCTGTATGTAATAAAAATTGTTCATGTCTCACTCACATATCCTCACATAGAATTGATCTGCCCCAAAAAATCTTCGCGACTCTCATTCTGACAATTTCAGCTCTATGTGATAAAAAGGTCGAAAATCTCTGAAATGACGTCAAAAAGCTAGACAACTGTTCAAAAACTAATTTAAGAACTGAATTTCCATCGTGAACATTTTTCTAAATATACTGCAATCTACTTATTAATTGATAAATCGATATTTGCCTCCTACTCAAAATGACTTTATTTAATGCGTGGTAATTTCTACTAGTTGCCAGTATTATGTTGTTTATCTCGTTCCCTATACTACCTCCGCTGTTCAGTGTTGAGCATGAATATGTGAATGCTTCCGCTTGTTCTATTTCTCTTCCATTTATTTTTATTTCTACTATTGTAATTCCTGTTTTTAATGTTGTGCTATAAATCTTCTTCATTTTTAGCAAGTATTGCGAAATCATCTGCGAAGGCGCACTCTGAGATAGTCGTCCTAATTAAATTGTGGTGTACTATGTATACTTTTTTTGTTTTATTCTTTACCTTCTTCATGATATTGCCCAAGAAAATGATGAAAAGTAATAGGCTTACTGCTCCTGCTGGTCTTAGCTCTTGCGTAGTTGTGAGTTTTCCCGAACACTTGTTTCCTGCTCATATATAGTTGGATGTTGTTTTGTATACACTTAGTATTGCTTTCAATATTTGTTTGCTCACATATCTTTCTTCCAGTATTTTCCACATCTCTTTCCACGGTATTCTATCAAAGGCTTTAACAAGATCTATAAATGCTATGAATAGTTTCTTGTCTTGTTTCAATGTTTCCCCTATTAATTTTCTCAACGTGATTATGTAGTTTTGTGTAGAGTAACGTTTCCTGAATATACTCTGAGCTTTCTCCATTGATGCATCTGTTGTTCGTTTCAATTTATTTTCTTATATTGCTTCATATAGCTTAGCCACAGTGCAGAAGCAGTGATATATCTTTATAGTTATTACAGTCTCTACAGTTTCCTTTCTTATATATGGGAAAAATCACGGTATTTTTGTATTATTCCTATTAACCAAATTCTATTCAATATTTCTAGTAATATTTGCTTCCCTTCGTCTCCAATATATTTCAGTTGTTCTTTATTCTGTTTTAATTTTATCGTGCTCCGTAGTGTTGCCACGAGACGAGACGAGACGAGACTTCAGTGAGTCTCGTCTCGGTCTCGAGCTGGTTTCGCCTAGCTCAGTCTCGTCTCGGTCTCGCCTTGGTCTCGAGTAGGTCAATCTCGTCTCGGTCTCGAGTCTCGACGAGAGTCTCGCCATGATTTTTTTAAATTACATTTTCTTACATGCGGAAATCAATTTGTTTTACCTGATTATTATTTGCTATGGATTCTACCTAAAAAATGTATTTGTATGTTTGGTGCGCAAAGTTATGTTTTATAGCTTGCTCATAAACCTTAGACGTAAGCTTCTGGCTCATTTCACAATCATTAAGAACCACAAAAATATTACGCTACAAATAAAGTCTCTTAAATTTCGCGCATTACGCAATTATTCTCACCTTGCTGAGCAGCGCTGGAAGTTATGATCAACGTACAACGCGCTTGCGCACAGTCTACGTCGAATTTGCAATACCAACAGTCGCTCTGAGGCTCAGTTCTAATATGTGAAGACTATGGCTGGTACCACGAGCTCTGTTTTTGGCGATACTAGGAGCGTTGTATCAAGATGTGTTTTAACGCAATTAGAATTTCCCCACATACTTTAGAAAATAATCTGCAGATACAAAAAACAGAAAACACATATGTCCACAGAATTTATTTGAATATTTTCCATTGAAATAGCTTGAAATATTTATATTGCCTTAAAACTCTTCTTAAAATAACTCTCCTAGTATAGCCAAAAACAGAGCTTGTGGTACCAGCCTATCTTTTTACGTCATTTCATAGACTCTTGACACATGTATCACCTATCGGACAATAAGAGAAGTGATTCAATGTCATCTTCGTTGAAAACAGTCTTCTAGAAGTAAGAGACAGAAGCAAGTCAGTTTCCTTTATGTCATAAAATAATAATAATAGGGGAAAATTATGCAATTGTACTTAATAATAAATCAGGAGGATGATTAAACATGAATTGAATCTGCTTTGAAACATCGTTCTTAAATAACTGTTAGCATAAACTTGTCGATCATATTGTTTGCACCAACATACAATATTCAAGTCCCTATGAATGTAACTATGATATGACAATATTGATATAGAGACTGCGATCTGTCTCCAAGCTCTATGAATAAGAACAGGACTTCTGGAGCCACGAGGATTCGAGATAATAAAGAGGTAATAGTTTTATGTAACAATTGTTTGAACTTGAGCATTATGACGGGGTTGGAGCTACATATTTCAAGTCAAAAATCGCTGAGTTACAAAAAATATTTTCTTTACGACCATTATAGAACATCAACATTTTAATATTGATTTTAATTACGGAATGATTCAATTCTGTCATACTGTGTTGGAATATTCATTCCAACACAAGTATAACACGTTTATGGTATTTATAAAATACAAAAAAATGCCATCTTATCAATTCATATCTATTCTAGAACTGATATAGTTGGTATAATTCAGTTTAAAATGATAAAATAGTATATTCTACAATAAGTATTGGAATGGCCTATATTCTGAACGAGCGAAAAGTTTGTAAACCGAGCCGAAGGCGAGGATTACGGTTCGCGAGTGTGGAATACGGCATTCCAAACATATTGTAGACTATACTTTCTCTAACAAGGTTTTGGAAACTCACCAATATTCCAGAGGAAACTTAAAAAATTATCAAATGTCAAACGTCAAATCCAGATATGAATACTTGATTTGTTAGGAAGTAACCATGGTAGTAGCCAAACTAACAGCTTCTGATTCGTCGAAATGATTCTAAAGGCTTACAGAATCATTCTAAACGGCATGCGGAATCATTCTAAACGATTTTTTGGAATGTCATTCGTTCCAACATAATTTTTGGTTATGGAATATGCAAATTCCAAAGCAGTGTTGGAGAAATTTAATTTTTTTTAAATAAGAATAAGCATCTGTCACAGTGACATGTCGGTAATACAGATTTCAAATAATATTGAGGCTATGTCATTGTTGACTTGGATTGTATTTTATATTAGATATTTTATCGAGCTGCATCTATTCATCAATTATAACAATTAGTAGGAATATCAAATCAACTTAAATTAAATGATAACTTCAGGAGTTTTGGTTGTGTCTCTGTTTCAGAGTTCGTAATTTTCTGTTTCTCTGTAAATTGCCGAATTTATGGTCGTAGAGTAAGTATGGTCTGAAACATGCCTGGAATGGCTATTCAGCATTCGTGAATTCGTCTCACTCGCCTATGGCTCGTGCTACAAACTTTTAGCACTCATGCTGAATAAGATTCATTCCAAACTTGTTGCAGAATATACTATTCCGGATTGAATAATGCTAGTTTGCACATGTGTTTTTTCACGCTACATGATATTTCTTCTACGATTCTCAATATGAATTCATAAACTAAATTCAGGTTACTAAAGCGTTCATATGAATTGATGGTAGATCTGAGAGGCCTACATGCTGAGTTTACACATTGTTTGCGATGTGTAAATGACCAAATTCAGAGTTAGATGAAGAAAAATCTGATTTTCAAATGAGTTTATGTTATTGACTGTGAATAACGAGCTATATGGTTCAAATTACTAAGAATTTATGAATGAATAGTATTGATTTTCTCTTCCTATGGCCCAGTCTGATATAATTTTGAATGGAATTAGATGAGATACAGGAATATAACTACGAATCTTATAAGAGTTGATTCATGTAACGTATTTCCAATGAAAATCAATTAATGTATTATAATATTTTCTCCCATTATGTTAATACTTTTTGGGAAATTGAATGTGTTGTGCTAGTATTGGGACTCGTCCCGTTGCAATCTTATATGAAATCTGCTGCGGCCGCACAGTACTTTATTGGATTTGACTTAAAAATTAATTTAAAGTGAATATAAAATAAGTCTCGTCGAGAGTCTCGCGAGACTCTCGCCGAGACTTGACTCTGGTCTCGTCTCGGTCTCGACTTTCAGCTCGAGACCCATTCTGTGGTCTCGTCTCGACTTTTTGAAGCGAGACGAGACGAGACCGAGTCTGGTCTCGAGTCTCGTGGCAACACTAGTGCTCCGATGATTTACCGCTACTCATTGCCTCACAGCTTCCATTTCTTCTTCTGATATATTTTCTAACTCTTCTCTTACTATTGTGTTTTCTTGTTTATCCTCGTTTTCTGCATCTCGGCTGCTATTATATTTTTCTTCTAATAGTTCTTGAAAATGCTCTTTCCATCTTTGCATTCTTTCGATGTCATCATTTATAATATTTTCGTTTTTATCTTGTTGCTGTTGCAATGTTGTTTGTTCTTCTTCTTTGTGGCTTTTTAGTGTTTTGTGAAATATATTCTGATTTTCTTCAAAATTTTTCTCCAGAGTTTTTCCGAGCTCCTCCCATGAATTCTTTTTTGATTTCCTGGTATGTTCTTTTGTTTTCGTTTGTATTTCATAATCTTCGTGATTCTCCATCTTCTTTGTGTTTGGATATATCTCCCAATTTTGTTTTTTCTTTTCAACTTCTTCCTTAACCTGTTCATTTCACCAGTGGGATTACTTCTTATTGAGTGTGCTTCTGGTTGTTTCACATGAACTTCTTGTTGTTTCAAATAATATGTATTTAAAAGCGCTCCACATTTCCTCATCGTTATTCATATCAGGTTTCGGGGTGCATTCGATTGATTCTTTCATATATTCCTGATATTTTTGTTTTATTTGTTCATCTTTCAACTTATCTACTTTTATAATTTCTCCTTTATGTCATTTTGTTGTTATTGTTTGTCTTTGCTCCTTCTTATTCTTTTTTATTTATATTTTCGCTACTACTATATAATGGTCGTTTTCAATTTCACTACCTCTTTTGACTCTTATATCTTTTATTTACTTTCTTTGTGAATTGTTTGTTAAATATCAATTTATGCAATCTTATGCAATTAAATGGTAATAAAAATGTTAATAATAGAATTTTGGATCTAGTATTGTCCAATAATGCTCGTAGAGTGTCATTCTCTTTTGTCCATTATTGACATTCATCATCCTCCACTTGACTTACAGCTCAATTTGAGTAATACAAAAGATCTTCCTTATAAATAATCCCTTATATACAATTTCAATAAGTGCAATTACGAAGATCTCATTTCCAAATTATCAGCAATAGACTGGAATAAAAAACTTTCTGATGCTAATGTTGATGTCAATGTTGAAATACTTTATGATATTTCAACTAATCTAATAAATGAATATGTTCCTGTCAAATACGTGAATAGTATCAAATATCCTAAATGGTTTACTGTGTCATTAATAAAACTAATTAAACGGAAAAATAGATTTCACAAAAAATGGAAGGTCTATGGGAGAATGACTGACTACAATTCATTTTCAGATTTGCACTCTTAAGTAAAAAACAAAATTAAGCACGATTTCTCACTTTTTATTTATAATTCTGAGCGTAATCTGAAAACTTATCCTAAATTGCTCTGGAATTTCGCTGAAACTATAAGAAAGAAAAGTGGTATCCCTAAAATTCTACATTTTGGCAATAACGAAGCTGCTAATGGTGTAGAGGTTGCTAATCTGTTCGCTGATCACTTTAAATCAGTTTTCATAAATGCTGACACTAATTTACAAAACTCACATATAGTAAATGATGCTCCCAGTAACAATTCAATCAACTTTGGTTTACTGTATCTGAGTAGGGATAAAATCATAGATTACCTAGCGAATCTTGGTATCAATAAAGGATGTGGTCCCGATCGAATTCCTCCCAGATTCATTAAATCTTGTGCTTTTTATCGATGTAGCATCGCCGTTGTATATATTACTCAATATGTCCCTCAAATTTTTCCTGACATGTGGAAATTATCCCATATTATACTCATACATAAGTCTGGCGAAATTATTGACGTAGCTAATTATAGGCCAATATCTATTTTATCTACTTTCTCTAAAATTTTTGAACTTCTTTTAGTAAATGAACTCAAGTTTAAGCTTGAAAAGATCATAATTCCGCAGCAAAATGGCTTTTGCTCTGGTAAATCAATACTAACCAATTTAGTACCATTTACGGAATTTGTTAGTTATAATATGGATAACAAAACAAAAGTTGATGTCATATACACTGATTTTAGTTAAGCTTTTGATCAGGTTCACCATCCTACTCTGATCAGCAAATTTTCTGATATCAGGGATTCATGGTTCTTTATTGAGGTGGTTCGATTCACAAACAGATCTCAGTTGGTTTGCTGTAATGGTTTCGTATCCAAATTAATATCAGTTTCGTCTGGTGTTCCACAGGGGTCTCATCTAGGTCCACTGCTGTTCAATATTTTTATTAATGACATATTACACTGCTTTAATAACTCACAATTTGTTTTATATGCTGATGATCTTAAGATTTTTAATTCTGTTTCTAATATCAATGACTGCATTAATTTGCAGAATGATCTTGGCAATCTTCACAATTATTGTTCTAAATATCATTTGGATCTCAATGTATCAAAATGTTTCGTTGTGAATTTCAGCAGAAACCGTGAAATATGTTAATTCGCCTATTCAATCAATAATCATGATTCACAAATACAATCTGTAACTAAGATGTTCTTAATGATCCTAAGAATATTCAATCAATTCAATGTCTATTTTATTCTCTTGTTCGCTCCAGACTTGAATATGCATCGGTAATATGGAATCCACTTTATAATAAGAATATTAATTTGATTGAAAGTGTTCAAAAAAAATCCATATGCTCCTTATTTTATAAATATAATATTGAAATTACTAGTTATATCAGAAGGTTGGAGTTTTTCAATACGACATCTTTGGAAAATAGAAGACTGGTAACAGATATGATATTTTTATATAAAATATTCAATAATATGGTAGACTCCAACTCTATGATATCTTTGTTCAATATCTATGCCCCTAGTAAAACAACTAGACCCATTAACCTATTTTTACCTCCATTTGTGAAAACAAATAACTTCAGAAATTGCCCAATAATGAATCATGAATACTTACAATACCAAATTTGTCTTACTTGATTTGTTCCATCTTTCATTGAATAGTTTTAAGAATTCTTTAAGAAATGCACTTATTTGATCTGATTTTTTGTCTTTAATTGTTTAAACGGTAATATCTACTAATGTAGTGTACTGTAATCTGTCAATTTGAATGTATCAATCTGTGAGGACCCCTTATTGGTCTTTTGTTCTGTCGGTTCTCTTATACTCTGAATAAAATAAAATTAAAATAAAATAAAATAAAATAAAACTTGGAGAGTCGTCAAGATATTATTATTATTATGATTGTTATTATTATATCAATCCAAATTCAAATTTCCTTACAAATGGAATAGGATGCGATTTGAGCAATATGAGCCACTACTTGGAATATTTCTTTTGTTATGCATGTTGAAAGAAATATTTGTTCTGTTGTTATAACTAAACATTGCAATAGGTAATTATATTATCATAAAAATAAATTTCTGTGAAATATTTCAGAGCAATTCGAGTATACTAACATTTAAAGTGGATGTCTGGAAGTAAAATATAAAAACCTCGAGGAAAGCCGTTATTTTTCTCTTAAACAAAGTTCAAATATTGTGAATTGCAATTAATTTTTTTCTACTCCGGCAGTTATTCTTCGATTGACTGTGTTTGATTTTTCAACGAAAAACTATTGATTCTGAACTTTTATGGCAAGACAATAAATAAATACGTAGTATATCTATTAAAAATGAACATTAAAGTACTACTTTTATTGAACAACGACTATAAGTGCGTAATAAAATAAATCTGCGCGAATCTCTTCATCAATAACTAATCCAATATCCGTTAAGCAATAAAACAGTTATTCTCATAATGTCTTTACCACCGTGAAGCCAACTACCTACACCTTTCTTTACCATTCATCTTCGATTTTTTCTTACTTATTTTGCGGGGGCAAGAGAAGAACCACATCAGAGCATACCTTATTCAAACATTTATGTATACATAATGTTTATTATGATATATTCTCATGCACAGCATGTGTGTTGCAGGTCCCGGTGACCGGAAGCGCATCGGCTCCGTGAGTCTTTATACCCCTCCCCAACTCCTCAACTGGCAAGAGAACCGGATGTACTATGGCCCTGCCGCTCGGTGAGTATGAGATTGATGACTTTTTTAAGATTTATTTTACCTGTAAGGTTTTTAATGATAAGTTGAAGGATGGACTTCGCTGGTGGTGTTTCTTAAATTTTAAAAAAGAGACAGAAAGAATAGAAATTGCGCTAAAAAAATTTGAGGAAAACTTTTTCTGTATTTAGAAGTAATCAACTGATGGATTGAGTGAAAAATAATAATTTTAACAGGAATTCTATACACAAAAAAAAATTATTCCAACAATAGCAACATCTGGTTTATGAAATAATGCTCTAACGCGGTTTTTGTATAGTTACCATCCCTAAATCAGTCACAGAAATGATAAAAAGCGAAGCTCGAACCGGAAATTTATAGAGAAGCTATAAAGATGAAAAAGTCATCAAATAATTTCAATTTGAATTTGAATACTAGTTCGATCGTGGCTACCAGTCATTTGTTCATAATTTTGAGTTATTTTCAATTGCGAATCTACTGTTTGAGAGTTACTTTTTTACTATCTTTCAATTTTTCAAATTGAAGATCGTACCTTCCTTCAATAATTATAAGTTCTATCAAGGAAGTTGCGTCGAAAAACTTGATCAGAATTGGCCTTTTTTTGACACTTAGGATAGGATCTTGCATTTATAATGGTCTGGCCTCTTATTGACCACTAAATATTCGATCGATTCATATACAATTTGGCCGTAAGTCCGATCAAAAAGTATGAGATGCGATAAGCTCCCCAACTACATGTGCAGGATCAAAAAAAGTAGAACTAAATAGACCAAAAGCCACTAGAAGCTGACAATTATCCAATTTCAGTAGTGAATTTACCAGCAGGCTGAGTAGACTTGAGCCTAGGGCGACAAATTTTAGGGGCGGCGAATTTGAAGACCGAATTTTGCTATTGAGTCATTTCGCAGAAATAAATGAAAATCTGTCGTATGGCTTTATGATAACTTGCAGGAAGAAGTCTGATGACTTTTCCCTCTCTTTTTTGTGTAATTTCAACCAAATTGTTGGATTGTAAAAATAATCTAGAAACTAATAAAATTGTAGAGGTGAGGGCGGCAAAAAATTAACAGCATATACTTGGGCAATGTGTTGATCAGCCACTGCCAAATTCAGACCTCTATTCTCAGCCCCTGAAGATCTTTGGACATTAGAATTATAGAGGAGCCCATACATTGTCAAACAAATTGCGCAGCACATGCTGTTGCGCAATAATTTGCCAATGTATGGCCGTGTTTAATGCGTTGCACAAATGTTTGACTAGTTTCAAATATATTTGGAATCCGTTATGCAACGGGAACGTTTGCGCAACACGTTGTGCTGTGTATATGCATGTTGCGCTCCGTTGCGCAATATTCTTGAGTTATCGGCCAGTTTTCTTGGTAGAAAGTTCACTTTTGCGAGCATGATGACTATTCAGAATTGAGAATTTTCCAGAGAACTCATTGCAATATACAGGGACCCACCTGAAGTATGGAAAATTAGGAGCGATATCCATAAAATACAAACCTGAAAGATGCTGCTCACGATAAGTTGTTGGAAAAAATAAAAGAAATTGAGCTAAGAGCTGATCGTGAAATTGTCATTATGGATTCTATCATCCAAATTCTTTGTTTACTTTTCCGTTTTCTGGTAGCAACGTCATCATCTGAAGGGGTCCATACATTGTCAATTGAATTGCGCAACAAAACAATGCGCAACGGATTTCAAACATGTTTGAAACGCAACAAACACTGTCATACATTGCCAAATTATTGCACAATAGCATGTATTACGCAATTTGTTTGACAATGTATGGGCTCCTTTAAGTACATGTGATACATGAAGATAAGCGGCGATTCCCAACTCGGCACATTTACAGGTAGTCTCTGCTAATGACTCCCCAACTCGGCACATACGAGTATCTCAGGTACCTGTAGCGACAAATGTTTGACTAGTTTCCAGCATGTTTGAAATCCTGTGTATAACGGAAACGTTTGCGCAACGCGTTGTGTTGTGTATGTGCATGTTGCGCAATATTTTCCTGTTATCAACCGGTTTTCTTGTTGGAAGAATAACTTGCGACACTAAAGACTATTCAGAATAAAAAATTTTAGAGAGAATTTATTGAAATATACAGAGATTTACATGAGGTATCGAAAATTAAGAGCGATGTCTATGAAAATAAGAACATGAAAGCTGCTGAAAATTAAAAGGAATTAGATCTGGAGCTTATCGTGAAATGCTCATTGTATCATCCAAATTCATTGTTCACTTTTTCGTTTTCTGGTAGCATCGTCATCATCTAAGACACATGTGATACTTGAGGACATGCTTGCCGTATGATTCCCAATTTGTAACTAAAATTTGAACAAAAAGTCAAGTGTATGGATGACGCATTTATGCAGCGCAACGTTGCGCTTCGTTTTGTTGCGCAATTCGTTTGACAATGTATGGACTCCTTTACAATTTCCAACTTGTAACTAAAGTTTGAACAAAATTTAGCTAAGTCTATAGATGACGCAATCTTGCAATGCGACGTTGCGCATCGTTTTGTTGCACAATTTGTATGACAATGTATGGGCCCCCTAAGTCAAATCATGAGTAGAGCTATACTACCTTCGATCCTAGCAGTTAATATATACCCATCTAGCTACTATATTCATGTTTTTTTGTTGTCTTGACAACTTGTTTATTCTTTGTTCTATTTTACTTACTTGTACTAAGTACAAGAAAATATTGAGAAACCAAAAAAATTCACCTATCGAGATTTTGATGGAAATATCTGTTTTGAGCATCCCTAAATCCATTTTGACTATTTTTGGTTTGATGTCGGTACGTATGTTCGTGCGTGCGTTCGTGCGTGCGTGCGTGTGTAATTCGCAAATCTCAAAACTGGTTGAACGTATAATGTTGAAATTTTGTATTTAAGACTGGTATAGGGTCTAGTTGCGCACTTCGCATTATGGTTCCAATCGTCGGTACCGGAAGTGCACTTTACTTGAAACTTTTTTCGAATTTTTCCAATAAATTCAGAATGATCAACAGTAGGATGTTGACTTTCAGAATTTGAACTTGATGTTATATCAGAATGGTTATCTGCTAATTTTGTAGTAATCGGCTTAGCCAGAAGTGCACTTTACTTGAAACTTTTTTTATATTTTTTGCATAAATCCAGAATGATCAGCCATTGCATATTGAAATTCAGTGTTTGAATTTGTTGTAGCCTCAAAATAGTTATCTTCTATTTTTGTATCAATCGGCTAAGCCGGAAGTTCAGTTTATATGTATAACAGACATGCAGAATTTGCCGTATAAGAAAATCAGTTCGATTGAAATGGTCAATGGACATTTCACATGTCAAAGTATTATTAAAATTATATTAATCATAATCTGAATAAATTTTTGTATATATTAAATGATGTACAAGTAAGTCACGTGATGTTCACGTCAGATTTTTTTCACTTGAAGAAGGCAGCACTTTGCTGCTTAAACGTTGTGTTTTTTTATCATTTCTCATATACAGAACTTATACCTAATATAAAAACATATCTATTTGAAGTAAAATTTAATATAGAATTGAAATTTGAATGTGAGTCGGAGCTCTGTGTATTATTTTAAAATTTATACTGATAATCCGAAGAGCTCAGACATACTGTTTCTCCCTCTCCGTTTCCCCTCTTCATTATGTACCTTCTCCTTAAAAACTTAATTTTGTATTTTTATTCATTATTGTCAATTATATAATCCATCGTCTGTCTATAGTTTCGGTCCCACCTGGACCATCCTGAAGAGTAAAAAGAATTTGTATATATGTAATTGAAAAGCATATGTTTAACGGTACTTTGAAAGTAAAATATGCATATTCTGATAGAAACAACAGAATTTTGAAGTAAGACAGAATATGCAACTATTAATCGTTATGTAGGCCAGAAACAATGATTTAGGAATACTATAACAAACATGTCCTCCGTATTTAAGCACAACTGACTGATATACGTTGAGGACGAAATGACGTTTGACTGAATAGAAATTTATGGAAGTTTCGAGAGCCAACCGGAAACTGAGTCGAAATGGAATTGTGAAAACTACCTCCGAACATATTCTTCAACTTGAAGAATTCTTTTTTGGTGAATATACATAAGAAAATATCGTAAAAATGTGACTTTGAACAACGAAATCCACAGTTATCACTGTAAAAACTTGAAAGTAAGCATGAGGATTTAATAAAGAGAACATAGATCATTTCCGAAAGAACTGTAGATGAGCTTAGATTCACTGCCGATAGTATTTTCAACGTATTTTCGACGGTACAAAAAGCGCCAAAAAGTAGCTACTTGTAAAGATGAATATCTAAGTAGTGGCCAAGTCCTTCGTTTTCTTGAGCAGGAAGAATTACCATAGAAAGCATTTTTGTTCAAATTTCTGAAAGTTAAACATGTCAAAGAATGAAAGATTGATAAGACAAAACCACCAAATACTGGGCGAAAAATACAAACAGTACAAATTATAACTATTTGGCTTTGTACTACATAGGATGAAACGATGCAATAAGAGATGAGGATAATAATAGGATCTAGGACATTTCAGCACCGCCGCTTTGCAGCCGCTGGTTCGGCGCGCCTGTTCAGTCACCAAACCAGTTCAACACTAGCTGGTTCATAATCAGCTAGTTGAATAGAGCATTGATTAATATTTGAACTATGAATAAACAGTGGTTTTGTTTTCAACCGGCGGTGCTTCGCACCAAAACGAACAAGCAGGCTTTGCCCGCTCTGACTGTGCTCGATATATGGAATCTTGCGTAACTTGTAACAGTAGTTTTTTCTCAACCGGCGGTTGATATCTGATGTGCAAATATAATATATATAAAATCTACAAGCAGCTCGTAGCTCAATTTCCATAGTAATGATTGTTAGAACAATTGTTACTAAGGTAATTGAATTTTCAATTAACATCTGCCGAGTACCCAAATACTGGCCCTTAGTTTAAGTAGCAAGTGTGTGATGTGTGGATGCTTATAGTGCTCCTTCTTTGCCTGAATGAGACAGTAACCCTTCTCATAAGTAAAATACGTGATATGAAAAATTTATCACCCCTTTGTCTTTTGAAAGGACCATCTTCTTCACCTCGTTATCTTTAACAGCGAATTGTTCAAATTTTTATGTCCGTACGTGTGAATTATTTAAATTTACCACTTTAGATTCAATGTGAAAAGGATATTAAATATGGTCACTAGAAAAATTTAGAAATTTCCATATGAATGTGATGTGGTTTGGGAATTATATTAGTTGAAATGAAAGACTACAAATCGAAGCGAATCAGATAACGTATTCGAATTGTTCGGTTAATTTTTGATAGATCGGTTCTCAATTGACACTTGAAGCGGAACAACTTTTTTTAGACTTTCAATGTTACCCACATGCATACTAGTGAAATAAATTTGTTACTTTACTTATCATTATTGTTGATTCTAGAATAAGATTATTATTTTCAAATTGATAACTTATTTTCAATTTATTTATGCTAAAAATAAGCATAAAATAAAATAAATATGTTTTATTGAGTATAAGTTCTGTAATTTATTAGAAACACAACGTTTCAACAGCAAAGTGCTGCCTTTTTCAAGTGAAAAGAAATATAAATAAAAGCATAATATAATAAGCATAAAATAGTTGTGGATAACCCACAATAAATCTCGAAAATTTATAGGTTCCATGAACTTGTTTAGGTAATCAAGAAATTGATTCAATAACAATAAAATGAAATGAACGGTAACTTGTTGATAACAACTTGACTCTAACTACTTCCTCTTCCTTCAACTTACTCCTTCCGGTCCTAACAAACAAACATACAAACGCACGTTTCAAAATGTATTTCTATCGCGTTCCTCGAACCCTTATTCGTCTAACGTCGCCTGAACGACTATAACAAGACGAAAACGACGAAGTGAGAAGAATTGTAATTAGAATTATTTGTTGAGGAAGATATTCTAGGCACGTGGAGCTGTAGTTTTTATACGTACAAGTGTTAAATACGGAAAATGTGACATTGAGATTATTATGATTATGTTCATAGAGAGTAAGGAGATGTATTCAATTTAACTCAATGTGGGTGATATTTGAATATATGATACTGGGATGTGCTGGTGCAGAATTTAAGATGTGAATTGATATTATAAAATTTTGTAATAATGGTTATATTCAAAAATGGTTTCAGAGTAGGAGAGACCAGAGAGAGTTGTGGAATTTTTTACTTCAACCAACATATATCAGTTCAAAAACATTCTACATTTATAAACTGTATGAGTCAATATAGCTCAATCCATACAGTTTAAGAAACAATTATCAAAAATCAATGAAAGTATTAAAGTGTCTAAGAAAATATACAGAAACAGAAACTACTTGTGTCACTAATACTGAGGTAAGCTGTGACACCTATGTATTTAGACTATTTAGTGAATAAAAAAATACCGTCATATTGGCATTCAAGGCACTGAGCTCACTTATCTTTTGATTTGCTATTGGCAAAGGACTCAAGGTGACCCAAGCAAAAACAATTATTTTCTGCATCTTCTTCGTCTTCATCCTCTTCATCATCAACTTTTCTTTACCTATTAGTCTTGTTCTTTACTTTTTCATACCTCTTCTTTTCCTCACTGAAAACACGCTTTTTCACATTCTTTATCTGTCTACCGGCTTCTATGCCAGCAATTTTATCCTTGGTAGGTATGTCGTGTCAATAGGCACAGCAGATTCGATCTTGCTTTTACGCAGCTGCTTTTTTTTTTTTTGGCGAAGCTTTTGGCAACAGTCTAAGTGATTCTGGCGAGATCACATTAGAAATAGCGGCAAGAGGATTTTGAGTTGGGGTTTTTTTGCTTCTATATTGAATTCTCTGACAGTAATCGTATTCAACCATACCGATAGTTGAATTTGAAGTGAAGGTTCTTTATTCTGGGTTTTCCTCAATTTCTGGATTAGACAAAATGCGGTCAATGACTAGGCATAAAATAGTGATTTCTTCAAAGGCCAGTTCATAAGTTTCGACACTAGCCACGCTCCTATAAGTCTTTCGTTTATATTTATTTGGCATTCTGATGCAAAGGAATAGTAATTCAGCATGCAACATCACATGACAAGACAGAGACTGAACTTTGCCAAAAAAATAAACAAAAATAGGAGAGTTGTGACAAGCTGTCCCAACTCGCCTAGTTGCAAAAAATTGTGAACCGGTCAGAATAATAATTTGTTATTTCGAAACAAGATGCCAACTCAAAAAAAAAACACAATATCACGCTATGAAACTTGAGAACTAAAACTAAAGACTTGGATAGGGATAGATAAAGAAAATCACCAATTTCATGGTGAGCACAGATTTGAAAATTGAAACGTATTATTTGTATATTGTTAGAAATATTCCATAAAATACAGAATCGATGGAGCTGAGCAGCCTCTATCTAAAAAAGTATTCATATTGTCAATTCTTAATTCGTTTCTTGTGACTGAAGTTCAGATTCACATTTTATAGTTCATTATACGTAACTTTAATTCCATTTAACAAACTTTACAGCTCGTGTAGTTCTCATAATTCCAATAGAAAATTACATAGATATAAATCTAGAAATCTGCAAATATTCTCGATTTTTAGAATCAGCATTCGTCTCTGCCCTCCAGGATAATTGTAGTTTTTTATCTCCTGCCCGATGTGGATGAAAAAGCGGGAGGAAAATTTTTGATGAATATTTTCGCTGATATATTCAAAGATATGCAACACAAAATCGAAATAAGTATCATTTTTTATTTCCCGAATGACATCTGTAAAGTTGTTTGAGGCTTCAAAAATATGCTGGGTCCTGGTTCATTGCCTCATTTTTTTTTTTTGTTAGCGCATTTTTTCCGAAAAAAGCGCTATTATATTCACTTTGGCTGGCTGGCTGGCTGGCTGGCTGGCTGGCTGGCTGGCTGGCGTGACGCTGAGATCTCAGCAACTATACTATTTACAGACTTGAAACTGGTACTAAATAAAAGCTGCTGTTTCGTAGGCTTGCACAAATTGCTTTAATTCAAGCTCAGTGATTGTGGAAAATTGAATTATTCAATTACTTGTTTCAAGTGAAACAATGTCCATAGATATCTATGACATTAGGGATATGGCAACTAAAATTTATTAAAGTAGATAAAAATTTAGTTACAACTTTCGCCGCGGGTGTCACTATTATTATGTACAGTTGTCAAATCTGTCCGGGATTCATTCAATGACTTGTTTGACGCGAATTTGAAGCTTATTAGAATGAATTATTATTATTGGATGAAAATTTGTTCACTTTTGGTGTATTTTTTTTTTATATAGCTTTGATAAAGATCAAATTATCATTTTAAGCTACAGCACTTGACCTCCTGTCAGTCAATAACTAAACAATGAAGATTAAAAGGTATTTTTGAGTTTGTACATGTATAAATTATGTACCTATTAAATAGTCAACTTGAAACTAGTACTAAATGGAAGCTGCTGTTTCGTAAGTTTGCCCAAACTGCTTGATTTCAAGCTCAGTAATTGTAAGAGATGGTAATTTGCGAAATCTCTGAAGTAACAAGCATTCATGAGCTGTCAAAAATGCGCTTCCATCATCTAGATGATTCTTCCATTTTCTATTGGTTTAATGCTCTTATTTCTACAAATCAAATAAAAACCATTTTTTCGTATAATTCACTTTCACCTTTCTTGCTTTTCATGAATTGTCTATTATTTCAATGTTTTCTAATTTCAATACTATTTTTGTTAATGTAACATTTTTATTTGAGTCAGCTAAGTCTCTTAGATTCATATTTAAATAATGCAATCTTGAAATTATGTCATAAATACATTGTATTGAATAATTTGTAATTTATATTCTGAATGTTTCTCACTATCGTTTCTATGAAACAATTTCATGATTGCATTTACTGAGAAATAATAAATTGTTACGTTGAAAACTTGCTTGATTATCAAGAATTCAATACATTGAATAGTTATTAGGAAAACTTTCTTGAATGAAGCTTTGAAGTGGGACGTTTGTTGATTGAAATTCAATAAAGATGAGAGAGTTTTTTCTCCAGCACTATTTCGGTATCTGCAGATCCGAGATTCCATAACTAAAAACTATGTTGGAACAAGTGATATTTCAACATATCGCTTAGAATAACTAATCATACCGTTATCATTCTAGATTAATCAAAAGCTGCTAATTCTGAGTATGAGAGTATGTCTCAATAATTCCTTGGTTGACGATTGTCCTTCATTTGCCTCTATACTTTGCTTTCTTCCTCCAGTTTTTTATTCTTGACTTCTAAATGTCAAAGACCATAAAAAAAAATGCAACACGCATGTAAACAAACATCGTGACAATCTATACATTTTTTCAGAATTTAATTAATTTATATTATATTTATTGGACTTCGCACAAAAAATTGGATCAAGTACTACGATTACATTAAACTCTCTCTTCCAATGATTATATTAGTAATGTAAAAAAAAAAACAAATATAAAAAAATCTGAGAATCCTCGAAGTGAGGATTAAGTTGTAGTTGTTTAACATCGTGTTATGTTTGTAAACATTTCCTCGAACAATACCTAGCTTGCTTCCGAATACCAAATAAGTCTCAAGATAATATCCTTTTCCCCTTGTTGAAGGTTATATGAGTCTAATGCAGAACCGTCTTAGGAAAAAATGCTATACATTCAAAGACTACGAAAATAATCAAATAATGATCGGAGATGAAATTGATTGTTACCTTTAAGTAATTAATTCTTGATCAGATTTACCACATAATTCCAAAGTATGTAGCAACAAATTTTACTATTTTTATTGGCACCTACTCTTGATGCATTACATCAAATCTGTCAGAAATAATATAATTCCACTACTTACGGAATTCCAAAGCACTTTTTACGAATTGATAAATTCAATCAACAACTTGAAAATACAAACCCTTGCTTTAAAATACATGAATGTTTCATTTTATGTCGAATACGAAAGAAATAGTAAAAAGAAGAGCTTACATTACTCTAAATTAAATTTTATCTGTACAAGCATTATATGTCTTATATTATTGGACTATAAAACAAATAGATACTATCAGTGGATGTAAACAGTAGTAGTAGTCTAGTTCACATGTGTCGTTTTATGATATTACTTCTCAGAAAATTATGACCAAGATGTCATTCGATTCGTAATTTCATCTAGAATGCTTTCAAAAAGCTTGAAGTCTCGCAAAAAAAATTGCAAAAATTAACAGTTTATTGAAAAAATAAGAGAGAGTTTTGTTTTTCGTGAAAATTTCAAGAACTATCGCAGATATACAAAATCGGAAAAAAGAATTTCAAAGAGCAAGACATTTTTAAAAAAAAAGTCCGACCTTCCGAAACTCTACCACCAATATTTATAATTTTAATTTGCAGGCAAAAATAGGACTAAAAACGGGTGGAGTCGCTCCCGCGCGCGCTTATACTAGATCGCTCAGTGAAACGAAATATACTTCTTAAGACTATATATATATATATATATATAAGATATAAAATAGATCCAAAAAGTGGAAAAAATCTCAGATGTTCAGCTTGCAAATTATCAGAGATTTCATTTGAAAATCTACTTGTAAAATGATATTAATTAACAATTGCATGAATAATTGGAAAATTGCGGAAAAATTTGTTTCCCTACAAATTTTCGTTCATTCATGACCCTTATAGTACATGAATTTTATTGTCCCTTAATATTCACATTTATTAGTTTAAAAAACATTATTTCGTTTTACTGAGCGATCCGCCAAGCGCGCGCAAATTAAAATTATAAATATTGGTGGTAGAGTTTCGGAAAATAAGATGTTTTTTAGGAAATTGCCTGTTCTTTGAGACTCTTGGCTAAAAACAAAGTGCCCTCCCTTTCTTCCAATAAATTAATTATGACTTTTAGATTTTTTTTATGTGGGTCTTCAACTCTTCCAAAAACTTTCTAGATGAAATTAAGAATCGAATGACACCTCAGTCATAATTTTCTGAGAAGGCGAAATGCAGTCTCATAAAATGATCCATGGGTACTAGACTAAATGTTTATAATTCCAATGAAATTATTTTCTTTAAAGTTTTATTTCGGGATATGATATGAGTCGAATGAAAAATAGAGTTATCATAAGATGAAAATTAATTTTTCATAATACCTGCATTGAAACAATGCATTTCAACGCCTGTTTTGTCAGTCGAAACAAGACAATTGCAGACAAATGCGAGTGTAAAATTAATTCAGCGGGCAGAAACAAGCTTGTTTCTGCCCGCTGAATTAATTTTTTTCATCGTTTTATCCCTGGCAGAGTCGCATTTGTTCATTGTCAATCTCTAAATGAAAATTATGTAACCTTAGTCAATTTGACAGTTGTTGTATTCGGAACTGTAAATTAAATTAAAAAGACGATTAGTTTCAAGAAAAAAAAGTATTAATACGACAATTTCGAGTACACCACAACATCTTATTGATAAAGCACGAGCAGTTTCTCTCGACTTGTTACCTGAAAAATCAATAGAATAGTATATTGTACAACAAGTATAGAAAATTATCTATTTCATACGAGGTGTGTAATTTTCAGCACGAGACGGAGTCGAGTGCTGGAATCACACAAGTGTGAAATAGGTGATTCTATACGTGTTGTACACTATACTTTTTCTACGATCACAGTTTTTAATTAAATATGTAGATAAATCATTAGTATAACTTAGATTTCAAATCTATTTTCACAAATGTAAAATAACTCAGGCATTTTAATTGTTTGCTCTGCCTATTTATTGTGATATTTATTTAAGTTATGATTTGGAACATTATTGAGATATTTTCTATCAGTTGATTGACATTTAATTGTTGTGTAATCTAATTGTTGCGAAGTACGAAAAGATTGTATCTGATTGGCCTACTCTCACAAGACGACGTTCTGATTGGCTTATTTAGTAGAGTTTTCTGATGTGATCTCTGGTGACGTGTTTCTTAATTTTCGTCACTTACCATTTTTCAACTGCAGTAATGATAATTGTGAATATCTAATTTTGGCTATGATACTATAATTACATACATATAATTCCTCGATTTCAACAGAATGTGATGAAACATGTGTTGTCTGCTTCAATTTGACAGTTGTGATTCGTAGTATTGCCAATCTTCGAAATATATGTAACAAGAATAAGAAAATAATTCCATTGATGCAATTTTGCTTTTAAAATGTGGCTTATAAAAGAGCAAACAGAAATTTATATCAAGTTCAGGATATTTATCAATAATCTTGCTGAATATATCACCTAAAGAATATTCGAAATGAATTAATTAATATATGTTGGTCAAACTGGTATGAGAAATCATTTCTCACGACTTTTCCCACAGTTGTGTGAAATTATTATTTTTTTAGTTGTGTTCTGTATGAGAAATATGTTGTTTTCTATAGTGATCGTAGAAAAAAATATTTACTTTGTTATGTCAAATTTGTAATATGGAATGTTTCAATGCAAGGTATTATGAAAAATACAGTGTGTGGCACGGGACAAAACACGATTTCAGCCGAGGGTGAGAGTTGCTTGCCCGAGCGTTCCGTGTCAAAATATCGCACTCGCCTTTGGCGAGTGCTATATTTTGACACTCCACTCCGGCGATTGCAACTCAATTCACAACACGGCGGGAATGACAGATTTTTCACAGGTCGGGCATAATCTACTAACTTTCTCATAATCTGCATAAAAAGTTAGGACAGAATCCTTATCTCTCCACATATTTTTTTCAATTTTATTAAAAAAAAATAGACAACATGACGAAAGTAGAGTTTATTCAATAAAAAACTCAAAGTCGAGAATTAAGGTACTACTACAAAATTTTTTCAATCATTATACCTTGAAATAACCTCTCAAAATCTATTTTCTAAAATAAGTATCCTTGAGTCATTGATGATTACAAGATAATTTTTAAAAGCATGTTGCTTGGTAACAGACCGATGCCGCACAGAGAATCTGTTATCATGGAAGCAAGATGCTTGAGGGAACTGTCAAAATTATGAATATTTATCAATTATCGAGAGATATCTAACTTAGGTTTGTAAGCATGTATGTAAAAATAGGTAACTATCAAATGTAAAATTGATGAAATTTCAATTGGGTACATATAACGTTTAGCAACTAGACATACCTAAGGCTATTCTCAAGATACGTTTTGCTAGGCGGTCGCAACGATTTGCTCACGACTGCAGTTTTTGCCGTTTCACTAACATTTGATTGCTGTGGTTGATGTTTCAAGTTCAACGGTGCATGTGTCTGTTGAATATCAGATAAACTGACAATTTGTGGTCAAGATCAATATGATTAAACTGACCTGTGGCTGAAAGAATATACGAATCTCGATACGAATAGAATGGATCAAATATGCATGTGTAAATGGATTTCTCATAAATGGTGAATAATGATAACAAGAGACTTTGCAATGATGTATCATATTGCCAAATAAAAAATCTTGAATTAATCGACGTAATTTGGAATCGAAAGTACGAATTGAGAAGACACTTCTTCGATTGATATAATTTTCTTGATGATGATGTCATATATGACGTATTTATCTCCAACACCAAAGACCACGATCGTTTTGTGGAGCGATTGAGGTGACATAAGTGTTGTATTCGCCCAGTGGAACGTAAGTACTCTCATTGTGATGTTGATCACATAGGTTACAGACGGATTTAATTGAACTGGGAATGGGTAAAAAAAAGTTGAAAAAGCAATTCTTGACTTCAAGCCTATAAATTCTATAATACTTGCATTTTTTGATGACAATTTTTCACTCTATATTTTTTGTTGGTACCTATTCAAACAAACTTGATTTCCTGGTATTTGGAAAAATCTATCAGGTGCCAAGTTGAACTACACTTTTTTCTTATTTTAATACGACGCGATGTCTCCTCCCACATTTACGTAATTCTAATTTTTTCTGCATATCGCTCATATCACTCTTTAATTGATTATCAAATTGAAATTGGCTCTCAATTCTTCAGATTCTCGAAGGACATCTCATTGTAGAAATCGATGTCCATAAGTAAAGATTGGTTTTTATATCTTAGAGCCATTTTTACTACACATCAGCTGCTTTAAAAAAAAATACACACAGTATAACAGGAGGTTTCATATTGGAGAATTTCACTGAAAATTGTAATAATTCATGCAACAAGTAGGTAGAATAAACATTTTTAAACTCTTCCCAAATCTCAAAAATTATTGTCCGAATGTCATAATGCTTTTTTACACTCGTATTACATGTAAGATTTTTTCTACAGCACTCAACTTCCATATTTTAATAATCATTGAACACACAACAATAGAGCACGGAGCTCAAATTGATATTTAGATTTCACTAATAGTTTTTAAATGCATCGGTATAATATAAAAATTAGAACCCACATTATAAGTAAGATTACGTTATTTTTTTGCGAGCCTTGAAGCTTCTAGCAGGAATGGAAAGTGTCTGGCAGTGTTTGTAAACATTTCCTCGAACAATACCTAACTTGCTTCCGAATATCAAATAGGTCTCAAGATAATATCCTTTTCCCCTTGTTGAAGGTTATGTGACAATATTCTCTAGAACACACGTACAAATCAGCACTCAGACTTTAAGAAAAGTGATTTATGTTTCAACGTACCTCTAGCACCTGGTATCTGTGAATTGGCTGGCAGTCTAAGCTAGCAAGTATGCATGCGATGAAAGTACATACTAATACTATTCTATTCCACACATTATGGTACTTAGAAAATAAGTAACGTCTGGTGAGCCTGGGATCTTGGACTATAAGCATTTCAGATGATAAAAAATTATTATTTGAATAGTAAATAATTTGTATGTGACTCCGACAACGCTGTAGTCAGGATACCATCGCTATTTTTGCCAGTTTCTCTCACTCTCAATTCCGACTTCAGCAACATTGCCAAGTTTCTTGTATCGAATTATCACAATCCAAATTATTTTTACTATTCTGAATTGAAAGATCTTGCATTCAGACGATAAGATCGTTTATAAATTTTAAGAATTGATTCTTCGTTACTCAAACTTCATCAAAATATATTTTTATTTATTCAGTTCTCTCCCTTAGGCCCGGTTTCACCAAAGTCAGTTAAATTTATCTTGGGGTTATTTTGAGTTAGTAACTATAGTTACAATTGTATCAACAATAGCCTCCGTATAAAATAACCTTTGGATAAATTTAACTAGCGCTGGTGGAACTGGCCCTTAGAATTTTATTTTTTTCACTTTCCCGACCCTTTTATAATAGGAGAAGTATTGTATTTGTTGAATAATTGTATAATTGTGAGTGAAATTAGAATTATTTCCACTTATATTTGGACATCTCATGCGTACGTTCGTCAATTGTTCCTTCAAAATAAGTAATTTGGATTTATCATGTTTGATATCAAATTAAAGCTCCTGCGGGAATAATTCCAGTAGAAGTATCAAAAAGGATATCTAAACGATTATCAACTGATTTTTCACGAGTTATTTAAATAATGTCTAGTTTGGTATCAATACAATATTCGCATGCTAGAATATAAAATCCTATTATACATTTACATAAGATATTCTTCTCGTAAGATTTTGAAAGGACGGTTCTGATATGAATCCAAGTTTCCTATCAGTGTCCAACCCAACGCCAACGTCCGACCGTTGAGGGTCGAGATGACCGATGACGTATGTTTTATGCAGTGTTCGTACACCTCGACTGTCATATCCTGTCGGATATCTCTTTGTCTTTTTCTTCTTCTCTTCATCGTCATCTTCACGTCCATGTGATGTGCATAAGCTTAAAATGATGATATAGTGGTGACATGGCAACCGGTAGAGGAACAAGGAAGATTGATATTGAGGAAAAAAGACAGGGAGAGAAGCGAATGTATTTATTATTGATGAAAGAATTTAGAATTTAGATGGATTATTGTTGTACTCAATGTGCAAATATTATGTGCTGTGATTGTATAAATATCGTGTTGGGAATACTTAAGTAGTATAAAAGTATATTCTGTCAACAGTTCCAACTCCTGTCGATAAGATTTCATATTTTAGGACTAATTGTATGCTAATATGTTTACCTGTGGTTAAGTAAAAACGAGTCTTGATTCACTAAAATTTCTCTCAAATATTTATCATTCTAACATTTTTCCAATTATGTGCAAACCTATAAATCTGTTGAAAATGAGATCGAGTGAAATTAATCTATTATCGTATATAATATCACAAGGAAAACATTGTTTACCCAGCAACATCGTGAGAGTCATCGAGCAGATGACCCGAAGGATGTATCTTAAAGGTAAACAATGCTTTAAAGAAAAATTTGTGATAAAATTAAAGCCTACTCAACTTTTTTATTGAAAAATGCATTAAATTGTTTCCATTCAGTCTTCTGACATTTTTTCCATTGCAATATATCATATAATTTTAAACCTTAGGAAATGGACATATTCATCGTTGATCTCAAAATCCTCTGAATTACAAATATTACAATAGGAATTCTACGATGCTCAATGAGTATAAACAATAAACCACAAGTGTACGTTAATCCTACATTTACTCTGCAAGGAAGTGTCATTAAACAATTTCATTCATTGCTAACGACTTCCATTTATTTATTCACACATCTTTTGTTTTAATTTGTTACCCCAACCCTTTTATAGTCTTCCTGGTTATAAACTTATTATATAATAGTAGTAGTAAAAATCTTATAGTAATTACCAATTCAGAGGAGTGTTTACAGCCGCCATCTTCTTTCTCCCACCACCAAAAGGAGTCAATCACTTCTCAAGAGAAGGTGAAGACCCAACAGATCTTATTTAGACTTTAACATTCGTGCATTGAAACATTAATCTTAAGATTATTTTGATTTTGTGATTTAAGTGAAATGTAATTTTCGTGATGTCCGCAGATAATCCTTCGTATTTCATCGTCGCGAACGGAACTCTTCCATGCTCAAAGGGAAAATTTCGCTTATTCAAAAAGAAAACACCAGAAATCAGTGAAATACCACCTTATAACGGACAACGGCTGAGAACCTTATTAAGGAGTGTTAGCTCCAATTCGGCTGATTCAAATCAAGAGTTACTGGTCCTAGGTGAACCTAGACCCTCTGATATTGCACCCCCAAGTCCATTTTTAACACGTCAAGACTCTCCAAAGAAACAGAAACCAAAAATCAGAATTGATGAATTGACTTATTCTCCTTTAGCGACTTCTGAAGAGGCTGCCGATGAAATGTTTTATTCTGAAGAAGAAGAAGAAGAGGTTTTTTTAAGTGAGGATAGTGCAAAATATTATAATGTTGCTGCTAAGCCAGGGGGGAGAAGACATTCTATTGGAACATATCTTTTGGAAAGAGAAAGATCTATGAGTATAGCGTCATCTAACAGAAGCTGTAGGGATGATGCACCAGCCACGGTTCATGCTACAATGGAGGGTGAATCGGTGAGGCTTACTTCAACTGTGGAAGTTGTAGAGCCGGGCAGGAGCAGAAGGAAGTGTTCCAGATGTAAAGGTAGGATTTTTTCATTTTATTTACTGTTCTCAAAATTCGACTTTACCATTTATGTTGCGTTCTACAAAAGGTCTGTTAAGGCTAGTTGCGTCTTATCCAAAGCCTAATTACTTTTTGTTTGTTTGTTTCAACAATCGTTACTGTAAAAATTAAACTACGATCAGAATAATTTAAAGCCTAAGATACTGGCTTGAATATCGTTTTAGAACTATTTGAATCGGATTTTCTCAAAAAATGTTAGTCTTACGAAATAAAGTATGAATTTTCAGCGGGGCATGCATCGGTGGGGATATTTGGAATGTTGTTTGAAACCACAAAAGAAAGCTTAATGCAGAAATCCAGCTTTCCGGAAATTTTTCCAAAGTTTGATCTTTATTTTATCTTCATTTCCCGAATTAGGTATTATATGTGCTCAAACTTGGACGAACTATATATATCTTGGAAACTCTGTATTTATTGATTCATTTTGCTAATCATCTCAATACAATGTTGATAATTATAATAGGTTAGTCAAAGTACAACCAAGTACGTAAACAGACTTAATAATATATTATACTTAACGTTAATTTGTTCGCTGTTATTGAGAGATAATGAATTGTATGGCAATTATCATTAATTATATTATATCCAATGAATAATAATTGATAATAACTTTCTTCTCCTTTTCTGCGGGATTAATAATATCACCGAAATATCACTTATTGTTTTAGAATGATAAGACTACGAAATTAATAATTTTATCTGTTCAGGTATCAAATAATAAAGCAATCATGAGCAAAATATACTTTCTCGTTTTCCCCACTGAATTGCTGAAAAATGTTATTTCTATATTTAGAATGAGAAACTGTCACTCAATCATGGATGTTAAAGCATAAGCTGCAATCGTGAAGAACAACAAAAATATTTTGCGCCCATAATTCATACAATATTCACTCAAGATTATTCGAATAAATCTTATAATTACATCCATTTTGTTTGAATCCATGTTGATTTTATATTGAACACGCAACAAAGTATTTTATAGCGTGTTGCTGTGGAAGACGTCCTAGTGGTAGTCCCTTGGAACACGTCAACTTTTGGTTGATGAAAAGAATGTAAATATATTCTTTCGTGAACATCGCTGAAAAACGTTGTATGTACCTTGACCTAGAGTCTTTTTTTGGTCTCATCTAAATAACAGATTCAACTAAAAAATATCACTTTTGCCTTGATACATAATATGCTATTTTGAAAATCGTATGTTAAATATTGATTTTCATCATCATGAGTTGTCCGATGTTTTTATACTCATGGCACATCAGCTTACAGTATTTCTAATCATAAATTTTTCATTGACATTAAAAAAAAACAGCTTTATTCTAATATGCAAACAAAATATTGGTGGAATTACAAAACAAATTGTGATTATTGCTTTAAACCCAGACACAATAGACGAATAATAGTGCTGATTTTGCATTAATTCCCAATAAGCTGAATTTTTGTACAAATATTGGATACGTCATTACAAATGCTAAGTCAAAAAGTCCCCATCAATCCCACTTGTGCGTTGTTTTTTATCCGAAGTCAAAGATAACAAATTTTTGTTTTTTGCGTTTATCTCTGAAACGGGAAGAGGTACCAAGAAATAGATTAAAAAAAGGTTGTAGATCGTAAGATTCTCGACAAAAAGCATGTCAATACTTTCTTCCCTACGAAGCACCGTTCTCGAATTATCACGATTTCAAACATAGAAAACACGAATAACGTCGTCGAACTTCGAAAACATCTTCATTGTCTGATATCGTTTTTGATCGATCAGTGACTGTTCAACCAACAACAATTTATCGCTTCAATAAGATCATTCACTTTTTAAAACCTGGAAAATCTCAAATTCAAACAAAAATGTATTCTTCACTAAGTTCAACTGCATATTTAAAATATCGAGCTTATATTTTATTCCTAAATGCAATTTGTATAATGAACAAAACTTCAATAATTAAATGGTTTGAAAAACTTAATGATTTGATTGATAACACAGAAGTATTTACAAACATTTACTCTTCAAAAGACGTCATCCACACCTACGGAATTCGTTTTCTCCTTGCTTCATATGAAGCTCCAAAAAAAATGGAATCCATAGACAAGTATAGATTTTTGAATTTCGTGAAAAATAAAAGGAGCAATGAAAGAGTGCAATTATCTTGTCTCCCACCAACATCTGTTTCTGCTTATCAATACTTGCTTCGTGTGCTCTACCAAGTGCAAGTGTGGCTGGACAATGAACTGAATCCTGAAGACTGGAGCTGGAAATCGATGAATAATAATTTAGAGCCAATCCAGACTCTATTTCCACCTGCTTCAGAGAAACTGCTGAATATTTTTTTTGTAATTACAAGAAAGGCTGCACGAACAATAATTGTGGGTGCAGAAAAGTTGGATTGTTATGTTCACCAGTCTGTGCCAATAATCAAGACCACTCTTGCACTAATGTTGAATTAAATGCAACAAATGAAGATACTTTCAAAATCGATGGAGATCTAACTGATATATCTCTCTTCTTAGAGCAATCAACACAAATTGAGCTAGCAGAGAAAGAGGAGAGCGAAGAGGAAGAGACGAGTAATCATGCAGAATTTAATGATGAATAATGTGGTTTTCCTGCTGCTACAATTTTCATCATATTAATACATTTTTGTCTCATTAAATCCCCTCGATCGAAATATATCCCGAAATTCAAGACCTATAGCAAAATCCAGCTTGTTGGGAATTCATGCAAACTGGAATGTCTATTTTGTCTGGACTATTTAAGAATAGTGATATTAATAATAATGAAAAGGCTCATTTACAAATCGCAATAATAAAATTTGATGGATCAGGTTTTAGATTTGACCAGAGGAAATATGCTCAATATGGTATGAATTCGAACCCTAACCTGCAGAACTTCCTATTTAGCTGCCCTACATTTCCAGTAACAGATTTTTTTGTGCATATTATTCGCTCAGTCTCAGAATATTGCAATAAAACTGTATTACCAAATCCCACCTGCAATAAAATTTATGGCATATATAACAATATTTACCATGCACTCAAGTTGAGAGCTTTCAGGATTAACTTGTGAATCAAACTTTAATGCTTTAAATATTCCAAACTATTCATAGTTAAATAGAGGAGATGTGAAATCCATTTGTATAAGTACACACTTGAGCAAATAAATCTATTATTCATTCATAACTTTGCAACAAGCCTGTGCTATCAATGTTGGAATTTACAATTAAATATGAATATTTGTAGCTGCCTTATTTCAGACAAAATCTAATATGAAATATTAAAGATAGCACATGCTCTTGCCAAGATGATTATTAGCATGTCATGAAGAATATATATGTTACTGGCAATGTAAATAAGTGGGCATTATTTATAATGCCTGGGCAATTTAAAATTCTGGTTCCAAAAAAGGCCATTTTCGATAAGAAAATTTGGGGCCAACTTCCTTGATAGAACTTATGATTGAATCTAGTATCAATTGATAGCGGAGGTCAAGTACTTTAATTCAAGAGCAGGACGCCACCCCCTTGTCCTGTCTTAAGTGTAACCCATTTTCGTATTCAATTTCTCTGATCGGACTTACGATAACAATTTTTCAGCGCATTTTTCAGAAAAAAGCGCTATTATATTCACTTTGGCTGGCTGGCTGGCTGGCTGGCTGGCTGGCGTGACGCTGAGATCTCAGCAACTATACTATTTACAGACTTGAAACTGGTACTAAATGAAAGCTGCTATTTCGTAGGTTTGCACAAATTGCTTTAATTCAAGCTCAGTGATTGTGAAAGATCAAATTATTCAATTACTTGTTTCAAGTGAAACAATGTCCATAGGTATATATGACATTAGGGATATGGCAACTAAATTTTTTTAGAGTAGATAAAAATTTAGTTGCAACTTTTGCCGCGAGTGTCACTATTATTATGTACAGTTGTCAAATCTGTCCGGGCTTCATTCAATGACTTGTTTGACGCGAATTTGAAGCTTATTAGAATGAATTATTATTATTGGATGGAAATTTGTTCACTTTTGGTGTATTTCTTTTATATAGCTTTGATAAAGATCAAATTATCATTTTAAGATACAGCACTCGACCTCCCGTCGGTCAATAACTAAACAATGAAGATTAAAAGGTATTTTTGAGTTTGTACATGCATAAATTATGTACCTATCAAATAGTCAACTTGAAACTAGTACTAAATGAAAGCTGCTGTTTCGTAAGTTTGCCCAAATTGCTTGATTTCAAGCTCAGTAATTGTGAGAGATGGTAGTTTAAGAAATCTCCAAAGTGACAAGCATTCATGAGCTGTCAAAAATGCGCTTTCATCATCTAGATGATTCTTCCATTTTTTATTGAACCTCGAGCCGGTTTGATCACGAAAAAATCAATGTGCCGCCCTCTTACGATAGCCACCCTTGAAGTTATCCGAATTTAAGGTCCCAATTTCAAACGAGTTCGAGCTTCAATTTAAAAAAAATATATTTTAAGTTTGATCAGGAAAGCCCAATACAAAAATGGATTACACTCCCGGGCAGGACTTGGATTTTTTGTGAAGTACATGACTTTTGCTATCGATTCGTACTAGTTTCAATCGTAAGTTCTATCAGGGAAGATAGCTCCGAAAAAATAGACCGGAAATAAGTTTTTCTTGGCAGGATCCTAGACTTTTAGAATTCATATATTCCCGATCGCTTTATATACAATTTGTTCGTAAGTCCGATCAGGTATCATAAGATGCAGGCGCCTCCCCGACTGTATAAAAATGAAAAACAAAAAGATAACAGTAGAATGTGTCATTGAAGATTTTTGTACAATACTACTCTTGATCTTGCTACCAAAGCAGGTTAGTCACTTGAAAATCGCATTTGACAGTGATGTTCTCAAAAAAAAATTAATATTTGACAGATATGTACAAAAGAGTTAAACTTTATGGTCGCAAAAAGGACCACAGAATCAAATTTGTTGCGTTAATCTCTTAAAAAATTATTTTTTGCTTCAGGCTGAAGGCAACGGGGCCAAAAAAATAGTCTGATAATAATTTCTCCCTGTTTCTCGTTCGTAGAAAATTATTTATTGTTGAATTATTTCTCCGAACTGTCTTCTTTCATCTGATCGCCTGTTTTAATGAACTAAACTAGTACTCACAGCCCCAGCTAGACTAGATCAACACTTAAACGTCTCAATTCAACTATGTAATCTAAAGATTTAATATAGGTAATAGTTATGTTCCGCATTGTCTATATAACTGTATTATCTGTCTGATACTCTAATTTAATCACTGTCATTTCATGCACCGTCGTTTTGTCCCAAGTGAAATTGATTCCCAACAGAATTAATCTATGTGTACGTTTTGATCACGCTGATTCCCAAATGCAAATAACATCAGGGATGCGAAACTAAGATTAGGGACAGGTTATGTAGGGAATTGAAAACAATGGAATGCTTAGTTGATATCTAGGCTATGTAATTTGACAATGATCCTACTGTGATGTAATTTAATCACACAGAAACGAAATAGGATATTCATCCTGCCTCATCCATTTATTTAATTCGATTTCTCAATAGTGGTTTTGCCGGCTGGATTAAATAGCAATAGGAATTGTAAGAGCAATTTTGTTGCCTCTAATTTTCAAATATCACCTGTGTTTCTTGATAAACATCTCATACACTCATACAGAATTATATATATATTAACTCAATTTCTGCTGCTTTGATAACTCTGGAAATTCAAGTTTCAAATACATACCGTGAAACAATGTCGTAACAAAGGCTGGCATCTGAATTCAGTAGCCATTATAATGTCCTGAATCATAGAAATATAGACTTCCGAATAAAATTGTAGTTCAAGGCTGAACGATTAATTCATGAACTTGAACTCTTAACTGACCATCAAAACATTTGCAGATGTTTCATAAATATTGTGTGTATGGTTTGTTCTTATTAGTTAGTTGGCATCAATGAATATGTATGGGCTATAAATGAAAATTAAAGATATTATGTTTTATAGTTCATTGTTACTGTCAGTGGCGTAGCTAAAAGTGGCAAAACTGGCAAAATATCAAGGATCTGATATCCTTTGAGATCTCCAAACGAAAAATAATTTGCAGATATTTGACATAAAATTTACACAGTATTGTTAAACCATTGATTGTTACGATTAACGACAATACAAAATCTAGTGGATGATGATTTCCAAAGACACTCGGAATAAATAGGAATCTCACTCTCATCAATTCTTTCTACAGTTAATATACAAAAATTGGATAAATAAAAGTATCAATCATCTTTAATCCAATACCGGTATGACAAACATCATTTTGAAGCACATTGTACGATTCATTGATGTTTTCTAAGCCATGAGATACAGTTATCAATCATCAAGACTTAAGGTCCATTCACAACTGAATTTGAACATGGCACAATCTCATGCTTGCTTAAAATTCAAAACTAAGCGTATGAGCTCAGTAGTAACCATTCACAACTAAAATTTTTAGTCTGCGTACTTTACGTTCGAATTGCAATGTTTGCAATGTAGAAACTTTCACTTCAAGTCGCTAGCGAATTGGCATGCGCATTGCATCTTCTGATGATCCAACATGTGTTTTTGACGTTTAAAATAAAATAAAATAATAGAAGCCATATGCAAACAGTGATTTGACGTTGATAGAGCTTGTTTTGATATTTCATCAATCGATCATTTCTTTTCTTTAATATGGACGAGAGATTATTGAATTTAGATATATAATGTTTGATAACTTATTATATTTATCAATTTTATAACATTCTTCAATAAAAACTGAAATTCAAGTGAATAGATAACTGTAATTAACAACTACTCTTCATGCCACGCAAGGAATTAACCACTGAATTTGAAAATATATTTTTTCAAACGAAAAGAAGAATAAAGTATTCAATATTAGCATTATTGTGTACTTGTTTTCATAGATGGCATTACAAAATTTCAAGCGATGTTGGAAATGGTTTTGAATGCTACAAATTTTAACCCTGTGTAATTTGAACTTCGAGTGCAAGTCAAGCAGAGTCTAAATAGTCCAGTCGGCATGTCGAAAAATAGGGGCAAATTAGGAAAAAAGGCGAGCTTGATGAAACATTCGTATATTGTTTTTGATCACCTAATAGTGTTATATGTATATTTTCGACCTAAATTTCGCGAAGCAATTTCCAGGGGTAAAAAACTACGAAATTTTGGCACTTTTTTCAGTTTTCGTTCTGTAATTTTTTCTCCTTAATTCCTACGCCTTAGCTCATCAAGTTTAATTTCGTAGAGCATTAAATTTTCGATAAGTTTGATCGAGAAAACTTGTTTGTAGACCCACTAAGTTCCAAGATACAGCACTTCAAAAAAGAGAAAAATTTCTTTAAATCTAAAAAACATCAAAAATGGGGGTTTCTGCTGGATATCTTTTATTTTTCATTTTTTCATGGTACCTAGTCTCATTCTGACGCAAAAATAAATTAACAACCTACCCCTCACCCTGCCTACCTATGCCATTATTTCTGGAGGCACGGTAGTGCCCTCACCAAGACCAGTCAAATGAAGTGCAAGAGCACTACATACCTTTCTCGAAGAGCTTCGTCGTTTTTTTGAACCTTCATAACTTGGATTTGGATTATACCTACCAAGTTTCAATTGCATAGTTCTTATGCTTTAAATTTCATTGACATCTGAAAAAACCCCGATTTCGTCACTAACTCGCTCACTGATGATTATCAAAATTCTTGGGTTACTTCTTAAAGTCCTAGAGTGCTAAAATTTGGTATGTAAGCTAGTATTAGTAGACAAACAACAACAAAGTTCTAAAACTTGAAACTTCTACTCCCAACCACTTAAACTAGGGGATGGAAATTTGTATGAGACTTCCACAAATTTTGATGCTAGAGGTCTGAATATTGATACAGAGACTCCTTGTTATGAATCATAGTAAAATAAAACTTACTAAAAGAAGTGGAATCCCACCATGTAAAATGTTGCCAAGACGAAGCCATATGGCTCGCACTGTCAAAGAGTTATTAGATCCCATGTAGAGCCAGGCTTCTAACTCTACACGCTCTAATTCTACAAGCCATAACTTCACAATTCTACACCTCAGTCAAAATATGCGACTTGGCCATTTCGATACATTCACATGGGCATAAAGTGAGAAATTTATTCACTATTCATTAGTTTTCCGTTATACAATAGTCCTAATAGTTCCTTTCTAAATGAGTGGTGGCTAGACAGGTAGATGGACAAGGAGGCTTGTAGAATTAGAGCGTGTAGGATTAGAGATTTGGCTCTCAAGCTGACAATTTTTTGACAGTGCGATCCATATGGTCTCGTCTTGGCAACATTTTACTTGAAAATATTTCTGGTGGGACTCCACTTCTTTTAGTAAGATTTTATTCTACTATTATTTATAACAAGTAGTCCCTATATCAATTTTCAGACCTCTAACATTAAAATTTGTGGAAGTCTCGTACAAATTTCCTTCCCTTAGTTCAAGAGATTGGGACGTGAAAGTTCCAATTTTCAGAATTTTGTTGTTGTTTGTGTACCAATACTAGCTCACATACCAAATTTCAGCATTCTAGGACTTCAGGAAGTAACCCAAGAATTCTGATGATCATCAGTGAGCGAGTCAGTGACGAAATCGGGGTTTTTTTAGATATCAATAAAATTCAAAGTATAAGAACTATGCAATTGAAACTTTATGGCTGGTACTCTATTTTTGGCGAAACTAGGAGCATTGTGTCAAGATGTGTTTTGACGCAATTAAAATTTTCCTAAATACTTAAGAAAATAATCTTCAGATACAAATTACGGAAAACACATATTTCTACAAAATTTATTTGAATATACATAGCTAGGATAGCCTGAAACAGAGCTTGTGGTACCAGCCAATATGTTTAATAAGTCCACTATTGACATCATATCCCGAGAATTTTGTTTATCTGGTATAATCCAAATTCAAGTTATGAGGGTTCAAAAAAACGACGAAGCTCTTCGAGGGAGGTAGGTAGGGCTGTTGCGCTTTGCTTGGCTTGTCTTGGCGAGGGCACTATTGTGCCTCCAGATATGGTGGCTTAGGTAGGCAGGGTAAAGAGTGTGTTGTTGACTAATTTCTACGTCAGAATGAAACTAGGTACCATAATACTATAAATAATGTTGAAAAATAAAAGATATTTTGCGAAAATCGCCATTTTTCATGTTTTTTTTTGAGATTTTCAGAATTTTTTCACTGTTTTGAACTGCTGTATCTTGGAACTTAGTGGGTCTACAAACAAGTTTTACGTATCAAATTTATCGGAAATTTGATGTTCTACAAAGTTGAACTTCATGATCCAAGTCATAGGAATGGAGGGGAAAAAGTTACAAAGCAAAGACTGAAAAAAGTGCAAAAATCTCGTGGTTTTTCCCTCCCCCTGAAAATTGCTTCACGAAATTTTGGTCGGAAAACATGGAAATAACACTATTGGGTGATCAGAAACAACATACCAAAGTTTCATTAAGTTCGCATTTTTTCCGACCTCAAAGTACATGTCGACTGAACTATAAGTGGTTGTGAATGCAGCTTTAGTCTCTATAGAAAGTACGCCACAAAGTATATCAAGAAAAATTACTGTAGAGAAGAATAACTTGATTTAAAGGAATTGGCAACAATGATTCCAGCATTTTATCGACACACAATTGATTTCTAAAAATATCCTTTGATATGGTGTAAGTATGTGTGCTCGTAATATTTTTTTCGTAATGTGTAACTTGAGAGAATCTGGAAATAAAAGATTCTTCATTGTATTCGAATTAAATGAATACATCAGTAATTTAAAGTCATAACAGAGTTGATTTGTATAGCAAATAACGTGTTAACCACAACTAACTGTTTTTTTTTTTTTAAGCTGTGGTTAATCGGCAAACCGCAATAAATCAGTTGATCGATGCTATTCTGAATCTCAATCGATGAATTTCAAGCAAATATCCATTTTATACACTAGATAGATATAGTTGAAAAAAATACAGGACTCTATGAAGAGACCTTTAGAAAATATCCGTGAAACAGAATTTGATAAATTATTAAAAATTGAAACCTGATTTTTCCACAGAATTACAAATTCAGGACTCGGTTTTTACACCATCATCCTGAAGGTAATTGTAGATAAGTGTCAATAGATATAGTCAGCACTAACATAAATCTTGAATACTTATTTAGTTGTGTCAATTGTTTCTATTCATCGAAAATCTTATCGATCTGCAACAAATCAATGATCGTGTTACAAGATATGACTGGATGTTTCGTGCATTCAATTCTGTCAAATTTGGCAGCAATATTAAATTCTATGAAGAAAATCGTAATTTTATGCCTGCTTGCAGGAACGTATTATAAGAATTTTGACAGCAATGCTCAGCAACCTATCTGATAATTATGTTCGGTTTGATATCGTTCATTTTAATTGAATCACTAAATAAAAAATGTTTTCAGAACTAGTCATCAGTTTTATATACAGGTTGTAAAAAAAAGAATACATTTATTTCACCAAGTAATAGAACGCATCAAGTATAACAATTTTTCTCAATAACTTTTTCCTGTAAATCCTATTAGTATCAAGTAAAAATCCATTAAATCTTTGTTGGAAATTTCACAGTGCGCCTATGGCTCGAACTAAATGTTTGTCATTTGTTGGAAGATGAGAGCTATCGATTAAAATGAGTATTTTATATCTCAGAACTATCGTAGGGATGTCAACCATTCCTATAAAACTGAAAAATTATTTGTATTTTGGCAATAAATTGAGATCTTTGCTTACCTTGGTATTTCTATTTTCATATATGTTGTAAAATAGATTAAATTTGTCTCTAAAACTGATAGCCTGGACTATTATTCATATTCATATCTTACTGTTAGGTAAATTGATATCAATTTAGGTATTTCATGTATTTTTCAGATAGTACATTTCTTGAAAATTGATTTGTCATTGCACTTTCACAGAAAATAGCTGGAGAAAACTGCCATCAACAAGTGGCGAATAATTTAATTGTTATTCTCAAACATTAAGAGAAAATCATTCAACGATTTATTTGAAGAAACGGGTGGAATATTGATTGGAGCTCAATTCTAGAATAATAAATTTAGTGAGTAATTTACTTCAAAATATTTTCACAATTCTAAAAGCTTCTATTCTTGTAGAACATAATGTAATCAAACTGAATTATGTAAGTGAATTAAATGTTTCCTGAAATATTAGATGCAATATTGCGTACGTTTTATTTGCTTAGTAGATTAGTGAAATTACTCGAGTGTAAAGTTTGTAATAATATGAGAAAAGGTGTTTTATTCATAGATTCATTTATTTAATTCATCTCATTTGCTGTTTCACGTTCCAGATAAACAATAAGCTCTGATATTTCAGGAGACGACCGCACCTTATGTTCCGTGATCGAACTTACGGCCAAATTATATATGAATTGATTGAACATTAAGTGATCTGTAGAATGCCAGACTTTATATATGTAGGGTCCTGTCCTAAACGTCGAAATAAAACGACAATTGTGGTCAAGTTCTTCGACGCAATTTTCCTGATAGAACTTACGATTGAAACTTATACCAATCGCTAGCGAAAGTCAAGTACTTTAAGTGGAAGCTAAGTTGTCACCTCCTGTCCTGTCCAGTAGGGCGGCAGCCACCCCTGAATATAGACTATTTTCGTATTAAACTTCCCTGATCGAGCTTACGATAATTATTTTTTTCAAATTGGAGCTCAAATCTTACTGATCACGAGAAAACCAAGTTATCGCCTTCTCACCTATCCAGGGGAGCGGCAGTCCCTATTTCGAGCCCAGCTGTACTTCTCTCGCCGCATTTACTATTATTTTCAATTTTTAGCTCGGGCCTTCCTCAACGCGAGAATACCGAAGTGCTGTCCCTCATCCTGGAAGGGCGGCAGTCATCTCTACTCAATTTCCCTCATTAAACTTTCTTTCATCAATTTGAAACTTAAACCTCCCTGAACACGGATAAACTAGGATACATTCGATGGAAGAAGTACAGCTGCGTCCGAAATTAGGACCTACAAATCGGATAAACTTTAAGAGTGGCTGTTGCCCTCCTGCACCGACTGAAAGGCAGCACTTCAGTATTCTCGTGCGCAGGAAGATTCAATCTACAATTAGAAAAAATAATCGTACATTCGTTGAGAGAAGTACAGCTGCATTCGGAATTGAGACCTAAAAATCGAATAATTAAATGTGTGGCTGTCGCTTTCCCGAACAGGTGGAAAGGCGATATCTTGCTTTTTTTTTGTAGTCAGGAAGATTCGAACTATCGTAAACTCGATCAAGGAAGTTTAATACAAAAATGGGTTACACTCAGGGATGACTACCGCCCTCCAGAACAGGACGAGGAGTGGCACTTTGGCTTTTCTTAAAGTACTTGATCTTCGCTGAAGATTGGTACTAGTTTCAATCGTAAGTTCTATCAGGGAAGTTGCGTCGAAAAACTTGACCAAATTTGGCCTATTTTTTGACACTTAGGGCAGGACCCTGCATCTATAAAGTCTGGCATCCTATTGACTACTAAATACCTGATCGATAGTACATATACAATTGGGCCGTAAGTCCGATCAGGGAACATAAGGTGCGGTCGGCTTCCCGACTATAAATATCTCATAGTATTTTCATCATTATGTATGAGTACACAAGATTTTGACATGGTATACAGTAATATAACCACAATAATCTCAGTTTTAGTGAAAAATGAAAGTTTGGAAATCGTTCCAAATAAATTCGCTGGGCTAATCTTATACTTTTTGCGAAATTACTATTAGCAAAGGTAAAAGTTTTCACTGGTTTGAAATGTTATGACAATTATTAATCGGTTTTTTTCTAGAACTTATTTGAAGGAATTGACAACTTACATATGTCAAAATCAATTGTTTCATTGTTAATGCCACTGGCTCCAATAATTATCGAAGCACCTCAAATTATGGAGGTATAAAAATGCCGAAAAAATTGAGAATTCGGAAAAAAGTTGATGACAAATATTGTTGCTCTTGACAAGTTTTAAGTTGAATTTAATGTATTAAATTATTGTTTAAATGCAGATTGAAGGACCCAAATATGGATTAGGAAAAAAATTTTTTTAGGTATTGAAGTCCATTTAATTTTATTTATGCTACTGTTCAATTTTTGGACGTTTCGGATGTGCACCCATCCATCTTCAGCGTTCTATTGAAATATTACAATCCTATAGCTTCGTATACAGCATAGTTGTGAAGATAAACTTCCAATACTTATTGATAACAATATAAAAATATCACCAGCCACCTTGGTTGGTGGTAGCCTCGAAGTTACATTCACACATTTTTTGTGATCTTTGAGCTATTTGCTATTTTTATATTGCTATTTTTATATTGTTATCAATAAGTATTGGAAGTTTATCTTCACAACTATGCTGTATACGAAGCTATAGGATTGTAATATTTCAATAGAACGCTGAAGATGGATGGGTGCACATCCGAAACGTCCAAAAATTGAACAGTAGCATAAATAAAATTAAATGGACTTCAATACCTAAAAAAATTTTTTTCCTGTATTAAATTATGTTACATTCTGTGTATAAGATTTATTAATTCATATTCCCATTGACAAATCAACAATATTTCTTCTGCTGATAAATAGTACAGGCATTTAGTGGTTTTACCTGGAAAGTTCTCCGAGAGTTTTGGAAATAGGTAATTTGGAAGATTTTGATGTGCTCTTTCCGAGTTTCAGCTTTGCCACCTCGTATTTTTGCCGCTTGCGCCACCATAATGGAAAAATGGTTCCTAAAAACAGTTTTTTGACAATATCTCCTTCTCGACTTATTTCACGATAAAAACATTCATATACGAAATGAAACTAGAAAAAAAATTCCCATAATTTCTATGATAATCTTTTTTTCATAAAATGAATAGTCTTGGCGTACGAGCGCCGTTGGCAAGTAAATCGCCGTTGTGGATGAGAAGCCGTGACATAACTTCCTTCACGCAAAGATGCAGTGATTAATTTCTCATTATTATATCGTTTTCAACATATATCGTAAACCACTATCGATCTCTGTCTCACCAAAAGTTTATCCTTGTTGTCCTTTCTTTTAATACTTTATTAGAAGCCATGGCTTTATAAATGCAAACGACACTGTAAAGAGAGAGAAGGGCGCCCAAAACAAAGGCGACACATTTCTTTATAACTGCTGAAGACAGGCCATAGTAAGCCGATTTTTCAACGCATGATGGTGGCAAAAATGAAATTCGGAAAGAGCACATCAAAATCTATAAAAATACTAAGGGCCAGTTTCACCAAAGCCAGTTAAATTTATCCAGAGGTTATTTTATACAAAAACTATTATTGATACAATTGTTACTATAGTATCTAACTCAAAATAACCTCTAGATAAATTTAACTTACTTTGGTGAAACCGGGCCTTAGTTTCAAAGCTCACGGAAAACTTCTCAGAACCTTTTTTAGAACCAAATGACTGTACTAAACGTATATTTGAAATAATAAATTAACGAAATATAGCAGTGATGTTATTTTCCCTCACAACAATTCTGTTATGATCTATTGGAATTAGGGTGGTGATTCCAACAGTCACGATTGTCGATGTTATTGACAAGTTGAGGATTTAGGATCGTTGGCAAGTAAAGGATTGAAATCCACCGCGGTATTGAATAAAATATTGTTTGAATATCACTAGGTGGTTATTATTATTAAAGATGAAAGTTACAAAGTTAATACAGAACTACTTGTTTTTAATTGACCAAATTTGTATTAGTGATTTAACTTCTTTTGTTCGACCAGTTTAATTCTCAGACTTACTAGTTATTTTGATGGATGTTCTTATCAGACTGATGCTAATTTGTCTCCTAATGAGTAAAGAAGACTCTGTTAGAAAGAGGGGTTTTATGCTGAATTGCAATTCCCATAGTCAGAACAAAGGAAATTTTCCACATATATGTAAGCATTTTGAGTAAGCAATTTGAGTGAAATTACACAGAATTCAGGGTGAACGTATCATGCTTACTCATCAACAATAATTCAGAAACGTGTAAAATATGTTAAACATTAATCATTTTAAATAAACAATAAAATATCAATTATATTAATATTAAATTTAAGAGGATTATAACAATTCGCACGATAGCAATCACAATTCCGTGCTGGAAAACCAGCAGCGAAACAAGCGTTGTGTGAAGCGAGCTTTAGAAACCAAGTCTTCCTGTAGGATAAAAATACAGAAAAATATTTGTAACCATAGTGATAAAGTATCAATAAAATCCAGCAAGTTTTATTTGGAAAAGTTTTCTCTGTTTTCAAGGATGTTCGAATTATTATTAAGAATAAAAATCGATTTAATGTTTTACCTTGTATCTTATAAGCGAAAGCTTCAGATTTATGTTCTGTGGAAGCCAATTGAGTGAGCTTTACATTGCGCTACTTGAATACCATCCCAATAATGGAGCTTATACTTAATAGTTTTTGTCCGTAATATTGAAAGTTCAATAACGGTAAGCAGATTAGGGAATTTAACATCAAATAATAAACAACTAGCTAACTATATTTCGCTCATCGAACAGTGAGGTATTTTAACTTTGATCACAAAAAACAAAGAATTGTATGGATCTCATAAACGTTATACTGATTTTTTTTTAAAAGCACATGATTCGGTACAGATTCTGATCTTGACTTCAATTTAACTTTGAAATTAGGTTTTAGGCGGAATTGTTTCATCAATTATTGACAAGAAGAAGAAACGGAACAATGTGATAACTAAGAATTTTCCCCTACGAATAATGATATATTATCTATTCTTTTTGTATTGAATTGGCATTGCCTGATAAACTATTACACGCAGAATTCAAAGCTTAAAAAGCAAATCGGCCCCACGTTGGGCGCCAATTTATTACGATCAAAATTCAAAAACAAATCGGCCCCACGTTGGGCGCCAATTTATTACGTTCAAAACTGGGGTAGCGACCCTACCCTTTAAAACTGACTAGCTCAGTACTAAAAAAAAATAATCAAAATGATCCCAGGGCCGGACTGGGTAGTTGTGAGGTTAGCTTTCCAAAAATACAAACTTTACTGAAAACAAATCTACTGGACGCTACGTAAGCTAACTCTAGATAAAACAGAAAATAAGGGCGCCACGCAATTGTTAATTTTTTCCGTCCTCAGGCACACAACTGCGAAAGTACCTGTAAAAGAAAAGATGGTTGGATGGACGGGTAGAATATTGGGTTGTAGGATAATTAGATCTTTTGGCGTCGATCAAGATACCGCAGAACAAAATAAAACAATATGTCAAACAGCGATACTTACTCACCAGCTGTAAAAAGACACTAAATAAAATCACTCTTTGAAAATTAAAGTGGTAGGTATTTTTTTTTTCCTCAACAAAATAAATGATAATCAAATTTACCCAAATAGTAGATATTTAATAAAGTTAATCCAAAATGAATATCAAAATTTACAAAAAGTAAAAGTAAAGAAAATGTTGAAATGACAAAAGGTAAAATAAATTAGTGTAAACAAAATGGCGGCGATTCGCGTCCCTACGCAGACTTCAACAAGTCTCAACTGAACAAATACGTCTATAAACCTACTCCAGGAAAAAGTACAAAATAATGAAAAGCAGGCCCGAGATTGATCAACCTGGTTCACAATCGGACGTAGCGTTTATAACGTAACAAAAAAAGCATAAAAAAGAAAAAAGGCAACGACGAATGCCCACCGCAAAATTACACAGTAAAAAAAAGTAAACAAAAGTCGTGGTGAAGCCACGAGGTGCTTAATTAAGCTGATAGCACTCACAAAAAAAAGTCTGAATGTAAAAAAAAACTGAACCACTTAGCTGGTGACGTCACTGGAGATCCAATTGATTCGTCTGCCTGGCGTCTGGATCTCGGCCTTCAGGTCTAATTTTGCTGGATTCCAGGTAGTCAGGAAATCCAGGATGGGAGTCAGGTACTTCCACAGCGTTGTGCCTTGGTCCGGACGACGTTAAATCGCAGGTGGTAGCGATAGAAAATAGAAAAACGACCACTCACAATTTTAAATAATCCCCAACACGTGGGCTGCTCCGCCGAACAAAACAAATGGCCAAACTGCTCCAAATATTCGGCCGGAGCACAGCTTATTCCAAACGAATCCCCAACTTGGGCTTGCACACGCAAAAAAAAACTTTGGAATAAGCCCACAAAATTGTAGTGATAAAAAAAACGAAAATAAATAAATGTACGTCTGTCCTACACCAGGACTTAAGGCTGACTACCTTCAATTAAGTCAAATCCGGTCGGTTTGACTTAATTGAAAATAAACCGTTTTTCATTAAAAAAAACCTTGCGGGCGCCCCAGTACTAAGATTCAAAAAAAATAAAACGTAACGTCACTGCCTGCAGCGCGCGCATTGCAACAGCGACGATTTAAAACAAAATCTTGAACTAAAATTAATTGATACAAGTAAACAAAAACACGCTTTTAATATAACCAAAAAAACTGAGCTTGAGAAGAGAAAAGAAACGGAACTAAAGATTGAAATATGAATGAAACTATAGAATTGAAAACTAAAAATATCTTAAACCAAGTAAGTACTGAAGTGAATGAAATTAAACCCCAAATAACCCAAATTATATTTTAGAATCTAATCCAGCAAAAAAAGTGACCAAAAGCCAAATTGGCACGTAACAAATCATACTCTCATTTTTCATCATTCGAGTGCACAAGTATCAGTTTTATATCTAAATTTGTATATCGTGCTTGGCTGGTTTTCAAAAAAGCTCATAGCCACAACCTTCAGGACAATGAAAGCACCCACAGGAAAACAATGAATACGGGCGAATTGTAACAAACTTAATTAATGCATACATGAACGCTGGGCAATACACGGAACCATTAATTGAATGAAGTGGAGTTCTATGTACACATGGGACTGGGACAGTGCAGAGTTATAATGGTTCAGGGTGACAGAAGTTACTACACAATATATGGCAATTGTGCAATTTACAATTGTTGGACTATTTATAGAGATTATTTGTAATGCGAATTATCATTCAACAAATTGGATATCTGGCTTTATGAATAGTAAAGATAAACATGTGTATAATAAAAAATTCAGCATGGTGTAAACTGTAAAGTATTGTAAGAGACGTATTTCCCAAATCCATTGTAAACAGATATAGCAAGTATCCAGACACATAAACAAAGGTTGGGACCATTTAGATTGTCAATTTTTCAGCATAAAGTTCCTGTATTTACTACCTATATCATAGATTCACATCAAACAATAGTAAAGGACATAATTTTGCATCCGGTCTTGTCAGGTACAATAAGAAAAATATTCTGTTGAGCTTTTTGTCTTTCTTTAGCTAAAACGAATAAACTGCTGTGGGGTGGTCACATCATTCACCGCAAATGACTGACTTGACTGTTAATTTTGTTCGATTGTCGTTTGAGAGAATGTTCAACTGTTTGTTACATCAATGTATTAAATTACATTTGTTCAAAGAAAGACCTTGGGTACTTTTCGCATATCTAATGTAAAATTTGCATGGAATTTAACTAAACGACGTGGGGATACTTAATTAATCGATTCGATCTGGCTTAAATCACTACCGCCGAGAATTGATTGTTTCAGTGTGACCAACATATAATTGTTTGGGACACGTGTTCTGATTCAGGAATTTTGAATCCAATGATATGCTAAATTGGAAATACAAAAGTAATCACAAAGTAATAATAGTCCGTGAGACAGCGCATAAATTTTTCGCTGATTACCACTCACTTGAAACTTCGTGAGTGACTTCATTGTGATGAGTCCGACAGCTTTCACATTTGACGAAATTCTTGATTTGAGGGCGTTTTTCGGTGAGAGCTAAATGAACATGTCAATTTCATGAAGTCTTGAAAATGTATTATCGTCATATTGATGTATATACTAATCAAAAGATATTTTGATCATAAAATGAAAAATAATATCGTCCGACATGAATATTGGGGGCAGTGGTGAGTCCGACAAGCCGCACTTGTCAAAAGTACGTTGGTATGAAAACGGATTACCGCTAGTTTGAGACTTTGAGGACGTGTTCAGTTATTTTTTTCTAAGATTTGATCATTTTGTCCTACAAATTTTCGGGGGGCGTTTTCTCAGTCCAACACTGAAAACGTGTCAGGATTATAACAGTTCCTTTATCAATGACCGCTCATCCCTATGTTTTTTATTTTCCATTCAAATAGTGTCTAGAACATTACTGTATACATGTCCGACAATTTAAGTGGGGAAATACTCCAGAAAAAGCAAAAAAATGTGGTATGAATGCGGCATATCAAGTCAGTATGATTATTGATTATGAATAATTAAAAAATGGAAGAATCATGTAGATGATGAAAGCGCATTTTTGACAGCTCATGAATGCTTGTTATTTTAGAGATTTCTTAATTACGTTCTTTGTACACTTGACTTAAATCTAATGCTTGAATTTACCGGAGCCAAGCTTGTCTTGAATAAAATCTGCGCCCAATGATTTTAACATTCGGCCATACATTGCGATCAGCATTATGAATTGCACTTTCAAAATCAATAACTATTAGCTGTGGATCAAATAACGATAATGATGACAGCGACAGTGGAAATGAGACTTATAGTGAGGCTTCAGAATCTTCTTCCGATGATTCTGATGAAGAATAAAATCTAAATAAATGAAAATCAATATATTTCTTTCTCTATTTTCTACTTTACTTTTTTTAAATTATTTTGTTAATGAATTATTACTAGCTTCCAAGCAACGTCCATTACTTATCTCTTGATATTGAATACGTCAAAAACTGAGTTATATATGTGCGAGAGTTTTCTTGTCGGACTGACAATAAGAACCAATATTTCTGTCGGACAATATGTTTTTTGAACAGATAATATGTTTTCGAATCATGACTGTTTTGGTCCGACAAGCGGTCATTGATGAAGGAACTTTTATAATCCTTACACGTTTTCAGTGTCAGACTGAGAGAACGCCCCCGAAAATTTGTCAGGCAAAATGACCAAATCTTAGAAAAAAAAATAACTGAACACGTCCTTAGAGTCTCAGACTAGCGGTAATCCGTTTTCATATCAACGTACTTTTGACAAGTGCGGCTTGTCGGACTCACCACTGGCCCCCTATATTCATGTCGAACAATATTATTTTTCATTTTCCAATCAAAATATCTTTTGATTAGTGTATACATCAATATGACGGTAATACATTCTCAAGACTTCATGAAATTGACATGTTCATTTAGCTCTCGCCGAAAAACGCACTCAAATCAAGATTAGTAACGGATATATCCGAATCACTGAAAGTTATTGTAACGAATTTAAGTCTATAAATTGGTCATTTCATTACTGGTGCTTAGAATTATTGTGGAAATTTTTTACATCAAGAAATAGAAGCTAATATATTTGTTTTCTAGAAAATTGCTGGTACCTTCTAGCGCTTTCTAGAAAAGCCTGGACGTTTGCGGAGAAAACCTTGTGGGAGAGACCCACGGTATATATAAGTTGGCTCAGAGACCTTATAATATGGACTGCTAGTGGTTGAAATAAATTGTATTATTTAAAATAAATAAATATTGACATAAATAATTAAAGTTGAGTTATAGTGCAGTGTGATCATCTTTAGTTTAAATAAGAATTATTTACTAGAAATAGTGTTGGTTATCTAATTTATTTTATTAATAAATCAAAAAAATAAATAGTAGTGATTAGTAACTTTTACTCCCTAAATTAAAATGAATACATTATAATTAGTGGCTGCACGTCTTTGTAAAGTGATACAAATTCATCTTCTATTTTTATCACATGTTGAATGCAGTTATTCCATTGTCGCTATCCAAGATTCTCAATTCCTTGTCTGATTTTTCCAATATTTTTTTATTCGGTTTAAATTAGTTCAATAGGATTGAATATACAATAATAAGGCAGTAAACAGGTGCGTTCAGCAAACATTTACCTTCATCATCAATCAATCCTTTCTTATTAACATCATGTGTGTCATACCATGTCTTATCTAAATATATAAAATTAAATACAAAAGAATGAGTAATTTCTCCTAGAATTATTGTTATAAAAGCTTTGGGCATTAAAATTTTGAATCCAACCCTGGTAATAAGCTTCGAAAAACATTTGATCTACCAATGGAACACTAGGGGTAAAATATACATAAATATGGTTTATACTGAACTGCTCGACTCTATTTATTACTTGCGGGCTGATCTTTTAGGATTGTGATTTTGGGCTTTGTGTGAGTGCAATAAACCTTCAACGATTATTAAGTAGATTAAGTCTGTCTAAACTATACTTGCTTTTTGTTTTCAGTCATCGATGCTGCCTCGTGTTTAGATAGATAATTGTTTTTACATTGTTTAAGGTTGAATACATTGAGATCTTTACCTAGTTAAGATAAGTATCAATCAATGGGTATCTATAAACAAAAGCCAAGAAAACACTGAACAAAGAAAAATTCACTGATTACATCGTTATAACATAGTAAAAAATATAAATTATGTTTAAAAGTGCTGTAATCAAGTTTAAAAAAATATTTAAAATTCAGAATAATTTTCGCCATTTTCGCGCGCTCTATTGATGACGTCGAATAATATGTCCAGTGACATGACACTCCATTGTTTACTACAGGTGTTTTCGTTCTCAGCTTATTTCAGTATTAAAAAAGCTCAAAAATCAATTTAAGTATTGCATTGTGCCTGAATACAAAATACTATCAGAAATGTACCTGGTAAAGTCTTTTTTCTAATCCAGACAGGTTTTAAAATACGTAAGAAATGATGTAAGGCTATCAGAAGAGATGAAGTATCATAATAAATTTGACAGATCATGAATCATATTAAATGTGATTAGTTTTAGCAATAAAATACAGTGTACGTATGCGGCTTCGTTTAACATTTGCTCGTTTTAAAATAAACAAAAAATATAGGTTATGTTTATTGTTCATCATATTTCGGATTGTATTTATTAAAATAACGTACATAATGTGTTATTATTGAATAATTACTTTGCAGTGTTCACTCTTTTTACTTCAGCTGATGTAAAATTTGGATTTGAAAGAAAATGAGACGACATCATGAATGGATCTATGCTTGGCAGATTATCCGATTGTGCTTTCACAAATCTACTTTGTCTTAAATGATTTATAATCTCACTAGAATGCTAAAATTACACTTAAACAATAAATGAATTCACAACACACACGTTATTACTATGTTTTCTAATCAAAAGCCTGCAATTCCATACAAATGTAAGCATTGCGCACTTGTAGCCATATTATTTGACGTCACATTTCGTTTTAACCAATGGTGTTGCGTTTTAGAACTTTGAATTTCCCGCGCTCAATTTGCATTTTTATTTATTAATTTTAAGCAATTAAAATGATATTAAATACTAAAATGATGGTTTGATACAAGAGTCCGGCCAATATAAATTCGGAAAAAAAATATTTGAACCCAATTTAAATTTTATGCATATTCCCTATTGAAGAAGCAAGAGAAATGAATGAGGTACATAAACTCTACAGTCAATAAAAGAAAGCAAGCAACACTGTAAAGAAAAAGCTACAGCCATACGAAGTCTGGACGGAACATTGCTAACGCAGAAGGAAGACGTATTAATTAGATGGAATCTAATCTAATCTATTAACGGAAACCGAAGAACCCTGCTTGGCGAATACAACTTCGCGCAATGAAATTAGCATTTTAGCACAACATTGATGACACAATACAGGCGATCATGAAACTCAAAAGACATGAAGCACCAAGCCTGGACAATATACCCGCAGAGCTACTGAAATCAGGTGGTGAATGTTATAATATAGAACACGAAATAATGCCCGAAGACTGGAATACGTATACCAATACATAAAAAAGGCGATATATTCGGATGTGGCACTTACAGAAGCATTAGCCTCCTTAGTAACGGGTACAAAATACTCTCAATGATATTGTACAAGTTGCTGCAATACGCTGAAAGTCAAAATATAATTGGAAATAAAAAGGATGTTCCTCTAAGACCTATTGTCAATTCAATAGGCTCAACAACATATGGATTAGCCAAATATTTGGATGGTTTGTTAAAGCCGATGATTGGTCATACTTCATCATAAGTCAAGGATTCCCGACATTTTGTGGATTCGATTAGTGATATGACATTGACAGATAATGATTTACTTGTCAGTTTTGACGTTTCATCTTTATTCACGAGAGTACCTATCATTGATACTCCAAAATTATTAGAAGATCATTTTAGATCTGATATTGTCAAGTTTTTTAAACATTGTTTGACTTCTTGTTTCTCCATCTTTAATGGTAATTTCTACAAGCAAATTGATGGTGTCGCCATGGGCTCGCCTATTTCTCCTTCTATCGCTAATTTTTACATAGAGAATTTTGAACAAAAAGCTTTAAGCACTGCTATGAAGAAACCTACTGTCTGGCTACGTTACGTTGATGATGTCTTTGCTGTTTGGCCTCATGGTAGAGATGAATTGAATGTTTTTTTGAATCATCTAAACATGCAACATAGGAACATTAAATGCAGTATTGAGGTTGGAGAAAATAACTGTCTTCCTTTTCTGGATGTTTACGTGGAGAAACAAGATAATGGTAAACTTATCCATTCTGTATATAGGAAGGCGACCCATACAAGTCAATATTTACATGAGTCATCAAATCAACATCCTGCTCAAAAATTTTGTACTATTAAAAGTTTATATCTGAGAGCCTCTTCATTATGTCATCCAAGTAAGCTATCTGATGAAATTTTGATTTTTGGATGATGTTTTCTTGAAGAATGGTTATAATAGAACACAGATTAAGAGAGCACTTAGACAGAAGAATTCTACGCCACCTGTTCAAGATCCAAATAATAAGAAAATATTTGTTACGTTGCCTTACGTAGCTAATATAACAGATAAAATTGGAAGGCTTTCACATAAATATGACATTAAAACTTCATATACTTCCAGTTTAAAAATTCGAAATCTTATTGGTAATGTTGAAGACAGATTTCCTCTACAGTATCCAGGTATATACAAGATTCCTTGTCAATGTGGCAAAGCATATATTGGACAAACCAAGAAAACTGTAGAAACAAGATTGAAAGAGCATTCTCGTCATATAAGATTGAACCATCCAGAAAAATCTGCTGTGGCTGAGCATGCTATTCAAGAATCACATGGCGTTGACTTCAAGAATGCGAAGCTTCTGGCTAAAGAGAACAATTGGTTCAAAAGGCTTATAAGGGAAGCAATTGAAATTAAAAAATCATCGAATAATTTGAATTTGAATACCGGATATGAACTTAATCGATCATGGCTACCAATCATTTGTTCATAATTTCAAGTTATTTGTATATACGAATCTACTTGCAAGAGTTACTTCATCACCACCTCCTGAAGATCTGTGGATGGTTCAGTTATGCGCCAAACCAAAAAGAGTAGAGCCAGATTGACCTAGAACCACAAAGAGTTGACAATTTCTCTATTTAGACCTTCATTATTATCTCCTGAAGACCTGTGGATATTGAATCATCAACAGGCAGAGCTTTACGATCCTAGGAGTTAATATATTTTGAACTAATCTAGTTACTATTTGTACTTTTATTCTTGTTGTCTTGACAATTTTGTTTATTAATTTTCATATTTCTTTACACTTGAAAAAGGCAGCACTTTGCTGTCAAAACGTTGTGTTTCTTATTAATTTACAGAACTAATATCCCAATAAATCATATTTATCCATAAAATGAGTTCTGAAAAGTTTTTTCCTCTATTGAAAACTATACCTTCCAAGTAACACCAGATTTCATATATCTCTGTAGCATGGTAACACGTAATCTTGATACCTCCAGTGAGATTAAGAGAAGAATAGCACTTGCTAACAAATGCTACTATGCATATGCAAATCTTATTAGCAGCCAGCAAATCAGTATTAGCACTAAGCTTAAATTGTACAAGACAATAATCCTGCCATTATCAACATACTCCTCGGAAACATGGACACTGACCGCAAACGATGAGAGCAAACTGAGAATTTAAGGGCTGTATCCGAGTTGGGCATTGTACCTGAGATAATCCCTTACAACCGAAAGGGTAGGCGTAATAAGCTCTTCCAGTTGGGCATTTCTCTACCTGTATTTTTCTGTATATAAAATAGTGAGTTCGAACTGCTTTTATTTGTATTCCATCAAATTTCAGTTATCATACGAAGCTCTAAAGTTATGATACTATTAATTTCTTTCAAACACCAAACGAATCAGCTTGGATGGTTTTTCGGTAAGGTCGGAGACTACTTTTCTTTCGAGAAAATTACTTAGCGCCTGCCGTTCAATGTTCAATTCTTCTTCGTGATTATGAACCAAGTCGCTGTTTATTATTTTAAACTCGAGATTTGTATATACTTCAGCGATACATCGATAATTTTCATTTGTACAACACCATTTCATTCTGTCGTTTGTCGTCGAAGATAGGCAAAATTTAGAATTGTCAATAACTAGCAATTCCTTTCCCTTTTCACTATCTATGCGATTTATCTCCATAATCATTGAATATTGAATAACTGATGAAATGCAAATATAATATTTTCTTCACTTTCATTTGTTGATGAAAGCAAAGCTATCAATTTGAATGCAACTTTTTCTAGAATTTTTTAACTCTTGAAGCTATGCATACAATTAGGGAAATGACCAATCAGTACATAGTATTAGGAGTAGGCGAAGTTAAAGACTAAATGTTATGGAAAATGTAAAATGTATAAATATTTTGCAAACATTATAATCATACAGTCATGGAGGCAGATAGGTACTTGACACAGGTAAATCCGATATCTGCATTGTAAGAGATTAAAATGCCCAACTGGAATACTCAGATTGAGGAACTCTTTACCAAATGCCCAACTAGACTACAGCGAATTTTAGAACGTAAAATCCTGCGTAAAATATATGGACTAGAACGAAATGCTAATAACAAACTTAGAATACTAATTCATCATGTACAGAGAATGGAAGAAAATAGGGTGCCAAAGTAGATATTCTAACAAAAACTACACTATACAAGACTAAGGGAGAGACCCAAGAAAAGATGGTAAGACAATGTCCACAGATCTTCAAAAAGCAAATATCAGGAGCTGTAAGGTCACTGCTCCCTATAAAGACGGATGGAGGAAGAAACTTGAGGAGGCTAAAACTCATTTTGTGTTAAAATGCCGTTTATAAGGTTAAATAACGTAGATTATGTAGTGATAGTCTATTTTCTTCATTCCTTATCTTGCTCTTCACCTGCAGTAAATAATTGGGTTTGCAATTGTCTCAGGAACCTTTTCATCTTACGAACATGCAAGGAAAAGCTTAGCAAATCATCTAAAAAAATGTTATTTTCTCACTGAATATGCTATACTGCGAGAAAGTAACATGCTGATTGAAGAAACTGTAGGAAAAGTATGTAAATGTTGATAGGAGTTGGAATCTATTATACAATTCTGCTTCTGTAAGTCTGCTCTTATGGCTAGGTAGATTTCATTTCAACTTGACCTCGTAATTCTCATTGTTTCTTGATAAAAGTGAATAATTTCAGCCAAAAATTTCGTCAGTGGATCAGAAGGTATAAGTCACGGTTTGGGTACAAGATTTGGCCTATTCTAGGCATCGATCTCATCAGAGGAGCACATGGCATACAGCCATTGCAATTCTCAAATTGCATGCCCGAATGTACCTTCCCCTTTTTTCTTTTAAAAATCTTCAGGTAGTTCACAATTTTGTATTTCTCCCGCTTAAGTTACCTCCAAGCGGAAATGGTGAACGTGATCAGAATCCATTGGATGACTCTCACTTTTTCACGCCTGGCACGAGGCGACTTGGCAACTATGAGGGCGCCTAGATGCTTTTGATGACATCTCTGTCAGTATATCTAACCATCATTCATTCGCAATGCACGTGCGAATTGCACCCGCTACGTGTGAAGTGGTCGTCACTTGTGGTTAGGAATCTATTGAGATTCTAAATTGTGGTTGCTATTGTGGTATGTATAAATAAGCTCTTGAAATCATAATAATTCAACCGAAAAAACATATAAAAATCGTAGGCCCGTACTCTCTCCTCTCAAAAAAGCGCTGTTCCCCCAAATATCCAAGCAAATTGATCAGTGAGAGCTGCACAAATACCACAATAAAATTATTGATGACAGAAAAACTAAATTTAGGTTACGAAACTCAGTTGCCACGCTTGTATTAGTAGTAGAGCTGGGATATCTAAAAGCTAATAAAAGAATGTTTTATGCTCTTAACCCTAATTTATCAGAAAACATTATTATATAGGTTTGCTCATTTTAATTTCATGAAAAATTATCAGAATACTGTCCAAATATCAATTCTCAGAATTGGATCCAATCTGTTTAGAGTGCACCGCCTCCACTAATCTATTTATATCTAGACTGATCAGAGTTTATTTACATCAATAACTAATTTACATTAGAATTTCCATATGAAAACAAATGAACAACATCAAACAAGTCTATCAAAACTTCCAATGCAGCTAAACAAAGATGTCAGTCGTTCGAAACTTCAACAAGAGCACACAACAATATCAACAGCGGCAACATGATAACGAACAATATTATTCGAATATTACAAATAACCAATTATCCCCAAGAGATAAGGACAGTATTAATTATTGTGGAGATAGGATATTATCGGAGAGCAATAGTGTAAGCCTGGTAATCATTTGTCGTTTATATAGATTACAAACCGGGTGCATACTAAATAGCGGGTTATAGACGCCTTATATGAAAAAGCAATTATTTTCTTGGATTTAAAAATACTTTCACAGTTTAGACCTGCGAAAATATCTTATGCCTGTTCTATACGATCCAATTTCTTGACCAATAAATTGATCAAGTTTTCTTCAGTTTTCAACAATTTATTGTCGAGCTCAAAAATATTCTGTACCATATTACACGAACCAAGTTTTCGTCAAGAAAAATCAGAAATACCACTTGTCGTTCACCAACTGCAAATTTATAATTTTTGACTAACTTAAGAAAGTATGGTTAGAATAACAGGGCACAAAAAATTATTATACTTAAGGCAAATATTGTTTCACGTCTTGTAATTCAAAATGTTTGAATAACTAATATTAGTAGTGTTGGTAACGACTCAGACACAAACTCCCTAGAATACCCCGGAATATTAGCGAAAAATAGAGCCAGTTCTATTTCAAAAATAAATTGGTCAATTATTGGTCAAGAAAACATATTAAGTACACACAACAATAAATTGAAGGTCAACTTTTGAAAATTATAGACCAATAAATTGTATCGTGTAATACAGGCATTATATTATAAAATAATCTCATATGGACACCACATGACTTTTGTACACCTTTTGACTGAATAATATATTGAGGTGATTATGGTGTATCATAAGTAAAACAAAGATATTGTGTAGTTCTCGCCCATTACTTTATGATTCGGATTAGTTCAGATTTATGCGAATAGCAGCAACCCACAAACGCAACAAATCGAAAAGTCAACTCAATCGGATAAGCGTATAAAATGAACTTTATCAGATGGGAATCGAGGATGAACTGATTTTGAAACATTAGAGAAAACAACATGCAGGATTTGGATGAAGTCCGAAACGAAGAAAATACACCACAAACGAAATTAAATAGTTTGCACATGTTCGTTTTCAGAAAGACTGAAACAGTCAATAATAATACGAAAAATTAATAATATGTATATATGAATTTATTTGTGTGTGTATGCATATATTTTTGTATGTATGCACATGGTATGAAGCATGCGGAGATGCTACCCCTTACAATATACATATTGAATTTATTGACATTTTATAACAGTCCTAAATATAGAATTTCATCACTACATGGCCAATTATTCTAGGTCTATACAAAAACTAACAAAATATTGTTGAGTGAAGTGCACTTCTGGCTCAGTCGATTTCCAATTCTGTGAAAAGTTTCTGCTTAACATAATGATAAAATGGTTGACGCTGACTGGATATGTAAATAATGTAAGAGATATATTCTTGGGATTTCAGTCAATTAACTGAACAATTGACTGAAATCCCAAGAATATATCTCTTACATTATTAACATAATGATAATGGAAAAAATAAAGACAAGTGGGGAATCGGACTCTTTTGAGTCGAATGACTTTGAAATGAATGTTTTTATACGTTTTTTTTTTGACAATCTGTTTTTTGTAGAACATTTTCTTGAAATACTAGTGAACCTAAAAAGCTCGGTTACGTTGCATTCCAGTAATTTTTATTTTGTTTATTCCCACTTGTCCTAGCTTCGAAATGAATGAAATTTTGCGGAAAACCTATACTAAATATGAGGGTAATGGAAAAATAATGACAAATGTGAAAAAGCAAAAGAAAAATCTACCGGAAATGTAACCTAAACCGAGCTTTCTAGATTGACTAGTATTTGAATGAGAATTTCCACAGAATTTATCATCAGATTGGGGCGCCACAATAATCGTACAATTCTCTCAAATAGTACCGAATAGAAGCTTGGTTTAGCTTACGTTTATGATATACCTTTTTTTTGTTTACTTCCATTTTTCAGCTCCAAAATGAATGGAACTTTGGGAAAAGTTTTTTTCAAACATAAAGATGCTAGGAAAAATTACAAAGGGTGGTAAACAAAAAACACCTACCAGAAATATAGCCTAAACCAAGCTTTTCAGGTTGATCAGTATTTGAAAGAAAAATTATGCAAAAATTGAGACTCACACACATGTATACGCGTGCGCACAAATTAATTGTATTCAATGAATGAGTATAAAAATAGAAATTTCAAGGTCACCACTTGTATTTGTTACTTACTTGTACAAAGTATTGTGAAACCGAGAAAATTCACATTTGACTATTTTCGGCTTGACGTCGGCATGTATAATGTTGAAATTTTGTATTTAAGACTGATCTAGGGTCTAGTTGTGCACCTCACATTATGGTTGCAATCGTCTGCACCGGTGTGCACTTTACTTGCATTTTTTTTTCAATTTTCCGCATAAATTCTAGATGATTACCTGTAGGATACCTAAGTGCGCACTTTATATTACAGACTTTTCCAATTCTCCGCATTCATTCAAACCAATCAGTCGTAGAATATTGAGATCTTATATTAGGTACTTTCATAACATCTAGTTGTACATTTCGCATTATGATAACAATCGTCTGTACCGAAAGTACACTTTACTCCAAATATCTTCTGCATAAATCCTGAGCGGTTGAACGTAGAATGTTGAAATTCAGTATTTAAGACGATTGTACTATTTTAATGCTCATGTCATATTTTCATTGAGGACGACTGAGCCGGAAACGCACTTTACTTGACAGTCTTTTAAAAATTTTCGCATAAACTCGAAACGATCAGTCGTAGAATATTGAAATTTAGTATTTCAGTCTGCTGTAGCATCTGAATAATTACCTACTATTCTCATAGCAATCGACTGAATCAAAAGCGCACTTCTGTTGGATTTTTTTCAATTTTACGCATAAATTCAGAACTATTAGCTGTAGAAACTTTGAAATCAGTATTTAGGTTAGTTGTAGCATAAGAATGTTGACCTATTTTCAAATCCAAAGCAACCGACTGGACCGAAAGCGCACTTCACTTGACAGTTTTTTAGAATTTTTTGGATAAATCCAAAACGATAAGCCATGGAACGATGGAATTTTGTGTTTGATTACCGTATTATTATATACAAAAAATGTATCCAATGATGTATAAGTAAGTCACGTGATGTCCACGTCAGATTTTTTTCATCATCCTCATATTCAGTAGGAATCTTCCACAACATTACCAAAAAAATGCACAATTGTGTAGATTAGGACTAGTTAATCTAATCGGTATATCTACTTTAAAATATTCAAGCTCACTAACTGACAAGCGAAATATACACTGTAAAGTAAACTTGAAATGTGAGTTTGTGAATCAGATTTCTGCATGAAAACAATAAGAGTTGATCTAACATAATATTTTCAAACATAAACTTTTGAAAGAAATGTCAACAAAAAAATATTCTGTGCTGTAACTTGCGTTAATTAGAACATGAGGCATGTAAAAAGATTGCTGAATGATGTTCCTTGCAAAAAAAAAAATTAAAATATGTGGGTGAAATGGGACGCTCGGTATGTACGTGGATGGATATGATTGTTGCTTTTTTCGTGAGGAGAAGTGGAAGAATAAACGAGCTTGTAAGAATTAGAATTAATAGAATTATGAATGCAGATGTAGATTTCTACGATTCTGTTTCTATATACCAATATTCAGTATAATATGACAGTTGAATCAATTGAAAATGAGTACTACAAGAGTATATCTAAAATAAACTCGTCTCACAATTTAAGTATAAAAGTCAATTATAAATAAGACATTAGATCGGCTCTCAAATCCTACGTCATGAAACGTCTTGGGTACATTTATTTTGTCTTCTTTTTGGTAAAATGTGAAACAGCCTTATTAATTCATTCACAAGCAGTGCTCACCACAGACGTCCAGTATTACTCAGTAGCCTTCTTTAGCGCTTAAATCAGCTGATGCCCCGCCCATAAAACTTTTCTATACACTGCTCAAGTGTTCACAGTGTTCACCACCAGCCATTGTTCAGTGCGGAGTGATGACCGAATCTCTACACACTCAAACAATTCAATTCTATCCATTCAAACATCAAACATTCAAAATATCGCGCGCGAAATATCAATAAGTGCATTTCAAGTGTTAGTTCCCCGAATTTCTGTGAATATCTACAGAGAAATCAAATTGGCTGTCGAGTAAGTGTTATTTTTTGTTCTGTTTTTGCTTGTTATTATTGATGTGGTAATGTTAAGAGGTCGCAAGAGAATTAGTTTGTTAATTGAATTGAGCTTTAATTAATGTCAAGATATATTGTGCTATAAGATTTGTAGCGGCAAAATGCCAACTTTTGTAACGGAAATCAATCGAAGGTTAAAATGAGGTTTCTTGCCTATTTTTGTTCTGTAATCATATATAATTTTATCTAGAAAATTTAAATTTACGGCCCTCCAAAACCAAATTCAATAATCCAAAATTATTAATAGATTTGAAGCTAAGATCCTAGTTGATGAAATCAAAACATATCAATTTATTGGAAGTGAGAATTGAGAGGTTTGCAAATAAAGCTTATCAGACAACACCCTACTTAATTGGTTACAATTATTGTTCCAAACTTGATTATCTAGATTGGAAAAAAGACTGAACACTCATTTCTCATACCGTCTTTAGAATGAGGAATAGTTATTCATGGAACAAGAGTATAAAGTTGAACATTATGACATGAGGCCAAGTATTTGATGATGAGGCTTGCCGAGTCACTAAAATTGTTGACCGAATGATTGATTTATTAAGAACATGAAGCAAATTTTGATCTAAAAAACTTAGTTCTAGCACTCAGTTCATACCATCTGAAGTACTATCTAAACGTACTGCTTGACATCATCGCATTGCAATATAATTTCACGTGAATCCTCCTATAAAAATCCTATTCAGATGTTTTATTTATTATTATATAATTATCCTATAAATGGATCTAGAGTTGTATAGTTGTTGGTTAAATGGAACAGATGCAGCGTTAAACGAGACTCACTTTATTAAACAAACAAAATTTGAATTTTTTATCATTTAAATTCTCACCTTCTTTTCTTTACTTTAAAATGTTATATATTCTTGTTTTGATTATCCTCAACAGGTTTAGTATTTTAAACTCTCTGTAGGCTGTTTGTCCCTCTGAAAAGCTCTTAATCCGGTCATAAATTTAACCTCGCACTCAAAAATATAGACATTTGCGCCAAGCGAAGGAGACTGCACCTTCTGTAGCTAATATGAAGAGTTCCAGGAAAGGCTGCGTATTAAATTTCAATAGTACTTAATTTTATTCAATAAAAGAACAAATTATAACACATTATATACTTACTAAGGTGTCTGTTATTTACCAAATTGGTTCTTTTGTTGCAACGCCACCTAAGTTTTTAGTTTATGACATACAAAAAAAATATCAGCCCCATATAAGCCCTTAATATTCATAATATGAAGTTTTGGCATGTATCACATTTTATTTTTTTTTTCCCTGAACCAGTTGATACACAGCAATGAGAAATGCATATTTTTGTAGGAAATTGAACGCTCTACAAAAAAGCTCACTGATGAATTTTCAATGAATTCATTGGTTTTACAGTTATGCAAGGTTAAAATTGAATTTACAGTAATTTTTTAGATTTTTTTATTTTGACAGCTAAATTATGTGAGTTGTAACAAACCTTTTTGTGTATGAAATAACAGATTGACATATATATGCTAAATTATAGATTTAGTAGCATAGACATGTCAATTTGAAATGTGACCGAGAATCTCTCTGCTGATTATCGTTCCACACACAAAACCTGTATTTATCAGTATCATATTTTATCCTCTTATGATCCAACATACCAGCCAACCTGCTATTATTTAATACATGGATTTTTCCTTGTTACTGAACTACTGCCACAATCTGAGAATGTTGAAATTATTAACTCCATGCAAATTTTAGAACCATTCATTTTCCTTAATACGATCTTCCACGATTTCTCAAAAATGTCGTAAATTAACTCTAAATACATTAAAAAAACTATTGACCCTAATTTTTTTGTCAAGGAAAATCGTTGTGATTGGCAAACACGATTTCAAAATGAATGACGTTCGAAAAGATCAGAAAAAACCGCCATGTGGCTATGACGTCACTACGCACGTTGACGTTCAGCTGTTTCCAACAGTCAGCAAGAGAAAACCTCGGTTATAAAGGAAAAAATACGGCAAATTAGTCCCGACAAGTGACATACGAAAAAACAGACTACAACAAATCTGACGTGATACCACGAGTGTCTTGTTTGACTTGTGATACATATTTTCAATACATCATTGACAAAAATCAATATACATAATCATAATGATTGCGACAACCTCAAAATAGTTTAAAAAGTTTCAGTCTAGAACCGTGAGATTCCAAGAGAACGTTCAATTATGTGAAACTCTCTCTATCAAGATGCATTGTAATCTATTATTTTGTATGCTTTTGAAATATTAAGTTAGTTCCTAGTAACATGACATAAATGTAAATTTACACAATCAAAATAGTATTCCCCAAATTTTACCAAATAAACATTGAATTACGATTGATGTCTTTGATGTAACAGGGTAAAATACTATATAACTTTATAGGTTAACAGTGTTTCATATAACGTGCCAATATTAATAAATCAATAAATAAATGTTTTACTCCACTTTGCACCCAAAAATAGACGATATATTGTCAAAGGGAGATCCATGATGAATACTTACATCTGAACTTTTACAACACTCGTTTCAGCTGCGTTAAAAAATACTTTTCGAAAAAATGTTGGCAAGCATTAACTCATGAACCTCTGGCCAATTTCTGTTCCTTTACGAACCCATTAGAACTCATTTTGTATCTGATTCTATTCTAAATCGAAATAATTCACGGTTCCTATCTCTTATGCACTAATTTCTGATCGCCAACATGCGTGATGACGTTACGGCGGTGCTTGGCCAATAACAGCGTTTCGTCGGTCACGTGACAAAATTCGAAAATTCCACTATTTTGTGTGTTGTTTGTTGACATAATGCATTGGAAAAAAAAGTTTAATCGACAGGATTTTTAATTACAGGCTATAAATTACGTGAAGATACAAAAATGTAATATCAAGGAAGAACCTATTATTAATTATTATGGATATTATTATTTTCACTCAAATCGAAGGCTGCTTTTAAGCCTTGAATGCTTTTTTGTATCTTTTGATTCCATTATTCCCTCAAATGAAGTGGTAAGCTCTTTTTAAGCTTAAATGATAAAGACTTGCAACTTAAATGTTGAAATTTCAATATTTAAGTGGAAACCTGTATCACATGCAGTTATAGATCAAATAAGATGTCAAACGTCTGAGTTTTGAGGTTAGCAAGTGTATTTTCATCTTTATCAAACTATATTCGTATGTACAAAATTTAAATACAAAAAATAGCTTTCAAACTAATACTTCATATCAGGGATGGCCAACTTTTGTGTGCATAATATCTAACTTTTATATAGAAAATGTGTCGCGATTAACTCACAACTTTGGTTTCTACCATTTGAGTTTTGTCTTGTCACTCAAGCGATAAGACTTTACGCTTATACTTTTGACTACTTGAGTAGTGCAAGCAAGTTTTCTTAGTGTACCCACACTACACAAAAGTGACATCTTTAACACAAATGTCAAATTATTGCTTTTCTATGGCTGTGAAATCTGGAAGATGACAGTTAAGGTGCCGGGCAACTACAAGTATTCATTAACAGATGTTTACGCAGCATGATGCGTATATTTCAATAAGAAACTGGTGTTCATTCATCAAATCCCTATAGAGCTAGAAATAAGATAAAGGAAGTGAAAATGACTGGACCATACCGACGACTTCCGAAATATATAGCTAAAGCAGCACTTGATTGGAATATTTAAAATAACTGAGGAATAAGAAAAAAGAAAAAAATTGACTAAGAATTGATGGGAAGAAATTATGCTGATGATGCCTGATAACTTGTTGGTATACATCCTGCAGAATAATGCGAATAAGTTTCTCTACCATGAAACTTTGAAATTTTACATCATTTATTCATAATAAATTCAATATCGTTATAGGTAATACACAACACGCTGAGCTTCTTTGCTACAATCTGTTCGAACATCGCTAATATATAAATTACTTGAGAGGAAATTCTATTCTCATTTTGAACGAAAAGTAAATTGTAATTCTTGTGTGCAATTATAAATTACATGAAACGGATTCCGCTTATTCTAGAACATTTTTCTCTAACACTGTTTTGGAATTTGCATATCTCATAACCAAAAGTTATGTTGGAATAAGTGACATTCCAATACAATTGAATGAGAAACGAATCAGAAGCTGTTAGTTTGGTTACCATGGTTACTTCCTAACAATTCAAGTATTTATTTCTGGCTTTTCGTTTGACGTTTCATAATTTCGAAAGTTTCTTCTAAGATATTGGTGAGTTTTGAAAATCTTGTAACAGAAAATATATAGTCTACAACATGTTTGAAATGACCTATTCCATACTCGCAAATTTTTCGCTCGTTTGGAATAAGAGCTATTCCAATAATTTTTTCAAAATATACTATTCTGAATCCATCAAACAAATTGTTAAATAATATTAACACACAAAACATATTAATATATGTCCACTATAACTTGATATCCCAGCAGATGTTTGAACCCATGACTAAGAGATTATTCATCTATCATTTATTAGATAACCACTATTTCTATTTGGTTCATGAAATAAGTCATTTTATGGAACAAAACACTGTGTTTGTTTTTGTAATTGTGCCAACAATGAATGATCATTAAATGGAAAATCGTCTATAATTTTATGAATGGAAAAATAATGGCACGTTAATCAATGAGCTCATAATGTAAGTAATCTATTTCACGGAGATAAAATTTAAAGCACGATCGAAAAACTAATGATGTAATCAATGTAATATAGTCATTATGTAATAATATTCTGGTATTTTCATAATTTATCAGTTTATTTTGAGTTAAATCTCGTTAAGATCAATTGTCATTGACATGCCCAACACCTCTATTTTTATTCAGAAATCTTAACATATATTTACGCTCATAATTGATTCACTGATTACCTGATTCACTGACTCCGTGATGCTTTAAGATAGATATATAGATTCAAGTCAGTTACAGCAGAGCGTTGATGTATGGTTCGACAGGTATCAAGTTTGAATCGCGTGTGGATGAAGTTAAAATTTTCATATTTTTTTTTTTATACCATTTCATCCATAATACTTACCTAAAGCATTATCATTTACATGTAAGGTATTTTATGTTTGCTATTATGTGCCAAACATATCTTCTATTTGACTGATGACCCATTACTTTTCAACGGGCGCCTCATTCATATTGATAAACAAAAATAAATTGATATTACGTATTTCTTAGTGAAATTGAATCCTGATTTGGTCAACATCTTTCATAATTGTTGTTGGTCTGTTGCAATGACATATATTTTTTTTTATATATTACTTGAGCATATATTGTTTGAATTTGAATTAAGTAATTCTTTCCGCTGATCATGATATGGTCGAATTTGTAGAGTAGGAAAGAAAGAAAAAAATGTGTATAAGTGACTGCATGCTCTCAATTATTCAATACCGTAATTCCAGTCAGCATTATAAAATAGTATATTATATAACGCTGGAGTGCTTGATTTAATCCTAAGGGTGGAGTTTATTGCACGAGACGAAGTCGAGGGCAATACTCACCCGAGGGATTGAAGGCACTTAAGTCATGTGTTATCTACGCTATTTTTCGCACTACCGTATTATTTTGAATCACAATAGTCTAAAAGCAGATTAATTAATTTCACAATTTTGATAGCAACAAACTTGATACAAAAATGTTGGATAAATTCAACATAGTGTAGTCGGATGCGTAAAATGGTTCGTAATGTAATCGGAGGTGTATGACTAGTAAAACAAGGACTTTGACCAATACGTGATTTATTGTAACCCGGAATTACACATGTACACTTCACAAGCTTAGACAACAGACTGCCCTCCTACGATTCGGAATGAATCGCTAATATATATCTCTTACCTAATATTCTAATTGTTTAATATATATTAATATAATTATGTTATGTAATACTGCTGGCCTTTACGAAATGATGATACAAGTGAGGTATGGTCTGCAGTAGGGTCCGCACGGCCATCCTGATTTTCTTTCGTCCTCGAAAGATTGTTTGTGGATGGTTGATGGTTGAGCAGTGAACTATAATTATCATAACCCTTGTTGATTCTAAACCTAAATGATTATTCCTAACTGGACACGATATAATGCCTCTCAGGGCCACGATTAATGTGCCTATCAGGGCCACAAAATGATATGCCTGTCAGGGCCACAAAATGATATGCCTGTCAGGGCAACAGAATGATATGCCTGTCAGGGCCACAAAATGATATGCCTGTCAGGGCAACAGAATGATATGCCTGTCAGGGCAACAGAATGATATGCCTGTCAGGGCAACAGAATGATATGCCTGTCAGGGCAACAGAATGATATGCCTGTCAGGGCAACAGAATGATATGCCTGTCAGGGCTTTTGTTTTCAATTTTTTTGAATCTTGAACCATTTGATATTTTCTAACCCTACGATTCCTTCGTATGGTCGTTTTGATCTTTCGGTATGAATATTTTCCTTAACTCTGTATCGATCATTCGGTAATATTTCTACAATTTGGAATGGTCCTCTGAATTTTGGGAGCAATTTTTTGCTTTCATTATTTGCTGGGAAGCTTGTTACTCTCGTAAGTACTAGATCTCCAACTGAAAAGTACCTGGGTGGTAGACGTTTCTTGTTAAACATAAGATCTTGTTTGATTCGATTGTTTTCAAGATTTTTAGCTTGTCGACGAATTTTTGTAACGTCAATTGTTTCTTCATCAGATATAGTGTATAAGTCCCCATCTGTTTTGAGTTGGAAGCCAAACACTAATTCTGCGGGCGAGTAGTTAGTTATACGGTGTTTTGTGCTATTGATACCCTGTTGGATTTGATTAACTTTAACGTCCCAGTTGTTTTTATTTGTGCTTGCGCCTGAAGTTGCAAGTGCTTCTAGAATCGTTTTGTTCATTCTTTCTACCTGACCGTTTCCTCTAGGCATTCCTACTGCTGCTGTAAATAACTGGATGCCTTTATTTTCAAGGTACTGCCTAAACTCGCGAGAGGTGAATGCGGTTCCTGCATCTGTAATAATGCGTTTTGGATTGCCAAGAACTGAAAAAATTTCTTCTAATCGGTCGACCACATTTTTGGAAGAAGTATCAGGAACTGGTTTGATAAATGTATATTTAGAGAATCCATCTGTTATAATCAGAAGGTATTTGTTCCCGTTTTCCGTCTCAATAAAGGGTCCCAAATGGTCTAAATGCAGTGTATGGTGAGGCCTAGCATACTTTGGTATTGAATGCAAGTAGCCCGGTTTTTTACTCCCGAGCTCTTTATGGTACAGGCAGAGAAGACATGAACTAATATATTTTTTTACAAATTTATCCATTTTTGGAAACCAATAGAAACGCTTTATTCTTTCCAGTGTTTTATCTACTGAAAAATGACCTATGTCATCGTGGTTAGCTTTAGTGATTTGCCATCTACACAGTTTGGGTACAACCCATTTTCGACCATATTCTGTTAATTTGAATAACTTGTTTTCTCTAAGATCATAATTGTTAAATATATCTCTATGTTTATCTGTTTCACTGCTTGATAGAATCTCCTTGATATCTTTTATATGATCGTCTAGTTCTTGAGCTTCGCGTAGATAGTCATTTTCTGTAATTATTAATATTTCTTTTGCATTTTCGATTCCGAAATTGCGACTCAAAGCGTCCACGTGCTGCATTTGGGAACCTGCTTTATGCAATACTTGGAAGGAGAAGTCTTGTAGGCCTAAAATCCATCGTGCAATGCGAGGAATTATTGTTTGTTTATTCCAGGCATTTTTAACTGCATTGCAATCTGTGTATATTGTAAATTCTACACCTAATAAGTAAAACCGAAATTTTTCTAGTGTTTTGACAATGGCTAATAGTTCTAATTCAAATGAATGATACTGTTTCTCTGATTCTGTTGTTTGTTTATTATAGAATGCTACCGGCTTCTCTATATTGTCTTGCCTTTGTGTCAAAATGCCTGCATATCCATCCCTACTAGCATCTGTATATACCGTAATAGGTAGTTTAGGGTTGAACAATGCCAGGCCTGGTAAAATATGTGTAATCCGACAAGTTATCTATTATTTCTTCGATAATAGGCATTGGAAACTTATTTTTAACCGAGATTTTATTGAGTGCTCTATAATCGACTACTAGTCTTTTACCTTGATCCTTCTTGTTTACAAGTAGGGCGGGGCTAGAATAAGGTGACTTGCTTTCGCGAATTATCTTAGAATCGAGCAGATCTTTAATAATTGATCTGAATATTTCTTTATCCTTTTCTGTACTGCGATAAGGTCGATGGGTTATTGGTTTATTTGTAATTAGATCGATAGACAGAGAAATATTATGAGCTTTTCCAATTTTTTTGAATGGTTCAAACATACAAGTTTCGTATGACATTAAAAGACCATGTAATGTACCTATCTCGTTTTCTGTCATTTGATTATTATAAATAATGCATTGAATCCACTCAGGTAAGATTCTTTTATTTTTAAAATAAAGGGAGTTATCTATTTTGTAGTAAATGATATTTTTGTTTTCAGTAAAGTTACCTCCGATCAATATGTTGGGTTTAAATTGTGGATTATCAATTATGTAGTATTTAGTGTTTAAAGTTACATCATCAATTTGGGTATTTTCAAGAATGTATTGCGTAACGGTTGTGCTTGGACCTAGGAATCCGGAGAGAATAATTGGGTTATCGAGGTCGTGAACTTGGAATTTGAATTTTTGAACCATTGGCAACTTTATTATAGAACATTCGCTACCAAAATCTATAAATGCTTCGCAATAATGGGTATTGAGTAGAATTTGTTTATGAAATTTTGATTGTCGGTCAGAATTTTGAATAAGATTTACATTTTCGGTTTTTGTAAATTGAGGCTTTGACGGTCTTTCTGGTTGTTTCTGATTAATGTTTGGGGTTCTTTGTGTCTTTTTGAAACAAATAACTTCAATATGACCTTTCTTGTGGCAAAAATTACAAGTTTTCAGTTTATGTGGGCAAGTGAAACGCTGATGTCCCAAATTCCCACAGGCTCTGCACGGTTTTGAATTATCTATACATAAGATCTACTGGTTGACGGCTTATTTTGGAAATAGCGGGACTCGCTTTCCACTCTTGGGAAATTGGATTCAATCTTTGTAAAATTTTGTGGAATATTTAACGGTAGTCCGTATGTTTTATTTTTGAGATATGCTCCTAGCAGATTAAGATCCACCATATTAGATGCTTCCACTGCTGAGGTAATATTATGATCATTAATTGCTCCACAAATCAGCGATATTTTATCGGTTTCTGAGAAATTTACCTTAAGTTTATTAATTTTAGCTAAATGTTCAAAATAGAAATCATATAGTGAACAGCCTTCGTTAGGCTCATGGTTGACAAGATCGGTTAATAATTTAAATGCGTTACGTTTAGCCTGAAAAGTAGATGTTAGAACCTTTCTCCATCTTACCCAAGAGAATTGCGCCCACTCCAATTCACTTTCTACATATATAATTATCATACCATAGTTTTGCGGTACCTTTAAGTTTATTCAGTGCTTGGAAAATGATGACTTTGTCAGACCATCCATAAGTGTTAGCGTTATACTGAATTATCTCAATCCAGTCATTCACGTCCGCAGTTTTTGGATCGAATTCTGGGATCATGGCTGATGCTCTCATATCCACATTAACTTGATTATCACGTATCTGATATGGAGGAGTATAACTTACTGTTTCTTTACGTTTCTTGGATTTTCTTCTTCTTTGTGTTGGCATCTCACATGATGTTGAACTTGAACTGTCTTGTTCTGAAGAGGATGACCTTTGTATTCTCCTTTTTTTGTGTCGGCCCATTTTTTTTTTTGTACAGGTTTCGAATCCCACTTCTGATGTAGTCGGATGCGTAAAATGGTTCGTAATGTAATCGGAGGTGTATGACTAGTAAAACAAGGACTTTGACCAATACGTGATTTATTGTAACCCGGAATTACACATGTACACTTCACAAGCTTAGACAACAGACTGCCCTCCTACGATTCGGAATGAATCGCTAATATATATCTCTTACCTAATATTCTAATTGTTTAATATATATTAATATAATTATGTTATGTAATACTGCTGGCCTTTACGAAATGATGATACAAGTGAGGTATGGTCTGCAGTAGGGTCCGCAATAGTAACAAGGCTGACTACAGCATTGTTGAATAAATAAGCTTGCTGTCCAAAAGATAAGTGAAAAATTTAATATTGCCAACGCTGTAGAAGAGAAAGCTGTGAAATTATTTCCCCAAAAATCTAGAAAATTTACGGACAATACGATGCATTTGTAAAATTGTATCAATTCATCAACAATTGAGGTTTGAAGTCTAATACAAAAATTCAATTTGACATTTAGGTAGGTACTTTGATTATTCAGTTGTCATTGAAAAATTTGTTTATTTCAGTCCCTTGGGATTTTTGATCATTTTAGATCCCTAGGGACTAAACTCAGACCTGAGTCTGAAATGAGGGATTAAATTCGTATTTCACTCCCGGGAGATTCCAATTAACATTATCCTATTTTGAATGAGGAAAATAAGTAAGTAATAATCTTATGTATATATTAAAAGTGTTTTAATATTAATACCAGTGTAGCAATAAGAAGCTAGGAAAATCCAATGCTTGTGGTTAGGAGCACCGGATGTGAGTCGTTGACTAGTAAATAAGTTTAGATGTGTTTTGTTTCAATATTTAAGACAGTTTACTACTGTCCGGTGTTTGAATCAATATTGACTACAGATTCTATCAATTAGTTATATTAAGACTTCAATTTCTTTATTAATTCACATGAGTTTAATATTATATTATTGTTCAATTCCTATTATAGGAATTATCAAAGAAATAGATGCAAATATTCAATTCTTTCATAAAAATTCTGCTCTTGATCAATCATTTATCATTTTTCTGAACAAATTAACAGAGTAATGATTTTTTCATTATTACTAATTGTTACACACGTATAATACGATTCGAATAAAAATTTAGATACAATATTTCTCGTCAGTTCATTCCATATGGATGGTGTTTACGTCTTGACCAGCTTTAAAGCTGAAATTTTGTGAACTTGTAATTATTGTCTCAATCATATAAAATAGAATGCCAGACTTTTTGATTGTTGGTGAATACCAAACAGTTAATGAAAGAATATGAATTGCCTGATTACGATGATGATAGCATATTCTCAAATCACATGACGGTAGATAAAAGCAAAAAAAAAATTAAACCGAGATAATCTTGTCACACATATAATACTATAATAATACTCACGAAATTCCTACTTTTGCATATGTAAGTCTACTTATATATTCTTTATGGGGATTTATTTTATTATTTTATTCTTTGTCTGATCTTCAATTTTTATATCCTCTGAAATAGAAAGGAACAGACTCATTAGAATCGGAACAGTTTTTTAATATCCTTTATTAGGACCACGTGTTTCTATTTCCAGTTCTCTGAATTGTTCCGGTCGGAATTTCTCCGAACATCTAAAGATTTCCAACATCTCCCATTCGTCCCGACCTTCATATCTCTTCTTCCCACTAATGAACTTTTTGATCTCAGATTTCAATGTCATCTCTTTATTTAAGCCTTTCTTTCTACTCTTTGGCGGGATGCACACATCATAGCTCTTTGCTATCGACGCATGACAAATTAGGCAATGTTGAACCCGCTATTCCACTGCGTCGTCACGTGACTTCCGCTGCACGTTAATCTCTTCCGGTATAGCTTCCGTGCTTGGTTGTCCAGTTCCCTGATCGCATTGAATATTGATAGAAACTGTTAATGTTAATAAAAATTTTAAATGCTATCAGGTGTTGGAGCGTTCCTTTTATAGTTGCAGAAAATGAAGAAGACTTCCTGATCGCAATATCAATAAATTAATTCCAAATGTATTCAATTCAATGAAATTTGAACGATCCTTTTTTTTAGAATTTTCCTAGTCTGATATTGATCATTCATCTTCTTAGAATATCAATATTTGTATTGCAGGATTGTCTTGTTTTTTAGTGGATATGAGAATGTTTTATTAATTTTTGAGTGATTTATTAGTTTATATTATGTCAAAGTCATCTGCAAAGATGAATACCTCTTTCTATTATTGTCAATGTTGATTATACGAAAATTAGCTGCGTTCTGCCCTAATACTTCTCTGGTAGTATCCATGGTCCTCTCCTTGGATTTATTTTCTTTAATTCAGTCCAGTTTATATATCAATAATAATTTACTGTCGGAAAAATGAGAAAAGTGATCATGAACGTTGTATAAGGTTGTATTATGCTTAAGTTGGCTCTAATAATAATAAATAATAGAGCCATCCAAATTGATATTTGAAATACCTTGAATTTTCTGAAAAAAATATTTGGCCTCCTATTTGAAGACTTTTTGGATCTGTCTTTGATCCGTGGTCGCATTCGAGTGAGATTCACTAAAATAACGACAAACTTATGTCTACAAGCATAAAATCAACATAACTCAAGGAATCTCAAGTAATTACACCTTCGAAAGATTTGGTTCAATGGGACTTCTGGAACTGGCTCTGTATTCCAAGTTTTAAGTCAATATCTTGAATGTTATGGAAGTTAGCTTAAAGCCTCTCGCCGAATCAACCTTAATAAAAATCTGATATGTTGAATTACGATAAAATTATGCATGTATACTAAATTTCAGCTCGGCTGATTAAAATGTCGCAAGTGCTTTCATGGGAGACTACACATATACATATAGGCACAGACTGATAGACTCACTTCACTCTGGAAAAACGAATATAATTGTCATTTTCAGGAATAAAAATTTCAGCCTTCTGGGCAGACCGGTGAAGTAAAAGGTATCTCGATGATAATTTCGAAATGTAATCGTTATACTTAATCCCAGTTGCATAAAGCATTGTTAACTTTAATCACATTGTCAAATATTTTATCGCGTGTTTCTAACCTGATTTTTTTGACATCTAAATCGAAGTTATGATATTCTCATATATAATTTTACCAAATAAACGTCAATAAAATATCGAATTAATTGCATGTTACTGACAGCCTGTTAATTATTTTTATATAACTGGCCCATAGTGTTGCCACGAGACTCGATACCAGTCTCGGTCTCGTCTCGTCCCGTCTCTCTTCAGAAAGTCCTGAGCCAAAAGTCGAGACTAAGATAAGACATGTACCATAATTACTTGAAATTCATTTTTAAATCAAATCCAGTAAACTTCTTCCGAAAGCAATCTTATAGAGCAACTAGGAGAATACTCCCAAACTGCAGTAATAATAGTTGAATCAAGATGTTGACTGATGGCTAGTGATTAACAAAGCAAGAACAAGACCAAGACTCGGACAGTTTCGGTTTTGGTCTTGGTCTTGCTTATTCAGTCTTGGTATTGGTCTTGCTTATTCAGTCTTGGTATTGGTCTTGCTTATTCAGTCTTAGTATTGGTCTTGCTCATATACGTTTGTTTTGGTTTTGGTCTTGGTCTTGTTCATTTAGTCTTGGTCTTGATTGTGCGTGGTCTTGCTCATTCTACCTATTATTTATTTTCTTTTACTTTTAAAGATCATCATAGGTACAAATTATAAATAATTCACAATCAGTAATTAACTAGCAGAATAATTTATTTTATTATAATTTAAAAAACTTCATCGATAGAAAGGAGTCAGAAGATCTCAAGAATCGTGAACACACTTCGGATTAAATCTCAAGGTTTGAACTGAGCAGTCCAAAACTTCAGGTTTATCCGTACGTGTATGGGTGTCTTCAAATACTGAAATATGTTGGCTAGAAAAAGAATACTTCCTCTAAGAACATTCTTGTAGTTTTTTTTTTCAAACAGTGGTAAAGTTTCTTTTTTTTATACTTGATGTTAAAATCAAGTAAAGCAAACTGGCGTTTCCAAATAAAAAATATTTTGTTCCAGGAAAAGCATGTGTTGACGCTGTTACAAATATTTTAACTCATATATGATCTAGAAGTAAGAATTTTCAGTTTAGTCTTTCAGTTTGTTCATACATAATCGGTCTTGGTATTGATTTTGTTCATTCAATCTTGATCTTGGTTGTACATATTCGGTCTTGGTATTGTCCAGTCAGTCTTGGTCTTGTTCTTGTCCAATTAGTCTTGATCTTGGTCTTGGTCTTGCTTTGCCGCAATACCAAGACCAAGACTGTAAGACTAAGACTAATAATTTTGCTCATCACTAGATAGCTTGGCTTCTGATTGAGACAATAATTTTCTCTACCCCTCTTTCGGAATATTAACTTCATATTCAACCTATATAATAATATTTATTCAATTTTGAAGATTTAAAGCTACATTATTAAATCCATAGCAACAGGCATAAGTAAATCTTTATTTACAAGTGATTTAATAGTTATTCATACAACAAGTGAATTAAACCACTGTTTATTTGCGAGAAGAAAGTTTAAAATCACGAGCGCGTTTAGCGCGAATGGTTTAATTATTTGAGCAAATAAAGAGAGCGCGTTATAGTTGGGCCAAATTAAACTTGACACTGAAGATGTGTGAATAAAAAATTGAAGTGTCATGCAAAACTTTACACGATGGCTGAAAATTCTGCAGAAGTTCTACAATTTGAGTTAAACCATAATCACAGAGAAGACACATCCCTATCATGACAAATCTTGAATAACAGTTGCAAAAGGAAAGCTTTGAAAAATCTATATGAAAAACCGGCAAAATTATTGCACACGAGATTCAGAGCTATTTCAAAGGGTATAAAAAATGTGGCACCCAAGCATGCTCTAAGTTCATAAAAAAATGTATATGTATGTGTTTGACTGTACCTATATGAATGTATATGTGGCTGTACCTATATAAAAGTATATATGACTGCACCTACCTATATAAATGTATATATTAATGTATATGTTATATGTATATGTTTGACTGTACTTATATGAACCAAATGTACAAAACAATCATGAAAAATGAAAAAAATATCTTCCTCTGTCATACAGTATTTTATTTTATAGCCTTGCTTAATGATCAGATGCTGGCATTTGGCCCAACTATACTGTGAGATTAGTTGACCCTTGGGATTAAAAAAATTCTAGCAGGTAAGCTGGCCCAACTATACGACTCCGAATAAAGAGGTTCAATTCACGTGTTTGTATACATAATTTTATTCAATTTTGCGTAAATTTCTGGAACATGAAACTGAGGAACAAAATTCAAAAAAATTAAATTGCAGTTGCAAGGGAGCTTCGTTGATATGCGACGAGTGTTTGTTTTTCAAACATTCGGGAGTGTGACTGTCAATAAACTGTCAGTTTTGTGATTTTTTAATTGAAGCGTTATAATTGTGAAAAGTATTGTCTGAAATGATGGAAGAAAGTGATTAAAACAATGTTCTCGTCCCCAATAACTTTTTGAACGAAACAGCCGCTGCAGTTGAGAAAATTATTCCTCAAAAATCGAAATCTTTTTATGAAAAGGAATTCCAAGAGTGATTTAAAAAATTTTAAATCACTAATAATTTATTTTTCGCACTCCCGGGAGTAAACAACGAATTTAATCCCTCATTTCAGGGACTTAAGTTTGAGTTTAGTCCCTCCGGGATCTAAAATGATCAAGAATCCCAAGGGACTAAAGTAAAATAAACAAATTTTTCTATGACAACTAAATAATCAAAGTACTTACCTAAATGTCAAATTGAATTTTGTCATTAGAATTCAAACCTTCATTCTTAATTTGTATTAGCATTATTGCAATTCACACAATTTCACAAATGCATCGTATTGTTGTTCGTAAATTTTTTAGACTTTTGGCAAAATCATTTTACAGTTACCTCTTCCGCAGCCTTATCAATTTCAATTTTCTCACTCATCTTTTTGACAGCAAGCTTATTTATTGAACAACTGCTGTAGCCAGTCTTGTTTCTATGGTGAATTTACTCAACATTTTTGTATCAAGTTTGTAGTTGTCAAAATTGTAAGATTAATTAATCTACTTTAGACTATTGTGATTCAATATAATACGGTAGTGCGAAAAATAGCGTAGATAACACATGACTTAAGTGCCTTTAATCCCTCAGGTGAGTATTGCCCTCGACTGCGTCTCGTGCAATAAACTCCACCCTCAGGATTAAATCAAGCACTTAAGTCCCTCGTTATATAATATACTATTTCGCACTCCCGGGAATAAAAAACGAATTTAATCCCTCATTTCAGGGACTTAAGTTTAAGTTTAGTCCCTCGGGATCTAAAATGATCAAGAATCTTAAGGGACTAAAGTAAAATAAACAAATTTTTCTATGACAACTAAATAATCAAAGTACTTACCTAAATGTCAAATTGAATTTTGTCATTAGAATTCAAACCTTCATTCTTAATTTGTATTAGCATTATTGCAATTCACACAATTTCACAAATACATCGTATTGTTGTTCGTAAATTTTTTAGACTTTTGGCAAAATCATTTTACAGTTACCTCTTCCGCAGCCTTATCAATTTCAATTTTCTCACTCATCTTTTTGACAGCAAGCTTATTTATTGAACAACTGCTGTAGCCAGTCTTGTTTCTATGGTGAATTTACTCAACATTTTTGTATCAAGTTTGTAGTTGTCAAAATTGTAAGATTAATCAATCTGTTTTTAGACTATTGTGATTCAATATAATACGGTAGTGCGAAATATAGCGTAGATAACACAAGACTTAAGTGCCTTTAATCCCTCAGGTGAGTATTGCTCTCGACTGCGTCTCGTGCGCTAAACGCGCTCGTGATTTTGAACTTTCTTCTCGCAAATAAACACTGGTCTAATTCACTTGTTGTATAAATAACTATTTTCCGTCAATTGTTCTTTCAAAGTAAGTCATTTGGTCCTATCATGTCTGGAATCAAATTCAATCTCCCACGAGAATAATTCTAGTAAAATTGTTTTTTCACAAGTTATTTAAATGATGTCTAGTTTGATTTCAATCTAAAGCTCTCAGAGAGACAATGAAAGTTGTCACTTTGTAAATGACAGCTGTCATTTTGAAATATGCAATTGATTCATGCGACACTCTAATGGCCAATTGCACCACTATCACTTGACTTCAAGGAAGAAATAATAACCATAGTAACAATTGTCCATACAATGGTTGCCATAGATATTAATCTCCACTTAAAGTTAAGCAACGGGGGTGCAACTGGTCATAAATCTATAAAACAGCGATGAAATCGGCAATGTTTATGATTGGGGTAGAATTTCACAAAAAAATTTCACCGGAAATACGTTACATAAATCGACTCCTATAAGACTCCTGGTTATATTCCTTCATCTCATCCAATTTTATTCAAAATTATATCTGTTTAGCCTGGAGTGGACCATAGGAAGGGAAAATCAATACTATTCTTTCATAAATTTCAGCAATTTGAACCATATAGCTCGTTATTCAAAGTCACTAACATAACTTCATTTGAAAATTTGGTTTTTCTTCATCCACCTCTGAATTTGGTGATTCACATATCGCAAATAATGCGTAAACTGAGCATGTAGGCATCTTAGGTCTACCCATCAATTCATATGAACGCTTTTATAACCTTAATTCAGTTTATGGATTCATATTGAGAATCGTAGAAAAGATATCATGTGGCGTGAAACACATGCGTGAAATAGCATTATATGAAATTCGGAAATATTTTTTGTAACTCAGCGATTCTTGACTTAAAATATGTAGCCTTAAACTTGTCAAAAGTTTACACATTTGTTGCATAAAACTATTACATCTCTATTATCTCGAATCCTCGTGACTCCATCAGGGGTCTTATTCTAGACACAGCTTGGAGATACAGATCGCAGTCTCTATGTCAATCTTGTTATGACATAATAGTATATTATTATACGAGCATATAATGAAGGCTATTATTCACGAAGGTTAAGTTGAGTTTAACCTGAGTGAATCATAGCTTATTATATGCGAGTAGAATACTATACTTTGTCCACGACTACTATTGACTTTAATTCCATAATTTTTTTTTTCAAACAAGTTCTTGAATGTTTCTAATTTCTTACCTTCACTGCAAGACATTTTTCATCACATGCTTGAATGAGAAATTTGTAAATTTTTTCGGGAGGAAATATAGTAGCTTTTTTCGGATGAAAGCCCTGAGATCTCCTTTTTAAAAGTGACCGCAGTCATGCAAAGTCTTCTATATCGACTCCTTGATTTATAGTAGGCGTACTCCTATGTATAGAGCAATGTGTCCATAATGTGGATGATTTATATTTTGCAGCTAATTCGTAAGTATACCAGTAAAACTGACCCTGAGAATGAATTAGTTTTCTTAGTCGCCCTTCAGTCCATAAAGGTGTTGCACACAAGAATGTAAAGATTTCGGGATTTCTCAGGCAACAAATTCAGGGAGGTGACTTTTGCAGCTTCTGTTATCTCCGGTGAAGTACAAAAACACAAAATCTCTTTCTCACTATCAATTTTCATTTTTTACGTATTCTGAATCGAAATTATGACGTTTTCAAATTGACAACAATTTATGCTTCGCTTGTAATGTCATATCAATGGCTTACTTGATATAGTTAATTTAATGTCAACTTTTTTCTAGAACTGCATTGAAAAATAGATTAAAATAATATTTTAAGAAGATTTTTGTGATTTGTATAAAGTTAGCTAATCAAAGTACCTGGTTATTGCCTAGACGTACTGATAAATGCTTGCCAGATTCATAATATATACCGCGAACCCTAGGAACTCTACACCAGTGAATAATGATTATTCACTGCTATTATTCACTCTGTGACTATCGTTTTGCTTCAGAAAACTCATTTATAAAGTATATATTATAAGGTAGTCGTGGACAAATACATTTATAGGGACTTGAATATTGCATGTTGGTGCAAACAATATGATCGACAACTTTATGCTGGTAGTTAGTTAAGTACGATGTTTGAAATCAGATTCAATTCATGTTTAATCATTCTCCTAATTCATCATTAATTATAATAGTATAATTTTATAATTGTTACTATTTTATTACATACGAATGTCAAACCTGACATCAAGCTGAGAAAACTGACTTGAACTCGTCTCTTACTTCTGGAAGACTGTCTTCAACGATGATAAAATTGAATCATTTCTCTAATTATCTGATAGGTGCTGATAGAAAGTCTATAAATTGACGTCAAAAGACAGGCTTTACAAATTAGAATTAAACCCCAGAGCGACTGTTGGTATTGCAAATTTGACGTAGGCTGTACGCTAAGTTTATCCAACACGCAAGCGCGTTGTATGTTATCACGTGATCATAACTTCCAGAGCTGCTCAGCAAGGTCGGAGTAATTGTGTGATACGCGAGATTTAAAAGACACATTATTTGTAGCGTAGTATTTTTGTGGTTCTTAACTATTGTGAAGTGCGCCAGAAGCTCACATATAAAACATAACTCTGCGCACCAAACACACAAACACATATTTTTGGTAGAATTCATAGCAAATAATAATTAGGTAGAACGAATTGATTCCCACATGTAAGAATATGAAATTTTGAATCATCACGAGACTCTCGTCGAAACTCTAGAACAAGACGAGACTGACCTACTCGAGACCAGGGCGAGACCGAGACGAAACTGAGCTTGGCGAGACAAGCACGAGACCGAGACGAAATTCACTGGAGTCTCGTCTCGTCTCGTCTCGTGGCAACACTAGTTATACTAGGATTACTAATATTTTAAAATCCTTGTATTTACTGGACATAATAATTTTACTTGAATACCATATTTCAGTTTTTATTCATTAAATCTTAAATATGGAAGTTCCGTCATACATAAATTGAATTTATGTGATTAATTTGTCTGTTTATTAAACATTTCTGGACTATATCAGCTTTAGTTAAATGAACAATATTATTATTATTATAATGCAGAAGAAAAGGACAATCTATATACACCGAAATTTCATCCCCTATAATTTTATCAAAGGCGATATTCAACAAAGTATTCAATACTTCAAGTGATTCAATCATAAATAAGGCAGTGAGCCCAATGTTCGTTGTTTACCCCACCCTACTCATGCAACAATCGAACCTTTTCAAACCATCTGAGAGAAACTTATGATTTTTTATTTATGTTCAGATAAATACTGAATTCCGTCAAGCAACAATTTGTCGAAATTTCAAAATGCCGTATTTGTTCGAATAATGTACCGAAAATCGATAAATCAAAGTGTTTACTATGACGGGAAAATTGTAAGATTTTTCAAATGTTGTCTCTGTGCTCTTGTTTACAAACACTCTGTGTCGATCGAACCATATTTATTTTTCTTCAAAACTCATAAAACTTTTCTCCGAACAGATCCACTATTCATTTAACCTTTTCACAGAGCGTGATTGTTCTGCAGACCTTTACCCCTTTAGATAACAATATTGAGTGTCTTTTAGTTGGCTTGTGTCATAGTTCACTTGAGACAAGACTGACGTTTCCCTATAATGGCACTTGTGTAGCGCACTCGCTTCGAAACTGTTGCGGTTCAATTTCCAAGGAGATAACCCCAACAAATGTTGCTTGTTGCTAGTTGCTACTTGGTCCCTGTAGTTCTTAATTAGTTACGGTAGTGGAGTGAACCGAGAATTTTAGATGGTAGATAAGGGAAGTATATTTGTATCTTTTAAAAAGACGATTAGTACAATTATAATAAAAATAGATATAAGTAAAGACACAAAGATCTGAAAGAGATACATACTGAATGTAGCGAACACCAGGTAAAATTTTCTGATTGGCCGTATCTCTTCACGCACCTAGTAGTAATTTTAGTTCATAATATCCAACAAACACATTTAATTTGCATAAGAGCCGCGCTATAGCCATCGCTGTCATAAATATTCCAGTTTTTCGCACTAATTGAATTAAATGTTGCTCATGACATCAATTACATCACTACACTATCGGCTGAGTATGCAAACTTTACATTAGGTACCTAAGCAATAAGAACAAAAAGTTTGGAAACTCCAGGGTCTCGTTTTTCTTCTTCTATTCCATTCATCTAAATGAAATTAGAGGTCCACCAACGTACTACCCAGGGACATAGACCGTTTGTATATATGACGAGTTTTCAATAAAATGAATTATGTTGGTTGTCAAAAAGTGTAAATATTTGTAAATATGTTATATTTATTCTACCTATATAATTTTTATCAGTCGTTATTTGTTTATAATAGAATGAAATGAATTGTTATCCAAGTTCGTTTATTATATTAACTCACAATTTTTGGCATTTAGAGAAAGTACATTTATTTAGGATCAAAAAATTAAAGTAATAAACTTGGCTAAAACGGTATATAGAGATTAAGAGAAAAATGCTCAAATGGTCTATGGGATTAGGAAAAAACTGACCGCCGCCCGCAAACGGTATATCCCTCTACCCAGTTGGGAAAATAGTCTCGGAACTTGCTATTTTAAAATTACTTTTATGTTCGACTGCATCATAATCATGTAATTTATAGTTGCATTTAGTGCCCATAATGGACTAGGACTTTTACTCTATATAATTTGACGAAACTGTCATTGTCAAAAAAAGTCACACAAATAGATTTTTTTATTAAGATAAAATAAATCCAAACAATTAAATCAACATATTATTTATTATGGTAATGAATACTTATAACACAATTTGTATTGTCGCGAATATTCAGACCCGAAGATAAATTCTTATTGTTATGCTGGGGCCACACTTACGCCTGATGTCATTAATTAAGGCATTATCCAATAATTAACATATTGTCAATGACAATATGTCAATTGTCACATGACGCCTTACTTAACGGCATTAGACATTAGTGTGGCCCCTACATTACAAAAACATTTTTCTCTCAATATTTGTGACTGTTTGGCACTTGCTGCCAACAATTCCACGCTTTCTGAAGTATCCATTTATTCTTTTCTATCGTATTTATTCTTTTCTACTCTTTCTGAAGTATCCATTTATTCTTTTCCATCGTATTTAATCTCTTCCGCACTTTCTGAAGTATCTATTTCTTCTATTAAATTGTATTTAATATTTTTGACATCTTCAAACAAACAGTCAAAAACAATTGTAACAATAGCAACACCAGCACACCAAGTTATACTTACTGAATTTTTGTATAGGAAAATCAAGAAATATTTTTAGAAGATATCCTGCATCTTTAGAGCAGTCGAACATAAAGATTTGTATGTAATTCGTACCTACATAAACAAACTTTATAGACTCGCCTTCCTTATTAGACTCGCTCGCACTGCTCGCTCGTCCTCAACCAGCGGCTCGTCTAATAAAGTTCTATATTATATACTAATTATATAAATAGCTATTATAATACAAAAATGAGCGCTCTATGTGTTTATCGCAAAAATAAATATGCGAACCAATTAGGAATCTATTGAGTATAGTTACATGTTATAAAAATTTGAAAAAATACTTGCGAATTCAGAATGGTTTGCAACTAACAATTGTTATATGGGTATAGAATAGGCTTAGGATTGTCGAAAGGACCAAAAAAGTGGGTATTGATTAAGTATTGAGTATTCTACATGTTACTATTGTTATTTCTAATTTTAGGTTAAAGGTGATATATGCTTTGTCACTAAGTTTCATAAAGATTTGTAATTTTTAACGAAAACGATGCTAAATGAATAAGTCGAAAGCATACATTAAGAATTAACTAAGCTGACGTAACTGTCCGGGATTGGCTCTAAATTAATAAATCAAAATATTAATGTCAACAGATTTAGCCAGACGGACTGAACAGAATGGGACAGGATTAATCTTTTGGATTAATTACAGCCACAGCGAGAGCTAAGCCAAACGGATTAACGGAAAAGTCGGGAATAAATCTATGAGATTAATTTATTAGCGGCTACGGGATATAGTTAAGATTACTTAATGAAAATTGGACTGGGTGTAATCTTCAGAAGTACACAAACAACTATGATGGACTTAAGAAGCAAAGATTGCTAAATAGAGACGAAACCGCATCTAATCATTGAATTAGGCAAATAGTGGTACATAAATTTTCAGCCAGAAGGGTTTCCAAAACAGACGGAAATCAACTTATGCGGATTTAAATGCACAATCTGGGTTTGAATCTGATTGAGTACTTTTGGCGCTCGGCAACTTCTTTTGGAGTCCAGCTTCCTTGCTCAGGAATTATCTGTGGTCTACTTTTCCTTTGACTCTGTAAAAAAACAATTGACATTATTCAAATATCCTCTTTGACACTTCTGCTAGAATTATCACTGGAAGAGCTTTGATTTGCTATCAAACACAATAAAGCAAAATTACTTATTTAAAAAAAAATAACAATTGACGAATGTTTGCATGTGATGTCAAAATATGAGTGATAATAATTATAACTGCACATTATGATTCTACTTATTCATATGATTCAGAAAAATATAATGATTTGAATTTAGATAACAAATGGACCGCTGTTAATTTTGGAAAATATTTCTCATGAATGTTGTGCCAAATCGTTTAAGGACTAGTTTTAGTTATTCCTTTTCAAAATAAGCGCAAAAAACAAAAAGTTGCATCAATAAAGTCTTGGTACCACTGGTTGAAATAAGCTTATCTACAAACTTGAACCTAGTTTCTTGATGAAAAACATAAATATAAAATTTCAGTCGAAAATTCGTACGCTTTGTCAAGTTATCGTGCTTTCAGACAGACCGATGGACCGACTCAGTAGGATCTAAAACGTGGAGATTCATCAAAATCTCTAACTGTCAAAAAATCACGTTTACTATACTTCCCCTATTTTAATATTATATAGTAGTCATTTTGTGGATTTACCTTTATCTGGAAAGTTTTGAAAATGTGTAATTATATAGATTTCGATGTGCTTTTCCCAAATTTAAACTTTGCCGCTCCCATCACCACATTGGAGAAATGAAGTCTAAAAGCAGTTTTTTGACAATATCTCTTTTCCAACTTATTTCACGATAAAAACATTCATATACAAAATGAGATTAGAGAAAATTTTCTACAATTTATGTAATTACCTTTTTTCTCGTAAAATCAATAATTTTATCGTACGAGCACCGCAAATTGTAGTTGAGCGCGTAGACCGCAGTTGTGGATGAGAAGTCATGTGGCAATCGATTTCGAGTAAAACTCATCATCAGGCCGTAATATTTTAATGTGTCAACTCTGAATTCAATAATATTTTTTTTCTATTCGGGTGTCATAAAGTCTACTTTATGAAACTCGTCTGGGTATCGTGAAGTGCCTCTTTATAGAACTGAAACTCAAGTTTTATTAGCTTGGTGGCTACGTTGCTAGATAACCTAACCATCATTTTGATCTGTCAAAATACAATATACTTTGAAGAAAGCTCTCAAATTGTTCAAGTTTATATTTATTTATTTCTAAAAAGTAACAACATTCATACTAACAAATTTTGGAAAGTATTTTTAATTTACACAAATTACTTAAGTATCTGATAAATTCCAGTGTAACCAGAAGAGTTAAAGAAAAAATTAAACATTTTTTATCGATGTTTTCAAAATAGAAAATTTATTATTATTACGCGTTTCATAAGACATTTTAGGTCACTTGTGCATTAAAAGCGACTCGTTTTCCAACAAGAACGCGTGTCCTAAAATCATCTCCTATGAAAATTATATCTTAATATACTATTATCTACCTCCGACTTATTCCAACTTATATAAATGAAGTTTTGGCATGGATTTCAATTCAATCATTTCATAAACTATTTTTAACAGAAGTTCAAATAACCTGAATAGCTGATAGCCTAAAGATGAGTTTTATTCGAAACCGATCGCCACGTAATAAAATTAATCAATAAAAGTATGTTACTCATTTTGATTAAATCTAAATACCACCAAGGAGAATTAAAAAAAAAATTCAACTGTATCTATAAATACTTGAAAGTTTAGGTATTGTGATACTACACAGTCTGAAATCAAGAGCTTGTATATTGCGTTCTATTAATCTCTCTCAATCCTTACCTATATAAATATAGATTCGAATGATGTAATATTTTCATTATCCGTGTTATTTATTTATTGAGTACTAGTGGACACCCAGTGGTCGAAATTTGACCGTAATTAATTATATTGCTAAGTTTGAACGTTATTGAATTTAACTCTTCATACCCGAAGGGTATCAAATAAAATTAACTTGATATTTAACGCTCTATCCTAGTCTGAAATGAAACATAATGGTTCCCATTCGAAATTTCAGAGTGACTCCCTTCCTGCCCCCAAAGGAGGGGAATATCATTAAACTTTTACTTGAAACATTTTTTTATTCGATGCATATTTCTCGATATATTCCAGCAAAAAATAATACCGTTCTCAGCGGTAAATTAGAATAAGACATACTTTCAACTTCTTGCATTTCTTCTCCATATGAATAACAAGTGTGTCAAATCTCACATTCCTTCGCGAGCGAGGTACAAATGTTTTCTCCTCACGTGAAATTAAAATGGAACATCTTGTATATAATTTCAGCTTTCTGCACTCCTCCATATAAACTTCAAGTATGCAAAATCTCACATTCCTTCGAGCATGCGGTACACAGTTTCCTCTCCACGCAAAATCAAAATGGAACACCTGAATATGATTTAAGCGGTCTGCTCTCCTTCTTCATATAAACTTCGAGTTTACTAAATCTCCCATTCTTTCGGGCACGTATTACAAAGTTTTCTCTTCACATGAACCTAAAATGGAACAGCCTGTATAAAATCCTAGCTTTCGGCACTCTTTCTCCATGTAAACTTCAAGTATGCCAAATCTCACATTCATTCGTGTGCACAATACAAAGTTTTCTCTTCACGTAAAATCAAAATGGAACACCTGTATATAATTGTAGCTTTCTGCACTCCTTTTACATATAAGATGTATGATTAAAATGGAACACCTGTATATAATTCTTGCTTTCTGCACATCTTCTCCATAAAACTTGAAGTATGCCAAATCTCATATTCTTTCGTGCATGCAATATGCTCAAAAAAGGGATGGAAAGATTTCTCTTCACATATTAATATATAGATTCAAGAGATGCAAGAAATTTTCAATTAGCGCTCTAAATTAGTAGATTTCTCTTTGATGCATCGACTTTTCCTCTATACACAGGATTATTTTCTGAACTAATCCCACTCATTCGTGATTTGAGAAGGTAAGCTCTGTGCTATGAAATTCCATATTTTATGTATTAAAATAAATGCTTTGAAGTTGTTTTTATCGTAGTTTCATCATGTATCTTCCTTTCCTCATCCATTCATAATGAATATTTGAATATGAAAACTAAAAATTTCAATTAGCTAACTAATTTTCAAAAATAAATGTCAATGTGAAAATTATAATAATGGAACTGTGAATATTCACATTTTGTATTAGCTTCTGCAAAGTTTAGCTTAGTATTCGTACGTTCACCAGAAAATATTTGAGCATACAGTTAGGAAGAAGAAATGTTTGAAAATCAAGAGTCTTCCATTATATCAAAAATCCTAAACACAAATGCGTCAAGCTATCAGTCTTTCTATAATATGAATCTTGACTAAAACATGGAGTAATGTAGAAACTAAGTGGATAAAATTTTCCAAAAGTAACACTTATCAAGTATTGAAGAGATTGTCTTAGTTTTAAGAAAATATTCGTTTCCCCTTATAGTTACGGCCTAGGCCTGATCTTACTGAATCCATGTCGAATCTAAATATTCAAACCACAGGACTCTGACTACAAATGCTCCCTCTATATATAGGAAACCTTAATATTGCTGCAGGGTAAATGTCATCATCTGGTCAAACGTTTATACACTAACACCAACAAATCCTTGTTGTCCCGTCCTTCCCACCAGCCCCTTGTCAATAAGCTGTTCACTGCTTGCAGATCACGTACAGGATGCTGAAGGATTTGTACTGAACGTGATTTTCGAAATATCTTCTACAGAAGCATTGTGAAGACTTAAAAGTTGATTTTAAGAATAATAGAAATCTTGGAATTTTTCTTATTCAATGGGGGGCATGAGGGAACAATATTCTGAATTTTTAAACGAGTATCCCCATCAAATAATTAGGACAATTCGAAAATATTTTGAAACTATTACATAGAGAATCATTGTTTCTCAATTATGGGAGGGCTTAAGTCGAAGCCTCAAATAATGTTAGTGATTATTCTGGTTTCGAATCATTCTGTCAAAAATCTAAGTCTTTGAGGCGACCTATTTTCGGATTCTACTTACGAGAAACATCTTTTGAAATAACTAAAATTATTTATGCTCTCATACTACTTGTAGTTCTTTAATAATAATTAGAGCATTCTAAATCTTCTTGCAGAGCAAATACTCTTGAAAGCTTTGATGAATGTATGCAATGTAAATCTTCTGTTGGGACATGCATAATGGAGATACACAATATAGGTACTTCAGAGTGTTCCACGAATAATAGCCTAAATAAATTAGTTCGTTGTTCACAGAAGCACTTCATATAAACTCAAGAAATGATGTATGTGTCTCCTATTTTTGTTTTTGTCCGCAATTAATTCTGGAATGAAATATTTTCCCATGAACACTTAGATAGATTTATTTGAATATAATCTATTTTGATCAAGAATTATGAGCTCATGTAATAACATTAAGGACAGAATTAATATGAATTATAATCTAGTAGTTTGTTCATCACGACAAATTATTTTGAAAATTGAAAATAGATAAGTATGTAACTTCTTTAATACGCTTTTATTAGCTTCACTTGTATGTAACCGATTCTTTGAAAGTAATTTTCACCCGCTTCTCATTATCCTGATCAGGATTAATGATCAGTGAACTTCAATAAGTTCCAGAATGTTTCAGGATGCTCCAAAATATCCCAAAACGCTCTAGAATGCTTCAAAACTTTTCAGGATACTTTAAAACATTACGGAATGTATCGGGGTGCTTTCATGAACTCCAGAATGTGCTAGAACGTTCTAAAATATCGCTAAAACCTCCTAGGATGCTTGAAAATATTGCAGAACGTATCAGGACGCTCTAAAATACCCTAAATTGTTTCAGAATGCTTTTGAACCTTTCCAGAATATTTGAGCATGTTTCAAAATGTTCCAGGATGTTTGAAAGCCTCTCATCTCATGATGCTTCAAAACATTCCAGAATGTGTACTAAAACTTTTTATCAGAATGTTCCAAAAGATCTTAACACGTTCTAGGATGTTTCAAAACTTTTCAGAATGCTTTAAACGTTCCAGAATATGTCAGTACGTTCCAATATGTTCCAAAACATTCTCGGATGTTTCAAGTTCTTTCACAATATTCCAAAACCTTAAAGAATTTGTCAGGACGTTCCCAGATATTCTAAAACATTCTGGAATGCTCAGAAAACTTTTCAGGATGCTTCTAATTATTGCAGATTCAGGATGTTCCAAAACATTCCAGAATATGTCAGAATGTCTTAATACGTTCCAGAATGTGTTAGGACGTACCAAAATGTCCCAAAAAGTTTCCGGATGTTCAAAAATTTTCCAGAGTGCTTCAAGATATTCTAGAATATGTCAGTACATTCTGGAATGTTTCAAAACTTTTCATAACATTTCAAAACCTTCTAGAATTTGATAACACGTTCCAAAATGTCCTCAAATGTTGTGGAATATTTCAAAGCCTTCCAGAATGTTTGAAAATATTCCAAAATGTATTAGTACGTTTCAAAATATCCAAAACGTTCCGTGATGTTTAAAACTCTTTCAGGGTGCTTCAAAACATGTGTCAGGACCTTCCAAAGTGCCGTTAAATATTTTAAGAATTATGTCAAGATGACTTAATACGCTCCAGATTGTGTCAGGACGTTCTAAAATGTCTCATAAAGTTCGGAAATGTTGCAAAACCTTCCAAGAATACATTTTAAAATGTCTCAAAACGTTCTAAAATGTTTCAAGACCTCCTACGATATTTTAAAACTCTCTAGAATTTGTCAGGTCGTTCCAGAATGTCCTTAAACATCTCGGAATATTTCAGATCCATCCAAAATGCTTGAAAATGTTCCAAAATGTCCCAAAAGGTTCCAGGATTTTTTAAAACTTTTCAGAGTGGTTCAATACATTCTAGAATGTGTCAGGACTTTTCAAAATATCTCAAAACATCTCAGAATGTCAGAAAACGTTCCAGAAAGTATCAGGACGTTCCAAAATGTTTTAAAACAATCTCAAAAAACGTTCTGGAATGTTTCAAAATGTTTTGGGATGTTTCAAAGCAACAATACAATAATTATCCTGATCGAGATCATCAAGATTTACGCTTACAGCGAGCAGATAAAATAAAAAATGAAAAATAAATTATAGTTCAAAAAAACTGAAAGTCGTGCTTTAATGGTAGACCAAACTAAAAAGTAGAAAATAATTTTTAAAGTAAATAGAAGTAATTAGCGAGAAAATTGATGTTATTGTAAAAAAAGCGTTTGGTGCTCAATATCAGTTGTTATCAATATTCCATTGGTACGATTTCTGACGAAAATAATTTTTCGAGTCAGTAAACCTCATATCATATACATAAAGCTCATTTAATTTCTCCACTCGGTAACTTACTTGCACGGAACAAACCAACACTAATTATCCATTCATTCTACAAAGATGTTATACCTTATATGTGCTTATACCTCTTTCTGTCCTCAAATATCGAGGATATATTTTTTTGCCTCTTCAAAATACATATGTTTTATTATCTTCTCAACTAAGATATCCTAGACCCTAAAACTTCAACGGGTTAACTATTTACAACCATATGCCCGTTTCTCTTCCTAGATTTTATTTTCACAAAAATGTTCATTCTTCTCTGCACGTGCACATCAAGTGGTCTTTGGCTTGAAGGCTATTTATGTTCCATTTACTTCAAGTACCCTGCTGTCCAAACCATGTTTATGATATATCCTTCTGACTTTCAGAAAGACCTTAGATTTTCGTCTTTTTCCAGCTGGATATTTCACATCAGTTGGAAGTGGAAAACTTTGCTTCAAATACATTCATTATTAATAACTAGACTGTGCCCATGATTCTTTCTAAATCGCCCACTATAAACAAAATAAATAATCGTAAGGAATGAATGAATAGTGACTTCGCTCTTAACAGTAATCATTGCTAGAAATTATTGCTGTCAAAAGAGCATTGTATTTTGTAACAGAACTGCACATCAATAAATCGCTCGCGCAAATGACTTGAGGCAAAACGAATCTCTATGGTTGGCACAGTCACGAACCGACTTATGATTTAATTATTTACAGTAAAAACTCTTTTTGTTTCACGATAAAAAGTATCTCAATTGGTGACGAAGGATATAAGATATCATTATGTCAAGTTCCATCAGAATCCACTGAGTACTTTTCACGTGATGCATGCACAACATCAAAACTCTCTACAGATTTATTATATGTATAGTATCAAATATATGAGGTTATGTACCCGAAAAATATTATAAACACAATTTTACTATCTATTGATACATTTTTTTTTTCTACTGCCATCATGTTATTCTAATTTTTTTTTTTTTTGTTCTAGGTAAGTTCCTACATACATTTGTTAATCTGCTTAAGCTGCGATTCTGAAGAAAATTTGTAAAAAGGTAACTATTTTGATTGCTACATATTAAACCGATAAGTGTAATTCAATTAACATAAGATTCAGAAAGCATATACTTACCTTAGAAATCGATTACTATTTCAATTTGGAGTTGAATATCCAATTTTTTTTATGGTCGATTCTCTCAGCAGTGACAGTTGAAGCTCTCCGATTTTATACCGCACGCATGCCTTTTTGAAAGTTAAAAATTTAACACTTGATAAGATAGATTAAAAGTATATTGACCGATACACGCTTTCCGGTAAGAATACAAACACCATTATATTCTTAAAAAAATAAATGGGTTTGTCCTTAACAATATCTTGCATGCCTTTGTAATATGAAATGGTTGAAATGAATTTAAAGCCAACTGCTAAAAGGCATGCAATTCGCAAGAGACCAAAAGGCTCGAACTGTCGCATGAACTTGTAAAAAAAATAAAATATTGAATTCCGTGTTTTCAAATTGCATGCCATTGAAAATAATTGAAGTTTCATCCATGATATGTGAAAAAATTGCCATGCATTCCTTGTTGGCACAACGGTGAAAAATCTCGGGGAAATCTAGCACAAATGTAGAACCATTTAGCCGAGATCTCTCTTATTACATAATTTGCCACGTTTGTGCCAACGAGAGATACATACCAATTTTTCCACAGGGATTTTCCAACTGAAACTATTCTCAGTGGAATGCAATTTGGAAGTACGGAATCTCACATATTTTTTTGCAATTTCATACAATCGTTTGAGCCTCTTCGTCTGCTGCGAATTGTATGCCTTTTAGTACTGGGTTTTAAATCACTTTGAACCGTTTCAACGTGAAATATAATTGGAATTAAAGGGTAAATATTCAATCCTGAAAGAGGCATGCGGTATAAAATCGGAGAGCACTAGCTGTCACCATCTTCCGGTCTTTCACTTCCCAGGCTCTGCTGAAGTTTATTTTCGTACGAAAGACGGATAAATATGTTCCAAAACCATATTCAGTGTGAAATCGGACTGCTACTCTTAGTTTGTGTAAAATCTTCCGCAATAGCAATTCCAGCGTTTGACCAACTTCATTTTGATTTGATCATATCAGATTGTGGTTGAATTCCAATCACCGGAAGTTCCCAATCAACCCACTGATTATTCGGTCTTTTGCATAGTTACAATAATAAAAATATTGACTCAAGTTAATATACAAAGACAGTTTCAATAGACCTATTGAACTAGGCTTCCTGGAAGCTGTGAGTTGTGATTTTTCAGTTTGTTGAGAACTTGTGAACCACGGGGGTCTTTTACGTCTACCTTTTTTCAAATCTCTCTAAAGATCTATCTTAAAGAGACACTTCGCAGAAAATTCATGTCATACTGCCATCTATTCTGCTAGGAAAGTACTGGGCCAATTACTCAAAGACCCATGTGTCTATATTGTAATGTTTATTGCTTGATGAATCAGTTTGTAATTGAATAAAAGTCACTATTTAATAATCTAAATGAAATAAAAGCTTTATTTTCCTCATGTCACTAATAACACTATATTTATTCATTCGTCACTTAATTCTACTTTAAACAAGGTCACAGATATTTATATTTCACTACTTATATGCACTGTTCACTTCACTTGTCACTGTTCATTATTAATTTCACCAGTACTATTCTTCTTACTGTACTGTTCTACACGTCTTTTGCTTGGCCTTATATAGAGAAATATTGTTTTCTCGAATTTTCCATTTCTCGACTCTTTCCATTTCTAGAAATCACTAGAGGCTTCCATTGGGAGGGGTGATGTGCTGCGACGCGGTGCGGCGTAAGCGACGACAAGAAGCCCCTCCCCATACTACGTCGTCTTTACGAGTTCCCCCGTCACTCTCGCACGTCACAATATGATTCTATTCTTCGTGTATTTTAATTACAATGATTTAATGTTTTCCTACTTGAGAGAGTTCTCTCAATTTTTGCAAATAGTTTATTCATATTGACATTGAATATCAGAATATGTACCAAGTAATGTGAAACTAATATTGTTGTGACTCGCGAGTCTCTAGTATGTCAGATATTAAAATAAATGGTATTTTACTATTCTGAAATATTCATGAATATTATTAATAGAGCTGAGTTTGTAAGATTCATAGTTAAAAAGCTCACAAAAGAAAATGACATATGTTCTTCAGTCAAATAACAATAAAAGATTCTTTAAAATAGTATATAATGGTACAAACCGAACGACCATCATTATTGCCTTGAGTGAAGTTGGCTGCACTCGACGAAGGCGAGAGTAAAGACCAGGATATAGCTTCGTGCAGCCCACTTCACTTATAACAATAACGACGGTCGTTCAGTATCCGTAATGCATTCGATACTTTTTGTATCAAATCCACCGAAGTACACCCTTACTAAAATTTTTGAATTTATTTGGATATTTAAAACTATTTTATTGATTTCACAAACAAATTTAATGAAACATAACTCACATGACTTTTTCTATTGATTAATATTACAAAAAACTAATCGCATGATTGATTCTCATAGATTTCTAAACATAGATTATAATAAAAATAATATGCAAGCTCAACAAGTGGTGCGTCATCCTTAAAAATTGAGCTTAAGAATAAATGCCCTTTTTTTTTAATAGTTCAATAGATAGATCTATAATACAGTGATATAGTATAATATTTATTAAGTATTTTGAGAGGAATGAAATGAGAGCATTTTCATCAAAATAATTCAATAAATGGTTTTATTGTGTCAATTGGAACGTTCTCCCAAAAATTACCTATTTGAAAGAAAATTAATATCAATCCGAAATATGTTAAAAACTTGTGGTTTTCTCTTATTCGCTGTGGGAATTAATTCTAGTTTCAATATAGTCGTTGAAAATAAAAGCTGTCTATTATATTTCAATTTTAAACAGAAATAGTACCTACGAAAAAATAGCATATTGTGTGGCTAGGGACGAAACAAGACGATTGCAGCTGAGGGTGAGTGTTGCATCACCCTCGGCTGAAATCGTGTTTTGTCCCGTGCCACACACTGTATTTTTGATAATACCTCTATTGAAACTTTCCATTTTACAAATTTGTCGTTCCAAAGTAAATATTTTTCTTTTGATTTTGCAGATAACAAGTCGAGAGTAACTGCTTGTCCTTAATCAATAAGATGTGGGGATGTACTTGAAATTGTCGTATTATTACTCTTTTTCTTGAAACTATTTTCTTTTCAATTCAATTTACAGTTACGAATACAACAGTCAAATTAACTGAGGTTATATGATTTTCATTTAGAGATTGACAATGAACAAATGCGACTCTGCCAGGGATAAAACGATTTAAAAAACAAATTCAGCGGGCAGAAACAAGCTTCTATCTCCCCTAGGGCAGAAACAGGCTTGTTTCTGCCTGGCTACACTTACATTTGTCTGAAATTGTCTTGTTTCGACTGAAAATATAGGCGTTGAAACGCGTTGTTTCAATGCAGGTATTATGAAAAAAATAATTCATAACGGATAGCAAACAATTCGAAATGAATATTAAAGATATTATCAAGTTTTTGAGTAATTCTAAATTATAGATATGAATTGTCATAGACAGCTTCCATTTTCTACCACCAGAGAACACCACAATCACTTTCCATGGCGAATTATCAATCATGTATGCGCGATTTCATGATTTCGAGTCAAATTAACCTGAGTTGAAGTGACGGGGAGTCAACCAATAAACAAGCTTTCGATTCATTTGATTAACTGGATTGGGCAGTGATGACACAAAAAATACATAAATTGATATTATTACCAAGGGAATGAGCTCTTTAAACCGGATTAATTTAACTCGAGATCGTGAAATCGGCCATAAGACTCATACTATCATATAATAAGTGCAAAATAAATTGAAATCTTACAGTTTTTTATGGAAACTTGTCATTAATCCTATCTATATGATTGTCGACGTCTCCAACTAAGAAATAAGAGAAGTACAATCAGTGCATGAATATGTTGACTTCATTACAAATTTGGGCGTCAGATGAGAATACACTTTTCCCGAAATAATGGTTTGGCCTCTATTCAATATAACATCCAGAACAAATACAAACTGTCGAGCACGCGAACCCAATTAGGGAATAGTGTAAACATTTTGTATTAAAAAAATATAAATATGGTTGAATTAATGCAACCAGAGCTCTATTGTATCAAATGGTGCGTATCGATTGCTTCAATCTCTTCTGAATCTCCAATGAAAGGGAACAAATATTTTGCATGTATTTCTAGTGACTTTTTCAATTTGCTAACTACTATCATTCCCTAATATTTTTGTGCTATTCACTGAATTCTATTAATATTGAAGCTAGCCCTGGCATGAAAAATTATTTGTAATAAAAGGGAAATGATTTTTTTTCATATTATTTTTCTCTTGACTGATATTTCTCAAACGGTGAGATCAGTTTCTGTATAAATAGCAAGTGATTTTTTGTATTATGCAAACACTTTCTTCACGATTATTACATGCACATATAAATTATCAACAGTAATTACACAAGAGCTTTTTATTTTGCTGGATAAATTTCTGTTTTCACGAAACCTTGTTACCTAGCAATTTGACAAGAAAACTGTTCTAATAGGTGTCGTGATTTTATTTTTTGAACAGTTTTCCAGTCAAATTGCTATCAGGTTACAAGGCTGAGTTATCAAACTGAAATTTATCTCAAGAAAAATAGAATGCTAGAGCGTAATTCGGCGAGATAGTTTAACCACATTTTATTTATGAAAAAGTTTATTTGAATGTGCAATTATTGAGAGTACAATTATTATACATCGTTTCACGTTTTATTTGAGACATTCCACTAAGTATTCTTTAAGATTTTCTCCATCAATTCTCCGCATACTTCAAGTCCAATCTAGCAAAATATTTTAAATTTGACATATCGTACCTCTTCCTAATACATAATTCTGGTTTTCACAAAATACGATCAATTTTCTCCAGATACATGATTTACTATTTACTATTTTTTGTATTCATAGACACACTTTTCTGGATATTTTCTTTTATATTTTCTTCAAAAATATTCCAAATTCAGTTCATTTTGCAGTTCAAGCATGGACAAATAATGCAAATGACATTAATATAGTGAATGTTTTGATTTGGTTGCTAGGAGAAAGGTAAATAATGTTTTACCACTTGCTAAAAGTTACCTTCCTTTTTATCAGCTGTCAAAACGATAATAGTTATTTGTGTATCAAGGCCACAAAGGTTATCTTTTTTGGTCGAATCTGTTGTTTGCGGCCGAAGCGTAGCTAAGGCTGCAATTCAGGTGAGACCAAAAAAGAACTGTAGGCCGAGGTGCACACAACGTTTTTTAGGCGATCATTACGAGATAATTCAAAATCACATCATTTTATCTATTTATTTCTGAAACATTGCAATTGTAAATCTTACTTGCCGTTGAAATTGTTTTATTTTATTGTCTTCTATCAAGATGACATTTAACAAAAAATGCGTATTTATTTTTTGAATTGCAAGAACTACAGAGGTTGACGGAAGAATATATGTCCTATTTAAGCGAAAACTGTTCCTCAAGGAGTTCATCAAGCTGCCCATATAGGTAAATATAAAGTGTTTATGAAATATTTTTTGACAGATCAGTCCCAAAAAAGTAATATTTGACAGATCAGTCCCAAAAAAGTAATATTTGACAGATCAGTCCCAAAAAGTAAAATGATCGCCTAAAAAATTGTTTTTTATTTATGGCTTACTTTATATTGGAGTGGAATTATCAAATTAAAAAAATACATTAATATTTTAACAAATGCAGAACTAACAGCAAACAGGTTAGTAATATATTTTGAATAAAGTGTTATTCAAGTCAATCATCAGCCAAGTTTCAATTCAGTAATGAGCTTTATATGCGATTATCTTTGCTAGTTTCAAATAATCTCCAAATATTTCTGAATAACAATTGATTAAAGAAAATTAAGTATTTTTTCTTAATTTTCGTTCAAAACATTTTGTATTTGATGATGTGACGTAAGTGACGATCATTGAATCAGAAATTTGTTATATATTTAACGACATCATTGCAATTTCAGTATATTTACCGCTGCAGAGACTATACCGTGTGTCCCAAGTATTCGTTGTCATAGGACTTTAATATGGGAAATCAGTTTTTCGCAAATAAAAAGTCTTCGGAAGAATACCATGCCACATTATTGCACAGTATGGTAGTGTATTCATCCCTCTATCTCATTTCGCATCACATTTGTCATTTGAATCCCATAAATTCTAAAAAAATAAGAGAAAATAGAATATAAAATAATTTGTTCAATCCATGACGGTGTAATGCTCCTTTAATTAAATGTTCTGTGATTGTACGGTGGCTAACTTACGTGCTTCATATATGCAAGAGAAGGTAGGAGCTGTGGATTCATTTCCCGACGGAACCAAAAGTATTTTTTTCTAATTAATTCAAATTTTGTGCAAAATTTCATTTTCATACCTGTTCTATTACAATAAATGGAATGAATAGCCTTTTTTGATCGGAAATGAAATAATAATCTCTCATAAAATGCCCTTCTAAAATTACTTAATTTCGAGGTGTAATATTTATACATTCCTCTATAATTTTCTGTTTTAATTTTCCTAAATTGTTGAACTCCCTTCCATGTCTATGAATATTAGATTTTAAATGAACCCACAAATAGAAATCCAAAGGGATCAAGTCAGGAGACCTTGGTGGCCATCCAATTGGTCCTCCCCTACCAATCCATGAGTTAGAAAATTAGTCCAGTCAAAATAGACATTCACCCTTGCATAAATTCCCAAGAAGCTGAAAATTTACATGAACGTTAGGGATACCATTATAATGAATCTGTGAAAAGTCCCAATCGATCCCGTGTGTGCAGAAAATTTTATGCGCGGTCAAAGTTCGCAAAAATGACCGAATTTGGTCAAGAACAAATCCTTATCTTTAAAATTTACCGCGTACGCAATTTCCTCAAAAATTGAATGTATGAGCTGAAATCTAAAATTCTCCATTTCTGAGAAAAACTGTTGAGAGCAATTTTGTAAAGAATTGAAAGGTCTACAAGTTTTTTTTTGAACTATTTCTATCATAAAACTGACCATTTCGTTGAGAAATTCAAAAAACAAAGCCATTTTAAAATTATATTCCTCATAATACGCTCACGTTTCCACGCCACTCATAGGGTAGTGTACTTTGCGCGTATTTTTCTATGTGGTTTCTTAGGTAGGCCTACTCTATGGTCTGCTTATTAAAGTTAGATATAATATTAGGTCTTCTTATTCAACTTCTTTTTAATCTTCATCTTCCTGAGTTGACGTAAATTTGTTCAAATAGCGATACATCAGTTATTTCGTCGTTGATGTAAGGATCATCTTCTGTTGGAGACTTTGTATTTGAACACGACTGGCCTTGACAGCTAGTGCATGCTGGTGAACAAAATGAGCCTACTATATTGCCGCGGAATTTCGAATTAAACCCCTTCTTGCAGTTACAAAAAATAGTGTGAAGTAGCTTTTCTGGTGCAGTTGGAAGTAGAGTGTGGATTGGTTCCAATACATTATTAATTAGCTTCCAACCTCTTTCTTCTGGGTCCAGTTGATTACCAAACCACACTTGAACCTGGTAATATACTCGATAAAAATGTTGATGAGCAGAAGCCGAGGCTGGAAGATGGCAAGCTAATTGAACACGTTTTTTTATTATATGTATGTTTTGCTAAAGGTACGTAACGTAACTTACCAATGCAAATAGTTTGAAGTAAATAATAAATGGACACTGCCACAAACAGTAGACAGATGTTGCTCAAGATCACATGCTCACATAAAATGAGGGACTGAGTTTCTTTTTATTTAATTTTCTTAGAATTATCATTAAATTTCCACTATTCACGCCGAGTAATAGTTTTACTTCTATTATACGTCCATAATTTACGTAAGCAGCGTAGTCATGCGTATTATTGAGAATATAACTTTAGAATGGGTTTTTCTCAGAAACGGTGAGTCTCAAGGAAAATAGTGTGGAAATAATTTTTTTCTACGATCACTATAGAAAACAACAAATTTCTCATACAGAACACAACTAGAAAGACAACAATTTCACACAACTGTGAGAAAAGTCGTGAGAAATGATTTCTCACACCACTTTGACCAACATATATTAATTAATTCATTTGGAGTATTCTTTAGGTGATATATTCAGCAAGATTATTGATAAATATCCCGGACTTGATATAAATCTCTGTTTGCTCTTTTATAAGCCACATTTTGAAAGCAAAATTGCATCAAGTTCTTTTGGAATTATTTTCTTATTCTTGTTACATATTTTTCGAAGGTTGGCAACACTACGAATCACAACTGTCAAATTGAAGCAGACAACACATGTTTCATCACATTCTGTTGAAATCGAGGAATTATATGTATGTAATTATAGTATCATAACCAAAATTAGATATTCATAATTATCATTACTGCAGCTGAAAAATGGTAAGTGACGAAAATTAAGAAAACACGTCACCAGAGATCACATCAGAAAACTCTACTAAATAAGCCAATCAGAACGTCGTCTTGTGAGAGTAGGCCAATCAGATACAATCTTTCCGTAGTTCGCAACAATTAGATTACACAACAATGAAATGTCAATCAACTGATAGGAAATATCTCAATAATGTTCCAAATGATAACTTAAATAAATATCACAATAAATAGGCAGAGCAAACAATTAAAATGCCTGAGTTATTTTACATTTATAAAAATAGATTTGAAATCTCAGTTATACTAATGATTTATCTACATATTTGATTAAAAACTATGATCGTAGAAAAAGTATAGTGTACAGCACGTATAGAATCACCTATTTCACACTTGTGTGATTCCAGCACTCGGCTCCGTCTCGTGCTGAAAATTACACACCTCGTGTGAAATAGGTAATTTTCTATACTTGTTGTACAATATACTATTGTAGAGAATTAGAAGACCTACAATTTCTGTCAGAACTATTTTTATCATAAAATATATCATTTCGCTGAAAAATCAAAAAAAACCCATTTTTGCGAATTTAAACCCCTCATAAAATTTTTTGCACACGTGGGATCGATGGGGACTTTCCACAACTTCACTATAATGGTATCCTTAACGTTCATGTCAATTTTCAGCTTCTTGGGAATATATGCAAGGGTACCCCTCTTTTTGAAGCTAACTTGACCGGACTAAATATCATGATATTAGATTATTCCAATATTTCCCGCAAATTCTGCAATTTTTGGCCCTATGCCATTTTCTAATAAATCAAGATATTTCTCGCTGGACAAATTTTTATCAATAAAATAAGGTTCAATAATATGCTGACCCAAAATTTCAGCTCATACATTCAATTTTTGAGGAAATTGCGTACGCGGTAAATTTTAAAGATAAGGAGTTGTTCTTGACCAAATTCGGTCATTTTACATATTGGCTTACAACTTTAATCTGAATGTAGTTTTATCGATGAAACAGATTTTAACTTTGTTTCTTTCATTAAAAGGAGAGTAATGGCGAAAGGAGTCATGTTAAATGCTGGTTCTATTTAATTCAAATTCAGGACGTTTCGGTGCCTTAAATCGGTCACTATCATCAGCTTATTTAATTTTAAATAATTAAAAAACATTTTGTTATTTAATGTAATAAGACAATGTGAGTCAGAGTAGTTGATGTGACTCAAAATGAGTTAGGATTCAATTCATCTTGACTCACATTATGTTTTATTACATTAAATACTGAAATGGTTTTTTATTATTCCAACTTGAATAAGGTGATGATGGTGACCGATTTAAGACACCGGAACGTCCTGAAGTTAAATTAAATATAATCTGCATTCAACATGACTTCTTCCGTCATTACTCTCCTTTCAATAATTATAATAATAAGAGTCACTTACAACAATTGAAATTTGTTTCTTAAAACTGAAGTTAGATGATAGTTCGGTTTTGTCGGCAATCGAATCCACAACTCACCTACATTTTCTTGCATGTGAAGCGCATAAGTTAGCCACTGTACAATCACAATGAATTAAACAAACTATTTTATATCCAATTTTCTCTTTTTATCGAAATTAAAGTGATAGGAGAAGCTCCCCTTGAAAGCACGAATTTTGCTGAAAACGTCAATTCTGTCAATACTATTCCCCAAGCCATGATATTTCCATGAAAAAAACTATAATGGTATTTGGAATACCATCTCTCAGTAAGCTGCGCGTTATCATACTCAAACTGTACCAAAATTCAAGAAGCTAGAAAAAAGTAAAAGGCGTGATTGATATTTATTAAATTATTTTAGAGAAAAGTAATCTCTTTTTGTAAGTCAACTAAGAAAACTACTAGGAGAGAATAGTAAAATTATCATGTGTACACACATTATTAGCCCAAAATATACTCGTATCATTTGAACTTTTACTGTTATTATTCACTTTTTTTTTAACAAGAATGATGTTTGATTTTGTAGTTTTATTTGCTGTTTACCTATAAATTCTTCTCGTGCCCTATTGTTTTCTTTCGAACGATTGCAAACACAGCTGACATTGCTTCAAATATAGATTCTGTTACGAGATTGCTAAAATTTTTGACACCGTTTTTTAAAGTGTAAAAATAACTGTTTGTATTTTTTGCCAGCTACTGAAGGTTTCTCGGATTCAAGACACAAAACATATGTGCAAAAACATTAACGAGTGTTTGACAGTTTTTGTAAGAGATAGTGTAACAAGAAACTGACTGAGACAAGGTTCTCAAGTGACAAACTTTTTTGGGATTATTGTTTGTGTTTCAGCAAAATTCACTCAATTTTGGGAATCTCAATTGGATGCTGTTTTCTAATTAGCTCCGAGGTTCAGTGTTCTTCATTGTTCAGTTGGTTCAGTCATTATAAAATGTAGTCATTTATGCAATTTGAGATGAAGTAAAATCCAAATGTAATGTTTTCGTAGTCGAACAGGAAGAAGATATTTTGCGATGATTCAATACATGGTAGCTTCCCTCTTCTCGGATGATACTATGCACGTTTCTTTCATTTATTTTGTCTGCTATTCATACGGAAATGACGAAAACACTTGACCTGAACATCCTCTTGCTACCGTTCGCATTCAACGGAAACTCTTGTGTCACATGATATACTTGTCCATTAATATTGCACTGACGTCTACCAGCATCCAACTTGAAAGGAATTTGAAGAAGTATGCTCCAATTTGAGTTATTATTTTGCCCTAGAATACAAGATCAAAGTCCATTTATCTATTAAAATAACATGCTACAATTCATTCCACCTCACAGAAGAAAAAACATTATTTTTGTTTATGAAATTTATTGTGAATAAAGATTTCAGTGGTGAAAATTATAATCCTACACTAGAATACGTCCCAAGAAGTTGAGGTAATGTTGTTATAAGTATTTGATGGTTAATGGAACAAAAGTTCATTTTGTTCGTTGTGGAATGCTCTTTTGTTTTGCTCTATTTTCATAGTAAATGATGGAAAAAAGGGGACGATTCTTTAATCTTGGATTTATGTAATCCGTCTGTCAATAAACTTTCAGTCAATGTTGCAAACTTACCTTACGTTCGGAAAAATGGCAGACTGTAACAAGTTGTTCAAAGGAGCTATATTCTATTGTTAATACCAGTGTCATAAAAACTATTCAATTCAATAATTGAAAAGATTTTTTGGATTCAATACTTCAAGTAACTGCTTTTAATTTTCTTCGTTCCACAATGTTTCAAAACAAAGATGAAATTCCAATTCTTCGAATCAACCAATTTGCAACATCAGAGAAAACAATTTTATTCATCAGACGACTTGGTAAACAGCTCCAGAACAGCATTCAGCTGTTTAGAATTAGCGGGAGATTTTTCCTCCAATCACAATTGACATAGCAGGGGTGGCAATTTCCGCTCTTAGTTTCCTTTGCTTTTCTCTTAGTCAAGCGTTAGCAAAGTTAATAAACTGATGAATGCACACGCGTGCCAAAGAGGGGACGCGGCGGTAGAAGACGCGCAACGTCTTTGTACACCGGATAGCGCCGTTATAAAACTCACTCAAACGTCACACATTGCTAGCTTTAAAAAGGATGAGAAAAAATGCAGCTCATAGAAACCACAGAATGATGAAGTATCATGTTTTCACTAAGATGTAGCAAATTAGTGCCTTTGACATTTTTTAAATATAAAAACGGGTGCATCTTTCACTGTTTCGTGATATCCTATAAGATGAAACTCGAAAATGCTGAATGTGAGAGTAAATAATTCAGGAAATATATTTTTATTGAACCAAAGTTATCTAAGAATCTAAAAAAGTTCACTCCTGTAGAAATTGCCACTTCCATGGAATTATCAAATATTGTTCTTGTGGTGTGAGAATTCCTGTCTTACCGAAATTGCCCAGCTGCGTCTTTTTAGATTATATTAGCGTCTCGCTCGCTTTCCTTTACAAATTAAATGTTGCAGCAGAAGATACGCCCGATTCTTTGCTTTGAAGCAAAAATAAGATTAGATCATTACCCTATGTTTCACGGCCCTTTTTGCTCATCTTAATTTTCAGTTTGGAAATACTTTAGAGTAGTAATCACTTGGAGAAAATTTTCATATTCATTCACAAAGACTTAGAATACGAACTACGAATCCTAAACCACTTAAAAAGAAAACGAGCTCAAGAATGTTCGTCTGAAACGAATATTTTAGCATGTGCGTCCCTTCTGTGGTTGTTTTACATTTTATTGACCAAAGTCAAACCCGAAATCTCCATTTCGAGCCAGTGACGATGAAAAGGTCGAACCTAAACCTCAATCTTTGCACATGGACGTGCCACTTGTTATACGTTGGGGGTAGATAATTTATATTTTACACATTTTCCATTGTGTAATAAGGAAAAGTACATAATTTTCTCTCTTGCAAGCACGAAAGAAAATAATAGTTGTTCGACGAATATTTTGTTAATGCAGTGTAGGGTAGTGTAGTTCTGTATGGTGTACACCAGTTCTACATTGTCAAAGAACAGATTAGTGTGCAATAGTGCAACAAAATTAAACTGAGAAAGTTGACCTTAATCTGCAATATTCAGAATGGTCAAAATACTTGCTCTTTTGATTGATTCATCAGAATCAGATGATTAATTTAGTTCCAGCAATGATAATGAGTTTGAGAATTTGGAAATACACATAAAACGTATAAAAAATTATTTTCAAGAAATGATTCCGGAATATACAGTTAAGGAATTTATTAGACATTTCAGGATGAATCGCCAATTAAATCTGAATATTAATTATTTTTGCTAGCTCTCTTTACCAAATTGAAAGGAATGAATTTGACATTTGCTTACCCCCACCCTACTCTGCACTAACTACACCACTCTATGAGTGCACGTTTTTCATAAAACGTTTTAATGTTAGAAAGTGTACACTTAAGCCCGCCGCACACGAGGCAATTTTCCATGCAATTTTGTTCACTTAATTTGCAGCAAGTTTTCTTGCGCACTGGGCCACTTTGAGGTACACTTAGTGTGACACTTATTCTCGCATCACACGATGCAAGCTGCGCCACTCATTCTAACACTAGAACGTAGACTTGGTAGATTTTCACATTACAAGTATGGATGTTGCCGAAACTAATCGTCGGAGGAAAGCAGGAGCATTTGCTGCAGTTATAGCTTGCGAATTACGAGACAGAAAAAAAAAGAAGAAAAAACTTTGGTCAAGAGAGTGACTTTTGAGAAGGCATCAAGGCCGCAGAGTTTTCAACATTTTGTTTGACGAGCTAGTAGGGTGTATACCAAACGTGAAAAACCTGGAAATGTCAGGGAATTTAGATAAACTGGAAATGTCATGGAATCGTCAGGGAATCTCTGATATTTGTCTGGAAAAAATACATCATAGGATATTTATGCATTATTACTCATAAAAGTATATTTTCACTCTTTAAGATACTAGGGCCATCTGTGCAAATCTATAAGTCTTCCAGATCTCTAAATTCATGAAAAAAAATTTATTAAAGTACATTTACTTTTGTTGATCAATGTAAATTCGTTCATGATATCAAGTTCGTTGCGATTTTGTTTTTAAATTCACAGATTTATAGGGTTCACACAGAACTGCAACATTAATCTGTGATTATATGTAAGCTTGTATCAAACTTTTGTTTTTTACTGTCTGGAATTTTATTGAAAATAACCTGGAAAACCTGGAAGTCAGGGAATTTTCATTAAATTTTTTGGTATACACCCTGAGCTAGGGTACGTTAACATTACCTAATGTCCACTAGCCTTAATTTTTACTTATTTGTATCTTAAAACACCACAAAACACAATGTACTAATGAGGCACAGCATGCGACATACAACTCAGTGATGTAATCACGTGATTTAGTCGTCTGCTATGATTGGCTGTGGACAGCAGTCAGTGGCGCAGCAAGTGCGAAAAATAGCACCGAACCTATCTTGAAAAACAAGTCTCGTGGTAAGTCTAGTACCCCGCATCGCACCAAATTTCTTGCATTGGAGCAAGCGTGGCACCCAGTGCAGCGCCAAGTGAACAAAATTGCTTGAAAAATTGCATCGTGTGCGGCGAGCTTTAGTCAATCTAGTGCATGTTATCGAACCAAGCATAAGTTGAAAAACCTTGAATGTAATGCGCAGATGTGAGGGAGATAGTGAGACTAGGCCCAGCTACGTGAACTTCAGATGCAGAAATAAGATTATATTTTTATTTCATTCAAGAAAATGCACTCCACAAGTAGATTTGGTATTCTCGTTGAATTAAATACTTTTTTATAAATTAAATAAAAGGCAAAAGTAAGAGAATATTTAGTCAAGTCAATTTAGGTTTTATCTACCGAATAATTGGTACTGCTTTTTTTCTATGGGAATATCTTCGTTGTGACATGTACAATGAGTGTGAAAAAATCAAATTGTTAAATCCTGGTACTTCAGGAGATATCGAAGGCCAAAGAACCCGTTTTCAACAAGTTTTTTGAAAATATTTCATTTTCTAACGGTCGTAGAGTATTTTAGCTCATGAATAAAAATGAAGTCTACATTTTTCTCTACAAAAAATATTGTATGACTTATTTGTGTATCTATAACCGTAAATAAAATACCGCGCGTACAACGGGCACCGACACGCAATCATGCATTCGTTTCTGTACCTCCACTGGGGCAGTATGCAAAGTTAAAAAGATGTAAAGTTATGCTTTGAATGCTACAATATTTTTAAGTACTGAAATTCAAGATTCAACAGCTGATCATTCTGGATTTATGCGAAAAATTCGAAAAGACTATAAAGTGCACTTTCGGTTCAATCGATTGACACAGGAATAGAAGATAACTATCAAGATGCTACAGCAATTTCAAATACTGAATTTCAACATTCTACGGCTAACATTTTGGATTTATGCGAAAAATTCAAAAAATGTTTCAAGAAAGTGCACTTCCAATACAAACGTTTGCAACAATAATGCGAGATGCATAACAAGACCTCAGACCAGCCTCAAATACAAAATTTTATCATTATACATTCGACAGATCTCGAGATTTGCAAGTTACAGACATATATACGTACACACGTACCGACTTGAAGCCGAATATTGTCAAATCGACTCAGATATGCTCAAAACGGATATTCTTTTAAGAATAAGTATATAAACTTTACAACCAAGTAAAATATTTGGGATATTATTTTATATCATCGATGAATTAGCTATACTTTCCATTCAAAAAGTTAGTTCGCACCTTTTACGCGCGATATTTCGCTAACGGTTATAGATACGAAATTAAGTCATACAATCTTTTTTGTGAAGAAAAGTGCGTACTTAATTTTTATTTATGATTTCAAATGCTCTACAACCATTAGAAAATAAGATATTTGCGAAAAACTGGTCAAAAACGATGTTTTTGATCTCTAGCCTTCGATACTTCCTGAAGCACCAAGATTAGGTAAAATTATTTTTGCACACTCGTTGTACAGCCAAAACGAAGATATTCTCGCAAAGAAAAAAACAGTACCGTCTTTTCGATAGGGTGGGTCATTTTTTGTCTAAGTTAACTGGACTAATTAGCATTTCTTTCCATTAAAACCTACAACGAAATTATGAAATATGTTTTATGAACATTTCTGAGGACACGAGTTTTCTAATTGCGGATTATAATAGACACTTATGAACAATTTTCTGAATTATATTATGTGCGCGATAAAATTGGAAAAATTCATACATACAAACAATTTTAATTCACCAGAAGTGAAAATGAAAAATGCTGCTATTTGGAAAGATTTGTGTTTGTTGAACATTAACGAGTAACATACAAAGATAATATACATTTATCTATGATCTCACAAAGAATGACAGTTTCTTACCTAATTTCTGGTGTAAGAATAGTTATTTTTGTATTAAGTGTGCGAAGTGATTGTTTTTTTTGTTGCGCGTGAGAATGTCAATTTTAACCGAGACCGTAAGGTCGAGGTAACAAATTCATTCGAAAGCGCAACAAAATACAATCACTTCGCACACGTAATACAAACAATATTTTCTCGCCAGATGTCAAAAAAATAATAGATCAACAATAATAATTGTTTTATTCAGTAAAATGTAGGAAAAAAGTACAAACTATAATTAATTTGCAGTCACCTGGGTATTGTAACCAAAAGTATGCTCAATTGTTGTTTGATAAATAAAGAACTGCCAATAATTAATTTTTATTTTAAAAAATAAGTAGTTTTGTGTACAAATTCATATTTATTTTTTGTTAAATACCTGTTTATTTCTATCCTTGTAGCATTACTGAACTGAATTATATTAGATTAGATGTGCAAAAATATGTTTCATTTTTTTACTATTAAAAAAATCAAAAACTTTGCGTATCCATAACAATACAAAAATATCATGTTTTTTGACAGTTGGCAAAAAAGTTATTATAACAAACTGCCCAATAATAGTTTTATTGCTCGATTCTATTCTATCAGTAAAAATATCAATATTTGAAACATTGTTTTCAAATTTCAATTTGTTAGAAATAGCACAGTTCCTCACCTGTAAAATTTTCCGTCACTTATTTAAAGTGAACATCTCTTTTTCATGTGCTGCTCTCACTATTGCAATAAGGCACTAAACATTTTCTTCTCATTTCACAAACTATTTTTAGAAGAAAATGCCAAATGGAGCAAATCTCGTCATTTATCCCCAAATAAACTTAGGCGTGATCTAATTATCTCTCAGTTGCGCTCTCTCTCTAACAATATTACCATTTTGGCTTCACTTCCGCAACACAGAATAAGAAATTACATAGACGTGCTTGCAAGTATTATGACTTATACAGAACCTTCGGGCTGAAGATGAAGGAGGGGAAGATTTTTATATTCATATGACTACGTTTTGAATTTTCGAATTTCAGCAAAATGAAAATTGTTATTTAATATTAAGATCATAGTTAAATGATTGAAAATAATAGTATGGAGACCAAATCTTGGTGAGATTTCAAAATATCATGCGAACTCGGTACGAATGTACGAAGTGATCGTGAAGCTTACAATTTTTTTGCACTGTTGGAAGTTTTACTCGTAATATAAATCTGAATTTTCTTTTCCAATATCAATAAAAATTCATTATTTACATTTGATATAATCATGCTTGGTTTCTTCATAAGATTATTGGAGCCGGTTTTCTCATATAACATACCAACATAACATATATTTCAATCAATTTAAGTTTTTCCTACCGAATAATTGGTACTGGTTTTTCTTATTACACGAATATCTTCGGTTTGGCATGTACAATAAGTGTGCAAAAATCATATCGTCAAATTATGGTGCTTCAGAAGATATTGAAGGCCAAAGATCAAATACCCCGTTTTTGACCAATTTTTCGCAAATATCTCATTTTTAAAAGGTCGTAGAGCATTTAAGGACATGAGTAAAAATGAAGTATACATCTTTCTCTACATAAAAGATTGTTTGACTTATTTGTGTATCTTGTATCTACAACCGTAGATGAAACAACGTACAACGTGCACCGATGCACAATCATACATTCTTTTCCACATCACCACTGGGGCAAAATATAAGGCAAAAAGATATTTAGTTATCCTTTGAATGCTACAATTGCTTTAAATACTAAATTTCAAGTTTCTACAGCTGATCGTTCTGGATTTATGCGAAAACTTCGGAAAAACATCTTGTAAAAAAAACTTATGGTCAAGCCGATCGCAATCATAATGCAAGATGTACAACTAGATGTTAAAGAAGTGCTCATTACAAAATTTCAATATTCTACGGCTGATTGCTTTGAATTTACGCGAAGAATTCTAAAAGACTGCTGTATAAAGTGCACTTCCGACTCAGCCGATTAACACAAAAATATAAGATAACCATGAAGATGCTACAGAAATTTTAAATACTGAATTTCAATATCCTACGATCAGCTATTTTGAATTTATGGGAAAAATTCGAAAAATGTTTTAAGTAAAGTTTATTTCCTGTCTAGACTTTCGCAAACATAATGTGAGATGCCCAACTTGACCTTAGACCAGTCTTAAATACAAAGTTTCAACATTATACGTTCGATGAGCTTTGAGATTTGCGAGTTACATGCATACCTACATACACACATACCGACGTCAAGCCAAAAAACTATCAAAATGAATTGAGGGATGCTCAAAACGGATATTCTTATCAAAATAAGTATATAAATGTATCACAACTTTGCAACCAAGTGAAATTTTTGGAATATTATCTCATATCGTCGATATATTAGATTATTAGCTTACTTTCTATTAAAAACATTAGGTCGCACTTTTACGTGCGATATATTGTTGACGGTTATATATACGCAAATAAGTCATATGATCTTTTTTGTAGAGGAAAGTGTGTACTTCATTTCTACTCCTGACCTTGAATGCTGTACAACCGTTAGAAAATGAGATATTAGCCAAAAACTGGTCATCATAATAAAAATTAATCTCATTCTACTCAATCGCAGCACTTAAATCGTTTACAATTGTGACGCCTCCCTTAAATTCAAAATATGATTAAAATCAAGAAAAATATATTTATTATTTAACATTTATTATTCAAAATAAATTTTCTCTTATTGATATTCTAGTCAAGTGAAACTTCAGTGCTCCAGATTTGCAGTTATTAAAATTTTACCTTTGAACTTATTAGCGAATTATGTTTGATTTCAAAGTCCTTCGCATCTGTCGCATGATAAATGTGATTCGAATTTATTGTGAACGTGCTACACTGTCCTAGTTCGGAACAAATAGAGCAAATAATTCAGTACAGCATAAATCGATACTGAAGCCGGGATGCTAATGGATTGTTAAGCACTGTACTTATGTTATCATATGCTTGGTGAAACATTCAAATAACAGGTATTTAGATATGAAAGTGAATTGAAAATGGAATTTTTATTATTTTCGGATACGCTTCAATCCATTTCATGGTATAAAATACATCGGATTTAATTTTAATTTTGTTCCGATTATTTTTGACGAGAAAATATAGAAAATCAAATTTTGTTCGTATCGGACGTTTTTTAGATTGTCCAATTATGCTCACCCTCATCTAATTATTCTTTGATATCATATTTTAAAATGGAACTAATTGGTTTAAAAATTTCAAAGATCAGACTGAATGTTTGACTTATTGAAGCGTAAACTTCAGTATAAAAATGTATTTTCTTTTGTAACCAATTTCTGAAAACTCAACATCTGATTGCGGGAGTTCTTTTGAATTCCCTCTATAATTTTATTATTATTGATAATTGAATTGAAACTTCTTCAACATTTGAAATTAAAGTTACTCAGTATTCCAACAAATTGTATTTTTTCCCAACTTCACCTCTTCTATAGATGATTTTATACAAAAAAATGTCAATTTATAACTCGGAAACGTGAGTGAATCAATAAAATTGATAAACAACCCGGAAAATATCTCATTATTGTATTTTCCACATGGTAAAGCACTTTCATTTCAGAGCTTCCGTTCTCAGATGAAAATTCCTTTCAAGAAAATTTCACACGGTTTAGCTGGCTGTGAGTTGGTCTCAGTTACTCAAAGGTTCATAGAGAAGAATCTATTGCCTGTGAATGTTATGCAAGGAGCTTGAAAGGGTCGTGAATGTCAAATGGACTCGAGTTGGACTGAAACTTGAGACGGGTAAGCCAAATTCGTCTCTTTGTGAATGAAGTAGATAATACAAATGGATATTCCAAGTAGTTTTCTTTTCTTGACGGTTATTTAAAACTAAGATACTGATGAGAACAAAATGTATTCGTCAATTCATCGCTGAATAAACGAAGGCATTTTCGAATATTAAAAAGTACCTTATGCACATGGAGTGCAAAGAACATTCCGAACACTGATACAAAGCAAGTTTTAGGAGAGTAGCCGATTGGACATTTGAATCTGTTTGTAAAATCGAGCTTCTTCATCTGACTGACGCTTCTGTGGTTGAAGTGAAACTACTGAACTGAAAATTTAAGAAAATTTTTTGTTCTCTATGTTTGTCCAACAGAAAGCATGCAATACATCGTTTGCTTAAGGAATCAATACTTGAAGATCAGATGAGGAAGAAATTTATTTCTAGAAACTCACGCATTGTCAAATGTATTGCAAAATAACAATTTTTTTTCATATTTGAATTCTTTATCGCTTTCGTTTCCTCGCATTGTCTTCAAATTGTGCAGATTACGACAAATTGGAAATCTCACAATCTTCTTGCTGCTACGAACAGAAAATATAACTTGAAAATCAAAATTCTGCTAACATTTTTCATAAAACATCAGCTTAAAATAAAGCAATATTATTCCAATTTTTTCAGTGTGATTAACATGCTTGTCACAATTGATTTGTAACGTCCATGTTTTTGAGTTTATTTTATGTTCTGTTTCCTCCTAATTCGCTTGTCATATATATTAACACCACATGATTGAAAAAGTCTTTTAGGATCAGATTACATGTCCACCATGCTCTTTCCAAGTTTTATAGTTATAGTTCTTCGAAGTATCCTTGACGCAAACAAAAGACAAGAAACAATAGTTAGTGATGCATTGTTTTTAAAATACGCGTGTAAACAATCCTTTGATGGGCAAAGCATATGCGACGATGTGCGTCATCCGCTGGGTCCAAGGAGATTTAATTAGGACAATTAAGAATTGAATAGGAATGTAATTAGTGGTTTTATGTAGGGTAGTGTTGATTAAGAATTGTCGATGAGGTGTTATGCAATTTATTTCTAAAAATAGAATGCCTAATTAATACTTAATATTGATGTCATTGTATGGTCAAGATTAAATCAATATCGTTGTTCGTTGAATAAATTTTTTAGGTCGAAGTTCTTGTAAATGGATTCATTAAAGGAGCTTGAGGAGTTAATTTATAATGTTCAACCCATGGGATGTATTATTTAACCGGATCAACCATATGTTATGCGTTGGGCAAGTAGCTCGGATGGATCTGACGCATCCGCACGTTTGTTACGTGAAGCATGAAAATTAATAATATTGCAGACTAATTCCATGCTATAGGCTATGTGCAAGGGGGCGGAGTTTGAACAAATATCGATGCGAGCGCTCATGGTGAGCACCATTGTAACCATTGAACTCCATTTCTCAGAATACGTCAATGAGCTGTCATTAAGCTGTAGTTTAAAAGTGAAAATAATTGCATATAAAACATGGGAAAACGTTTGTTTTGTTCCAGGCTGTTGTGTTAAGGATGATTCAAGTGAAATATAGTTTCATAGATTTCATGTATCCAGTTATAACATAAAAAACGAGTGAAGTGAATCAAAGCGGTAAATAGAGTATTGTCTGTCTTTCATTATTAATCTATATAACAAATATGTTTGTAATTCAATTGTGAAATTAGAAATATCCATCATAGATTTGAGATTCATGAATTTACCTCTATCTCTATTTGTAAGATGTTTCAGTGATAGAAGTTTGTCAGATGCACTTCGCAATAATTTTGTTGTTAATATTGTCAGCAACATACTCTTCAACAAATTTAAAATGGCAAAACCAATTTCACGCTTTTCTTCAATGCTTCCTCGGTAAAAGGGATATAATGTTTGATAAATACAAACCCGATCTGTAAGATCATCCGCGTCATAATTTGAGGTTATCCTGTCAATTTGGACGAATTAAGACGTTTTCTCCATAATAGGTACGTTATAATTGAAGAAAAAAATACTCCAAATAAATAATTTCAACGTACCTTTTATGCTATGCAAGTTATATTATATTATACGCACACAGCTGAATTAAATAATATTAGTACATTTAAAAAATTATAGGTATGAAACAAGGATAAAATGGAGTTCAATCGTTCTCCATTGCCCGCTAGAGGCGCTAGTAGACTTCATGCACGTAGCCTATACTAGAAATTTTAACAATAACAGCTGTCACTATGACATTGAAATTTGTCACTTTAAAAATGACAGCTGTTACTTTGACAATGACAGCCGTCACATTGAAATATACAATTCATTAATGCGACACTCTATATCCTACGTCAGTAGCGACGAACGCGACTCCATGCGGTAGAAATTATAAGCTCTTTACTAATACTAACTGGAGCTGTCAAAACAAATATAAAAGAACATAAAGCTGAACTGAATTTTTGAGGCAAATAAATATGGAAAATCCTTTGAAAAAGTGGAAATCATCGGGACAAGGATTGATTTGTTGTGTTCCTGAGTGTTCGCATACACAATTGCGGAATGGTGAACTGAAATTTTATTAATTTCCTAATCGCGTTTAGGCGTAAGAAACTGAAAAAGTTATCTTCTCAGTTTGCTTTTATGCAATAGTACATACTATCAATCCTTGCACTCTCATGATATTTATTCAACTGTGCTGGACGATTTCAAATCATTGGCTGGTCAGTCTTGAAGCAGATACTTTCTGTGTTAATTTATATGCAAACTGCAGCTGCATGCTTGCAGTTGCAACTGATATTAACAATTGTTCGACCTAAATTTACCTGTATTAATAAATTTTTACAGCAATCATGTAAAAAAACACAGACTTATTGTTATTATTATATTAGCGAACTTTAGAAATAAGCAGTTAGTGTTTCTTAAATTGTATAATGTTTGTACAGTATCAATATTGAATTATTATAATTATATTCCAACAATATTATCATTGATTATAAATTAAAGACAAAATATCATGAATGAATCCTTATTAATGAGTTTTCATTCATTTAAATGAATGATGCTTTCGGATAACTCGTATCTGGCAAGCAAATATTAAATCATCAGGCATGAATAGTGCTGATTCCTTGATGAAGAATTCAAAACACACCAAATCAAGAAGTTTTTATGATTGTTACACATATTATATTCAATTCATAAAAATAACTCTTAAATATCAGATGAAGTTATGTAAAATCATGAGAAAAATTAATATTGTTTATCGATTCAATATTCAGACAATAAAACATATAAAAAGTACACCCGAACATAAGTATTATATTATCATGTCAAGTAGAAAACTATGTTTACACTTATAATAATTTACACATTTCTCGACCAATACATTATACAAAGTCGGATTTGTTACCTCACTAAATGTGCCAGGCGTTTCGCGCAAAGTAACTCCCTTAATTTCACTTTGTTATTTTTAATTTCTTCTTCGTCGCTGACATGTAAACTTTCACTTTGTACCAATTTTTTCTCTTTGCTCAAACTTTTGGATCTAAATATAGATTAATTAACTTCTTGAGACCCGCATCGAAGTACTATTGTCATTGTAACAAACTTTCTGCTAATTCTGAGTGTCAGTTTTGCAAATTTCGTGAATACGTCAAAATTTGTTGATTGTCACGATTTTAAATATATTAGTAAATAAACGCCAAGTGTCGCCACCAGGACGGCGCTCGCGCCGCTCACAACGCTACTGACATAGCGTGTTCCACTAGGCGATCGCAATAATTCGCTCACGACCGCAGCTTTTGTCGTTTCACTAATATATGATTGCTGTAATGAATTAAAAATTTGGGGCTAAAATTGAAAAGTAAATCTATATTTATAAAAGCGAAATACCACTCACTGATCTATGGCTAAACCGATTAAGCTGAAATTTGGCAGGTGGGTATATATAGGGAATAGATGTCAGCTAAAAAAGGATTTTACTACAGGGCCTAATTAAGGAAGGGTTTGTTTAAAAGTTCTATGATTTTGCTGGTAGAAGCATAAAATTCAGGAGTTAGGTGGATGCGTAGAAAAAATAAATACCGCAGTATTATTTTTTCGACAGAGTTAAATTAAGGTGGTCCAGAGTGGGATAAAACAATCTTTGGGAGTTCTTCTGTTTTTGATGTCAGGGACTTGAATTATATCAATTTCCTTCAAACTTTCAATGTTTTCAATGCCAATGATAGATGTTATGATATGATTTCTACAACATGGATGGACTAAGGTTATCAACGGAATATCAAAAAAAAAAAAATCATGCTAAAATCTCGCAGGTTAATAATTTGTGTGGAGCAAAGGTAATTTGAAAATGGATTTTGCGACAGGGCCGAATTAAGGGAGTATAAAAGACGATTGCAAGTTTGTAGGAGAGTTCGATATACTTGATGTTGGAGGCATGAAATTTGATATTCAGGAAAACAATATGAGGAAAATATATACCGTATCATTATTTCCTCGGAAGAGATGGAACAAGGTGATCCAAAAAAAATTATCTGTGGAAAACCTTTTGTTTCTAATGTCAGAGACTTGAATTATATTAGTTTTCTTCAAAAATCCAATGAATACTGTAATACAATTTCAAGTTCATAAGAAAGTTCAATATTCTTGCTGTTAGAGTAATGAAATTTGATATTTGATAGAACAATGTAAATACCGTAATCTTTATAGATGAATAAAATCGAAGTGTATGTCTGGGGTTTAGCAATAAAAGGGCTTTTTCCTGATCTAATTTGGTTGTTCATAAGATATCGAAACCCGAACATGCATTTTTTTAATTTTTGTCTATCTGTCTGTCTGTCTGTCTATTTGTTGTTAATTTTCGAAATGGCTACATAGATTGAGTTGAAGCTTCCTATAGTTTTTGTTAGCGCTTGTAAACAAATTTCTGATGTAGTAAAATCAACGTACATTAAGTAGCGCACGAGTTGTATTGGTAGTTCACGTGTCACTTCTTTGATTATGTTGAAATTTGTAGCTGACAGTCGCATGAAAGTACAATAGGTGACGTGCGAGTCGTATTGAATAACTTTGTTTGCAGAACCATCATAATATGACGCGCGCTGCAGTGTAAATATTTCTCATAATTAATCCATATAGATGAATTAAATTTCATTATCTGTCTGTGATTTAGCAATAAAGACTTTTTCTTAATCTCATATGGCTATTTGCAAAATATCTGATGCAAAACACGAGCTTTCTCAATTTCTCGACTGTCTGACAGTTTGTCCCTTTGTTTGTCCAGTCTAATCTCTGAAACACCTTTATCAATTATGTTGAAACTTTCTACTTTTGTTGTTGGCACTTGCGTGAAGATCTCTGAAATGCTGTCATCAACAAACAATAAGTCGTACGAATTGTATTTGTTCATTCGCGTGTCATACATCCGATTGAAATGAAATTTCGTACAATATTTATTGACTATTTTGTGAGAGTTTTTAATACAATGATGTTAACGTTCTAGGTGACGCGCAAGTCGTATCCGATAACTGTTCGTTCGCGCATCGTTCATACGATTGAGTAGAAGCTTTGTATAGTTGTGGTCGGCATTTGCGTGAAAGTTCACGACATTTTACCATCAAAGTACAATTCGTGCTACATTGTAAATATTTGTTTTGATTAATATCCTAATAAGTGGCTTAGAAAATTCATAGTGAATTTTTTCATGTATCTGACAGATATCACACACATCAGACCGCTGTACCTGACGGGATGTAATTTTGATACTGCATTCTTATAATGACGTGAATATAACCACAAATTAAGAATTTTCTAAAAACAGAGCAATCCAATACATTTGTGGGGAAAACCATATTTTTCGCGAGCATTATTATATTTGTATGAGAGAATCAATTCAATCGGTTAACCTAAGAATAGCGCAAAAAAAATCTATAACATCGGGCTACCGCAGGCAAAACTTGTGGTTTGCTCTGGTGCTGCAGTCAATGGGTAATTTTATTCTTGTTGATTTCAAGCTACAGTTTGCCTAGGTGCTGTTGTCAAATATTATATTCTCAAGGAGAAATCAATTGGATTGATCAAGCAAAAATTTGAAAAAAATCTAAAATTGCACACAAAAAAGCATATTGTTTTATCGGGTGCTGCGATCAATTGCTATATATAGTTTTCATCGATTTCAAAAAGTACATCTAAATAGAGAGAATTCGAAACTCATTGTGAAAAAGAATATCCAGCTAGTAGAGTGAAATATCTTTTGAACTGATCTGCGTCGAAAGCTGAAAAGTAAATTTTTCTGTAATATTTTGGCGGTGACTTGATGATAGATGACACAAAGTATTGAGGAGATTTTGTTTCATTAAATCATGCATTATTGCTCACATCCTCTTAGGAATCTGTTTTAGTTTTTTCAATTATAATTATGTAAATTATTTTGAAGAAGCTTCATTCTGAACTTGTGAACTCAGTCTATTATTGGTTGATTTTGATGCTTCTTACTTTACTTTCCAGTCTTTCATTTGTAGTCCGTGATTTGCAACTATATGTTGTTACTGGAATTGCAAGTTTTTCAAGACTGGTACTTTTGTATCTGCTGTAACCTCTTTTTCTGTCAAAAATTTATTTTTTGAAGTATTAAATAGATTTCCTCCTTTATTTACTCTCTCTAAAATTTCCTGCTCCAAGTTCCCATATTTAAATACTCCCACTTGTTGTTTGCGTGCTTTTTCAATAGTAATTTCATGTTTCCATTGGTTTCTGTTGATGATCATAGGCTTTGTCTTGCCTTTGTTGATTGTGCCAATTTTTCAGTCCTTACTTTAGTATATTGTGTTGTAAGTCTTTTGCACTTCCGGCTACCGTTTAGTATGTTTATGTTGTGTTGTAAGTCTTGTTCACTTTCGGCTACAATGACTATATTTTCCGCGTAGTACAGTTAATATGGATATACAGCATTTAATTATGAGACTGTGCCAAAAAAAGGAACAAAAGTATCATACAAAGGCTCCAAAATAAAATACTGAGAATTATTGCAAAAGCAACACAAAAAACACGAGAAGCCTAAAAGAAATGAGCCCTCAGATCTCAAATTCTTGTAAATGTTCCACCAACCAACGATGTAAAATATAAATACATATTATTCATATGAGCAAGGTACTCCAGTGGGAGTATTCCTCACACACGATGTTAAATAAATTTTAATATTTCTAGTTGGATTAAACAAGGCCAGTTGTAAATATATAACCCCTAATAAGAATAGAAGTAAACTGTTCTACGTTCCTATATACGCTCTGTATATAAACTTTCGCATCTCTACAAATATTTGTACATGTAAATACTTTTGCGAAGTTTTGGAGTTAGTAAATGGATAAATACAAAAGAAGATGTAATATGGAATTAATCTGAATAATGTTATTCAGTTTTCGTTCTAGGAAGTTATATTGTGTGTCTAGAATCATGTAAATTTCTGTATTTGTTGACCTCATTAATATTTCCCCATTTTTCATTTATTCTTTTTCGTATATATCCAGACGTTCCAATTCAGCAAAGAGCAAATCAATACTTTGCATCGCTTCGTTCTGAAGATGTGTACCTGATTCACGAGCCAATTAATTTTTAGGGTCAACGCAAATAACTGAATTGGAGAGAATTTGCAAATTATTCACTGGAGATGTGAATTATGATAATGACCAATTTGTTCATTCTGAAAGATTTATTATAAAGTTTAGGTTGACAAGTTGGTCTGTATTGAAATCTCGTTCTTAAATCCAATTTTAATGAAAATTGAGATGATCGGGATTAGAATGAATTAATGAAAGACAGTCACTTCCTAGGTAACAACGATTTTTATCAAAGATGTGAATACGAAGCATTGTATCTTGCATAAAATGAGATAGAAGATCCTTATTTTCATGTCTGTACATATTGATCGACTGAAAAGCTCCGAAAAGACCCACAATTGACAATTTCTCTCAACTATATGAAAAACGCACTATCTCCCTCTTTCAAGTAATATATATATATAATCGGTTTCCTCTTCTACCCTAAGGTGTAGAGGTTTTTGCGCTTCTTTTCTCTACTCTTTAACGAATTTGTGCCATATTTTTCTGTTGGATGCCATCGATCTTGCTTCAGTTACTGATTTTCCTCTATTTTCTAAGATTCCTTCTACTATCTCATCCCAGGTTTTCTGTGGTCTTCCCCTTCGTCTCCGCCCTTGCGTTCTTGATTTCCATATCTTTTTCACAGGTCTATTGTTCTCCATACGTATTAGATGTCCATACCAACTTAGTTGTTTTTCTTCAATTTTCTTTTCTGCAGCTTTTATATTAAGATCATTCCTTATATTTTCACTTCTAATTTTGTCTAGTTTAGTTACTCCTTGTACTCTTCGCAGGTATTTCATTTCCATAGCCTGTATTTTACTCTTAAGTCTTTTTGTTAATACCCACGATTCACTACCATGTAGCAGAACTGCCTCGTATATTGTTCTATAGACTATTAGTTTCGTATTCTTTGATATGTATTTGTTTGATACTATTGTCTTATTTATTGCTTGGAACGTTCTTGCTGTTGCCGTTATTCTGTTGTTGATTTCTTCCTCAATTCCACCTCCACTCTCTATTATGGACCCAAGATATTTGTACCTTGGTACCTGTTCTATTTTTCTTGTATCTAATTTTACATTTACTTCTTTTTGGGATCTATCTATTACCATGCACTTGGTTTTGTCGGTATTTATTTTCATGCTTCTTTTCTCAAGTGCATTCTGCCAGAGATTGAGATTTGTTTGTAAGTCTTTTTCGTTTTTGGCAAATAGCACTATGTCATCCGCAAATATGCATTCGGATATGTTCGTTCTTTGAAGATTCAAGAAACCTACATTATACAATTTTACTTCATTTCGTATCTCCTTCAATACTTCATCCATAAGTGTTATAAATAATAGGGGACTAAGTACCCCTCCTTGTCTCAAACCTTCAACCGTTTTAAATTCATCAGATTTTGCATTCATTGTTCGCACATAATTTCTTGTTTCTGCATAAATGCTTTTGATGGCTTCTATCAAATGTTCATCCACATTTCTCTGTTTCATGATTTTCCATATTTGTTCTCTTGGTGCTCGATCAAACGCTTTTTCTAAGTCTATAAAACATAGGAATAGTGATCTATTATGTTTTTGTGTTTTTTCTATCAGCTGTCTTACTGTAAAAATGTGATCTTGGATGCTATGCCCTTTACGAAAGCCACTTTGTGATTTTTCTAATGATATTTCTATTTTGTCACGTAATCTTTCTTCTAATATTGATTCATAAATTTTTGCAGCTGTACAGAGAAGCGATATTCCCCTGTAATTTGAGCATGATCTGTTGTCACCTTTTTTATATATTGGTGATATTATCGCTATCTCCCAGTCAGATGGAACTTGTCTTTTCCTCCAAATAAGATTGATAATAGTATGTAACAAATGTATCCCACTTTCGCCCATATATTTGATCATCTCGGGAGAAATATTATCATGTCCTCCAGCTTTTCCTGTTTTCACTCGCCCAATGGCTGTCTGTACTTCGTTTAGGCTGATTGTGTCTTCTTGTTGCCTTTTTGTTTGCTTGGTTACTGATTGGGGTTCTTCTTGCTCATTGAATGGTGGTATATCTAAGAGCTCTTGAAAATACTCCTTCCATCTGGCCAATATTTCTGTTTTTTCCCTCAATATTTGGCCATTTTTGTCTTTTATTTGCCTTATTGCTGTTTGTTTCTTGGTTTTCTGCTTCTTTATTGCCTTGTAGAATAGCTTTTTGTTACTCTTACTATTTTCTTCCAATTTATTTCCAAAGTCTTCCCATGCCTTCATTTTAGCTGCTAAAACTACTTCTTTGACTTTTATTCTTTGCTGTTTGTATAAGTCGTAGTCTTGTATACTTTTTGTCTTTAGATATCTTTTCCACATAATTTTCTTATCTCTTACTTCTTTCTTGATCTCTTCGCTCCACCACGGTGTCTGTTTCTTCGTACTATTAATTAACTTTGCTCCACAAGCCCTTCTGGATGCAGAGTATAATACCTCTTTGAACTTTGACCACGCTTCATTTATGATTGTATCGCCATTTATTGGACTCATCTTTCTTATCTCTTCTTCAATGTATTTCTGATAAAGTTCTTGCGTTTCTTTCAAGTAATTAACTCTTATGATTGTTCAAAGTTTGACCAGAACCTTTGGTCTTAGGAGGTTATCTTACTTTGCATGTTCCTGCTATACCACTTCCTCATCCTGTCCACCTTCAACCACACATTCGGTAAGAGCCCAACAACATCCCAGGTTTACAGAATACAAGTTAGGAATCTTCCGAGCATGAAGGTTCTAATCAAATTTCAAATATACATTCGTATCATTCTCTCAAGAAAAAAAATAACAGGCTTGTTTACAAACTTGCGAAAAGTTGTCAGTTGTCAAGTTGCGGCAATAAGCAATCAATTGATTTCAAAAGAAATTTTGTAAGAATAAAACTTGTAGAAAATTCAATCCTCTTTAGAAAATCAAATAATAGAAAAATCAGTCGAGCGTTCTGCGATATTTCTAAAGAACTGAAAACTTAAATTTCTTGAGTCTCGGCCAACAAAAGTTCTTTTCCATCCAGTTATTCACTGTCCGGGTATGATAATGAATTGTTTTTTGTGAATATAAGTAAATCATTTAATAGAGATGGTTATGTCGCTTTCGGTTCCTCCTATTGATTTTTCATTTTTGTATTGTAAATATATTCGTTAAACTACGTACTAAAATTTGAACAACACCGTTTATACTCCCTAATTCCAATCGATCATTATTACCACTGCAGTAATTACAACCGAATCCTTTCAGACATACCTCTCAACATTCATCAATAGAAAAGTATTGTGAACGTGTGCGCAAGAACGCTTCATTTACTCTGATGCAACAAAAAGAGCATATTGTCGGAGTTTCACGAGACTACTACCTTGAACTGAGATGTTTACCCATCAATAAAATATAATTTTCGAATTGATTTGTTTCTTAAGGCATCGAGAAACAAATATCGTAAGATATGAATTTTAGTGCAGGCATTCTGGATTAGAAAACAAATTGCATATAAATCTCTCAGGTATCACATATCTCCTTTTTGGATTCTTACATATCAAATAATCTGCTGTGGCCACACAGTACTTCCCCGACCATAAATCTCATGGCCAGTTTCATCTAGTGTTTCATCAAGACAAGAAATCTTGTCTTGATGATCATTTCTTTTCTTGTCTTGATTTTTAAGGCAAGAAAATAAACATTTCTTGTCTTGCCCATTTCTTGGCGACTCATTTCTTGTCTTGTTTCAAGAATTCTTTATATTTCTTGATCCTGACATTCTAAGAGAGTCCCTTTATAGTTCAACCATCGAATGAAAGTTGACTCTTAAATTATTTTAGATTTTAATATTTTAATAATAGATTAATAAATATGCGGATTCGAAAAATCAATTGTCAAGATATCAAAATCTTGAGTCTTGATAGTACTTTCTTGTCTTGTCATTTAATTGCATATTCCAAAGTGACAGTTGTCATACTCAAAGTGACAGCTGTCATTGTCAAAGTGTTAACTGTTAATGTCAAAGTGACAGATGCAAGTTATATTTTAGTCCTTACACAAAATAAGTATACGTGAGAATAAAGAGTCCTTTTTTAGATTTTTGAAGTCTTCAATTCATTGGAATATACAGTTTTGACATTTAATCGCCGGAAGTGTGATTTAATGATGGTAACGTGGACTCCACTACCCAATTATTTATTTTTGATATCTACAAAGCGTATCTCCCCAGGAGTTAAAATTGATACCAAACATTCAAATGATTTGTGAAAGAAACAATTGTCAATCGTTTAAATATCGTCTTTGACACTTATACTGGAATTATCTCCACAAGAGCTTTAATTTGATACCAAACACGGTATGCCAAATTACTTATTTCAAAAATAAAATTGACGAACATTAGCTTGTGATGTCACAATATGAGTGATAATAATTCCAACTCATTATTTCTTTGGATCAGAAAAATATAACGAATTTTATAATAATTTAAATTTTGATGATAACAAATGAACCGCTGATAATTTTGAAAAATACTTCATTCAACAATTAGTTTTAGAAATTTTATATTTCATGATAAATACTTCCGTTTATAAAATAAACGAAAAAAACTAAAAAGAGCCATCAATAAAGTTTTGGTACCACTGGTTGAAAATGCTCATATACGGACTTGAATCTAGATTTTTGATGAAAAATTGAAATATTAAATTTCAGTCAAAAATTCGTACGCCCGCTCAAGTTATCGTGTTTCCACACAGATAGACCGACTTTTTTTAAATTATGAGAATATTCTTCAAAATCTCGAATTGTCAAAAAATCACGATTACAATATTCCCCCTACTATATTATAGGCCGAAAAAGTAAAACTTATGAATATATAATTTCTAACTTGGAAATATCGATTAACAACATTTTATTTTTCATGTAACTGTTAATAATACTAAGACTTATTATTATCAACTTGTATTTGGACCAATTCATGAAACCTGTTATAATCATAAATTACAATCACAATTTTTCCCTAAGGCGCTTCATCCCATCTCGTTGAAATTAGCAAACAAATAATGCCCAAAGATAGAAACAATTATAAAAACATGATGAAACTCCGCTCACACAATGCCTAATATTTTCGACCTTTGACATTTAAATATTGCTGTCAAGAAACAACAAATTCCTCATCATATACTGTCTGCGAATTTAAATGCTTATGAAACATTTCAGTAACATTAAAGCCGAGAATATTTACTAAGAAATTCCAGTTCATAATGTCAAAAATGCAATTTTAAACCCTAAATTAATTCAATTTACCACCCACGATCAAACTCCGTTGTCAAGTCATTTCATTATCCTCGCAAAATTTTTCAACGGCTTGAAAAGATCAGTTTTTGCTCGTCTTTCATTATATTTATCCTGAGTTGGCGACATAAAAAAATACTTAATTACTTAATACTTAAAAATATATAAAAATTGAGTATGGAACTGGTTCTGAATGTTATAATTAAACATAGGCTTTCTGCATAAACCAGAAAAAATAGTCCTGGAATTTCGAAACTCATAATCACCATAAATTCAAAGACATTGAAGTTCATGAAGTTGTTTTTGATAAATCAGTCCTAAAACAGGAAAATTTGATAGAAATGTACAAAACAGTTAAGCTTTACGGCCATAAAAGGGGCCATAGAATCACAAGGAAGTGATTGAGAAAACTACATATTCTGAAGTGTATCTCATGAGTGATACTCGAAACACGTGGCTTTGAATGTTATTAAATCAGAATTTAATGTCTACTTCCAATGAAAAACAATCAGTTCTTATCTGGGAAATGATTAAGACTATAGTCCTTGTTATTCAAATAACAGATATTGATGTTTCATGTTCCAAACAAATACTTGTATATCTGTGTGCTTTATAATAAAGACCTCAGATCTGTTTGCCGATCGAACAGAGAGCAGAAGAGCAAATCAATTCAACAACACTTCATAATCCAATATTGATTATGATATCTTGATATCTGATACGAATTCAATAAAAACTAGGCCAAGTGATGAACAGCAAACGGTAGAGGGATTTAGAAAAGCACTTCTATTTTCGATTCATTGCATCCTATAGAAATTCGCTTCCAATTAATACGAATTCATTCCGTTTTGAACAGACAAAGAGAGATTTCGCTAGCTCTGGAATATTGTGAAAACGGGAATCTACCTATACGATTGTTCGCGCTGATTATTACAGCTTTCAATTTGTTTTATATGAAGTGAAATAACAGCTTCATGAAAATGAGATGATTTATTTAACAAAGCTCAATTCTAATTTAAAATTAAGCTAAAATGACTGAATATAGATTTAATATTCAATTATGTCTTTACCGCAATAAGAATTTATAAATGATTATAAAAATATATAATCACAAATTTCAAAACGACCGGTTTCAGCAATTTCTTCATATCCCGGAGATTTTCATTACAGGAGACTCAGTCAATGGAAATGTTTGATTTGCTGACTCATATGAAATTGAGATAATAATCTATACATTTTTCAGAATTTTATTGAATAAAAAACTACTTTTGATTTCAAATTCTGTATATTTTATTTGAAACTTTGACGTTTCGATCCAAAAATAAATGAAAAAGAACGATTTTATGTATCTGTCCTGAAATTATACGCTCAAATGATCAAGAATATCAAGCATATCATGGAACTATCTTTCTCCAACACTGTTTTGGAATTTGCGTATTCCATAACCAAAAATTATTTTGAAACGAATGACATTCCAAAAAATCGTTCAGAATGATTCCGTATGCCGTTTAGAATGATTCTGTATGCCCTTAGAATCATTTCGACGAATCAGAAGCTGCTAGTTTGGCTATGGTTACTTCCAAACAATTCAAGTATTCATATTTAGATTTGACGTTTGACATTTAATAATTTTTGAGTTTCCTCTGAAATATTGGTGAGTTTGCAAAACCTTGTTAGAGAAACTATAGTCTACAACATGTTTGGAATGGCGTATTCCACACTCGCGAACCGTAATCCTCGCCTTCGGCTCGGTTTACAAACTTTTCGCTCGTTTAGAATATAGGCCATTCCAATACTTATTGTAGAATATACTATTCTATATTAATAGTTAATAGTGCAATCTTATGCTCAAAATCACAATATCTATCTTGAATCATTCTTTCCTACTGCTGCATCAAACATATTTCCGCATCAAACCGAACTTTTACGAGCCTACATATTTACACACATTTTTTTTCCGAGTACGGCTTAATTGCCAGATTGAAATTACGTGACTTTACAAATAGCAGCATAAAATTTTCAAATTGACATTTTCTTTCAAAATATTCGTATCATTATTATTTATAAATTCACATTCTGCATACTAAAATTTGATTGAGAGTTGTTTTGACTCTACTTTTGATCATTATTATTATGATACAGCCTTATTCATAGTGAGCATGATAGTGGACGACTAGAACCGATCTAAGTAGCCCTCACTTAGTACGGATCTAGAGTTATATATTCATAGTTCAAATTTAGACTAGTATTAACTAGTTCGAAGTTAGTTCGCAACATCCATTTGGTCTTGGTTGGTTTTTATATGACACATGCGCATTAGTATATGAACTGTCAAAATTCTCATGTGCTTATTAATTATTATTAATTTTATTTTGTGATATAGTCTACCTTTTATTTTTTATCCAAGTAATGAAGTTTATTCTTCTATTCTTTTAATATACGTCATAAATGAAATGTATGTAAATTTATCTTTTCAAATTAAATTGATTTCTCTCGTTACATTTAATAGGCAATTTGATGGAAGTAAAAATATCTTATTATTTTATATACAATTATATTTCTTGCATGCTGAAAGTTATTGAATTGGATGCGTTATCAATACGAAGCATGATATATTTGAAAAAAGAATTAAAAGAAATTTGTTACCAAAATTTATAATGAAAAATTAAATACATAAATAAATCATAATTCATCGAATTTAAAAAAATATTGATATAAAACTATCTAATATAATGAACAACTTATCTGTGGATATTTTTAAACTCTGTTTTATTATATTTTTCAAACGGATTTACATGTCTTAAATAAACTTATTTTGATTCCTACGATGTTCTTCAACATCATTTATATTTTGTTATCGTTTGCATTATTCATAATATCATCCATTTCTCACAACAAACACGAAACAAATAGAAAATTATAGGTTAGTCCGTGGCTAAACTATGGCAGAAGCAGATCTATATATAGTCCGAACTTAGTTCGGTTTTAGTCTCGAACTAAAGTTTAGTCCGCTCTATGAATACGTACTAACGTTAGTACTAGGATCATCTTTCTTTAGTCCGGCTTAACTTCTCTATGAATAAGGCTGTATGCTTAGAGCAATGGCCACATGACATATTCATACCTTAAATATGAGAATTGTGGAATCGTTCCCTTCCAGCTTTTGATTTGATATCAATAATCAAAAATTTCACTAATTTATGGACACCTCGAAACTTCGTGTAGTTTGTAAATCACACACAATGTGAAAACCTCCAAAGAAATGTGCGCATTTGTAGCATACATTGAGGCCTCGTGTTAAATGCAAGTCTACATAAACAAACAAAAATTCTGAGAAAATGTACTCCGATTTTCCTGAACTATATATCCTTACAAACGGTACCCTGCAAACTATTTTTTTTTTTTTGGTTGAGTATCAACCTTTTCAGCTCCTCTAAAATTACTACTAAAATATGCGCAAGTTAGCTATAATTGCAATTACGCTGAGTTTTATCATTGTCTTTTCATCCATTCTAAAGAAAAAAATACGGAAGTGACAGATAGATTTTTCAAGTACAAGTATTGTGAAACCGACAAAATTCACATTTCGAGATTTTGATAGAAGTATCCGTTTTGAGCATCCCTTAGTCCATTTTGACCATTTTCGGCTTGACGTCAGTACGTATGTGCGTTCGTAACTCGCAAATCTTAAAACCCGTCGAACATATAATGTTGAAATTTTGTATTTAAGACTGGTCTAGGGTCTAGTTATGCATCTCGCATCGTCTGTATCGGAAGTGTATACTTTACTTGAAAATTTTCTTGAATTTTCCGCATACATCCAGAATGAATAGTTGTAGGATACTGGAATTCAGTATTTAAAATTGCTGTAGCATCTAAATGGTTATTATACTGAGCCGGCAGTACATTTTATGTAACCGACTTTTCGAATTTTTCCCTAAATTCAAAATAATCAGTCGTAGAATATTGAAATTTTGCATGAAACATTTCTGTAACATCTAGTTGTGCACCTTACATTATTATTGCAATCGTCTGAAATGGAAATGCACTTTACTCGAAACATTTTCTGAATTCTCCGCATAAATCCAAAACGATTGAAAGTAGTACGTTAGCATCCAGTATTTAAGACGATAGTACCATCTAGATGCTCATATCGTATTTTTATTGAGATCGACTGAGCCGGAAGTGCATTTTACTTGACAGTCTTTTGGAATTTTTCGCATAAATTCGAAACGATCGGCTTTAGAGTATTGGAATTCAGTATTTGAGTCTGTTGTAGCATTTGAATGATTGCCTATTGTTCTCATAACAGTCGACTGAATCAGAAGAGTGCACTTCAGTTGATTTTTATTAAATTTTGCGCATAAATTCAGATCTGCTTGGCGTAGAATCTTGGAAATCAGTATTTAGGAATGATTCCCAAAGCAACCGACTGGATCAAAAGCGCACTTTACTTGACAGATTTTTAGAATTTTTTGGATAAATCCGAAACGATTAATCGTGGAACGATGAGATTTTGTGCTTGATTATCGTATGTATGCAAAACATATATCCAATGATTTACATCTGAGATTTTTTATTTTGATAAATGAATGGAAATTCTAAGCGAAATATATTCTGAAATTGTGTTATTTCGCCAAAATATTATATTATATTCAAGCAATCTGTCAGTTTTCTCCATTCACGTGCACTCACCCAAAAGCACAGTTTGACCTAGCTGCAAACCGTTGCTTAGCAACAGATCGCCGCTTGCTACATCCAGAGCGGATGCTGCATGTCGCGTTCATTGAATTTCGCTAAAGCAGCACCAACGACGAACAAGGTACTATCATCGGCGCTCAGCGTCGCTAGCGTCGCAATTTCAACCTGCTTCAACCACACGTACATACAACATATCGCTATTCGGGCAGACAGGCGCGTTCAGATCCAGCACAAATAACACTATATCAGCGCTTTGTAATCTCTGAAGCAGCCAAGAGAGTGATGAAAAAATAAAACACGTTCACCTACATTTTAAAGATAAAATTCTAGATAGAAATCTTTCATCTTTAACTCTAGGTGCTTTGAAATTTTGCAGATTTGAATAATCAATATCCAGATAATCTACCTCTTGTTAATTGTATATTATTAGTTGAGAAGTACACTTCACTTGACAGTCTTTCAGAATTTCTCGCATAAATTCGAAACTATCGGCCTTAAAGTATTGAGATTTAGTATTTCAGTCTGCTTTATAGTATCTAAATGATTGCCTACTGTTCGCATGACAGTAGTATAAATCGGAAGTGGACATCAGTTGATTTTTTTTTTTAATTTTGCGCATAAATTCAGAACTCTTAGCCGTAGAATCTTGGAAATCCATATTTAAGAATGTATCATAAAAATGTTGACCTACTGTTTTCAAAGCAACTGATTTGGCCGAAAGCGCACTTTACTTGACAGATTTTCATTTTTTTTTTGGATAAATCCAAAACTATTAGCTGCGGAACGATGAAATTTTGTTTTTGATTATCATCCAAGAATATACAAGTAAGTCTCGTGATGTGCACGTTAATTTTTTTTGTAAATGTCACTATTTCAACTATTTTTATTGGAGATGACATGAATGTTCTTGGAGATAGGTTCGTTCGGGTGCTTTTCAATTCTCACCTAATGTTATTTAGAATCTTGAAATATAAATACCGTCACTTCAAGTTTTTCCAAAAAATGTTTAATAAAGCCGAGAATAATAAATAAAGTCCTGATGACGTCATAGCCACTAGATCATAAAAATGTTGTTAGAAATACGTGTACGCTGAGATAAAATGTAAACGTATGTCGAGTCATTTGCAGTGGAGCTTCCCAACTAAACATCCCAACTGATTACTAGCAGAAAATGTGTGGTCTACTGTACAACTCTGTGGTATAGCTGGACAAATATAGTAACTGCTACGTCATGAATGGCGCATATTCAAATCAACATTTTCATTTTAATAATTCGAGTTAAATACTGAGCAAAACATGATAATTTTTATATTTATATAACAATTAACAGCTAACTTTCATGTGCAATATGTAATTTTCGAGAGTTTCCAAATCGAACGATTAGAAGATTAAAAAAAAATAAAATGCACAATAGTGATTTTAGTGTAGTAGATGTGTTTCAAAATATACCCCAGATGTTTAAAATACTGATAATTGGTACTAATGGACTTTCTCACTGAAATCGTACTTTGAGAGTGTACTGTAAATATTTGATGGCACAGGTCTCCATAGAAGCTCACTTTTTACATTGAAAATGTTTTAAAAAACTGTCACTTTTCATATTATACGAATATATTCCCAAAAGATTCATGATAAAATTGCAACTTGTGTAATAAATGATTAAAATGATTATCCTTGGGGCTGTCATTAATGTTGAAGAGACCTTGTTTTGCTAAGTTTTCAGGAGCATAAATAAAAATTCATAGAGAGATAGATTACAAACACAATATTTTCTGCAAATTTAAAAATTGAATCCAGAATATCATTTGATTACATTCAGCGACATTGGAAAGTGGGTATAAAATATTTCCATCAATTTTATTCTCCAGCCATTAGCTCTGAAATTCATTGTATACCAATCAGCAGCATCTGAAGTCATAATTCATTTTTATCAATTTTATTCTAGAACAATCTTGAGTAAACGCTAACTGAAACAAATTACAAGTTTTAATGTGATATATGATGTTGTTTTATAAGATTTCCGTTTCAATTTCATTTTTAGAATATGCATCATATGAATAAAGCCACTACTTGTACTTAGCCAGCTTACCGAAATATATTTAACTTGTTATTTTAAAAATGTCCTAATCCTACACTCATATTCGTGACAAATGTGACAAAAACTAATAATCAACTTCTGTCACTTCTGTCGTAATTCACTTTTGACGCTGAGATTCCAACGAAACAAAATATCCCGGTATTTCTAATCTTCACAGATGGCTACAGAGCCATCTGTCCGCTCCCTTCAAAACTTGTGCCTGTAATAGAGAGGGAGAAAAAAGTGAAAAAAGAAATAAAATCTCGGTGCGCCGTATAGAGCTCCCTACTTTGTAAAGGTTTCCAAAATAATTAGGACACAAACCTGGACCTCCTGATATTCTGACGTTCAGTAAAAAATTGTGCAATACTAGCAGTGCTGTCTTTTTGTGTCGCTGCATCAGCGGAGCAGGTAATATAGGACTTTTGACAGACTTGAATAAAAATATGGGGCAATTTTTAATATCTCTTCTGGTAGACTCGAAAACACATTTTTCTTGACAAGTCGTTCTTATTTAATTGTTCAATCATTATACAGGTTTTCACGCATCCCATGTTTTTATTTTAGCCTATTAAAAGTTTCAGACTATTACTTATTCCGCTGATGCAGCGACACAAAGAAGATAGAACTGCTAGAACTGCACGATTTCTTGCCAGACGTCAGAATCTCAAAAAGGTCTAGGTTTGCTTTTTAATTATTTTCTAGTTTTTATACAATAGTTGAACAAAATATAATAGTATTTTCATTACTCATTCATATTGAAGCAATCTCTTCATATAAAGTGAATAGCTCTATAATGAATACAGGGATGAAAAACTAAAAAGAAATGGAAAAAACATTAGAAAAACATCGATGTTGTAGCGCGTGCCCCAAATGGGAGTTGTCGGTAATTGCCGGAGATGACGGATGCTTCAAGAGAAAAAAAGCGGAAGTATTGAAATATGAGAAATGATTGAGTAGCACCTGTGCCGCTAAATTGACTAACTTATATCTTCAGATAATTATCCCTTGAAACTCTGAAGAATAATTGGAGAAAATTATGATTAATAATTCGTGAAAAAATCGTAGTTGGCGGTGATTTTTTTCCTCTTAGATAGTTGATTAAGATAATTTCACAGGGCGTGCATTAGCAAATAGAATAAGTGCCAGATGCCAAGAATAACTATCAAAATTGTTTATGAGAAATGCTCCGGATCTGCTTTCTCAATATTTAATTATTTGAATTTTTAATTTATTTATAAATTTTAAAATGACATCGGGTCCATATAAACTTTAAGGTCATTTTTTTTAACAACAGGAGGGTTCTTCAAAAATTAAATGACAGCTCAAAATTGTAAAAGGGAGCACTATTTCAAGATAATTAACTGGGAACAACTATTTGCTTTAAGGGACTTTACATAGAAGCTTCTAATCGTTTTCAGAACAAATGTTATCCATTCAAGGCACGACCTTAAATACAAATAACTACACTGAAGCCCAATTATTCTAAGATATAGTAACATTTTCTAATCTATATCTTTTTTAATCAGAGACATCTCATTTATTAAAATCACTGCAAAGGAAAAAATTTGTTTTACAGCGAAAATTTCATATTCGCTAATGTTTTACCGCCGAAATAAATAACAAATGAAAATAAAAGACAAAGCAGGACATTTATTCAACTGGATGGTAACTTTCAAACTTCATTATTATTGCTTGGAAAAATTCAACTTGTTCAACTTCCTCGTATTCTCTGAAACTTGAAACATGAATTTTCCTGTATCTGAAAGTTTTCTGACGTGATTGGTTAAAAAAAAATATATAATAAAAGCATACAAAAATATACTATTTTCTTCTAAAAGTAATCTATCTTGGATTTATAGTTATATTTTCATTAATTTATTATTGCATTTATAAAGGCCAATAATTTCGACTATAATGTCAGCTTGCACATGAATCGAACATGTCTTTGTAGCTTCTAAACAAAATATCTTTAGCTCATACGAGCAGATAGAATGTAGGTTTTGGAGTGAAAACTTCTATAGGCACGTTGAGCAATTTTTGGATAGATAAAATGAGTTCGTTTCACAGACATGCTAATGGCGCATGCGTTGATCAGCGAGGCCGTATCTTTTATTCTTGTTTTTCAGAGAGTAGCTTCTGCGTAATCTCATTGTGTTAACAGTCCAGTTTCATGAATATTTTTGTTGATTTTATTAAATGTGTTTTATGTACGTAAATTTTAACATCATGAAGAAAAAGAATCCGAGTATTATTAGTATGTATACAGGGTGTAACAGAAATAAGAACATTAATTTTAGCCAGTAATAGAACTTGTCAAGCGTAACAATTTTTCTTAATAACTTTTTTCCGAATTCTCATCATTTTTTAGCATTTTTATTCCCTATAATTTAAGGGCATAGGCAGTTTGAGCACAGCGGTCAAATTTTTAATCCGTTTAGCAAAATCTTCCGTAATCCTTATGTACCACTTGAGCACGGCGGAAGCTTAACAGATTATTGGATAAACCATAAACAAAGATGGTAAGTAAAATGTAAAATCTTCAATGCACAATGCAGATAGCCGAAATGAACCAATCACTTAAGAATAATGAGAAAAAAACATTCAAATTGGACTATTTTTTGAATGAATAATGTAGGGGTAGGTATATAAATAATAAATAAAGAATATAATAATAATGAAGGAAAAAACTTTTCAGAACTCATTTTATAAATAAATATGTTTTATTGGATATAAGTTCTGTAATTTATTAGAAACACAACGTTTCGACAGCAAAGTGCTGCCTTTCTCAAGTGAAAAGAAATATAAATAATATTCATATTTCTTTTCACTTGAAAAAGGCAGCACTTTGCTGTCGAAACGTTGTGTTTCTAATAAATTACAGAACTTATATCCAATAAAACATATTTATTAATATAATAATAATTCAATAGAATTATACAAAAAAAGGAATATAACAAGAATTAATTTTGTAAAAGCTATTAGTTTTGATTTTTCGAAAAAATAATATACATATATACTTATGTTCATGATGACGAATCTTTAATTTAATTTAATTTAATAAAATGTATTTATGTATATATGACAAGTTTTCAATATACAGAGTGATCAATAATGATTGTCTGACAGGTGACAGGCAAAAGTTCGCATTATGATCAAAACTATCTTCATGGAAAAAAGTTAGTATAAATATATTCATTTTGAAAACTACGTTACCGACATTTCAAGAACACAATGGCGTATATTTTGCATATTCTATGACGGGTTCATCCATAATCTGATTCAATAAACAAAAAAATAAGTAAATAGCTGTATTATCGACTGATTTTTGAGAATTTATTATTATTCTACCAAATTATTAGGTAAGAATAGTGTTTTCAGAGGAACTGTCATCTGTCACTTGAAAGTCACTATCTCAAGCAGGCGGCGAAGAAAAAATCAGAACAAAGCGGCACGGACAATCATTTTTGATCACTCTGTATAATTTATATCAGTCATTATTTGTTTATGATAAAATGAAATGAATTGTTATTCAAGTTTGTTTATTATATCAACTCACAATTTTTGGCATTTAGAGAAGATACATTTATTTGGGATAAAAAGATTGAAGTAATAAACTTGGCTCAAAAGGTATATAGGGATTAAGAGAAAAATGCTCAAATTGTCTATGAGATTAGGACCAAACTGACCGCCGCGCTCAAACGGTATATCCCCTAATTTAACGAGTCACGATACAATGGAACAATTGATTTTGACAAAATGTGAATTATCAATGCCTTCAAATAAATTCTAAGAAAAAATCGATTAATAATTATTGTCGCAAGAGTTTAAACCTGTGAAAATGTCTAGCTTTTCTGTCTACGATTTCGCAGGCAGTTTAGGATGAGCTCAGCGAATTTATTTGGAACGATTTCCGAATTGTTATTTTTCACTAAAAATTGAATTATTGGTTATGGTTATGCTAATGTATTTAATGTCAAAATATAGTGCACTTATACATAACGATGAGAATACTATGACATATTTAGAGCTTATCGTTTATCTGAAACGTGACACAGCAGATAAGACGAATGAAATTCATCAATTTATTAATGAAGCACCTGTGTATTAGTTTTTTTTCATATTATTACAAATTCCACTCTCAGCTCGTTCCAATAAAGTATGTCCCGTGAATTGATCTGCTGAACAAATAAAATATTGAATATTATATTTCAGAAAATATTTAAAATCAATTACCAAATTCAGTTTGATACATTTATAGGTTATGTTTGGTGTTCTTCAAGTATAGAAGCTTCAAGAATTTATGTGGCAATGTTTCCAATTGAATTATTCATCAAATTAATTATTTTAGAATTTCATTCCATTCAATATTTCACCGTTTTCTTTGAATAAATTATGGAATGATTCTCTTTTCATGTTTGAGAACCAACGATAATTGAGTAAGTTTTAACAGCAACTGCTTCTTAAGCTGCTCTTAGATGGCAGCACAGTCTGGCACAGATTGTGACTGTATTCAGACTATTCAAATCAGCTGATTCAAATGCAATGAACTCGTGCAGACAATCTAATGTTTAAGTAATGTACTATCTGAAAATATACGTGAAATCTCTAAATACAAACCAAATTTCTTAACAATGACATATAAATACGAATAATTAACCAAATTGTTGATTTTAGAGACAAATTGAATCTTTCTTTCAACATAGAAAAAATAGAATTATCGAGGCGAGCGAATATAGTTGATATTGCCAAAATACTGATATTTTGTCAGTTTCAAATGAATGATTGACAGGACTACGATGGTTCAAAGTTGCAAAATACTCATTTCAATCGACAGCTGTCATTCTTCCAACAAATGAGAAATAATCAGTTCGTACCATAGGCGTACTATAAAATTTTTGACAAAACTTTGATGCATTTTTATCCGATATCCAAAGAATTTTCAGAAAAAAAGTAATTAAGAAAAATTGTTATGCTAAACGAATTTTATTACAGGTTAAAATTAATGTACTTATTTCTGTTACACCGTGTATAAAGAACAAGCCCTTCAGTAATCCAATGTTGTATAATATATATTTATTAATACAAAAACCGAAAAGCCCCATGTTTCTTCGCGTTTTCTATTAATAAATATATCATGCAACATTGGATCACTGGAGGCCTCATTCTCTATATACTAGAAAATTTTAACATTAATTCAGTGTATTATATTTAGGAGCAAAGGATTTGTGCTGCATTTTAATCAGTTAAAAGGTATTTAAAAGAATTATATATTTTTGAAGTGAAAATTTTTGGATGGATCAAATATTTTTAGTCCGCGTCTCTGACATGCTAATTAAAAAGAGTACCTAAGCTATGAAAAAACATAGTAGTGCAAAGATATCTTTAAATTTTTCCACGTAGAATCAAACAAGAAACAAATATGAAAAATGGATATCTAGAAACACTGAAGTCAATTTGTTTATTCGAGCACCGTTCATTCAATTGAGTTGAAACATTCTACAGATGTTGGTGACACTTTCGTGACTGTAATATAGTACAATCAACACATATCAAATAGCACATGAACCACATTTGTTCGTTCATCCGATTGAGTTGAAACTTACTATAGTAGTTGCTGTCACTTCGTGAAGGTTCTTCTTATAGTATCATCAACATACATAGAGAGGCACACGAGCCGTATTTGTTCATTCGCGCATCGTTCATCCAATAAGTTGAAACTTACTAAAGTTGTTGTTGGCTCTTTGTGAAGGTTCTTATTATTATAGCATTAACATACATTAAATGGCGCACGAGTCATATTTATATAGTTGTTAACACTTGCATGAAGCTTTTGACATAGTACTAACGTGAAATGGGTAGTATTTGTCCGTTCGAGCATCGTTCATCTGTCTGAATTGGAGCTTTTTATATTCGTATTTTTCATATATTCTATATCTTTCACTAATCTTATCTTTGCTTCAAAGAAAATGTGAGTATTCCGAACGTTTCAGTCTTACAAGTATACATGTATAAAAATACCAAGTGCTTGTCTTTTCCGTCGTTTTCGATGCGTCCATCACATCGTTGCGTCATTGTTTAAGTAAATCACGCGTGAGTCGACCGTCAACACCAGCGCCAACGAAAAAATGCTGAGAAATAATAATAAAAAACGACCATCGTTTCTAATATAAACGTAACATCCGGCGTAGGGCTCGTGGCTTCCTGCGAACCCGTAGGCACACGCTTGAGTTTATTTGAATTTCTGGCAAGGGAATGCGACAAGCGTACACGCGCGCGCCCACCGGAAACATTTGAATTTATTTTTAATTTGATGCGGATCAAGTAATAATTCAGTTTATATACTGATATTAAAATGTGATTTTATAGTACCTGTTCAGTGTATATGAGAATTTAAAGCATTGGAGCGTGAAAAGTGAATCACCAAATGAATATTTATGGCTAGTATATAATTTACTGGATTTAATATGGCTCCAAATAATGTATAGCTTTAGCTTGGGCAGAATTCATTGATTCTATGAGATGTGAATCCTAAAAATGTAGTTTTAAAAATTTATGCACATTTTTGTGCTTATTTAGTCTAATTTTATTTAATCTTGAGTACTGATTTGATCTACAATACAGAACTATTAATGTGAATGTAATATACTAGCCAGTATTCTTTAAAATAGAGGTTTACTCATACTCAATATCCCTTCTTTAAGAGTTCTCTCAAAGAACTATTTAATTCTATACAGTACTGAAAACAAATTCAATTGAATCGACTTCATTCGTTTCATCTTCAGTTATTCATCCGATGAAAATTATAATCAGTGAAAATTCTGTTGCAATAAATATTGAAATTACGGAAAAATTTTTCATTTTAATTACGACACCGTGTACCCAAAAAATTCTTGTTTTGGAATCTATCGTATTATATAATTTGATACATGTTTTAATTTTCACAGTGAGTAATATGCACCTACTCCACGATAGCCACATTACTGTTTCTTCATAAACTCGTAAATATTTTCGTGTAGACTTTCATAAACGCGTCTATTTTCATACTCCCGCAGTCTTGCTCGGTGTTATGTGTGTAATATTTACACTGAGCGAATTCCAAGATAGCTGGAACTTTTCACTTGACACGTGTGAAAACAAGAGCAGGTTCAAAAACTCCTGAGATAAAATATCCAAACAGAACCTGGATAGCAGATTCTGAATTGATCTTGAAATTTAAAATAGAACATAAAGATAGGACAATTATATAAATAGACTTTTTTGAATCCGGAAAAATTAACTCATGGTACATTATTTATCCAAAATATTCTTCATTCTAATTTTTTCATCCTAATTTAAAATCGAATAGTTTCATATATGATAAAGTTCATGGGAGGATCCTACGAAAAGGTATCTATCTGTTCGTCTGTCCGCCCGTCCATTCGTCCGTTTGTCTATCTATATAATATTCTTACCGAATGATCTCAGAAATAGTCAAATGGTCAAGATTTTCTTTTTAACCTCGTATTCCCTATACATAAGCATTTTGATGCGACTTCTGATTTGGCCGAAAATATCTAAGAACAAAGTTTTTTTCTCTAGATCAATTCTTAAGAATCATTACTAGTCCAGTTGTCAGAGATATTGACCTCTCATAAGATGTGATATAGCTAAAACTGGGCTCACTGGTAGTTTTTTGGGTGTAGAAAAAGATAGAGAAATCTTTGCGGCTCTAAAGTGTATGCTAAGTTCATAATCTCGAAAACAAAATCGAACATTTGTTTTTGGACTATATCTCGAATGATAAAATTTAAAAATCGAAAAACCAATAGTACCTGAAAGAGCGGAGAATTATACCTAAATTTATATTATAACTTAAACGAAATGAAACTTAGCATCATTATAAAAAATTATTAAATATAAGAAAGCGACATAGGAAACTACGCGCGCCAAGTCGCTGAATACAAATATTCAATGGAGGCGTTCGAGAAAAAACTAAAGTTTCTTTATCTAAAATATATGCAAAACAAAAAAAATGAAAGCTTCTTGAAGTGGAGACTCTAAGCTTTCCGAGGAAGCTATAAGTTTTCAATAATTTTTGTTTTCTCTCATAGAAAATTTGACGGGAAGTTCAAATTTCTAAAATTCTCACTGACTTTTATAAAATTGAAGATATATATTAATAGGGGCATGAAAATGATAAAATCCTTGTAAATTTATCATCACTATACTCTCACTTCCAACGTAAAAATAATTAAAATAATGAACATTGTCTCTGTTTGATTAAACTCATGTTTTAAAATAATCTCGACACCATTTTAATTTTTAAAACGGTTTTTATTCATTTATATGAACCAGAAATTATTATATCTGTATTTTGAAATGAAGTTGAAAACTTACTTCATAATGCGTAATAATTCAGAAATTGATACAACTTGATATGTTTAAGTAGTCTTTAATATAAGAAATATATAAAAAATGCATGCTCTTTGCTTATTCTAATTCCTGCAACTTAAAGTTTAGCTTTAAAAAATGATCAAAATTATAAAATTAAAGATGAAATCCTGAGCTTTCAGAATGTATTATTTATTTTTTGATTACGCATTCAGGTTATAAGCAAACATTGATTGGAAAATGGACGATGCTAACTCAAAAATATCTAGCCCTATCAAAATGACAAAACTGCCAACTTCGAAATCTCTTTTGGACTTGATGTTTTGCAATTATTGCAAAAAATGATGTGGGAGAGCTTGTAACTGTAAATCAACAAACTTATTAAGTTCCGCAATATGTGGTTCTTGTTTAACAGATGATGTTTGTAGAAATTCACCTAAAATTTCAGTGCTAGAGCAAGACAGCGATGTTGAAGATGTTTGTAATATCAAAGAATAAGAAGACAGTAAGTACAAATTTGAAAAAGAGTTTTTATCAATCTTTCAATTGTTTTCTAAAATACATCTTATTCTTTTGTTCATTTATTGACCAATTTTCAAAACCTCCATATTGAATACACCATTTTAATTTTTACTCCATTAATAACTAATAATCTTAGGCCCAGTTGTACAGTCTAAGCTTATCCAAAGTTTAGTGAGACCAGGTTTAATTTCCATGGTTACAATTATTTCAGCAATATCACTTGTTCAAAATATATAAATTAAATTTTGGGTACGTTCTAAATTGCCGACATATTGTATCCATCATTTTCAATTTTAAATCTCCTATCAAATTATCACCCAAAAAAAACCCTGGGTATTCATTCTCAAGGAATATTCATATTGTTTTTATCAAACTTTATTATTTTTTTCGATATAAAAATTTTCGATTTTGTTTTCGAGATTATGAAGTTAGCATACACTTTAGAGCAGCAAAGATTCTTTCATCGTTTTTTACACCAAAAAAAATACCTAGAGAGGCACTTATTGTATTCACATGCTCAATACAGTCATAAACAGTGGAATGTATTTTTAACCGATGATGCTTTATACCTGACAAACGGTTGGGTCTCGCCCGCTCTGTCCAAGCTAGACGTTCCATGCTCAATGTTTATATAAACAGTGGTTTCATGTTTTCAAACTTGCTTTGTACACAACTAGCTTCGCCCGCTCTGACCAAGCTTGACATACCATGCTGTGTTTATCAAACCGCTAGTACACTCATTTCTTCAACGGACACTCACATAAAGCAGTACATACATACATACATAATCTAGAACCTCTTGTACCCTAAGGTGTCGAGGTTTACATTTCTATGTAACACATTTAATTCTCGTATATGAATTCTCGCCATTCCTTCCGGTTCCTGGCCTTTATTTTTGTTGCGTTCCGACTGGTGTTCACTTCTTCTAGTATCTTCTTAACTGAACTATTCCAGGTGGGTCTTGGTCTTCCTCTTCTATTCCTTCCAATTGGTCTTGCTTCCCAGATATTTTTTACTTGTTTATTTTGCTCCATTCTTGTTAAGTGTCCAAACCATTTTAGCTTCTTTTGTGTCAGAATTTTCTTTACTGGTCGGACGTCAGCTTGTTTTCTAAGATCTTCATTTCTTCTTTTGTCTATTCTTCTTGCTCCTAATATTCCCCTAATATACTTCATTTCAGTTGCTTGGAGTCTTTTTTGTTGTTTATCTGTTAGAACCCAGTTCTCGCCATTGTGAAGCATTATTGGTAAATAGATAGTTTTGTAAACAACTATTTTAGTTTTCAGTGATATATTTTTGTTCTTGAGGAATTTATTATACAAAGCTCTGTAAACTCTGTTTGCTGCTTGCATTCTATTATTTATTTCCTCATCATTTGTTCCCTTTGAACTGACTATGCTCCCCAGGTATACATATGAATAGACTTGTTCAATGGGTTTACTATTTAAGGTAATGTTAACAACACTTGTCTTGTTACTTATTACCATGGATTTGGTTTTTTCCGTATTTAGAGAGAGGTTGATTGAAGCAAGTAAGTCAGCACAAATAACAAGGTTTTTCTGGAGATTCTTCTCTGAGTTAGCAAATAACACAATGTCATCAGCGTACGCACACATTTCTAAATAGACGGGTTGGAGATTTTTATAGCCTACTAAAAATTTTTCCATTTTTGAATGAGCCTTTCTTATTGTGTCATCTAATGCACATATGAATAATAGTGGGCTTAAAACACTGCCTTGTCTTACTCCTTCGTTGTTGGTGAACTTTTCTGATAGCCGATTGCATGTTCTAATTTGATTGCTTGTTGTTTTATATATACTTTTGACAGCTTCAATTAGTTCGGGAGCAACATTTTTATTTTTAAGACTTTCCCAGATTTTGTTTCTGCTTATTGTATCAAATGCTTTCTTCATGTCAAGAAAACATAGGTATACATCTTTGTTTTTAGCTATAGATTTTTCTGCTATTTGTTGTATTGTGAATATATGATCTTGTATGGAATGTATTGGTCTAAATCCACTTTGTACACTTGTAAGTGGTGGTTCTATCACTTTCCTCAGTCTTGACTCTAGAATACCTTCATATATCTTCAAACCAGTGCATAGTAACGTGATTCCTCTATAATTACTGCAGTTTTTGGTATCTCCTTTCTTGTAAATCGGAAGAATGATGCCCGTATTCCATTCATTAGGTATTATTTCCTTTTCCCAGCATAAATTTAATATTTGTAGTAGGACTTGTTTCCCTTCTTCTTCCATATATTTAAATAATTCAGGTGCAATTTCATCTTTACCAGGTGCTTTTCCAGTTTTGGTTTTCCTAATTTGTTCGTTCAGCTCAGTCATTGTTATAGGTTCGTTCGATTGTGGTTCATTATTCCAAGTAGTAGTTCTTCCTTCAGTTATTTGATTTTCTGTTATTTTGTTGTCCGTAATATCTGTATTTAGGAGTTTCTCAAAATATTCTCTCCATCTTTTCACAATACTATCTTCATCTGTAAGTACATCTCCGCTTTTTGTTTTGATTTGCTGCAATCTGATATTAGATTAATTTCTTTCCGTTATTATTCAATTTTTCTTCCCCATGTCTACCAATCACCCCATTCCATCTTTTTGCTTCGTTTCCCACTCTGGCGTTAAGGTCACCGGCAATTATTAATTTACCTGAGCACATTTCACACGTTACTTGTAATGTCTCCCAGAAGCTATCTTTCTCTGCTGTACTATCATTTTCTGAAGGGCCGTATGCTATTACTAGTGTAAATAATTCTTTCCCTTTTTTAAAATCAGTTTTTAATATTCTTTCATTCACATAATCCCAGTTACATATGTCTTTCACCATACTGTTTCTTATTATACATGCTACACCAGCTCTCGCTCTTTCTTTTTCTTCGACTCCGCAATAGATCATGAGATGATCGTTACCCAAAATAGCATTACCTTCTCCTTTCATCTTGGTTTCTGTTACTGCTAATAGCATTATATTTCCTTTTTCGAAATTTTCGATTAATTCGTTTTCTTTCCCGTTAATACCTTGTACATTCCACGTAGCTATGATTCAATTTTTATCCTTTTGTTTTTTATTTTTATTTATATTTTTTACATATCCCATGTTTCTAATCCCAATATTATGTATATTTTTATTTCCCCTTATCTTACTATTTTTAAAATTACTGTTTGCGTTATTCTCTTCTACTTTTTTCCTTCGTTTTTTGGAAAAGCTTCCCCCTTTTCTTTTGCTTCTTTTAGTGCATGACATTCCTTATCCCATATCCATAATTTTCCATTCACAATTAATTTCTTATACCCTATTTTAACGTTATTCCCTTTTTTCTTTTCCTCTTGTCCTTCTTCCCTAATAGTATCTTGAATTCGTTTTTCATCCTTAGTTAGGTCACTGTTAATAAATATTTTCTCATTTTTCCAATTTCTCAATTTATTTTTGTTTTTCAATATTTTCATCTTGTCCTCCCAATTTTCCATTTCCAACACGTATGTCTTAATTCCGATTTTCTTTGCATTCTTTATTGTGCTTTCTACTCCCATTGCACTTTTAAAAAGGTTTTCCGCTACCTCTTTTATTTCTGTGCCATTATTAACTTCAATTTTTATTCCAGATATAATCACGTTGTTCTTTTTCTTTTCTCTCTCCAGGTACTCTACTCTCTCTTTAAGTTCATTAAAGCAGTAGTGATGGTAAATTCGATTTTTTTTCATATTCACATTCGCTCAAAAAGAACGTCATTTGGATACGTGTAGAGTAACTCTTGGCAAAGGAAAGGCTTTATGTAAAATTGGTCTACATTGGCTAACAACTTTTTTATGACCGTATTTTGGAAAGGTCTTTCTTGGTTTTTTTAACATTTATCAAAAAGCTTACAGCCGATCTTTTTGAGATTTGGTGCGTTGCGTTTGTTGGAAGCTATAGAACCCATATTCTTTCAAAATTTTATGACCTAATATTAAACAGAACGCGAGTTATAAATTTTCGAAAATGTCTTGGCTCTCATTCTATCTGACTAGATATGCATTTATTATGACGGTTTTTTTTTAAGTTTCTGCATTATTAAAAATGTATTCTCAAGAAAGATTAGCTCTGCGTCGAATTTGGCTCTAGATATTTTCCGATAAAAACCATATCTCATAGCAAATAGATGCTGTTTCATTCATAAATTTCCATAAATTGAGACGTTCTTCGTCGAATATTGCTCCTGACATAAAATCCATATTCCGAAATGTAGGCAATTTTTGGCGTCCACATATTATATACGTACTGTAACGTTATTTATTTTAATTTAGAGAGCAAAAGTTTTTAAACACTACTATTTATTTTTATGATTTATTAAAATAATAAATTAAATAACCAACACTATTTTTTAATAACTAATTCTAATTTAAGTTAAAAGTTATTATACACTACACTATAACTTAACTTCAATTATTTATGTCAATGTTGATTTATTTTAAATAACACAATTTATTTTAATCCATAGCATAAGGTCACTGAGCCAAAAATCAATAATAATTCTCGCTGTCAGTTGCATATATATACCTGGGGTCTCCACTACGTTCTTCCCGCAAACGTCCAGGCATTTCTAGAAAAACGCTAGAAGGTGCCAGCAGTTTTCCAGAAAACAAATAATTCCACAATAATTCGAAGCACCAGTAAAGCCGAAATGACTAATGTGTAGACTTAAATTCGCTACAATACATATCTGTCTATCTTCATGTAGTATTATCATTTACTTGACTATTTTTTTTTTATTTGGACTAGCAATATGCCCTTGTTTCGCTGCGGGCCCGATCTAGTATCTATCCAATCAATTATTAATTTAGATACTTCAACTATCCTTTTTTGATATAGAGACGATGGAAGTGGCAAAGGGACCAAAATAACTTTCACGTTTATTCAAAGACACAGGACGCTACGGCACCGCAACGGCCAGCCATCATCAGTTTGAAAAATGTGTATTTGAAATTTAGTTACTCTGTGAGATAAATGACTACTTTGTAGAAAAAAACCATGTTAAATTTGAAATTTTAGAGGCCCAAATAAAAAACTTAATAGTTTAGGACACCACGGCCATCATGATGAAGCTGATGATGGCTGGCCGTTGCAACACCGAAACGTCCTGTGACTTTGAATAAACATAATTCTGTTTACGTAGTTATTTTGGTCCCTTTTCCACTTCTATCGACTCTATATCAATTTATTTGGATCACCACTTATAAAGATATATCCTTTTTACTTATTTTTAAAGTACAAGTAAGTATTGTGAAACCGACAAAATTCACCTATCGAGATTTTGATGGAAATATCCGTTTTGAGCATCCCTGAATCCATTTTGACTGTTTTCGGCTTGATGTCGGTATGTCTGTACGTGCGTTCGTTCGTAACTCGCAAATCTCTAAACTGGTTGAACGTATAATGTTGAAATTTTGTATTTACGACTGGTATAGAGTCTAGTTGTGCATTATGCATTATGGTTCCAATCGTCTGTACCGGAAGTGCACTTTACTTGAAACTTTTCTCGAATTTTTCTAATAAATCCAGAATGATCAACCGTAGGATATTGAAATTCAGTAATTGAACTTGGTGTTGTATTAGAATGGTTGGCTGCTATTTTTGTATGAATCGGCCAAGCCAGAAGTGCACTTTATTTGAACTTTTTTTTTAATTTCTTGCATAAATCTAGAATGATCAGCTATAGCATATTGAAATTTAGTGTTTGAACTTGTAGTAGCAACAAAATAGTTATCTACTATTTTTGTATCAATCGGCTTAGTCGGAAGTGCAGTTTATGAGTATAACAGACATTCAGAATTTCTGTTTAATTGAAATGATAAGGTAGGCAATGATAATCTGTTGTCAATTTTTTTATTTTGTTTGACATTGTACATGTCAAAATATTATTAAAATTATTTTAATTATAATATGAAGTGACAGAAAACTTTGTTGAAAAAATTTGTGTATACATCAAATGATATTTACAAATAAGTCACGTGATGTTCACGTCAGATTTTTATAGATAAAATTATTCATCACCTTGATAAGGAAAGTAGGAAGATAGATTATTTGCACACTTTATAGAACTGTATATAATTTCTGTAATGTGTATCGTATTTTCGATCAATTGAAATAGTAAATTTAACTTCGTTGAATAGATTTTTTTAATGAAATATGAACTCTAAAACCTTTTAGTCGAACTGATTTAAAAAAGAAAAACTTATAATTTATTTATTTGTTATGATAGAAATTAGTCCGTAAAAGCCAGACACCTAATTGAAACATTTGTCTTTCTTTACTACGAAAATAAGTCACTGTGTGGCTTGAAGCGTAAGTCTATCACTTAGATAGGTAATTGGCAGCGGCGTACGTGGTTTCAGGAGCAAGGGGTTCACACCCCTGAATCGTTACAAGATTCGACATCCGTTCCGTCGACGATGTAGCTAAATTTAGTTTCGTTATTAGCTGTGATGTCGCTGCTGAGGCAATGTAATCATTTTATTAGGAATTCTAGCAATTCTATTTTGAAGTTACCAGACACAGTTCTCTCAGTTTTCGGTAATGAAAATTTGATAACGCCACGTGTTTATTGATTAATATATTGAATGTATGCTAGGCGCTAGATTTTATCAGAATAAATAACTTTTATACAACAGCAATTGTTGATAAGGTGCTTCGAAATAAATATTATTTATAATCAGTCACATAGTGAGAGAATAACAGGAAATCACGAAAAACAGTAAGTACCAAAACAACCATGTTATGGCTACTTTGTAGTTTCTATGTTCTACTAATAATATTCAAATGTCTTGAATTAATTACTTACCCTTATCCAATACCGATTCATAATAAATTTGTAACTATAGCTTAAAATCAATAATATCCATGATTAGCGACTCAATGAGAGAATAATAAAAAAGTTGATCACCATAACAGCCATTTCATATCTATTTTTTAATTTTAATAATTTACCAATGGTAATTAAATATCTTGTCAGTGTATATAATAAACCAACATATGAAAAGGATTTCAGACTAAATATTGAAAACTGTTTGTACATCTTTCACAGAATTTACTTTCAACATTCAAAAGAGATCATGTTTCCAGGTCTTAACAAACATTTGAAACTTTCATTTCTCTCAACCGTTTCCAGGAATTTGAAAACTTCAGAACTCAACTTTCAATCTCATATTTCTGTTCGCTACAAATTCGTAATGCGTTGGCTGTCAGTTTTAAACTGTGCCTTATGTTTCATTTTCTCGGCTCTTCGTTGCAAAGCTGTTTCCAATATTTGTAGTTCGACGAAAATAGTCCCTGTGGAGTTAACTGAAAACAGAAGGAGAGTGGTTGCAATTTGTTGCAAACAAGGCGACCCCAAAAACCATGAACTAAGTCAAACAGTAGATTAAGAGTAATATTGGTAATAAATAACAGTTGGTAGCGTTTTGAAGGAGTTTGAGCAAACTAAAATAAAACTTTCTCGCATGAAATTGAGAAAACTGTATATGTTGGAAAATAAAAATTTCATACTTAAATGTACAAACGAATATAGTTCGATAAAGAACAAAATATATTTTGTAACCTCATAAGGTTGACGATTTATTTGTTTTACAACTGCAAGTGGTACCGGCTACCACTTAAGCTACAAGACTTGACCACTTACTATCACATAGACTTTACCAGTTCAAGTAGTCAGGGATATCACTAAAATCGCTACCCGTACTATTCAAATTGCTATTCTAACCACTTAATTGGAATGCCAGTGCACTTTATTATTTTCAAATATAAAATTTTAATAACTACCACTAAAATTGTTATAGATGGTTAATAGATATGCACGATATTAATTTGACTCACGTACAATGGCTTCATTAAACTCGAACTTATTTTTGGCTTGTGTTCCAAACTTCATTCTTCTGATTCTAATTTCCCTGAAGATTTGAAGGTTGCGATACTTTTTTCCGAACCAATAAAACTTTTCACATCAAACTCAAAGAGTAACAAAACAAAATTAGTAGTTAACAAGTAGATATTTCTGTCCATGAAATGTAAATTTAACTGGAATTTATTCCCGATAATAATGGTAATGTTTGTAATAATTTAACATGTAAAATGGTAGTTTGATAAGCCAGAAATACTTGTAGGATGAAAGGATTAAGTAATACCTAATAGCTGACTGTGTATTTAGAATAAGTATTACAATAATAAATTTTAATAATGCTGCATAATAGACCGAAGATTATGCGAACTCAAATACAAAGTTGTGCGAAATTATAATACATGAATATATGCAACTGAAATTTCACTTGGGTTTAATTTATCTCTTACCTCTGAGAGAATAAGAGGAATAGAATTTTCTTGTTAGAGATTAAATACACAGGGTGTAACCGAAATAAGTAATTGATTTCAACTAGTAATAGAACTTGTCCAGTATAACAATTATTCTTGTTAACTATATCGAGTGAAAATTCATCAAAATGAAACTACAGACTCAGAAAAGTGAAGAGTGCATCCTGAAATATTATTGAATTAAGTATTTTAACGTGTATTTTCACTAATAATATTGACTTGTATTTTATCATGCAACGGCCCCCTGAAGTGATAGTGGCTAAAGTTAAATACTAGTGAATTTTCAAGTTACTGCCAGTAGATGGCTAAATATTGGTTTGTAGCTGAGATCTAAAGAAAAATATATTTATAGAAACTACCTGAAAACATGTGTCCAACTAATCTTCTGAACTCATAGCAAGCTTAAGAATTTATTTTGCCAGGGTATTATCAAATATCAGGATAGGAAATGGAATATCAAATTGAACACAATGAGCTCCCAATCCTTTGGTTGAAAGTGTATATAAATTATAATTCGTAATTTTTTTTTCTATCAATTTTCTCAGAATTGAGCAAATATGCAATATGAATTGATTTTATAGCCAATTATGTGGTATAATCAGCTATTTCAGTAATTACCTATTCATTAAGATTTCGTTTTGCTCCTATAGTTTCCATCAAGGAATCTTCACAAATTATGACATAAGATTTCATCATATTTTCACGAATATAATACATAACAATAAATATACATATCTTAAAACTTCCTATCTCTTTGTGCAATTATTCATGATGAAACATTACAATTTGTTATAAGTCTGTAAGTGCTGTAGTTGCTGAGATCTCAGCGTCAAGCCAGCCAGCCAGACAGCCAAAGTGAACATAATAGCGTATTTTTTTGCAAGAATGCGCCAAGAATATTACAAAATCAAAATACCAAGAATGTAAAGAGTGATTTTTGGATTATTTAGCACAACAGTAGCACAAAAGTTTCAAACAAGATTTAATTTAATATTTTAGATTTTTCTGTCGTTGTTTGCACAGAGAAGCTGTCTTTATGTTATAATTTATTAATACTTTTTCATGCTCATTAATTCGTATTAAACGTGCAAGATAATCTGCGATTACAATTCACCGGGAAAGTACGATGATTTGCAATTACACTATACTTGTTAATTTGTAATGTTATCATTGTTCCTAATAAATGGTTTAATAAAAATTGATTTCTCATAACAAATTGTTATGTTGATAACAATAATATATTCATAACAAATTTGTTATAAACAATCAATTGTTGATAACAAATTCGTATTTTAATAGCAATTCATTTTACCATTATCGATGAAGATAATTTTCATTCTATCGCTTATAAATACTGCCCAATTCTTGAATTTTGTCATAAAAATTATATACACAAAATATAAATGGTCTTTTACTCCTTCAAAATCGCTGGAGTCAATTGTCGCATTAGAATTTCTGAAAGTTTCAAACCAGACCGATGGTTCAGTCACCTGTCAGAAAACGACTAAACTATTTTGGAGCGAGTCTATGGTAAAATATACTAAAATGGCTCGAAATTTATTTCGACAATTTTGGAGATATTATTGATATAACTAAAATTTTTCATATATAATACCACAAGAGCTTCGAAATTATCGGATATTTCTCGATAGGTTCGTTGCAAACAAATGAACGTGTCAAGTTTTCCAGGTTAAAAAATCAAGAGCGCGTAGCGCGAGTGATTTTTCTGGAAAACTTGACAAGTTGATTTGTTTGCAGGGAACCTTGAGGGAAATATCAGATTAATTTCGGAGTTCGAGTAGTATTCGGGAGATTATTTTTTCCATCCAAATTCATCAATATATTCCAGAGACTTGACTCCGAATCTGCTCATTTTTACATTCAATCTGTCTGTCAGTTTGACAGATGCTGAATCAACGCGGCTGAATATTCTTTGTTTTGTATATATAACCAACAGACAAAATTTCCAAAAAATTTCCACTTGAAAACCGTGTTGGTTGTACCACGTGACGTCGAATGGTGCAATTCTATTGGTCGAAACTTTGATGGTAAAAATAATCATATATAATACCATAAGTGGTTAAATTTTACCGGAAAAATTTTTAGATTGTTACAAGAGCTTGTTGCTTAGCAATTTATTGAGTGATATTGACAAAAAAATCACGAGCTGTCAAGCGAGTGATTTTTGATTAATATCACGAAATAAATTGGTAGCAAGCTCTCGTAACAATCTAGAAATTTTGCCAGGTTAAATTTAATCACGAATGGTATTCGGAAGATTATTTTTTCCCATCCAAATTCATCAATATATTCCAGAGACTCGACTCTGAATCTGCTCATTTTCACATTCAATCTGTCTGTCAATTTGACAGATGCTGAATCAACGAGGCTGAATATTTTTTGTTTTGTATATATAACCAGCAGACAAAATTTCCAAAAAATTTCCACTTGAAAACCGTGTAGGTTGTACCACGTGACGTCGAATGGTGCAATTCTATTGGTCGAAATTTGGATGGTAAAAATAATCTCAAATATTTATGAATTATTCTTCATTGTGGAGGGCAATAGATCAATATCATTCAATTTTGGTATGTTTTAATAGAAGAACTGAATCATATTCCTTTAGTTCAGAATATTTAGTGAGTAAAAAATAGCTATTGTCCTCGGGAAAAAAATTAACTTTTCGTTTTTATATATTTTTTCCTCATATAATCTATCATTTATTAGAAATTGTCGAATAGCTTTGTATTAATTTGATTATGCAACACGCAACACATGAACGCCTCCTTAAATTTTAAAATTCAAGCTTACCGATTGAATCTACTGAGAATTCACGACTATATCACTAACAAATGTTGACAGCGCCATCTCTTATCACAAGAGTATATCTTACAAGCATCAGCGACATCTAATTATGAAAATAATAGTTATTCTAATATCTAATAAAAACTTGGATCTCATTGAAGTGTATCACGTGAGATAGTTTATCTTCTTCCATTAATTTTTTCAATCCACTATTGTTTGTAGGTTATGATCACAACGCGAACACCAGGTTTTACAGAAATATTATAAATCTTCGGGTTTCTGGAAATTTACACTTTTTAATGACGAACAGAAGAAACTAGCTTCGTCACAACTTAAAGAAAACGGTGAAATATTAAATGGAATTCAAACTTAAATAATGAATGATCTATAACCTACAAATATAATCAAACTTGCGAGTGAATTAAATGATTTCTGAAACCATACGTTTTATTTACCTTTCAATATTTTTATCAATATGTATAAGTTGACAAGATTTTGATATGAAATACGTTAACATAGCCAAAATAATTTTATTTTTAGTGAAAAATATCAATTCGGAATGTGTTCCAAATAAATTTGCTGAGCGCTACAATTTCTATACCTACTGCAATTAAAATCTAGCTACATTACAATGTTATACATACTTACAGAATAATTGTGAAGCTGGAATATGAAACATGCATTTAAATGTAAATGTTGATTTATAAAAAGTGAAAAAGAGCAATTTTTATTCTGTCATATGCTACAACTGACTATTATGGACACTGCTGCCAAAATACATGCTGATAATAGTGCGTACAAGCGTAATCAAAAATCGATAATCTGCCTGTGTTTCAAATTGTAGCGCTCTTGAAGATGGCCAAGATGTAGCCGAAACTGTCGAGCTAGGAAAGAAATTCACTGAATTCCCTGATTAATTATATTTGCATTAACATTTATGATAATAAGTGATCGAATATATTTGAAGAAGATGACAACTCACATATCTCAAAATCAATTGTTCCATTGGCTCCAATAATATGGAAGCACATAAACGAATCGTTAAATTATGGGGGAATAAAAATTCTAAAAAAAAAGAAGATGTGGAAACAAGTTATTACGAAATATTGATGCTTTCTACGAGCTCTATTACTAGTTAATATCCATTTCTGTCACAGCCTGTATGATAAAATAAGATAATTTTTGTAGTTTAGCCAACCTTACACGAAGGTAGATTTCCATACCTAGTCTTATGACTACAAACTACAAAGTATATATTATTCATCAACATATTTCATAGAGGAAGGAAAGTTTTTATTCGCTGGACTTTAAAACAAATTGAGTTTCTCCTGAAAACTACTTGCTTTAGGAGTAGTTTGATGATAAAACTTCGGGTACGTTCCACTAGGCAATCATATGTTAATAGAACGGCAGAAACTGTGGTCGTGGAAAAATCGTTGCTGTCGCCTAGTGGAACGTACTCTTCGACGCCACGGTGACGCGATGACATTGGCGTCATACAAAATACAAATATTGTATTTACGTCATCGAAAGGTCGAATTTCCAAATATATATCTAAACAATTTTAAAACCACAAAACCTTGCCGTAATGAAATGGGTTTTAATAACTTTTGTTTACATTAATTTTACTATCACAAACATATCCAGCAGAAAATAAGTAGCCAGACAGTAAAATTTGTAATTGATTAGACTTTAAAATTTCAAATAAAGTTAATGAAAAGATTGTTTAACTATGGCGCAATTCAATGATAAATTTAGCACTTCGACGTTTCGGTGATCCAATCTCATCGTCATCAGGAATAATAACAAATACTATATTTGTTATATATCTTGACGAATATGACATTTTGTCACTAGAAGTCCAAAACCAAATAATCTTTCTATCATAAAATTAGTTATAATGTTTTCTTATCGCTTGAAGCTATGATTTTATTATCATAAACATATTTACTACAAAATAAATTGATGCACTTTCAGTGATTGAATAGACTTTTACTTACTTGTACAAGAAAGTATTGTAAAACCTACAAAATTCACCCATCGAGATTTTGATGGATATATCCATTTTGAACATCCCTGAATCCATTTCGATTATTTTCGGCTTGATGTCGGTACGTATGTGCGTGCGTTCGTTTGTAACTCGCAATCTTAAAAAACTGATTGAACGTATAATGTTAAAATTTTGTATGTAAGACTGCTATAGGGTCTTGTTGTGCACCTCGCATTATGGTTCCAATCGTCTGTACCGGAAGTGCACATTACTTGAAACTTTTTCCGAATTTCTCTAATAAATCCAGAATGATCAACCATAGGATGTTGAAATTCAGTATTTGAACTTGATGTTGTATCAGAATGGTTATCTGCTATTTTGGTACGAATCGGCCAAGCCAGAAGTGCACTTTACTTGAAATTTTTCAAAAAATTTTGCATAAATCTAGAATGATCAGCCATAGCATATTGAAATTTGGTGTTTGAACTTGTTGTAGCATCAAAATAGTTATCTACTATTTTTTTATCAATCGGCTGAGCCGGACGTGCAGTCTATATGTATAACAGACATTTAGAATCTGCCGTATAAAATAATCAGTTTAATTGAGATGTTAAGGTAGGCAATGATAACCTGTTGTCAATTTTTTGATTTTGTTTGACATTTTATATGTCAAAATATTATTAAAATCATATTAATTATAATCTGGAGTGACAGAAAACTTTATTGGATGAATTTGTGTATATATTAGATGATGTACAAGTAAGTCACGTGATGTTCACGTCAGATTGTTTAGTTTCTAATTGTTAGTTTTTTTATCAAAAATAAATTAATGCATTTTTCAAATATTCCTGCCTGGACTGTGGCTTCCAGAACTAGTGCTACTACCAATACCTCTTCGAAACATAATCACAGTTTCCAACAATAATCAGTGACCTCGTTTAACGTTAACGCCAACGGCGATCATTAAAAGTTCCATTAATTCCACTAATTCAGTCTGAAATTTGCAGATTTAGCAACAATTATGTGTTATCCAATTTCAATATCAGTTAACTCCTTCCAGTCTGGATTAAATAGTATTTCCATACCGAAAATTGAACAAAATGAACTAGGACAAAAATACATTAATTCAAACAGGAAAATTACTGAGTTCAAAGGAAATTTACAAAATCTAAGTAAGCGGAAAAATACTAAACATTAACTCTCATTAATTCCGTCCTTATGATCTTGTTTACTGTGACAGTAATTACAGGGAAATTTAATTTGCATTTGCTAGAAAAGAGGTGAAAATTTTTTTGTTATGTTGAACATAACAAGTTTTGTAGAGCAAAAAATTATAAAATGTAAAATTCATAAATAATTATCTAAGAAAATTTTATACAGTTGTGCATGAGGACGTGACAATTTTTTTTTTTTATTTATACTTGTCGCTGTTGTATTAGAATGAGATTTATTTTATTATTCTAGACATAGGTCTAATATTTAGGTTCAAAAGAAGAATCATAATATTAAAATATTATTGTTTCATGAAATCTCTCGAGTCGTATTTGAATTGATACTACTTGAAAGTAGGCTGATCGGAGACGTAATCAATAAAAAATATTTTATTTACAATGAACTTCACGTTCATATTTTCTCAGAATAAATATGAATATAAATATACTTGTATCAAAAAAACGTGATAAAAATACAATGTTATTCATTTTTGTGTGATCAACTCTTCAATCCGACCGTTAAATTGTTTATAAGTAATGATTCATCTGCGTAAGCAGTGCATTTCTTGTTGATAAGTTATTAGTCAAGATCATTAAAATATTAATTTAAAAATTCATTTGCTTGAGTAATTAACCCAACTGACCTATGACCTTTAATTACGATATGGGCGAACTCATTCAGCATTTCCATTTCCGCTCATCAGCGGCTATCGTGTGTCAAGATATTGGACGCATAATTGGTACTTCCTTCGATGAAACCTAATATTCAATAAATTTAATGAAAATTTGAGTAATTACCCAATCAAATCTACTTTTGAATGAATTAGCTTCAATAACAGTACATAATAAATAAAATTATAGAAAATGAAATAAATACAGTAATAAATAATCCCATACAAAACATAGATATGAAAATGGGAATCAAAAAATTTATTTATAAGAACATACAACATTCTAAAATAAAATTAAAACACAATTTTTCTGCCACAATGAAGTTTTGCTCCACCGTGAATGTAAAAAAAATTATGAGACATTCATCAATCTAGCGACAGTGTGATCATTACGTTAAATAGAAAATTTGAAATCGTTGAAATTTCATTTCCCTTTCTTCTTCAAATTCCTTAAGAGTTTACAGATCAGATAACAAGAAATCACCAATTTACGGTATATTGTCTTAAGTATCTGAAGCTCCCTAAATTTTTAGTGTCAATAAATCGTTTTAAACGAGTTTAATCTTTAAACACCAAAGTCAAAACTCATTTAAAAACTAAAATGTCACAAAACATTTTATTTTTACCACACCTGCAAGAGATAAGTTCGTGAAAAGACCTACACATTATTACAAGAAAGTGAGAAACATATAAAGTTTCAAATAACGAATTCCGTCGACGAGAAGACAGTTGAATGCTTCATGTTGTTCAGCTTTTGTTCTTTATTTGAATTCCTTCAAGAATATACGTCGTATTTTAAGTGATAATTGAAGAATTCCATTTGTTTTACTTTTGTAAAGAACAAATGTTTGAGATGCAATGTAATTAACGTTGAGTACACGGCGCTTCAATTTCATTGCAGAAAATTAATTAGCAAGAACTCTATTATCTATTCATCACATCACACACTTAAATATTCAACTCATAATTGATATCCTTTGAACATTATCACATTAATTACTGGTAACATCATCCTCATATTCAACAGCTTCGATGCTTGTTTAATGCATTTTTTTTCAATTAAGGTACAATAGCAGAGAATAATAAAATACCGAATCATATTTTGTACGTTTGTTGCTATAATAGCACGAATCTCATTTAATGTTCAATAAATTTCAATCATCTTATTCATAGAATTAAAATTCTTCTGGAATTTGTGACCTATAAACAATTGTAAACAATTGTTTTACTTCTTGGAATGTTCTACGTCTGTTCGTGAAAACATGACAGTTAAGACAAAAATAAAACACGTACTTATTCACATCATCGAATAATAACGCTGCTTCTATAGATTTGGTATTCAAATAACACTCTACTAAACGACATTTAACACTTGTTTACTTCAGTGATTTGATTTATTTCACATTCAATTAAAATATTTACAGAAGGAGTGCCTTATATCCAAGAGTTGAAGAGCTAAAAATGTCAAAAAATTTGAAACTTAAAACAGTCATAAGTAAATGATCCCTAATCCCATTTAAAATATATAAATAAGGTTGAAACTTTTTTTATCTCAAATACTTGGCTAACATTTATTACTCTCAATTTTTCACGGTCTACTTATATTTCAAACAAAATAATAAAATTGAAATAAAATCGTTTTGAGTACCGAAAAATCTGAAAGAATTATTTACCGCAAAATTTTCTAGTTTGTCAAAATGCAGGTCATTGAAAATATAAAATGTATCAATAATTGAACAACTGAATTTTAATTATATTTTTAGTATGCATTGATCTTATTTATTATACGACATAAGGCAAACAGAAGAAAAGTTACCCGCTGCATTAAAGTTTTATCATGAATCTATTTGCATAAAAATGTTATGTTATTTGAATGATAATCTTTCCAGATAATGCATGCATATTTGGCCAATATTTCCACATTCCACTCGACGGTTTTACAGTACTATAAGTACATTTTATATTTCATAGCTGTTACCCGCGGTTTCACCCGTATATAGATGTACATTTTCAAATCAATGAAAACAATATATAATTATTGACAGCAGCACCCGATCAAATAATGTGCTTTTTCCATTTGTCAATTTTCACAACCGACTTCTACGGAAGACGCTGTCTAAATGCGCAATCGACAAAAAATTTTTTTTCGCTATTTTATTATGATAACAAAATTACAAACACATGTACACATTCAGTTCCACACATAATAATTCTTTTCGTTCCTGAGGATGGCTAAGGTGTTTCGGAAACTGCAGAATTAGTAAAGAAATATTAAATAATTGACTGAATTCCCTCATCTGTATTACTCACATACACTAATCCAGTCAGCTTCAACTATTTTATCCATTAATAATAATATGTTAAAAATCTTGACTCAAGTCCCAGCAACATCTATACAAAGTTTCAACTCAGTTGGATGAACGATGCGCGAACGAACAATTACGACTCGTGCGCCACTTACTGTACGTTGGTATTACTATTCAATTCGATCTATACAGCCGTTTTTGAGATGAGCCAGAACAAACAATAGACAGACAGACAGACATAAATTCAAAAAATGTGTGTCTGAGTTTTCGTATCTTACAAATAACCATATGAGATCGAGAGAAAGTCCTTATTGCTAAATTTCAGACAGACACTTCGATATCATTTATTTATGAAGACTACAGTATTTACATTGTTGAGTCACATTTCATGACTTTAACAGTGAAAGCATAGAGCTTTCTTATGAACTTGAAATCGCGTTTGAGCTACTTGATTCGTCCCTATCATAAAATACATTCTTAACTGACCTTAGCTCTCTATAACTACTCACCTACGAAGTTCCAGAGTAGTTCATATTTTAATATTTCGTTGGCTACCTTGATACATCCCTGTTGTGAAAATCATTTTAAAGTATCCATTATGACATTAAAATTGAAAAAATGGACTTTTGAAGTAAATTAATATAATCCAAGTACCTGACATCAAGAACAAAAAAACACTCATAGATTATTTTATTTATCTTTGGATCACCTCAATCCATCGCTGACGAAAGAATAATAATACGATATATAACAGCAAAGACATAGACCTATGAACTTGCAATCGCCTTCATATCCCATTAATTCGCTCCTGTCGCAAAATCCTTTCTCAAATGACCTTTTCCCTCTTTAACTATTTACCTGCGAGATTTTGGCGTAATTCGTATTTGTCAATATTTTGTTGGCAACCTTGATCTATCCCTGTTTTGGAATGATATCATAGTATTTTATATAAGATTGAAATTTAAATCATCGTGCTTCAGAAGAAAATTAATATACTTCAAGTCCCTGACATCAAAAACAGGAGATCTCTCAGAAATGATTTCATCATTCTCTGGATCACTTTAATACATTTTTATTGAAAAATAATATTGCAGTGTTATTTTTTTCACATTGTTCATCCAACTTCTCAATCTCATGTCTCCACCAGCAAAAACCTAGAATTTTCATGCAAATCCTCCTAAATCCGGCTCTGTAGCAGAGTCCTTTCTTAGCTGATGTCTACCTTCGACATATTACCCACCTGCCAAATTTCAGCTTCATCGGTTCAGCAGTTTTTGAGATTTCGTGTTGAATCAGTGAGTGGTATTTCGTTCTTATAAATATAGATTTAGATAAAGAATTAATCATGTGTAAACCTTATCTATACCGTTTCCTAATTTTATACTGTTCCTGATTGCTGTCATAAAAATTATGTGTATAATAAATAATTCACGGGAATCACAAGTTTCAAGTAGAATTATAATTCATAGTTTAAGTAAGATTGTATGCATCTTGGAATTAGAATTGTATTATTAGAATATTTGAATATGTATTCAAAGATTAGCAGCGCTACGGAGAAAGATAAAACAGACCAAAATGTGTGCTTTCAATCAATATGAGAATTGTAAAAATTCATTTTTCCAGATTGCCTAGGGCGCTGCTTAATGATCCGGTATAAGAATGTCGATACTGCGGACGCATCGGCTCATTTATATAGGTTATTTGTAAATGCTTATTATTATCAAGTCGTGGTCTTAGCTGCCTTACTGTACTTGCTTATTGTTAAAAATGGATGTTGAGAGTCGTGATTCATTTTGGAAACTTGACTTTAAGTCATACTGGTTGAGCTTATATACTTCATACATTTTTAGTTCAAAATCTCCGTGATTTTGAATTATTCATTATTATTCAAATCCTACTACTACCTATTCACTTATTGATAAATTAATATGAAGGAACCGGCTTTTTCTGTTTCTCTCAAGAAAAAAATCAATTTTATGGATACGTAAACTATGTTATTGTATACAAAAATCTGCTCTGGCCAGTTTCATTACTATTTCGTAAATTAAGAGTGTCATATCAATTATTTATATATTCCAGAGTGACAGCTGTCAATGTCAGAGTGACAGCTGTCACTGTCAAAGTGACAGACTATTATTTTATTTTACAATAGCTATAAGTTTCATGTCCAGTTGCTTCACTTGATTCCAAACTTGACATAATCTGGTTAATTTGTAAAAAAAAAATTACAATCGAAAAAAGTTTTTATTTCATTACTCATGCGGGATAAGTACTATTTTACATACGTTTTCCCGGGTGGTAAATGGATCTTTGCCTTTTGCGTGCGCTAAGTATATCATTCACCGTTCGGAAAATCATGTGCAAAATAGTACATATTCGTAATAAAAAGTAGTATCTGCAATAATGAGAGCAAAGTGGGCAACTGACAACATCGCACGAGTTGCAACATATACTATTGTAACGTTATTTATTGATTTTAATTTAGGGAGCAAATGTTACTAAACACTACCATTTATTTTTATAATTTATTAAAATAATGAATTACATAAGTAACACTATTTCTAATGAATAATTCTAGTTTTAACTAAAGATTATTACACTACACTATAACTTAACTTCAATTATTCATGTCGATATCGATTTATTTTAAGCTAGCTGACCCGGCGTATTTCGTAACGCCACAGAATTGATAAATTCAGATTGCAAGGTACTTGAGCCTACCTTTTATATCGGACCTTATAATCCGGAAATGATAAGGACATGTCAAACTATGAAAAGATCTTTTTTTTGTAGGAAATCAATCGAAATAGGAGATTTTTGTATTTGGCTGAGACTTTGCAGTTCCACTGAATATCTTTTGAGTTTAAATTACTTTCTTTTTTGTTAATTTATTAAAGAATAGCTTTTTCCCGCGACTTCGTCCGCGTGGAATAGTTATTTTGGGCAGTATTTTCAATTTTTGAGGATACTTATTTTGCAAATAATAAACATACACACTGTTCGCTGCGCAGGCGCTTGTGTTTCAATACGAACTTTCATCTCCTATTTCATTCCTATGTACATAAGTCGAAATCACAAAAACGCTGAAAGAAATGTTTGTTCACTCATTATCAAGTACCTGATGCCTGAATACAGAATTTCATGGTTTTATCTTCGAGAATGACGAACTTTCATACATATTATCGTCCCTCATTCTAACCATCTCGCAATAAAAGGTAGACTATGTCTTTTCTCAAGCTCTAGTTTATCTCTGTACCAAATTTCATCAAAAACAGTTGAGTGGTTTAGACGTGAAAGCGTAACAGAGAGACAGACAGAGTGACTTTCGCATTTATAATATTAGTAAGGATAACAGAATTGATTTCAATCACTAGCAGTCCATAGTATGAGGTTTCTGAGCCAAAATCAATGATGCTCCTCGCTTAGTCAGCGAATATATACCGCCGGTCTCTCCCCACTACATTTTTTTTCCGCAAACGTCCAGGTTATTCTACAAAATGCTAGAAGATACTAGAAATTTTCTGGAAAACAAGTATATTCGCTTCTAATTGTTGATGTAGAATATCTCCACAATAATTCTAAGCACCAGTAAAGCCAAAATGACTAATTTACAGACTTAAATTCGTTACACTATTTTAGATTTCCACTAAACATAATTCTCTAAGAACTTTAAATAGATTGCAAACTAGACATCATTTGCATAATTTGTAAAAAAAACAATTGATATTCGTTTAAATATCATTTTTGATACTTTTACTAGAATTATTTTCGCAGGAGCTTCAATTTGATACCAAAGACGATAGTATCAGATTACTTATTTAAAAAAAATCATCTTGATGATCAAAGCGCATTTTTTGCAGCTCATAAATGTTTGTTAGTTCAGAGATTACATAAATTACTATCCCCCACAATCTCTGAGCTTAAGATCAAGCAATCTGAGCAAACCTGCGAAACAGCAGCTTTAATTTAGTACCAGTTTCAAGTAGTAACTATTCTATACATAACTTGTGCCCGTGCAAACTCAGAAAAATCTTTTAGTCTCTAATGTTCAGTAATTGACTGATGAGAGGTCATATACTATACCTTGAAAAATAATATGTTTTTTATCAAAGTTATTTAGAGAAAAATTCATTTTTATTGGGTGCAATTGCCTCCGAGACTATAGATTTAAGAAAATGAGTAACGGGTGGTTATGTACTGGCCTCAATTGATCATAAAAACAAATGTTCAATTCACTCTAATACTAACACCGAAAACCGCACGTAAATAACTTGTGTCACTCGCGGGTATTGAGATAAATAGTTTCCACCCTAAAATGGGTACTTATTCATATCAGATCATTTAGTACCAGTTTCAAGTCTGTAAATGCTGTAGCTCCTGAGAACTTAGCGTCATGCCTGACAGCCAAAGTGCATATAAAAGCGTTTTTTTTTTTTGTAAAAATGCGCTGAAAGCAATTGACGAACATTTGTGTGTGATATCTGAATATTAGAAATAATAATTCTAATTCCACATTATGATTTTCATTACCTATTTCTTCTCTTTGCATATTCCAGAAAAATAGAACGAATTTTATAGTAATTCAGTTGATTTGAATAGCTTATTAAAAAAAAAAAACTGACGTGAACATCACGTGACTTACTTTTACATCATTTGATATATACACAAATTTAATCAATTGAGTTTTCTGTCACTTCAAATTATAATTAATATAATTTTAATAATATTTTCACATGTACAATGTCAAATAAAATCAAAAAATTGAGTTCAAATACTGAATTTGAACATCCTACGGTTGATCATTCCGGATTTATTGGAAAAATTCGAAAAATATTTCAAGTAAAGTTCACTTCCGGTGCAGACGATTGGAACCATAATCCGAATTGCACAACTAGACCCTATTCTAGTCTTAAATACAGAATTTCAACATTATACGTTCAACCAGTTTTGAGATTTGCGAGTTACGAACGCACGCACGAACATATATACCGACGTCAAGCCGAAAATAGTCAAAAAGGATTCAGGGATGCTCAAAACGTGTATTTCCATCGAAATCTCGATAGGTGAATTTTGTTGGTTTCACAATACTTTCTTGTACAAGTAATTAAGAACAACTGACAATTGTTTGAATATCCTCTTTGACACTTCTGCTAGAATTATTCACGCAGAAGCTTCAATTTGATACCAAACACGATAGTATCAAATTATATATTTTGAAAAAACAATTGACATACGTTTGCATGTGATGTCAAAATATGATTGATCATAATTCTAATCTCACATTATGATTCTCATAATTTCTTTGCTTCAGAAAACAATAACGAATTTTATAATAACTCAAATTCTGATAATAACAAATGAACTCTGATAATTTCAAAAAATATTTCAGGTGAATGTTGTGCTGAATCTTTCAAGGATCAATTTTAGTTATCTAATTATATATTATGATGAATACAACCGTTCTAAATAAACGCATAAAACTAAATAGTTTAAACCTAGCTTTTTGATAAAAAACTTAAATATGGAATTTCAGTGAAAAATTGTATGCGTTTTAAAGTTAAAGTGCTTTCGGACAGACAGATCGACGTTTTTAAAATTATGTTTTTTGAGTTCAGTAGGGTCTAAAAGGTGAAGATCCATCAAAATCTCGAACGATCAAAAAATCACGATAACAATACTTCCTCTATTATATAGGTCGAAGAGGGTCGGAGAAGTAAAAATCATGATGATGGTCAATTCGGCAGAAACGTTTTATGAAATTACTTGATAAGAATGTATATTTAAGCATAACTATCAAAACTGCGATTTGTTACTGCAAGAGGGTAGAATTTATATGACAACTGTAGTACAATAAAACGAAACATTTCATTGTTATTACAACCCATTGCAATATATCTGACGACTTGACAGTAATGAGTCAAATGCGAATAATGACGCCAATATATTACTGATGTAGCCATGTAGCGCAATGTGTGGTCGTACAATTGCAGTTCATTTTATCTTGGTTACTATCATAGATTACTTCATCATCAAATAGTGAAAAGCAAGTATGTGCATAATTTCATGAATAATTCATAATGTTGCTTCTTCTTCCATTAATTCAAACTTCGCTAATTCTAGTGATAAAAATAAAGAATCAATAACAAAAATAGGTACGCAATATTGCTCTTTATTTCTTTTCCTTCCTTTTTATGCAGATGTTTCAAGAAAATCAAAATCCAAAAACTTCTTTATTATTAAATAAATATCGATGCTGTTACAAATACGAATCAATCGTATTAATAAGTTAATAGAGATAATACAAGATAAAATCAATTAATATTCACAAAAAGGAATAACACTCATATTCAGAAATGTTTGCTGCTTATTTTCGCAAATTTTTTGCAGGATTCAATCATAATAATGCACAGATGTGCAAAGAGCTTGGTTAATAATGTTGACAAGCGCCTCGATCTCTGTAATTATACATGGCACCTCGTGTCACTAATTAGTACAGCTGTGATTGATGACATATTCGTTTTTTGGTTATGAATGAAACTCGCGTGACAGATATGCAAAAAATGGTCTCCGAGCAGACACAGAAAAAATACCATTCACAGAAATACACTTATTTGGTTTAATTATTTTTATTTTCTTAATTTTTTTCAATATGAATTCCAAAAAAAAAAAAACAGTCCTATTTCTGCACCCTTTTTTTCAATTATACAATATATTCCAATCAGAACTAGTGTCATCAGCAAATGCTATGATGTTTAATTGATTTGACACTGCTGCAGATTTATATTTCTGCATGCCATGTATCAACTTTATTTTCATAACTTTGCGGTTCACAAGTCCGACTATCTGAGCCTTGCTAGACGATACTTAAGAGTCCCAATAAGGACGAAACACGTGTCTACAATTGCCGTTCTATTCAGAATGATGGTGTAAAAACCGACTCATGAATTTATACTTTTTTATTTATGTACTGAGGACAAATATTAGCGAAAAATAATCATCGTTACGTGCCGTGCACAAAATTATAAACTTGTATTTGTTTCTGGAATAATTAAATGGTTCAAATGTCTTCGACGATACAACTACTCTCAGAAATATCATCAGAACAATATGAAAAGTATGCCACCACAAAATCGCCGAGATTTTTGGATAAAAAAATTAAAGATTGCCCTTACTGAACGAAAATGAAGTAAAGATCACAGGAACCATATTCATAAATATTTATCTCTGATTCTAGATTGCGAAATGTCTCTTATTCATTCGAAAATGCAAAAGAATTTCATAATCATGTATCAAACAACGTTTTTTCGAAATCCATACCTCAAAATCAATAAAAATATAAAAAAAAAATTTGACATTTCGAATTGATCATTGCCATTTTTAATGTTGTTATGATACCAATACAGTTTATCTAAATATTTCGCATCCTGGTTGCGAAGTATTTCGCGTCCTGTAAACAAAACAACAATTTCGCATGTTTGTAGTTGCCTTGTAAATGTTCACTTTTAATGACAGTTTTCGAAAAAAAAAATTATGTATATAATGAGTATTCTTTTCAATTTAAAATACAGTTTGACTACCTTATAAATAAATTACAACTCTATCAAAAATGCTCTCAGTATTATTTTTAGAGTAAAGTGCAATAGTAGAAACAAATATAATGAACCATGAACATTGAATATAATATTACCCACTGATATTCTTTATCAATTCGACTACTTCCTGTGTAACTCATGGAATTATTAAATGCTCTTAAAATCGTAATTCTCCGTATACATCATTTTTCACAACATTTTAAGAGCTGTTTCCTGTTTTTAAAGACTAATCATTTATTATTAGGTATAAATACAGTTTTACTTATTTATTTAGTAGATTTAAGTTATATTTAGACACTAGACGATAATCTTTATTGTTCATGATAAATATTTTCAGATAAATATGTAGTCTGATATACATTTGAATGATACTTTATAAAAATTGTCTTGTAATGCTTTCTTATATCTCCTGTTCTTTCGATATTTTCCGTTTTATCTTAAGGTTGATCAATCCAATTGACTTTCTCTTGAAAATATAATAATTGACTACAGCACCTAAAAAGCGCATACTCCACCCGCGATAATTTTTTTGAATCCATCAAAAAAAGATCTAAAAATTGACTGCAGTTCTGAGGCAACCAGTAGCCCTGTGGTATAGATAATTTTTGCCCTTTTATTCTAGGAAAACCGATCAAATAGACTTTATTTTAAAAAAATGTAATAATAGTCGCACAGAATACGATTTTCCAAACAAACGTATTTGAGTGTCCCCCTTAGGGATGGAATTTCAAAATATCCTCAATTAATGATTCTGTTATAACTGGAATGCAGTGTCAAAATTGTATAACTTGAAGTTCAGCGGTTTGATTTGTGCGCTATCTTTAAAATGGTAATTATCAAGATAAACGAATTCAAAACTATATAAACACATCAAAAAATTAACTATGGATTTTCTAAACTACTCATTAAGATATTAATCGAGAGAAATATTTGTGAAGAAAACGAAATATTCATACTGCAGCGCAAGTCGCAACGAAACTGTGTCAGGAATTTTCACGCAAACGCCAACAACAACTGTTCAAAGCTTCAACCTAATCGGATGAACGATGCGCGAACAAATAACTATCCGATACGGCTTGCATGCCACTTATTGTACGATAATACTACTGTATCAGAAATCTTTAAGCAAGTACTAGCAACAAAGAATCTGACGTGAACGTCACGTGACTTACTTGTACATCATTGGATATATATATATATATATATATATATATATATATATATATATATATATATATATATATACATATATATATATATATATATATATATATATATATATATGTATAATACGATGTGATTTTGTGTTTCATCGTATATATCATTGGATATGTATAATCAAACACAAAATCTCATCGTTCCACAGTTAATCGTTTTGGATTTACTCAAGAGATTCTAAAAATCTGTCAAGTAAAATGCGCTTTCAGCCAAGTCGGTTGCTATGGAAACATTAGGCCATTATTCTTATACTACAACATTCCTAAATACTGATTTCCAAAATTCTACGACTACCAACAGATCTGAATTTATGCGCAAAATTAGGAAATGAATTTCTACTGAAGTGCACTTCCGGTTCAGTCTATTGTTATGAAAATAGTAGGCAATTATTCAGATGCTACAGCAGACTGAAATACCAAATTTCAACATTCTACACCTGATCGTTTCGAATTTATGCGAAAAATTCCAAAAGACTGTGAAGTAAAGTGCACTTCCGGCTCGGTGGATCTCAATAAAAATAGGATATAAGCATCTAGACGGTTTAATCGTCCTTAATACTGAATTCTAACAATCTACGTTCAATCGTTTTGGATTTATGCGGAAAATTTAAAAAATGTTTCGAATAAAGTGCTCTTCCAACTTAGTCGATAGCAATCATAAAGCAAGGTGTACAACTAGATATTATAAAAGTGCCTAATACAAAATTTAAATATTCTACGACTGATTGTTTAGAATTCATGCGGAAAATTCAAAAAGTCTGTCATATAAAGTGCACTTCCAGCTCAGCCGATTTTCACAAAAATAGAAGATGACCATTTAGATGCTACAGCAATTTCAAATGCTAAATTCCAGTATCCTATGGCTAATCATTCTGAATTTATGCGGAAAATTCAAAAAAAGTTTCAAGTAAAGTACACTTCCGGCTTAGCTGATCGCAATCATAATGCAAGATGTACAATAAGATGTTATAGAAGTTCTTTATACGAAATTTTAATATGCTATGGCGGATCATTCTATATTTATGCAAAAAAATTAAAAAAAGTTTCAAGTAAAGTGCTCTTCTGGCTTGGTTGATTCTTACAAAAATAGCAGATTACCATTCTGATACAACATCAAGTTCAAATATTGAATTTTAACATCCTACGGCTGATCATTCTGTATTTATTAGAAAAATTCGAAAAAATTTTCAGGTAAAGTGCACTTCTGGTACAGACGATTGGAACCATAATGCGAGGTGCACAACTAGACCCTATACCAGTCTTAAATACAAAATTTCAACATTATACGTTCAACCAATTTTGAGATTTGCGAGTTACGCACGAACGCACGCACGTACGCACGCACGCACGAACATACGTATCGACATCAAGCCAAAAATAGTCAAAATGGACTCAGGGATGCCCAAAACGGATATTTCCATCAAAATCTCGATAGGCGAATTTTGTCGGTTTCACAATACTTATTGTTACTTTGTACAAATACGTAAAAATGTACATTATTTTCACTCAATCAAATGAACTATGATCGAACAAACAAATACGACTTATACGCCACCTATCATGCGTTCAAAATACTTTGTTAAATTTTTTATGCAAGTACCAACAACTTAATCAATTTATTCGTTTTGATGATTAACAGGCAGACAGACCGACAAAAATTTGAAAAAAGTGTTTTGGTTTTGGTACTCTGCAAATAACCATTTGAAATTGAGAAAAAGTTTTTATTACTTTATACTGAATTCAGGACCGATTGTTTTCCTTCGTTATAAAGAGTTTTTGTCATATAGAGATTTGCAAAAAGACAGTATTAGAACACAAATACACTTTTCGTATTCTTATAACCAGGTATACATGACATCAATTTCCAAAATATCCATTATTGCGTAAAATCCATTATATTGGCCTGGAGTCCCTTGCTAAGCCAATACTTGATTTGTATTTTTTTCATAAATTATAACCATATTTTCAGATGCGTTGGGATCTTCTTTGTAAAGTTCTAAAAACTTGCATAATAATTTAGCTGCGTCAAGTTTTTATTGAATTTTATTCTGGGCTTATGACAATGCATTCATACCCATTAAGACAGTAATGGCAAATAACGAAAGATAGGAACACAATTGTTATTTATAATTAATAAGAAATCTGTACTGATGCCTCAATTAAGAAAAGTACATAGATGTCCAAGTAGAGACGTATTTCTCTTTATAGAGAGTGTTTTAATGTATGGGTAATAATGTAAGCCAACCAATTTCGAGCAATATCCATGTTATAGGAGTTTCTCGCTATAAAGAAGCTTATTAAATTTAAAAGCGACTTAAGTTGGTATCTCACATATTTCTATGAATAACCTTTTTAACAAAAGAAAAGTCCGTACAAAAATTTCTTTCAATTAATTATCTTCATCTATTTCATGAAACTTTTCCTTATTGGATTCTTAAAAAATGTAAATATTAAATACTACGATTTTATTGGTGTAGAAAATTTCAAATTCACGGTCATTATTTTTGTGACAAATTCCTTATCAATTGTAGAAATCCCACAGCTTATCTATAAAACTCATGCATTATTCCAACTTTGACAAATAATCAGTTGTGTATTATCATACTAGTGGGAAACATCGCTAAAAATATCACAATATAACATACATAATTTTGTTCTTCAATAAAACGAGCTTTTAAAACTATTTCAGTGCTGTTTTGACATTCTTTTGTGATAAATTGTGAAAATTTAAAGAATGTGCAAGCATTGACGTCATGAAAATGGATCGCAGCTAAATATTTCATTATTAAGAAGTAAGTTTTGACGTAATATGTGACAGGATAATATTTCACAGATTCTTAGCTCTTATTAAATAAAAAATTTAATAGCGCCAAGAATAAAATTCGTGTATTCTGTTTCAAAATATATTTTGTGATATCAAAGAGGAGAAGTGCTACATAAATAAGTCTTGCATCTCCAAAACGGTAAATAGTTACTAATTATTATTATTAATTATTATATACAGGCTGTATCATGGAAAGTGAAACAGGCGTTTAACATAGGAAATCAGTTTTCTGTGCGCATTGCTCCCCTAATTATTTTAGACATTTTTGAATGATTTAATCTTACAGTTATTTTGTGATTCTATATCTAAAACATATCACTATGAGGAACGAAACGACCTTAAATTTTACAATTTAATTAACATCAGCATCATTTTCATACAGATTAAACATGTAGTTGTTCCAGACTGAAAACGAGTGCAGAATTAACGCTTGAATATTAATATTTATAGGCACCTTTCTTGCACGCGGAAGTTTTGGCTCTTAGTCCGCTTTTTGACAATATTATCCCGTATTGATTCAAACTTTCATTCTTGCATTTCTAATTTGCTCTTCAACTATTTTGATCATCTTATCAATCTCATTGATATTTTCCTTGATCTAGACAGAATATAAGAAACGCTCATGCAGCTGCTGTCTGGTTACTGCTTTAAACTTTATATTTAATTTTTCTCCCAAATAGAGACAGAGAAAAATAGGATGTAAATTTTAAAGAGAAGATAACAATAACCAGTCAGCTATTCATTAAATGGTCGTGATATTTCTAAAAGCTATATAATTCATGTTTTTTATGTAAGTTCAGTTATCAATTTACACTATTCAGTTATATTAATTTTGATATGTAAAACCTAATTATCATATTATTTCTGATCTCAAATATCTTAATATCTCAGGTCGTAGATCGAATTTAAGAAATTAGACTCCGTCACGAGCTATCTCACCTTTAGTTTGAAGTACATGCAAAATTTCGTATTAATCAGTGCAGTAATTATTGAAATTCAGCGTTAGCAACATAATCACATATGTGGTGGATGGCAAGCAAGCTACGCTCGGTGTGCTTACTGCGCTTAAATCAGCAAAGAGAGGAAGAGATATTGATACAACATAAAATATTACAAATATGAAGCAATATGTGGAGCAAAATATATTGTCGATTAAGTCAGAAACATAACATGAAGTAACAAAGTATCATTTAAATAATCATACTGGTCCTTGTATCTATAGTTCAGTGGCTCAAAGCAGCATCTTATTCATATTGCAAATGTTGAAATTGGGAGTTCGATTCCCACGCAGGAAGACAAGAAAGTTTATCTACACCACTATATTTCCTTGTACTTTGTTCTTCTGATATGAATTGGATAAATAAATAAATACCCACACAAAATTTAAATTATTATTAGTTAAATAGAAAACACATTTCACATAAATATACAAAAAATTAGAAAAAAAAAACACAGACAATATCAAATTGTACTGTTTCAGATGATCCATATTAAATTTTGTTCAGTGTTTCCTTTGAAATTTTCTCTTTTACTTTATTAGCTAATCTCAATTTTTATTTTATCATTTTAATATACAGGGTGTTAAAAAGAAGAGTAAAAATTTTTATGGCATACATTTCGATGTGCTGATTCACAATCAAAAAGAATTTTTTGCAAAATTCGCAAAATTTTAAGGGGTTCTTCAAGAAAAGTAAATTTCTAGTGCCACTGGTCGCCATGAGATTCTCAGATAAACTAATAATAGTACTATATTCTACAATAAGTATTGGAATGGCCTATATTCTAAAGGATCGAAAAGTTTGTAAACCGAGCCGAAGGCGCGGATTATGGTTCGCAAGTGTGGAATACGCCATCCCAAACATTTTGTAGACTATACTTTCTCCAACACTGTTTTGGAATTTGCATATTCCATAACCAAAAATTAAGTTGGAACAGATGACATTCCAAAAAATCGTTTAGAATGATTCCGTATGCCGTTTAGAATGATTCTGTAAGCCTTTAGAATAATTTCGACGAATCAGAAGCTGTTTATTTGGCTACTACCATGGTTACTTCCTAACAATTCAAGTATTCATATCTGGATTTGACGTTTGACATTTAATAATTTTTTAAGTTTCCTCTGATATATTGGTGAGTTTCCAAAACCTTGTTAGAGAAAGTATAGTCTACAACATGTTTGGAATGGCGTATTCCACACTCGCGAACCGTAATCCTCGCCTTCGGCTCGGTTCACAAACTTTTCGCTCATTCAGAATATAGGCCATTCCAATACTTATTGTAGAATATACTATTCTCTAACAATTATTAAATGTCAAACGTAAAACTAGATATGAATACTTGAATTGTTAGGAAGTAACCATGGTAGTAACCAAACTAACAGCTTCTGATTCGTCGTAATTATTCTAAGCGGCATACGGAATCATTCTAAACGATTTATTGGAATTCCATTCGTTTCAACATAATTTTTGGTTTTGGAATATGCAAATTCCAAAACAGTGTTGGAGAAATGAGTATTTTAACCTCGTAATTAATGTTGAATAACAAATTAATTAATTTTCTTCTGACGTTTTGTAATAATACCTACACTGTCACTGATCATAAAATTAAGTAGCTGAACATTGGTTCTTTCTGAAAGTTATAGAACAGGCCTTATTATACCAATATTGAAATGGCCGATATGATTTTTATGTGTGGTCGTGCTAATGGAAACGTATTTCAAGCGCGGCGTTTTTATGAAGAAGCCTATCCAAATCGCGCATTGCCTTCAGTGGCGTAACTATAGGGCGGCAGGGCTGGCAAAATGCCACGGGCCCCCGACTCGAGAGGGCCCCGGCCCAAGAGGATGACCTAACTTTTTTAACAAAATTATAATATTTTTCAAGTACTTAAAATCAATTAAAGTGTGACACAAGACACAACTAATAAGGACAAATTCAAACTAATCATTAAGATTTCAACGCATTCAAAACAAATCCAAATTAAAATTTAATTTTAGAACAAATCCATTGGTTGCTCTATTTTTTGTCGAACGAAAACAATTCTGTTAAATTGCAAATCAGATGAAAGGAATGAAGCTATTTCACTCAAGAAGAAGGTCGAGAACTAAAATTTTATTATGTTATTGATTTTCCATTGCAAAATTCTGCAAACTATCGATGCAGCCACTAAAGCACTTCAGTCTAAAGCCTCCGATTTTTCAAATACCTCAAAACGTTTGAAAATTAGTCGAGAAGAATTGGAAAGGTATCGACATGAAATTGTAAATTTAAAAATGGAAGCAAATAGTGTAGCAGAAAAATGATATATCAACCCTGAATTTTCTTAAACTCGTCAGAGGAAGGTAAAGCATCATTTTGACGAACTTTGCGAAGATGAGCGTCTCCAAGATCTGGAAAATTTGTTCAAAGTGAACATATTTTATCGAGTATTGGACATCATTATTAATCAACTGGAATCGCGTTTCCTTCCATGAATGAAATTGTTTCCTATTTCAGTGTTTTGCAATCTGCCACTATGTAAATTTTAAATGACTCTGATCTATTAAAAAAGCTCTGGAATTTGTTGATATATATAAAAAAGACATGTCTACATCATTTGTATGGGGAATTCTCAGTTTTTGGTCCACTTTTAGAGACGAAATAGAAAAGTCTTCGTGTATTAGAGAACTTAATGATTTATTAATAATAAAAATCATTTTATGTCGTGCTGCTTTCCTGAAGTATGTACTGCATTGATGTTATTTGTTACAATTTCTGTAACTACAGCTAGTGCTGAACGATCATTTCCGAAACTAAAATTAATAAAAACTAATTCAAGACACTCTATGGGACAAGACAGGCTACGTTACTTGGCAATTCTGTCTATTGAAAATTCTATGGCCCAATTTTGATGATGTTATAGATATACTTTTACGGAACAGAAAGCTCGGAAAAAAGACTTTTATTGATAAATATCTTATTAAAATTAAATTTTTATTTCATTATAAATATGTTTAAACATAATATGGTCTTGAAAATGAAATTTATTAGATATTCATCGATTTTTACTGGGAGGGCCCCATCAAAAGAATTTGCCACGGGCCTCACATAGTATAGTTACGCCACTGATTGCCTTCATCCAGAAATTTTTCAAAAAGCTTCCTACGACTGGGGTATACTGGTTCACTACATGAACGTTCTGCCGATAGTGGACGGCCGAGGACAGTAGTTACACCCAAAGTTTAAGAAAGAGTGTTAGATATTATTGAAGAAAATCCCGAAACAAGTGTTAGAAGGATATCCGCTTAAGTGGGTATCAGTGGTCTTCTTGTTTGGAGAACTCTGCATTCTCAACTTCTACATCCGTACCACTTTCAACGGATACTTGCCCTTAATCTTCATGATTATCAAGCCAGAATGGAATTTTATCTGTGGATTTTACACCAGAATGCCGATAATCCAGATTTCATTTCGAATATTCTTCTTACAGATGAGGCCGGTTTTACTAAAGATGGAATATTTTATTTCCATAATAATCATGTTTGGTCAGATGAAAATCCTCACGCAGTTGTCAAATCACACCATCAAGAGCGATTTAGCCTCAATATTTGGCTCGGCATTTTAGGAGACACTTTAATAGGACCAGTTAGGTTAAATGGTGCCGCATATCACGATTTTCTACTAAATGAGTTACCAGTGTTCTTAGAAAATGTATTAATTGATCAAAGGATAAATATGTGGTTTATGCAAGATGGAGCTCCGCCTCATTTTACGCTTCGTGTTAGAGAGCACTTCCCTGGAAGATGAATAGGAAGAGGAGGTTTCGTTCAATGGCCTCCTGATCCCCGGATTTAACACCATTTGATTTTTTTGTATGGGGTTATCTTAAAAGTTTGTCTTTGCAACACCAGAATGCAATTTAGAAGAATTGCAACAACGAATTGTATGAAGTTGTGAAGCAATTCAAAGAAAGCCGGGCATTTTTGAAAGAGTAAGGGCACCATTTTTATGAAGATGCAGAGCTTGTGTGAAGATGGAAGGAGGGCATTTCGAGCATTTACTATAAAACATTTCTATTGATTAATAAAAATAAATAAATTTTGATGAATACCTGTACTCATTTATTTATCGCTGTTTTGAAGAATAAAACGTCAAAATAAAATTAGTCAATTTGTTGTTCAACATTAATTTCGTGTTTAAAATACTCATTTATTAGCTTCATTAGGAATTTCGTGTCGACCAGTGGCAATAGAAATGTACTCTTCTTGAAGAACCCCCATAATCAGTTCAATGATTGAATTTCTATTATTATTTTTTTGTATGAAAATGTTCTTAACTTATTATTTCAATTTCAGGCGTAGGGTGTGCCTCGTCGTGCTCGGCTGCGATGGACGACATCGTCATAGTGTCGAGTCGGGACAGTCAAGCAGCAGCACTCTGGGTCAATTACTTCGGCACTTGTTTCGACCAGATCTCCAAACAGAAGAACAGAACCAGTCTCAAGTGAGTCAACTTATTTAACACTCTTATTTTTGTGAATTATGTACGATCTTCTGCTCAGCATAGTATATTGTATTATGCATTCTTAGAATCTCTCTTCAATGTGGTCGTCATACACTAAATTACTTTAACTACAAAATTAGTTCAATATTTTCTTTGTGATAGTAGTGTCAAATATTTCAAGTAATTAGTTCACATTATTATCTATTTGAATTCGCTATTTAGCCAATAATTTATTGTAACTGTAATCCTAGTTAGTATTAACCGAGTCGATATTCAGCTGTCGGACGTGATTGACAGCCTATGGTTACTAGATGTTCGGTGGTTGCCAGGCATCAATTGTTAGACATTTGAATGTTGGCCATTGTTGGGTTAGGTATATAAAGAGCGTGAGCCAGGAGAATAGTCACTTAGTACGAGTAACTGTGAGCGATTTTGTAATCATACCTGTCTAGAAAGTAAATATTTACACTTTAACCGGTAAAAATGAATTATTCACAATAAAATTTATAACAATATGTATTATTTTATAGTAGTAATTATGTTCAATAAATATAATAAAAATATCGTAAATCCACTAGTTGCTTTGTTATAAGACTAAAAATCAAATAAAACTGACAATTTATGCAGAGCGCACCTTTTAGCCGACACTTCTTCCATTATTTACGAATTCTATTTAAAAGCCCCACGTGAAAGAATTCATTTTATGCCCACTCAAATGAACGGCATTGAGAGAATTTAAATATTACATTTTCGCATTCAATCAAATTTCAAGATAACAAACCGAAAATATGAATGAAAAGAATAAAATATTAACTTATCTCTTACTGTACCTATTTATCTTATTGTGCATATATATATATATATATATATATATATATATAAAAGTAAATCATGAGATCTCGGGTTCGAATCCCGGCGCTGTACAAGACTTTTTCAAAAATTATATATATATATATATATATATATATATATATATATATATATATATATATATATATATATATATATATATATATATATATAATGACTATGTAATGGTTACTAATTTATGGACATTATAAACATTTGCAGTGTGTATGTACTATTTCGCATATTAGCTAAAAATAATTGAATATAACTTTCGTACTACCGTGTCATTTTACGAACGTACAGACGAACTCTGCTCACTCCGTACTCCATACTATAAACTGATGGAACTACATAGATTTAAAGTTTTGCGTTGATGATAGCCGAAACAGAGTCATGAGGAATCGGGAAAAATATGTCACACTAATTGCCTTCGGAAAACATTTTCTCCAGCCTCCGTGATGATTTGGGTATTCATGTCAACTAGAGCGGATAAAAATTACTCTTTGTAAACGACATTATGGACGCTGATAGATACATTAAATCTTTCAAAAGGATTTAAAGCCACAAATTGAATAGATGCATTGCAAAAATATAAAATGTATCTTTCATATTAAAATGTATGAAGACCATTTCGAACTAATCTCGTACAAGCTTTAAATAACGTTTCTTCAAACGATACCTATATGTTTGCTAAAGGCAAAAAATAGTTTGTAATTTGAATTATCTTTAGTTGAAAGATTATCAAGTAATTCAAATAAGAAGTTAATTTGAAAGCTTTAACACCAGATATTGTGTACGAAATTCTTGCAAAACGAACAAAAACTCAGCAATGTTGTATTCATCTAGAAATTTTATGATTTCCGAGAATCATTAAATAGTTTTAAACTTAAATGAACTAAGCAAAAATATTTCTAATAGAAGCCCTTAACATTCATATCTTAGTTCCAAGCATTATAATTGTGAAGAATTACGTCTTTCGGAAACAGAAAATAGAATATGTAACCATGAAAATATCAGGGAAATACTCATAATAATAGATTCATAACAGTAAATAACTATTTCCTGTAGGATTTCCTCAAGCTTAGTACTTCCTATTTTATTTTCAAAAACCCTTTATTTACATACATCCGGCAAATGAAGTATGGAGATATTCGAATAAGTGATAAAAACTATATTATTTCCGTTTTGAGTAAGTCCAAAATAAATTTTATTGTAGCACTTAACATACTATATTCATTTTACTAAGATAAATTAGGACAATAAAATTTAATCTACTGTCACAAATTTTATTGTGATTCATTTATTATTACAGGTTACAGTATACATATTTATTTTACAAACTACAAAATCGCTCACAGTTTCTCTTACTGAATGAATTCTCTCAGTTGAACAACAATTAGCTAGTATTCAAAAGTCCGACAACCGAACATCTAATAACCACGAACTAGCATTCACATGTCTGACAATTGAACACCGACTAAATTGGTGACCAATGCTAACTAGGATTCATAATCACAATAAATTATTGAATAAAACTTTAATTCAAATGAACATTATTTTGAACTAATTTCTCAAGACTCTACACATTCGTGACATTATGATAACTATTTTAGAACAAATCTCAAACGGAAATATCAAAAACTTACTTCAGTTCACGTTGGTCAACTTCAGATCGTTTTTGAAATCTACAGTTCAACAAGATGTGTTTAAAATGTTTTTTAAAGATTTGGAAACTAATAACAATCTCTGAGATTACTTGTCTTGTACCTTAAGATAAAATCCAAAAGCTAGATTAAATCATTTATTAATTTGCCAATTTGCCAACTTGCCACCGAGTACACAACTTATTAATATCACAATTACACTCTAGGAAAATATTTACAGTCTTAAAACTTTTTTTTCATAACCGTGCGTGAATATATTTCACGCACCGCAGACGATACGTAATGTAAAACTTATTCGCGTCTTATTTTTACCACCATTCAACCACGCAACACTCAAATTTATGTGAATTCATGTTTGTATCAACTTGTGACCTGGGCTCAATCCCGAAAATAAACTCCGAGCCCATTAAAAAACTATTGGCATTAATTTTTTTTAAAGGAAAATCTTTGTGACTAGAAACACGATTTCAAAATTAACGACGTTTGAAAAGGTCACGAAAAACCGCCATGCTGCTGTGACAACACTATGCACGTTGGCGCTCAACTATAGCATCGATTTCAATAGTCAGTTAAACCTCGATTTTAAAGAAAAAAACGACTATTTAGTATTGTATTATACCTGGGTGTGATAGCAGCAGTTATCGCGGCGTGATACCGCGAGTGTTCCGTTTGCCTTCCCACTTATCTTGTTGTGAAGAACATTTCAGTATGATTACATATCGATATACATAATTAATACGATAACCTCAGAGTAGCTTTGATAGTTCCGGTCTAAAAAAAAATACCTTCCACATAGTTATCATGTTTTCAAAGTACTGTGAGATTCCAAGAAAACGTTTAACTGCATTAAACTCTCAAAACAAGTATCCAAAAACGAACTTAACATCCATCAAGATACATTGTTATTCATTACTTTGTATGCATTTCAAATATTAGATTAGTGTCTTGTAATATGACACAAATGTAAATGTACACAATCAGAATAGTATTCGCCAAATTTCACCAAATAAACATTGATTATTATTATTAAATGTCTTTGACGTTATAGGTTAACACTGGATATTCACTAAGACGTTTCAGTTGTTCAATTTAACATGTTAAAATTTATAAACTACTAAGCAATATTTTATTACACTCAAAAATAGACGTTATGCTGTCAAAAAGTATCCATAATAAAGACTTACCTCTGAACTTTGTCAACACTCGTTCAGCTGCATTAAAAAAAATGGAAGAATCATCTCGATGATGAAACCGCATTTTTGACAGCTCATGGATGCTTGTTACTTCAGAGATTTCGCAAATTACTATCTCTCACAATTACTGAGCTTGAAATCAAGCAGTTTGGGCAAAGTTACGAAATAGCAGCTTCCATTTAGTACTAGTTTCAAGTTGACTATTTGATAGGTACATAATTTATGCATGTACAATGTACAAACTCAAAAATATCTTCATTGTTTAGTTATTGACTGACGGGAGGTCAAGTGCTGTACCTTAAAATGATAATTTGATCTTTATCAAAGCTATATAAAAAAATACACCAAAAGTAGACAAATTTCCATCCAATAATAATAATTCATTCTAATAAGCTTCAAATTCGCGTCAAACAAGTCATTGAATGAATTCCGGACAGATTTGACAACTGTACATAATAATAGTGACACTTACGGCGAAAGTCATAACTAAATTTTTATCTACTTTAATAAATTTTAGTTGCCATATCCCTAATGTCATAAATATCTTTGGGCATTGTTTCACTTGAAATAAGTAATTGAATAATTCAATCTTCCACAATCACTGAGCTTGAATTAAAGCAATTTGTGCAAACCTACGAAACAGCATCTTTTATCTAGTACCAGTTTCAAGTCTGTAAATAGTATAGTTGCTGAGAACTCAGCGTCACGTCAGCCAGCCAGACAGCCAGCCAGCCAGCCAGCCAGATAGCCAAAGTGAATATAATAGCGCTTTTTTCAAAAAAATGCGCTAAAAACCTTTCGAGAAAAAGTCAGCAACCGTTAACTCGTGAACCTCTGGCAAATTATCTGACTGTTCCTTCACGAGCTTATCCGAACTCATTTTGTATCTGATTCTATTCTAAGTCGAATTAATCCACGGTTCCTATCTCTTATGCACTAATTTCTGACCGCCAACATGCGTGATGACGTCACAGCGGCGCTTGATCACGTGACAAAATCTGTAAATGCCATTATTTTGTATGTTGTTTGTTTGACATAACGCGGTAGAAAAAGAGCGACACTTAAAATTTGAGGAACAGGGGTGTAACTGACTATAATTTTTTTCTTTTTTGCAGAGTTTTCCAACTTGGAATAGAAGAAATAAACAGCCCAACTTTGTCTGCATCATTAGAGCATCGTATTTCTTCCGTTAAACTCCACATCATCATCATCTGTCCATCATTTCTCAATCATGTCGCCAACGAGCCATCTACTTCTTCAGCTCTTTGCAGTCTCTTCAAATCTGACCGCACCATCGCTATGCTTCTGGGAGTCACTGATGATGATCTTACAGAGACGCATCATCAAGCTTTAGTGTCCTACAAGCAGTGGAAGAGGCATCAAGTGGGACAAGATCAAGATCAAGAATTTGCAAGAGATTTCTTGGCTGCTGCTATGGGAATATTGACTAAGGCAGCTAGGCAACAACATGCGCAAGCGTTGGAAGAGAGAACAACGTTTAGTGTCATGCCCAAAAAGGTTAAACAGGTGAGGACATAATTGAAAAGTGAAAACAACCGTTCATGTGTTAATTATAAATGGACAGAGTACCGAAAGACATCTGAATCATCTCCCTTCCCTTCTAATACAGTTACTTCAAAATAAAGTACAGAAACTTATAGAGCTTCATTTAATTTTAATCTTCTTTACAACTTTTTAATAAGAAATGATATATTTTCACTAGGAGCCGAAACTTCAATTCTACCCTTACAAACCATATCAATAAAATCTATAAAAATGATTATATGTTGCACTGAAATACAGAACCTAGGTCTGACGAAGTTTTCTTGACGATTTGCTTTATTGAACTGTCGAAGTTGAATATATTTATTGTGTTGTGAAATATTGAAAATAAATCGTTTTTAGACGTCTGACATTTTTGGGCTGAACGGCGCTTGTTGAGCGTAGATATCTTGAAAGAATATCTCCTAATAATTATATGAATTCAGTTGGATCTGTGGTTCTATATTTTTCATATTTTTCAATTCAATATAATGTGTACCTAAATCTGTGTGGAAAAATTTAAGGGGATATTGTTTATGGTATTGGATGAACTGGATATTAATCAAATAAAGGTTTTTTTGAAACTCGTAAATTGAAAAATAAATCCAAATAAATCACTGGGTTGAGGTTGATAGCTACTTTTATTACCATTCAATTAAATAGGTTTCTTTATTTCATTTTTGAATATAATAAACAAAATTCTTTCATACGAAGGATCTCATCAGAGATCCTTTTTTATGCTAAACGACGGTCGACCGTCATGATCCTCCTGAACCACCACCAAAAAGACCGTCTAGCATTCCGCCCAATCCTCCTTAACTTCCTGCTGAGCCACCTCCTGAGCCTCCTACTGATCCTCCTACTGAGCCTCCTACTGGGCCTCCTATTGAGCCTCCTACTGGGCCTCCTATTGAGCCTCCTACTGAGCCTCCTACTGGGCCTCCTATTGAGCCTCCTACTGAGCCTCCTACTGGGCCTCCTCCTGATCCAATAGCTCCTCCAACACCACCACCTGCTCCAATGCCTTGATCCCCAGCGCTTAGCATTCCGAAACTCATCGTTCCAAAGAGATCTTTGATCCCTTCAGTGATGAAACCAATAATTTGGATCAAATTTTTGAGACGTCCAGTAACCATTCCATTTATTGGACCTCCAATAAATGGAATATTCCCAACTGTCCCACCTAGTATACAATTCACGCCATCGATTATACCTTCCAAGAAAGTAACAAAATGTCTCTGTCCTTTGTCAATGCTAACTCCAATGCAGGTGCCATGGTGACCGCCATTCGCTAAAAATGGAAAAATTATTTTTAAATTATTCAAACTCTAACTGCACAAGCCAAAGTTATAAGGAATGGAGTAAATCTTCTCAAAGCACAAGTTTGATCAAAGAATTTTTCAAGTTGATAAATTGATGAAATAAATTAATAAATGCATTACTTACAAGCTGCAGAACCATTCGAGATTGAGCCCAAAACGGTGAATAAAACAAACAAGAAACAGCAAAGCTTGTTCATCTTGTATTCATGCGAATATTTTCCTCGAAACACTGATGAAGGTTTGCTGAAGGCACGGAATATAAAGAATTACCTCTTTATATTAAATTCCATATAACCTATAATGTCCTTTGAGCTATCAAATATTATATAATTATACACTCATAGATAAAAATATCGCATATTATTTTAAAGTAATTATTTTTTTCAGAAAATTTATCTGTTGTACTTTTAATGTTTTTCATTGATATATTGTACCATTCATTTTAGAGATAAAAAAAAACTTAGGCGTTTTTCAAATTAATACTAGCATTGTGACGTGGCGATTAATAGCGTATGCACTTTTGTTTTTTGCTATCCGAATGACATTCTTCTTGTTTCTGAAGTTTCGATTAGTTACCTCATTTAAGCCGAGTTAAATTCATTAATGTTACTCTGAATAAATTAATAACCAAAATCAGACTATTTTAGTAGCTTACCTACGAATCGATTGGAAAGCTTCAATATGTAATTTATTCGACTATTATTCTCTTAAGACAATTAGCAATAAAAAATGCAAAAAGTTTCAATGGGTGACATTCAAAAGACAGAATTATGGCTTTAAAAAAAGCAATGTTTTTGTCTGCGAGTGTATATTAGATATGAAATATAACTAATATAAATCTTATATTTATTGCATTGCTAGGACATAAATTATATTGATATGAGATAATGTCTGGTGATATAAATCAAAAATGCCAATTTGACTAAAAATATTCAAGAATTAGAAGAGCTACTTCCGTATATATTCATTTTTTTCGAGATTTTGGATATATCAATCAAGAAAAACCTCCTGTAGAAACTATAGGACCTAATCTTCAATCTCCTTATCCATTTCATTTTTCTCGTCCACTTCCTGAATCTTATTCTGGAATCTTTTACTTCCTGAATCAGCTTAACCCTTCACCTGCTTCTTCTGCTTTATAGTTATCATATCCAGTTTCAGAACTCATCATTCCCGCAAAACTTCTGCTCTCTGAATAATTTCCTGAACCCTGTTGCATTTCTTGAACCAATAGTTTCACCTCGTCCATTCCCTGAACCATCTCGTAAAATTATTTGACTTGCTTCCTGAACCTTTTTGGCCTCCATCTGAACGATCACCTAATATTCTGCCCAATTCCTCACACCTTATTGCTCCTTCTAAGCCTTCTGCTGAACCATTTCTTGAATCTTCTACACCACTTTCGCTACTTTTTGAGCCTTCTGGTACTATTCCTGAGCCTTATGAATCATCTTATGCATTTACTGAACCTCTTAATTTACCTCCTTTTCTTCCAGAGGATTCAGGTGAGCCTCCTTCACTCTTGTAATACCTTCCTTACTTTTTGAACCATTTACTGAATATCCCTTATTTGCTCCTCCTTAACCTTTTGCTACTTTCTGAAACTGTAGCACCGTCTTCTAGATTTTTGAAACTTTCTGCTTTGCCTCCTTCTATTTCTGAACCTAATGGATCACCTTATGATTTATCTCCTTTACTTCCTGATTTTGGCTTCTTTCTCCTTCGCATTCATATACTTCTTACAGAAGCAGGAGAGAGAACCGACGACTTTCATAGTTTTATCGTTTACATTTCCGTCGTCGGATGATCTGCCCGTGAGCCACCAGCATTACATTATACTTTTTCCGTCTAGATTTCTATTTCTAGTTTCATTCGAGTTTCGTCCGATTTTCAGATTTACTTCCAAAATCATTCGTGGGCAGTCGCATAATTTCGTTTCTTTCCGAAAAAGTACAGTTTCGGCAACTTTCAAAATGAAATATGGTAATATGACAGATTGACGTTAGTTGCTATGCAAACTAAAACAAAATTATAATAGTATATTGCGTAACAAGTGCGATAAATTGTCGATTGCCCATGAGAGTGCGCTCATTCGCTCAAGTGGACAATTGATAACACCGCACGAATTGCAGATACTGTTTTTTATTACGAATGTGGAATGAGTATTATTTTGGGTTTGTTTTTCCGGGTGGTAAATGGTTTGCGTGCGACAAGTTTTCTTGTCGCACTCAAATTATACTTGGCGCACTCAAAAAGTAAAGAGCTATTTACCGCCCGGAAAAACGTGCGCATGAGTATTGAAAAAACTTATTTTATATAAAACAGTTTATTTCGTACAGTTCCACCAAATATTTAGTCATATTTAGCAGCCACTTTTTGGCCACTATAAAACAAATCACAATACAAAGAAATATCCGCTCTGTTTTCTATGGCTCTGACAAACGTCAAAAACTAACAGGTTGGTGTGACTGGCAATACGCAAAACTGCTCATGCGTTCCTGAATCTAGCCAATACTCGAATAGAAAAATAGAACCAGATGTATTTTTCTATGACATATTTAAGTGCGAAAATCGAACGGTAATTTCTAATTTACATTAATGTTAGAATTGGCTAGAAGCTTCTCGGACGAAATTCAGACTGAAATCTAGCCGAATAAAGTATAATGTAATTCAAGCTTTAGTGTACTAACGCTATAAAACTTGGTACGATACGAAGCCCTACAGAATCTAAATAAAGCTTCTTTTTTTATTTTTTACTTGTAAAATACAAGTATTGTGAAATCGGCCAAATTCACCTATCGAGATTTTGATGGAAATATCCGTTTTGAGCATCCTTGAATCCATTTTGACTATTTTTGGCTTGATATCGGTACGTATGTTCGTGCGTACGTGCGTTCGTGCGTACGTAACTCGCAAATCTCAAAGCTGGCTGCACGTATGTTGCTGAAATTTTGTATTTGAGATTGGTATAGGGTCTAGTTATGCACCTCGCATTATGGTTCCAATCGTCTGTACCGGAAGTGCACTTTACTTGAAACTTTTTTCGAATTTGTCTAATAAATTCAGATTGATCAACCGTAGGATGTTGAAATTCAGTATTTGAACTTGAGGTTGTATCAGAATGGTTATCTGCTGTTTTTGTAAGAATCGGCCAAGCCAGAAATGCACTTTACTTGAAACTTTTTTTATTATATTTTGCATAAATATAGAATGATCCGCCATAACATATTGAAATTTTGTATAAAGAACTCCTATAACATCTTATTGTACATCTTGCATTATGATTGCGATCTACTGAACCGGAAGTGCACTTTACTTGAAACTTTTTTTTAATTTTCCGCATAAATTCAGAATGATCAGCCATAGGATACTGGAATTTAGCATTTGAAATTGCTGTAGCATCTAAATGGTCATCTTTTATTTTTGTAACAATCGGCTGAGCCGGAAGTGCACTTTATATGACAGACTTTTTGAATTTTCCGCATAAATTCTAAAAATCAGTCGTAGAATATTTAAATTCTGTATTAGGCACTTTTTTAATATCTGGTTGTACACCTTGCATTATGATTGCTATCGACTAAACCGGAAGAGCACTTTATTCGAAACATTTTTTGAATTTTCCGCATAAATCCAAAACGATTGAACGTAGATTGTTAGAATTCAGTATTTAGGACGATTATGCCGTCTAGATGCTCATATCCTATTTTTATTGAGATCCACCGAACCGGTAGTGCACTTTACTTGAGTCTTTTGGAATTTTTCGCATAAATTCGAAACGATCAGGTGTAGAATATTTAAATTTGATATTTCAGTCTGCTGTAGCATCTGAATGATTGCCTACTATTTTCATAACAATAGACTGAATCGGAAGTGCACTTCAGTAGGAATTTATTTTTTAATTTTGCACATAAAAACAGATCTGTTGTTAGTCGTAGAATTTTGGAAATCAGTATTTAGGAATGTTGTAGTATAAAAATAATGGCCTACTGTTTCCATAGCAACCGACTTGGCTGAAAGCGCATTTTACTTGAAAGATTTTTAGAATCTCTTGGGTAAATCCAAAACGATTAACTGTGGAACGATGAGATTTTGTGTTTGATTATACCGATGATATATACGATCAAACACAAAATCACATCGTATTATATATAAATCTATATATCCAATGATGTACAAGTAAGTCAGGTGATGTTCATGTCAGATTTTTTTTTTTACAATATAAATCTTTTAATACAAAGAACCAGACTTTTACGAAATGGCGAAACTATGCAAAAATTACATAGGCCACTTTCTCACGAATTGAAATTAGTTACGTTTTATTTGATATTGATTGATTGACTGACAAGAGTCAGTTGTTTGCTCCCATCTCGTAACTTATAGGGGATTTTGGGAAACTAAAACGTACCTATATTTACATCCAAATAGGAGATGAAGTATCTATTGGTATTACATTTATATACCTTAAGGAAATGCTGACTGATTGCTATCAATCTAATTAGTAATTATTTTTTTATTTGAGAGAAATTGGATGTTAAATTTAGATAAAATTAAATTGCAACTAGTTATATCGTACCTCGTCTTCTATAAAGTAATTTCTATCCTATTCAACCAACTTTGTATCTCTTATAATATAATTGAAAACTACTAAACTACAAACAGTTTCCACCGTGTATATTTATTTGCAAAGATGGCAAGTGATAAATTTCAATTTTATCCGCTCTTTGTTACACGAACGGCGTTCATTATAAAGTTTTCTGATAAATTATGGAGCATAAAAAACTTTTCTCATAGATTCTTTCAAAGTTAAGATAGTTTATCATCAAATAACTGAGTCATTATTTATCCACTCTGACATAAATTAGTCAATTCACAAAGATAAGTTTTATTCATTTTTCTCATTAATAATGAAATAATTTATCAAAATAATCATGTCAAATCATGATAAAATTTTTGAAAAAAGATGTGTTTTCAAGGACTTGCATCAACTATAGACCCTTTTTACAATGGTGATTTGGATATCTTAAAAAAAATATGCCGTCCTCCTAACTCCGGCATATTGTTACGAAAAATTCAGGATTGCTCCCACTGATAAAAATTACTGGAAAAGTGAGTCCGTTAACTCAATCAATTTTATTATTTTGGATTAATGTATCCAAATTGTTTGGATTATTTTTTGGAACCATTATTCTAATAATTGTATTTCTGAACAGCCACAAATATTTATTTTCCAGTCAAGATTTTAATATATTTTCATTTTTTTTTTTAATTTTCAGAGTCAAAATCGTCTGGTGGTCCTTCTAGCAGAACCACTTGCCAAAGACGATGCTGTTCGCATCTCCGTTGACCGCAACGGTGATATGATCGAAGTAAAATCTATAAAACGTCGAAATCCCTACACATTGAAGTTCACGATGCCAGATCGCTGTTTAGAAGTCTCATCCATAGTTAATGTGATAGTGGAGAAAAACGGTGATGTCTTAGGAGCCAGACCCGTCAAATGTGAAAGTAGATTGAGGGAGCTTGATCAGATATTGAGGTCCGTAAACGATCCTGTGGAGTTTATGTGTCAAGTAAGTAAACAGTTTTCTAATAATCTACTTTTTAGACGAGCATAATAAAAAAGTTGTTTCTATGGCTCCTTTTGCGGCCGTGAAGTTTCACTTTTTGGTATAAATCTGTCATATTTTCTTTATGGGACTGATCTATCTAATATTACTTTTTTGGGACTGATCTGTCAAAAACTACTTCATAAACACTTCATATCTACCTATATGGGCTGCTTGATGAACTCTTTAAGAAACAGTTTTCGCCGAAGTACATATCTTCCATCAACCTTCATAGTTCGTGCAATTCAAGAAATTGATACGCATTTTTTACAAATGTCCCTTTGATTCGAAGACAAAAAAATAAGACAATTTCAACGGTAACTAAGATTTACAATTGCAATGTTTTAGAAATAAATAGATAAAATTTTGTAATTTTGAATTATTTCGTGATGATCGCCTAAAAAACATTGTGTGCACCTCGGCCTACAGTTCTTTGTTGGTCGAATCTGTTGTTTGCGGCCGAAGCGTAGCTGAGGCTGCAATTCAGGTGAGAAAAAAAATCTTTACGGCCATACTGCAGCGATGCCACTAACAATCGCTGAACTTTTTAGTTTTTTGTGTTTATTTTATAAACTTATAATATGAAATAACTAAAATTGATTCTCGAATAATTTGGCACAACATTCATCTTAAACATTTTTCTTTTCAAAATTATCAGCGATTCGTTTGTCATTATTAAATTTGAATTATTTTAGAGCTCGTCATATTTTGAACTAATTAATAATGTGAAATTAGAATTATTATCACTTATATTCCACTTGCATCACTTGCAAACGTTCGTCAATTGTTTTTTTTTTTTTTAATAAAAAATTCGGCTTTATCGTGTTTGATTTCAAATTAAAACTCTGTGCAGAAAACTCTAGTAGAAGTGTCAAAGAGAGTATTTAAACGATTGTCAATTGTTTTTTTACAAATTATCTAAATGATGTCTAGTTTGGTATCAATTTAAGGCTCTCGTGGAGATAAGCTTTGTAGATATCAAAAATAAATAATTAGTGGAATCCATGTTACTGTCTTTAAATCACACTTCCGGCAATCAAATGTCGGAACTGTATGTCCCAATGAATTAAAGACCCCGAAAGTCTAGGAGAGAACTCTTCATTTGTAAAAATACTTATTTTATGTCATTTTGGCAATTACAGCGGTCACTTTGAAATATGCAATTAATTGATGTGACACTCTAAATTTCTGAAACAGATCATGAAGTTTATGCTCGGGGAAGTACTGTGTGGCCACAGCAGATTTTTATATCATTTTTTTGTGTTGTATACGTAATAACAGCAGCGCATTCAGAGACTGAGAACACAGAGTGTATCTGTGACATATAGACCTGGTCTTGCCATCTAGCGATAAGACACAATATTAAAATATGTGCACATGCGCAGTGGGCTACTAAAAAATTGATTATAAATTGTCATCGTAAATAAAGCCTGCTTACTTCAATTAGAAAATCAGTTTATTAATAAAGAACCCAACATTACAGTACCAGACAGAATAAAATTCCTCATTCTATTTTCCTGCACATCACACATACAGAGTAGTCCATGAGTATAAAAAAGAGAGAGATTCGTACATATAGTACCTACATCACATGCGCATGAATTATTCTCTCGCACTCTTACTCATAGCGGAACTTTTATCGTATCTGGGGAGATGTTTGGCCCTTCGGATAGGCCAAGCTACTTACAAGTGGTCTTGAAATAGTATCCCGAACAACATATATCAAATTTAGGCTTGCTACTATGGCGTAGATTCCTTAATTTTTTCTCGAGCTTTAGCGACTGGCAGAAGTTAAGGCCCACGGAAAGTGTCTGGTAATAATAAATGTTAGTTTTTATCAATATTCTGTCTAACATATGTAAAAACCAGCTATCATACTTTAATGATGTGTTTTCTTAGTTCCTCGTTCCATACATTTAAATTATATTTCATATTTTCCTCATTCTTTGTCAGGATTGCTAGATCGTCTGCAAATTCACACTCTACTATTTTAGTTACGGTCAACTGGTAATGTCAATGTGTACTTTCTTCGTTTTATCTTTTTTTTGCTTCAATATCTAAGTAAATAATAAATAGTAATTGGCTTAATGCTCCTGCTTGACTAAAACCATGCGTGGTGTTGAATTCTCCTGATGTTTCGTTACCAGTTCTTATGTAATTTGTTGTTTTTCTGAATACGCTTTTTATGGCGTTTAGTAGTTCTATGTTTATTTGTCTTGCCACATTTGTTTCCGTGTCTTGGAAAAGCTTTTTCTAGATCGATAAATCTAATATATAGCTTGCTTTCATGTATCAGAGTTTTTTCTATAAACCTCCTAATTGTGAATGTGGCCTTGTGTGCAATGTCCTTTTCTGAATCCTCTTTGTAACTTCCATTTTTGGTTCCACCAATTGTCTTGGTCTATTTTCTAGTATGGCTTCATACACTTTGGCTCTCGTACATATTAGTGATATCCCTCTGTAATTGCTACAATTTCTATTGTCTCCTTTTTTATAAATGGGGTAAATCACTGCCTTTTCCCAATCTTTAGGGATTTTTCCTATTGTCCAGATTCTATTTAGCATCGCTAATAGTATTTGTTCTCCTGCTGACCCCATGTATTTAAGTTGTTCTGGTCTTATTCCACCGTGTCCCGGAGGTTTTCCGTTTCTTAGCCTGTTTAGTGCTAGTTTTATCTCTTCTTCTGTTATATTCTCTGTTCTTTTGTGCTTGTTAATGTTCCCGCTTTGCTGGGTCTCCTCTTCTCCATTGTCGTTGTTAGAGTGTTTTTCTTTTAGTAATTCCTCGAAGTGTTCTTTCCATCTTTTTATTATTTCTTGGATATCTTTCAAAATATTTGCTTGTTTGGTTTCCCTTTTTGCGGTTTTTCAATGTGTTATAGAATATTTTTTCATTCTGTTTAAAATTATTTTGTAACTTCCTGCCTTCACAGCCTAAAATTCTGCGAAATTTGTCGAAATTCGTAAAGCTTGGTATATGGGAAAGCTGTAGTAGCGTTCACTGCACTGAAATTTGGTGCATACAAATTCTACTTTGACCAAACCTTGCAAGCTCCAAACTTTTCTTGTAATTTAGGTTGCGTTCTACAAAAATAATGAAGAATATGTGTTTAGAAGAACATTTATTTGATTTGACGTTTGATTATTTGTTTACTATTTTTGTTTGTGCTTAGTTTTTATCTTTTTCAAATAAGTTATCTTGATTGGAGGAAGTACTTGAAGATTTCTAATTTTTACTGTTTTCCCCATGATAAAATACACGTTTGTCATAAAGATAAGAATAACAAGAAATTAAATGTAACAATTCTTCTTCAGTTATCATATTTATAATATCAATTTGAATATAAATAAAATGCACAAACAACATAAATGGCTGACTCAAGCTTTAAAACTACTTCAAAATTAAGCCTAGAGCTGTCGCTAGTCACTAATTTCAGTGGCTAAATTTCAGGCTGTGAACAGTTGAAATTTCGTATTTGGAATTACACCAAATTTTGCGCTGTGAATGGAGCATGAATTGACAAATTTCAACAGTTGAAATTTCTTATTTGGAATTATTCCAAATTTCGCGCTGTGAATGGAGCATTATTTCCAAAATGTTCTCAAGATTTTGTCTTAAAAATGTTGATAACTTCTTTAGTTTTTTTCTTTTGTTTCTCGTATTCTTCCTTATCTGCCGATCTCTTTGTACTGAGAAATATTTTCCATTTCTGTTTCTTCTTTTTTACTTCCTCTCTAACTTCTTCATTCCGTCAGTGTGATAAGCAAATATACAGATGAAATTTTCCAAAATGAAAATACATTGGTCCTTACTCAGAGCTCTAGCTGAAAACACTGCTAAGATGTAGAATCTATAAATTAATAAACGATTGTTAAAGAATAATTTCCAAAGTACCGCTTCTAGCTGCCAAGCTAGTAGTGACTTCTAAATACAGACTATTATCTTAATAAATTACAAGCAAATTTAACTAGACATTTACTTATAATATATAAAATTGGTACGATATGTTTCAGTATCATTTTATTATTACTCTCTCACATTTGTTTTCTATTTCCAGACTCTTGGCTTCAGTCCATCCCACGCAGACCAACTTGATCTCTGGATGGTACACGCTTTCCAAAAGAACCTTCCACCTCATTTCAACCTTATTGCTGGTTCTGGTCTGCCTGGAGGACTAAAACCCATGGATGGGTCCACAACACCAGCTCGACATCCACACGGTCATGAAGAATTCCCTACATTATTGCACTTTGCTGCTAAGTTCGGGCTGGAAAAACTCGCCTGGCAGTTGTTAGAATGTCCTGGCGCTGAGGCTGCTTGCGATTTGCGAAACGCAAATGATTTACTACCCAGTGAAATTGCGGAACATGCAGGGCATCTCAAGTTGGCTAGTGCCTTGAAGGGATACATGGTGACTACATATTTTTTATTATTTATTAATATTTTTTGATTGGATTGTATGAATAATAATATAATTTATTTTTAGCAAATGAGTGAGTTCACCAACATGTACAGTAAATTAAAGGAGCTAAGTTTGTCCAAACAACAACAACCACAGCATGCACAAACGCAGCCGCCTCCAGGTAATATTCTTATCAATTAATATCACAAATAATTTTTTGTTCAATATTCATATCAATACAATATAAATTATCTTTTAGATGTAGATGAAGACGAATATCTTCTTCCTCGTTCAGCAGAGCAAACCTACAGCATTCCTCCTCCAGCTCGCCCAGTCTCACCTTCCCCAGCTTCTATAAACCAAGCACCAATAACTGGATACCTCGAAATGCAGTCTCCAAAATCCATCCCTGGTCGAGCAACCCCTATTATACGAAAAAACTCTTTGAATAAGTCACAAATCGATCAAACTTCGAATGCATCTACCTCTAAAGCTAAAGAAGAGAGTAAATCAATATGTGAAGCATCCACACATGGATATGAAGATAAAGTACAAGGAGAATTAGTAGAAATCATAAATGATTTTAAAAATAATGTTTTTTCATTGTCTGAAGTTGAACAATTAGTTGATAATTGGAGGAAGAGAAATGATGTTCAGAAATCATTTAAAGAGAAAGAAGATCAATTGAATGCAATGCGCAGAGAGTATGAAAGAATTCAACAACAAATGAAAGAAGAAATGAAGCGACCTACACCATTTGACAGAATCAAAAGGATTTTCAGAAGGAATCATAAGCCTCATTCTCAAATTACAACAATAACCAAAGATATTAAACTAGAAAATGGATATTTACAAGACGATAAAGCTAGTGATTCTGCCTCAACTAGCGGGCAAAACAGTCTTAGACCTATTAGCAGTTTGAGTCTTCAAAGCACAGCCAGTAAGACAAAATTTATAATACTCAAATGGTTCTTATTATTAATATTGAATAATGATTAAGGTACCTCATCGTCAGGAAGAATGAGCACTTTGAGTGGATGCAGTGCTGCAAGTTTTGGCGATAGCGGAACTCACTCGGATCACGAAGAACGCAAGGTATTATTATTATTAATATTATTTAATTACGATAATAAATTGAAATTTGATGATTCAATCTTCTGCTCAGTTTTATGTACAAAAATTCTGTTCTATTCTTGATAATATTTTACTCATAACCTGTACTCAAAAAGTATAGTCGAAGATCCGTTATAGGTGTCGACCTGCACCGACCAAGTATCGGAATTAAATTTGTTTTCTATGAAATAAAATATGTTAACAAAAGTAACGTCAATGAGTTGCCAAAATAAATCTGTTGAAGATTATATTTAAGTAAAAATTTAATAATTTTTTTTCATATCTTCACCGATCATGTATGCAAAAAAATAACACTAATTGACAGTGGCGTAATTATAGGGCGGCAGGACTGGCAAAATGCCACGGGCCCCCGACCCAAGAGGGCCTCGGCCCTAGAGGATGACCTAAAATTTTTAACAAAACTATAATATTTTTCAAGTACTTAAAATTAATCAAAGTGGGACACAAGACACAATTAATAAAGACCATATACAAATTCAAACTAATCATTAAGATTTCAACGCATTCAAAACAAATTCAAATTCAATTTTAGAACGCATCCATTGGTTGCTTTATTTTTTGTCGAACAAAAACAATTCTGATAAATTGCAAATCAGATTAAAGAAATTAAGCTATTTCACTCAAGAAGAAGATCGAGAATTACAATTTTATTATGTTATTGGTTTCCCATTGCAAAATTCTGCAAACTATCGATGCAGCCTCTAAAGCACTTCAGTCTAAAGCCTCCGATCTTTCAAATGCCTCAAAACGTTTGAAAATTTGTCTACAAGAATTGAAAAGGCATCGACATAAAACTGAAAAATTAAAAAATGGAAGCAAATAGTGTAGCAGAAAAATGGTCTATCAACCCTGAATTTTCTTAAATTCGTCAGAGGAAGATAAAACGACATTTTGACGAACTTTGCGAAGATGAACGTCTTCAAGATCTGGAAAGTTATTCTAAGTGAATATATTTTATCGAGTATTGGACATCATCAATTATCAACTGAAATCGCGTCTCCTTCCATGAATGAAATTGTTTCCAATTCCAGTGTTTTGCAATCTGCCACTTTGCAAATTTTAAATGACACTGATCTATTAAAAAAGCTCTAGAATTTGTTGATATAAATAAAAAAGACATGTCTGTATCATTTGCCAGGGAAATTCTCAGTTTGCGATCCACTTTTAGAGACGAAATAGAAAAGTCTTCGTGTATTAGACAACTTACTGATTTATTAATAATAAAAAATCATTTTATGTCGTGCAGTTTTCTTGAAATATGCACTGCATCAATGTTATTTGTTACAATTTCTGTGACTACAGCTAGTGCTGAACGATCATTTCAGAAGCTAAAATTAATAAAAACTTATTCAAGAAACTCGATAGGACAAGATAGGCTACGTAATTTGGCAATTCTGTCTATCGAAAATTCTATGGCCCGATCTTCCGATTTTCAAACTCTGATGATGTTATAGATACTTTTGTGGAGCAGAAAGCTCGGAAAAAAGACTTTTATTGATAAATATCTTATTAAAATCAAATTGTTATTCCATTGTAAATATGTATAAACATAATGTCTTGAAAATGAAATTTATTAGATATTCAACGATTTTTACTGGGAGGGCCTAATCCAAAGAATTTGCCACGGGCCTCACATGGTATAGTTACGCCACTGCTAATTGAAAGTATAAAGCCTATAGGATTGCTTACCTTTTTCTGTTCAAGGCTATATAGTTGCCAAATTTAAATAGGTGAATTTAAAAAATAAAAACACTTTCATGTTCATTCAACTTGAGAAGTTTGAGTTGTGAATGTCAGTTGAATTTTAATTCTTTTTTCAGCATCTAATGAGACAAACCAGCAGTGATCATGAATATTTCGAAATAAACGAACCAAAGAAACCATCACATTCATCAAACTTCAATTATTTAATTCCTCCAGCACCAAAACCTGTGTTAAGCAAATTCAATTCAATGAAACAAAACACAACTATTTCACAATTTTCCACTATTAGTGTGAGTATACTTATTACATCCTATTTCTACAAAAAATAATGTATTTTTACAAACGTAAAATATTTGAAGTTATTAGTTCACACTAATGTTCATTTGATTTCGTTATTTATTTAATAATTTATTGTAATTATGATCCTAGTCAGCATTCACCAATAATCTAGAGACGGTTCAGTTGTCAAGACATTTGAATCATCATATAAAATGAAAAGTTGCACTGTAACTTGTAATAATTATTTAATTACAATAAAATTTGTGACAATATTATTAACATAATACACGAAATGCACAAAAATATAATTGGAAATAAACTGAGCTTATTTGACTTTTAGGAAAGACCACCACATCCAGTACCTAGGGTAGAAACGCCTGTTGAAGGAGATCAGTATTATATTCAATTTCCTCCATCTGGACTACCAGTCTCAGGTAAATAATGAGAAAATTCCCAAATCATAGTTTTACATTAAATTCATGAATTAAAAGCTAAAAATGTTCTCAGAAGTTCAGGAAAATCCGTAGAAAAAGTGTGCGAATAAAATAACTGACGCGTCCATTTGTAGTAACTAAAATTCCTCTCTGAACATATTTGAATATTCCTGCAAGTTTTCAGGTTAATCGTTGTTTAAAAGTTTTTAGAATTTATAGACAAGCGGGACACTCTTAAAAAGAGGCTTAGAAATAACAAAGTGTGACCACGTCTTACTAATGTCTGAAATCAGGTTTTTCTTATGTTTCCATGATGAATACGAATATGAAGTTGATTTTTACTTTTAAGTGGGGAAAAAATTCCAATACTTCATTGTTCATATTTTTTGATATTCAACTCGCTATATCTTTGGTGAATTTTATTTTAAAAAATCGCCATTTTGATATTGTTCCTCCACTTCAAAGTGAAAATTAACTTTTTATTAATATTCGGCGATCTCAAAAACATAAGAAAAACCTGATTTTTGGTCACAATTTGCTCATTTTAGGGGTGAACTCCGCTCGCCTATTAGTCCTAGTTTTTATTCAAAATTAATATGAAAATATTTCATTACCTATTTTTTTTTACAGGTTCACTCAGTATAATAGGAGATCAGAAATTAAAATCTCGTTCTCCTTCTCCCCTACCAATTCCAGAAGAGAACAACGAATACTTGCCAGTTGAGGAACCAATCATGGAATATATGAATTTCCCAGCTGGTGGCGTGAACAAAACTGAACTCGCTAGTGCTGCTATTCAAGAAGTTGATCTTCCAGAATATATAAATTATCAACCTCAAGTAAGCACCGCTCCTGCTCTACCTCCAAGGAAAGATTGAAGTAAATTAAATGAAAATAAGTAGATCTTATTCAATTCTCTTTTGTTTATTTGAATATTGTGAAAATGTTTCTGTCCGTCATGTTTACTTACAGCTTTATGTGTTCATCTGTTTTATATTGATTTATTGTTGGAAAAGAGAATTGAATGGTAATTAAATATTTCAGAACTTCAGCGACAAATTTAAGTATTTATAATTTGATGAGCATAACGCATAATTAAAATTTTAAAGTTTAGTTTTCTTGTATAATCAAGAAATTTAATGAGTTGATAACTAGTCATCGTACATATAGTAGATTATAGTGGTACAATTCAGTCATATTACACTCACACATAATAGCTATTTATGTAACAAGTACATAATTTAGTACTTTACTGTTTTCCACAGTTTTCTTCTAAAATAATCCGGTCAAATATAACTTTTTGTTATAGGATAACGACCGTTATTACTTTATTTTTAAAGCGGAATCTCATTTTTAGCGCTATTAAATGAGATCTATAATAATTTAATTTTCTAAAATTTTCTTATACTATTAATAATAGAGAAATTATTTCAAGACTCTTACTAGATTGGAGATTGTAGATTGAATGTTTTATGCAATTTTTTTGTGTCCTGTTTATTGAATAATTTGAAAGAAAAAAATTCTAAGCATTATTGGCTAACTCTCTAGTATGACCTTATACAAAACCACGACTAGAATCATATTTTGATTATAGTTTTTCTGTCAAATGTTGCATATTTCTATCTTTTTCCTGAAGTTATGAAATAATTTGTAGTATACACCAAATATTTATTGAAACTGAGTTTTTTCAGATTTAAGTCAACATTTTTGTCAATTTGTTTTATTCACCTCAATTATAATTCTGAGATATTTTATCGTAAGACTGTTGAATTAAATCTGGGGAAAGTATTATTAGTTCGTCGTTCGTACAATCAAAGAATCTTTCATAATAATATTTATTATTTTATTTTTATAAACGAAATGTATTTTTCAATGTCTATTTGTATATACACATTTTTGTACATTTTAATAGTTTTATACTGATAGTATAGTAAAATATTCTATAATAGTAGGAATGTATAGTTGAATAACTATAAATAATACAAAAAATAAAAAAAAATCTATATTTTGAAGTAGTTATTTATCATTATTCCCATATTATATTGATTATTATTTTTTCGCACACATCACAAAAAATTTTAGAAAATTGAACACAATTTTTTTTTATGAAAATAAAAAATGGTAGCTAGCATAATCTTTCAGTTATTCAACTAGAAAACAAGATTTCATGCTCTTTCAAATCAAAAGAAGCAAACAATAATATTAATAAATGCATAAAAACCTTTTAACTTTATAATATTCATAAACCAATACAGGGTGTTGATAAAAACATAACGACTTTAACATATAAAATCAGATATTTGTGATATTTATGTTTGAAAAAAAAATTCAATCATAAATTCTACAATATATCGTAAAGAAATGTGGCATGCTATATTTCAAATGAAAATAAAATGCACATTTTCCAATGGTGAAAACAGTATTGCACTATCTTCTTGTTTTAGAATTCTGGTGAAAAAATTTCTTCAAATTTTCAAGTTTTAGATTACCCAACTCACGTACTGATGTAATGTTGAAAATAGAAAAAAATACTTAGACTGTGCTTCAGTTTATGATAATTCACAACCAGAAATGTCATTCATATTTATATTTTAGAACTACGCAAAAACTCAATTATATCATTAATATTTATTTTGAATTATTTTTTTAGATTGAACATCAAACTTTTCTTTCTCTCTTTGTTAAGATTGTCAAGCTATTCATATTTTTGAGCTAATTCAAAAGCTCGATTGTTGAAAATACAATAAATTTAATTCAATGATCAATTCAATAGTATTTGATGAAGCAAATTTTTTTTGTAAGAATTTTTCATATGCTAAAAAATTTTGGTGATCATTTCGTATAATCTGTGCCGTTCTTGGATATACAAAATTAATTTTGTGGTAAGATTTTGACGTAGAATGTCATACTTTAATGCCTGGTTTCACGATACTTTGTTAAATTTTAACAAACTGTTAAACTCTTTGTCAGTCTGCTAAATCATGAAATTCGTTCCACGAAATTTTATTAAATTTGACAAATCAGTACTCTGTAGTCGTTTTAAATAACAAAGTGCTATTTTATACACATGTAATACTTATGCCAAGATACAATCGAGTTTGTTGTCAATATATTTTATAAAATGTGAGTAATCAGCAAAATTGATATTATAATAAGCGCATGTGATATTCCACTTAGTAATAAATAGCTCGTTACGATATGATTCTGAGACGGAAAATTCAGATGAAGAGTTTTTAGAAAATATAATATTTCTGCCATGCCCTAGAGTTTTTTTTATACTGATACTGGATTCAAAATGAGATTTCGATTTAATAAAAATAATGCTGTTGCAATTTTTGATTATATTTATGAGAATTCAAATAGTTTGTTGTTGATTTGTCTTAGACCCTGGTCTTGGATAAAAAGTACCAAAATTAATGAAATATTACCAAATAAAATTTAGCATTCTTGTTACTTAACAACGGTGCTAAACTGACAATTCATTTCCATTTCACGTACAAAAAATTTAACATTTTGTTAATTTAACCATTATACTAACTAACATTAGATTTAAACATGCTTTCGTGGAACAGGGCATGAAATTTGTATTTATTTTTCACCGAAAGCTTGATTTTACATGCTAAAATTTTATTTTCGCGACATCAACCTGTATTTTTCTTGTTTTGTACAGTTATTTTTCAGGATTCTCCTTTGTAAAGAAAATTGAAAACAATGCTTGTTTTTTAAAATAATACCTTTTGAAACACATTTTATCATAGCAGTTCTATACATGAAATATTTTTAAAGAGCTACTGTAGTATCTTTAAAACTTTCCAAAAAATTATTAATGGATCACTGCTACGAAATCTTAGCTCCTAAAGAAAGAGGTCGTGTGACTTTTTCTTGTCGTTTTTGTTGTTGTTCCCACAATCGTCTTTCTCTTTCTTGCCTCCGTTTTTCTCGTAAAATTGATTGTGGATCAAAGTCTGTTTGAGTCTGCTCTTCCCACCCTGAATTTTCTTCCCATTCGCCCAGTTCACCTTGCTGTAACAAAATATATTTTATCTACAATCGTATAAAAAGTGACAGTATTTTACATCACTATCAATGTGAAAAGTAGGCTTTTAAGGAAGAATAAACAATAAAAGAAGAATTAGGAGCAATTTCACTTCAGATAATTACTAAACATCAGTAAAGACATATCAAAGCGGTGATAAGTCGAAAAGACGATGTAATGTAGCGGTAATTTTCATTGATTCTCTATATTTTGGCAGTATTAAAAGCTATTCAAATTTTTTCAACTCAAAATATAGCACAATGTGTCTTTGAGTTCAAAATGTATGATTTTGTTTATACTGGGAATGTTGAGAAAATAAAATTCAGTTGATTATCTTACCAGATCAATAGGTTGGGGAGCCAAAGATAGTCTTGAAGAATTTCCTTTAGAACGATCCCCAGATCCATCATCAACAAAGACTTTAGTCTGCTGTGTGATTCTCGGTGTCATATCTTCGAAGAAATCTTGAATTTCGTCTGTCGATTCAGATTGGTTTTTGGCTGCAATAGCCTGCTGTCTATAATATTCAATATGCTCTTGCACTGAGCTAGGTTTGAATGAATTTGATCCAGGTTCTTCCCAATTGTTCCAGTTTACAAGCTCATTAGGCTTCGAATAATCGGATACTACTCCAACACCAGTTAAAGGAACTGAATCACATGACATTCGTCGTCTTCCACGAAAACAACATAAAGCTCTTCTCCAAATACCAATAAAGAAAAATAAAATTGATTTCAAAGCTTGAAACAGAACTTGTACTGCCATATCGGCAAAGTTCTCAGATGTTAGGTTAGTTTCACAAATAATTTTATCTGAAAAAGAGTATGTATACAAAATTGATAACATAAAAATGCGATACAAATTTAATTTTAATCAGAATTACCTCATAATAACAGTTAATATATTCATTAAGAATATTGCTTAATTTTTGTAAAGTATTCCCGCACGTCGTAGTTGTTCTCCCAGATGTCTACACCATCATGCTGTTGTGTTGTATTTTCTATGATGCTCACATAAACGGCATTCAAACAAATAAGAATGTAATGCAGAAAAAAGACACATCATTTCATATATTTAACGAAAACAAAAATATATACAGAGCAGAATTCTAAAACAATAAATTCAAATTATGTTTCTATCAATTCTGAAAATATCGAAGGAGTCCTACTACGAAATGTACAATTTTTATCATTAAAATTATTTCATCTCCGGAATCTAATCAGATCTTGATGCTATGGGAATGGTTCTACTTTTATAGAGAAATTATATTATTTTACTACGAAAGATATAAAACCTTGTTGCTTGTATCTATTAATATATTTATCTCTTGTTTGCATTCTATTTACCATTAGTCTCTCAACCAGAAAATTAAGTAATTCTTGGATCTATTGATCTGTAAATCGTCACAAAGATAGCTAGAAAATCATTGCTTTTGTATTATGAGCCCCGAAAACGCCTACTATTAGTAATCACAGTCAGAGGCAAATTGTGGGTTGTGAATTGGGATTGGGATTGAAATTGTGTATTTTGGATTGGGATTGTGATTGTGGATTTTTAATTGGGATGGGATTAAAATTGTGGATTGTGGGTTGGAATTGAAATTGTGTATTGAGATTGAATTTGTGGATTGTGGATTAGAACAAAAATTGTGGATTGTGGATTGGAATCAAAATTGTGGATTGCGGATTGAGATTGATATTGTGGATTCTAATTGAAGATTGTGGATTGTGGATTCGGATTAAAATTGTGGATTGGAATTCGAATTGTGGATTGTAGATTGCGATTAAAATTGTTTATTGTGAATTGGGGTTGAAATCTATAAAAAAGAAAAGGACGAAGAAGAGAGATAGGTAGGAAGGGTGCAATTTATATATTTTTGGATCCCGGCGGTAAATATGCTAGAGTCGCCTCTGGAATTCGAATATAATTTGTGAATCATTTTTTACAATATATTAAGTTTTTGAAGTATAATTTTAAAATTTTGTATTTTTATTAAAATGCAGTACCAAACTCAGAGATAATTGTTTTGATTATTTCAGCTTGTCTGGTGTGTGACGCAGAAAAGTATTTCTATCCCTTTTTAACTCATTGTAGCTATACTGTATTAATATTTAAATTTGTTATCTGAATAATAACAATTTATATTTGTTTATAATAATATTGATACAGTATTTAATGAATATTTAACAATATTTCTGCACTAAAAAAAACTGCTTAAATTTTTTTTTACAAATTCTGCTCTATTATTTTTTATAATGTTTGAACAAATATTATTAATAATAATTTATTGTATTTACAACAATTTTACAATATTTTAAATCATTTTATTTCAATATTTTTAAATTTTTATTTTAAAGATTCTTTTTTAATTACTTCGTCGAAGCAAGTTAATTCAATCAAGTACTAATTGATGGTTGCAACACGTTAGAACTTTGGTTTGATTTTTGGTAATACTAGTTCCTTTTAGCATATCTATCTCTTTTTAACACATTGGAAAACGTAGTATACTTCTTAACTCGTATAATTTATTTCTGAAGCTTGCTGTTTCGTTTCGTGTGGTTCACTGCTGTCGCAGCCTTCGTAGAAGCTGCATTTGCGTCGTCTTTGCTCTCGTAAACTGCGTTTAAAAACTATTTTAACAGTGCTCTGTGGTATATTTGGGGTTGTGAATTTTGCTTATTAACGTAGAGATCAAAATTTTGTGTATTTAAATATGTAAATTGGGGTGAATTTGTTCCGCATTGCGTGTCCGTTAGGGGCACGTATTTGCGATGTTAGTCTTTGCTTTTATTATGTAATAAATAAATAAAATGTCTTGGTTTTTTTGCAAAGGCCTGTAATGAAAGGTCCAACGTGGGAATCGGTGCACACGTAGGTACCGCTACGAGAGGCACCCCCCCTGGTGAACACCATCGCGTGGGGTTGCAATGAGTTCTAGGGCGAACGAGCGATCTAACTGGGGAGTAACGGCATACTCTCGATATGTACCTATCGGAAGTCGGAAAATATGGTAACTGGCGGGGGTCCTTGATTAAGTTCAAGAAACGACATTAGCTGAGACCGATACTTAAGGTTACCATATCGCGTAATTAGGCGGTATCGCGGGCCTCGGAATATGCATTGGCCACGTATTCAAACAACGTATTTTTTTTTTTGCAAACGTCGAGCACACCGGTGCTTGGGTGTCTGAGCGCTCAGGCACTCATTGGGGTAGTAAAATAGAGTCAAACAGTAGCATAATATATCTGAGCACTTTTAAAATAAAATCGCGAAGTAGTATGGCAGCAGTCACCCATCGCATAGTTAGCTCTTCAAACAAAAAATTAGATCCGTTAAATAGGCGCGCAACAAACAGACCAACACACAAAACACGTTTGAATGTTGAAAGAATGTTGAATGTATGCAACTAATCAAAAAAAGTTCCCTTTCAGCTTCTTCATTTCATCATTACCACCTCCAACAAATCAACAAAAGGACGTAAGTTGACCAATAAACTTTGCTTTTCAGGTCCTAATCTATTTTTTTTTAGCTATTTTGTGATGTTTTTTCGCAGATTTCTAATTAATTTGTATTTTTTCAGATCATTTGCAGAGGATGAGCCCAGCTGATGAGGTGGACAACGAAGGAATGGACATCGAGGGAATGGACATCGTGGGAGGAGCTGAGGATTAGCTTAGCAGCCAAAATCAACTCTCAATATTTGTTTTGTTGAATGTGATTCACCAAAATTTGTTTTAAGTTTCTGTTTCAGATCGCCGGTCGTGGATCTTCATAACATCGCCGCATCATCAGCTAGGTAATATAATATTACTCATTATGTAATCACTGTTAACACTTAAATAATGGTTTTCAATTTATTAATTTATTTGTATTTTTTATGTTTTTAGGTCATCCATCAGCGGAACCAGAGCCCAGCAGCAGAATCAGACTTCAGAAGCAGAATAAGAGCCCAGTAGTGAGATCAGAGCCCAGCAGCAGAACCAAAGCCTAGCAGCCATCCAAGAAGTCTTCCAGCAGCAGCAGAACCAAATCCCAAGAGCCGTCGAAGAAATCTTCCAGCAGCAGAACCAGAGCCCAATAACCTGCCAGGAAGTCCTCCAGCAGCAGCAGAACCAGAGTCCTGCAACCGCCCAAGAAGTCCTTTAACTGCAGCAGATCAACACATCAGTAGGCCCCAGATTCAACTCAACTTTAAAGAAGTCAACTGATTAATTTCACCCGCCGCTTGCAAAGTTCAAGTGAGTTCAATTTCTTTTAAAATTTTCTGACTTGTAATAATTATTTTGTTGTTTCAGTTGCAGCGAGCGAAGAAGTCACTTCTCTGGTCTAGGTTTCGCTGGGGTTTTCCTAGGCCCAAAGGGAGAATTCCCGGAGAAGAGTTCGTCTCTTTCCCCTTAGTCATTGCCTGGGGGCGAACAAGGCTTACAACATCGCAACAGCATCGCGAACAAGACTTCCAACATCAGAACAGCATCGAGTAATCAACAACTTATCTTCGAACCTTTGTACCCTTTCCTTATTCCCAAAATAAAATCATTTCCACAAAATTTATAGTTGTATTTATTTCTAAAACCTATTTTTATTGTTTTCAGGAGTAGTTAAGAAATTTAAATTAAATAATAACTTGTATGTTTTATTTTTTAATTAAATGAAATGTCTTTCCACAGTAGTACCTACCTCAATAATCAAATGAACTATTTCCCAAATAATTTTGAGATGCTTTATTACAAATCTTTTTTTTCAGGGCTAGTTGTATAATATATTGCATTATAATTTTGAATTTAGCATGAAAATATAGATGTAAGTATTATTTATAGAATATTTAGATTTTCAATACATTTTCTATTCGTGTTTAAAATTTGAATCGGAATAAAGTATATTTATTCATAACATTTAAAATATATTATTTTAAACTCCACGAGTAAAGTTCATAGGTATGCCGCAAGGTGGCAGCATCTGTCAATAAAGGTTCCAGTAGCTAAAATACACTTTTTGAGGGACTTCAAAATGATTTTGAAAGATGGAAAGTATATTTTCACGCTATATGGAACCTGCTAATCACGAAAATAAGAAGAAAATTGGAAAATGTCTTCACTCTGGAACGTTACGATGAAAAATTAGGATGAAAATTCATTCTCCTCTGAATAATATAGCTGTACACCCTAATTAAGATATGTGGAGCCTAAATGAACACTCCTAATTTTAACTGAACCCTTAGCTATCAAATTAATTTGGGACTAGATTTGTGACTATGAAACTTCAATGAAAATGATCACTTTACTATTAAAATTTTTATTCTCAATTTTCTCGAAAACATATTGATGATTACATATTTGAACTCTACACACCCTAATTAGGATGTAAACCACTGTTATTTGAGGGAGAATTGAGTTTTCATTGAGTTTTCCATCCTAACATTTTTATATGAAAGAATGCAAGTTTTTTAAAAATGGAAAACCCTTTTCACTTACTTGTATGTACAAAGTAACAAGTGAGTATTGTGAAACCGACAAAATTCACCTATCGAGATTTTGATAGAAATATCCGTTTTGAGCATCCCTGAATCCATTTTGACTATTTTTGGCTTTATGTCGGTACGTATGTTCGTGCGTGCGTACGTACGTGCGTTCGTGCGTAACTCGCAAATCTCAAAACGGGTTGAACGTATAATGTTGAAATTTTTTATTTAAGACTGGTATAGGGTCTAGTTGTGCACCTCGCATTATGGTTCCAATCGTCTGTACCGGAAGTGCACTTTACTTGAAACTTTTTTCAAAATTTTTCTAATAAATCCAGAATGTTCAACCGTAGGATGTTGAAATTCAGTATTTGAACTTGATGTTGTATCAGAATGATCATCTGCTATTTTTATATGAATCGGCTGAGCCAGAAGTGCACTTTACTTGATACTTTTTTTTTGTTTTTCGCATGAATATAGAATGATCCGCCATAGCATATTAAAATTTCGTATAAAGAACTTCTATAACATCTTATTGTACACCTTGCATTATGATTGCGATCGGCTTAACCGAAAGTGCACTTTACTTGAAACTTTTTTTAAATTTTCCGCATAAATTCAGAATGATCAGTCATAGGATACTGGAATTCAGCATTTGGAATTGCTGTAGCATCTAAATTCTATTTTTCTAACAATCGGCTGAGCCGGAAGTGCACTTTATATGACAGACTTTTTGAATTTTCCGCATGAATTTTAAACAATCAGTCGTAGAATATTTGAATTTTGTATTAGGCACTTTTATAATATCTAGTTGTACAACCTGCATTATGATTGCTATCGACTAATCCAGAAGAGCACTTTATTCGAAGCATTTTTTGAATTTTCCGCATAAATCCAAAATGATTGAACGTAGATTGTTAGAATTCAGTATTTAGGATGATTAAATCGTCTAGATGCTCATATCTTATTTTTATTGAGATCCACCGAGCCGGAAGTACACATTACTTGACTGTCTTTTGGAGTTTTTCGCATAAATTCGAAACGATCAGGTGTAGAATATTGAAATTTTGGTATTTCAGTCTGCTGTAGCATCTGAATGATTGCTTTCTATTTTCATAACAATAGACAACCGGAAGTGCAGTTCAGTAGGAATTTATTTTATAATTTTGCGCATAAATTCAGATCTGTTGGCAGTCGCAGAATTTTGGAAATCAGTATTTAGGAATGTTGTAGTATAAGAATAATGGCCTACTGCAACCGACTTGGCTGAAAGCGCATTTTACTTGACAGATTCTTAGAATCTTTTGGGTAAATCCAAAACGATTAACATCACGTGACTTACTTGTACATCATTGGATATATATAATCAAACACAAAATCTCATCGTTCCACAGTTAATCGTTTTGGATTTCATAGATTATGTACCAGTTACTCGAAAATGAGTGCAGGAAGCGAGAAGTCATAATATTTCTGGAAAATAATTGAGGTACGTCAAGTATAGTATATTATTATACGAGCATATAATGAAGGCTATTATTCACGAAGGTTAAGTTTATGTCACGAGCAATGACGTATTATTAAAGTAGACCCAGCGCGTCCTATGACAGTCCACAGTTTGTTGTGATGTTAGCACTTACAAGGTGAGGGGCTCTGAGAAGCGAAAGGAGTAAACATGCTTATCATGCGGATTGCCTGCTTGATGTTTGAGAAGTGCGCGCCTTTATTCTGTACTGTATGTATATATTTGTTAAAATAGAAGTAATAATATATTAATTGATTCAAAATAAAAAAAATACGAGATTTTTTTCACATCTCACAATCGATATTTTTTCAAATGAAAAACACAACCTGCGATACAACGATGTTTACCCTCCTCACCCTACTGTTTAATCCTGCATCAAAACAAATGCCGCGTGCAGGGTCTACTGTTAATACGTCATTGGTCACGAGCGTACTAACAAGTAATCAGGTCATACAATATAACTGCTCAGCAGATAGCCGTAGTTTTAAACGTCAATTTCTAATAAAGAGCTTATATTTCTTACATAAATGATTTTAGAAAGTTTATATTGTGTTATTTGTCTTGAAATTGAATCCAGTCCTTTATCGATCAAACCCACAAAGAAAAAGGGGGTAAAATGATGCAAGGAGAATTTGGTTGTACTTTTTATTTGCTCAACAGATAACCGCAAATTTTTGGATCAATTTGTAATAAAGGGCTTATATCTGGTCAACTATCAGCAAATTTGAATAAATTTTTCCATATTCTGATTTTATGAATCAAAATTTGTATTAAAATATATTTGGTAGCAAGTCAATAACAGTTATTTTATTTCATACCTCATTACCGGAAGCTGTCAGGGCTGTCAGATTTAACCGGCGATTGACGCGTCGCTTGCCGGCATTGTGTTTATCTGAATAAATCTTGAGTCACTACTTGAATAATAATTTTAAACTGATATTTATACTTGTTTTGATTCAATAAAGAGTATGTTTTATTCAAAAATGATTTATAAAAGCTGGTACGTCAACAATCAACACATTTTTGAATAGGCACTAGTTTGTTTAGTTAGTCAGAGATGGCAGCACCTAACACGTTTTTGAACTAAATTTTTTAAATGGAAAAAATCGCGACTATTTGGCATGTTAATTTATTGCAGAGACTTTTAAATACCTTATTCTGATATTTTTAAATAATTAAAATAGTAAAAATAAGTTTATGAACTTTGTATTCATTCTAAAAATAGAACATACAAGTTATTAATGAATTTGAGTTATTCTATTTAACAATGCATTTATTTTCCTAAATACTCCTGAAAACAATAAAAATAGGTTTTAGAAATAAATACAACTGTAAATTTTGTGGAAATGATTTTATTTTGGGAATAAGGAAAGGGTACAAAGGTTCGAAGATTAATTGTTGAATACTCGATGCTGCTGTGTTGTTGGAAGTCTTGTCCGCGATGCTGTTGCGTTGTAAGCCTTGTTCGCTCCCAGGCAATGACTAAGGGGAAAGAGACGAACTTTTCTACGGGAATTCTTACTTTGGGCCTAGGAAAACCTCGACGAAACTGTGGTATGATTGATATGTAAAATAATACACACGTGGAATTTACATTGTTATATATTCCGCCATTGTTCTACAACCCAAAACTGCGCTGTCCGTTCAACGCCGTACTCGTTTTACTTCTTCTTTTTCTCTGCTTGTACAGCGCTCAACAACTAACGCACTCTATTATTTGATTATTTAATTATTTGACTTATTTACAAAAATAGCAAAACTCAGTTATACTACATTCCTCCCCGAGTGAAATAAAATTACAAACGGTATCGGACAGGTAGTCTTCTTTCTCTTGCAGGATTCCGTCTAGGTACGGGACTACTGACGGTACTGTTTGTCTGAGTGTTCTCAAGTTGATTTCGATCATAGCTTGACTTCTGGTGGTGTTCCTCGATCTCTACTTCTTCCTGAAGATCTTGCTCACATCTGGCACGGGTCGGTTCAGATGGTTCCGGTGAATTTTTGTCTTGAATGGAGGTTTTACCTTCCGCAACATTTGGAGTACCTGAGAACTGTTCAGATAAATTAATTTGTTCAGAACTTACGGGAGTGTCACTGGAAGTAGGCGACACTTCAGTTCGAGGTCTCATTTGATCAGCATGTTTTCGTTTTATGACTCCGTTTACATCAACTAGGTAAGAATATGGTCCGGTTTGTTCAATTATCTGTCCTGGAGAAGAACCTTTGCCAATAGGTTTATTTACCCACACTTTCTCCTTCCGTTGAAAATTTTTATATTTTGCATTTTTGTCATAATGACTTTTTTGATTTAATTTGGCTTGATCCATGTTCTTGAATATATCTGGTTTCATAAGATCAAATATACATCGCAGAGGTCTTCCAAAAATAATTTCACTAGGCGATCTTCCCGTTGAACGTTGTGGCGTGTTTCGATAACTGAACAAAAAACTATAAAGACGCTCATTTTGTGATTTAGTGGATGAAATACTTGCAGACATTCGCTCCTTAAAAGTTTTAACTGCTCTCTCAGCGAGACCATTTGTTTGAGGATGATATGGTGTAGTGCGAATGTGAGTAATACCATTTGATTTACAGAAATTTGAAAAGTCTTCAGATGTTAACTGTGGACCGTTATCGGAAACAATTATTTTCGGGTATCCAAGTCTTGAAAATATTTCCAACAAAACTGAAACTGTTGCTGATGTTGTAGTTTCTTTCAGTGGTACTATCTCTAACCATCGTGAATAAGCATCAATCACTATTAACCACATTTTCTTTTCAAAAGGTCCGGCAAAGTCAATGTGAATACGCGACCACGGTTCAGGCGGCGCACTCCACGGATAAAGCGGAACTTTAGTTTGTGTTTTACGCGATTCTTGGCAATGAGTACACGTTTTAACAAAATTATTAATGTCAATGTCGATATTAGTCCAATAAACATGAATTCTCGCGCACGATTGCATTGCTGTGACACCTGGATGTCCGTCGTGAAGCATTTTTAATATTTCTGGTTTTAAAGATTTAGGAATGCATATTCTTCCTTTCCACAGAAGAATTTTTTCTTCGTATGATAACTCTTCGCGTTTCTCATAGTAGGGAATAAGTTCATCGGATAATTGCTTCTTATCGGGCCAGTAAGTTTGTACAAATTTTATAATTTTCGGAAGTAACTCGTCACGTGAAGTTTCCAATTTTAATCTTGATTTTGTTACTGGAAGCTGATGTAATCGTAAATTTAGTAACTGACTTCTTTTTGGTAATCCAATCTCTTCTGCTGGTGATATGGAAGAATCAGCTAATGGTAATCTGGAAAGAGCATCGGCAGGTGCGTTTTCTTTCCCTGGCTGATAGACAATATCAAAATCATAGCTGTTTAGTAACATAGCCCAGCGTAAAAGTCTGTTGCTTGCGATTTTCGGTGTTTCACGATTTTTACTGAATATTCTTTCTAATGGCTTGTGATCACACCGTAGCGTGAAATGTCTTCCATATAAATAATGATGAAAACGGGTAATTGCAAAAATAATTCCCAGTGCTTCCTTATCTATTGTTGAGTACCGGTTTTCTACTTCACTAAATGTTCTTGACGCAAAAGCAATTGGTTTTAGGCTGCCATCAGGAAAATTATGGAAGAGAACAGCTCCTGCTCCTTTAAAACTAGCGTCACTAGTCTCCACCAATGGTATATTGGGGTCGTAATGTACTAAAGTGTCTCTTGAAGTTAGTTTCTGTTTTAGCTCTTGAAACAGTCGTTCATCTTCTTGCGTCCATATAAAATTCGTATTCTTCTTAAGATGGCGATAGAGAGGAACACAAATTATGTGTAAATTCTCTATAAAACGGCTGTAGTAAGTAATTGAACCCAAAAATGATCTTAGTTCAGTGATATTACTAGGACTCGGCATGTCCAAAATTGCTTTCAAGTGTTCGTTTGTAGGATGCAATCCTTCTTTATCAATGACATGTCCCAAAAATGAGATACTATTTTGTAACCAAGCACATTTCGATTTCTGGGTACGTATTCCTACGTTTTCGAGTCGTTGTAATACTTGACCAAGTCGTTGTAAATGTAGTTCTTTAGTTGGTGCGTTTATTAGAATATCGTCAAGATAACAAACTGTTCCATCAATTCCTGACAGAATCTGATCCATTGTTCGTTGAAAAAGTGAAGGTGCAAAATTAACACCAAAAGGTAATCGTTTGTACTGGAAATAACCTTTGTGTGTTGCGATGACTAAATATTTCCTGCAGTCTGGATGAACCTCTAGCTGTAAGTATGCATCTTTCAGATCTAATTTTGAAAAATATTTTCCTCCGTTTAATTTCGATACTAGATCTTCGAAACGTGGCAGTGGATAGTCATCTTTTATTACGTACGGATTAATAGAAACTGAAAAATCCCCGCAGATTCTAATACTTCCGTTTGATTTTACTGCTAAAACAATGGGTGTTGCTCATTCAATTGGGTCGTTGTTCATATTTACAGGTTCCAAAACATCTTCTTTAACTAATCGGTTTAGTTCTGCCTCAACATTTTCTTGCAAAGCAATAGGAACTGGTCGTGGACGAAATGTTTTAGGTTTTGCATCATGCCTCAAATGAATTTTAATAATTTGTCCTTTTATTGCACCGATATGTCCATTAAATAAGTTACTATGTTTCTCAAGTAAAACTTCCAACTGTAAATTATCATTGTTTATATCTCGAGAGTCTGTGTTTGTTGTACATTTTATTTTCTGTTGTTTGTTCAGCATGGTCTTATTCTTGATTTGACAAATGCGTGCTCCTGGTGGAAAACTCAAGTTATATGCCAAACACCATTCTAGACCAAATAATGGTATATCATCTGTTGTTGTCACATAAAGTGGTAGTGTTTTTTCTGAGTTAAATGCTTTAACAATGACTTTTGTTTTACCTAATGTTTCAATGTTGGCATCTGTATATCCAACCAAATTCGAAGTTTTATGAAGGAACGGGCTTCCAAGTCGCTGCCATAGCTTCGCGCCAATTACCGAATGTGCTGCACCCGGATCGTATAGCATCTCGACCTGCTGACCTTCAATAACTACAGAGAGCATTACTTTACTTACTGACTGTAGCAGTTGTACGTTCATTGTATCGGATGAAGAATAGTGTTGTTCACTTTCGGTTTCGCTTGTTTTTTCATTTTTACGAACAAACCGCGTACCTTCATCCCGTGGTTTCACTTTAGCTTTTCCGTTAGCAATACATACTTTTGCAAAATGATTTTCTGCGCTACATAAGTTACATTTTTGTCCTTTGGCAGGGCAACTGGTTTTATCTTTATGCTTTTTGTTTCCACACATCAAACAATCTTTCTTAGGATCCAAATATCGTATTTGTTGCTTGTTCTGAGGTTTGTGATATTGATTTGAACCTTGTTGTTTGTTTTTGTTTAGATTTCCTTTGTTTCCGTGTTTACTACCAAATTTCACTCTGTTGGTGTGTTCGTGTGACTGCTCGCTTGATAAAAATGATAGACGTTTCGACTGTAGGTTAGCTTGTTCTAAAATAAGTGCCGTAGCTTCAATATCCTCTAATTTTGAGCTATTATTTGGATGTAGTCTTATTAATTCTTGTTGCCAAGCTGAATTTCTGATCCCAATGACAAATTGGTCACGCAATCTTTCATTTAGACTGGATCCAAAATCACAGTTTCCTGCTAATCTCCGAAGAGCGTTTACGTATTGGGTTATTGTTTCATCTTCTTTTCTGTATCTCATAGAAAAAGCTACTCTTTCTGACAATATATATGTCTTCTTTCCGTAATATTTATCTAGAACATTAACAATATCATCAAAAGTTTGTGTAGTTACATCTGCTGGCTTAAAATGATCAACTAGAACTCTAAATGCATCAGGTCCTACTTTGCTTAGTAGCAGATTTCGCCTCTTGTTCAATGTGCTCTCATCAGTACCTACTAAATCATGTATTTGTAGCTCCATTTTAAACCTTTGTATGTAATATTCCCATGGTTCTTTTTCTGGACAAAATCTTTCAAAATGAAAATCTCTCAAATAACTGTTTGTTGCTGTAGCAAGAGTTCCATCATTTGGATTTGCCATGTTTGTTTGTTGTACTTTTCTTTCCACACAAAACACTTGTAATTTATCACGCACACTTTATTTAATCAACTGCCTCGTCGCCAGTTAAAAATGTGGTATGATTGATATGTAAAATAATACACACGTGGAATTTACATTGTTATATATTCCGCCATTGTTCTACAACCCAAAACTGCGCTGTCCGTTCAACGCCGTTCTCGTTTTACTTCTTCTTTTTCTCTGCTTGTACAGCGCTCAACAACTAACGCACTCTATTATTTGATTATTTAATTATTTGACTTATTTACAAAAATAGCAAAACTCAGTTATACTACAGAAACCTAGACCAGAGAAGTGGCTTTTTCGCTCGCTGCAACTGAAATAAAATAATTATTACAAGTCGGAAAATTAAAAAAAAAAATTGAACTCACTTGAACATTGCACACGGCGGGCTAAATTAATCAGTTGACTTTTCTGAAGATGAGTTGAATCTGGGGCCTGGAACAGTTGCTACTGATGTGTTGATCTTCTGCAGTTATTGGAGGACTTCTTGGACGGCTGCTGGGCTCTGGTTCTGCTACTGCTGGAGGACTTCTTGGAAGGTTATTGGGTTCTGGTTTTGCTGCTACTGGAGAACTTCTTGGACGGCTGCTGGGATCTGATTCTGCTGCTGTTGTAGGACTTCTTGAAAGGTTATTGGGCTCTGGTTCTGCTGCTACTGAAAGACTTTTAGGACGGCTGTTGGGATTTGGCTCTGTAGCTGCTGGAAGACTTCTTGGATGGCTGCTAGGCTTAGGTTTTGCTGCTGAGCTCTGATTACACAGCTGGGCTATGGTTCTGCTGCTGGGCTCTGGTTCCGCTGCTGGGCTCTGGTTCCGCTCTGGCCTAAAAACATGAAAAATACAAATAAATTAATAAATTGAAGATTAGTGAAGTTTTCATAATTATTTTGAATAAATCTTATGTGTTGATGTTGTAACGATGGTTTTGAGCTGAAAGGGAAGGTTTTGATTAGTTTGGCGGGGCGCTCCCACAGTGGACTATTGCAAGCTGCTGGGCTTAAAGATGAAATCAGCTGGGCCACTTCCAACGACGGAAGACTGTTGCTTGAAGTTCTGCAATTACTCTGATGTGAAGATGACGATGCTGAGCTGAAAGGGAGTGTTTTGATTAGTTCGGAGTGGTCTCAGTGGTCTATTGCAAGCTGCTGGACTTAAAGATGAAGCTGCTGGGCCACTTCCAACGACGGAAGACTGCTACTTGAAGCTTGAAGTCCTGCAATCATAAAATACACAAAAAAATTAATTAAACTAAAAGAAGTGTCAAAGAGAATATTTAAACGATTGTCAATTGTTTCTTTCATAAATCATTCAAATTATGTTTAGTTGGGTATCAATTCAATTGAACTGATTGTTTTATACGGCAAATTCTGAATGTCTGTTATACTCATAAACTGCACTTCCGGCTTGGCCGATTGATACAAAAATAGTAGATAACTATTTTGATGCTACAACAAGTTCAAACACTAAATTTCAATATGCTATGGCTGATCATTCTACATTTATGCAAAAAATTTAGAAAAAGTTTCAAGTAAAGTGCACTTCTGGCTTGTCCGATTCTCACAATAATAACAGATAACCATTCTGTTGCAGCATCAAGTTCAAATACTGAATTTCAACATCCTACGGTTGATCATTCTGGATTTATTAGGGAAATTCGAGCAAAGGTCCAAGTAAAGTGCACTTCCGGTACAGACAATTGGAACCATAATGCGAGGTGCACAACTAGACCCTATACCAGTCCTAAATACAAAATTTCAGCATTATACGTTCAACCAGTTTTGAGATTTGCGAGTTACGCACGAACGCACATACGTACCGACATCAAGCCTAAAATAGTCAAAATGGATTCAGGGATGCTCAAAACGGATATTTCCATCAAATCTCGATAGGTGAATTTTGCCGGTTTCACAATACTTTCTTGTACATACTTAGTACAAGTAAGTAAAAACCGCCATATGTAACTTTGACAGCTATCACTTTGACAATGACAGTTGTCACTTTGACAATGACAGCTATCACTTTGACAGTGACAGCTTTCACTTTGAAATATGCAATTAATTTATGCGACACTCTAAATTTCTGAAACAGCAATGGCCATGACATTTATGGTCGGGGAAGTACTATTTGGCCACAGCGGATTTTTTCTATTTAGATTAGTTAGTTATTTTCAGGTCAAATTATCTATCGACTGTACTGAATAAAATCACAATGAATTTGTCATCGTCTTGATGTTTTCTATCTCTAATAATTCTTTTTACACGTTTCGCATGTGAGTTATAGCACCACGTTTAGAAAAAAACAGATATTTCGTATACTTTTTCTGATAAAAATAGTAGTTGTGTTCAGTGCTGGTTATTTGGAATAAAAATATTTGTCTGGCAAAATAAACGTAATCGTATTTTTGTAACACGAACTGCAATTGATGCAGATGCTGGATAATATTTTTTCAGTTATTGATGTTAGGTAACATAAATATGATGTGTTGCTCTTATATTATATTTTCATATTGTCTGGGCTTATATTGAGCATAGATTTATATTTTTAATCAATAACAACAATAAAAATCAGATTTATTTGAATTAAATTGAATAAATTGTATTAAATGAAATACAGTAGTCTCGCTTATCCGGACTACGATTGTCCGGACAAGAAATTAAATATTATAGTGAGATGAGGGATTAATAGCAAAAGAATACTGTTAATAATAAAGTAATTTTATTCACCGAACGGTAAGTTCGAAAACAAATTGAAAGAGAGAGTTTGATTGACAGCTCAGTCGCTACTACAGTTTGTTTTTAGTACATATTTTACATGTGCGTTTCACAGCAAATTCCGTTTAATTCAGACTTTATTAGCGAGACTTTAACTGTAGCTCGAGTACTTAGGCGATGATTGTTTAATTGTAGCACATTTGGATTACATATATATATTTGTTTGAAAATATACAACGTGACTGGGAAAATAGCCTATAATATTTCTGTTTTTTTATAAAATCAATTTTCATTGCATATTTATTCATTGTCTACCTTCTTTTCAAAATTTTTCTTGTGGTATGATTCTAGAAACGTTGTGATTTATGCAAGCGTTTCAAACGCCTGGGGCTCAGGTTCAGTGCCTTGTTATTGTAAGGTGTGTGACAAGTCCTGATGGAAAGATATCAGCCCTTGGCTTCATTTTTTGCAGAGAACACCGACGTGAAATTAATATAAATACACCTGCAGCTCTCTGAAAGAGAAACAATTTTTTATGAGTAGTATAAGCATTTCTTATATCTGCGTGGCTATTTCAGAATTAATATTTTTGTTTTGCGCACCGTTATCTGAATGATATGAGTATAAACTTATGTCTTAGTCTCTCTTCAGAAGAGAAAATTGACAATTATCACTAGTAAGTACAAAAAACTCTTACGCAGTTAGATTTGTGTCTCGAGAGGCAATAATTAGATTATTATGATTCTATGACTACATGAACAATACACACATATCATTCTTTCGAAAATTAATGGAAATTCTGTAAAAACTGTAACGATATCTCGCTGCTGGAGAGGTTGTTGACTCTGGCATCGCTGTCGAAACTGCAGACGGTATGCTCGGGCGCCAATGCGGTCGGTGACTCAGTTTCTAGAGACGGACGGCTGAGTAGCTCAGAGGAAAGGGTCACTACGAGATTTATTTGCAACAAAAAAAAACGGAGCTGGTGAGCATACACATATATTGCAGGAATTGGCACGGAGATAGACTGGCTGAAGGCTGACGACGAAGATGCGGCGACTGCCCAAGACAATCGACATTCGCGGAGTTGTAAAGCGAATGCCCGAACGGTGGATTAACTATGCTTGTGAAACCAAACCTGTTCAACACTGCGAAGCCAATAAGGAACTTTCCAGTGGTGATTCTACAATAAATCAATCTAACACTGCGAAATCAACAAAGACCTCGTCAGCGGCGAAGCTACGTTAAGTTAATACAACGTTCGCGGAGCGGACTGCAAAAAATAAAACAGAATGACTTCAATGACTCTAAGTTAAACTTTGCAAAAACAGCAAAAACAGCAAAATAATTCTAAGTTCAAAGTACAGCAAAACAAAGGCAAAAATAAACCAAGTTCCTTTTACGGACTTATAAAAAATAATCAGACTTACAATTTGTTTGTCTTAAACACTCGCACTAAACGGACTTAGCACAAAACTTCGAACGGACGTCTAACGGAAAACACTGGTATACTTTGGAAGATTGCTCGAAGAGCTAACTTTCAAAAGAAGTGACTTATATCGCCTGCAAGGCCTTATTTATATATACTCAAAGTTTAATAAAACGTTACTTATCTTGTGTCTTTTGAATTAATTTCAATTTAGCGCTCTCAGAGTAAGATGAACAAGAGATATTTTAAATAAAAAGAAAAGTACTAATTCTTTTAAGCAATTTTTTTAACTTATTTTCCAGCTTTGATATATCTTTACAGTGGTAACAATTCATTTAAATAATATTACAGAAGAATATACTTGTTTACATTGGTAGTTCGGTAATTTGTCGGTAGAGTCAAAATGTCGAACATCAAATATTTATTTGCTAAGTCAAAGTCAAAGTCACGGTAAACATAATAGTCCGTGAGACAGGACATAAATTTTTCGTTGATTACCGCTTACTTGAAACTTTGTGATTGGCTTCATTGTGTTGAGTCCGGCAACTTTTTCATTTGGCAAAATTCTATATTTGGGGACGTCTTTCAGCGAGGGCTAATTATTTGAAACAAGTAAGTAAAAACATTACCATTATATTGATCTATACACTGACCGAAAGATTTTTTTGAGTATAAAATGAAAAAAAAATATTGTCCGACATATTGGGGCTGGCGGTGAGTTCGACAAGCCGCACTTGTCATAAGTATGTTGGTACTTACGGTAAGTATTCATTTTATAATCAAAAAATCTTTCAATTAGTGTAAAGATTAATATGACGGCTGAAAACGCCCCCAAATCTAGAATTTTGACAAATGATAAAGTTGTTGGACTCATCACAATGAAGCCACTCACAAAGTTTCAAGTGAGCGGTAATCAACGAAAAATTTATGCCCTGTTTCACGGACTATAAACACAGATCATACAAAACAGAATTGTATTACAGGAAATTCATATTTACAAAATATAATCTAAATCCAACCACATGCTATGAATGGGATATAAAAAAATATTTATTCGGACTGATGACTGGTGACGCTACGGTGAGTGGTTGTGTAGTATTTAAACAGAATTACGGTTCTTTAAAATTTACTGGGCAAGCAAGATGTGAAAACTGGCTGTGAGTAATCTCAAAATAAAAGACGGTAGCTGAAGGCTCTAGGACGTATAATTGGGGCGAAGCTTTGAAAGAAAACACAAGTATTCGTCACACGACTGAATTTGCTGCTATTCAGGAAATCATTGAATATTTTGGAGAGACAGATTACCGTTTACCAATCTGTAGTACTGGTTTTATGATTTTCAGCTCGACTACTCTCTCTTTGAGCTCTACATTTATTGACTAATTATCACAGGTCCCAACTACTACTTCAATTAATTTCGGGATTAACAAGTGGAATCATCCGTAAGGCTATTATTTTCACATGTAGCTGCTGAAGTAAAATATTATTTACTGCAGAAGAATACGATGTAAGAATTCTTAAGTCAAACAATGGATCATGCCATATATTATTCATTAAGAACAATGATGGCACTGAAAAAGACAAAAATAATCAGAAGAATTTCTCTAACAAACAGAAGATTGAAAAATCGTCAAATCAAACCGTCACATACAACTGCAATTATTACGGAAAAAAAGGACACAATGCCGCTGATTGTTTCAGAAAAAAGAGAGAACAAGGAAAGAAAAAATGGATGTACTATGCATCTATGTAAGGACGGCGTTTTGATGAAGAAATTTTCGTTAAACCCAATTTGGTTTGAAGCTTGCCACGAATATGACCTCAAATGTCACTGCCAGAGGTGTTGTCCTTATATCGACTTGGAATGGCAAAGAAAATATGTGTGTCAACCTTCGTGATACTCTTCATGTTCCTGAATTGCGAACTAACCTTATTTTTGTTTCCAAAATCGTCGATAAGGACGATCAAGTCCTGTTTATTAAGAAACAGATGATCAAGGAGAAATCAAGCTCATCGCTGACAAAGTTGGCGACCTTTTTTATCTGCGAGAAATGCAACAACAGGACTGCAAGTTTTCAAGCTCAGGATTGGAAGATGTAAATAAGTGGAATCAGAAGCTTGGACATCATCAGGCTCGCAAGCACCCCGTTTCAGAGTCGAACAGTTCGTGCTACTGGACGTGCTAGTGACGAATTTGGATTCATGGAGACGAAGTCGAAAGGTGGAGCACGATATTTCGTTACTTTCATTGACGACCACAGCCGCTGGTGCGCGATTTAGTTCATTTTGAATGAGAGTGAAGTCGCATTTAAATTTCAAGAATTTAAGAACTACGCTGAGACACAAACGGGTCGACAAATCAAGGCTTTACAAACCGACGATGGAATTGAGTATTTCAACAGTAAGATGGATGAAATTTTGAAAAGTTTCGATATTCACCGGCGTTTTTCCAAGGTTTGTACTCCACTGCAGAACGGAGTAGCTGAGGGGAAGAACCGAACTTTGATAGAAGCTGCCAGATGTATGATGTTGGTATTCCTCCCTCTTTTTAGAACGAAGCTATATCCAAAAAACTCACGTCTGAATTATCTTCAGTTGTGGGTTGTGGGGCATTTGTATTGGATAAAGCAGTGGGCAAAAGAAAGTTTGACGAAAAAGCACTGGAAGGGATTTTTGTAGGTTATCCTGACTCGTCCAAAGGCTTCAGAATCTGTGTTCCCTCAGAGAACAAGATTCGTATATCGGAAGATGTCAAGCTCCTAGATAATCATCAAGACTGGCAAGGTTACGAAGACATCATTTGCGAGGAAACGAAGAATGGACGTGACTTCCAGGTAAGCATCAATCCGACAAAGCACTTGGTTGTCGAATCTGACCTGCGCAAGAAAGATGCAGAGATGATATTCGGAGACAGCTCTTCGGATGAGGTCAAGATAAAGAGACCGCGGAAGACTGGAAGAGCATATGTAACACTTCACGTAATACCACCAAACTTAAACGGGTCTCGGGAAGGCCGACAAAGGTCATGAATAGACAACGAGGACGTCCAAGAAAGCTACACAAACAAGCTTCAATCAACATGCAAGACGATGACACAGATGAACAAGATGGTAATTATCAAGACGTACATTCCGCCATGGATGCTACCGAAGTTCCATTTTCTCAAGCGATTTAGAGAAATGCTCCTTACAAAGACCTGGTATAAATTTATGTGACACTTTCGCATCAGTGGCCCGACTCAGCTCCTTGCGCTGTTAAACAAAACATGAGGATTTCTTAACTCGACATCACGTCTGCTTATCTTAATGGCAAATTAAACAAGGATGTCCACATGGAAAAATCTGTATTCTTAAAGGAGATGTTGAAGGGGATAACTAACACAGATTACGACAAAAATCTTACACAAAAAGCATCCGTTATGCTGAAAAATCTCGAGGGTGACAAGGTCTGCAAGCTGATGAAGGCCTTATATGGTCTGAAACAAGCTGGGAGACAATGGAACACCGAGATCAATATAGTAATTATGGTATCAAGGGTGTTAGAAGGACAATAATGCCCGAGATCAACAGTGTACTTTCCGAGGATCTCTGACCCGAGATGTGTACGTTGACCGTAGGCATTATCGTCCGTTCAACTCCCATGGTGCCTTCAATTTTCAGTAATGTATGCCCTATTATTGTGATTTCTGTTAAAGAAATTACTCTAGTTACTTTTTGTAACTAGGAAAGTGATATTTGTGTTCGTTATTTCGCAAAATAATGCCTTTGGGTATTATTTGTTACGTAATTACCCTGGCATCAGTTTTATCATGATAACAATAATAAACTAATCGGATATTTAAGTTTTTAAGAATATAAGCCCAATAAACACAACTAACTCTGATACCTGCATCTTTGTTGATAAGGACACAGAGACGTTCGCCTGGGAATTCAGATCGATCGCGAGGATGGAAGAATCCTGCTATCTCAAAGTGGCTACGTCGAGGACAATCTGAAAAGATTCAACATGCAGAACTGCAAACTGGATGTTCAAGCCAAGTTCATTTCTGCAAAATAACAGACCATATCACATTCGTACTGGAATAATAATCAACTCACCGCCGTGTAGAAACTCTCCGTCCGTGTAAAACTCCAGTTGAGGTTTTATTTGAATTTCTACCACATAAGTCATTTGAGGTTAAATTGCAAATCCCACATGTTGATATGAAATACAGAATCTAGATACTGACATGAAATAAGACTGTAATATAGATTAAAAATGAGCTTGGGTCGATTCTGGATGTTTTGACCTCATCAACATCTTGGTGGATTGACAGGATGGATTGTAAAGAACAGAAACAAATAAAACAGAATTACGGTAAAAAAGGCTGAGTGAGCTAAACGGTAGTATGACAAATTAAGTGATGATTTCTTAGTACGGTATTTATAATTTGGAATGATTGCAGATTATGCTTTAAAACGAAGACTGCTTCGTCACTTCGTAAGTAAGTCAAGAAAGAAAAAGACGAATCTTACGATGCTCCCTACAGGAAATATGTGCCCTGATGTACCTTGCCACAGCAACACGTTCTGACATCGCATACTCCGTAATTGTTCTGAGTCAATTTAATGATTACTTCAGTCAAGAACATTGGGTTGCTGCGAAATACGTACTAAGATACTTAAAGGGTACAATCAACTACGCTCTGAAGTTCACAAAACTGATAATGGACTAACATGTTTCGTCAATGCCGATTGGGGCTACAGCCCAATAGATCGCCGTTCCTATACTGGCTTCACCTTCGATCTAAACGGAGCCGCAATATCGTAGGAGTTGAGGAAGCGATGAACCGTGGTCTTATCCTCGACCGAAGCTGAATATATGGGCATCAGCGACGCCGGGAGAGAAGCCATTTTTCTTCCAAGTTTTTTAATCGAACTGGGTTTTGAAGAACTGAAGAATATATTGATTACAATGACGACCAAAGTGCGGGTAAGCTTGCAGAAAATCCCGTATGCCACATGGAAATAAAATTCCATTTTATTCGAGATGTGTTGAAGAACTTTTCTATAATCCTTGAATATTTGCCCTCCGAGAAAATGATTGCTCACATTCTCACGAAGCTGCTATCAAAAATTTACCACGATATATGCCTGAACTTTATTATTTCTCTTATTCAAATTAGCTATGATCAATGTATTGTTTTCCATGTGTCAATCATCTTTGTATATGCCAGAACTTTTTTTGTATTAAAACTAAATATATTTTTGTCCATTAAAAGTAAATGAGAGTTTCATTCGTTCTAATTCATACAGAACCAGATTGATTTTTTGAGCACGGCTTGCAGAATAAAAAGACTTCTTGTGATTGACATCATTCAAGGTCTGTGTTCGTGAGTACTACAAAAAATAAATACATGTAATTTAGTCATAAGCCAGGAATGCATTTTAAATTTTGATTGAAAAGTTTGAAACGATAGTTTTGCGTCTGTAGATTTTAAAAATAAAATAATGTCAACTTCTCTTAATATAACATCTTCACAAACAAAACTAACAATAAGTATTATGTACCACATATTGACAAAAGCGAGGTAATCCCTGTCGCTATGCAATGGTAATCGTTCACACGTGTATGGTTGAGAGGTGCCACGTGGCTTGCATCGCTGCAAAAATGACGCCTTTGTCACCTACGCACTAGACTAAATACAAAAAGCTCTGTACACGTGTGCAAATAGAGCATGCCAAAGAATTATTTTAAGGGGCTATTTCGAACCTAAAGCATCGCACTTATTGGAGAATTTGATTTATTCGAGTAATGTTAATTTACTGGGACCATTCTTGGAATAGTGAATTTCCTTAATGCACTCTGTACTTAAAGTTTCTAGAATAAAAGTGAAATATAAAAGTCGATCGATATCTCAATATAATTGATAACTGACTTCATTGAATTAACAGTATCCTGTTCTCTGTTCTAATAGTGTTGAAGCATAATGTCGATGATCATCAGAAATAGTTTTTAAGTACACAAATCAATTAAGGATCTCGATTTATTAGCTCATTTTTTTTCATTATGTGTTTTAAAACAGTTTGTATTAATACATAACAAGCTGGATTTTTGTATAGGTCTTAAATACTTCATTACAAATGCTATGTCAAAAGTCTGCATCGATCCCGCTTTTGCGTTGTTTTTTATCCGATGTCAAAGATCACAAATCTTCATTTTTTTGCGTATTTCTCTGAAGCGATGAGAGGTACTGGAAAAATAGATGAAATAAAGTTTGTAGATCGTAAAATTTTCTACAAAAAAGATTTCGATACTTTTTTCCCTACGAAGCACTGTTCACGAGTTATTGTGATTTCAGACCGTAGGTATGCACACATTTTTGCATCACCTCTGATAATATTTTATCAATATGATGAAAATTGTAGCAGCAAGAAAATTACATTATTCATCATCAAATTCACTCGTTCCTTTCACTTTGCTCTGTTCCTCTTCTTGCTCAATTTGTGTTGACCTCTTTATGAAGAGAGATCAGTTAGATCTTCATTGATTTCAAAAGAATCTTTATTTGTTGCATTTGATTCAACATTAGTGCAAGAGTGGCCTTGATCACAAACTGGTGAACAAAACAATCCAACTTTTCTGCTCAATACAATTGTTCGTACAGCCTTTATTGCAATTACAAAAAATTGTGTTCAGTAGATTTTCTGGAGCAGGTGGAAGTAAAGTCCGGATTGGCTCCAAACTATTATTCATCAATTTACAGTCTTAGTCCTCAGGATTTAGTTCATAGTCCAATCACACTTGCACTTGGTAGAACACACGAGAAAAGTGTTGATAAACAGAACGGCACAGTTTTAAATGAAAATACCATCTACAAACATGTCTATTTACTACAAAAAACCGTTTAAAACTGACTGGATTGTTGATGTTACTCAAGGCCAACCGACAAATGAAATTATTAGGGACGGTCGTTGTCTCACTCAATCGTATATTTTGATGTAAACTGGCCACATATGAGTGCATATTCGTATTTTCTAAGTTTGAAATCGTGATAACTCGAGAACGGTGCTTCGTAGTATTGCCACGAGATTCGAGACCAGTCTCGATATCGTCTCGTCTCGCCTCAAAAAGTCGAGACGAGACCATAGAATGAGTCTCGAGCCAAAAGTCGAGACCGAGACGAAACCAGAGTTGAGTCACGGCAAGAGTCTCGCGAGACTCTCGACGAGACTTGTATCATAATCACTTAAAATTAATTTTTACTTCTTCTAAAAGCAATTTTATAGAGCAAGTAGGTGAATATCACCAAACTGCTGGTGATAATAGTTAAATTAAGATGGTTACTGATAGATAAGTTTCCGATTGAGACAACCATTTTTTCTACCGCTCTTTCGGAATATTTACTTCATATTCAGCCTACATAACAATAATCTGTCGTCGATTGGTTCTATCATGTTTGGTATCAAATTACCTAAAGCTCCTGATGCAAGAATAATTCTAGTAGAAGTGTGAAATAGGATATTCAAACGATTGTCAATTGTTCTTTTGACAAGTTATTTTAATGATGTCTAGTTTGGTATCAATCTCAAGCTCTCAGGGAGATAGGCTTAGTATGAATATAGAATAAATAATTAGTGGAATCCACGTTATGATATACTTCCGGTGATCAAATGTCAAAGCTGTATGTACCAATGAATTAAAGACTCCGAAAATCTAGAAAAGAACTTTTTATTTTCAAAAATACTTGTTTTATGTAGGGACTTGAATATAACCGCCATCCGTCATTTCAACAATGACAGCCGTCACTCTGACAATGTCACTTTGAATATGACAGCTATCATTTTGAAATATGCAATTGATTGATGCAACACTCTGAATCTATGAAACAGCGAAGTTCACACATCACAAAAAATGAGTCTTAGATCTATACTATCGATTCATATGGACGCTTGCGTAACCTGAATTGAGTATATATGAATTCATCTTGAGAATCGTAGAAGAAATATCGTGTGGCGTCAAACACATGTGCGAACTAGTATTATTAAATTCGGAAAATATTTTTTGTAACTCAGTGATTCTTAACTTGAAATATATAATCTCAACATCGTCATAATGCTTGAGTTTACACATTTGTTGCATAAAACTATTACCTCTTTATTATCTCGAATCCTCGTAGCTCTAGAGGTTCTATTCTAATTCATAGAGACAGCTTGTGCACAGATCGCAGTCTCTATGTCAATATTATGGTGTCATAGTTACATTTATAGGGACTTGAATATTGTATGTTGGTGCAAATGATATGATCGACAACTTTATGCTGGCAGTTGGTTAAGAACGATGTTTGGAATCAGATTCAAATAAAGTTTAATCATTCTGATCTATTATTAAATATAATAGTATAATTTTATTCTATTGTTACTATTTTATGACATACGAATGTCAAATCTGACATCGAAATGAGGAAACTGACTTTACCCTGTCTCTTACTTCTGAAAGACTGTCTTCAACAATGATGACATTAAATCACTTCTCTTATTGTTCGATAGGTGGTACATGTGTCGAAAGTGTATAAAATAGCGTCAAAAGACAATCTTCACAAATTATAATTGAACCCTAGAGCGACTTTGCGCACCAAACACACAAATACATATTTTTGGTAGAATTCATAGGAAATAATAATCAGGTATAACGAATTAATCCCCGCATGTAAGAATATGCAATTTTGAGAGATCATAGCGAGACTCTCGTCGAGACTCGAGACCAAGATGAGACTGACGTACTCGAGACCAAGGTGAGACCGAGACAAGACTCACTTAAGTCTCGTCTAGTCTCGTCTCGTGGCAACACTAGTGCTTCGTAGGACGAAAAGTATTGATACCTTTTTTACAGAAAATTACAGTGCTATAAATTTTTGCTCAACCATTTTTCCGGTTGCTTTCATCATTTCAGGGATATACGCAAAAAGCGAAAGTTTGTGACCTTTGATCTCAGATAAAAAAAAACGCACAAGCGGGATCGATGGAGACTTTTGACAGCATTTTTAATGACGTATTCAGGACCTGTAGAAGAATTCAGCTTGTTGGGAATTTATGTATATTCAACACTTTATTTCGTCTATTTTGTTGGCTAAATTACCATTTACTCATGCATTTTTATATAACCACTAAATTAGTTTCAAAAAGTGTATAATTCAAAATCCTCTTTACGTCTTCCTATTAACAGGTTTTTTATGAAATGAATATATCTTGAACGGTATAATTTTCGTAAAACTATTGCATCATTTTTGGCCAAGTTTTCACGAACTCCCACCCGACTGATCTGTTGCTCAGAGTTTCTACTGACCTGTTCTAGGTCCTCCTAAAATGAATATGTAATCAGATGAAACTAAATTTTCAAGTATCAAAGCACCCCTCCATAATAAATGAACAGCTCAGTTTAGCTTATCTCCCTCTATAATAACAGTGCATCATCATGCTTTCTCGTTTGTATACAGCTTTAGAATTATTTACCAAGATTCAATATCTTTCTGAGTTTTCAAATTTACATAATCTACCATTAAAAAAATTTACCAGTAATTGTAGTAGCTTTACTTTAATTGGTTGGAAATATTTCTTATACTCAACTCGCGCAGTTATCAATTTTTTTCATCTCCTCCAAGTATTTTTTGATACAGGGATGGTAGGGAGTTGTTGACATTATTCGAAGATTGCGTATTGCATCAGAAATCACTCAAATAAATTGTGATGGATAGGAAGGTGCATTGTTGTAATGGATAATTCTATTCAACAAATTAGGCCATTACCTTTTGACAGCACTACGTGATCACTTTAAAATTTCTTTATCCACAGTCTGATCTTTAAAACATTTTTGAAAAATCACACTCCGGGACAAAAAAGAAAACAGTAAGCATTACCTTAATGTTGCCCTGGTTCTGGTGTGTTTCCTGGATTATATGCTCTTGGACTATCTTTTACTGGAAGGGTTTGAGCTTTTATCTTAGGATCATAAATTCATTACCGTACACTTTTTGAATCATGATAGTGCTTGTAGGGTGTGTTAGATTGTTGGTAGGCATTATTCCATTATTTACATGGATATCATGAAAAAAGCTCATTGTTCGGCCAGTGTGTTTATATGATGTTCCATACAAATTTTTTTGTGCCTTCCTGCATCCTGCCCGATCAATTAAAACAATAAAGTCGATGTATTCTTTTCTCGCCCAATTTTACGGTTTCACAGTTCATCCTTTTTCCTTTATAGTCTTTATAACTTCCAGCAGAAATTACAAAGAGAACGAGAAAATAAATAGAAACATTTGCTATGACAGTAGACAATAGCGAACAAAAATATTCTCTTGCAAATAACTATTAGTTCAATTGTATAAATATAAATATATTCACTGAACTTAGAATGAAAGTACGTCACATTTAATATAGTCATTTGGTGGTTTTACCTGGAAAGTTTCCCAGGAGTTTTGAAAATGGGTAGTTTTATAGATATTAATGTGCTTTTTCCGAAATTCAGCTTCGCCACCTCGTATCTGTGCCGCTCGCAGCACCATATTGGAATAATGGCGCCTAAAAGCAGGTATCTGAAAATATCTCCTTTCCGACTCATTTCACGATGAAAACATTTATATACAAAATGAAACTAGAGAGAGTTTCCTACAATTTTTGTGATTACCTATTTTTTCGTAAAATCTATAGTTTTGGCGTACGAATGCCGCAAAGTGTAAGTGGGCGCGTAGTTCGCAGTTCTTGATGAGAAGTCGTAACTTAGCTTCCTTTACGTAAAAATGCAGCGATCAACTACTCATTATTATATCGTTTTCAACATACATCAGGAATCACTATCGATCTCTGTCCCACCAAAAACTTATCTTTCAGTCCTTTCTTTTAATACTTGACTTATAAAATCTCTAATCCTTTTTCTTTCACTTCAATCACTTCACTTTTATGCAATAAATTAGCACAAATTAAACAATTCACTTTATTGGAAGTCATGGCTTTATGAATGCAAACGACACTGTGATGGGACGGAAGGGTGCCTGACACAAAGGCGACCCATTATAACTGCGGAGGACGGGCCTTAGTAGATCGTTTTTTTTTAACGCATAGTAAAATATTTATTGCTAATATAGTTTTTAGATTCGAGTTAATTTTATAATTCACAAACTTCAGTTAAAATTAAATATCATGGGTTGGCGTAGATGTATAATGCTTTGCGGCGCTCGTACTCCAAAACTATTGATTTTACGGAAAAAAAGGTTATCACATAAAGTGTAGAAAATTTTTTCTAGTTTCATTTTTTATATAAATGCTTCTATCGTAAAATGAGTCGGAAAAGAGATATTGTCAAAAAACTGCTTTTAGGTGCCATTTTTCCAATAAAGCAGCCCGAGTAGTAAAGATACGAGGTAGAAAAGTTGAAATTTGGAAAGAACACATCGAAATCTATTAATTCACCCATTTTCAAAACTCTTGGTAAACTTTCCAGGCAACCTCTTTGTTGTAGAACCAAATGACTAGACTAATTACGCTATTGGAAGAATAATAGCTGTCTATTTAAATAAGTATTTTGTGACTTATCGGTCGAAGTCATTTAAAACTGATATTTGTATTTTGGCAATACATTACATTGGAATCTTATTATACGTCTGTAATGCTATTTCTGCATATTTTCTAAGATAAATTGTATTTTTCTCTGAGATCAACTATTTGGTCTATTGGTAACATCTATATATCATTATCAAGTAAATTGATCCCTATTTATAGTGTATTCCAGTTAAGAATGGACTTGGAGGCGCTTCGGAGCCAGCCCGTTTCCACACACAAAATAGAAATTGGAATTTCGAGCGGTACTTTTGAATTATAAAAATACACTATAGGACATCCACGTATTTTTTCAGATCATCATCATCATCACTGGCGCAACAGCCCTTGTAAGAGCCTGAGCCTTTCTAATCGGTATCACCGAGCCGCGGTATAACACCGCCGTACTGCCGATCAGAATTTCGTGCCACTGCTACATTTTTTAAGGTGTATAGGTTGGCAACCTGTAGCACCCGAGTGTGTTGATGCAAGTAGCTGCATTTTTTTATTTTTACGACAAATCACACATTGTCGGTGAGTGGATTCGAACCTGCGACCTCTTGGTCGAGTGACGTCACAGCATGTATAGGTGAACAAACACGCTCGGCCATCTGCACTCACATTTACAGTTAACAGCTGAGGAAAACAATCAGAATCTGTGCTGCCATTTATGAACGGTGAATAAACTAACTGTTATTCTCTATTAGATGCAAAATGGGGTCTTTTGAAAAAATAAACTTCTGTTCACTTCTTAATATTATGATAGCTTTAGTGATTTTAAACATCTCCATATAGAAAAAATTTGAGTACGTGACAATTTTCATTCATAATTTTGATAAAAATAATTCGCGGTATCCGAAGTGGCGTCACAATTGCCAGAATTGTGTATATTCATAGCAAGCGAATATGAACAATCTTTTATAAATGCTATATTATCTAGTTTGGTATAATACCTTAATTTATTTCAAAATACATTTGGATGTCAAATAAGGATGTGCAAAAAAAATTTCATTCTACTTCATGAAATGAAAGAAAAATAATTTTAAACATGTAATATTCGTACACTTGGACGGATTATAGATACATGTGAAAGACTGTGCGCACAAAGCGCGCGCACACCACGTATTCAAATGTAGACAACTGACTGGCAATTGATACGTCATCAGAAAATTTGAAATATGATGAAATTTTAAAAAATATTTATTTGAGAGACTATAGGGTTTTGTTGAGATTCACAAACTTAAGAGTTATTATTTTGAATCCAACTTTCAGAGATTTTTCTTTTAAATCAGTGGAGGATCCCATTACGTACAACTCCTTTGTTTAGCAGATCAATGTTCCAGGAATTCATTATTGAAACGCCTCGAGTGTGAAGTATAAAAACATATTAGCAAATACGTGAACACGTATTTACTTTCCTATCAGGTACTTAATTTATATAGTAATTTATCTCAGTCATTTCATCTGCTGCTTTGCGTTTTAGAAAAACAATAAATTCTAAATAACGCATAGCATTTGAACATTATGTATGTCCAGACAAGGTTTTGACATGAAATACGTTCACGTCACCACAATTATTTTATTTATAGAAAAATTGACAATTTGCAAGACGTTCTAAATAAAATTTTTGGGCTAATTAGAGCATTTTCCAGAACTTGATTATTTGTGTGCATGCTTACGAAGCCGCAATTTGAAAAAGCAGATATTTTCACAGGTCTAAATTTTTGTGATAATTATAAATCGACTTGGTGACTCACCAGTCGAAATCAATTATGCCATTGTTACTGTTGTTGAGGTTGTTAATGTGAACAAATCTTTATAATATTATTGAGCTTTATAATAAAGACTACCCTGAAGTAAGTTGCACATCTAAGTTACTAGAAGAAACCGCGTTTTTAATTTGGCTTATACCAATTACTCGTTTACAGTTAAAGTTATCATCTTCAAGCTCACAAATAGTTTGACGCGCAAGCTTGGTAAGTCTCCCAAGCTTCGTGCACAATGAAAAGTTCACACAAAACATTTTAAAATAATTCTACGTAGCTATAAATGCTATAGGTTATGGGAACAGCCATGCTTTTACTGTCGTGAACATTTTTTAACCAGTGTCACTGAAACGAACTAGAATGAACTTAAAAAGACTAGGATTTTTAAACTGTATTATTATAAAAAGTGGTATTGTGAAGTGTGACTGAATTAGCTGAAATATGAATTCAGTCAAGCACATTAAGCCGCTGTCCGGAGTAGGTGATTGACCAGTATGGGAAAGAAAAATCCGTGACTTATTGGACTACCAAGAAGGTGCTTTAGATATTATAGACAATACTTTAGTGAAGCCAGAACCTCTTAGTGATACTGCTACGGCATTAGAAATTGCTGCACACAAAAAGAAAAGCGATTTATACCGTAAGGCAAATAGCTTTGCTAAAATCATTATATCAAGTTCAATATCAGATGAAGTTTATCAAAAGATCATGGATAAAACTACAGCCCAAGAAGCCTGAGAAGCTCTCAAAAGTCAATTTGAAGCGACATCGAAAGACCAGCTATTCAGACTATGTACAGATTTATTTGAATTTAGTTGGACCATGGGAGATGATGTATCAACTCACATTGCCAAATTACGACGTTTGTGGACTGATTTGAACAGCGGATTAAAGCATAAAGGTGAGAATGAACTACCAAATTTATTACTAGTATGTAAGGTTCTTCAGATTCTTCCTAGTAGTTTTGCCACATTTCGGTCTAGCTGGATGCTCCTAACTAAAGACAATGAGAAGACATTCGATGAGCTTACGATGCAGCTATGTTTATTCGAAAGGAACATTAAACTAGATAGCGATAAAAGCACCCCAGAGGCTCTTGTAGTTAAAGATAGTTCCAAGAAACAAAAATTTAGATTGGGAAGAAAATCATCAAAATCAGAAGATGTATGCAATTATTGCAAAGGTAGAGGACATTGGGTTAAAGATTGTTTCAAATGGAAAGCTGATGGAAGACCACAAAAGGGTAACCAAGTTCAGGGCGATTCAGTAGCCTTAGTATCTGAAGTCAATGTAGTGAATATCGTAGAAGCAAATACAGAAGATTGGTGGATCGACAATGGGGCAACCAAACATATCACAAATAGAATAGACTGTTTTGTAGATTTTCAATATTTCGATCGAGGTGTAAGAATTCAATCGGCTGGTAAAGAAGAGTTAGCCGCTGTAGGAATGGGCACTATCGAAATCATTTCCAATATAGGGAAAGTAGAGAAGAAAATGTGTCTAAAGAATGTATGGTATGTTCCACAAGTTGTTAACAACCTATTCTCGGTTTTAGCCGCACAAGACAGAAATCAGTTCAGCGAGTTCAAGTCGTCTGCAGTTAAGTGTTGTCTTATTGTAGATGGGCAAGTAGTAATTGAAGGTCATCGAAAAGAGGGTGAAATACTCTATAAAGCAAATATTAGACCCATTATTCCAAATCATCAAGCAAATGCAACTGTCACGGCACCACCTGATACGTTACTACAACTTTATCATGAAAGATGGGGCCACCAGGACAAGCGTTACGTCAAGGTAAAACTGGAAAAAGAATTGGGACTCAGTGTGAAATTGGATATGGATGTATGTGAACCCTGCATATATGGAAAGACATGTCGTCTCCCTTTTGGAAGACGGGAAAAGGCAAGTTCTCCGGGGCAACTCATGTCAGCCGATGTATGCGGACCTTTTTCCCACTCTTTTAGTCATAAACGGTATTTCGTAATTTTTAAAGACAGTTTTTCAAAATATCGGTATCTTTATCTCTTAAAAGCAAAATCAGAAGTAATAAACGCGTTAAAAGACATGTTAGCTCACGCAAAAACTTTAGGACATACAGTGAAACAACTTTTAAGTGATAATGGTGGGGAGTTTGATAACCAAGAATTTAGGGATGTTCTATGTCTTCACGGAATAACACAAAGATTGACCGCACCGTATACACCCGAACAGAACGGCGGAAGTGAGCGTGAAAATCGTACCACAGTAGAGATGGCAAGAACATTCAAATATTCCAATCCAGACGCCAATTTTCCAGAAGGCATTTGGGCCGAACTTATAAATTCAGCAGTATATGTTCTGAATAGAACAGGAAAGTCAACACTTGAAGGTGTTAGTCCAAGTGAACTATGGTTGGGTCAGACATCCAGAATCAAACATTTGCGTATAATAGGATCAGCTTGCTACGCTCACGTACCAAAAGAAAAGCGGAAGAAAATGGATTCCAAAGCTGTCAAGGGGTATTTAGTGGGCTACGATGCCGACGAACGGTATAGAATATATGTTAATAAGACTCGTAGTGTGATCGTATCAAGAAATGTACGATTCGTAGAAAAAGTAAACGCTTGTGATAAAAGTAAAGACGCTCAAGCAGATACTCGAAATAAAAACAACAGTAGTGACTGTGAGCAAGATAGTTTTACAAAGATACGGAATGAAGATGAAAATAGCTTAGCAGAATTACCAGATGCAGCAAGTTTCCATCCAGAAGAGGAGGAAGATCCTACACAAAATCAAGAAGACGATATTGTAGATGGAAATGCTTCAGAAGTGGATTCAAATAGTGATGACGAAAATTTAGATAATCAAGAACAACGGCGTATCTTAAGAAATAGAGAAACGATTCAAAAACCCAAGTATATGAATGATTATATTCTAGCAACAGAAGACCTATCTATGTCTGATATACCAGAAGGATTTGAAGAAGCACTCAGAACTAAAGAAGTAGAAAAATGGAAAATCGCGATGAATAATGAAATTATTTTCTTAAAAGAAAATGATACATGGACATTAACTGAACTACCAAAAGGCGAAAAGGCATTGCCATGTGATGGATATTTCGATTAAAAAGAAATCCAGATGGGAGCATCGAAAGGTACAAGGCCAGAATTGTGGTGAAAGGTTTCAAACAGCGAAAGGTGATAGATAACACACAAACATATAGTCCTGTCGCAAAATTAAGTACCATTAGAGCAATAATAAATATAGCAGCTGCAGAGAAGATGCATCTTGCCCAATTCGACGTTTCAACAGCATTTCTAAACGGAAATCTTCAAGAAACCATATATATGGAGCAGCCTGAAGGTTACAACAATGGAACGAATCAAGTATGTAAACTAAAATGAAGTTTATATGGGTTGAAGCAGGCTCCAAGATGTTGGAACCAACGCTTTGGTGGGTTTCTTGTTAATTTGGGACTTCAAGTTAGTGAGGCCGATCCTTGCTTATATATTCGGAACAAGAGTGGTAAAAAGTTGCTAGTGGTAGTGTATGTGGACGATGGTTTAGTCTCAGCATCTGATCCGCAAGAACTAAGAATGTTTTTAAATGAACTAAAATCAGAATTTAAAATAGTGTCAAAAACTGCCGAGTATTTTTTAGGACTTGAAATAAAATCTACCATTGATTCTATTAAGATTTGTCAAAAAGCTCATATTAACAAAATATTGCAAAAGTTCAACTTTTCAGAATGTAAGCCGGTATCATCTCCAATTGTCAAGAGCTCTGAAATTTCTAAATCTGGGAAAGTTACCAATGAACCTAACTTCCCTTACAGAGAAGCAGTTGGGGCTATTATGTATTTAATGTTGGGGACAAGGCCCGATTTAGCTTTCAGCATTGGGTATATATCTAGGTCACTGGATAAACCAACTTTAGAAGATGTCGGGAGAGTAAAATGGGTATTTCGGTACATTGCTGGTACAATTAATTTGGGAATTGTCTACAGGTCAAATAGCAGTAGAACTAAATTTGAATGTTATAGCGATGCTGATTTCGGGGGATGTTTTAAGACAGGTAGATCAACATCAGGGGTGGTTATCATGTATGGTGGAGGAGCTGTTTCGTGGCTCAGTCAACGTCAAGCAATGGTTACCACATCAACTACAGAGGCTGAAATAGTAGCGGCCAATGAAGCTGAGAAAGAAATTATATGGCTTACGCGGCTTTATGCTGGAATTGTAGAGAAGATCCAAGTTCCAATTCTTATGGTTGATAACACTGCTGCAGTGAGATTAGCCCAGAACCCAGAATTTCATCGAAGGACGAAGCATATAGCAATGAAGCATTTCTTCATACGAGAGAAAATCACTGAAGGTCATCTTGGAATCGAACAAATTCCAACAGAAGAACGCGTTTTTAATTTGGCTTATGCCAATTACTCGTTTACAATTAAAGTTATCATCTTTAAGCTCACAAATAGTTTGACGAGCAAGCTTGGTAAGTTTCCTAAGCTTCGTGCACTATAAAAAGTTCACACAAAACATTTTTAAATAATTCTACGTAGCTATAAATGCTATAACTGTTACATGATCAAATAATTATTGAAGCACCTGAGCTTAAGAGGAGAGAAAAGCTACAAATAATCAAGAATATTGCTGCTCTCGACGAGTTCTATAACTGGTTGAATTTAATGAATTCATTTTTGTTCTTTACCGTAAGTTGAGGATCCGGCTTGAAAAAAAATTGTTTTTATTCAAATACTGCCTTGGGCTTTCATATTATTTTTTGAGATTCTCAGCGATAGTTTCTCGGTGGATTTCCCTGGAGCTTTTTTTTTTTTGAAGAAATACAGGGCTTTGTAATGTGACTTTTGAAAATTGTCCGTGAAACAGAATTTGATAAATTGTTGAAAATCAAAACCTAATTGTTCCGCAATTGCTTACACCATCATCCTGGATAGGACAGCAACTGTAGATACGTGTTTCGTCTTCATTGTGATTTTTCAGTTCAGTATAGCAAGCCTCAGATAGTCGGAATGTAGCCGCGAAGCTAATGAAAAGTGAGTTGATACGTGGCATGCAGAGATATAAATCTGCAGCAGTGCCATCTACCATAATACAGCCGAAGTGGCAGATTTGAAGTGATGAAAGAGACTATTTGACTGAATATATGAATATAAAAAGTGATGGGAAGATATTTTTTGAAGAAACGTCCAAATTTGGTTATTGTGCAATAACGGGAGTGGGGGAGATCGAACGAATACAATTTAAATGAATCAAGTACTACAAGATAGGCTTTTTTGTTCTTTCCTGTCGTTTGTAACAAAAAGTTTTCCTTTTCCATACGAGTGAAAATTCTACGCTGAATCAGGTAGGTATTTTTATATGAATATTTCGAATAAATACAATAACAATGACATTGTAGCAACTTTGCAGGCTATAGTGGTGTGATTTTTCAGTGTTATTCGTCACTTGACATCATTTCTCTAAAGAGAGCACTACCGCATTTGCGACACGACATACAACATGGTGAATTTGTTTGAGAGATGACATTGTACGTATGACAGATACTGAAACGACAAACTCCAGGAGAGTATTGGTGGACTTTCAAAATGAATAGAAGTTCAAAAATTGCAATTCAATTATGAAATTAACATGTTTCGCAAGTAGTGAAATGAGGAGATTTTCTCAAAGTTTTTCTATTTATAAGATTATTTGATTGCTCAGGGTTTTGACAAAACACGATCCTGTAGCTAGGAGGACACAGGATAATTGCTGGTTCAAAAGTTTATCCCAACTTATAAACTTATTACTTCAATTTTTGATTGAATCAATATGATATTAATGAAAATAGAGCACGTATACCTATTGGTTCCAAAGAGTTGTGCGATACTTGAAATTAGTGATTGATTAATGTTTTCGAATGATTTGATCGAATGATTTATCCTTGACAGCGATCGATCCAATCAATCAAAAGACTGATGATGGATGTTACTGATCCTACAACCACAAGATTGTGAAAATGGTTGGTGGTACTGACAGGTACTTTGAATGCAGATCAAGAGTTTGATTTTTCCTGTCTGCTCTACAGTTTTGGTCCCATCTAGACAATTCTCAGAAGTAAAAAAATGTGTGTCTATATTATCTATTCAGAGATGCATAAATATTGCATCTCTCTTAATAATTCTGTACTTTGAGATTTGTAAAATTAATTTTTCTGTTTTATTGTACTGAATTGAAACTTGATTATCTCATATCAGTACAACTCTAATAATTATTCACTTGTATCAAACGCATCTAAAAAGTAGATTAATTTGTTTATCAAGAATGATTGGATTGATTGATTGATGGAGTCTATCAAACAATTTAGTCCATAAAACTTTTCCAGTAATCAAATAATCTGCCAAATCAAACTATTAGATTTATCAAATCAGATCATTTAAACGATCAGACTAATTGGATCATTCAAACGATAAGATCGATCACATAATCATATTGCTCACATTAAAAAAAAACGAGCAAATGATCATATTAATGATCCTCTATCAACTGAAATCAAATTTATCGATCTATCAATGTGAATGAATATATCAATCAAGTGATCTATTTTTTACAGCCTTACAAATTTGTCGAGAAAAATCTACATTTAAAACTTTGAGTTTTTATGTAACAATATTAATATGGAAACAACACTTTCTTTGAAAATCAATTCAAAAATAGATACAAAACAGGCCAGATGCATATGAATTTCTTGTTAAATAATTTCTGCACTATTCTGAATTCGCATCCTCAATTCTTCAGCAGCCCACAGATAAAAAATCTTGAGTATTGAGCTCAGGTGATCTTGATGGCCATGGTACAGGACCTTCACGGCCAATCTACCTGTTCTTATAGGTATTATTCAAATGCTCCTGCACATTTATGAAAAATGAGGGGAAGCACCATCTTGCTGGAACCATGCATGTTAACGAACATATAAGGGAATATCTTTTAATAATTCTGACAGAATATTTTGGAAACATTTCAAATACTGGTCATCAATTAACCTATGAGGGAGTAGGTATGTATAGTCCAATTGAATTGCCATGGAGATAAAAGTTCCAACATTTAATGAAAATCTATGTTGTAAGCGACTTCTTATTACAACATGTGGACTTTCTTGGGCCCAATAATGAGGATTGTGGTAATCATGGACACTGTCAATTGTGCAAACTGCTTTGTCACTAAATATTATGAGTGAAGTAAAATTTAAAGTAGCATGTTGTTGCAGAATTCACTGGCAAAATATCATTCTAGCTTGGTGATCAGCAGGCATTAATCCTTGAACAAGCTGAAAATGGAATGGATAATAATTATTCCTGTGTAAAATGTTGAAAACAGTCAAGTGAGATATTTTTCCTTCAATACGAGATATTTCTCTGCTACTAATTATCGGGTCAGCATGCACGAACTCTAGGACTTCATCTTCAATATTGAGGTGTAGTCTGCGACCGCCACCATCTCGTCCATTATTTCTTCTTAAAGTCCCTGTGTCGCAAAAACGTTGTGTCACTGTGATGTGATACATCCTGAGATCAGGCTGGCGTCTTTGAGATTACCGTTCGGCATACAGACCAGCTGCTTGAGCCACGACTTGTCCAACTTCATCATAAACTAGCAACATATCCATTAACTCACAATTAGAATATATTTTTGTAAAGAACAACTCTTCCGACAATAAAAGTGGAATATTTTATCTATTACACAATTATTTCCTTTAAGAATGCTATTTGATTCAATTATTAAGAATAACATCTTACAACTAATTTTGAATGTTTTTGTGGTAACCATATTTTTAATAAAATATTTATTAAGACAGCAGAAACAAAAAGTTCTCTTAGAAATAATCAAATTTTCTTTTTTCGAATTTTGAGAAAAATTCTAACCCTTGAAATTATGACAGTAACTTCAAATCCATCCTGAAATTTGATGCTCTACAACTTTTTCTTTTCTGTGAAATTAAGAGAAGAGGAGCTAGAAGGATAAGTTTAAGGCAAAACATGAGGCGAATTGCGTTTTGTCACAAACTGCATATTTTTGAGGGCAGATATCCCTGAAACTAAGCATTTTTTTAAAAAACATACAAGAACAAAGCTATAGAAAATTTATCAAGCCAATTTTAATACTAAGAGTTTTGCTCTAAGATGCCCTGTTTCCAGGGCCGGATTTAATCTTCTTGCCGCCCCTGTGCAGAAATGAGACTGCCGCCTCCCACTTGCCATCCATTTCTTTCCCTATTTTTTTCACATACTTTTGGACTAATTTTCGCGCTCTGTATATATTCAAAATAATCTGAATTTCATATTCAAATTGTAAAAATAATACCCAACTAGTGGAAAATACATTGATTGAAGGTCAAACTGCCGATTTACCACTTCACCTCCGATTTCGATACAATTTGGTGAAAATATTGGTTTCAGCCTTACAAATATGGATAAAATAATAATTATGGGCAGTCAGGCATAATTGACCTTGAAAATTGTATTTATCAATTTATATTGATATGAGATGTATACATCGTGCACGAGTCTGAGTGCGATACTGGCGATTCTCTAGTGAACTGCTATTTTGAAAGTTACTTTCAACTGGCGTTGCCTTGCACCCAACTAACGGACAGACTTCGCCCGCTCTAAACAAGCTTGACGTGGAATACTGAATCCGAGACAATGACAAGCGGTGCATTGAACACCATGCTCGATTTGATCTGCCATCATTGTTTCGGATTCAAGACTCCACGACGAGCTCAGTTAGAGCGGGTTGAGCCCTCCTGCTAGTTGGATGTAAGGCACCGCCGGCTGGAAAAAACACACACTTCGCAATGTATACATTTTTTATTGACTTAAATTAATAAATAGGATTTTCAAGGTCAACCAATCTGACCGCCAATAATTATTAATTCCCGTAATTGTAGTGCTGAAACAAATCTATTTAGCAAGTTTCATTGAAATCGGAGGTGAAGTAGTATATCGATAGTTTAACCTGATTGAAAATTGCAATTTTACACAAATAGACCGCGGTACAGAACCCCTTCCTCCAGATTATTAACACTCTCTTGAAACTTTGTGAGTGGCTTCATTTTGATGAGTCCGACAACTTTTTTATCCGCGAAAATTTTTGAAACTGCTGCGTTTTCGGCCGAACAGCCGAAAAAGACGTCGATTCTATGATTTATTCCTGACCACCAACATCACTTTTTTTCATAGTTTGATTGTAAGATAATAAAAGGAGAAACACAAACAATATTTAGTCCGACAAAAATATTGCAGCGTTCGGCGTAACCCCCATCTTCAACATGTCAAAATTACAAGTTTCGTTAGATAATTAACATCCTATCGAATCTCTCGATATTGATAGATAAACATTAATGGAGATAGATAATTCTACGAGATTGGTTTGCTGATTAACACTCATTTATTTTGAATGTTTTTCTCTTTAGAGTGATGTACAGAATACATTGGTATTATTGTCCGACAAAATATCTGCTGCATATCCATGAAAAATTCAAAAAAAGTATTTCGTGAATTATCACTTATGGTATGTTGAAACTGAGATCTAAAGATGGGTATTGTAATATTCTCCAGTGTAATATCATAAAAAGTAGAATAATCTTATTCTACCTGGTAATAGTCTCTATTCTCTGCTGCATGTGCAACGAAGGTTTTATTTGAACCAATATAGTACAAGCAATGGATGGATGGAGTCAAAAATTCACCCTGAACTTCAAGATATTTCTGACTTGTTGTAGCTGTTGTGAATCTGCACATTCCATCTTTTTCATATTTGAAGCATATCGGCAAGTGTCATCGGGATAGTTGAACCGGACCTCGTGTGGTCTCGTGATTAGTTTATAAATATGCTTCACTCCATTTGAGTATATATTAAAAATTGTATTACAGACTCAGATAATAATGAGGACAAAGATCACAGCAGCAGTACTGACGATGAGTATGACTTTTATGCAAATAGTGAAGACTCATCAACGGATGATGATATTGAGTAATTGAATATTTGCCTTAAAAAAAATGTTCTTACATATCATGTATTCCTGTATATATGTAAATTAATAAATTAAAACTCAAATTTTCCCATTACTCTCGAAAATCAATATTTTCGAATCGTAAAGAAATATCACTTCTACTATAGGTATTCTAATGTTGAAACAATTTTGCCCAAGAAATATTCTTATGTTTCTTGTTTGACATCTTTCAGCAATTTTTCGGTTTCCTTTGGAAGCTTTCTCTACAATAATTATATTTTCAAATTTGTATGTTGGGTTTCACATCAAGATATTATTTGAATTCCTATTTTTACATGTTGCACTACTGTGATGAAGATGAGAAGAAAAATTAGCGAATTAAAAATTACTGTGAACTTATTTATAGAAATGAAGACGTAGAAGTTTGAGTATTATAATTTGATCTCACAAATCGATGTACAAAATTTGGTTTGAATGTAGATTCAATATAGTGCGCATACAAACACAGAAAACGCTACTTCTGATCTTTTTATTTTCGGACTGGCAATACGGTGCACTATTTTTGTCGAACAATATATTATTTCATTGGGAAATATACTTACCTATATGTTTGATTTTTGTCCGACAAGTGTTAATCAGCAGACCAATCTCGTAGAATTGACATTTCTAGAGTGTCGGACTGAAAATATGCAGCAGAAATTTTGTCGGACAATATCTCCACCCAATTCCACTAATGTTTATTTATTAATACTGAGAGATTCGATAGGATGTTAATTATCTAACAAAACTTGTAATTTTGACATGTTGAAGATGGGGGTTACGCCGAATATTTTTGTCGGACTAAATGTTGTTTGTGTTTCTCCTTTTATTATCTTACAATCAAACTATGAAAAAAAGTGATGTTGGTGGTCAGGAATAAATCATAGAATCGACGTCTTTTTCGGCTGTTCGGCCGAAAACGCAGCAGTTTCAAAAATTTTCGCAGATAAAAAAGTTGTCGGACACATCAAAATGAAGCCACTCACAAAGTTTCAAGAGAGTGTTAATAATATGGAGAAAGGGGTTCTGTACCGCGGTCTAAAACAAAGCATTGAAAAAAGCTCTAGAATTACTTCGATTTTTGTTATCAACGCATTTTTTTATAAATTGGTTTTTCTTCAAAAAAAGAATCTGATTTGCGAGTTATCTTCAACACTTCCTGTTCTTTTTGTAATTTTTCGACCGTTTTTTTTATATACAGCATCGCTCAATATTCTCAGATCATGGTTCATTTTGATACGTCATATATTGTTCTGCTTCAAACAATAAACACTGTTATTCCAAAAATTACACGACGAGACGATTGCATATAACGAAAAAGACTATTCAGTTCACTTTATACTTGAACAAATGATTTTTGGCGTGGCATTGGATCTTAGTAACTCAAACTAATATTTTGACAGCCTCTATAAGCTTAAAACATCTATCAGTGAGTAGTAATTCACTTAAAAAAAAATGGGCAAGCAAAATGTCCTGCGTAGAATTTAGATGCAAATCTAAATTTTCATCCGTTACATGTATTCGCCAAATATGGTCCAGATGGCTATTAATCTGAACTGTGCATTTATTACCTATGTTTTAATTTTTAGAAGGTATACCTGAGACAACTACTTGATTCAGCTTTTGCTGTTCTGAAATTATAATGATATTTTTTTGACAACAACTCTTCAAATTATCAAGCAATTTCAAATATTTTCCTTTGAATTTGCCGCCCTGGGCAGTTGCCCATAAATGCCCCTGCTTAAATCCGGCCCTGCCTGTTTCTGAGCTATGAGTGAAAGACCTCGAAAACGAACCTTCAAAGATTCTTCCTCCTACCGGCGGCATGGTGATTCCACTTTTGATTATTATATTTCGATCAGAGGACCTCCCATTTCTGAATCAATTGATAATACACAGGTTAGTTGCTCTATTTTTCTTATTTTTCCTGGACTAGTAGAGAAGTAGATTAGATTGGATTCGACAACCTAGTGACTTCGCTGACTACGTATTGTTTAGAATGTTCTTTGGTCTCAGTCGTACAGTGATGTATCCAAATTTTGAACACAATAAAGAAATAACATCTAAAGTCCTGTGGATTCCACTAAAAGCTACAAGCCCTCTTATAAACCCATCGCAAGATTTCATTTTTGGTCAATTCGGAGCAAACGAAAGACCTATCAAAAAAACAGCTATCTCATGCACAAACGTTGGTGCAAAATATTACATTTATTCGAGATGTCCACAGCACTAACAATCACAAGAGGGCATTTAAAACATTCAGCGTCCTTGTAAGGCCACCCCAAAAAGTTTCAAACCATTTATGAACAGGAAGGTACATATTCATCATATTTTTAGCGCATTTTTAGCGCATTTTTCCGAAAAAAGCGCTATTATATTCACTTTGGCTGGCTGGCTGGCTGGCTGGCTGGCTGGCTGGCTGGCTGGCTGGCGTGACGCTGAGATCTCAGCAACTATACTATTTACAGAATTGAAACTGGTACTTAATAAAAGCTGCTGTTTCGTAGGCTTGCACAAATTGCTTTAATTCAAGCACAGTGATTGTGGAAAATTGAATTATTCAATTACTTGTTTCAAGTGGACCAATGTCCATAGATATCTATGACATTAGGGATATGGCAACTAAAATTTATTAAAATAGATAAAAATTTAGTTACAAATTTCGCCGCCGGTGTCACTATTATTATGTACAGCTGTCAAATCTGTCCGGGATTCATTCAATGACTTGTTTGACGCGAATTTGAAGCTTATTAGAATGAATTATTATTATTGGATGAAAATTTGTTCACTTTTGGTGTATTTTTTTTTATATAGCTTTGATAAAGATCAAATTATCATTTTAAGCTACAGCACTTGACCTCCTGTCAGTCAATAACTAAACAATGAAGATTAAAAGGTATTTTTGAGTTTGTACATGTATAAATTATGTACCTATTAAATAGTCAACTTGAAACTAGTACTAAATGGAAGCTGCTGTTTTGTAAGTTTGCCCAAACTGCTTGATTTCAAGCTCAATAATTGTAAGAGATGGTAATTTGCGAAATCTCTGAAGTAACAAGCATTCATGAGCTGTCAAAAATGCGCTTCCATCATCTAGATGATTCTTCCATTTTTTGAAAAAGGCGCTATTATATTCACTTTGGCTGTCTGGCTGACTGGCTGGCGTGACGCTGAGTTCTCAGCAACTATACTATTTACAGACTTGAAACTGGTACTAAATAAAAGCTGCTATTTCGTAAGTTTGCACAAATTGCTTAAATTCAAGCTCAGTGATTGTGGAAGATTAAATTATTCAATTACTTGTTTCAAGTGAAACAATGCCCATAGATATATATGACATTAGGGATAATATGACAACTAAAATTTATTAAAGTAGATAAAAATTTAGTTACAACTTTAGCTACGGGTGTCACTATCATTATGTACAGTTGTCAAATCTGTCCGGGATTCATTCAATGACTTGTTTGACGCGAATTTGAAGCTTATTAGAATGAATTATTATTATTAGATGAAAATTTGTTTACTTTTGGTGTATTTTTTTTTATATAGCTTTGATAAAGATCAAATTATCATTTTAAGATACAGCACTTGACCTCCCGTCAGTCAATAACTAAACAATGAAGATTAAAAGGTATTTTTAAGTTTGTACATGCATAAATTATGTACCTATCAAATAGTCAACTTGAAACTAGTACTAAATGGAAGCTGCTGTTTCGTAAGTTTGCCCAAAATACTTGATTTCAAGCTCAGTAATTATGTAATTGTGTGGTAATTTGCGAAATCTCTGAAGTAACAAGCATTCATGAGCTGTCAAAAATGCGCTTTCATCATCTAGATGATTCTTCCATTTTTTGATAAGCTTCTCATTAGTTAAACACAGAACAATGAACCAATATGCCTAAAGTTTAGTGTAACTATCGCCCTGAAACTCCTGAAAGAGGATATCTTCTAAAATATGAGTGGTATCATAACCTTACAGAATTAACACGGGATTTTTGAACCAGCCTCGTAATATTGTTTCATCTAGGTTTTAGTTTAGATGAAGATATATTGAAAAATGTCTAATAATAATCCTGTGCACTAAAAAAACTTTGGATATATTTCATCCCAATTCAAGTTACCAAGTTGAGGTTCCGGCCTCAAAATCTTAAATCCCTTATTCCATCATAGATTATTTATACAATATCTGGTATTTTTTTGACAACAATTGCCAATCATGACAACATTTTATGGAAAATAAAAATGTAGGAAAGAAAATTAAATTTCATGGCAACTGAACTCTATTTAATGTGTTAACTCAATAAATCGTTTCCTGGTTCATCGTTATCCCCAATTATTTTTTCTGAATACTATCCTGCGGTGTTTCTCCTACTTCTTAGACTTAGACAAGAAGACATATGACCCTTTAAGTTAGTAGCCATCCCTACGTTGATGGAGTGATACTTCTTGTCTCATCGCAGTCCATTAGCACACCTCACCTCAGATCAGAGAGTGCCGTGAATGTGTCATTGTTACCGAAGCAGAACAATCAAACTCTCTAACATCATAATACCACTCGTTTAGAATAGGTGACACCTATCTAAGGGGCATTAGGAGTACCCCAGTTGGATGGATTGAAAAGCAAATGATGAGATTTGTAGCAGGATGGTAAAGACGAAGAATAATAGTCGTAATATCTATCTGGTACATGGCAAAGTTTCAGATGCGAATACTTTGAAAAATAATAATTGTTTTTCTGCACTAATATTTCCTATAGAGATTTGAAGATAGTTGAATAAAAGCTGTACCTCATATTTTGAGAGCCACTGTCTAAAAAAAACTGTATCGCTGAGTCAACTAGTCTTGTAATATATAAATTGTTTGCTGATTTAACCATGTTCGTATCTGTTACAATTCTTGAGATAGCAAATCTTAACACTCCTGAGGAAGGTCCAGCTAGGAGCAAAACTGAAGAGTGGGGAGAAAATTAAACTCTTGACTGAATTCCCGTATTTGAATACCTGCATATTTAGTTATTTTTCAAAAATGTTTTGAAATTTTGTGTTGGAAACATTTGAATAATTTTATGTGCCTCAGTAATTGATCGTCCTTTCAACATTTCCTCTTTATCATTCACACAAATTCGTTAATAACCCTGATCTGTATTACAAGCTTCGTGATGTTGAATATCCACCCTCTAGTCACAGACACTCGTACACAAACGCACACATTGACCGCTTGGGTCCCGTTCCTGTTCTATCCTGGTATGAGTCCCGGTCAGCCGGTGTTTACTCACGCATCACGCGTTCTAGCGTGACAAGGTTGGATGGGGGGACAACAGGACACAGGACAGGGATGATGTAGTTAATCCCGTGTACGTGTCACCCCCGGTGTCAAATCTACCCTTAGTGTCAGAGAGAGGGAATTTGAATGGTTGACTGTCCAGTGGCGGCGATATAGGCACAATAAAAAAGCATGAGTTCATCGAAACATTTTGCGTGAAAAAAAATATCACAAAATATTGTTTTCTCTTTTACAAAGATCGATATATTTACTTGTACCTAATAAAAAATAGATGAAACTTCAATGGACACATCTTGGTGTTTTGAGTACCTACTTTTACAATGTGCAAAAGCTTTCATGAAAATTTTTTTGTCAAACTTGAAATAAATTTTTTTTATGTCCCACAATGTTTTGTTTATAAAACAAACTTATGAATGAGTATGAATGATATAAAACTTACAGCAGGATTGTCCAAATTATTCAATTGTATTTTGATGGCACAAAATTATTTATATTTAGTTTCCTAGTGCTGCTTGCTTTCACAAATAGAAATATAGGGTCTCATGATGTAAGTACGCCAGTGAATATTGGTAAAAAAAAAAAGAATTGAATGGTCCGTGGAAATATTTGTAGCCTACGGCAATACACATCGGACAACGAATTCAGAAGCGATTCCAATTTCACAGCCCTTACGCCATGTTCGTGTTATATTTAACGGTTACGATAGTTGCAGAACGTGGTTGATTACGTTATTTTATATTTAAACTGAATTTCAAAGGAAAATTATTATCTGAGTCAAAAGTTCATATTACAAAAAAGCTGTCTGGCTGGCTGGCGTGACGCTGAATTCTCAGCAACTCTATACTATTTACAGACTTCAAACTGGTGCTAAATAAAAGCTGCTGTTTCGTAGGTTTGCACAAATTGCTTTAATTCAAGCTCAGTGATTGTGGAAGATTCAATTATTCAATTACTTGTTCCAGGCGAAACAGTGCCCATAGATATATATGATATTAGGGATATGGCAACTAAAGTTTATTCAAGTGGATAAAAATTTAGTTACAACTTTAGCCGTACGTGTCACTACTATTATGTACAGTTGTCAAGGTCTGTCCGAGATTCATTCAATGACTTGTTTGACGCCAATTTGAAGCTTATTAGAATGAATTATTATTATTGGATGAGAATTTGTTTACTTTTGGTGTATTTTCTTATCTGTAAATCGAGCAGTCAGCTTAATAATTCTAAGATCCAGCATAAGCCGTAGTTTGCAATATTTGGCTCACCAAAAGATACCAGTACAAGTAAGTGACCCATTGAATTACACTTACCTATTTTTAATGAGGCTAAGAAATTTGAATGCAGCAATTGTAGAATATATATAAAAAAATGTTTATTCTAGATCGAAGTTGATATAGCTCTCTTAATATGTATTAGATTTTAATAATTCAAAGCTTGGTTATATGTAAACTGGGATTATGTCATTGATTACGTTAGTGATCACTGATTGTGCTACTCGTACAGAATCTATGTTCTGATCTTGGGACAAATAAATTATTTTTCTATCTATCTGAAAAATTAATTCGTTGAAATTTTAAATTACCTATTTGTGACCGTTATTAATGGAAGTCGATAGAGTGGATAGAAGAGCCTGTGTCAGCTTTGATACATATTATTTTCAGATGAGGCTATCGTGCAAGTTCATAGCAAATTCACGATAAGACCTCAAACGTTCCATATACTACTTCAATAACAATTTCTCATTCCCAAATGAGCTCGCAGCATAGTGTCATCTCCCTCATCAAATAAACAATTGCAGTGTACTTGTCCTTTAATAAATAAAGTAATTTTTTTTTATATAGCTTTGATAAAGATCAAATTATTATTTTAAGGTACAGCACATGACCTCTTGTCAGTCAATAACTAAACAATGAAGATTAAAAGGTATTTTTAAGTTTGTACATGCATAAATTATGTACCTATCAAATAGTCAACTTGAAACTAGTACTAAATGGAACCTTCTATTTCGTAAGTTTGCCCAAACTGCTTGATTTCAAGCTCAGTAATTGTGGGAGATGGTAATTTGCGAAATCTCTGAAGTAACAAGCATTCATGATCTGTCAAAAATACGCTTTCATCATCTAGATGATTCTTCAATTTTTTTCATGAGTTTCGCCGTCGGGCTTCTTCCAATTGAGTAAGCACGAAGCACGAAGTGCTTCCATGTGTTTCCGGCGAATTGATATCCTTCAGAAATAGGAAAATCGGGCAAAAATGACAGAGCATAAAATGGATATCCAAGAAACTGAACGCATATAACAAACATAATTTCGTTTCATTTCCTCTACAGCTTCTACCTAAGAAAAGATGGTAAACTTCGTATGCTCAGACGTGAGCTGTCGTGTCTGAAAATAGAAGCAATGTGGGTACTGGGTGTCTAAAACGTAGTCCTAGAAACATAATAAGTCTCTCTGATGCCGTTCGCCGGTACCTATATACGTAATCTCTGAGATCGTCGCACAAAATGAGATTTTGAATCTATCAGCATGATTCAGAAATGAAACAAATACGCATGTATTTGAAACTTTAGCTTCCCTAGGGCTGTCCTGCCATAGAAAAGGAAATTGTATTATTTGTATCAGTTTGAAACAAGTATAACAAATAAACACTTTCAGCCTTATTCATAGAGAAGTTAAGCCGAACTAAAGAAAGATGATCTTAGTACTAACGTTAGTACTTATTCATAGAGCGGACTTAACTTTAGTCCGAGACTAACACCGAACTAAGTCCGGACTATATATAGATCTGCTTCTGCCATAGTTTAGGCGCGGACTAACCTACAATTTTCTATTTGTTTCGTGTTTGTTGGTGAGAAATGGATGATATTATGAATAACAAAATATAAATGATGTTGAAGAACATATCGTAGGAATCAAAAAAAGTTTATTTAAGATATGTAAATCCGTTTGGAAAATATAATAAAACAGAGTTTAAAAATATCCACAGATAAGTTATTCATTATATTAGATAGTTCTATATCAATATTTTTTTAAATTCAATGAATAATGATTTATTTATGTATTTAATTTTTCATTATAAATTTTTATAACAAATTTATTTCAATTCTTTTTTCGAATATATCATGCTTCGTATTGACAACGCATCCAATTTGATAATTTTCAGCATGTAAAAAATATAATTGTGTATAAAATAATAACATATTCTTATTTTCATCAAATTGCCTATTAAATGTAACGAGAGAAATCAATTTCATTTAAAAAGATAAATTTACATACATTTTATTTACGACGTATAATAAAAGAATAGAAAAATAAACTTCATTATTTGGATAAAAAATGAAAGGTAAACTCTTACAAAATAAAATTAATAATATTTAATAAGCACATGAAAGTTTTGACAGTTCATATACTAATGCGCATGTGCAGTATAAAAACCAACCAAGACCAAATGGATGTTGCGAACTAACTTCGAACTAGTTAATACTAATCTAAATTTGAACTATGAATATACAACTCTAGATCCGTACTAAGTCAGGACTACTTAGATCGGTTCTAGTCGTCGACTATCATGCTCACTATGAATAAGGCTGTTTGTAGGCTGTGACACAAGAAATAAAATAGTTAGGTCCGATTGCACAGTCTTTGGTTCATGCTATGTGAAGCTCAATTACCTTAGTAATAATTATTTTAAAAATCGTCCCCTGGTCCCCTAAGTAATTGAAATGCGCTTGAAAAACACCGAAAACTCTGTCACCAAACCTTAATTGGCTCGGAAGAAGGGCTAATGAGCCTACAAGATTCAAGAAAATCTGAGTTTGTGTGACATCATTTATTTGATCAAGATATCTACAGTTTCAAATCCTTACAAAGAAAAATTCAAAGAAGAATATATTGTATAGGTACACAGGCGCTTTAAGCGTAATACAGAGTGATCAATAATGATTGTCTGTCACGTGACTAGCAAAAGTTCGCATTATGATCAAAACTATCTTCATAGAATAAAGTTAGTATAAATTTATTTATTTTGATAATTACGTTACCGACATTTCAAGAACACAATAGCGAATTTTGCATATTTTGAGACGGATTTATCCATAATCTGATTCAAAAAACAAGGAGGTAAGAAAATAGCTGTATTATTGAATAATTATTGGAAATTTATCATTATTCTACCAAATTTTCAGGTTAGAATAATGTATTCAGAGGAACTGTCATCTGTCACTTGAAGCTCACTATCTCAAGCAGGCGGCAAAGAAAAAATCAGAACAAGGCGGCACGGACAATCATTTTTGATCACTCTGTAAAATGAACAACGCATACAGCAAAATACCAGCTGAAAAAAATATCCAAGAAAGCTTATATGAAATCAATAAGCTGAATAAGTCAACCATAATGTGGATACCATCACCATCATACACAGGTAAATCGAAAAACGAAAAGAGGCTGATCAACTAGCGAAAGATGCCCTAAAAGAGGAAGTACTTAACACCTACATCTATTTCAACTCAGGACTTCCTGATAAGAATAAAGGAGAAAGTAAAAGAACAACATAATGATACATGGATCCGAAAAACAGGAAACAAACTAAGAAATAGCAAACCAAATACATCAAAATGGATGAACATAGAAAACCAAAGAGAAAAATTTTTAGATTCATTAGAATACAGAAATCAAACCCACAAGTATATATAAGACAGAAAACAGAGGCTGAAAAATGTTACAAATAACTGTAGAACATATTTTACTGAATTGCCCAAAATACGGACCACAAAAAGTACAAATCAACATATGGAAATCCAACAATGGGAATAAACCTAGGAGACAGCATCCAACCAATAATTTAAACAACACAATCAAATTTTGTCCTGAACCTCCAATAAAAAAAAATAAATAAAAATCCTTATAAACTCTTTTAAATTTTGACATCGCGAAAAAACTCAGAATTCACGAATAGAAAACATCACAATTTAGCCAACAAAATCTGTCAAATATCAAATGTTGCAGTCATATTTGACGAGAGCAAAGCCCATGGTGTAACTTTGTGCAACAATAATGACGGTCGTTCAGTGTCCGTGTTGCATACGATACTTTCTCTAATACTGTTTTGGAATTTACATATTCCACAACCAAAAATTATGTTGGAACCAATGACATTCCAAAAAATCGTTTAGAATGATTCCGTATGCCATTTAGAATCATTTCGACGAATCAGAAGCTGTTAGTTTGATTACTACCATGGTTACTTCCTAACAATTCAAGTACTCATATCTGGTTTTACGTTTGAGATTTAATAATTTTTCAAGTTTCCTCTGAAATATTGGTGATTTTCCAAAACCTTGCTAGAGAAAGTATAGTCTACAACATGTTTGGAATGGCGTATTCTACACTCGCGAACCGTTACCCTCGCCTTTGGCTCGGTTTACAAACTTTTCGCTCGTTCAGAATATAGGCCATTCCAATACTTATATTATAGAATATACTATTTTGTAACAAGTGCACCGAAGTACCCTCATTTCTAAGCTTTTTAAATAAACTTAGATGTATTGAAACTATAAACTTTTGCGATTGTGATCACATTTGCAGTAAAATAGTATTAAACTAAACATAACTTACATTTTTCAAATGTACTACTTCAATTTTGAAATGTTAATAAACAAGACGATCAATGAAAATTTAATACTTACTATACCTTGGCGTGACACTTTCGCGAAGAAGTGAATCTTCGTAGAAGGGTTGCTTGGTGCGGTGGTATTAACAACTTAATTCTAGTACAAAGTTAGGATATTTGCGTACATTTTAACAAGTGCTCGAGTCGTGCAACCCGCTCACCAATGGAATTAGGCTAAGGCCACCCAAAATGCGGAAGGGTAAAATGCTTCAGGAAAACTCCATCTATACTTCCACACGAACTCAAGTGAACTTATTTCTCAATTAAAAATTATCCAACTCTTAAAAAAGAAATTATATTACATGTCTTTATTTTCTTTATTAGGGAACATATCCAAGGATATTCTTTTCCGATCATTGTTTCTATTTTTTTTTTCATATCCTTAGAATAAAACAATTAAAATTTTGTTTTGAATCAAAATTTTGAGCTTGTGGAGAAATAAAGGTGCAACTATAGAAAGAATCCTCAATCCAATTACTAGCTCCTTTCTAGCATCCCTTTCATACGGATTAACGTGGAGTGAAAAAAAGACGATAAATATTTTTTAATAATTGCTAGTAAAATCAGGATACATTGTACGCCACATCTATATTTTATGTACATGAAATGTTTTATACAACAAATCAAGGACATTCTAATTAATTGAGACAAACAGAAACTCAATCATTTTAAAACTTGTCTTAATTCGAATTCAGCAATAGGAACTCAAATCGGAAAGAAATATTCTGATATATTTTTACGATTAAAAAAAAAAGTGGTATCAGCTCGTAAAAAGTGAGATGTTCTCTGTACATGCTATAGATGTTCGAGGGCAGTGGTTGCCGTTGGCTGACGGGCGTCGGATTTGTCGCCTAATTGAAAACACGACCGCCACGAATCTCTCCGACATCCACCAAAAACTCACACGCATCACGTTCACATTTACAATTAAATTCACTAAGGACCAAGAGACACTTCTCCCTCGTTTGTTACAATTTTTTTCAATTATTTGTTTTTTGAAAAAAAAATGGAAAAATATAAAAAGAGAATTTGTAAATAAATGAGATTCTTAACTAATTCTTTAAATTTTATTTTCTGAAATTTTGATTTGAAATTCTGATTTTAAAGTTTGTCCAACTTACCATCAGAGCTTCATCCAACAATCCAACAATTATTCCAATTTGAGCCTATATGAATATGACACACTCAATTTTTAAGTACATGAAAAAATACATCGAGCTCTAATTCCTTTAATAGTCCATTTATACATGATGTGTCGTTTTATGAAATTTCACTTCGTCTTCTCAGAAAATTATGATTCGTAATTTTATCTAGAAAGTTTCTGAGAAAGTTGAAGCTCCGCATAAAAAAATTGCAAGAGTTATTAACAATTTATTAAAAAAGGGGGGGTTTTGTTTTTCACAAATATCTCAAAAACTATTGCAGATGTCAGAAATCGGAAAAAAAAAATTTGAAGAGCAGGAAATTTCTTAAAAAAAAGTTGCATATCTCGGAGCTCTACCACCAATATTTATAATTTCAATTCGCAAATGAAAATAGGACTAAAAACGGGTGAATTCGCTGCCGCGCGCGCTTGGCGGATCGCTCAGTAAAACGAAATGATATTTTTTCAACGATTAAAAGTGAATATTAAGAAGCAATAAAATTCAGATATTATTAGAATACATGAATGAACAAAAATCCGTTGTAAAACAATTTCTCCCGCAATTTTTCAAATATCTATGCAATTATTAATTAAGGTCATTTTATAAGTTGGATTTTCACATAAAATCCCTGATAATTTGCAAACTGAATATCTAAAATTTTTTCCACTCTTCAATTAAAATGTTTGGCTTTTTAATCAGGAATACCCGCTCTTTTCGTAACATTTCGATAATATTCACTCTTTATTATTCTTCAATACGTTCTAAACTGGAATAGGTATTGTAGCATTATTTGGCATCCTCTTTATGAAGCTCATTATAATCTCATTGACTTCGTTCAGAAAAAGTTTTTATATTTCAAGATTTATAATAAATATCTCGAGAGATCAGTCACTTATAATTATCTCTTAGAGTTGTTCAATCTGAAGAGTCTGTTGGAACGCAGAGAGGAAAGCTTAGTGCTCCATCTCTCCAAACTGATAAATAGCTCGGTTGATGATCCATATGCTCCCTATATCTCTACTCAATTTTCATGTTCCTTCCATCAGAACTAGATCATGCTCTATATTTTATCTTCCATTGGCTTGATCCAATCTCCTTATGTCCTCTCCTATTCATCGGATGTGTCTTCTCTATGAAAGTAGATTTTCTCATGTTGACATTTTTCTCCTTGACTATGTGAATTTCAGAAAAATAGTCTTACGATTATTTTTTTTAAACATGTGCTTTTTTTTTAGTTCAACAACTCTATTATTGGGCTTTGCCTATTGAGTTTCGTTCTTTACATAAATAAATAAATAAATAAATGAATAAATCTATTTAAAGAAAGCTATAAAAAGATCCTTGTTGAAAAATTGGAGCATATTTTGATTTTCCATTGTTTTATTGAAAATGAAAGTCATTAAAAATTAAAAGTCGTATACTTAATACTTCAATTTTTTTTTTCTCAAATACTTACTTATTTCATTCATTCCATTTTTGTTATTGTTATTTACATTCTATATGAAATAGGTAGTTATTTGTTCAACTAGGCAAAAAGATCTGACGTAAACATTATGTGATTTACTTGTACATCATTTGATATATACACAATTTTATTCGATAAAGTTTTCTGTCACTTCGGATTATAATTATTATAATTTTAATAATATTTTGACATGTACTTACAATGTCAAACAAAATCAAAAAATTGACAACAGATTATCATTGCATACCTTATCATTTCAATTGAACTGATTGTTATACTTGTACACTTCCGGATCAGCCGATTGATACAAAAATAGTAAATAACTATTTTGATGCTACAAGTTCAAACACTAAATTTCAATATGCTATGGCTGATCATTCTAGATTTATGCAAAAAATTTAAAAAAAGTTTCAAGTAAAGTGCACTTCTGGCTTGGCCGATTCATACATAAATAGCAGATAACCATTTTGATACGACATCAAGTTCAAATACTGAATTTCAAGATACTACGATTGATCATTCTGGATTTATTAGAAAAATTCGAAAAAAGTTTCAAGTAAAGTGCACTGCCGGTACAGACGATTGGAACCATAATGCGAGTTGCACAACTAGACCCTCTACCAGTCTCAAATACAAAATTTCAACATTATACGTTCAGCCAGTTTTGAGATTTGCGAGTTACGCACGAACGCACGAACGTAACATCAAGCTGAAAATAGTCAAAATGGATTTTGGATCAATACGGATAATTCCATCAAAATCTCGATAGATGAAGTTTGTCAGTTTCACAATACCCACCTATACTAGGGCAAGAAGAATCATTATTAAAAAAAAAAAAATGATTCTCTAATATTAATATTGAAATTAATAACAAATGCGTTTTTTTGCAACAATATTTTTTTTCTCTCGAGAATCATAATTTTTATCGAGGACAATATTTCAAGAATAAAAAAAAAAAATTGGAATATAATCTAAATAATTAATTTGTTTGTATAACAATTATTCAATTAAATGAATTGAAGAATGTAAAAAGAATATTTTCATGTAATATGTAACCTTAAAAGAATTAAAGAATTGAAATACTTATTTGAAAAAAAAAGCTACAATATATTTATTTTATTTTTGTTCTGTATTTGTTGATAAAAAATTGGAAAATCCTAATTTGTCAAGTTTTCAACAGGAATCTTATGTATGTATAGCTTTCTAAAAATATCCAAAGAGTGGAAAAAATTTCAGATATTCATTTTGCATATTATCAGAAATTTTATGTAAAAATCCATTGATCTCAATTAAAAATTGCATAGGTAATTGAAAACTTACGGGAAAAATTGTTTCCAAACGGATTTTTGTTCATTCATGTGGGTATTCTAATAGTATCTGAATTTTATTGCTTCCTAATATTCACTTTTAATCGTTAAAAAAAAATCAGTTTTTAGTCCTATTTTTATTAGCGAATTGAAATTATAAATATTGGTGGTATAGAGCTCCAAGCTATGGAAGTTTTTTTAGGAAGTTTCCTGCTCTTTAAGATTATTTTTTTCCGATTTGCGATATCTGTAATGGTTTTTGAGATATTTGCGGAAAACAAAACTCTCTCTTTTTTTCAATAAATTGTTAATAAAACTCTTGCAACTTTTCTATGCGGAACTTCAACTTTTTCAAAAACTTTCTAGATAAAATTATGAATCGAATGATATTAATTTTCTGAGAAGGCGAAGTAAAATTTCATGAAACGACATATATAGGTATGAGTACAATGTTTTTGCCGAATGACATATCAGTTCGTGTAATAACCGCACCAGCAGATTGCCTCTATTAGTAGTACTTACCTAATCTTTTTCACAAAAATAACAGTTGCTTTCATAAATCATAATTATCAAAAATTGTTTGTATCACCACGTATTCTTTGCTTCATACTATATATGAAAGAAATATGTCGTCTTGGAGCTAAAGATCAAATTAAAATGTATAATTACCTATAATATTGATCTGTGTATCATAGGAAGAGACTGTTCAATGTATGAAAAAATAATGTTCATTTTAATCTACAGTACAAAAGATCCTTGATTTCATGAAAAATGAGACTTTTATCGAAATTCAAGCCCCAGGTCCTGAAAAACCTGTGTCTGTCTCTCATGTCAACCTAATTTCCGAAAATCTGAAATAATTTTAGATAGCACACTTTCCCAATTACTTTATCCAATAAAAAAAGGAATGAGAAATTAAAGCACCCTCATGTATTTCAGTTTGAAATAAAATATCCATCATAAAACTCGGCTCAACAAAACCAATATTTTTATGAAATTAAATCCTTGATATAATAACAGCCATCCAACATTTTATTCCATGATTTCCATTTCCACAACATTTTATATTTTCATCCCTCGAAGCACCTTGTCTAGCAGCCCGGCAACTTTTCAACATTCAGGGCGATGTTGTAGCTATGTGACGAGCAGGCAGCTTTTCAATTGGCTGCAGGAGATCATCGGGCGTGGTCTGGCGGTCGTTACGCCCACCTGGCGACTTCCCACGGCCTGTTGGTGGGGAGAGGGAGGGTGAGGTCATTGGTGTGACTGGTGCAGGATAACTGATTACAGCAAGGATAATACCAGGCTAAATGTTTAATAAATCAAACAAGAAATAAGGATAGAATGATTTAATTATTTGTAGATAAATATAGATAACAATGATGAACTGAATTTGGATTACACCTCAATTAATACTAATCACTTTGTTTGCATTCAAACTCATGGGCTAAATTATATACGTATTTAAATATGATATAGGTGGGTAGATCAAATGCATATTTAATAAAACGTATGATTCATTGAAATATAATACCTATATACCTAATTAAGGGTAAAATTTTTTTATGGCGTTACATTTCGATGTGCTGATTCACAATCAGAAAGAATTTTTTCAAAATTCGCAAAATTATGGGGGTGCTTTAAGAAGAGTACATTGGTGCCACTGGTCGACACGAAATTCATAATGAAGCTAACAAATGAATATTTTTATCACGTAATTAATGTTGAATAGCAAATAGAACTTTGGTAAGGAAAAATCTTTAAATAATAAAAAAAACGGAATATTGGCACAGAGCATATACAAAAGCCAACCTGAAATATACGGAAGACGCATAATAGCTTTCGGATCAGTGTTCCAGCATATAGCTACAAGACTACATAGATGCAAGAATTTGATCAAAAATTGAGCAATAATGTTATGAGATATCTCACATCGTTCATCAAATAATCAAGATAATAGGAGACAATAGGAGATCATCGTTTGTTACATTTCAAAAATCTTATTTGAAAATAGTAAACCTTTGCAGAAAGTTATAATATCAATGCCAGTTTATCTATTATTAGGTACTTACATTGGATATGTGCCTAGGGGGCTCCGACCTTAGAGATACACGAATTGGGGGGTTTTTCAAGCATTTAATTTATTATCTCTATCCATCAGGGGCCTAGGTGCAACAACGTGTCTTTTTTGGCTTTTGGCACTGTGTATATACAATGATTATAAGGATCAATGACCAACGGACGGAGTGACATTGCGATTAGAGCAGTATTTAGAATTTTATTTCGTAATATTGAGTACTTATCTATATCTATATTTTCGCAAATATCTCATTTTCTAACGATCGTAGAGCATTTAAGGTATGAGTAAAAATAAAGTATACATTTTTTTCTACAAAAAAGATAATATGGCTTATTTGCGTATCTATAACTGTAAATGAGATACCGCGCGTACAACGTGCACCGACCTGCAATCATGCATTCTTTTCTGCACCACCACGTCCACTATAGGGTAGAATGTGAGGCTAAAAGATGTAATGTTATCATTTGAATGCTACAATTATTTCAAATACTAATTTCAAGATTGTAAAATTGATCGTTCTGGATTTATGCGAAAAATTCGGAAAACTATCTTGTAAACTGCATTTCCGGTTAAGCCGATTGCAATCATTATGCTAGATATTACAGAAGTAATACAAAATTTCAATATTCTACGACTGAAATTCGAGAAAACTGTTATATGTTATATGAAGTGCACGTTCGGCTCAGCCGATTGACATAAAAATATAAGATGTTACAGCAATTTTAAATACTGCAATTCAACATCCTACGGCTAACCATTTTGGATTTATACGAAAAATTCAAAAAATGTTACAAGTAAAGTACACTTTATAAAGACGTTTACAACCATAATGCGAGATGCACAACTAGACCTTAAATCAGTTGAATGCATATTGAATTATATACGTTCAACGGGCTTCGATATTTGTGAATTACATACGCATATATACGTACACACGTATAGAGGTCAAGCCGAAAATTGTCAAATGGATTCAGGGATGCTCAAAATGTATATTCTTATCAAAATAGGTATATAAATGTATCACAACTTTGCAACCAAGTAAAATATTAGAAATATAATTTTATATCGTCGATATACTTATTAGCTTTCCATTAAAAACGTTAGGCCGCACTTTTCACGCGGGATATCTCGTTAACGGTTATAGACTCGCAAATGAATCATATAATCTTTCTTTGTAGAAAAAGGTGTGTAATTAATTTTTATTCATCACCTCAAATGCTCTACGACCGTAAGAAAATAAGATATTTGCGAAAAACTGGCCAAAAACGGGGCTTTTGATCTTTGACCTTCGATATCTCCTGAAGCACCTTGATTTGACAATATTTTTTTTGCACACTTATTGTAGTACCTACATGCCAAAACAGAGATATTCCGCAAGAAAAAAGAGCAGTATATTACTATTTTTTGTCTAAATTGACTTGACTACTCTGTATTAAAGCTTTCTGGCTTGAAATTAGAAAAATATATATTTTTATGCAAATGTTTTATGTTAGGAAGCTATATAGAAATTTGACAACAGAGAAATATATTGAGGAGTCAATCTTATTTTTTTTTTGGTTTAGCCCTTATATGATTAACAGGGGTCCTTTGTGGGCCTGGGCTCAAAGTTAGATAATTGTCTGAGATTCCATATATGTGCCAAATATAGTTTTTTTGAGTTTATATGACTTTTCATTTCAATTTATCTATTTCTGTTCGATATTTATAAGGTAAAGGGATTGTTAAGTCTCCTGTTCGTCCCTTATGTTACAATGTAACATTTTATGCTATACACTATAACATAAATATAAGTTTTTCTCATCTTTGGTGATAGATTGTTAGATTTTCTGTGCGAGGATCATAGGGAGAAGATCATGAAAGTTTTTTGCAGCATAAGAAAAATTTGCTAATAGAGTAAATCTCTTTTTGTTTCTACTTCTTCACGAAATCTCAGAATAAGTGGATTAAATGACTTATCTGGGAGCTTTCAATCTCCATTTCTATCAAAAATTGCTCAAGTTACTCATACGTATTATCATTATCATTATACGAAAAAATAAAGAGCTACAATATGAGCCAAAAATTGATGGGGGTGCGCAGTAAAAAATCTGTTGGTAGCCCAAGTAACTTTTTTATGCTAATCATCTGAGGGTTGAATCTTGAGAAAAGAGGCTTCCCATTGAAGACAAGATAAGATTACTCAGTGGAACATATGACAAAATCTGGTAAAAATTCCAAGAAACTAGATTTTTATGATTAATGGAAGTAGTAATAGGACACGAGATGTCACATGATTTAGTGAACAGCAGACTAGTTACTGCCAACTTCTCTCTGAACTTTACTTCAGATCTCTCACACTATCTATTTGAGAGAGAAACTGTATGTTAAATTCAGAGAGAAGTTGACAGTAACCAGTCAGCTGCTCATGGGCCCTCGACTATATAAATTTCCGAAGCATTGTATATATTTCCTACTGAACACTGTGTCTATAGTAAATCCAACTTATTTTGATCTGGTACTGTATTACAATGTTTTTCAACTTATAAAACAGTCTGAAAATTCAAAATATTGATTTGAAATCCAGAATTTGTTCATACTCTATGAAAGAACTGAAAATCCAAGGAAGCACATCCTCTTGACAAGAAATTTTTCATTAATGAGAAATATGTCGAGGGTATCATGTTCCCAAACCTGATGTATTCTGGTAGATCGCTTATGATCCAGAGTTTTAAAAGCGCTTGGAGTCCAATCGAGCCAATTGTAGAACCACAACGAATTAACATTGATATTGACTAGAAAATTATTGTCAATTTATCATGGAAGCTGGATATGTTTTCGATTAGAATTCATCATAAGGACATGACAGGATTGACAGGGATTAAATCAGGTCATCCTTCTACAAAAATAAAAACAGGATCAAAATAACAAGAATTTAGAGCTCAAGATCCAGAGTGGTACCACCAACCACCTCAGACTTGCTCAGATTACTCCAAGCACACGTCAGTCAATGTTAAGTTGATTTTATTGCTGCATCGTCCCGCTATTAATGTACTTCAAACTGCTCTATCTTCAATTTAACTCAAACTCCCCCTATCTCATGCATTTAATCCAAAGAGATCAACCTCATTCTATAGCAAAATTTAGTTCACTGCGTCTTTTTAATCAAAATAGAATAATCTAGTCCAGTTTTTGTTTAGCCCAATATGATTAAATCCAGTTTACCGCTGTTTGTTCAACCCCGCAAGATTAAGTCACATTGGTCAATAAACCTTAATAGTTGACTCATATCTAATATTTAAAGAGTTCATGCATTCGTCGAACCCCGTTGCTGTTTTGTTACCCTATTTTTATATTTGGGTCTTTGTAAAAATAAAAATCCAAAAAAGTACCCCAAGCTTTGGATGCAAAAAACCCTACTCTATTTCACTGATTTATCCAGCCTTATGCTAATCCAGGAGAAAATGACACCCGAGATATTGTCTGTCTGCTAAACGGTACCTAGTGTTATAAAGTTGCGCCCGAGCAGGAACATTTTTAAGTATATAAGTACTGATTATATAATTCGGCATTAAAAGGTGATGCTGCTTTGTTGATATCAAATATGTGAATATAATAATTTTATATAGTGAGCAAAAAACAATAATTATTATCGTATGATTGCAGTTCTTCTCACAAATAAGACATATGTACCTATATTTTCTCTTGTGGAATAAACTGTGCAAAAACAAAATCAATACATAACAAAAACCAGAAAAATAAACCTGTATACAAATAGTTTTGTTGTTGTAACAGTTAAAAAACAGCCATCATCATTAAGAAAAGAATTACTTATCTCATATTGCCAAAACTGTTTTCCAGGGTGTACGGCTATATAACTCGTTGTATAGGGGTGGGAGGGATCAGAGACGCAGGGCAGCAGGGCACATTGGAGGGGGATGTGACAAAATGGCCTGCGAAACCAACGTAGAGTCGCCTAGTCGAAACGGAAGTTATATCAATAGTTGCAGCCGTGAGTTCCAGTTGAGTTCCGGTATCCGGTCAAGCACGGAGGTCACTTTCTCACTCGCGATTTGCATATGTTTTGATTAGTGATTCGATAGAGCCAACTGAATGATTCTAGATATTATTTTATGAGTATCTTTAGAGTGATTTGTTCATTTGATACGTTTTGACTGTAAGGTGTGATTTGTGAAATTGGATTTTGGCGCGATGATTCAAATTGAGCTTTGATCAAAATTGAGTTGTCATCTTTGTGGAACAAATTCCGGGCCGCGGAGGGCCGGAGAATGGGAACAGGTACATCAACTTTTATCCATAGATTTAAAACTTAGCTATCCTTGATGAATACCAGATACCCAAATTGAATTTCGAGTCACCCCGAAATGGGGATGGATGAGTTCTAGAACACTGGTCAAAGACGAGTTTTGTGATCATCAGAATAAAATGAAACTATTATATATTTGATGGTATAATTTCTTTCAATGACCATCTTAGAAAGAATGCATTTTAGAACAAGAGTCAAAGATGACTTGAAAATTGCTAATACGTGAGTCAAATATTATAAGTTACTTCATTTACTATTCGAGTCATAAGAACAGTCAACATAGAGGCTGCTGTTGAAACCATCTGATTGGCCGAAATGTAAATACTATTTACTTTTACGCTAATGCTGTAAATAAATTCTACAAATAAAAGTAAGAAATATTATTTTAGTAACGAAAGAAGAAGTTTTGTCCCGACGCCTGAAGGGCGAGTGGCTACTTTTCTTGAATGAGAAATCACATTCCACAGAGCTCCATAATAATCTGTTCATTGAGTGGACTGAATAATCGAATTCAGTCAATTAGTCTAAAAAGTAATTATAAGCTGAATTTATAAAAGACATGAATATGAAATTATGATTAAAAGGATTTTATTATCATGAAGAAACAAAATATCAAAATTTATTGAACGTTGATCTAACTAATCTTTGATAAAGCGAGATGTTTGGTTGTCGGATATTTGAATATTAGCTCATTGTTGCAAGGTTTTTGATTGTCAGATATTTGAATGCTAGCTCATTGTTGGAAAAGATTATATAAAGCCTCGGGGGCTGGTGAGAATAATAATCATTTAATGAAAGTGACAGACAGCAATTTTTTTATTATGCGACGAATTGTGAAATAAATTAGTGTATTACTGTCATCTGTTACATCATCAAATCACAATAAAATTTGTGACAATATGTACTGAGATTTGTCAAATCTTAAGAGTATTTAAGTCAAGCTGAGTATAACAATTGTTAGAAGGAATACATGCCTATATAGTCCATTCGTTCAGAATAGATTATGACTTAGCTCGGAATTACGATTCGAGCAAGCAGAATTTACATAAGTACGAAAATAATGATTGACTTTTTGTCAGTTACTTACCAATTATTTGTAGAATTTCAAGTTAGGATTCGAGTTAGTCATTAGAAAGGAGATATGAAGATATATTTGTTGTTCTTCATCAACATATTGATTGTTAAAACGCTCTCTCCTCATCTTGCAACCTCCGAGGAGGCATTTGTTAGAGTGTCGCATCAATTAATTGCATATTTCAAAGTGACAACTGTCATTGTCAAAGTGACAACTGTCATTGTCAAAGTGACAGTTGTTATTGTTAAAGTGACAGATGGCGGTAATTTTTTAGTTCTCACCTAAAATGAGTATTTTTGAAAATAAAGAGTTCTTCCTCAGATTTTTGAGGTCTCTAATTCATTGGAACATACAGTTTCGGCATCTGATCACCGAGAGTGTAATTTGAAGATGATGATAACGAGGATTCCACTACATAATTATTTATTTTTGATATCTACTGAGCTTATCTCCCCGAGAGCTTAAAATTGATACCAAACATCATTTCAATGATTTATGAAAGAGACAATTGAAAATCGTTTAAATATCCTCTTGGACACTTCTACTAGAATTATATCTACAAGAGCTTTAATTTAATATCAAACACGATAGAGCCAAATTACTTATTTTAAAAAAACAATCCACAAATATTTGCATGTGATGTCAAAATATGAGTGGTAATAGTTCTAACTCCTCATTATGATTCTTACTATTTCTTTGGTTCAGAAAAATATAACGAATTTTATAATAATTTAAATTTTGATGATAACAAATGAACCTCTGATAATTTTGAAAGATGTTTCCCATAAATGTTATGGGTTCTGTGCCGTGGGGTCTGAAATGTGAAGATTCATCAAAATTTCGAACTGTCAAAAAATCACGATTACAATACTTCCCCTATTATATAGAGTGATCAAAAATGATTGTCCGTGCCGCTTTGTTCTAATTTTTTCTTTGCCGCCTGCTTGAGATAGTGACATTCAAGTGACAGATGACAGTTCCTCTGAAAACACTATTCTAACCTAATAATTTGGTAGAATAATAATAAATTCTCAATAATCAGTCAATAATAAAGCTATTTACTTACTTTTTTTTTATTGAATCAGATTATGGATGAATCCGTCATAAAATATGCAAAATATACGCCATTGTGTTCTTGAAATGTCGGTAATGTAGTTTTCAAATTAAATAAATTCATACTAACTTTATTCCATGAAGATAGTTTTGATCATAATGCGAACTTTTGCCTGTCACCTGTCAGACAATCATTATTGATCACTCTGTATTATAGGTCGGGGAAGTAATAATCATCAAAATGGATTCAGGAATTTTGAAGATAATTACAGATGGTGTACTTTATACAGAAATAAATTGATTTACCTATAAATAATTTTTGAGTGAATGGATTTCTAAAGCGATTGACTGTCACATAATCAAAGTTAATTTGTGGTCTTTTTAAAGAAAGTCATATAACCTTTTAAATTGAGTGACGACCATAAATTTAATTTTAGCTTGGCATTATGATCTAAAAAGAAAAGATTAGTCCAAAGAATGGAAATATGCTGGCTCATCTTGATTCAAGTTGTTTCACGTTCAAAAATCTACAAGAAATATCCTTGCTCCAATTTTTGAGACTAACTTGTGGTATCACCTTTAAATGACTAATCACAGATTGAATGTCAAAAAAAGTTCCTATAGGTAGGTACAATTCTTCCAAGACAATACGCCTGCTCACAGGTCGTTGTTAGCAGCTTCGCAAAAATTAACAAATTAAATTTTGAGCTGATTGATCAACTTTCAATTCCTCCTACTGTAGCACTATTGGACTAATATTTATATCCAAAATTCAAAAATCTGACGTGGATTTCACGTGACTTATTTGTATATCAATGGATATATTTTTTACATATAATTCGATAATCAAACACTAAATTCCATCATTACACGGTTAATCGTTTTGAATTTATCCAAAAAATTCTGAAAATCTGTCAAGTAGAGTGCGCTTGCGGCTTATTTGGTTGCTATGGGAACAGTAGATCTTCATTCTTATGCTACATCACTCCTAAATACTGATTTTCAATATTTTACGTTTTTACGGCTAACTGTTTTGAATTTATGCTCAAAATTAAAGAAAAAAAAGTGTACTTCTAGTTCAGTCTATTGTTATGAGAAAAAAAGACAATCATTCAGATGCTACAGCAGACGGAAATAGTAAATATCAATACTTTACAGCCAATCGCTTCAAATTTATGCAAAAAATTTCGAAAGACTGTGATGTAAAGTGCACGTCCGGCTCAGTCGATCGCAATGAAAATAGGATATAAGCATTAAGATGATACTATCGTCTTAAATACTGAATTCAAACATTCTACGTTCAATCGGTTTGGATTTATGCGGAAAATTAAAAAAAAATGCACTTTCGGTACAAACGATTGCAATCATAATGCGAGGTGCACAGGTATATGTTACAGAAGTGCTTAATACATAATTTCAATATTCTACAATTCTTTTTTTTTTAAATTTCGAAAAGTCTGTTATATGAAGTGCACTTCCGGCTCAGCCGATTAGTACGAAAATAAAAGATAACCATATAGATGCTACAGCAATCTCAAATACTGAATTTCGTTACCGTACGGTTAATAATTCTGAATTCTGAATGCGTGAGATTCAGAAAAGGTTTCAAGTAAAGTGCACGTCTGGTACAGAAGATTGCAACCATAATGTGAGGTGCATATTAAGAACCTATACCAGTCTCAAACAAAATTTAAGCATTATACGTTTGACGAGTTACGAACATATGCACATACGTACCGACATGAAGTCGAAAATAATCAAAATGGATTCAGGGATGCTCAAAATGGATATTTCCATTTAAAATCTTGAAATGTGAATTTTGTCGGTTGTACTTTGTACAAGTAAGTGAAAAATATTTGGAAGGATATAAAATTTCGTTTAAATGAAGATTTGAGGATAGTCTTATTGAAGACTGGTTTGCAGATTTCTCAAGAACTACTCTATCAATTTCTTTTTAAGTATAAAGAAAGTGTAAAAATTTTACGTTGAATAAACAGTGCTGGCTCCGGCTAACAAAATTCAATTATCCAGAGTGACAGTTACTAATACTATGATGCTGATCGTCCGACGACGAAATTCTTTTAGTAAAACTGCAAAAACCATCTGTTTTCTCTCACGCGCCTATAAGAAGTACATGAGTACGAGGTGAAAAAAAGATAACAATGTATACATTATGCTCATGACGGCGGGCAGTCATTTAGCACAGAACAAGATTATTCGATAATTTTCAATCTCGCGTAATTTGCACTTGAAGTAAATATTAAGAGGAGCCTAAAGAGGCAGAAAATTTATTTCGAGCTTGGTTTTTATTGCATCTGTATTACAAACTGAATCAGGAGAGTCAAGAAGTTGAAAATATCAAGTGAAAAGCACAGAGCCGGAACTAGGGTATTGGTCGCCCGTGGCGAATCATAAAATTGCGCCCCTATTTTTGTGTAGAGAATTATTATGAATATGAGGCAAAAAAGATATAATTCAAAAAAATTTGATCAAAAATCGATGTCATAACACAAAGAAAAACTGCTGTGGCCACACAGTACTTCCCCGACCTTAAAGTTCCTGGCCAGTTTCATCACTGTTTCAGAAATTTAGAATGTCACATCAATTAAATGCATATTTCAAAGTGGCAGCTATCATGGTCAAAGTGACATCTGTCATTGTCAAAGTGACAGCTGTCATTGTCAAAGGGATAACTATCAATTATCGTATTCGGCTTACAAAACTGCCAGCGGACAGGGCGGCCGAATAGCTACGAAGCAAAACGAAGAGCTTCAATTTGTACCGAGATTCGAGATTCAAACAACATCGGTTATCTTCGGTTCTCTTTTTGGTTAAGGTGAAACATCACCCGGAAATACTAGCTATCTCTGTCTAGTCTAATCTTGTTTTGGAGTAAGTGAGGCTCACAGACCATCTATACTATGGAAGGTCAGTGATGACGGCGGGATACACAAGAATTCAAATTTGACATTTCAGAAGAAAAACATTTTATAGAGAAATTTACTGAAATTAATGCTCGCATTCAAAATCATTTTTCAAAGACATAAGTTTTAATGAAATTATTCATAATGAGAATATGAAATTATGATATAAAAATGTCCCAAAATTCACGCAAGAACTAATTTCGATAGTAACATGTTTTAAATAAAAAATTATGATTTTTTTATTGAATCATAAAGGATAAGGTAAAGTAAAGGGTTATCTAATTTTGATAGAAAACTGGTTTTAAATTGAAAATTATGAATTTTTTATTGAACCGTAAAGTATACAGTAAAAGGATTATGTATGGAATCTTATATAGAGCAAATGATCTCCACAACTTTGTTGGCACATACAGACTCCTGATTATCATGTCGCCTTAGCGAGCACCATTAAATGTTTTTGCCTGATGATCAGTTGTTACTTCAAAGAAGAATTGCTCGATGCTACCTTCAGCCCAAAATGTGCAACTGTAACACCTATTACATTTTCATAGTTGTGTATTGCTACTTGCTCATGACTCTTACCCCATTCCGTAGCACTAGTAGATAGATTTCGAACATATGGTATGTTTTCTACTAGGGGTCCGGCAGGCAGTTTTCGCTTACAGACTAGACCAAAATTTGAAGCTGTTAGTCTATGTTTTCTTTAAAGTATTTACCCTTGATGTATTCACTAAGAAATTAATACTTGTAGTTTATTTGAAGGTGAATATCTCGGGCCTTAGAGCAATGCAGATTCGGATCAAGTATTATTATTTGTAGAATGACAGATCCCAATAATAATTGTTGGACATAAATAGAATATTTTGTCGCTTTCTTGAGAAATATGATATTGATAACTTGAAATTCTCATCTGAACACTTCCAGCTATAGTAGTATTTAGAAATCTAGAAGAAATAAGTTTTACAAAATTAGATTTGAAGATTGATTTTTAATGTATTTATCCAATGAACTTACTGTAACATTGTAAGTCAGATTTGTCAAGTATCCTAGAATCCGAACCATTTTTCTTACTAGTGTGACAAGATCAGTAAAACTACACACACAGCCAGAAGCAGATATTCAAAAAGGTTTTTGTCACTAAAATCAGTCATAGGCTATTTATTCTCTAATGAATAAATACATGATAAAATTAATCTTTGACACTTGTCATGTAGTACAAAATTTGGATTCTAGATAGCGCCATAGAACAAATCAACTAGTGAAAAGACATATTCACACTACTAAAATAGATAGAAAAGAAATTGAACAATACTTTCCTGAATTATTATTTTGAAATATACAGGCACTGAAACTCTGAAAAATATTGTAAAAAATTGTTCATAATTTTTAGATATAATAAATATATTTCTTTTTGTTCATTTGACGTTTCTTCATAACAAAATCTATGATTTGAACAAAAAAAAATTAATATCTCCAAAACTAGAAATCTCACGACTCTCAAAAAAATATATTATCTCCAAGAAATAATTGGCCATGGAATATAATTACTTTTGTCTTAATTAACCTTGCAGGAAATAAAAAAGTGTAAATGGACATCAGAGAAGTACCCAAAATATCGAGAATTTTGAGCCCAAAATCCAGTGACCGATGTCAAAAAAAATTAATTATTCAAATATATATAATTTTTGAATACAAGACTTTGATTTTCCTCCCATTTTCAATACTTTTAGAAGTGCACAGAAAGGGTTATATACGGAATAATAACTAATAAAAATCGATAATTTTTGCACAGCACTCTGAAGAATAATGTCATCTATAAGTCTACCAAATTTTGTCCCAAAAAACCGGATAATCTCTGAGAAATTAATATTTTCAGCACTAATTATTTTTTTTCTCAAAATTGTCAGGTTCAATATTCGTGAAAATTTTTATATGATAACTGCAAGTATAGCGCCTAGTATATATATTTTTTCCAGATAAGTTGTTATCAAAGTCTCTGAGATATAGGATTTGCATGCTAATTTTATACGTTAGCACTAATTTTATACGGATTTATTGCAGACATAATGAAACTTTGACAAATTATCTAATTTTTAATATACACGACACTAAAAACTTTGTTAATTTATTACAAGAAAGTATTTATCAAACATATTGCTACAAGATTCATCAATTCAAATTTCGCGCTAAAATAGTACTTCCGAGTGATGTTTCACCTTAATATCGGCTGGTCTACCCCGGGGCAGTTTTGTAACCCGAATACGATAAATGTTAGTGACTGATGGTAGTTATATTTTAGTCCTACATAAAATAAGTATTCTTGAAAATAAATAGTCCTTTTCTAGATTTTCGGAGTCTTCAGTTCATTGGAACATACAGTTTTGACATTTGATCGGCGGAAGTATAATTTGAAGATGGTAATGTGAACTTCACTAATTAATAACCATTCTTGATATCTACTAATTTTATCTTTTTGAGAGCTTTAAATTGATACCAAACTAGATATCATTTGAATAATTTGTAGAAGAAATAATTGATGGTCGTTTAAATATCCTCTTTGACACTTCCACTCCAATTACATATTCCCGCAAGAGCTTTAATTTGATACCAAACACGATGGAGCTAAATAACCTAATTTAAAAGAACAATTGACGAACATTTGCATGTGATGTCCGAATATGTGTGATAATAATTCTAAATTCACATTTATGATTCTCATTATTTCCTTGGTTCATAAAAACATAAAGATATTCATAAAAGCTCTAATTTGAATAATGATAAATGATCCCTGATAATTGCGAAAAATGTTCCGGGTAAATTTTGTGCCAAATTATTCAAAGATCAATTCTAGTGATTTTATATTCTATGATAAATACTATCGTTTCTAAAATGAACGCAAAAAGTTTAAAATCTCCGTCAATAAAGTTTTGGTACCACTGGTTGAAAAAAGCTTATCTACAAACTTGATCTTAGCTTTTTGATGAAAAACTTGAATATGAAATTTCGTTCGAAAATTCATACGCGTTCTCAAGTTATCGTGCTTCCACACAGACGAACCGACAGACAGACCGATTCTTTTCAAACTATGTTCAGTGGGATCTAAAACCAGAATTAATTAATTTTGAACAATAGACGAAAAGTTAAAAGATAAAAATATATTCTCCTTTAACAAATCAAGTGTCGCGGGCGACTCGGCATTCCTAATACAATGCACTAAATGCAGAAGCTAGACTATTTGCTGATAGAGCATTGTAGATCTCCAATAACCAATAAACCCAAGTAAAATTTTATAGTTGATCTTAAGATGAGATGGGTAGCAGGTAGTATAACGGTATAAACTTTCTCACCCAAAACCCGTCATTAAACATTTCTTAAATTTGAATTTGAATGATTTGTTTAATGCAGTTTATAGAATTTTGCGCCCCCTAGGAGTCTGCGCCCGTGGCAGGGGCCACCTTCGACACGCCCTAGTTCCGGCTCTAGAAAAGTTGGGCAGTTGAGTCCTTCGAATTCAATTCCTACCTAGATGGATGCTAGAAGCAAACATGAAATATTTACATGGTATATAATGAATAAATTGATGAGCAAGCAACGTGGTTATATACCAAGTATAGGATAAATATAGGCTGAATCCTGAAAATGCAGGATTTTGAAGGGTGCAATGAGAATGATCAGATGACTAACATACAAAAAATTATTCTAAAATTGGCCTATTTTACACACGATGTAGGCAAACGTATAATTGATGTCCCATATCATTGTTGCCATTGGTATATCGGCTGTCATCATGGATACAAAATCTGGTCTCATCCATGAACACAGCATGCTTCCAAGTGGTAGCATCATTGAGTCACTCTTTGACGTCGATGAGCACAAGTTTTTGAAATCGATTTTGATGGTTGGTATGAAATGAAACCAGCCTCTCACAATCAGTTTCACACCATTTGATCAAGATCTCGCTGCAGTAGCCGCGCAGTTGCAAAAGAATGTTTCTCCGCTTGTATTACAAGATTTCGATCCTGTCACACTGTGGTTATGCGATTGAATCCATTACCAGGTCTTCTTGCAGTTGTTTCTATTTCTCTGTGTCGACAAATTGACCTCAAAATCACTGTTTAAGTTGTATTGAAAGCGGCTATGTCGACCCATCGTCCACCTTGCTAATGCATTTGTAAAGCCAAATTAACACCTTTTCTTGAGAGATGATCCCTTTGCGTTTCTTCATACAATAAAAATGGTTAGTTCTTGACTGAACGATCGCAAGTTTTCTTGAAAACTAAGAGAAACCAATAGTTTACTGACAATTTCACTTTTTTGTCAATAATTTAACTAACAGAAACTAGTTTATTTCAACTTGGGTAGACTTTCTTTTCATTAATTTATTTTTTTGATATCTCTAATAATTTTTGAGTAGTTCAGTTTTCATTTCACAATGAATTCTGGTATAGTCTGTTGAAAAAAGTGTATTCATCATTTGATCTCTCAAAATATCTTTTCAAACTCATTCGCTGTACTTTAGTCTCTTCTGTCTGTCCTCTATTAGTCAAGTGCAAATGATTTGTAAAGTAAAGAGAATCCAACAGCTCGTTAAAACGGATTTGCTGGCTAATGACACCGCGCTGTTTCTTTCCCTGACTGCTTCTGTTTCTCACTAATACGACGTGCACATTTTTTGCGGTTTTTCAGAAAGAGATTACCGGTTAGCGTTCTCCGATCACGCTAATCCCTTCAAAGAACAGAATGGATTCCAACCTTTCCCGTTTCAGAACGCGACCATTGTTTTCAGAATAGATGATTTAACGGAGCTTATTATTGAAAGTTGACTGAACGAAATAGAAAGAATTCAATATTGAAACAAGACATTGTATTGGCACCCATTTGAATCCCATTTTTTTTTGTCGGCGACAACCACGCATATTCCTAATATTGAACTTGGCTTCCATTTTCACATTTATGTTTTGTATGGGATATATGTTTCATAGAACCCTTTCATTTGGAACCTACAAATACTCTTTAAGTGCTTCCATCTCGAGTAATATTGAACGAACAAAAAAGTCGTAATTCGAAGTGACTAAAATGTATTAGTAGAGGTGTTAGGAAGTGCTCTATGCAAGAAAGGGCTTGGCGACCGCCGCATTTTAATATTCAACAGGATTAGCGCCAGTGTTTCATCTTGGTAATCTGCGATTCGTGTCAAAGTGAGCCCTGGTACTGAGCTTCAATTCTATCAAATGTATTATCACTTTGTGCCATCCCAGATGAGATATTTAACTTGTGTTTTAAGTTTTAAATGCCGGCTTTACTGTGTTGTTGATATCTGGAATATGATATCGCTGTTTCAACGATATTGAATATAATTTTGTATGGGAAAAGCATTGAGTCATTGGGTTGATAAAATTGAAATTTTCACCTGAAGTAAGATTTTAATTTATCTTAAAGTAATCTCATTAGAACAATGTGAAATTAGAATCTTTATATATTCTTAATTTTTTCACTATTCACATCTAAATGTAAAATTATTTAAATCGTTAAACATCGTTGTTTACGTTGTCCCTAGCAAAATTTGAAGCTCTTGATCTGTGGAGTCATTAATCAAAAATCAAAACTCCATCATTATTCTCCAAGCTATTTCAAGTAGCTAACTAGTTCATACTAATTTTAATTGAACTTAGTTCCTATTTGTCATAACCATAGCAACCGCAGCTTACATGGAATACGTTCCACTAGGCGACCGTAGTGCTCATGCCGCCTCAATATTTGTTCCACAAGACGATCGCGATCTTAACGTTCAAGTTCAATACGGCATTGATGATATCATCATTCTCAATTGATTCAAGCTCACAACGCTAATGATAGAAGGTGAATCGAAGCGACCATTGCGTTAATTTCTGCAGAAATCACCAACAATTTTGAATGGATTGAAAAGGAGTCTTGCCAATTTCTAATTTCAATTAATTATGTAGATTGTATCAAGATTTTTTTATTTGTCAGTATGACAGATATTGCCGTAGTCTCTCATTATTATTATTTATTATTTATGCAAGATTAATTTTCACAGGCATATTGGATTAATTCCATTCACATATCCTTTTTGCTACAGGTTAGTTTAACCTTGGCAATGATTTCTTTTTCGATCTTAACCACGAATTGTCGATTTATTTGACATGTAACAGACACTTGCATCGTTCCACTTAAAGCACCAGTCACAGCAATCATATGTTAGTGGAACGGCAAAAACTGTGGTCGTAAGTGAATCGTTGCGATGAGTAAGTTCCCTTAGGTGACCGCAACGATTTGCCCAGGACCGCAATTAATGCTGTTCCACTAACATATGATTACTACAGTTGGTTCTTCGAGTGAAACGATGCGAGTATCTTTCAAATGTCAAATAAGCTGATAATTCGTGTTTAGCATCAAAATAATCAGTTTAACTAATCTGTAGCAGAAAGGATAAATGAATGTGATGGAACCAATTATGCCTGTGTAAATAAATTTTCAATAAATAATGAATAATGACAATGAAAAACCGTGAAATAATCTGTCATATTGACAAATAAGAAATCTTGAATTAAACGACTTAATTTGGAATTAAAAGTACGAATTGGCAAGACAACTTTTCAATTAGTTCAGATTTCTTTGTGATTTTTGAGAAAATGACCGCGACGTCCATGTCGACCCACCTTTCAGTCGCGGACGTTGTGAGCTTGAAGCGGTCGCGATTAATGACGTATTGATCCTGAACGGAAAACAGCGATCGTCTTGTGGAACGACTATTGAGGCGACATAAACGTTGCAGTCGCCTAGTGGAACGTACTTATGGTAAAAACAAACATCCTATCTAGATTACAAGGTCTGTAAACACATGAAAATTCCCAATCGCACAAAAATTAATCAAGCATAAATCAAGAATGCACATAGTACAATTTGACGTTTATACCTGAATATTAGCCTGAAAAACTCAAATTGTGCTCTGAGCGAGAAATTGATGATATTAGAAAATTTAAACAGGAGGTTTTACATCATAGGTTGTTGGAAGCCAAAAAAATCTAATGAGATATTCAAGTAGCGAATTAAAAAAATTACGTTCAAGGAGACATAAATTTTATTAAGAGTACGTTCCATTAGATGACCGCAACGCTCGCGCTCACGACCGCGGTCTTTGCCGTTCTACCAACTCTTGGTCGATGTGGCTGGTGTTTCAAGTGGAACGATGCGAGTTTCTGTTGAATGTCAAATAAACTGTCAATTTGTGATTAGGATCAAAAAGTAAATCATTAATAAGATTAAACTGACCTGTAACAAAAAGGATATACAAATGGAATGAATCCAACATGCCTGTGTGAATTAATCGCTCTTAAATAATAAATGATGATGATAAGAGACCATGAAATTATTTGTCATATTGACAAATGAAAAATCTTGAATCAGTTGGCATAATTTGGAATCGAAAGTACATATTGGAAAGACATATTCTCATTTAATTTGAACTTCATGGCGATATCTGCAATAATAAATACAACGACCGCTTCGACCCACCTTTCAATCGCGGGCGCTGTGAGCTTGAAGTGGTCGAGATCAATGACGTCATCTATGACGTATTTATCATGAATGTCAAGACCGCGATCGTCTTGTGGAACGATTATTGAAGCGACATGAGCGTTGAGGTCGTCTAGTGGAACGTACCCTAAATGGTTTGTAGCTACCATACCTTACGAACAATCATATTGTATTTTAAACGATAATTTAACTCATTGGAAATAATACGGTTAAATTTGTGACATATAGGTTGGTGGTTTTCTCTGTCATAGCAGATTTTATAGGCGAGCGCAACGCTCATGTCGCCTCACTAATCCTTCCACAAGACGATCGCGCTTTTTTCGTGCAGATAACGTCATTGATCGCGATCGCTTCAATCTCACAACGCCCACGATTGACAGTTGGGTCAAGGCAGTCGTTGCGTTCATTTTTGCAGAAATCACAAAAAAAAATCTAAATGGAGTCTTCCCAATTTGTACTATTGATTCCAAACTATATTGAATTATACAATATTCTCAATTTGACAATATGACAGATAATGTCAAGGTCTCTCATTATTATTATTTATGGAAGATTCATTTATCCTTCTTGCTACAGGTTAGTTTAGTTTTATTATTTTTTACTTTTTAATCTTAGCTACGAGCTGTCAGTTTATTTGACATTTGACTGAAACTCGCATCGTTCCACTTGAAGCACCAACCACAGCAATTATATGTTAGTGGAACGGCAAAAATTGCGGTCATGGGCAGATCGTTGCGGCCGCCTAGTGAAACGTACTCATAGATTACGCTAATCGACACATTGAGTACGTTTAACTAGATGACCGCAACGCTCACGCTCACGACCGCGGTTTTTGCTGTTCCACTAACTCATGGTTGAAAGGCAAGTGGAATGAAGCGAGTGTCAGTTAAATGTCAAATAAACTGACAGTTTAGGGTTAGGATCGAAAAGAAAATCATTGATAAGATTAAACTAACCTGTAGAAGAAAGGATATATGAATGGAATTAATCCAATATGCCTTTGTAAATTAATCGCTCGTGAATAATAAATAATGATGATCAGAGACTACGAAATTATCTGTCATATTGACAAATGGAAAATCCTGAATCAATTAACATAACTAGGAATCAAAAGTACAAATTGGAAAGGTATCTTCTTATTTAATTTGAACTTCTTGGCAATTTCTGCAAAAATGCAGCCACCGCTTCGGCCCACCTTTCAATCGCGGGCATTGAAGTGATCGAGATCAATGACGTCATCTATGACGTATTTATCATGAACGTAAAGACCGCGATCGTCTTGTGGAACGATTATTGAGGCGATATGAGCGTTGCGGTCGTCTAGTGAAACGTACCCATTGTGTTTCTGCTTCAGTTTTGATTGTGATATTTTCACGTTTGGAATATCCTATGCTATTTGAAATTTAACTGGTGAATGAAACTGAAATCCAACAATAACTAGCTGATCATAGTATCAATTTTTAATCTTGTGGCCCTGTAAGTTGAAGAGCACTGCTTCCAATTTGCGATATATTTGATATGCACATTTTTTATAGGAATACAATTTCTGGAATATACCTAACTGATGAACTTGTACTGGATTATGGACATGACCTTAAAATGTTTAGGGAATATCCAAAGACTACCACAGCAGAAATATTCAACAAGATAGATTCAATGAAAAAGATATAGTGAATACCTATGTAGTAACACGGCAAAATGTGCAGCAGAAGAAATACAAAATAGTACGACCAGGAGATCCTATTTGATCAAGAGGAGTTCCGACCATTAATGATCCATTTGGGGAGCGATGATGAAGCTCAAGATGAAGATAGTAATTCTTTGTTTGGCAATAGTCATAGTGACTAAAGCTCGCCGCACACGATGCAATTTTTCAAGCAATTTTGTTCACTTGGAGCTGCGCTGGCTGATAAGCTTGCTCCGATGCAAGAAATTTGGTGCACTGCGGGGTACTAGACTTACCACGAGACTTGTTTTACAAGATAGATTCGGTGCTATTTTTCGCACTTGCTGCGCCGCTGGCTGCTGTCCACAGCCAATCAAAGCAGACGACAAAGTCACGTGACTACATCACTGAGTTGTATGTCGCATCAGCAAGCTGCTATCCCTGTGCCTCATTAGTGCATTGTGTTTTGTGGTGTTTTGAGAGACAAATAAGTAAAAATTATGGCTAGTGAAAATAAGGTTATGCTTACGTACCCTAGCTCAGGGTATATACCAAAAAATTAAATGAAAATTCACTGACTTCCAGGTTATTTTCAATAAAATTCCAGACAGTAAAAAACAAAAGCTTGAAGTTTACATATTAATGTTGCAATTCTGTGTGAACCTTATAAATATGTAAATTAAAAACAAAATCGCACCGAACTTGATATCCTTATGAACGAATTTACATTGATCGACAAAAGTAAATGCACTTTAATAATTCTTTTTTTCATGAATTTATAGATCTGGAAGACTTATAGATTTGCACAGATGGCCCTAGTATCACAGAGTGAAAATGTACTTCAGTGAGTAATAATACATAAATATCCTATAATTTATTTTTTCCAGACAAATATCAGAAATTCCCTGACGATTCCATGACATTCCTAATTTATCAAAATTCCCTGACATTTCCAGGTTTTTCAGGTTTGGTATACATCCTGCTAGCTCGTCAAACAACATGTTGAAAATTCTACGGCCTTGATTCCTTCTCAAAAGTCACTCTCTTGACCAAAGTTTTTTCTGCTTTTTTCTCTATCTCGTAATTCTAATTAATTCGCAAGCTATAACTGCAGCAAATGCTCCTGCTCTCCTCCGACGAGTATTTTCGGCAACATCCATATTTGTAATGAATAAGTCTACGAAGTCTACGTTCTAGAGTCAGAATGAGTGGCGCAGCTTGCATCGTGTGATGCGAAAATAAGTGTCACACTAAGTGCAGTACAAAGCGGCCCAGTGCGCAAGAAAACTTGCTGCAAATTAAGAGAACAAAATTGCATAGAAAATTGCCTCGTGTGCGGCGGGCTTAAGTGATATGATAATATTTAAAAGTAATAGGCAATGTTTACCCGTATTCTGTAACACAATCATGTATTTATTATCGATCGATAAGTTTTTTGAGAAATGGAAATAATTGTGACAAGCAAATATTCAGAATATTTGTCCGTGTTACCTATGTTCATTGGCTGGAAAAGATAATGATCGATAAAAATTTATCGATTGAATTACAGAATAGCCCCAGCTATTCTTAAATACTGTTATACGCAATCTATATTATTATTCAACTCGCTGCTGCCGAACGGCAAAGATTCAGAGCAATCTTTATATAGGGTGTGCAACGAAACGCGGAACGTAGGAGTTTAGCATGGGATTTTCAAATTGTGCGGATATTGGCTCTCCTGTATATTCTAGAGCAAAAGAAGTAGGATGAAAAGTTGCTTGAAATAAGTTTTCACTTATCAAAAGTCTTTAATTAATGCCATAGAATATCTGTATAGCATTAAATATTTAGAAAATAAAATATGACATTTTCGTTTAAAATCAGATAGCCATAGAAATTGAAAACGAATGGAACAAGCTTTCATTCTGACAGTTCATTTGCGTGTTATTAAAATAATCAACGATAATGAAAAGTTGCTTGGAATTAATTTTTACTCATGAAAAGTCTTCATTTAAAGCAGTAGAATATCTGTAGCATCTAAAAAAATTACAATAATAGCACGGAATTAGAACTGTCAGAATGAAAACTTGTTCCATTCGTTTTTTTTATTGTCGTGGCTATCTGATTTTGACGAAAATTTATTTTCTGAATATCTAATGCTACAGATATTCTACTGCATTAAATAAAGACTTTTCTTACGTGAAAAATTATTTTAAACAACTTTCCATTCTTGTAATTTTGCTCTAAAATATGCAGGAGAGCCAATATCTGCATAATTTGAAAATTTCATTTTAAACTCCTATGTTCCGCGTTTCGTTGCACATTCTGTTTAATATTAATCATTTATGGTACAAGTGCGGTTATGTAGCAAACGAGTTACCAAAGAACAAATGTAGAGGTGCTTTTTAATATGAAACATCTATTGGCGCGCCTTGGCAGTAAAATAGTTTTCCGTGACGACAAACGGCATGGCGCTCTCGTGGCGTCACACAGAAAAGTATATTATATGACGAGGGACTTTAATGCTTGATTTAATCCTCGTATTCGTGATCGTCTGTACCGGCAGTGCTCTTTACTTGAAATTTTTTAGAATTTTCCGCATAAAGCCAAAATTATTAGCCGTAGGATACTGAAATTCAGTATTTCAGAATGCTGTAGCATCTGGATGGTTATCTTCTATTTCTGTACCAATCGGCTGGGCCGGAAGTGCACTTTATATAACAGACTTTTCGAATTTTCCGCATAAATTGAATAAAATCAGTCGCAGAATATTGAAATTTCGTATTAAGCACTTCTATAACATCTTGTTGTACACCTCGTATTATGATTGCAATCATCTGTACCGGAAATGCACTTTAAAAGAAACATTTTATGAATTTTTTTGTATTAATCCAAAACTATCGAACATAGAATGTTAGAATTCAGTATTTAAGACGATAGTACCGTTTAGATGCTCATATCCTATTTTTATTGAGATTGACTAGGCCGGAAGTGCACTTTACTTGACAGTCTTTCAGAATTTTTCGCATTCGAAACGATCGGCTGTAGAGTATTGAAATTTAGTATTGCAGTCTGCTGTAGCATCTGATGACTGATTGCCCACTATTCTTATAACAATACCTAGACTGAGCCGGAAGTGCGCATAAGTTCAGAACTGCTAGCCGCAGAATCTTGGAAATCAGTATTTAGAAACGTTATAGCATTAGAATGATGATCCACTATTTTCATAGCAACCGACTGGGCCGAAAGCGCACTTTACATGACAGATTTTAAGAATTTTTTGGATAAATTCAAAACGATTAACCGTGTAATGACGGAATTTAGTGTTCGATTGTCGTATTATTATATGCAAAAAATATTTCCAATGATTTACAAGTAAATCACGTGATGTCCACGTCAGATTTTTATAAATTTTAGTTTTGTGTGAGTATCCATAAATCAGTTTGAAAATACGAATTGGTTGTAGATTAATTTACATTTAGTTCATGATTATAAATCTATTGTGTATGCCACTGTCAGAAATGGGTTTTTCAGATTCAACAATTGATCGGAGGATAAACGACAAGAACTATTTAACTCTTTTTTAGAATAATACATTCAAAATTATCCTTTGAATTGAATATCATCCTAAAATAGTAAAAATTGCGTGGAATATATTATTGTATTTGCGATGACATATTTTTGGTAACTATCGTAATCAAATATTTATCATGATCATTTAATACACTGCAAAATTTATTGTTTGAGTGGATTTCAGTTCCACTTATTTATGTTACAGGTTAATGCATACAAATTATAAACTCTAATTTTACTTTCCAGCTTGTTTACAATATATTTACCCACAGGCTCCAAATAATATGAACAAATTTGTGAAACGTGTAATTCATTGGAAACATTTGTTTAATCCGTACATTATTATTTAAATATTTGGAGTATTCTATGTAATTTGTTTATATAAACTAAACATATTTTCGAAGCGAAAACTACATATCCATGAATCAATTAATACGAAACAAATTTTACGTAAATCAATTTAATTAACCTTATGTGTTGATCCAGAATCAATTTTAATTTCAAATTCCATTAAAATATTTCAATCCAATATTTTTTAAATATTGAATTCATATATTAACTTTAGATTTGATCTTTTTTTTATTTTGCTTGCCTCGTTTTCAAATTACTGCCATGTAACAGATAGCCTTATTGATGCCAAATTAATTTGTTCCCAACTTGAACTAGATATCAATCAAATAACTTGTAATCTAGTATTTGTATTTCATCGGTCTAAACTATCCCTCCAAATTTTGATTAAGCTATACTTCTTCATTCGATCTGATATGATTAGCCAAAGATTAAAATTGAGTCGCGTCCAAAAATCATGTTATTCATTTAAAATCGATTAAATCATATAGTGTGCTCGCCACTTCACCATATAAAACCATGAGTTCCATATTTACTTTACACATGTTCTCTTGCATCACTCACTTCAGTCCATAGCACGTCTCAAGCACACTTCAAACACATATACCAACACAAAGCGTTGAGCATAGGATCTTTGTGTTCCGTATACTCTTGTCTCTGTATGTATCTAATTCCAATGTAGACCGTTGCGATTTGCATGCCGGCCGCCGGTAAGGATTACGGCTTGTTGTCTTTGTATCGTCCGAGGCTTCCGGCGTTCAAATCCTACCTTACAATCACAACTTGTGATGGAGCTAATGTTAGACGAAGATATTGAATGGAAATAGGAAGCTGGAGGGATAGATAGATCATGGACACTTTGTAATAGATGGATTTAGAAGAGGGAAGATTGTAGGGCTATTGAAAAGGGATCCTTATAATAAGATTATTAAGTTATGTTATTAAATGAAGCTTACTGACGACGGTTTTTTATTTCTATATTTTCTTTCTTGAACTTCTTTTGAATTGGTCTGCTTCTTGTATCAAGTATTTATTGAATATTGAAAGCTATTCCATGATTAATATTATTCTGTATAAGTACTTTCTCGCACACGCGCGTTTGCATATTGTTATGTTGCTCGCACTCATTTCAACTCTTAATTGTGATCTTGGCAAGGTGTTTGGCAACAAACTTTTACTTGGATTTTGAAATAATCATTCATCCTTTGGATGTATTGTCAATTGATCAAAATGAAACTATTTTTATGCAATTTCATAGCGGTCTGGTAACCACTAAATCCCGAGTATTTGGTCTGGCAATATTTCTTATGTGTATCAAATTCTTTCAAATTCAATATATCAAAAATCCAGAGCTGCTAGAATAGATGAACTTCAACTTATTTTTCACCACTTTTAATGCTTTGGGGTCACTGTACCAGTGTAGAAATGCCAGACCGTCCATTCTCTGTCTAGTAACTAGTGTGTCTTATAACTGCTGAAATAACCAAAGTAAATACATTGCCAGCTCTCTTACTGTATGTTCTTACAGTATCACATAATGAATCCGTTTCTTACAAGTACCATTTCTCTTCCAAATGAAACTCAAAATGAAAAGCAAATTCAATTTATTATAGGGTCAGTTTTTCGCCAAGATGAGTATAATTTATCTGAGAGTTATTTTACGTGTAAAATATTGTTGATACATTTGCTACCATAGCTCGGAATAATTTCGAGATGCATTTAACTGACTATAATGGATCTGTTACATAAGCATACAGATGTCAATGGCTTTGATAAGATTTAATGTTAAATACTTATAGAACAAAACCATTTCCAGTTTCACTACTGAATACTAACTCCTCATTGTGAACATCATATAAAAATCAGAGCTCCACTTCAAAACAGTTTAAACAACCTGAATTTTGTCGTAGACCTATACATTGATGTCATAACTAACCCTAAGAAGTACCCTCAACTTGAGTGGTGTATTTCAATTTCTTCCATACTTTTATAATCAATAGGTGATAATTTTATATTCAGAGTTTCGATGTTCAACACAACATTGTTCTGGCTTCAAATATGAAGAAAAATTGAAAGAAAATATTCTTTACTATTCATTTTATCTCTATTTAATACAATATTCCCTATATTTTTATGAAAATGACTCCAGGCTCGTATTTAGCCACAAAAATACAAAATAACCTAGATCTAGTAGACTGAGAGCCAGCGTTCCGCAGACTTACAGTATAGTAGTAAACTCCATATTAATGCTAGGTATACTATTTTATCTACCGTAGGTGAAATGGGGATTCACTATTCCCATCGAGAGTTCCTTTGGGCGTGGCCAGAAGTCAAAAAGCATCAAAAATGACTTCCAACACGTGATCGCAGCATGCCTGCCGTTTTGATATCATAAAATATAAAAAAGTTTTATAGAAAAATTTAATAGCAGACACTTACTCCGGTTCCTAGTATATTTTATAGAATTCCAAAGCTTCCAAAATTTTATACAAATTTGCGATATTTCAGCAAAGTTGAAAATTATATATGTTATTTATATTATTGTTATTTACATATATTTGCAAAAACAGACACATAGGTCGGCTCTGACATGCGGGCAGACCACATAATAGTTTCTCAGTCGTGCTAATGAAGGCGTACGATTTTGACTCTCTCATTCTTCATCTCGCATTGAACTAGTGTTTCAGCAAAGCTGCAATTCATGTATGTTATTTATGCTATTATTGTACATATATATCTAAAAAATCAGACAGATAGGTCAGTTCTAAAATGCAGGCAAATCACATAGTAGTTTCTCTGTCGTGCTTATGAAGGTGTATGATATTGACTTTCTCACTCTTACTCGCAATGGCAGCGAATTTGTATTAATACATGTGAATAATTCTTCCAAATTTTATAATTTATCACTCTTATTTTAAGTCATGAACATATAATTTTTCAGAAGGAAATCAACAAAATTTTTTCAATCACAATAATAACGATTTTGCTATTCATTTTGTTCTACGTACAGCTCGAAATGGCAATACAGAATGAATAAATTAAACATTGGCTGAAAAAATCAAAATGATTCATTGTTCTTCTTCAGAACTGCAGACTTCCATTGATTCAATGCAAGACTCCAAATCTTCCAAGTTTGGCAAATTTTGGAGATTTTCATCGCTCTCATCATCAGAGATACTACATTCTGTGAATAAATTTTGTTTTCATTATACATTATGACAAGTGTGACTCTATTAATAGCAACATGATATTTAATTGTGTTTCATTGAATTATCTGATGGACATTGGACCGAATCGGCTACAAAACCTGGCAGCTGATCTCCATCAAACCATTTGAAGAAATATGTGTCTTGATGATTAATCCACCCATACTCTTTCGGCTGTAATGTTGACGGACATCGTTTATCAGCATTACTCCAAATATTTGATATGTATATTGTTCGTAAGAACTGTTGCCACAGCTCGCTCTTGCACGGTGGTCCATCGGTTCTACAAGCATGCTTTAATTCTAGTTTCTTGCGAGATGAAAAGTGAGAGAGTCAATATCATACGCCTTCATAAGCACGACACAGAAACTACTACGTTATTTGCCTGCATTTTAGAGCTGACCTATCTGTCTGATTTTTTAGATATATATGTACAATAATAGTATAAATAACATATATGAATTGCAGCTTCGCTGGAACACTAGTTCCCTGCGAGATGAAGAATGAGAGAGTCAAAATCGTACGCCTTCATTAGCACGACTGAGAAACTATTATGTGGTCTGCCTGCATATCAGAGCCGACCTATGTGTCTGTTTTTTGCAAATATATGTAAATAACAATAATTTAAATAACATATATAATTTTCAACTTTGCTGAAATAACGAAAATTTGTATAACATTTTGGAAGCTTTGAAATTCTATAAAATAAACTAGGAACCGGAGTGAGTGTCTGCTGTTAAATTTTTCTATAAATTTTTTTTTAATTTTATGATATCAAAACGGCAGACATGCTGCGATCACGTTTTGGAAGTCATTTTTGATGCTTTTTGACTTCTGGCCGCGCCCAAAGGAACCCTCGATGGGAATAGTGAATCCCCATGTCACCTACGGCAGGTGAAATAGTATACCTAGCATTAATATAGAATTTGCTACAATACTGTAAGTCTGCGGAACGCTGGCTCTTAGACTATAGATATTAGCGTTTCTCTCGCCTAATATAGAGCCAATTGATACTAAAAACGGAAATCGAGATCTTTTTCATAGAGTATTTTGTAACCTACTATTTTCATGGCAGCTTTTTTTCTCGAAAAATCAATAATTTTGAGATAACGACGGCAAACTAAAATTCGTTCCCTTCCAACTTGTACAAAAATCTCAATATAAGGATGAAAGTCTCCAAAAAAATTAACTTGGTCGGATTTGGTTATATCAAGTATATAATAGTTATTTATGTATCTAGTGCGCAAAATAATACTTTGATGCTTGGGAATAAAATTTTTTGGTCGAGGCGGCAGCCGAGACACAAATCATTCGAAAGATTCAAAGAAATTTCGTGCACGAGTAGCATACAACACTTTTTCTACAGACGTCAAAAAATTCAAAAAATATATTAATAGTATATTGTGCAATAAGTGCGATAAGTTGTCGATTGCCCACGAGAGCGAAGTTGGGCGCACAAACGAAGTGAGTGCGTTCATTCGCTCAAGTGAGCAATTGGCAATACCGCACGAGTTGCAGGTACTATTTTTTATTACGAATGCGGGATAAGTACTATCTTGCGCTTATTTTCAGGGCGGTAAATGGTTTGCGTGCGAAAAGTAAACTTGTCGCACGCAAATTATACTTGGCGCACTTAAAAGTCAATGAGCCATTTACCGCCCGGAAAAACGTGCGCAAAATAGTACCTATCCTGCATAAGTAATAAAATAGTTATTTATGTATCAAGTACCGAAAGTGCATATTTTCAGTACAAGCATGGATAATTGCAGCCCGAGGCAACGCCGAGGTCTGCAATCATGCGAGTGCTGAAAACGCACTTTCTGTACAAGATGCATACAATATTTTTTTTTAAATTGTGTTACTCAAGAAAATTTACACATTATTACCTATACAGTTTTTGATTGACGTCATTTAAATAAAATCAATTCATCGTTTCTAAGAAGACGAAAATTGAAAATGTTTATTGACAACAAGAAAAATAATATTTCTGACAGATGCTTCATGTAATAGTGTAAAAAAAGTAAAAGTTATCGATAAAATTATGAACGAAAAAAGTAATGAAAGTGATTTTGAAGATCCGGGTACTCCACCTGATATTGCAGAGGCTGCTAACGCAGCAACTTTAAATTTACTGCCTTCAAAATCGCGAGAGAAGTACGAGCATGAATATAAAAAATTCCAAGATTGGTGTATACAAGGAAAAATGAAGAAAGTGTCTGAAAATATTTTACTAGCGTATTTCTCAGCATTAGGTAAAACCTATAAAGCTTCAACACTATGGTCAAAATATTCCATGCTGAAGGCAGTTTTAATAGTTCGCGAGAACATAGATATCAGCCGCTTTTCAAAATTAATTGCGTTTCTAAAACGCAAATTTATGGTGGAAGCGCCCGATCAAGATTATTTTTCTACAGTCACTATAGAATGATACCTATTCCGCACGCTACAGCGTAGCGTGCGGAATAGGGGTCATTCCGCACGTTTAGAAATTCCTAGGAGAGCCGCGTGGTGTCACGAAAAAACTGTTCCATTGCTGTCATAATTTTATTTCTCTTTGATTTTCTTATCATTCCTCTCCAAAAAAATATCAATATGAGTAATTTTATCAAAGTTTGATGAATTGGAATGAGATCAATGAAGCAAATTCTGTCTCAAAAAATTGCATATTTTGGTTATAAATATTTCCGCAAACACCTTTGACTGTAGAAAAAATAACATCCGTCACTCGTGCGAATCGATCATTCCATGCTCATGTGAATTCTGCCACTCGACTTCGTCTCGTGGCTGAATTATTCGCATTCGCATGAAATGATCTCTATTCCACACTTGTATCGGAATATACTATTATTAATAAAGGTTATTAATCTGTTACTTTTAGATAATACTCTATTATCTATGACTATAGATGATATTCAAGACCTAGGATCCTTAATAATAGTAAAAGTGCCGGTCACCAAGACTAAAATTGAAAGAGTCTTTACTATCACTGCTCCAGAAGATGCACCATACAATTCTATCGATATTTTCAGAAAATACTTGAGCCTTCGTCCTGGACATACTGGACACCGTCGATTATTTATATTTTATAAAAAATGGAAATGTACCGTACAGCCAGTTGGCTTACACACTATGGTCAAAATACCGACTAAAATTACTCAATTTCTTAACTTAAAAGATTGTTCGATGTATACAGGTCACTGCTTTAGACGCTGTTCTGCATCTTTTTTAGCAGATTCAGGAGCAAATATAACAACAATAAAGCGCCACGGGGGATGGAAGTCTTCAGCTGTTGAAGATTGAAGATTCTATCGAGAATAAAAAAAATATTGCAAATAAAATTTTTTTACGTGAAGATTCAAAGGAATCTACCACTACTGTTAATAATTGTTCTAATTGTAATATTAATTTTAAAATTATTGTAAAAAAATAAGTTTCGAAATATCAACTAGTAATTATTATGCCTAATTAAGTCTCATATTCATGTAATTATAATTTCATTAATATACTGTTTGAAAAATTATATACCTAATCTTTGGGCTACCTATTTATTAGTACTAGTACCGAAAAGTAATTATTTCTCAGTACTAGTATCGGAAAGATTGATTTTCTGTTGATGTCTTGGTTACCATAATGTACATATTTTGTTTAAATTTAAAAAAAAATCATTTTGAATACAGAAATTAGTAGAGTTATTTGTCTTGATAAGGTGCACAAAGCACTTTGTGCACAAAACACTTCGTACCCGTTGTCATGATAAACAGCTCCAATGCGACATTTCGCATACTAATATTGATGTACAAATGTCATGATTTTTTGACGTTTGTAGAAAAATAGTAATAAGTATCGTGAGAAAAATTGAATTACTGTAAGAATCATTATTCATTAGCAGCATCATCATGGGTAATGCTCCCTTATTGTGAATAGTTTTTGTCGTATAGTAATAATAATTTCCACACTGATATTTTATTTTCTTGTCAGGTGACAGACTTCTTGATATTCCATGCAAAGTATGCGGTGATCGCAGCTCTGGAAAACATTACGGAATTTACAGTTGTGACGGTAAGTTGAATTTTATTATGAATAATCCTCTAATTCCTCCACTGGAAATTATCGTCTATTATTTTCATGTATTCAGTAATTGGAGACCTTATGTGTATTAAAAAGTGAATTATGATTACGATTGAATACTATCACTAATACCCATGGTTGTTGGATTAGATCAAAATTATACGTATTTTGTGGAGTTATCATTATTCGAATTTTTTTTTAGAATATCATGTTCAAATCAAAATTGTTTAGAAGATTCTCATTAGTATGAAATTTATTCGATTATTTGATTAATAGCCAACAAATCAGAGTATCCATCAGAAACTAATTATCGCTCACTCACTTTTATCTTAAATTCATAACTTTGGTCTATAGGCTGTTCCGGATTTTTCAAACGAAGTATCCACAGGAATCGCGTATATACTTGCAAAGCTGCAGGCGAATTGAAGGGCCGGTGTCCGGTGGACAAAACACATAGGAATCAGTGCAGAGCCTGCAGGTTGCAGAAGTGTTTTCAAGCCAGCATGAACAAGGACGGTCAGTTCACATTTCATTAATTTTCTTAGTTGATTAAAAAATTCTATTTCAAATGATATGATATACATAATAAGAATCTAAACCACGCACTAAGGAAACAATCATTGGACATTTCTGTTCTTCCAAAAGAATTTATACAACATTTCAAATCAAACAAAGATTTTTCTATCTAAAATTCATCAATAGCCAGACCAAGGATTGGATGCGCATAGATACTTCGCTTATACTCACAGCGACATTTTAATTGTGTCTGGGGGATATTTGGCCCCTACGATTGGTCTAGCTGTTTACAAAAAGTATTGAAATTGTTCCCTGAGTATCATATAAAAATTAAGATTCAGACTATGAGTAAGATTATATTATTTTTCGCAAGCTTTGAAGCGCCTAGCAGAAATTATCGTCAATGGAAAATATCTAGCAGTGTTGATTATCAATTTTTAACAAAATTCTCTAGAAAATACATAAAAATCAACACTCATACTTTAAGAAAAATGAGTATAATGTTTGAATGTACGTCTAGCACCTGATATTTGTGAATTAGTCGTCGATCCAATCAAGCAAGTATGCATACGACCTAAGTACCACTACTCTTTCCACCCATTTTGTTTCTCAGAAAATAAGTAAGGTTTGGGAGGGCCTGGGATCTTGCTCTAATACGAACTAGATATTACTTATTGAGATAGAATAAATATAATTTTAAAAGTTATATGTTTGTATAGGTATTGATTTCATGAATATATGAACATGTATTAGATAATCTTGCCAATTTTGTTCCGATAAAACAGTAAAAATGCAGATCTGTTTGAATCAAACTTCTGTCTGGCTGCCCTACCTGTAGAAGAATGATTTTTATGTTGACAGGGAGCTATTGAATTCTAAAATCTATACTTGACAGCAAAAATCAGGGTCTCCGACTATTTAACAAGATTATAACCTATTACATGATATATAGTACAATTTATCAGGACTCTAAGTTTAGCCATATATTACTAGCAAAATTAACAAGTTCGATCGATATCCTTATCAAATTTGTCGAGAACAGTTTCTTCTCCTTTCTAAATGTGTCGCATTAGTTAATTGCATATTTCAAAGTGACAGCTGTCATTGTCAAAGTGGCAGTTGTCATTATCAAAGTAACAGCTGTTATTGTCAAAATGACAGCTGTCATTGATAAAGTGACAGATAGTAGTTATATTTTAGTCCTAACATAAAATGCGTATTTTTGAAAATTAAGAATACTTTTTTACATTTTCGTGGTCTCTAATTCAGTGGAATATACAGTTTTGACATTTGATGGCCGGAAGTGTAATTTAAAGGTTATAACGTGAACTCCACTGATTAGTTATTTTATATTTCTACTGAGCTTATTTCCTCGAGAGCTTTAAATTGATACCAAATTAGCCATCATTCAAATAACTTGTGAAATAGCAACCTTTTTTGACAGTTCTACTACAATTATATCCTCTGGAGCTTTACTTTCATGCCAATTGATTATTATAAAAAAACAACTGACGAACATTTGTGATTGAAATAAACTGTATTTGTCAACGCTGTAGGTGCACTTCTTCTTGTACAATTCTGAAATTAAATCAAGTATGTTATGAACAGATACACTCTATAATTGCTAAAATAACATGCAACTCAAAAACGAATATTTTCTATTGAAATTCATTGAGCTTTTTTTTCTACAAAAGCTGCTTGCAGTGCGCACTTACTTCAGAACATTTTTGGCATCTGGTAATAATATGAGGTGTCAAATTTTGTAGCATTTTTATTTCTTGGCGACCTTATTGATAAGAGAGGTTGCTTTCCAATTCCATTTGCGTAAGCCGCTCTTCAAATGTACCCTATAAATAAATATAAATAATTTAAGTTTGGGCTTTTGCGGCTCACAGAATCAGAGAGCCAATATTTTTTGGTCGATTTTATCTACAAAAAAATTTATATTTCATTTTTAGATATTTGTTGGGAGTGGTAATGTTGCCATACTTGGCTGGAAAATTGACGAGAAATAAAATGTGAGGAAATCTACTTTTTTACATGACATATTTCACAGTAAAAGATAGATTTCATTCCACGAATTTTCCGCTTATGCTCACACAACAAAGCAGGAAATGTATCTTTGTAATGATCCTGCTGTGCAGGATGTTGTTAAGCGGGTAAGCGAATTTCCAATAAATAACGCTTATAACTGGGGATGTGATCGACTGTATATTGAATGCCGGGTACGGATATCGAAAGCTTTGTTGTCGAGATATGTCATAAGATTATGGAGAACGACGTCATACGGTGTCACACAATAGCCACAACGGATAAAATACAAGAAAGAGAAAGATCATCGCGGATTGTGATCGGTCGATGATCGTTGATCGGTCACTGAACCAGATAGGCTTTGGTGCCAATGATGTGAAGGGGTGGTATTTAGAAGCGTGCAACTATGAAATTCTTTCTTGATACAATACGTGTACGATTTTAATTTGATCAGAAATAAATTATTATTTTTTCAAGTGATTGGAGAGCCCGGAGTAGATAAAGTGTTTTATCGATTTAGACGAGTATATTTCCTAATCAATTCTTTGGAGATGATTTCTGTAAGGTGGTCTCCTGGTCTATGAGTATGAGTATGTGAAAATCTCACGAAAACAGTCCTGCTTTTAAAAAGAACTCACCAAAGCCCTAAAAAACGACAATACCATCAATAATATTCCTCCCTACGTATTCCATTTGTGTCACTCGGCGGGCTCCCACATCGAATCCTGTATCCTTTGTATCGACGCGTAATGAAATTAGCGCCCTGCGGCGCTCTACATCCAGCGTCCTGCATTCAGGACGCGTCCAGGTGATGTCGATAGCTGCTGGCAAGAATTGGAAATAAGCATTAAGCATGTGTTACTTCCATATTTGATAGAGATGGAGAGAACGAGATAGAAATAGCGGCAGAGACAATTGGTAAAGTAGTGATAAAATGTGATTGATGTACATATTAGAGGGATTTTTTTCTTGTTGTTTCAATGGGATTATTGATTAATGATTTAGTGTACGGGGAATATTTTAGAAAATCTGATTTAAAAGTATATGACCTGTTGTCCACAGCGTAACAACAGAAACGCTAATATATATTTAGAAGATTAGAAATTTGTTTACGTTCTAATACATCAGCATTTATAGCCAAAGAAAAAGAAGAATGAAAATAATGAATTAAATATGCTCGTATGATAATTTTACAAATTCTGTATCTCTTATAGTCCTCGAGGCGAGATAGCAATAGTGTACAGTTTGAAATTGACATTATGTATGTTGCTTGAATTCCTTGAATTTATTTTCAAAAAGTTTGCACTTATTGTGAGTGAATCATTTTTGTGTTTCAGCCAATCACAACGCTTTAATTGTAGTCCCATTAGAGCTTTGGATCAATCTTATAAAGTTTCTTTTTGTAACACGTGTACTGGAAGTATCTTATTATTACTAAACCAGTTTCTGAAGTTCTCAGTAACAAACCATGGAAATAATTTGTTGACATTAATGATTACTATTTCCCTGCTGAAAGGGATAAAATGATAAATAAGGATCATGTATACCGCTAATATTTTTTAATTTTATTGTTATATGTCAAATTGACATTTGGGAAAAAATTGTAATATGGTATGTGTTTGTTACAGTGTTTGCATTTGCTGCAAACGTGATAGCACAGAAAATCTGGAAAAACAAAATGAAATATCAACCAATAAAATAAGCCATATAAGTTACCTATGTTTCGTAGCATTAAATTGCTGGAAATGTGATCACTAGGAGTCATTCGAAAAAAAAAATCTATCTTTCTCCTATTATTATGATAGTTTAAGTGATTTTAAGCAACTGCATATAGAAAAAAATTGAATACGTAACAATTTTAATTAATTATTTTGATAAAAACAATTCGCGGTATCCTCACAATTGCCAGAATTGTGTATAGTTGCAGCAAACAAATATGAACAATCTTTTATAAATATATTATCTATTTTGGTACCTTAATTCATTTTAAAATACATTTAGATGTCAAATTAAGACATACAAAAGAAATATTCCATTCTGTTCAATAAAATGGAACTAAAATAATTAAAAACATGTAATATTCGTGCTTGGATGGATTATAGATACATGTGAAAGACTATGCGCACAAAGCGCACGCGCACCACGTGTTCAAATATAGGCAGCTGACTGGCAATTTGGCGAATGCCAATTGATACGTCATCATAAAACTTGAAATATGATGAAATTTAGAAAAAAATTATATTTGAGAATCTTTAAAGAGTTAATATTTTGAATCCAATTTCCAGAAAAAAAAATAAAAAATACAGTGGACAAGTCGTCCACTGTATTTTTTCATGCAAAAATTTGCTCGTAAAATTATTCAATTAGTTTGAAACATTGAAACAAAAAGGTTAGTAATGGGGTACTTCGATGCACTTGTTACAAAAAGCATTGTATGCAACTGAACGACCATTATTATTAACTCGAGTGAAGTTGGCAGCACAAAGTTAAGTCTTGGACTTCGTCCTCGTTTTCGTCGATATCAGCCAGCTTCACCCTGGACAATAATGACAGTCGTTCGGTCCTCATAGCATCATATACCATTTATTTCTAAAGAAGAAGTAGATTAATAATAATAGATACAATTCTTCGAAATGTGTTCTACGATAATATTCTCATAATAGAATGAACATCAATATAATAATAGTACGGAAAAAATTGCCACGTCCAAACGAATCGTAACAGTGAAAAATTTGTTGTGAAGCCACATGACTCACTTGTATACTTTTTGACTAAATAATTGACAGTTGAAATTGGGATTGACTTAAGGCAAAATCGATTGCAACCAAAATTTGAGTGATCATTCATCAAAACGCTGTGGCTGTCTCAAATACTGATAATAGTCCACAGTACACCGTCCCTTCTTTTTAATGATTACTATCAAGCTCAAACATCACAAGTAGCTTCGTTTTAAAGAGACGATCAACATTTCTATTCACGAAAATTTTCAATAGTGAGAGATACAATTGTGAGTTGATATGGAACACGTCAATACGGTGATTGTCTAAATTTTATTACCAACAGGCTAATCGTCAATTCAATCATGAGATAATTCAACATAAAACAAGAAAAACGAAACAGACGGTTTGGATCGAAGCGTCTCCTTCTCCGAACTTGTTCAAATAACAACGAGATAAAAAAATTTCAATAACCGGCTGATTTTAATAGTATGTATTATTGAATATATGCATAATTTAATGGCTACGGTGTACTACAAATAAAATGGTAGGATTCCCCTGTCCTACGCTAGGATACTGTCTACCGAACGGTGATACATAAGCTGTATTCTTTCGTTCACGGAGTACTGATCTAACTTATCTGGTTCACTATGTGCTTGTTCTTTCGTTTACGGATTAGCTACCCCCACTCCAAATTTCAACAATTCCAGATCACCAACAACTCCTCTAACGAAAAGCTAGAGGAGCTCTTGTGGTTCATATGTATTCAAAAAACGGCGGAATTCGTAGCATTTGCATCATAAGAAATGAAAAAAATTATCTTGAAATAGCTTTAGTTACGCAAAATCGAAAGTTTTGTAATAATTCATCCTGAAATTGAGTTATAATTATTAAACAGATGAAAAAACTACATGTATTCGTGTTTTGTATATTCAAAAGATAATTTCTATTAAACTTTTCTGAATATTTATAATTGAACGAAGTCAAAACAAATTTTAGGTCATTAATCACAGACAAACACAGACTCAACAAATGTTTGGTGTTCTTTCGACTACAACAGATCATATGATCTCGACCCCATTTTAAACTGATCTTTAGATTCAGTTGGATCAGTAACCCGTGAACGAAAGAATACAGCTTTTATTCATACTAATTATAGGACAAAGACAGCACATGAAAGGTAAGCGTATTCTCAACATGGAAAAAAACATTGACCTACACGAAAATGAGAAGGTACCGCTAGTCCTATAAAATTTATGTGAAAAAATGAATATTTTCGAGTTATACGTCAGCCCGGCAACGCGCGAGGCGACGCTACTCGGCGAGAAGCGTAAACTGTCAGTGGTATATTTTGGCAGATTATACGGACAGTAGCTTCATAACAGCTTTTATTATAGCTTTTGTACAGATAAAATGAGTGAAAAACAAAATAAGGGGCATGGTCAAGCGTGTTGTGTGCCCAATTGCTCCAATACCAAAAAACGCAACCTTGATTTGATATTTTATTCATTCCCAAACCGTGCTTGGGAAGTTGAACAAAAAAATTATGGATTACACATGTATGACGAGCTCCATGAATACATAATCAAATCACGAAAAGTAATAAAGAATGGTCCAGATTTATTACAAATAAATTTGTGTAGATTTAATAACCTTGTTTGATGAAAATGTTAGGTATGTAATTTTTAGCCTATAAAATGTCTGAAATGCAACTGAATTTGACGAACAGTAATATAGTTTTGATTTGAACAAGTGATTGAATAAAGTGTTAAAAAAATTAAAGAAAAGGAATTATGACTAAAGTAATTATAAAAAATGACGTTTGCAATAGTAACGCACAACAAAAAGTATGCTCCAAAAAATCGTCTGCTTGAACAATTTGTTATAAGAAAATTATAATAGTTATTTATGATATAAGTGTTAGAAGTGTCATTTTATTTTGTGACAAAGGAAGTTTGGGACACGACGCACAGCGGAGTGGCGTAACCTTTGGAACAAAATAAAATCACTTTTAACACGTATATCATACACTATTTTTCATACAAACACTATTGATAGCGATAATAATGCGAAATTGGTGAAAATTTATACAAATTATGACATATTAGATGAACTGTCATTTATATAGCAACCATGTACTCCTTGATATCAACCAATGTTTTGTTGTTATTTACACAGTGTGACATATATTTTGAATGAAATGGATAGTCAAGAGAATAAATTGATTCCAGCTGAAATTGAGGGAGCAGCTACTAGAACTGTTCATTATTTATTATCTTCGAAGTCGAGGCAACAGTACGAGATCGCCTATCGCCTGTGCGACGATAAAAATGTTTTCAGTAAATATTATGAGATTATTTTGTTGGCGTACTTTGAGGAGAAATCCAAGTTGTGGAAATCGTCAACGTTATGGTCGAATTACTCTGTATGTAAAAAACTATGATGAAAATAAAGAACAATCAAGATTAAGTAAACGTTATATATCAGTGTTAAAAGTGGATTACTTTTAACACGTCGCTAATGGTAACGTGTTAAAAATGATAACAATGTCATAAATTGTTATTTCTAAAACGCTAAGCAACCACTGAAAGTCAAACTTTCAATAGTGTTTGTATAAAAAATTATTTCAATATAACTCTTTATACACAGCTCTGGTAATCAATCTGAATTGCTGATACTTCCGTATTTCCTCCTTGACATCACTGATATGAAATCTTTCATATAATTTTCTTCCTTTATTTACACTTTTTTCATGAAAAAAATGCTTGAATCTACTTTCTGAAAACTACATTCAATTATTACCGACATAATTATTATAGTGGTTATTTGAAAAATTTGGATTGGATTCAAATTTTGAAATAAATTATCATGTGTCATTACTTACCGATAACTTACCTATTGTGCCGCTAGGGCGGAGCTCTGGTAGCGCGAAATCGAATCGGGCTGGCGTATTGCTAATTTGTTTATTGGATTTTCCAATTTGATTATTGAGATTAATTCTGTTTCACTTCCTCTCTTTTTTCTCTTAAGTTCTCACAAAAATATTTGCACAAAAAGCAGTCCATAGTTATCACGTCTGAATTCACTTTGAGGGTACGTTTCACTAGGTGACCGCAACGCTCATGTCGCCTCAATAATCGTTCCACAAGACGGTCGCGGTCTTTGTGTTCAAAATCAATGCGTCATAGATGACGTCATTATTCGCGACCGCTCCAAGCTCACAACGCTTGCGATTGAGAGGAGGGTCGAAGAGATCGTTGCATTGATTTTTGCAGAAATCATCAAAAAATTTGGATTAATTGTAAAAGTTCTTTCCAATTTCTATTTTTGATTCAAAATTTTATTATATGTGAGTATGACAGATAATTTCACGGTCTCTCATTATCAATATTTATTATTTTGGTCTGGTTGTACAATCCAAGCTTATCTACAGTTGAGTTAAAATTAAGGATATCTCATATGGTAAGCATTATTTCAGCAGTTGTGACCATAGTATATAAGCTTGGTTCAACTAAACTGTAGATTAGCTTGAATTGTACAACCGGGCCTTTGAGAGACTAATTCACATAAGCATTTTGAATTCATCTCATTCATATATTCTTTTTGCTGCTGGTCAGTTCAATCTTATGATTGATTTAATTTTTGATCTTAACCACGAACTGTCAGTTTATATGACATTCAAAAGATACTCGCATTGTTCCACTTGTAGCACCAGCCACAACAATCATATGTTAGTTGAACGGCAAAAACTGTGGTCGTGAGCAAATCGTTGTGATCGCCTAATGGAACGTACTCTTAGTATAACGTGGTCGCAGCTCGCAAGAACTCTTCCCTCTGTCTTATCTTACTTATCAGTTGTTATATATTTAAAATCTAGTTCATTGTTGCAAAATGTTGCGGCCAATTGTATGCGACTTGTACGTTTGAATCTTTCGGGCGTTCTGATTAGATTAAACTCTCGAGAATATTGGATTTGGGTATATAAATTCGCGAAAAAGTTTAGTGAAGAACAAGTAGTTGACAGTAAAAGTGACATTTTGCGACAGTTCGTAAATTATAAAAGTGCATTGTAATTTGAGTTGAAGTTATTCATTCACAAAAAACTTATATATACCACTTTCTTTGTAGGAAAATAGTAATATCGTGTTTCTCATTTTATTTCTTGGAGAAAAAACAAAAATTAGCTTGTTAGTAATGAATAAAGTATCACGGTTCGGTATAGACAGTATCCTAGCGTAGGACAGGGAAATCCTACCATTCTATTTGTAGGATGATGTAGCCACTAAATTATGCATATACTCAATAATACATACTAATAAAATCAGCCGGTTATTAATACATTTTATTTCGTTGTTATTTGAACAAGTTCGAAGAGAGGAACGCTTTGATACAAACTGTCTGTTTCGTAGGACAAACATTTTTTCTTGTTTGATGATTAAGACACTTGCCTTTGGCTCGTGCTCTAAAATTAATTTTCCTAAAAAATTGTATGTTCTATAGGCATATACATAATGTATATGCCTATAGAACACAATACAATGACTTGTTCTTACTGGCTTCTACTCGTACTTGTTCTTCAATGTACTTAATTAATTAAAAAAGAGCACCTTTTATAGTACACTATCATCACTTATGTATATTGAAAATTGACGAGGATATCTTGTAAATCCTGCATCCCTCAATTTAACCTGCGTTACACTATGCTAATCTTTTCCAAACAGACTCTGTTAGCTGTAGCGATCAGCTAACAAAGTTTTGCGCTGTTTGACATGGCCGTACTACTGTGTACTCATTGAACTTCTGCTAACTTAGTTCGTGATTTCAGTGACAAGATCATAAATCGAACTTACCAACAAAGTTCATATTTACAAAAGAAATTATGTTTGCACAACCGAGACCGTAGTTAGTGACTCTTTGTTAACAGTGAATGAGAATTTTCTGTTTGAAATTCTTTTTAAATTAGATCCGCAAATTTTTCAACCGAATATTGATTGTCATATAATGGTACTATACTGAAATGATAATTCATGCAACAATATTGCGTAAGTATTACGAGTATCGTTGGCGATGCGTAAAGTGCCAACTTCACGCACGGCCGTAGAGACAAATTATTATTAAAGTGGATTTCACTTTTGATTAATAATGATGAAGGCATGATGAGAGCCCAAGTCAGAAATTATAGACGGTAATTTTTCATATTAAGATACGGTACTTACTTGTATCCTTATCTGAACTGAACTTTGAATGTGGTTTGTGAACTACTACCCATTCTTAATTTATTGAGAATTTCAATTCTAATAGAATATAACTTTTCTACATGATTTGGTTGGAAAACCGCTTGACATTTGGCTGTCTGGAACAAAAAACCACAGTCGTCAAAAGTTACTGTTCCCGAGGCAACAACCTCCAAACAGCGCGACCTCTTCTGACATCGACAAGTTGCTTTGGAGCCCTGCAGCCCTCCGCAGCCATATTCCTTGGTTAAAGTTCAAGTGAACAACAAAGTTGCTGTCTTGTCTTTGGCACTTTGCATCCCTCGATATCGTCGTCTTCTCTTTTCCCCTCTCAAATGGTGTGAAGTGTGCCGTGTTTGCGGCTGAACAACTTCGAGAGAAGCGAAATGTTACAGTGTTGAATTCAACCCTTCTGCTAACACAAGGAAGCTTTCATCATCTTATAACTTAGTTGTTTAATCAGTTATTTTCTTATTCACGAATGTCAAGCTGTATCATTTTCACTCCTAGATATCGTTTAACTGTTGATAACATGTGAACTAAACTGCAAGAGTTGTCTCTTGATTTATTTTGTACTGGACCAAACGCTTTTGATAGAAAAACAAGAAACACTTTTTACAGGCTGCCATTTACAGGGAAGAAGCTTACAGCTGAAAGTTTAAGATATTTGCATTCAAAAATTTCCGCTACTTGTTAATGCATATTGAAGAATTAATTTCAATTGGTAACCAAACCACTTTTCACAGTCTACTTTTTTTTCGAACGTAGAGGTAGCGAGTAGAAACGAGAAATCTATATTGATTACTTAATAATGGAACATAAGAACAAGAATTTAATAAAAGATATACGAGTAAAAAGAGGATACGAAATAGGCAGCGACCACTTCATCCTGGGAGCCAAAATGAAGAAGATATGAATAAAATAGAAGTAACAAGGACAGAAAGTAATACAAACATCGAAAAAGTAGTAACAAAAATTCACAAGCTCAAGGAAGAAACAATCAAGAAAAAGTACAATGAATTAGTACAAGAAGAAATAATAAAAAAGGATTATATAGAAACTGGTATATATATATAGTGAACAAATTTGGGATGGAGAGCAGACACGTACAGACTGTAAAAAAACAATCATACTGCCAATATACAAAAAAGGAGACAGCTACAACTGTTGCAATTATCGAGGGATCTCACTCCTATGCCCAGCAATAAACGTGTACAAAACGATACTTGAAAGTAAACTAAGAAAGTTGATAGAAGATAAGATTGGGGATACTCAAAGAGGATTTAGAAAAATCCGCAGCACCCAAGACCATGTATTTACAATTCGATAGATAACGGAAAAAACACTAAGACACAACAAAGAAATCTTTGCATGCTTTACAGACCTTGAAAAATCTTTCGATAGAGTTAACAGAGAACTGTTGTGGAAAATATTAAAAAGAAGAATTATAGGACAGAAACTTCTAAGAGGAATCCAAAATATATATAAAGATAACATAAACTATATACGAACCGCTAACTTATTATCAGAAGAATTCAAAGCAGATGGAGGATTAAGACAAGAAGGAACTCTGAATACTTTATTGTTCATACTATACATGGATGAAATTATTATTGAACCAAACAAAAGAACGATAAAAACTCCCATAGAATGCTTAAATTTACAGCAAATAAAAATAACAGAGTGCATTTTTGCAGACGACATAGTAATCTTTGCAAAAACAGAGAGAAATCTGCAAGAGAACTTGAAGATATGGAACGAAGAACTACTCAGAGCAAATATGAAAATAAATGGCAACATAATAAAGGTAATGATAATAGCCAAAGAAGAAAAACAATTGAGAATACAAATAGATAATAAAAATATACAACAAGTCCAAAGCTTCAGATATCTAGGAAGTATGATCGAAAATAAAGGAGGGAACGAAGATGAAATAAATAGTAGAATACAGGCAACAGTAGGAACTTACCATTCAATTAACAAGGCACTATTTAAGCACAAAACAGTGAGCAAATAAACAAAGCTCAACATCTACAAATCAATAATACTACCAATGCTGCTGTACAGTTCAGAAACCTGAGTACTGAATAAAAGAAAACAAAGTAAAATCTCAGCAATAGAAATGAAATGCTTAGAGCTATAGAAGGAGTAACAAAACTAGATAAAATTAGAAATTAAAAGATTAGAGGGAGATTGGGAGTACAGTCAGTAATGAAGAAGATAGAGCAGAAACAAATGGGGTGGTATGGACATCTAATATGACTCTAGGATAAAAGAAAAATAAAAGAAATATGGAAAGCCAGAACAACAGGGAAAAGAAACCGCGGCAGGCAGTTCGGAAAACATGGAACAATGTAATACAAGAAATATTGACCAAAAAGAGAATAACAACCAGAACAGCACACGAGCTAGCAAGGAACCGAAACAAATGAAGAAAATTCATAGAAGACACCCAGTGGGTAGAAGAGGAACAGATTATATAAAGTAAGATTACAAAATCGACTAAAAGCTTACTATGAAAAATTGTTCCAACCTACGCAATTAATTCACAAGTTTACCTAAATACGGTTTACTGTTGAGCTCATGTGGACCGTCTGCCAATAAACTTTCAGTCAATTTTTCAAACTTGCCTTACGTTAGGAAAAATGGAAGACTATTAATAATTGTTTGTAAAACCCATTTTTTGTTACTGATTGAAATCAATTTTTCAATATGCATTAACACCTAGCAAAGATTTCTAAATGCAAATATCTTAAGCTTACAGTTGTGAGTATATTCTCCAATTATGGCAGCATGTAAAGATTGATCACAGCGCGATCTTCCGTAATTGCATTTTTTTACAACCACTATGGAATGATACCCATGCCACACGCTGTAGCGTGCGGAACAAGGGTCATTCCGCACGCTCAGGAATTCCTAAGAAAGCCGCGTGGCGTCGCGAAAAAACTGTATCATTACTATCATAATTTTAATTCTCCTTGATTTTCCTTTCATTCCTCTTCAAAATGAAGTCAATATGAGTAATTTTATCAACATTTGATGAATTGGAATGAGATCAATGTAGCAAATTCTTTCTCAGAAAACGATATATTTTGATTATAGATATTCACTCGGACATCTTTAACTGTAGAAAAAATAACATCCGTCACTCGTGCGAATCGATCATACCATGCTGATGTGAATTCTGCCACTCGACTTTGTCTCGTGGCTGAGTTATTCACATTCGCATGGAATGATCTCCATTCCGCATTTGTATCGGAATATACTATTTTGTTAGATTACAAAAAGAGTGAATGTGAAAATAGTGCTTGATGTGATTGTATTGAATTAGTGCACTCACGTAAATCTGATAGAATGTTTTAAATGGTTTGTCAGTATATGGTATCCTAGAAACCAAACGAGATAACTGGCAAAAGGTAATTACACACGGCTGGCTTTCCATTTTTGACATAAATATATTTGGGAAGCATCATCTTGGATTAATTATACTGTCTCACTTTGACAGTGAATTAAACTAAAATTCTAGAACAAATCGTAGCTCCAAACAATTTTATCTATACATTGTGGATAACTTAATATATACTAAAAGGAACAAAACATGCTTTTTAAAATCCCTTACAACGGGTTAAACATTGAAACAGATCCACTTTTGTGTATTATTAGTTCACCATTTTTGGATAACGTTAACTATAAAATAATATATATGTCCAAACATTACAATATTGATCTTATGTTTAAATCAATGACATGTCTGGGAAGAGAAATTTGTTTGAAAATTGGCAAAACGTCACTACTAGTCTACTCAACAAGTAAAAAAGCGTGCTAATTCTTGCTACTACGAATTAAAATACGTGCGATAGTTCGTTGAGCTTGTTATGACGCTTGGAGAAATGTACAAAAATTTCAAACCCGCACATGACCAATTGCAAGAGTTATAAGCAATTAAAAATTCCAAAGAAAAGGGGTCCACTTTTTTGGAAATTACTCGAAAACTATCAGTGCTAGAGGAATTTTACAAACAGATTCTTGAAGAGGAGGAAGTTTCCAAGTAAAAATGTCTATTCCATTGTCAATACTTTTTATTTGATGTAAAAATAGAGCTCCGCGCGGTGAGCCTTACGTTGCCTTGAATCATAAGTAGGGGAGATTCATCTAAAATGACCCGCTCATCCATAATTATAGAAGCTCCGTCTAAAACAGCAAGCTCAACTACAAAAGTGGCATCAATCACATATGATTCTACCAAGTAATAACTTGCAAAAAAGTAAGAGGCTAGCAGCTGTGCCCATAAGTATGTCACAGCCTGGTTTGCCTTCAATTCAATTCTAGAACATGACAACAAAACATACTCTGAAGGAAACCACCAATTCAACTCACCATTTTTTCACAAATTACGTCAGATAAGAAAGGATCACTTAGCACTTTTACATCTGGACTCCACAAAGATCACAACACAACTGACTCTAATTTTTTATATTCCATCAATTAATGAATTAAATGCATTATGTATAATGCATGAATATCTTCCACTAGCACCCGATTAACTAATCAAACAAATTGATTAGATCAAGAAAATATTGAAAAAAAAAATCGCTTAATCAATTTAGAGAACTTACATAATTATAATTTAAGAGTGATAGCCATGAGCATTAAAAACATCAAATTATTAGAATTGATTTTGTCGAACTGTGATAATAAATCAATATTATATTTTATTATTGTCAAAAATAAGCAATTACTCTGATAAAAAAAAGTTGCGAATATAGTAATTGAGGTATCAAGGATGTTAAAAAAATAATAATACCTGAGGTCAACAATGTACTTTCTGAGGGCCTCTGGCCCGAGGTGTGTACGTTGACCATAGGCATTATCGTCCGTTCAACTCCTGTGATGCCTTCAATGTTTAATGTCCGACTAATGTACTATTTCAATCAAAATTTTTAGCAATGTATGTCCTGTCAATGTGATTTATATCAGAGAAATTACTCTAGTTACTTGCTATAATTAGGGAACGTAATATTCTTGTTTATTTTTCAAAATAATGTTCTTGGGCCTTATTTTAGAGAAGGATGCTCACGGGTATCATTTATTACGTGATTACCCTAGAATCAGTATTATTACGACAACAATCATAAACTAGTCGGACATTATACATATATTAATTAAGGTATCAAAGGTGTTAAAAGGATAATAATGCTTGATGTCAACAGTGTACTTTCCGAGGGCCTTCAACTCCCGTGGTGCCTTCAATGTTTAACGTCTGACTTTTGTAACATTTCATTCAAAATTTTCAGCTATGTAGGTTCTGTCATTGTGATTTCTGTCAGAGAAATTACTCTAGTTATTTGCTGTAACTAGGAAACTTGCTGTAACTAGGAAACTTGTTTGTTATTTGTTATAATACTCTCGGGCATTATTTATTACATAATAACCCTGGAATCAGTATTATTATAACAACAATAATAAACTAGTCGGACATTAAATGATTAAATGGCATTGTTCTGACCATAGTTTACGAAAAAGTCGAGACTATATATACTTCAATGTGGTTATTCTGATATTTTTGCAGAAGAATTCAATTGAATTTTGAGCTTATAGAGCTCAAGCTGCCAGTTCTCAAACCATGCAAATATCTTGTTAAATAATAAATCGATCCTTAATTAATTATCGAATAATATCCCCATGATGCCAACAACAAGAAATCAATTTGCAACCGCTTCGCTTGGAAGCTTTGTTACATCTCCTCCCCCACTATACATATAGTCACTTCTTGCATCTGTAGACATCACCCAATTTCCCATCATATCTCATCTTCATCGACATCACAGCACCCTATGATTCTTCTGCCCTTTGACGCTGGCTCTATGACGTGTTGATCATAGTGGGCACATGAGCACACTAGCACATGGTGCGTTCGCACACAAGTAGCATCACTGAACCGGAAGTATTGAGGAACGGAAACCAAGTGCGAAGTTCACGTGGTACGATCGCAAATCTCCGATCGACCGTGAAGCATAAGCGTAAAGATGTCATCCAACAAGACATCATATTGATGTTGATATTAACGGTATGTTGTGGGCATGTTATTGGTAAATAATTCTAGATAGAGGGATCAGGTTTCAAGATGAATTAAATACGACTCAGATATTTTCATTTTACTTGTCAATGAGAAAAAGAGAACGCTGATCTCGTAGGAGATGATAGAGGAAAAAGAATATAATGCAAAACAAAATGTGAAAATGCTATAGGATAAACGTAATTCTGCATTTCTCTCTACATTCCTGTATAACGCTTTGCACTTTTTGTTTATCGCATCCAGAGTCGTATAAGAAGTATTAATTTCAGTCATTCATATTTTTGTTGCCACTTTGATACGTGATATAACCAATATCTTTTAACCTCTAATATTGGAAGATTCATTTTATCATATCCATTTCAAAGAGCCTATACCTCTTTTCTAAATGTCAGTCACCAATTCATGAACTACGTCAATCCGAAATAAAAACCCTTCGAACGAATAATGTTGAAATTTTTTATTTAAGACTGATCTAGAGTCTAATTGTGCACCTCGCATTACGGTTGCAATCTTCTGTAGCGGAAGTGCGCTTTACTTAAAACTTTTTTTGAATTTTTACATAAATCCAGAATAATCAGCCGTAGGATAATAAAATTTAGTATTTAAGATTGCTGTAGCATCTAAATGGTTATCTTCTATTTTGTACCAATCGGCTGAGCTGAAAGTAACAGATTTTATAATTTTTCGCATTAATTCAAAACAATGAATCGTAAAATAATGATATTTTGTATTAAACACTTCTGTAACATATAGCTATGCACCTCGCATTATGATTGCAATCGTCTGTACTGGAATTGCACTTTACTTTAAACATTTTCTGTATAAATCCAAAACGATTGCACATAGATTGTTACAATGCAGTATTTAAGACGATAGTATCGTCTAAATGCTCATATCCTATTTTCATTGAGTTCGACTAAACAGGAAGTACACTTTACCTGACAGTCTTTTGGCATTTTTCGCATAAATTCGAAACGATTGGCTATAGAGTATTGAAATTTAGTATTTCAGTTTGCTATAGCATCTGAATGATTGCCTACTATTTTCATAGCAATAGACTGAACCGTGCACTTCAGTTTAAATTTATTCTCTAATCTTGCGCATAAATTCAGAGCTGTTAGCCGTTGAATCTTGGAAATTAGTATTTAGGAATGTTGTAGCATAAGAATGATGACTTACTGTTTCCATAGCAACCGAATAGGCTTAAAGTGTATTTCACTTGACAGATTTTTAGAATCTTTTGGATAAATCCAAAACGATCAATCATGGAATGATGAGATTTTGTGTTTGATTATATATATCCAATGATGTACAAATAAGTCACGTGATGTCCAACATCAGTTTTTTTCTCTAGAGTTTTCACACAAATATTTGCACAGGGATTGCTGCATAATTATAAATTCTGAAATCACTCAACACTAAGGGTACGTTCCACTAAGCGACTGCTACGCTCATGTCGCCTCAATAATCATTCCACAAGACGGTCGCGGTTTTTGCGTTCAAAATCAATACGTTATAGATGACGTCATTATTTGCGATCGTTCCAAACTCACAACGCTCGCGACTGAGAAGAGTGTCGAAGAGGTCGTTGCATTAATTTCTGCAAAAATCACCAAGAAATTTATACTAATCCAGAAGATGTCTTCCCAATTTATATTTTAGGCTCAAAATTATGTCGATTGATTCAGAAAAATTTATAAATAAATATGTTTTATTGGAATATCAGCTCTGTAAATTAATTAGAAACACAAGGTTTCGACAGCAAAGTGCTGTCTTTTTCTTTAAACTTGAAAAAGGCAGCACTTTGCTGTCGAAACGTTGTGTTTCTAATTAATTCACAGAACTGATATCCCAATAAAACATATTTATTCATAAAATGAGTTCTGAAAAGTTTTTTCCTTCATCAAAAAAATTTATTGTCAATATGTCAGATAATTTCATACTCATTATTCATTATGACCTGGCAGTACAATCCAAGTTTATCTAAAGTTTAGTTAAATTAAGTTTATTTCCTATGGTAACAATTATTTTAGCAATTGTAACCATAGTAAATAAGCTCAGTCCAACTAAATCGTGAATAAGCTCAGATTGTACAACCGGGCCTTCGATGAGAGACTAATTTGCACAAGCATTTTGAATTCATTCCATCCATATATCCTTTTTACTGCAGGCTAGTTCAATCTTAATAATCATTTACTTTCGACCTTAACCACGAATTTTAAGTTTATTTGACATCTAACAGATACTCGCATCGTTTCACTTGAAGCACCAGCCACAACAATCAGGTTAGTGGAACTGCAAAAACTGCGATCGTAAGCAAATCGTTGTGATCGTCTAGTGGAACGTGCTCTTAGTATAACGTGGACGCAAGGATTCGTTTTTCTGTCTCATCTTACTCATCAGTTGTTACATATTTGAAAGCTAGTTCATTGTTGCAAAAAGTGGTTATTGCGGCAAATTGTATGCAATTGGTCCTTTTGAACTATCGGACGTTCTGATTGAATGGAACTCTGGAGAATATTGAATTTAGATATATAAATTCGCGAAAAAAGTCTAGTTAAGATCAAATGTTGACAGTAAAAGTGACAGTCAGCAATTTTGACATTTTACGACAGTCTGTAAATTATAAACAAGCACTGAGTTAAAGCTGTTCATCCACAATAAATTTGTGACAATATATATATATCACTTTCTTTGTAGGACGATAGTAATATCGTGTCTCTCATTTTATTTCTTGAAGAAAAAAACAAAAATTAGCTTGTTAGTAATAAACTGTTCGGTAGACAGTATATCCTAGCGTAGGACAGGGAGATCCTACCACTTTATTTGTAGGACGACGTAGCCATTAAAATATGCATAAATTCAATAATACATATTTTTTAAATCAGCTGGTTGCTGATAAATTTCAATGAACAAGTTCAAAGAAGGTGACGCTTTGATCCAAAAAGTCTGTTTCGTAGGACAAATATTTTTTCAACAGTAATTACACAAGAGCTTTTTATTTTGCTGGATGAATTCCTGTTTTCACGAAACCTTGTTATCTAGCAATTTGACAAGGAAACTGTTCTAATAAAATCACTCCACCTACGGTGTCGTGATTTTATTTTTTGAACAGTTTTCGAGTCAAATTGCTGTCAGATCAAAAGGTTGAGTTGGCAAATTGAAATGTATCCCAAGAAAAATAAAATGCTAGAATGTAATTCGGCGAGATAATTTAACGACATTTTATTCATGAAAAAATTTATTCAAATGTGCAATTATTGAGAGTACAATTATCATACATCGTTTTATTTGACATATTCCACTACGTATTCTTTATTATTTTCTCCATCAATTCTTTGCGTACTTGCAATCTAGCAAAATATTTGGAATTTTACATACCGTTGTATCTCTTTCTGATACATAATTTTGGTTTTCACAAAATACGATGAATTGTCTCCAGATACATGATTTATTGTTTTTTGTATTTATAGACACACTTTACTTAATATTTTCTTTTATATTTTCTTCGGAAATATTCCAAATTCTGTTCATTTTGCAGTTTAAGCATGGACAAATTAAGCAAATGATATAAATATAGTGAGTGTTTTGATTTGGTTGCTAGGAGAAAGGTGAATAACGTTTTATCACTCGCAAAACGTTACCTTCCTTTTTATACGCTGTCAAAACGATGAAATTGTTTTTTATAGATGGCTTACTTTATATTGGAGTGGAATTATTTTATTTTATTTCGAATTATTCGAAGACTAAATTGAGAAACAGCCTATTAGTGATAAAATTTAGACAATCACCGTATTGACTGCTCTTATCAACCCACAATTTTATCTCCCACTATCGAAAATTTTCGTTAAGAGGAAAGTTGGGTGTCTCATCAAAACGAAGTTACTCGTGAAATTTTAGCTTGATATTAATCATTAAAAAAAGGGGCGGTGTACTGTGTACTATTAGGAATGTTGTAGCATAATAGACCGTCAGATAGTCGTAGATTTGAGTGCTCCATTTTTTTTTTCTGCGTTCAAGAGTTTTGATAAGTATGTATATTTGGAGTGTAATAATGCCAGAATTAAAGCTGGATCGTGTGGCCAACATAATAAAAATTAGTTTTGAATTTTTATAAAAAACATGGTTTCATCCAATTTTCTCGCTTCTGCCATGCTTACGAAATGAAATTTAGGGAAAAAAGAGCCAGCGGAAACGTTTAGCTCTATTGTTATCCATTTTCAAACAAAATAGTCTATTTGCTGAGTAATAGAAGAGGGTAGAGAGAAATAAAACAATGTTTGAAATATAAACATAACATTTAATTATTGAAAAATTGACCATCGTATATTAAATTGACAGGAAGATCAGAGACATTTGTTCTCAAGAACCTTTTTTGTGATGGTCTGCACTTTCCCCATCTAATAAAATTCACGGAGCAATATCAGACTAGTGTTTTTCTCAATAAATTGGGACAAAAAAACTAAAGAAACTATTTTATCAATATAAATTCACATCTATATTATTTATACCCACCTAAAGTAAAATCATAGGATATAGATTTCAGTGGCGTGCGGTGACTTTCTGTGATAGGTGTGCACAGTTGGTGGTGAGGAAGGGGATATATACATGGCCAACAATACAGCTTATTTTTCTCGCAACAACAAGCAATCCATTTAAATTTTCCATGTATTTTAATTTGGAAATGTCGCACGGACTGCTGGCCTTTAATTTTGATATTTTGAGTGAGTTTTATGTCGGGCGTTGGTCTTTGTTTCATAATTTCATTTTTCGTTTCGACATCACGACGTGAAAAAGGATTTTCCAGTAGATCACAAATTATAGATCTATTTTCAGTTGTCATACTACAAATGATAATTTCACAAGAATAAATAACTTAAGAAACGTATAAAATAAGTGTTTACCTAATATTGTTGTATTAAATAACGAATAACAATATTTCAACTATTTTAAAACAAACTTATAAAAGGCGTTTAAAAAAACACATCTAAACGTTGAATATTCAGCTCCAGGTGCAGAAAGTCTGCCTGCACCCAGCGAGAGAGAACGAGCGATAGGAGATCGCTAATTTCGGTATGCTTTTTCTCTGTCAGACTCTATTCCTTCACTTTCCTAATACTGACTATGTCAAACAGACCCCGCTCGCCGTGCAGGCGAGAAATCTGCACCTCAAGCGTCGACATTCGTTTCAAATAAATAGTAGAGTGGTCCGCGAGGCGCACCCGTATTTCTGATTGCATAAAGAGATAAAATACGCTCTTTCTCTGATTTTATAATGAAAATTTATGAAACAAGATGAAGTATTCAATAAACCATTATATTAATTTTATTTACGGAATTTTTAATATTTTCATAGGGTGTGCAGTGCACACCCTGCACATATGGACTGCAGGCCACTGATAGATCTACTTAAGAACTATTGCATGTTTATAGTGACATCAATGTTGCATATGTACTTCACACGTGATTGTTCAGCATTGACTGATATAAGTGAAGAAGACAAGTTCATTCTTGCGCGAAATCTATGTCGAATAGCTCATAATAACTTAAAGTACATTACCAAACACTGATTGAAGAGATTTCACTCATAATATAATAAAAATACCCCGTTTACGAACTTAGTCACTGCACTTTACGAGGGTGCCAGAGATACGTTAAGACATTACTCACTTTTCTCAAATTCTGAGTGCTGAATGCTGATTCCATCGATGGAAGTGTCTAGCAGTGTTGATTATCAATTTATAATTTTCGCTAAAAATACATTAAAATCAGCACTCAGACTTTAAGAAAAGTGAATAATGTCTCAATGTACCTGTAACACCTCGTATCTGAAAATTGGCCATCAGCACAAACTAGCAAGTATACGTATGATCAAAGTAACGACTAACACTACTCTAATTCACACATTTTTTTTCTCAGAAAATGAGAAACGTCTGGCGGGTCTGGGATCTTGCTCTAACTGTTTTCATAGTAGCCGACTGAACCGAAAGCGCACTTTATTTGACAGATTTTTAGAATGTTTTGGATAAATCCAAAACAATTAGCTTTTCAAATTTTGGTGAACAGATTGGGATATATCTTTTTATATCATTTTTATTTTTTATTACTTTTACCGCCTTTTGCACATTTTTTCATCTATCATAACACTAGCGGGCTACTTGACGCCGTTTTCTTTTGTGAAATTCCTGTAATTTTATTGTGTAAGTTACCATTTTATAATTTTTGATTTTGTTGAAATAAAATTTCTACCTGATTGTATGTATGTTTTACGTTGCTATTTCCTTTCTTTGTAGTCTCTCCGGTAGTCTGAAAATGATCACTCAGTGATCGAAACCGGTTACTTAATTAAATCTGAGAACAGTGTGATTAGGAATTTCATGGTTTTTTTTATTAAAAAAGCCCTTACTGACTCCTGATATCTATTTCAGAGCGATTATAAGCAAACAACCTTAGAATATCAGCAGTTTTTTTTTTTAATTGACTCTCATTATTATTCACATATCTGAATAGGCTCAAATGTTGGATAGGTACAGTATTTGACTGTTCAAATGCAAATATTATTTGTAACATTCATCAATGCATTAAAGCCCAGTTCTACCATCGCTCTTAAAATTCAGCTGTAGACCTGTAGATTATTTACTATGCCTATGCCTATTATCATATAAACAATTGTTCCCATCGTCATTATATTCCAGATTCAACCAGTGGTAAAACCTCAGTAGTTTTATTATTGAATGATTATTCACATAGTTTTTGTTCTTCAAGAACTATTATATAAGTGCAACCTTTTGCCGTGCAATTAATAGTTAGACTTTCACTGGTCATATCAATAAGAAATGTTACGGAGAAAAATGAATCCTTATACATTAAATTTGATTGATTCTTTTTATTCTGTATTCGTCATGATTGGACAATTAGGGAATGAAGAATGTTCAATTTGATAAAATTAAGCTTACCTACATATTTTTTCCAAACAATTCAACAAGTACATGAGGAAACTGATGCATGCAAAAGTTTTCACTCCGAATAATATAAAACTGTAAGGATAAAGAAGGAAATTTCCACTCCACATTCTTTGAAATTCATCTGATGACAACATTATAATGGTGCGAATAGACATCAATAAGTACCTCCGTCAGTTGTTTCCGGAGGTCTGGGATTTGCGGATCGGCAGGCGTATCTAGGATCGCTTTCACGCGGATTTGCACTTCCTATCGCGTTTGCCTCCACCGCCATGTCACCCTCGACGTCGAAACGGCGCTAATGGGGATTGGCGGCGGCGCAAATAGACCGGCATTGAGCCGCTCTTATACACCAAATGATGGGACGTGTTTTTATTCCCAGGGCATTTGCCCGTGCTTGCTCGCGGGTTCAATGCGTTTGACGGATTGACGGATTCTATTCCACACAGAAATATCAAAATGTAATATGATTACAAACACGATGAAATATCTGTATTTATGTTTTGTAGTGGGATTATGTTTGAACTTTGATCTGCTGAATGTGATTCAAATGAGTTGAACACCCTGTATAAATGAAATCTTAAAAAATGGCGTGCCTCCCCATTTCAGTGCTGTATTTACATAAACTTTTCCAAATACTTCCTAAAGCGTTCGTTAAAAACTGATGGTCCTCTCGTGAGAGTCAAACCAGTGTTAGAGCTGACGTCAGCAACTGCTGCAGCAGCAACTGTCTTCATATTCTATATTCAGCGTGGAGTCTATTTCACCTGGTGCACCCCTAGGCTGGGATTAAGGACCGCTATTAATCATATCACCCCCGCCACCCTCAATAAGGGGTGACCAAACTTATTTTCAAGTGCTACATAACTTACATGTGGTAACTGAAGCGCATGGGAAATTAATTAATAAAAACAAAAAATTAATTGAGAAAAGAGAATAAACGGGGTGTTCGTTCTCATACATAGCTTAGTAGCTGCATTCGACCCATTAGCACTGATTATTGTTGTTCTGATGGAATACAATTGGTACAGAAGATATCTGATAAAATTATCCTATGAATAATCGCTTACTCTCCTACATCAAAATTCCACCTTAAATTATTATAAATTTTTCTGTGATATCCAGAATAAAAAAGAACCCTCTATTTGTCGTCAAGTGCACGCGAAATTAACGTATCAAATCAATATTTAATCTACTGAATGAATGGTACTGGTTTTTTTATTGCGAGAATATCTTCGATTTGGCATGTACAATGAGTGTGTAAAAATCATATTGTGAAATCATGATACTTCAGGAACGCCAATGATCAAAAATCAAATTTTTCGCAAATATCTCATTTTCTAACGGTCATAGAGCATTTGAAATCATCAGTGAAAATTAAGTACACACTTTTTCCTACAAAAAAGATTGTATGACTCATTTGCGTATCTACAGCCGGTAACGAGTTATCGCGCATAAAATGTGCGACCTAACGTTTTTATTGGAAAATATAGCTAATATATCAACGATATGAAATAATATTTCGAATATTTTACTTGGTTGCAAAATTGTGATACATTTATATACTTATATTATGATAAGAATATCTGTTTTGAGTATCCTTGAATCCACTTTAATAATGGCTTGACGTCGGTACGTGTATACGTATGTAAGTATGTAACTCGCAAATCTCTAAACCCGTCGAACGTATAGCGTTGAGATTTTTTATTTAAGAATAGTTTGAGGTCTAGTTGTGCCTCTCGCATCATAGCTGCGAACGTCTGAACCGGAAGTGTACTTTACTTGAAACATTTTTTTCGCATAAATCCAAAATGGCTGGCCGTAGGATGTTGAAATTTATTATTTGAAATTGCTGTAGCATCTTGATGGTTATTTTTACTTACTTGTACAAAGTAACAAGAAAGTATTGTGAAACCGACAAAATTCACCTATCGAGATTCTGATGGAAATATCAGTTTTGAGCATCCCTGAATGAATTTTGACTATTTTTGTCTTGATATCGGTACGTATGTTCGTGCGTGCGTGCGTTCGTAACTTGCAAATCTCAAAACTGGTTGAACGTATAATGTTGAAATTTTGTATTTAAAACTAGTATGGGGTCTAGTTGTGTACCTCGCATTATAGTTCCAATCGTCTGTACTGAAAGTGCACTTCACTCAAAACTTTTTTCGAATTTTTCTAATCACTCTTGTCCGAGCACTCGAAGTGATCGGACGTGCTAATCTCAGCTCCCAGAAGCGGTTAGATAATTCTATACAAACAACAATTAAATTATTAAATCATTAATTAATAAATTCTACATTCCATTGAGAATCTAACATATTACGATAAGCTACTGCTGACAATAAACGAAGTGAAGAAGCACGTAGGCCTTGGCCAACGTGCTTCATCATCAAAGCGAAATGAGTCAAACTCAAGATATACAAACGAGCCAATGGCAGTCCCAAAACACATCTAGAAAAAAGAAAAGAGAACATACTGATCAAAACAACATAAGAAGAGTTAGACCAAGAACTCACCAACAACTATATTCAAGTTCGCAACCAATAACAACCCAAAACAGATTTGAACCACTATTGGTTTCTACCAATAACGATCAACAACAGGAAGAAACAGCAACAAAAACTCCCAAGCCTCCACCTATCTTTGTACCAGATATACAAGATGTGAATCCACTAAAAAAACTTTTAAATGAAGAAGCAAAGGAGAAGTACATCTTGAAAACAGTGAACAACAGTCAAATAAAAATCCAAGCTAGTGACATCGATAGCTACAGAGGCATAATCCAACGCTTTGCAACAGAAAAGGTAAGTTACCATACCTACCAAATGAAACAAAATAGAACACACCGTGCATTCATCAAAAACATACATCACACTACAGACATTAACGAGTTGAAAAAGGAAATCGAAGATAATGGACACAAAGTAACAAATATTTTCAATATAAAACACAAAATACTGAAACATCTATTACCAATCTTTATAGTGGAACTGGAGCAAAATCCAAGTAATAAGACAATCTACGATATACAGTTTTTACAAAATATCAGAGTAATCATAGAACCTCCTAGAGTTAGAAAAGAAATCCCACAATGCGCCAGATGTCAGAGGTATGGGCACACTAAAACTTATTGCGCAAGACAAGAGCGATGCGTTAAATGCGGCGAAAACCACGTTACCAAAAATTGCACAAAAAATGAAAATACACCAGTTAAATGCGTATTGTGCGACGGTAACCATCCAGCCAACTATAAAGGATGCTCGATTTATAAAGAAATATACAAAAGAAAATACCCTCCACTACGACAAAGAATAATGACAGAACAAAAAGCAAACTCACTTCAAGAGGTACATCCCAATTTATCATACGCACAAATAACAAAATATAATAATTCAAATACACCTGACACTACCCAGCAACAATCCAAACAACCAATCCCACCGACACAAAATAAACTAGAAGAAATGATGCTACAACTGATGGGAAGGATGGACACCATCCTAAACCTACTCACAACGTTAATATCAAAACTCCCATAATGCAGCAAAAATTGAAAATTGCATTATGGAATGCTAATGGCTTGGCCAACCTCTGCCAAGAGTTAAAAATATTTCTGAAAGAACATAACATAGACATAATATTAATATCAGAAACACATTTCACAAATCAAACGTATCTGAAAATACCACAATATACCATATACGATACTAAGCACCCTGATGGCACCGCCCATGGGGGTACGGCAATAATCATTAAAAGCTCAATACAACATTACGTTCTACCCGAATATATGATGGACCGCTTACAGGCCACAACTATATTAATAGAAGAACCAACAGGCCCAACTACCTTTTCTGCAATATACTGCCCTCCCAAACATGTCATAAAAAAAGAACAATTTGAACATTTTACAAGAACACTTGGTAATAAATACATCTTAGGAGGTGACTACAATGCCAAGCACACAGTTTGGGGTGCCCGCCTAATAACAACACGAGGAAGAGAACTACTCAAAACAATTCAAAGCAACAATCTCTCATACCACTCTACCGGTAAGCCCACATATTGGCCCTCAGACATGAATAAAACACCCGACCTGCTGGACTTTTACATAGCTAAAAATATTCAAGCGAATAAAATAGTAATAAAAGACAACCTTGACCTATCATCGGACCATACTCCAGTGTTTCTCGAACTAAATTCAAATGCGAATAAAACGCTGAAACCACCATCGTTGCATAACAAACATACAGACTGGGAACATTTTACAGAATTGATGAATCAAAAAATCAATATCAAATTACCCCTAAAACAAAACAAAGACATAGACGACGCTATTGAACATCTCAACCTAAATATTCAAGAAGCAGCATGGGAAGCAACTCCTACCTTACCCGAAAAGAAATACGAACTTCTAATTCCAAATCACATCAGAGAAGCCATCAGAGAAAAACGGCGCATACGTAGATTATGGCACCAACAACACAATCCACTGGACAAATCAAACCTAAACAAAAAAGAAAGAGAACTGAAACAAATGCTGCACGAATGGAGGAATAACAATCTAGAAGAATACTTAAGCTCTCTAACGAATACTCCAGTAACGGAATATTCACTCTGGAAACCGACCAAATACCTTAAAAGACCTGTGCAAAGAGTTCCACCTATTAGAAAACCAGACAACTCCTGGGCGAGGAGCAACCAAGAAAAATGTAAGAGCTTAGCTGAACACTACTCTCAAGTATTTCAACCATATGCAATTAATAACAATTCCCCTGAAGAGGTAGAGATACAACAATACCTCGAATCCCCAGACCAAATGACACCACCAATCAAAAAGATAAGTTCAGAAGAAATTAAAAACACAATAAAAAATATGAAACAAAAAAAAGCACCAAGGTACGATCTTATAACAGACAGAGTGCTCAAAGAATTACCGGAAAAAGGAATACAACTAGTCACTTTCATCTTCAACGCCATAATAAGAAATAATTACTACCCATCACAGTGGAAAGTAGCGCAAATAATCCCAATTCAGAAACCCGGTAAACCACCTGAAGAACTCACCTCATATCGACCAATTAGCCTCCTGCCAATATTATAGAAAGTATTCGAGAGAATTCTACTAAAGAGACTAAATGCAGTTTAACTTAGAAAGAAGTTGATCCCAGAATATCAATATGGATTTAGAGAAAAACATGCCACCATAGAACAAACCCACCGAATAGTAGATAAAATAAGAAGTGATCTGGAAGAAAAGAGGTACTGCTCAGCAGCATTTCTCGATGTAGCACAAGCCTTCGACAAGGTATGGCACGAAGGGTTACTATACAAAATAAAGAAAAACTTACCTACCCCACTTTACCAACTGCTAAAATCATATTTGAGCGAAAGATACTTCCAAGTGAAATACCAAAGCGAGTACTCAAGCCTGCACCCCATCAAGGCAGGGGTACCACAAGGTAGTGTACTTGGCCCGACACTATATCTATTATACACTGCAGACCTACCAACATCAACAAAAATCACAACAGCCACATTCGCTGATGACACAGCACTGCTAGCATCGAATGAAAGCTCAGAAATAGCCTCACGAACACTACAAATACACTTATTAGAAATAGAACAATGGCTAAACAAATGGAAGATGAAAGTTAATACCACAAAATCAACTCATATCACATTCATCAACAGAAAAGATACATGCCTAGTAGTTTATTTAAATGGAGAACCACTTCCACAGGCCACTGAGGTCAAGTACCTGGGTCTACATCTAGACAGAAGGTTGACATGGAGTAAGCATATTAAAACTAAAACCAAACAACTGAACATCAAAGTAAAACAACTCTATTGGATGCTAGGTAAACGATCGAAACTAACAACAGAAAACAAAATCCTATTGTATAAAACAATGATAAAACCCATATGGACATATGGGCTACAACTATGGGGAACAGCAAGCAATTCTAACATTGCAATAATTCAAAGATTTGAAACAAAGACACTAAGAAAAATTCTCGACGCACCCTGGTATGTAAGAAATGATACAATATACAACGACCTCAACATGAGATCCGTCAAAGAAGAAATAAAGAGATTCAGCGAAAAATACATGCTACGTCTTGAAAAACATCTTAACTCCACTGCAGTTAACCTTTTGGATAACAGCCAAGAAACAAGGCGACTGAAACGATATACCACACTAGATCTGGCATATAGATTCAATTAAATAAAGTGAATCAAAACCATTTCTGATCAAGTTAGGTACAAAGTAGAAAATATCACTGGATATTACTACCCAATTGATATAATGATGTGATAAAATATTTACTTATTGTTATTATCAGCAGATTGTAAATGATATGACCAAATAAAAAAAAAAAAGAATTTTTCTAATAAATCCAGAATGATCAACCGTAGGAGGTTGAAATTCAGTATTTAAACTTGATGTTGTATCAGAATGGTCATCTGCTATTTTTGTATGAATCAGTTGAGCCAGAAATGCACTTTACTTGAAACTTTTTTTGAGTTTTTTGCATAAATCTAGGATGATTAGCCATTGACACTTCTATAACATCTTATTGTACATTTTGCATTATGATTGCGATCGGCTAAGCCGGAAGTGCACTTTATTCGAAACATTTTTTCTTCTTTTTAATTTTGCTCATAAATCCAGAATGATCAGCCGTAGGATACTGGAATTTAGCATTTGAAATTGCTGTAGTATCTCAATGGTCATCTTCTATTTTTGTAACAATCGGCTGAACCGGAAGTGCACTTTATATGACAGACTTTTTGAATTTTCTGCATAAATTCTAAACAATCAGTCGTAGAATATTTAAATTTTGTATTAGGCACTTCTATAATATCTCGTTGTACTTCTTGCATTATGATTGCTATCGACTAATCCGGAAGAGCACTTTACTCGAAACATTTTTTGAATTTTTCGCATAAATCCAGAACGATTGAACGTAGATTGTTAGAATTCAGTATTTAGGACGATTATACCGTCTAGGTGCTCATATCCTATTTTTATTGAGATCCATTGAGCCGGAAGTGCACTATACTTGACAGTCTTTTGGAAATTTTCGCATAAATTCGAAACGATCAGGTGTCGAATATTGAAATTCGGTATTTCAGTCTGCTGTAGCATTTGAATGATTGCCTACTATTTTCATAACAATAGAATGAACCGGAAGTGCACTTCAGTAGGAATTTATTTTTTTTGTTTTGCGCATAAATTCAGATCTGTTGGTAGTCGTAGAATTTTGGAAATCAGTATTTAGGAATGTTGTAGTATAAGAATAATGGCCTACTGTTTCCATAGCAACCGACTTGGCTAAAAGCGCATTTTACTTGACAGATTTTAAGAATCTCTTGAGTAAATTCAAAACGATTAACTGTGGAACGATGAGATTTTGTGTTTGATTATACATATCCAATGATATATACGATCAAACACAAAATCACATAGTATTATATATATATATATATATATATATATATATATATATATATATATATATATATATATATCCAATGATGTACAAGTAATTCACGTGATGTTTACGTCAGATTTTTTATTTTTGTGTTAATCGGCTGAAGGAGAATTGCACTTTATACAACAGTCTTTTCGAATTTTGTATTAAGCACTTCTATAACATCCAGTTGTACACTTCGCATCATAATTTCGATTGGCTTAACCGGAAGTGCAGTTTACAAGACAGGTTTTCGAATTTTTTTGCATAAATAATAATAATAATAATAATAATAATGATATACTTTATTGACTTAAGTCAACGGCGAGGTTCAGCCATAGGCTGCTCTTCCACCTAACCGTTCTACAATATAATTAATACAAATTGAAAAAGCCAGCAAGCGATAAACAATATGAGATAATTCTATTGTTGTTAAAAACTAATACCATTGACAAATAAATAATATTAAAACATAAAAAATTAAATTATTGTTGATGACTAATTAGATCTAAATCGACAATTCTTTATAACAGAAATGAAAAGCATGCATATAATAATTGATTAATATGTTACAATTATTCATTTTATCAACTTGATATTTAGTACATCGTTCAAATGAGTCTTGAAAGAACCAACAAAGGTTGGAGCCAAATACGAAAAGGAACATTTAAATTTAGTTTTCTTAAAAATTGGTACATCATATAAATCTTTTCCACGTAATGTATAGCAACAATTCTTATCCACCAATTTCTCTTGCAGGTAGGAGGGAATGCCAGTTAATCTAACTTTATGAATGAAGCAGATATGTTTTTGTCAAATATTCTTCTATCCATCTTTGCTAATAAACGGTATTGGGATATGTGATCGTATTTACGAACACCATAAACGTAACGTAGGCAAGTATTCTGAAGCAGAGTAATTCTTTGTTTGTCCGATTGCGTAAGATTTGGCAGATAAACACAGGCACAATAGTATAACAAAGGTAAAATTAATAATTTGACTAAACACAATTTCACTTGGGATGATAGGTCCCTAAATTGGTATAAATGCCGTAATTTTAAGTTGGCAATTGTTAATTTCTTTGTTAAGTGTCCTCTAAAATTGAGATTTTCGTCAATTTCTAACCCTAGGCTTCTTATAGAACAGCTACGTCTTAGTATAACACCATCCAAAATCACATTAGGCGTATCATTGCAACCAAAAATGATGAGAGATGACTTTTCTGCATTTATTTTGAGACCATTGTCTTTTATCCATTCTGAGAGTGTCTTCAGATCATTATTTATAAATTTGAATTTCTCCTCGATATCGACAGGACTAAATGAAGCTAAGACATGCGAATCATCGACATAAGAGTGAGCTGAGCAATATTGTAAAACAGATGGCATGTCCGCAATATAAATTAGGAAAAGCAATGGGCCCAAAATTGAACCTTGTGGGACCCCACACATTAAAGGAAATAAAGATGACTGAGAAGATTTTGACTCAGATGACATAGTCACATCAAACAATCTATTGGTTAAATAACTTTTGCACCACTCTATAGTACTCGGAGAAAAATTGTAAAATCTGAGTTTTGCGAGAAGCAGATTGTGATCCACCATATCAAAAGCATTCGTAAAGTCGATTTGAATAAGCACAGATAAATTTGATTCATCTAGATTAGAGATGATTGTATCCACAATGTTTATGAGGCTGGATTGAGTGCTGTAACCGCGCCTAAAACCAGACTGTGTGCCTGATAGAATATTATTACCTGACAAATAGCTCATTATTTGATCATTGCATATTATTTCCAAAAATAAATCCAGAACGATCAGCTGTAGAATCTTGAAATTTAGTATTCAAAGCAATTGGAGCATTCAGATGATAACTTTATATCTCTTTAGCCTTGCATTCTACCCCAGTAGTGATGCGGAAAAGAATGCATGATTGTGCGTCGGTGCACATTGTATGCGCGGTATCACATTTACGGTTATAGATACGCAAATAAGTCATACAATCTTTCATGTGGAGAAAAATGTATAGTTTATTTCTACTTATGACCTCAAATGCTCTAAAACCGTTAGAAAATGAGATATTTGCGAGAAACGGAGTTTTTGATCTTTGGTTGTTGATATTTTTTACACACTCATTAATTATACATGGCAAAATGAAGATATCTCCGCAATAAAGAAACCAGTAGCAGTTATTTGGTATAGATAGAACCTAAATTGACTGGACTATTAGAGCTGTTTTTGACTGCTAAGTAACTAACTGATAGAAATTTTATTGATATATATTCTTATTGCAAAAAAAACCCTCTTCCTCAAAAATTTTTATGAATACTAGAAAACTTATAATTAATTGTAGTTGGTTCTGTTGAATCTCATAGCTTCTTAATGCTACATGATTACGAGAATTGGCCTTATTCTCAACTATAATATCCCTAGATCATTATTAATTACGAAATCATTTTGAAAGGTTTGAAAGTATGTTGCTTGATAACAGTCTGAGATCGTGAGGCAAGTCTTTTAACCTAAAAGCAACATGCTTGAGAAAAATGTAACCATTATAAATCATTTTCAGTGATGAAAGGACAATTTTTTAACTGATCAATGAAATCAGTATTATATTCGGAATTATCTGTTGCCAATTTCGCGCACGTGTCGACAAACTAATGTTATGGAATTATGTATATTACAAATAGTTTTAAACCGTAGTTTAAGCTGGAATTTAAACTTTTTTTGTAAGCTATTCGGTACTCGTACATTTAATTCTGTCACCATCTTAAATTTTCTCTTGAACATCTTGTTAGGTGTTATCCATAAAATCTGTCACTTTGAATGAAGTGAAAATCATAGATTTTTTCTGTTACTTGAACCTGAAACTCAGTCTGTATTAGTGGTTTCCACGGACCAAAATTTAAAGTCCGGTTCTTTCAAGCCCAAAATTTCTGTCCCACTAATTTTTTTTTGAGTGAAAAATTATAGGCCAATCCGGACCGGCTCCTAGAATTCTGAAGCCTGGCCTCACCCGAGCTGAAATATCCGACTGTAGCCCAATCCTTCAAACTACAGTAATTTCTCGATATATCTCATCATTATACGGAGTGATCAATAATGATTGTCTGTCACATGACTAGAAAAAGTTCGCATTATCATCAAAAGTATCTTCATGGAATAGAATTAGTATAAATTCATTTATTTTGATGACTACGTTACCGACATTTTAAGAACACAGTGGCGTATATTTTGCATATTTTGTGATGGATTTATCCATAATCTGATTCAAAAAACAAGGAAGTAAGTAAATAGCTGTATTATGGAATGATTATTGAAAATTCATTATTATTCTACCAAATTTTTAGGTTAGAATAGTGTTTTCAGAGGAACTGTCATCTGTCACTTGAAGCTCACTATCTCAAGCAGGCGGCAAAGAAAAAATCAGAACAAGGCGGCACGGACAATCATTTTTGATCACTCTGTATAAATAAGGAATGCATGTCGCGATATGTAAGTCCACAAGGTCTAATCACCATTACCGCATGTCCCCCTTCAATTTGTTCACAAAGTCTAATAACGCCCAATTTATTGTTTTTTATTCTAAACCGGCGATACTTCGCACCTAGCTAATACGCAGGTTTTGCCCGCTCTGACCTAGCTTGGCGTGGAATCTTGAGTCCGAGACAATGACTTGCACTAAACACCTCATGTTGGGCTTGATCTGCCGTCATTGTCTCGGGCGCAGCTTTTAGTGAGGATGATGACGTTTGGTGGGCGTAATTATACTGTGATGCTATTGGAGTTAGACGTTATGGACAAATTGGTGGAGACTTCATTCTGTCTTATGAGATTAGTCGTAGTGGAGTGAGTAATTAGACATAGTAGACCTAGACGTCGCGACATGATCCGTGGATAAGTGCGTCTGCATATTTAGCTTTTCAAAGAAGAGGAGCTCAGACTTGGTCGTGAATTTCCTTTTTTTCTTCATATACGGCTCGCATAAGCCGATCGCATAGTAATTTTAGTCCACACAAGCCGAAAATGAAATCCATGTCCGTCCAAACTAGCCCATGAGCATTTATTCCAAATACCGTTATCGATAAGAAATTATTGTACCGCACTCGGCCCGAATTACATATTTTGAAAAAATTGACGAACGTTCGCATGTGATGTCCAAATATAAGTGATAATAATTCAAATTTTACATTATGATTCTCATTATTTCTTCGCTTCAGAAAAATATAACGAATCTCATATCAATTCAAATTCATTTAAGTGAATGCTGTGACAAATTATCTGATAATCAATTTTAGGTTTTTCATATTTTATGATAAATACTGTACTGTTCATATAAAAAACGCAAAAAACTAAAAAGTTCCATCAATAAAATTTTGGTACCACTGATTGAAAAGAGATTATCTACGAATTTGAACCTAACTTTTTGATGAAAAACTTAAATACAAAATTTCAATCGAAAATTCGTACGCGTTCTCATGTTATCGTGCTTGACAGATCGAAAGACCGACTTTTTTAATAACTAAGTTTTTTGGATTCAGTAGGGTCTAAGATCCATCAAAACCTCAAACTGTCAAATAATCATGATTACAATACTTCCTCTATAATATAAGTCACGGAAGTGCTTGTGAAACAAGGAATTTAAACAAAAAATTAAACTTTTTACTTACTTGTACAAAGTAACAAGTAAGTATTGTGAAACCGACAAAATTCACCTATCGAGATTTTGATGGATATATCCGTTTTGAGCATCCCTGAATCCATGTTGACTATTTTTGGCTTGATGTCGTTACGTATGTTCGTACGTGCGTGCGTGCGTGCCTAACTCGCAAATCTCAAAACTGGTTGAACGTATAATGTTGAAATTTTATATTTAAGACTGGTATAGGGTGTTGATTTGCACCTCGCATTATGGTTGTAATCGCCTGTATCGGAAGTGCACTTTACATAAAACTTTTTTAGAATTTTTCTCATAAATCCAGAATGATCAGCCGTAATATACTGAAATTCAGAATTTGAACTTGATCTAATATCTGAATATTTTGTATGAATCGGTCAAGCCGGAAGTTCACTTTACTTAAAACTTTTTTTGAATTTTTTGCATAAATATAGAATGATCCGCCTTAGCATATTGAAATTTCGTATAAAGAACTTTTATAATATCTTCTTGTACATCTTGCATTATGATTGCGATCGGCCGAGCCGGAAGTGCACTTTACTTGAATTTTTTTTTAATTTTCCGCATAAATTTAGAATGATCAGCCATAGGATACTGGTATTCAGCATTTGAAATTGTTGTAGCATCTAAATGGTCATCTTTATATTTTTTACAATCGGCTGAGCCGGAAGTGCACTTTATATGACAGATTTTTTGAATTTTCCGCACAAATTCTAAACAATCAGTCGTAGAATATTTAAATTTTGTATTAGGCACTTCTATAATATCTCGTTGTACATCTTGCATTATGATTGCTATCGACTAATCCGGAAGAGCACTTTATTCGAAACATTTTTTGAATTTTCCGCATGAATCCAAAACGATTGAACGTAGATTGTTAAAATCTGTATTTAGGACGATTATACCTTCTAGATGCTCATATCCAATTTTTATTGAGATTCACCGAGCCGGAAGTGCACTTCACTTGATAGTCTTTTGGAATTTTTCGCATAAATTCGAAACGATCAAGTGTAGAATATTGAAATTTTGGTATTTCAGTCTGCTGTAGCATCTGAATGATTCCCTACTATTTTCATAACAATAGACTGAACCGGAAGTGCACTTCAGTAGGAATTTATTTTTTAATTTTGTGCATAAATTCAGATCTGTTGGCAGTCGTAGAATTTTGGAAATCAATATTAAGGAATGTTGTAGTATAAGAATAATGGCCTACTTTTTCCATTGGCTGAAAGCGCATTTTACTTGACAGATTTTTAGAGTCTCTCGGGTAAGTCCAAAACGATTAACTGTGGAACGATGAGATTTTGTGTTTGATTATATATATCCAATGATATATATGAACAAACATATATATATATATATATATATATATATATATATATATATATATATATATATATATATATATATATATATATATATATATATATATATATATATATATATATATATATGTTATGAAATTTATTGGTGAAAGCTTGGGTTATTGAAATAAATGAGAATTTTTGAATAATTAAAGACTGACTACCCATTAAATTTCATAACATATAATATTTACAGTCGATAAACAACAATTTCTTATATATATATATATAGATATATATATATATATATATATATATATATATATATATATATATATATATATATATATATATATATATATATATATATGTACTTGTATACAGTACAATCGACAAAATTCACCTATCGAGATTTTGATGGATATATGCGTTTTGAGCATACCTGACTCCATTTTGACTATTTTTGGCTTGATGTCGGTATGTATGTGCGTACGTATATATGTATGTGCATAATCTCAAAACGCTCCAAACGTATAATGCTGAAATTTTGTATTTAAGACTGGTATAGGGTATTGATGTGCATCTCGCATTATGGTTGCAATCGTCTGTACCGAAAGTGCACTTTACTCCAAACTTTTTTTGAATTTTTCGCATAAATCCAGAACGATCAGCTGTAGTATACTGAAATTCAATATTTGAGATCACCAATCGGCTAAGTCGTAAGTGCACTTTACATAAAAGACTTTTCGAATTCTCATAAATTCAAAACAGTCATAGAATATTAAAATTTCGTATGAAGCACCTCTATAACATCTAGTTGTACAACATGCATTATGATTGCGATCGGCTAGACCAGAGGTGCAGTTTACTCGAAACATTTCTTGAATTTTCCACATTATTCCAAAACATTGAACGTAGAATATTAGAATTCAGTATTCAAGACGATAGTACCATCTAGATGCTCATATTCTATTTTCATTGAGATCGACTGAGTCGGAAGTATACTATACTCCACAGTCTTTTGGAATTTTTCGCATAAATTCGAAACGATCGGCTGTAGAGTATTCAAATTTGGTATTTCAGTCTGCTGTAGCATCTGAATGATTGCCTATTATTTTCATAACAATAGACTAAACCGAAAATGCACTTCAGTTGGAATTTATTCTTTAATTTTGCGCAAAAATTCAGAACTGTTCGCCGTAGAATTTTGGAAATCAGTATTTAGGAATGTTGTAGCATTAAAATGATGACCTACTGTTTTCATAGCAACCGAATAGGCTAAAAGCGCATTTCACTTGACAGATTTTTAGAATCTTTTGGATAAATCCAAAACGATTATCGGTGGAATGATGAGATTTTGTGTTTGATTATATATAAATATATTTATCCATTGATGTACAAGTAAGTCCACGTCAGATTTTTCCATTTTTGTTGGGAGACCTCTGAAAGATCTACTGAGTCTATTTTTTCAGAATTGATCTGGTCTCCGTTCTCCTTTCTCGTTATACTTCTCCCATTTTGTTCACCCTTAGAACCTTTTACGAGTCGATAGGTGAACTCTGAGAAGCTAGCGGTGCAAAAATTACATTTTGCTTCCTTTGTAAGAACGTGATGGCCTCACGTAACGCCTCTAACTCCTACACAAAAGCACACGTTAGCGTGTTCCACAATCATTTCTAATTCATTTCAGCGGAAATTATTTCGTGCTGAAAGCACAAGGCTACGTTGAGGTTACCTACACTACTCTCAGGATCTTTTTTATGGTTTTAATTCTGAAATTCATCTCTTCTTCATGCGAAAACCTACTTTTGTTAATTATTGAAGTTATTCATGTATATGAACGGCATTATGAAGAGAAGATGTTCATTTAATAGCTTTGCTGGTGTTATTTTTTTGCATAGAGAAGTTAGGAAGAATATTAATTTTGTTTTGATGTTTGAGAAAAGTGAAAGTGCATGTTTTTATATTTGAGTAGCAGTGCCGGCTTAAGATACGTTGAGACCTTGTCGTCTAGGCACAGCATTGAAATAGTGCACTTTTAGAAATGCTTTTACATTTTATCATAGCTCTGAAAACTCCACTTCAAGAATCTGTTAAACGATGTATGATAAATTACTCTTTTAAATTAAACAGCCCACAAAAATCAACTCATTTCTTCTTTCCGTAATTAAAAAAGAAAAAGGAAAAAGGAATGCTTCTTTTCATTTATTTCCACTTAAAAATCAAAGGCAAATTAGCCATTTCACACTTGAGTTATTAAACACCATTTTCCAAATTTAGAATACAAGATTTCTCTAACATATTTTGTACACGTGTCGCTGCACGGCGCCACAGTCGACGAGAGCTTACTTATTATCAGAGAAGCTCGCAGCTTCGAAGCTCTTCGCTGCCGCAAATCTTTGAGCTTGATAAAAAGCTCATTGAATCACATCACGGAATCTGTCTGTGGCAAATAGCGACAAAGAGATGTTAGGAAGGGAGGGAGTAAGCTTTTGACGAAGCAAAAGCGGAAGAGGAAGAAGAGAAATGAAGATAGGTGAGATGAACACGGGGAAATTTAGAGCACCGTAGTGGAGGGAGAAATAGGTACAAGGGGAAGTGAAGCTTACTGTTTGGCAGATATTAATTAGTGTAACACCCCAAAGTGACAACTAAGTGGCAAGTTATGATGGAGATATGGCCGTATGTATCTTAGTCTCATGTAGGGTATTTACTTATTAATTTAATCCAAAGACGGAGGAGGATAGTTTAGTGACTAAGCGTTTTTTGAACTAATGTTCCAAATTTTCTAGTAGAAAAAGGTTAATGATTGTTATTTTTATTTATTGTGTTAAGCAAAATCCAAAATTTCATGCTTTAATAACGTCTCTTTATTATTCAAAGCTTTCATGAAAATAATCGATCTTTTTTCTAAGCATGTCGCTCGTTATGTGAAAATTTTGAAAAAGATAATCTTCCTACGGTGCTTGCAATTCAACAAATCGTGGGAATGCAAGAAATCAAGACAACATTGCTGCTGCGAGAGCCAGTGTTGCAGAGAATGCAAATGTGTTGGTAAATCGTCGTTCTCAATAAGTTGGACTTTCAAGAATGACAGCTTGGCGAATTTTGAGGAAAGATTTGGGCTCCCACACTTACAAGATTGTGCTGACTCAAGAACTGAAGCCATCTGATAAGCGTCGTTTGTTAACCGTTTGTCGTCGGCGAAGCTGAATAGTGATTTATCAGAAATATGCGTAAAACATCGCTCACCGACATTTCACTGGCGAGCAACTTTGAATACCAGCGTTAAAACACAATCCTTGTACTGGGTCGAAGATTTATACTGTCACATCAATGAAATATTTTAAGTTATTAATTCAGACTAATATGTTCATCTGAGCTTATTTATTCTATAAATAATTGTAATAACAATCCAAGTTAGCATTCGCGAAAAGTTAGAGAATGCCAAATTGTCAGGCATTTGAATGCTAGCTCATTGTTGCAAAATGTTATTGTTACGATTGGTCCGCTGACTGATTGGCGGCAGTCTGATTGGTTGGAGTATTTGTGATTGTTCGAAAAGAATATGTAAGTCCACGTCCAAGAAGAATAGTCAATCAATAAAAGTGACAGCTTAGTAAGATAGAATTAGCGCAAATACAAGCTGAAATCAAAAATATTGATAATTTGAAATTTTTTTATTGTCTGGCAGGATGTTAAAAAAATTGTCAAAAACTGCCAAAAACGGGTTTTTTGGTTTTATAAAAAAACTATGCATTTGACGACAAAAGAAAAAAGTGCGCAATAAAAGCAAAATTAGATGAGTTTTCTTGAGCCCCGATCGGTCCAGTAGCTTCTGGGTAAATTATCAATTTTTTCGAAAATTCATAAATCCCGTTCAATTTGAAATTGCGGCTTAAGATTTCGATATAATATGGGATCTATAGCCGCCAACATACGCAATAAATTTCAGAAAGATCAAATGTTGAAAAAACCATAAAAGTCCTTTTTGAAGCACGGCCATGAAAAAGTTGTTTACCATTGTAGACTAAGTTTACAGAATGCCTTCATTTTGTCAAGAGTTACTCTACAAAGAATTCAAATGGCGTTCCTTTTGAGCAAGTGTAAGTATAAAAAAAATCGATTGTAAAAATCGCATTGCACCAATACAAAGAAACTTTTCTGCAATTTTTTGTAAAAAGCAATATATTATTCATAATTAATGTACAATCGCAGGTCGAATAGGTGTGAATAGAGCAAAAAATGTTCTTCTCCAACAAAAAACTAAATTAGATGTTATGATGAATTACGAAAAATCAATATAAAAAAATAAATGAAATTTTGTACTTTTTTCTGTAACAATTTATTGAATTTAAGTGATTAAATTCAGCTAATATGTATTAGAGTTGCTAATGATGAGAAAATTGTTCTCGAAACGTTCTTAATGTACTTCTACATCGAATAAATATTTGTTATTCGGAAATGGATTCCTTGAGGCCTTATTGAATTCCACATATCAATTCTTGGATCCTTTTTAACAATTTTAAAAATTACCACGCTTCCTTCACTTGTAGTAGTGGCTCCTTAGGTAAGGGATAGTAAGAAAGGGGAACGGCAGCCAGCAGCAATAGTAAAGGCCGCTTTTTTATGGACGAGAGAGAGAAGAGAGCTGGCGGGCAGCAGCGGCAATCGAGGCTGTTTTGTGAGCTGTATTAACAGTTGATTGCTTGTAAAATAATTGACAATAACAACAAAGTTCGAGGCTGTCCTGTTAGCCGCCGTGCGAGGTGTGCAATACTCAAATAAATGATTAAAATTAATAGGGTTCTTTTATGATAACCAACCAATCGATAAAAATCAAAATGAACAAAATCGGTCAATAATTTGGATCTGTAACTTGTCCTCATACGTACAGACTCACAAGCAGAGACGCATGAAATTTTTTAAAGCCTAATTTAGGTTACAATAAATATTTCAAAAAACTGAAAAAAGGTACAACTTCCAGAAGGAAGATCTCCTCTTTCCAAAAAACTGTATTAACAGTTGATTGCTTGTAAAATAATTTACTATAACGACAAAGCTCGAGGCTGGCTTGTTAGCCGCCGTGCGGGATGTGCAATATCAAACTTAATGATGAAAATCAATTGGATTCTATTATGATAGTCAACCAATCGATAAAAATCAAAATGAGCAAAATCGGTAAGTAATTTGGACCTGTAATTTGTCCTCATACATACAGACTAACAGGCGGAGACGCATGATATTTTTTAAAGGTCAATTTAGGTTGTAATAATTATTTTAAAAAGCTCAAAAAGGGTAAAATTCTCAGGAGGAAGGTCTTCTCTTTTCAAAAAGCAGTATTAACAGTTGATTGCTTGTAAAATAATTGACAATAATAACAAAGCTCAAGGCTGACTTGTGAGCCGCCGTGCGAGGTATGCAATATTAAAATAAATTATGAAAATCAATTGGGTTATAATATTTTTGACGGTCATTCGAAAACCTTCTGCCATTCGTTTCTACGAGATACTTATGATATCAACTTTCATACGGCCAAAGAAGCGAGAACAACGTGAACATTTGATAATTTTTTTTTTTGCACAATCGAGCCCTCATTCCAAACCCTCGAGCAAATGGAACACTTCTGCCTATCGTTTTCTGCTGGCTTTTTTTCCTAAATTTAATTTCGTAAGCATGGCAGAAGCGACAAAATTGGATCAGAACATGTTTTTTCATACAAATTTGAAATTAATTTTCATTATGTTGGTCACACGGTTCAGCTTCAATTTTAATATTATTATACTTTAAATATACATACTTATCAAACCTCTTGAAGGCAGAAAAAACAAAATGAGGCACTGAAATCTACGACTATCTGACGGTCTTTAAAGCTACTGGACTGATCAGGGTTAGCAAGCGATTATGTTATTGTGCGACGAATTGTAGAATAAATTAATGTACTGTAACCTGTGTTATTATAAAATCACAATAAAAGTTGTGACAATACTAAAATAAATGTATCTCTAGCGTGATATTGTTATGTGCATAATATCTCATATTCATCATATAAAAGGCATCTTAATTTTAGTCTCCAGTAATACATGCACCTGCTTTAAAATTGAATGCTGTACTGTGTATACATGAGGATTTTCTTATACAGATCGCACAACTGTCATACGAATGTAAGGTCCTGTGACATCACATGGGTTGGCAGGGAGCTTCAAAATGTGAGAATGTGTGGTATTTGTTTGACGTGATATATGAACGATCCCTATTATTAATTTTCAAAAAAAGTACAGAAATATTTTTTGTATCATCTCCCAAATATGAGGTGAAATTTTTGTTTATTGTTCTCATTTTTTTCAGATGACCTATTTTTTATGCAAATTCACAGCCAGAAACCCTATTAGCTTGTCATTCATACTGTCGAGTCTACCTTATTTTCGAATGAATTCTCTTTCCTCTAATTTCAATTGAATAAAGTATGCCTCAACTTCAGTATAACATCCCCGCCGCTGTTCAACTCCACCTAGTCAGAAGTGAAGTAGTCCGGAGGCCGAGCAGCGATTCCCAGACTCCCGGAGTCCTGCAACTCCTGCTGCCGCACATCATCATTAATGAGGCTCTCTATTCTCCTTCTCTGTCTCTCATTTTCCTGCTGACATTCTGTAGCTACATAGCTTGGGTGGAGGGAGATAGCAGCGACGAATGGTGTGAATACAGGCAGCTGTGAGGTTCACAGGGCGAGGCAAAGAAGCAGTGGCGTAGAGGGCTGAAGGGTGCTTTGAAGGCATCGTGACCAGGAATAAGATGTACTAGGTTTTGAATGGAAAAATATGAACCGCTAATGTCAGATTAGGCTGTGTCAGGAGGATATAAAGTGTTAAAGCAGTAAGGTACAAAGTTTACTTCAATATTTTTCCATACATCGCGTTCAAAATATGATCATTATAATGCTGAAAGCTGTTTTATAATAGAGACTGTTATGGAAACGCAAATGATATTTTTCATACTCTATGAATAGGGCAGCAAATGTTTAGACCAAACGATCGCGCGCGTTTTCTTGCAGCGGTGACTTTGACAATCACTTACACTAGGTTTGTCTCGTGGATCAATTGTACCTACGCTTATTGCTTTTTTTATGTGCAATTTTTCAATTGCCTGTAACATGTTGTCAACGCTCCTGACAACAAAATAAACCGGAAACCTGCGACCAAAATTTGTGTTAAATCTTATTCACCAAAAAACCTTGTACATTCGATAGAGTACATCATTCTGATATTGAAAAGTCATTTCTTACACCTGAAGCAAGGGACCACTTCTGCAGGGGAGCAAACTAAAAACAGTAGGTATGTCAAATCTTATTCATCGTGGAACTCATTTGGTGGTTAGTTTTCAATAAATTGATTATGGCAAGCGGGACAAAATTGTTCTTACAGTTTTACAGAGTGCAAGACATGTGATATTTTACGAGGTCTGTGTCAAACTTCATTCACTGATTCATTCACTTAACAATTAATATGAGAGTGAAGTTTGAATCATGAATGATGAAATTGACAGATAGATAACCTCTCATAATAAATGTTAAGTGAAAGAATTTTGATACTACCTTTGTAAAATATCACATGGTTTGCACTGTATAAGAACAACTTTGTCTCACTTGAAATAAACGTTTTTTCATGAATAATTCATTGAAAAATAACTATCAAACGAGTTTCACGATGAATAAGATTTGACAAGAAAACTTTGAAAACTTACATGTTTCAAGTAACTTTTTAAATGAACAATTTCGAGATCATCATGTACCTTTCTTACTCGATTAAAATAATTGATTCTATTAATATGGCAGTGAATAGGATAATACAATGATTTTGTCGAGGGCTCCCGGTCTAAAAGATTTCGAGGTGCGCTTCAAGTGGTCGATTTTGGTGGTTACCATAGTTAAAATGAATACTCTGATGACATACTTTTATCGGCGAGCAAATTGGCACATTCTTTATGTCGCTAGTTCCCGGACTATAATAACAACTTCGAATCTTTAAATTGAACGAATGCCTTATACGCTTAGCTAATGGAGTAAGCAGCGCCTCGATGCGGCAGATTTTTGAAATTCGTAGGTTATAAACGAAGTGACGTATTCGCTGTCACGCTGCAAGCAGGCGACAGTTGATGTATTTATTAGATAATTTAATTGTTTGAAGTGTGTTGATAAATCATGAGTGAAAAATATAAAGGACAGGTCGTAGCTGTTGCGTGCCTGGTTGTAAAAATCGTGACTTGATTTCTTATCCTTTTCCAAATCGAGAATGGGAAAACGATCTCAAGAAGAAATGGACTATTTTGGTTCGTCGAATGAATTATGTATTGAAATATTCAATTTTTGTTTTGATGACATAAATGTATATAATTATTGGTATAATGTATATTCTCTCATGTTTTTTATATAAATTTTGATTCAATACACTTTTTATATTAATATTGAAGTTATATTTGTCTTTATAATTTCTTTCTTTTTTTAGAGAAAGTTTGACTTGTTTTGCAATTAGAAAAAGATCACTAACTTTGCAGCCTTTGTATACTGCATTAACTACTAACAAGTTGCTTTTGAGGGGGACGATTCCATATCATCGGTGTATCCGTTTTAGAACAAGAATTTTCTATGTTCACATAGATACAAATTGCTGCAGCGTGCTTGAAATATCCTTTTTCTGTCTCACAGTTACAATTGGCAATTTTAATTATTCGATCTTCATTAATCTACACGATAAATTATTCAGAAAATAATAAGAAATTGAAAAATCGAATTATACAATTCAAAACAACAAAAAATAAGTTTCTGCTATTATTCACAATACTATTGAAAAAAGTATGAATCTCCACAACTGGATTGTATGTTTTCTGGTTTGTTTTTTCCACTGTAAACACTTAGAGTTTCGTGTAATACAACTCCAATGATTTTTTTATATGCATCGTTCATTATTTCTTCGAAATTATCAACATGAAAACTATAGACCTATTTATTTCTTCTGAATGAATTTCCCCGTGGTAGTATTCAATAATAGACGAAAAGTTCCTCGAAAACATACGTATCATTGAGATCAATTTTCTTTGGGCAAACTTTTTTGGCGGAAGCAATTAAATTCAATTCCTTCAAATCTATAGGTTCATATCAACAATTTTCTTTCATATATACACTCGATGTTCTCAAATAAAAACTGACATTTCATTTTTGTTATCATATCTCTTACCTAAGAGTTTATTCTCGTCGCCGCTAGATGGCACGCGCGTTCCGAGCTGTCAAGATTAGCCAAGCGTATTCGAGAACTGATTTTTCTAAAAGTCTTATGTCCAACTTTCACCCTTTTGTAAATTGCTACAGAAGGATAAGGTCAAACAACAGCTGGACATAGCAGCAAGGTTGAATCAAAATGTCTTCTACGCTATATTTGTGATATATGAAACTTCCTCAAGAGTATGTGGAAAATTACACCTCAAAATTGATAGTGAGAGAAAACTGAAAAAAGAAACTCTGATAAACAGAAAAAATAAATCAATGTAAATAGTTTCTATACGCTTTCTCAGGAATAAATTGGAGTTAATATGGGTACAAGAGCATTCCGAGAATAAAGAAACCAGGTAACAGACCGCCTAGCCAAAGATGGAATAGAATTACCCTTTATTGGGCAGGAGCCTGCTTGTGGAATTTCTATCGAAAAAATCAAACAGAAAATCAAATAATTGCGTCAGCAATGGTATAAAATCTAATGGATACAATCATCCTGGATGAACCATTCAAGAAAAAGACAGGCAGCTTACTTTGTATCAGTAGGAAAAATGTTAGACCTCTAAGGGGACACTATGCAATGAATAAACATTTATTAATTGGGATTGAAACAGTAATCAGTATGAAGAGTTTGTGGAGAAGAGGGTGAAACCCCTGAGTACGTAATATATCACTGGGAGGCATTCACTGCCAGCAGATATGTTCTTCCAGGAGCAGAAAAACTACACTTTAGACTAGACTTTAAAAGAGCCAAATCTGAAGAAAATCCAGGACTTCGTTAGACAGACAAGACTCCTGCCAAAGGAGTAAATACAGATAAAAGAGTACAAAAGACTAAAAGGCCACAGTACAGCAACTTCGAAAGACCATCTTATGTCATATAATATATTGCCTTTCTTCAACGCAATACGTTGGAAAAGCAGGTAAGGAAGAGTAGGGGCCTTGGATGAAAAAATGATGAGGCCCCGAAACTCCAAACTGTCGCAGGTTACAAGCCAATAAATTTGGAAAATAATTTTCCTGTATAGTACCGTACGTACATTATTTTGTGAACTTCCAAGAAAGTTGTCAGATCAAATGCGCAAAAAATCGAAAATAGTAGCTGAAGAAATCGGTACAAAGACTAAAAATTGGGACATAAAAACAATTTAGTTTCTTCGTTAAATGTAACCATAAGAATCGCAGTAGATACAAGTACTGTACCAAAATATATCCTATGATAATCAACTACTAAATAAACATGGCCCTGTTTAAATGTCAAAATTTTATGTTTTAGAATAATAAAGAAAAATATATGCAGAGTACAATTCAAATAAAAAATTCTCTGCTTTAAACCGTAATCAATCCAATTACTCAAACATTTCTTATTAATAAATTAAAAGCCTCAAGTTTTGAATACGTCGGAAACGCCCGAGCGCAATCGATGTACATAAAATGACGTCACTTCGGTGCTCAGAGGAGCACAGATTACCTATTCACTCAGACTAATTACTGAACGTTATTGCACGAATTATATCAGAAAAAAAATTATATAGATGTTGTTTTGTTCATTTTCATCCTAACATACAAAAAAAATGTCCTAAAAATTCTTCTGCATAAACCCACCATAAGATGAAAACTCATAATAATTGTAAGCAAATATCAATTTGAAATCTTACTTACGTTAAGAATGCAATAAGTCAAATTTAAATAACTGTAAATATTACGCAGCCATATTTTGATTCTCATTGATAAATACTGTAAAATATGAATAATTATTATATTGTTTATATTTATAATACCTGACAAATTTCCAAACTATAGGTATAATTTGATAGGAGAATAAAGGAAACTGGCTTTAAGAAAAAACGTTATAATTTGGAAAACACGACGACGGCGTTTCAACCATTGTTTTTAGCCATTTTCAAGTCAGCTAGGTGAACATTGAAGTGATATTATAAAAATGTTAAAGCAACTCAAATAGTTACATAGTTTTCAAAATAAGAGATTTAAAAAACACAACATCGTAGGAGTCAAGGCTCCCAAGAGTCAAACAAGACTCCGTCGTGATTTCCAAATTATAACGTTTTTCTTAAAGCCAGTTTCCTTTATTCTCCTACCAAATTAACTTACTATCGGCTTTTTAAATTCCACAACATAAACTATAGGTATATGATGTATCAGCATAATTACATAAATGAATATAACTTAAGCAAGTACGAGTATACCTTCAGATGCTTAAACGGTGAAAGGTGATATGACGTCATTAATATATCACTTCAAGTGGGTGGAAAATCACGAAAAATTATAGAATAGGTATTCTGGAGTGATTCTTCCTTTCACAATACAAGTTTTATTTTTGCGTTGAATACACATATAACCTATCCTATAGCATTATCACAAAATGATTCTCGACTGAATTTGTACAAAAAGATGTAACAGCATTTGCATATTGAGAAAATATTGTCAAAAAACTGCTCACATTGATAACTTAATATTTCGTGCTTCTAGAGTATTGAATTTTTCATTAACGAACCACTTTGTATTCATAAATCATAAATGGATTAACTTCTGGTATATTACTTAAATTAGCTTTTGTGAAATTATCTTTCAGACACATTGCTTATATTAAAAAAGTTTTTCCAATAAAAAATTGACGATATACAAGAAAACTTCACTTAAGTATATAACTGCTGGATTGTTTACTACCGAAGTGACGTCACGTAAATGTCGGACCAATTAGAAAGCGTTTTAACTCTTCTTTCATTTATTCAAAATTTATTAAATTTCAAATATTAATTATGATTAATATACTCATTTATAAATCATAAGAATAGTTTCTACACTTATAGTTTGATATTATATATTAAAAAAATAATATAAAATCGCAACTTTATTTTCATGACACAACCCAATTTGACAGATGGATAGTATGTCATAAGAAGACGTCAGCTAAGGAAGGATTTTGCAATAGGGCCGAATTAAGGGGTGATTTATATGAAATTCTATGATTTTGTTGGTAGAGGCATGAAATTCAAGACTTAGGTAGACAATGTGGAAAGAATAAATACGGAAATATAATTTTTGCGATAGGGTTAGATTGAGATGGTACATAGAAGACTAAATTTTACTCTAGGAGCTCTGTTTCTGATGTCAGGAGGTAAGAGACTTAAATTATATCAATTTTCTTCATAAGTTCAATATTTTCAATGTTTATGTCCGGATAAATACTTCGATATGATTTCTACAACAGAGATGGATTAAGGTAGTCAGTAGAATATCAAAAAGTACGAATTACACTGAAATTTCGCAGATATATAATTTGTAGGGAACAAAGGTCATTTGATCAAGGATTTTGCGAGAGGGTCGAATTAAGGGGCTACATAAGTGATTGCAAGTTAATATGAAAGTTATATTTCTTTGCTGTTAGAGGCATGAAACTCAATATTCAGATGGACAACGGGAAAAAATATATATTATATTATTTGTTTGACAAGGATGGATTAAGATGATTCCTTCTGTTTTTGATGTCAGGGACTTGAATTATAATAATTTCCTTCGGAAGTCCGACGCTTTTAATATCAGCGTCACAGTCATACCGTAATATGATTGTTATAACAGGGATGGATTAAGGTTACCAACGGAATATTGGGTAATACGAATCACCCTGAGGTGATTCGTAGGTGAGTAGTTTATGGGGAGTAGAGGTCAGTTGAGAAAGTATCTTACAACAGAGACGAATCAAGTAGTCCAAACATGATCTTAAGCTCATAAGAAAGTCTTATGTTTTTGCTGTTAGAGACATGACATTCAGTATTTGATTTAATAATGTTGACCGTAGCCCTTACAAAAAAATTAAATCGAAGTGCCGGTCTGTGATTTAGCAATCAAATTTTTTTCTCAATCTCATATTATTATTTGCAAGATTCCAAAACTCGATCACACATTTTTTGAATCTTTGTCTGACTGAGTTAAAACTTGGTTGAAAAAATTTATTCAAGGCACATTGTACAATCGGACAAAAGCAACTGTCAATTATTATATATCGTTTTGATTGATTTCAAAAAGTACTTTTGTATGCGGGTGAAACCGCGGGTAGCAGCTATAATTAATAAAATTGAAAAAGGATATCTAAAAATATATGTTTGTAGCTAATTACGATGATCACAAAACTGTATATCAACTTAAGCATGGTGATTAGCGAGCATGTAAGGCAATAAATACTGAACATGGGTATGGGTTGTATGGTGCGACTGTATAGATCGAGCTTTACAACGTGCTGACAGACTGACATGACACTATCGGATGATAGGATTACTGGAGATTATTGTACAACGCTACCATTGCTGTACTGACATTGTTCAACGTGCAGCAAATGTGGAGAGAATGAAAATGTACGCAGAAAATATATGAATAAATTTTTAAAAAGTAATAGAAAAGAAGGGTAACTATACTATTTTTGTCTATTATTTAGTTTTAAAACGAAATAAGTGGATTTGGATAAAGAGTTTTGTGTCATTATCCCGCCTAAAAACTGCAATTTTTCCACACAGATGACGTTTTGATTGTTTGCTGTCATGGACATCAATTACGCTTAAGTTCTGGTCACTTTTCATCATACATATGTTTGCTCAATTCTTTCAGTGTTTCGACAACTTTCAATCTTTCCTTCTTGGACTCGCTTAATCTAACTCGTGATCAATTCGCTAGCATCGTGGTCATTTTATCAATTATTTTTTGGTGTCTTGCAGCTCCATTTGTGTGCCTTGTAAATCTTGCGCCGCGCCGACATGCTTGTAGCCTCATTCACAATGCAAAATCAGTACAGTTAATGTTTGTAGTTATAGTTAGTAATTAGTGTTTATACTTTGAATTTTAAAAACAGTATTCACATTCCTCCAAATTAACGCATCATGATAAAAGCTTTCTCGTTGATAAAATGTACTCTGGCTCCGATTTGGGACTTCATAGAATATTGTAAAATCCAATCAGTTCAACCACTGAAAATAATTTTCCGTAAGGTATTGAAAGATCTTTTGTTTCTATGAAATATCCTTTATAGTTTCATCAAGAAATTGAAATATATAATCTATATATAATTAATTTTATTTGTATCATGGATGGAAAAGTTCAATCAACATACATGGGTGCTTTACATTACAAACATCCGAATAGAAATATCAGAACTATTCGCAAACTGAAATAATCCTACATCAACCTACGCTGTTCCACATTCATGTTCCAATTTCCACGTTCATATTTGAGTGTAAAAAAGCCAAAAGAGAGCGTGAACGTGAACGTGAACATAAACGCTTTGCGTGAAATAGCGAATTGTGAAATGATCGTTGTAGCGGTTGGCGTTTTCGCGTGGAGAAATTAATTCCACATAACACCACCGCGGCTGGAGCGACGCTAGTGTAGCGCCACATGTTTCCACAATGGCTTCACCGGGTCGGTTCCCAGCGCCTAGCCAACACATGTACAGGGATGGACTACAAGGGTTTTAGTAGAGAAATTGGGGTATAAAAAAAGTTAAAAATTACTTATAATACGTTGAGAATCAAATGTCTCATTGCTCGAATAAATGTTTTGCAAAATAAAATGTACAAATTCCAACTTGAAGTATTCATTCTTTTGAAAAAAAATACTATCCTTTGGGCCTTTTTCGTATTGGTACAATATTTTTTGGATTTTGGATTTGACAAGACAATAATTTAAATTCAGATGACATATACTCTAGATGAATCATTCCATATCTTCGTACATTATTTGTTTTGAAGCCGGCAGGACAGAAAGAGAGGTGCAAGGATAGAGGTATGCTTGATCTACTTCAAATATTTGTCACAAGATGTCACTATGACCATCTGTCAGTTGAAATCACTATTAAAAATAAATATTGAGGTTAAAAATATGCATCATCATTCAGTTAGAAAGTAAGTACAACGATAACATAGAAAATATCAAATTATAAATTATATGAAGTAGATTTACTAACTTCACAATTTTTAGAGCATTAATTTTGTTTCAATCTATCATAATGGTCCAAATTTGTGCAGCGCATTGATGTAAGTGCCAATATGTGAAAGGAGAATCAGTATCTTTGCAAGTGTATGTTTATAAATTTGAATAGTTCAATTAAAACATTAATATTCATTTAATATACTTGTGAAAAACGTATTTAATAAAATTTTTACGTAGCTGACATCTAGTGAGACAGTACTGAAGTAGATCAAACATATCTCTATCCTTGTACCTCTCTTTCTGTCCTGCCAGCTTCAAAACAAACAGCTACTACCTTTGTCTAGAGTATATGTTGTCCTTGGATGACTGATATGCGTTTGACACAATACCATGATGCGATAATCAAAAAATTATGATCTTTCCGAAAATAAAAAATAGCTTATGAATGCAAAAAAAAACGGCATACTAAATATATATATATATATGGTTTTCCTGCATAGAGTTGTGTTGGTTACCATGCTTGTTTCTATGATAGAAAATGACAGTCACTGCTGGCTTTGGTGTATGGTCGCTAGCTGGATTCCATGATAGAACGTGTGCTACTTTTCATGCTTGTTTGTCTAGCTCCTAGTCAACTTTGGACTCAGGGTAGTGAATTTCAAAGTTATGATATAAATATTATAACCAGCAAATGTAGATACAAAAATATAGTTTAAAAAAACTAAAAAACACGCTTTTATGGTAAACCGAACTAAAAAGTAAAAAATAATTTTCAATATAAAAATAAAGAAATTGACGAGAAAATTAATGTTATTGTAAAAAAAGCGTGCGGTGCTCGATATCAGTTGTTCTAAATATTCTATTGGTACGATTTCTGAATATAGAGTTAGTATGAAAATATGATACAAAACACCTCACACTTTTTTCATAATAACATTAATTTTCTCGTCAATTACTCTATTTTTATATTGAGAATTATTTTTTACTTTTTAGTCCGGTTTACTATAAAAGCGTGTCTTTTAGTTTTTTTAAACTATATTTTATTTTCTTTTTCAGTTCGACCTGCTATAAAAAAATTATTTGTTAGTAAAGTTAACCGAACTCGCTTCGCTCGCACATACAGATCAACGTTGACCGAGCTTGTTTTGCGCGCATAGCAGCTTACATTATTCGAGCTCACTTCGCTCGCACAACGGTCTACTCATCTACTGTTGACCGAGCTCGTATTGGTCGCTTACAATTTACCGAGCTGCGTTCCTTGAATGTGGTAACCGATTCTCAGACTCCCGCTCCGAAAGTGAGTATTTATTCCTGATGATCAGGATAATAGGATAAACTTAATAAATTATTGTATTGTCATCGGGTCCTTGAGAAGTATGCAAAGTTTTAATATAATCTGACATCTCTAAGCAGGTGAAATTCACGTTCAAAGATTCTGTTACAAAGATACAGGTGAAACTAATAAAAGCGTTATAAAAAATACAGCAATTTTCTCCGTTTGTGTGTTATATCCCACATTTTATATATAATCATTCATCGAAAATTTTCTGCTAAATCATCTCCATATTTTTTGACATTTAAACGACAATTTCTGGCGCCGTACGCGTATTGAAAAGACCTACTAATCCAACCTAGCACCGTGTGAAGCCAATATCGCCTAATAAGTACGTTTCACAACGTCCAATGGCGCAGCCAGCTATGAACTCATCAGCGTAATAGTGTAGGCTCCCATGACAAAAAAGCTACCCCATCGAACACCTTTAAGTTATAAATTGAGATTGGCTGAAAAACATGTGAAAAAACCTGTTACGCCCGCTAGACTAGTAAAAATTTGTTGACTGTTATTTTCTATGAATTTTCGAATTCAGCTAAAAAATAATCTATTTTTGACGTGATAACGTCTTATAATTCGATAGAGCTGGCTGCACGCACGAAAAAACATGACTCATACGGCGTTACCTCGCCCGCTCTGAGGCGTTCCATTACGTCATCACAAATGCCAATGATTATTTATCAATAAGAATAAATTAAATAAGTAATTAATAAGATTATGATGTACTATTGTAATATGTTAAGAGACGACAGTTGTGTTAAAGATTTTATATGGGACGGACGTGAAACACGATTGTCACGTAAAAAATTTTCTAAATCGCACCATGGAGAAACAACCTGACGAACCAGAGGATCTCACAAGTGAGCTACTACCTTCAATGAGTGAACCCATGAAGGTTCAAGATGCTGTAGCATCCACTTTAGCAACGCCATTCGCGCAGCCAATAATCGCTGCTTCAAAATCGAAAGCACAAAAACAACGTGAGTACAGACAGCGTATCGCAGCATCTAAAACTCCTGCTCAGGCGGCTGCTGCGAGAAAATCAAAAAACGAAAGACAATGCAACAACAGATTACGCCAAGCTGCTAACTTGGCTATTGCCAGTGGTACTCTTGAAGCGACAACAACATCTTCATCTTGTTTAGGGGAAGAGTCGAACAATGTTGAAACTAGAAGTCAACGACAACACGTGCAACAACAATCTACCACCACTGCAGATCAACCTGATGAGCGTGTCAATCTCACACATGAGCCACTCTCTCTGGCAATTCCTGTTCCCATGGAGGTTCAAGAAGCTGTTGCATCTACCTCTGCGACTCCATTTGCAGAACCAATAACTGCTGCTCCAAAAACAAGGGCACAAATACAACGTGAGTACAGACAGCGGATTGCTGCATCCAAAACTCCTGCACAGGCAGCAGCTGCAAGAGAAGCACGTAATGTAAGAGATCGAAACAACAGATTACGCTGCTAGCTTGGCTATTGCCAGTGGCTTTTCAGAAGCGACAATTACATCCTAATCTCGTTCAGGGCGAAGGTTAAACACCGTCCATATTGATACTCAACGACAATTTACCGACCAACAACGTCAAACTTTAGCAACAGAACCAGCAGATACTACTGTACAACCAAGTACTTCTTCAGATCGAATTGAAGTTCAAGCACAATCTACTTGGAACACTAAATGGGCATCATCAATCATGAAATTCAAATCTACTTTTTGACGTGATAACGTCTTATAATTCGATGGAGCCGGCTGCACGCACGAAAAAACATGACTCATGCGGCGTTACCTCGCTCTAAGGTGTTCCATTCATGGCTTGAAGTGCAAGCGAGAGCACGGAACGAGCGACAAAGAGGCACAATCGGCCTCCGCGTTCGGCAGCGTTCGACATCTGTCTCTCTCCTACTAGAGTGAGCGATGCGTGGACAGCTGCTATACAATATTATATTCACATGTTTTCGTTAAGTTTGAAGTGCAGTGAAAAGTGAATGTGGTGTCAATTGTTTATAGCAAAGATAATTGCGGCGATAAAGGTAATGATTCTTTCGATATTAAATATATGTTCAGTGATATATTGTCGAATACTCGTGCTTACATCATTAAAATAAATAGCATCGGTCCGCTAGTGCAGCGATTGTAGGTTATGCTATAATCGATAAAACTATAACAATAAGTTAACAGAACTATTCCACGATGAGTAAAAAATCAATGGCTTTACTATTCGATCGAAATAATTATCGAGCGTAGCTATGATTTCAAAAAATTAAAACATAAATGTTGAATCTTCCACATATCATAACAACGCGTCTGAAATGATAGGTTGGACCAGCCAACCGTCGAAGAGAACAATTTTCTCCCATATCAAACACACTGAGGCAGGCTTTTTGAAAGCTGGAGTTATAAAAATTTTAATGATGTTTCCAAATTTAAATTTTAAATTTAGGATTTATGAACAATAATTTCATCACAGTTTATTCTTATAATAAATCATTCAAAATCATCACTTTTTCACAACAAATTACAAATTGATTTGCAAAAATAATTAGGTAACTAATTGAACAACAACTTTTATTCAGTTTATTTGCTTAAAGGAATAATGTTGATACAAAATGAAAAAAATATAAATATTGACATAATGGTATTTATGCGTACAAATAAATGTAACTTGATCAATTCAATTGTGATTTCCATTTAGCTCCTTCTCTATATCCATACAAAATATCTATCAAACAAATAAAATTTTATTTTGAAAAATGCAATCATTCCATCAGTATTTTCCCATGACGTTGTCACGTTAAACTATCGTCAGTAAACCGACTATACAGACAACCGATTTTTTTTTCTCCGTAACACTTGCTTGAAATTTATACAATTTGTAGTAAATAATGAACTATTTTTCCTCTCCCTTCTATCCATTACAACTTGTCTGACTCACAATTTTTGGTAATTAATTTCTGGCAGACCATTTGTTATAAACTATTTTTTTTATGAAAGTGCACTTCATAACACCTCCTTGATTTTTTTTTTTTTAAATAAATATTACAATTCCGTGTAAATCTATAAGTCTTATAAATTCATAAATCTGTGAATTATGAACAAAATCGCAACGAACCTGTCATCCTTATGAACGAATTGACATTATTCAACTAAAGTCGATGCGTTTTTATCAGTTTTTCATGGATTTATAGATCTGTAAGACTTATGGATTTGCACAGAATTGCAACAAAAGTTTGAAATCTCTTCCAACTATTAAATCTTGTCTGCCTGACAATTTTTGTTAATTAATACCTCTAATATTGACCAGGGTCCACGCCGTTGAATCTACGGAGTAGACCCATAGACTCTATGGCGACTCCCTCCGCTACAGTAATTTCAATTTACGATTAGTACCTACCTATATGTTTAGTATACGTTCAAGAAAGTAATAGAAACAGCAGTGTTTTAGAAAACTTTATTAAAATAAAAAAGTTCTTTTATGTAAGAAAAAACTTTTTAGAACTCATCTTATAAATAAATTTGTTTTATTGGGTATATCAGTAATGTATAAATTAATTTGAAACACAACGTTTCTAATTCATTTATACAGAACTGATATACCCAATAAAACATATTAATTTTCTTTCATGTACTTTTTGTTGCATTTATAACGTTTTTACTGTATTAACCATTTTGATGAAAAATGTATTGCAATATATAAAAAGGATCTAAAATATAATTTTTAGATTAGTGAGAAATTAAAAAATCTGACATGGACATCACGTGACTTACTTGTACATCATTGGATATATATAATCAAACAGAAAATCTCATCATTCCACGGCTGATTGTTTTTTATTCATCCAAAAAATTCTAGGAATCTGTCAAGTAAAATGCGATTTTAGCCTCGTCGGTTAATATGGAAACAGTAGGCCATCATTCTCATCCTACAATATTCCTAAATACTGATTTCCAAGATTCTACGGCTCACAGTTCTAAATTTATACGCAAAATTGAAAAATAAATTTCAACTGAAGTGCACTTCCGGTTCAGTCTATTGTTATGAAAATAGTAGGGAATCATTCAGATGCTACAGCAGACTGAAATACCAAATTTCAATATTCTACACCTGATCGTTTCGAATTTATGCGAAAAATTCCAAAAGATTGTCGAGTATAGTGCACTGCTGGCTCAGTTGATCTCAATGAAAATTGGATATGAGCATCTAAAGGACGGTACTATCGTCTTGAATACTGAATTCTAATATTCTACGTTCAATCGTTTTGGATTTATGCGAAAAAATCAAGAAATGTTTCGAGTAAACTGCACTTCCGGTTCAGCTGATCGCAATCATAATGCAAGATGTATAACTAGATGTTATAAGAGTGCTTAATTCAAAATTTCAATATTCTACGACCGATTGCTTTGAATTTATGAAGAAAATTTGAAAAGTCTGTCATATAAAGTGCACTTCCGGCTGAACCGATTAGTACGAAAATAGGAGATGACCATTTGGATGCTACAGCAATTTCAAATGCTAAATTTCGACATCCTACGGTTGATCATTCTGGATTTATTAGAAAATTTCGAAAAAAGTTTCAAGTTTTCAGTACAGACGATGTGAACCATAATGCGAGGTGTACAACTAGACCCTATATCAGTCTTAAATGCAAAACTTCAACATTAAACGTTCAACCAGTTTTGAGATTTGCGAGCTACGTACGCGCGAACATACGTACCGACATCAAGCCAAAAATAGTGAAAATGGATTCAGGGATGCTCAATATTTCCATCAAAATCTCGATAGGTAAATTTTGTCGGTTTCACAATACTTCTTTGTACTTAGTACAAATAAGTAAAAATATAGTCGCAACACTTAAACATTGAAATCTGTCATAGTGAAAAACATTTTTTCGTTGACAGACCAATATTTATGCATGAAATATATGCCAAACCTTCTGTCAGAAAAAATTTAAGGTGATATCTTGACGCAGCCGTTGTGAAAGCTTATTTTTATGAGAATAAAAAAAATTACGGCGCTTAAAAATGAAGTCTGACATATTAAAAAACAATATTTCATTGGAAAACATATTCGAGTGTATAGAAGAGATCTCAATATTAATTTAGAATTGTAGAAAAAAAAATCTCTAGTTGGCAACGATTATACCACATTTTTTTATTAAAAAATGTGGTCACAGCACTTGACAATTAAATCTGACATGGTAAAAAACTTTTTTTCGCTGACAGACCAATTTTTATGCATAAAATAGATGTAAATTTTTTTTTCAGAGAAAAATTAAGGTAGTGTTTGGACAAAACACTTTTAAAAACTTATATTCTTTAAAAAAAAAAAACGCTGTCACGGCGCTTAAAAATGGAATCTGATGTGATAAGAAGCATTTTTTTAATGACAGGCATATTTTTATGCATAGAGAACAATTAACATTCAGTTGATTTTTTTTTTAACGAGATGCTCTGAGATGCCAGTGATTGATCTTGATGCATTGATGCTGCGCATTCAAAATTATGTCTGACAAATTTATTAACAAAAATTGTCAGCCAGACAAATTGTAGTAGATAGAAGAGATCTTAAACTTAATTAAAAAAAAAAACCAAGCAGGTGTTATAAAGTGCATTTCCATAGAAAAAAATAATTTTTAATAAAAGATCTATCAGAAGCATGGTATAAAACATAAATGGTAATACAACTCGTATCTCCCTACACACACAAGCAGTATGGAACAAATCTGCATAGTTTTAATTTTGGCCGCAAGGATCGCTACGAACGGTCTTCAGGGAAGCGATGTACACAATATATGAACATGATGTATATAGTATATACGAATGTTATTCTTTTATAATGTTCTCATAGGGAAAATTTTATTCTTTATCAATTAATAATAGAAAAAATACTTTTTCTCTTTAAAAAAAATTCTACTCGACTTCTAGCAAGCTCTGATGTCAAAAATAATATACGCTGCTTCCCTGAAGACCGTTCGAAGCGATGCTGGCGGCCTGCAGTAAAATTATGCAGTTCTGTTCCACACAATCCGAGATGGGAGTTGTACTACCATTTATTTCTTATACCATGGTTAGAAGTCAATTACAAAAAATTGTCGGTCAGACATTTTTTTTCAAAAATAGTTCTTCATTTGTTTCAAGTTATCAATCTTTTTTAGTTAAATTCAAAAATTCATAAAAGAATAATAACAAACTTTTACTATTCTGGGTGGGCGTAACATATTTTTTACATAGTTTTTCAGCCATTCTCAATTTATAATTTTTAAGTGTTTGATGGAGTAGCTTTTTGTCATGAGAGTTTGCACTATAACCAAGGGAGCAATCCAATCCAGCAGCGAAAAAAACATCTTATGACGCGGGCTTAAGTGTCTGCCACACATATCGGATAAAAAGCGTGATATATATATATATATATATATATATATATATATATATATATATATATATATATATATATATATATATATATATATATATATATATATATAACTCAAAAACAATATATCAAAGCTATTATTTTAACGTGTAAAACAATAAATTGTAGAACTGGTTGCATTATAGAGCGCAGCTGCCGCTCGGTCCGTAGCATTCGCGTCGAGGTCAAGCTTGGAAAATATTTCAAATCGTAAAAATTCAGTTTCCAAATTTTTACCTTTGTATACACACAATTACCCAGCTGGATGTCTCTCAACTTTCTAGGTCATCTGGAAGTAGGTTAGGTTTTTGATCTAAGTATATGTCAGCCAGTCAGTAATAAAAATGCCGATTTTTAGACGTTAATAGCCGTTTGAGCTGTATTCATGAAATTAAGGTTTTTAGCTAATCCAAGGAGTTTTAATTATTATTATTATAGTCTATTTACATCTCTTTATACCCTTTCGGGTGTCGAGATTAATTTCACAATAATTATTTATTCAATTTTGCCAATAAAATCTTTCCATATTTTCCTCTGTTTCGCCATTTCTCTTGCAGTGTGACTGTTGGTTTTGTTTCTTCTCAATATTTCTTCTACGTTGTTTTCCCATGTCTTCACTGGCCTGCCTCTTCTCTTCTTAGCTGCTGTTCTAGCATTCCATATGAGTTTCGCCTGCTCATTATCTGCCATTCTTATCAAATGCCCGTACCAGGCAAGCTGTTTTTTATCTATTGTCTTTTGTATGCTTTCCGTTTGTAGCTCGTTTCTAATTTGATCATTTCTTATTTTGTCTAATTTAGTTATTCCTTTTACTTTTCTTAGGTACTTCATTTCTGTCGCTTGTATTTTACTGCTGTTCCTTTGGTTCAAAACCCACGTTTCACTTCCATATACAAGTGTTGGTCTATATATTGTTTTGTACAGTGTCATTTTCGTTGTATCCGTTACATATTTGTTATTAAGAATTGTTGTGTTCATCATAAAGAATTTTTTATTCGCAGCTTGTACTCTATTATTAATTTCATAATCTAGGCTTCCCTTATTGTGTATGACCGAGCCCAGGTACGTGTAAGTTTCTACCTGTTGTATTCCTTCGCCATTTATTGTTACATTTGTGCATATATCTTCCCTAGATACTATCATGATTTTGGATTTTTCGGTGTTGATTGACATGTTGTATTTTTGTAATTCCTGATGCCATATGTGCAAATTGTGTTGTATGTCTTCCTCGCTCTTTGCGAATATGGCAAGATCATCCGCAAATGCACACTCTGCTATCGTTATCCTATTTAGTTTATAGTTACCAATTTCAATTTGTTTTGTCTTTTCTTTTATCTGTTTTAATATTTCGTCTAAAAATATGATGAACAAAAATGGGCTCAAGGCTCCTCCTTGTCTTAGCCCTTTTGTTGCTACGAATTCTTCAGAAATGTCGTTGCCCGTTCTAACATAGTTATTTGTTTTTCTATATACACTTTTTATTGCCTCTAGTAGTCTTCCAGTTATTTGTCTTTTTTTCAAGATTTCCCATAATGTATCCCTTTGTACCCTATCAAATGCTTTTTCAAGGTCTAAAAACAAGATAAAAAATTTACCGCCAGATCCCATAGTTTTTTCTATTAATTTTCTTATTGTAAATATGTGGTCCTGCGTTGAATGCCCCTTTTGGAATCCACTTTGTACCTTTTCTAACTTTGTTTCTAACTTCATTCTAAGTTTGCTCTCAATAATTGCTTCATATATTTTTGCAGCTGTACATAGGAGGGAAATTCCTCTGTAGTTACTACATGTCCTGGTGCTTTGCCGTTTTCAAGTTTTTGAAGTACTGCTTTCAGCTCTTTTGCTGTAATATTTTCTATATCTCCTATTGTTTCTCTTTCCACTGTTTGTATTTGATCTTCTCTGTCCTCGTTGTTAGTGTTGTTTTTCTCTTCAAGCAGTGTTCGAAAATGATCTTTCCACCGTGCCATTATCTCTTTATTTTCATGCAGTGTTTTTCCTTATTCGTCCTTTATTTGTTTTAAATTTATTTTATCTATTTTATTGTGGCTTTCCAAGGTTTTGTAAAACAGTTTCTGATTATCTTTAAAATTTCTTTCCATAATATCTCCGAATTCTTGCCATGTTGCCATCTTTGATTTTTTAACTAAATATTTTACCAATTTTCTCTGTTCTTTATAGTCTTTATAGTCCTCGTTGCTCTTAGTATTTAAATATTTTATCCATTTTATTTTCTTTTTCTTTACTGCGTCTTTTACTTCCTTACTCCACCAGTGTGTCTGTTTTATACTATTTGTTGTTTTACTTTCGCCACATGCTTGTTTGGTCGCCTCGATTATAATGTGTTTGAATTTATTCCAGATATCTTCTACGTCTTTCATATCTGGTGCTGGTGTTAACTTTATCAAATCCTTTACAGCACTTTGATAGTTATCTCTTTTCTTTGTATCTTTTAATTTATGTACTTTGAGTTTAATTTTATTGCACTTTTTACTGTCATCTTTCAGTGCTTGTTCTGTCTCTTTTTCCTTTTCTACTCTTAACTTTAATATAGTCAAATAGTGATCGCTTCCTATTTCACTGCCTCTTTTGACTCTTACATCATTTATATATTTTCTTAGTATTCTATTTACCAAAAAGTAGTCAATTAGCGATTTTTCTCCTCTATTTTTCACCTCTCTTGTAAATTTGTGGCAGTCCTTATGTGTAAATAGTGTATTTAAAATTAGAATTTAATTTATGATGCAAAAGTCTATCAGCCTATTTCCATTATTATTCTTGACTAGTTCTCCGTTTGTTCCCATTATTTCTTCCAATTCTATATTTTTATTTCCTACCCTTGCATTAAAGTCTCCTGTTATAACTATTGGCTCTTTTAATTTGTCATACTCTAGTTGTAGCAGGTCCCAAAATTCGTCTTTAGTTACTTTATTTTCGTCCTCCGACGGGCCATAAATTATCATCACGTTTGCCTTAATGTTATTACTTTCTATTTTAACGATCATTATCCTTTCATTTACGCATTGCCATTCTTTTATTGATTGTGTTATTTTACTATTAATTAAGAGTCCAACCCCTGCTCTTGCTCTCTTATTCGTTTCCACTCCGCTGTATATCATTATATGTCCATTTTTCATCTTTTTTGTGTCCTTTCCTTTCTTTTTTGTTTCTGTGATAGCTAATAAGTCTAAATTTGTTTTGTCGAATTCCTCTATCAGTTCTTCTTCTTTTCCTGTTAGACTTTGTATATTCCATGTTCCTGTTTGCATTATCCTCTTCTTTAGCCGTTTCGTCTTCGTGTGTTGAGTTTCCGGTTTCCAATTTCTCAGTTTTTTGAATTTTCTTGTCGAGTTTTTTCTTTAAATACTACCCCGTTTTCTTGCTTGTCCCATTGATATACTTTAGAGTTTATTATAATTCTTTGATAACCAATTTTGACTCGCTTTTCTTTCTCTCTTTCTACTCTAGCAATGCTTCTTGTTTCTCTTTGAATTCTTCTCTCGTCATAAGTCAAATCATTTTCTATATATATGTTCGTATTCCTCAGTTTACTTTTAGCAGCCATCACACTCTGTTTTTCTTCCCATTTTGTTAAATTTTAATAAATAATCCAAACTTCTTCAATTTATATTAAATAGATTTTGAATTATTAAGGGATCAAAAGTGGCTCCAAATGGTCCGTGTAACACATGGCTGCCAGTTCCCTTTTACATGATTTGGCTTGAACTTGGCTTGACACGCTAATACGTGTCCAAATCTCTATTGGGAGTTTTATTGTTTACTTCATCTTCGAGATGCTGAGAGTCTGCATTCTTCTTAATACTAGCTATTTTTGTGAAGTAGTACTCAAATTATCCTATCTTTTATTTTTACTGGTTATTCGTTCAGATATTGTTTATTTTTAATGTAGTCTGCATTGCAAATATTCGAAGAACCTCAAAGACTATGTTTTTTTCTGAAATTTTAAACTCACACATATTCATAAGACAGAAAAATTCCTTAATTCGATGCTGCATTTCGTCCGTTGGCCTATTTATTCAGACGCGCTGATCTCTTGCACCCTTTAAAACGCTGAATCAATAGATTAAATTGAGAACGGATCGCTTTACTTCCGAATCAGTGCGCTTGACGCTAAAAGTGATTAAGATTTAAAGAGGGCTGTGGTGGTTTCTCTCTCTTATTCTCTTTCTCCGCGTTCTGCACTTCTCTCCTCTTCGCTCCAAGCCCGTATCATTTTATAATTCCAAGCCAAACAAAACGAGAAGGTACAAAAGGGCGGAAGACACTAAAAAAGACATCGACGCCTCGCGGACAAAGAGATTTTGACTCGGTGGAATTTCTCTCTCTTTTGTTTTCTGGATTTTTCTACAGCATCTACGATGTCTTCTTTCTTTTGCATTGTTATGCTAATAATGGATACATTCGGGCTCTTTTGTATTAAAACGTTTCTGTTGGGACTTATACTTAATTGAATTTAATGAAATGATCTACTTTTTGCTGGGATTATTTGTTCTAATTAAATTATATTTGAAAATCTGATGAGGGCAGGTACTTTTAAAATAAATTAGAAACTTTTTCTACGTTCATTCAATATAAATTTCCACTACACATCAACTCGACATACTATCAAATTTTAATTTTGAATTCACTATCACGAACTCAAATTCTAATTTATTTTATTGTAAATTTTTGTCGTTAGGTCAAAGCTAGGTTTTGGTTAGGTTTTGATCAGGTTCTGCTTAGGCTCAGGTTAGGTTAATTTCAGGACTTAAACTATGTCCAGATTAGGTTTAGGTCAGGTTTAAGTTAAGTTTGAACTAGGTTCAGGTCAGAATTATGCTATGGATTTGGACGAAAAAATAACTGAAATTGATCCTTGAATAATTTAGCACAAAATTTACCAAAAATATGTCTCAAAATTATTTGCAGTTCATTTTTTATTATTAAAATTTGAATTATCACTATAAAATTTGTTATATTTTTCAAATTCGATTATCTCGTGTTTGGTATCAAATTACGGGAATTATTCTAGTAGAAGTGTCAAAAAGGATATTTAAACGATTGTCAATTGTTTATTTTACAAGTTATATAAATTATGTCTAGTTTGGTATCAATTTAAATTTAAAGCTTTTGGGTAGATAAGCTTAGTAGAAATATAAAATGAATAATTAGTGGAATTCACGTTACCATCTTCTAATTATACTTTCGGCGATCAAATGTTGAAGCTGTATGAAGGACTCTTTATTTTTAAAAATTCTCATTTCATGTAAGGACTAAAATATAATCGCCATCTGTCACTTCAACAATGACAGCTGTCACTTTGACAATGATAGCTGTTATATTGACAATGACAGCTGTCACTTCGGAATATGCAATTAATTGATACGACTCTCCAAATTTATGAGATAGCGATGAAACTGGGCATAAAATCTATGATCAGGTAGTACTGTGAAGGCCACAGCAAAATTTTAATTGTGGAATGTCCAGATTCCAAGACAGAGTTCAGGAAAAATTATTTCTGTACTTGATGGTAGGGAAAAACAATCAGAAAAATAATAGTAATACCTGTTTTCATGATCGTAGATTGATCTTATTTGGGTTAAAATGACTTGAATAGCCAGATTCGCCATTGACAAGCAAATAACAAAGTTCTGAACCTTACTGAATCCGTTCGCGATCATGAAGTCAGGTGTAAGTTTCTTATAGTCCAAGGTAGAATATAGTTGATTGAAAAAAAATCTGTCTCAAACAGTAAATAAGTTTTTTACATATCTAATTTTCAACATTAGTTCTCTTTGCAGCTGTTCAACACGAACGCGGACCTCGCAAGCCTAAACCTCATCAATCCCACCCTCACATACATCCAGCGCATCCTAATTCATTATCAGTGCAATTATCGGCTTCCGATTCAAAACTCTCACCGCCTGGGGGCCATGTAGGCCCAGCTTTGCCTTTCCCGTTTTTTGGTCCTCCACATCCCTTGAAGACATTGTCGTTACCGCCGCCACCACCCACAGCTCCTTCACCTCCTGGACCTAGTTTGGAGCCTATTGGTGGTCCTCCACCTATGTTTCACCATCAAGGTATGCCTCCACCGCCGGGATTGTTGCAGATACTCATGAGTGCTGAAAAATGTCAGGTAGGTAACATATAACCAATTTTACTCAACAAACCTTTTTGAATAATAACAAAGGCGGAACTATCATGAATATAGGTCCGTCTGTAATAGATTAAAAAAACTCTAAATCTACACATATGAACAAAAGAACAAATAAAGGCGGCGCGTGAGTGAATTCATTGTCTATTTTTGATAAGTTTTTTTTTTAATTAAGAGAAGTTTGTACCATTTAATTTTTTTGACTATTTTTGGAAAAGATTGGTTCAAAAATTGTTTGAGTTCGAGTTACACCTATAGTTATACTTTTTTACAACTATTTTCTATTTATACTCGCAAAATTAAATTACGAATTTAAATTAAACACTCGGTGAGACACTTTTCATAGTTCAGGATTATATAAGAAATATTTTTTTACATTCTTTTATACTGATTCCTGTTCATCTGTACGCTAATTTAAATCTAACAAGACCTTTGCTGACATGATGCAAAGTATCCAGATGAAAGCTTTTTTTCATGCCAATGAAGATGCTGGCGTCTTCTTTTTAATAATAAAGTAGTAAATATAATTTAAGAGCCTCCTTGTACAGCCAAAATACTATGTTACTATAAAAATCCTGGCAAACCACTCATTTCATTACATGTCTGTAAATCTACGTTATATATTCAAAGCTGCTATTTGCTTAGTGATTAAAATAATTTGCAGGAATTACTGTGGAGTGCAAAAATGCAACAACAAAGTGAATCTGGAGCAGTTGGTGGAGGAGCGGCTTCAGGAATTTCATTACCTCAGTCCGGTCCTACAGTCGTACTACCCCTAACGCCTACTTGGGAAGTTTTGCAGGTTTGCAATTATTTTTACAGTACTTCAGTAAATAATAATTTATCAAATTCTGTTGCACGAACAAACTTTAAAAAATACTTTGCAGTGTACTGCTGTTTTTCAATTTTTTTTTGCTACTCCGGAAAAATTAATATTTTACTGGACTTGTCCGATATATTGCAGCCATAATTTCTATAAATTTTAATTGATCTAAAAATCAACATCAACATTTGATTGATTCTCCCCGCAGTATTCATTGAAGATTGAAGGGATTTTATCATTTATTTTCAGGGTGTAGATTAAAATCCTTGATTCAAATCATGATTAAAATCAAGATTTTATTCAAGTGATTTTTTCAAAAAAATCTTTGATTTTAATCAAGTGATTTTTTCAAAAAAATCTTTGATTTTAATCAAGCGATTTTTTCAAAAAAATCTTTGATTTTAATCAAAAAGAATTTATTTTCTATTGAAGAAAAACACCACAGTGGAAAATGAAGTAAATTACTTATCATAAAAAAATTAAAAACATGAAACATATATAAGTATTTTATCAAAAATAAAAAATTATACTAGAAATTGAGAAATAAATTAAATTATGGCATGAATAGTATATTATGCTATAAGGACCGAACGACTGTCATTCTTGTCCATGATAAATTTGGCTGCATTCGGTGAAGACGAGGACGAAGTACGAGGCGAAGGCAAAGCCCAAGGCGTAGCTCCGTGCAGCCAAATTTGTCCGTGACAATAATGACAGTTGTTCAGTGTCCGTGCTGCATACGATACTTTTTGTAACAAGTGCACCGAAGTATCCCCATTACTAAGCTTTTTAAATAAATTTGGTTGCATTGAAACTATCTTATCGATTTGACAAGCAGATTTTTGCAAATGCAATCACATTATAGTAAACTAATACATAACTTACATGATTTATTTTATTGAATGATATTTTTCACATTTTTTGTGCTGTCCCGTTCACAATAAAAATGCACATACTATAACGAACACATACTATAATACAAATTTCTTTCGAATATCAATTTGACATATATCAATGAAATTAAAAAATCCAGCGGCATCCATGATCCATGATCTACAATTTCATTTTTACCCAGCGGACAAAAATACCCATTAATTCCCAGTCAACAGAGAATTAATGAAAATTGTTACCATGGTTTGGAATTGAGAGCTTTCGAAGCAGAAGTCAGCTCAGTAATAGGGTACTTTCGGTGTACGTGTTACAAAAAAATTCTAGCTATATAAGGAATTGTGAATTTTTCAAACATGCTTTGGCCTGTAATCCCTGGAACACTTTTTTTTCATGTCAATTTAAAATTAAATTAGTATTAGAGGCAGTTATGCAGCGAAACAGTTCAAATAATCACTAAAAGTATTGAAAATACTTTCTAAATAGTACTTTAAAACTAAAAAAAACAAACGAAAAATCAAAAAATCATGATTTTTTCAAATAAAAATCGTGATATTTTTTTAAATCATGATTTTTACACCCTGTTTATTTTAGAGGTGGAAGCAGAAACTTCTACTATTGTACCTCCTTTCATTTTCATGAGCGAAACTCTGTCTTATTTTGATTTATTTTTTGCCACTTTGTTTTCCCCATATTTTAACTTATAGTCCAGTCAAAATAGAAATTTACCCTTGCATAAATTTTCAAGAAGCAGGAAAATGACTTGAATGTTAGGGGCACCATTATAATGAAGTTGTGAAAAAGTCCCCATCGATCTACTGTGAACAAAAAAATTTATGCGAGAACAAATTTCGCAAAAATTGGTTTATTGAATATTTAGCGAAACGGTCAGTTTTATGATAGAAATAGCCCAGACAAAAATTGTATGTCTTCCAATTTTCTACAAAAACGGTCTCCACACTTTTTTTCCTAAAACTCACCATTTCTGATAAAAGGCCATTTTGAAGTTATATTCTGAGTTATATGCACACGTTTCCAAGCAACAAAGTCCGAAATAGGCCAAATAGCGGAAGAAATTCATGTAAGCCAATTTTAGTACAGATGTAGGATAAGGTATCCTTTAACATACTAAAAGTCTCAATGGGTGGGAGTGGAGCTAAGGGATTGGGAGTAGTTTGAAGGTTTCTTTTCAGTTTTTACTTACTTGTACTAAGTACAAGAAAGTATTGTGAAACCGACAAAATTCACCTATCGAGATTTTGATGGAAATATCCGTTTTGAGCATCCCTGAATCCATTTTGACTATTTTTGGCTTGATGTCGGTACGTATGTACGTATGTATGTGTGTATGTACGTAACTCGTAAATCTCAGAATTCGTCAAACGTATAATGCTGAAATTTTGTATAAAAGACTGGTATAGGATTTAGGATCTTGATGTGCACCTCGCATTATGGTTGCAATCGTCTGTACTGGAAGTGCACTTTGCCTGATACTTTTTTTGAATTCCCCGCATAAATCTAGAATGATTAGCCGTAGGATACTGGAATTCAGTATTTTAAATTCATGTAGCATCCAAATGATCATCTCTTATTTTCATCCCAATCGACTAAGCCGGAAGTGCACTTCATATTACAGACTTTTCGAATTTTTCTCATAAATTTAGTATAATCAGTCGCAGAATATTGGATTTCGTATTAAGCACTTTTATAGCATCTAGTTGTACACCTTGCATTATAATTGTGATCGGCTAAGCCGGGAGTGCAGTTTACTCTAAACATTCTTCAATTTTCCGCATAAATCTAAAACGATTGAACGCCGAATATTAGAATACAGTATTCAAGATGATAATATACTGTCTAGGTGCTCATATCCTATTTTCATTGAGATTGACTGAGTCGAAAGTGCCCTATATTTGACGACCTTGGAATTTTGCGCATAAATTCAGAACTGTTACAGTCGTAGAATCCTGGAAATCAGTATTTAGGATTGTTGTAGCATAAGAATGATGACATACTAAGGGAATTCTGGCGATGGATTCGAGTTTGTGTTCGTGGGAAACATGGAATATTCAGAATTCTGGCGATGAACTCATGACGTCATGAGTTAGTAATCCCACGGATTCATGGATACTGCAAGCGAGCTGCTTCCATGTAGCCTATCCTTTTCCAAATTTCTTTCTTTCTCATTCTTCTGTCAAGCATTTATTTTCAATGATTTCAAAAAGTTAATTGAAAGAGATTTGACTCATTTTGAAGTGTCTATAAAAGTTATTTTCTGAATAAGTACAAATTTCTTCTCCGTAATATTTCCTATTCGGTTATGTCTTTCTCTGCAAAATTGAAAATTTGAAATTAACTATAACTGATATTCACTGTCAAACATAAAAAGTTCATTGTTATCAAAGAAAAACTCAATACTTGCAACCAAAGCTACTAATGTTGAATTCATAGTAATGACTAGTAAATAACCTAAAAAATTCAAACCTCAACTCTGATATGGAATATGATGGAATATTTCGTTCTGGCGAGGTATTGTAGCTGTGACGTATGTATGGAAACATGACGTCATTAATTGGAAAAAAAATTAAGGATTCATGGATTTGCATCCATCGCCAGAATTCGCCTACTGTTTCCATAGCAACCGAATAGCCGTGGAATGATGAGATGTTGTGTTTGATTATATATATCCAATGATGTACAAGTAACGTGATGTCCACGTCAGATTTTTTGTTACTCGAAAACTACTGCCTTTAGCAAAATAAGGTTAACATACTAAATTAATTGAAAGAAAATTCTCTACAAAAATCATCCTACACAATTTTTCACTAGGATCAGAACTAGAGGAGATATGGAAGGAGGAAAATGTTAAATTATAATAAAAGTAGTTTTTATTGTTAAAAATCAAGTTAATGATGCTCAGACCACATAATAATGACTCTATAACAGGTAAGAGTAATCATGTAATATTTAACGAAAGAATTGTGGACTGAGAGGATCACAATAATGTGCGTCTATAGGGAATGTAGTCAGAGCTGCCCTCCTTACTCAATTCCGTACTTATCCCCTTCCTAGCGACGCTCGTCAGTGTTGTTAGGTTAAAGATTTTACTTCTAGATTCAGATTTTTTGTAGGGAGAAAAGTTCTTATGGCTTTTTCTACTGCTTAATATGGAATTAATTAGAGCTATTAGAAACAAATTGTTTTAAACATACACATTTTAAGTTTTTTCTAATCAAATCATTTTATCTGTATTTACCGAATGAGCAATAAGTTAATATAACGATGGCTTCATCCTGAGCAAACATCGGTACTCGGCATTTCTGAAAATGTTAACCTGTTAACAAAGTCTAAATGTGACATGGTCACTCTTCCCCCAACTAGAGGAGCCTTAAAGCAACACTCGCTCAGAGTATGTATATCTGCAGGTAAGTAGGTACGTTTACATATCGCACCCTGAGAATTACAGCAATACATCTAAAAAACTCAGTTTTCTAAAAAACGTTAATTGAAGTTTTTGGTTCCTTTCAGTTATTTCCTGGCTCTATAATATGGACCACACGCTTTTTTTCTCACATCGAGTACTTCCATCTTCACTCATAGCATCCAACAATGTTATAGTTCTAACTCAAACCACTTTTTTTTAAATGTGCCTCTGTAATTTTCATAGTGCGATATAGTTGTTAAATATTGGTTTCTTCGAATTACAAATGAAATAATATTCACGTTGACCTGATTACTCTCTTATAGATTCAGCAGTGGCTCGATAACCCCGTACCACCTACCCAATGATGCTGGGCCAGAGGAGATGATGGGATCCTCAATCCAGTTACCACGAACGAACCTGTGGCACCGGACTGGATGTGGCTGTCGCAAAACAGGGATTGCCTGCGCCGCTGTCTGTGGCGTATATGTGCTTCGGCTCGTGCACGAATAGAGCCCCAATCGTAGGCAGCATCGATGATGATGATGACGAGAATTAATATACAAGATGCATTTTTGAACACTTGTGATTCAATTTTTAAAAATAGAAACCGATTATTGATAATTTTTCATTTCCCCACTCTACATACATCCTTGCGTATTGAACCTAACAAAGAAGTGCCTTATTGGACTTTTTTTGTATAGAACCCTGAGCAAAAAATAACCTAGGTCTAAGAGTAAATCTCCAAACTAAGAACATTGACGAGCGTCGCTAGAAAGGGGATACTGGATAGAGTAAGGAAGAAAGCTCTGACCTAATTCCCCATAGACGCTCGTTATTGTGATCCTCTCAGCACACTTTTTTTCCGTTATATTTAACATGATTACACTGACCTGTTATACGCAGTCATCAATATGTGGTCTGAGCATCATTAAAACTTGATTTTTTACAATAAAAACAATTTTTCTTGTAATTTCTCATTGTACTCCTTCCATATCTCCTCTAGTTCTGATCCTAGTGAAAAAATGTGTTCGATGTTTTTTGTAGAGAATTTTCTTCATATTAACTTAGTGTATCAATCTTATTTTGCTAGAGACAGTAGTTCTCGGGTTATTAACAAAAAACTGAAAAGAGACCAAAATTGGCTTCTACATGAAGCTATTTGGCCTATTTCGGTCTTCGTTGCTTGGACTATAAGTGGTGTGGACACGTGTGCATATATGGAGAATATAACTTTAGGATGACTTTTTTTTTAAAAACGGTGAATCTTAGGAAGAAAAGCATGTGAATCATTTTTGTAGAGAATTTGAAGATCTAAATTTGTCGTCAAACTATTTCTATCATAAAACTAACCGCATTTCGCTGAAAAATCCAAAGAACTTATTTTCGCAAAATTCTCATAAAATGTTTTGCACACACAGGATCAATGAGGACTTTTCACAACTTCATTATAATGGTATCCCTAATGTTCATGCTAATTTTCGATTTCTTGGGAATTTATACAAGAGTACCTCTATTTTTAGGGCTAACTTGACCGAACCATTTCTTGTGCAAAGTATAAGTAAGTATTGTGAGACAGACAAAAAAAATCACATCTCGAGATTTTGATGGAAATATCCGTTTTGAGCATCCCTAAATCCATTTTGACTATTTTCGGCTTGACGTCGGTACTTATGTTTGTATGTATGTACGTAACTTGCAAATCTCAAAACTAGTTAAACGTAAAAGGTCGAAACTTTCTATTTAATACTGATCTAAGGTCTAGTTGCAATCGTTTGTACCGGAAGTGCACTTTACTTGAAACTTTTTTTGAATTTTTCGCATAAATCCAAAATGGTTAGCCGTATAGGATAACGGGCACCAATTATTTACAGTTTCTAAAATTAAAGTATAGAATTCTACTAATATTATCTAATTAATAAATATGTTTTATTGGGTAATCAGTTCTGTATTCATTAATTTTCAAATTAATTAATACAGAACTGATTACCCAATAAAACATATTTATTAATAAAATGAATTCTGAAAAGTTTTTTCCTTCATTATTATGTATATTACTTTATGAGAACAATGCATTAATAATACAATGCTCAGGACGTTCAAAGGATGATATTTCAGTGTCTTTAGAAGGCGTTTCCTTCGAGTAGGGGCTGGCTTTTCGGCAGCCAACGGCGACACGAGTAAAGTCACTGCAAACGCCAACAAGTCAATATCGTATAGCACATCGCAAAGAACCACCCCTATAGATATCAAGCAAATTAAAATGAAGAGGGTGGTTCTACCAGTTACAAAGAACAAAGGCTATAGCATTACTAATTCATTCAATAGGTTTTTATTTTATTACATATCCTTATTTAAAACCGAATTAGGTCATGTATTTCTTCGTGTAGTTTCTTTCTTCCAAACTTTATCAACTCCGCAGCTATGTTGTCCCTTTAAGCAGTTCTATAATTTTTTAGCTTCTTAATTCCATTGATGAAGGCGTTTCCACCTCTTGTGCTGTTATATGTTCTTCTCTGTTTTGCTCTATGTATGTAGCACTTCAGAGAAATATTCTCTCCATATTTTGGCAATTTTGTCTTTCCCTGATAAGTACCAGCTTATCTTCCTTATCCTTACATTGAGTGCTTCTGCATTAATCTTTCTTAAACTTTTTTATATCACTAAAATAACTTCTTATTTCCGAATTTTGCCTTTTATTTTTGATCTTCTCTCATGCATATTCTTTTAATTATTTCTCTTTTTTTCTTTCTCCTTGCTTTACTGGTTACATTTCTGATATCTCTATATTTCTTCCAATTGTTTCTGGTCGATCTACCTAAATTATTTACAAAAACATTATCTATGTAATTATCATCTATACAGATCATATTAAATATGCGGGAATATTCACGATCTCTAAAATAATTTTAGTCGTTATTTTCCAATCAAGTATTTCCAGAATAAGAAGTATGTGAGAAAAGTAATGAGACCGACAACACCATCACGTGATTTTTGAGAGCACCGTTAGTCTAGTTGTGTGCTACGAAAATGAAACAATGTAATTCAGAACAACATAATGCCACCATGTTTTATGTTAAACTTGGGGAATCTGTAAATGTGATTTTGAAAAGCTGAAACAGACGTATGGGAAACATTCCTTATCAAAAGTTTTTCGCTGGCATAACTCATTTTTGGAAGGCCGAGAAAACATTGAAGATGAACCTCGCCAAGAAAAACCTTCAACTTCAAAAACTAACGTGTTGGGCCACGTGTGAGATCAGACCGTCGCTTAACAATAAAGATGATGGTTCACCAGTTGAACTTAAACATTTTCTCCGTACATCAAATTTTGACCAAAGATTTGCACATGCGAAAGATTTATGCCAAAATGGTGTTGAAAAACCTCGTAACTAAGCTGGAAGGACAATCGAATTTTTTGATCTCAAAAGGCATTCCTGTTGTCTCTCAGACCCTTATTCTCCTGATCTCGGCCCTTATGACTTTTTTCTTTTTTCGAAATTGAAAAATGTCTTAAAAGGACGCCATTTTGGGACTCTGAAGAACACCCTAAAGAATGTGACCGATATTGTTGAAGGTCCTATCTGTTGAACCCTTTCAGCGCTGCCACTGGGAACAACGACTCCGCTGGTGTATAGGCTGCCGGAGGGAACTACTTTCAAGGAGAAAATATTGTTGTTTGAAAAAAAAAAGTTTGGTAGTAAAAAAATCAGTCTCACCACTTTTCTTACACATCTTGTATTTGAATTATTAATCTCCCAAATCTCAGCTATATATCGTTGTTGATGGATGATGTAGGTCTGTTTTCTTTGTTTTATAGAAATATTATTGAATTCATTGTGAAATAGAATGACTGATTTTCATTTAGGAAAGAGATTACTGTAAGGGCGACAGGGTGCATTAAAAGCTGCATTTTGCTTTGTATTCTGAACAGAGAAAAATGAACCATGTTATACATGAAACAGAGAGCAGTGGGCAAAATTTTGTGTATGACAAAATTCATTTTTCTTTGCATCAAAAGGGAGAATCAAAATGCAACATATCAAATGCTTTATTTTGCTTTGTATTTGAATGCTGCAATTTGATATAGCAAAAAATTCACCAAATCATACACAAAATTTTTTGCATTAAACTCTGATATTATGTATGACTTGAGGCATTTGTCCTTGCATCAAAATACAGAATTAAAATGCAGAAAAAAATGCAGTATTTAATCTATCATGTCAGATGGACCTAAGATATTAGGAACTTAAATTAATGGTGTATACCTATTTTGCCTTAGTAAATTAATTGAAGCTCGGTAAGTTCAATTTTACCAAAAAGAGCATTTATTTACGAATCTTTTTTTGAAGTATCCGTATCTTTTAAGGGAGCTAGAAATTTATTATCTATGTTAGATATAGGTTGAATTTGAAATAAGCTGTCCAGTACTAAAAACTTCTTCTCCCACGTAAACTACTCTGGAATTTTAATTTTAATGTATTGGAAATATCCTATCAAGGAAAATCTTAGATCCTTTGTCATTCCGCTATTATTCATTGAATTATTTATCTGAAACATAAATGTATTATAAAAGTGGAGAATCAAATTCAGAACAATAATAATCTGTAACATTTCTATTGATGTACAACTTTTAAATACAACAAATTCTTCATAAATCACTTTATTTCCACTTGTACACAATGCAATAACCTCGCGCAATGTCTCTTATCGAGCTTCGAATTCCACTCACAGTGGCGCTGATAGCATAACTTTAAATTCCTATTGGAATCTGCTGTGGTCATCACAGTTTTTTCCTATCAATAAATTTCATGGCCAGTTTCATCACTGTTTTATGAATTCAGGAGTATTAAACCAACTTTCAAAGTGACATTTGTCATTGTCAAACTGACAGTTCAAAGTAAAAGCGTCATTGTAGAAGTGACAGCGTCATTTTCAATGTGACAGCTGTCTTTGTCGAAGTGACGGCTGTCATTGTTTAAATGACAGCTGTTGTTGTTATGTTGACAGATGGCGGCTTACAATATAAGTAATTATTTTTGAAAATGAAGAGTCTTTTTCTACATTTTCTAGTTGAAAAAGCTCATTTACAAATTTAAACCTATTGGAGGGAGTAAAAAGTATCGGTGACTATGATTTTCAAAATGAATATTTGATACATATCGAAAACATAAGTCGTCAGTTTCCGGTGATTAAATTGTTTATGTAGAAAAGAAATGTATTGGTAGAATCCCCAATACTCTAAGAAAATTGTTAATTCTCAGCAACATTGCTATATCATAACTGACGTAACTGACAAGGAGGATAAAGAGTAGGCACTAACGCTAAACTGAGTGTTCAGATTGGATGAAACAATGGAGAAAGGAGATTCCTCCTGAAAGTCAAGATCAAGAAATATCAAGAATTCTTGAAACAAGACAAGAAATGCGTCGTCAAGAAATGGGCAAGACAAGAAATTTTTATTTTCTTGTCTTGAAAATCAAGACAAGACAAGAAATTGTCATCAAGACAAGAAATCTTGCCTTGATGAAACACTAGAAATAAGGCCTTAAGCGATTCAATTATTTAAATGTTATTTATTTGAAAATAACTTAGGACGTTTCGAGAGTCCTACTGCTCTCATCATCAGCTAAATATGAGAGCAGTAGGACTCTCGAAACGTCCTAAGTTATTTTCAAATAAATAACATTAAAATAATTGGATCGCTTAAGGCCTTATTTCAAATTCAACCTATTACTACACTGGATCCTCCAACAACTTCACAAATATGTTAGATATACAAATTTAATCTATCTGCCCACCCAGTTTAGATCTTTAGCACCGTCACTATTAGTAGGTGGAATCTACTTATCTACACAGCACAGTTTTATTATTTTTTTGTCAATCATTCTTGTAGTATTCTCATTTATTTACTAATAAATTAACATATAATAGGATAGCACGTCTTCAATTCTATGTTAGTCATAACAATTGTTTGAGTGTCCTTGCTTGAATCATGTTGAGCGTCACTGTTCAGATCTATTTGAATGTCTGAAAAGGGTGGAAGTATTCTCACCCCTATATAAGCTCCAGCTTGCCCAAAAATGGGAAGTAGTTGTTCTTGTTCTTATTTTCTCTACAATTAATTATTCATATTTTTGTAAGACGACTGACGAGATAGTAATGTTGTAAATAATTTACGTGTGTTAAATTAAAAATACAAAACTTAATTTCACGTTTATACTAATACTTATGCTTGCGCCACATTTACGTCTAATGTCATTAATTGAAGCGTTATTCGAAAATGAACACATTGTCAATGACAATATGTCAATTGTCACATAACGCCTTACTTAACGGTATTAGACATAAGTGTGGCCCCAGCATTATAAATACATCACGAATTACGGGTTCCTAAGGCCCAAAAAGAATGCGGTATATGCAGTTTTTCCTTCACAGCGAGTGAGTGAGTGCCACAAACAACAATATTTTTTTTTTTTGTAGGAGACAACAGCTCGCTTGCTTTTCATGGCAGTCCGTTGGGTGCGTTGCCTCGCTCCTTTCCAGACTCTCTCCAAACACGACCAACTCTTACTTCTCCAGGAATCTTGGAAAGAGCTCTTTTTATTACACCTAGCTCAATGGTCTATTCCATGGGATCTATCAGCATTACTAGGCTGCCCACAAGCCCGGGATAGACTCCCACCTGATCTACACACGGCCACAGAGATTAAAACTATCCAAGAAATCATGTGTAGATTTAGACAGATCAGTCCAGATGGAAGTGAGTGTGGGTGTATGAAAGCTGTGGTGCTTTTCACTCCAGGTAAAATACTTATGTATCTAATACCGGGTGATTATTTTCAAAAATGTTATTCACTTTACAAAAAACTCTTTATCAATTATAACAGCTAGAGTTTTCTCCAATAAATATTTAACTTACTCTTATGCTATAAAACTGTAATTGTAACGCAAATACTCTTAAAATTATGAAACTCCTTGTTTGAATAATCAAAAATCGTTTTCTGATTACAGAAACACCTGGTCTCTGCGATGTCCAACCTGTCGAAATGCTCCAAGACCAAGCTCAGTGTATTCTTGGAGATTACGTACGCACTCGCTATCCTAGACAACCTACCCGATTTGGTCGGCTTCTTCTTCTATTACCAAGCTTACGAGCTGTTAGACCACTTACCGTAGAGTTACTATTTTTTAAGGATACCATCGGTGAAATTCCAATCACTCGACTTTTAGGAGACATGTATCAAATGGAGAAGTATGAACCCAATGCGTAAATTCAAGGAAGAACTCATTTGTAAATAATGCTAGGTGTTACATAAATGTATTACGAGTATTCAGCTAGGTTTATGCAAAGCAAATTTTCATTTCAGTATTCTTAATAGTCAACGGAACCAGAGTTCACGGAAGTGCATTTACATTTCAACTCCATTTTTACTTCACTATAATACGAAATTAGCCAGCTTTCAACTTTTATTTGCATTTTCACTAAGAATGGATAGAACAATTACTGTGCATGTGCTGAATTGAAAAATATCCCACTGAGAAAACTAAATTACACCATTCAAGTAGTTAAAAGTATAAGTGGTAAAATCTTATCATTCAAGTGGTACTTAAATTCAAAAAGTTAAACTCAAGTGATAAAAACCGAATTTTTTAGTCGATGTCGACACATTTTTAAAATAAAAAATAAAACAGACAAAAGTTGACCACTCCTAGTGTAGACTTTGAGTCTACAAACTATTTTTCGTATTCAAATTTTGTACAAACATAAATATAATTTGATAAAAATAAAATACAATTCCTAATCTCAAAACTTCGACGTTTGACGTCTTATTTGTTTACCATTTAAATGGTAAGATGTTAGCTTCAAAATCTTACCACGTATCGTCACATCAGCCTTACCACTTCAAGTGGTGGGAGATACCTTTAAAATTGCTATTCGTACCACTTAAATTGCTATCCTCAAGTCTTGGTTTTTTCAGGGGAGCTATTTTGACATAATAACATTTCAAAATGAATATTTATAGAGCCATATTGTTCTTCAAATTAAAAATAGATCTGTCTCATTGCAACAGTATGAATTTATTTTATCGAATTGTGTGCATGCGTCACTAATTCGGAGCAGATTTTGCATCATCATTGTGTAGTGGAAATTTGGTTGGAATGTAATAGTCCACAGTACATCGATCCTTTTTTTCAATGATTACTATCAATCTCAAACTTCATGAGTAGCTTCGTTTTGGAGAGACGCCCAACTTTTCTCTCCACGAAAATTTTCGATAGTAGAAGGTAAAATTGTGGGTTGATAAGGAACATGTCAATACGGTGATTGCCTACATTTTATTACTTACAGGCTCTTTCTCAATTTAATCTTGAGATAATTCAACATAAAACAAGAAAGAATGTTTGTCTTACGAAACAGACGGTTTGGATCAAAGTGTCCTCCTATTCGAACTTGTTCAAATAACAACAAAATGAAATTTATTATTAACCAGCTGATTTGAATAGTATGTATTATTGAATATATGCATAATTAAGTGGCTACATCGTCCTACAAATAAAATGGTAGGATTTCCCTGTCCTACGCTAGGATTATGCCTATTGAACGGTGATACTTTATTCATTACTAACAAGCTGATTTTGTTTTTTCTTTAAGAAATAAAATGAGAAACACGATATCACTATTGTCCTATAAAGAAAGTGGTATATATTGTCACAAATTAATTGTGAATGAATAACTTTAATTATTCAGATTACAGTGCTTTTTTATGATTTACAAACCGTCGCAGAATGTCAAAACCGTTAACTGTCATTGTTACTGTCAACTACTTGGGGTACGTTTCACTAGAGGACCGCAACGCTCATGTCACCTCAATAATCGTTCCACAACACGATTGCGGTCTTGACGTTCCTGGTAAATACGTCATAGATGACGTCATTGATATTGACAACTTCAAGCTCACAACGCCCGCGATTAAAAGATGGATCGAAGTGGTCGTTGTGCTCATTTTTGCAGAAATCGCCAAGAAGTTGAAATTAAATGAGAATATGCCTTTCCAACTCGTACTTTCGATTCCAGGTTATGTCAATTGATTCAAGATTTTCCATTTGTCAATATGACAGATAATTTCATGGTCTCTTTAATCTTATTGTAACGTGCGAGAGTGTGGAGGCTCGTAAAGGTGACCTTGCATGGGCGGAGCCTTTCGTCCTCGTTGCGTCGCACCGCACGGCATCACATCACTCCGCCCAAACAAAGCCTCTAGCAATATTCCAGAAATGTGGTAGAACATTCGAGAATTGGATATTTCTATATATAAGCGCAAGCAAACGATTTGAGAGAGGGTAATGGTGAATCTAGAACAGTGAATATTAAACAGTGAAGTTATTTTACTCACTTTTACTCTTATTTCATTTTCAATTATTAAATAGTGATTTTTATTTAATTATAAACAATTTGCAAGCAATGAATATTACATTATTAATGATTTACTTTTTCCTAACCACAAATTGTCAGTTTATTTGACATTTAACAAACATTCGGATCATTCCACTTGAAGTACCAGCCACATCGACCATAAATTAGTAGAACAACAAAAACCGCAGTTGTGAGCGCGAGCGTTGCGGTCATCTAGTGGAACGTACTCTTGATCTCCACTAGACTTTTTTCGCGAATTTATATACCCAAATCTAATATTCTCGAGAGTTCCATCCAATCAAAACGTTCGATCGATTCAAACGGATCAATCGCATACAATTTGCGTAACAACAACATTTTACAATAATGAACTAGCTTGCAAATATGTAACAACTGATAAGTAAGATAAGACAGAAGAAAGAGTCCTTGCGACCACGTTATACTAAGAGTACGTTCCACTAGGCGATCACAACGATTTACTGTGGCTGGTGCTTCAAGTGGAACGATGCGAGTGTCTGTCGGATTAGGGTCGAAAATTAAATCATTATTAAGATTGAACTAGCCTGCAGCAAAAAGGATATATGGATAGAATGAATTCAAAATGCTTGTGCAAATTAGTTTCTCATCGAAGACTCGGTTGTTCAATCTGAGCTTATCTACAATTTAGTTGGACTGAGCTTATCTACTATGGTTACAATTGTTAAAATATTTGTAACCGTAAAAAATAAACTAAATCCAACTAAACTTTAGATGAGCTTGTACAAACCAGGCCATCATAATAAATATTGGTAATAATTGGAGACCGTGAAACTATCGTATATAATATCACAAGGGACTGTAATTTTATCAATAAATTTTTCTTGAAAACATTGATTACCTAGCAACATCGTGAGAGTCATCTGTCCGATTAAATCACGAGAGCGTAGCTCGAGGGATTTCATCTGAGCAGATGACTCGAAGGATGTTGCTTAAAGATAATCAATGTTTGAAAGAAAAATTTGTAATAAAATCAAAGTCACGAGTAGTATTTGTGGAGAATATTTCTCTAATGAAATTGCTACTATAAGTACCTATTAAATAGTGTTAGTTGCAACTACTAACCTTTTTTATTGAAAAATGCACTAAATTGCCTCCATATACTCTTGTATTTTTAGACTTTTTGTTATCAATTTCATTACTATCAGTGAAAAATGCATTTCCAAAACGATTAAATTTTGACATTTTCAAGAACTGATTGTTTGTTTATATTAGGACTGTGTATTGTTTCTCCATGACAAAGGCAATTTATCGCTATAAAGCGCTTGTCAACGGGAATTTACCTAGGTAACGGGAATTGACCGAGGTAAATTCCCGTTGGCAAGGAATTTATTATTATAATTGTCATTGTAACTATGCAAAATTTGATAGTATAATTGACATGAGTGAAATAATCAGTATAATTGACATAAGTGAAATAATCTTTTTGATCAATCGACATAATTTTGAATCGAAAATACAAATTGGAAAGACATCTTTTCGCTTAATTAAAATTTCTTGATGATTTCTGTAAAAATTAACGCAACAACCTCTTCGACTCTTCTCTCAATCGCGAGCGTTGTGAACTTGGAGCGGTCGCGAATAATGACATCATCACGTCATCTATGATGCAATGATCTTGAACACAAACATCGCGACCGTCTTATGGAACAATTATTGAGGCGAAATGAGCGTTGCGGTCGCCTAGTGGAACGTACCCTTAAAGTGATTTCAGAAGTGATAATTAATAGAGTGCTTTTTGTGCAAATATTCATGTGGAAACTCTAGTGTTTCATCAAGATAAGATTTCTTGTCTTGATGACCATTTCTTGTCTTGTCTTGATTTTCAAGACAAGAAAATAAAAATTTCTTGTCTTGCCCATTTCTTGACGACGCATGTCTTGTCTTGTTTCAAGAATTCTTGATATTTCTTGATCTTGACTTTTAGGGGGAATCCCCTTTCTCCATTGTTTTATCCAATCTGATCACTCAGTTTAGCGTTAGTGTCTACCCTCTATCCTCCCTGTCAGTTATGTTATGAATCGATTCTAGCAACGTTTTCCAAGATTGTCACCAATGGAAATGAATGAAAAGTCTGTCATTTTCATGTTTTAATCAGTATTTGCAATTATTATTGTTATATGATATAGCAATGTTGCTAAGAGTTAACAATTTTCTTAGAGTATTGGGGATTCTACCAATACATTTCTCTTCTACATAAACGATTGATTCACCGGAAGCTGATGACTTATGCTTTCGATATGTATCAAATATTTGTTTTGAAAATCATAGTCACCGATACTTTTTACTCCCCCCAATAGGTTTAAAATTGTAAATGAGCTTTTTCAACTAGAAAATCTAGAAAAAGACTCTTCATTTTCAAAAATACTCATATTGTGAGCCGCCATCTGTCACCATAACAATAACAGCTGTCAATTAGACAATGACAGCCGTCACTTCGACAATGACAACTGTCATATTGAAAATGACGCTGTCACTTTTACAATGACGCTGTCACTTTGAACTGTCAGTTTGACAATGACAAATGTCATTTTGAAAGTTGGTATGATACTCCTAAATTCATGAAACAGTGATCAAACTTGCCATGGAATTTATTGACGGAGAAAAACTGTGATCACCACAGCAGATTCCAATATTTCAATAATAGAATAATAAATACGCAGATTTGAATAATTAATTGTCAAGATATCAAGATTTCTTGACAGGAAGTCTTGATTCTTGATAGTACGTTCTTGTCTTGTCTTGGAAAATAAAAAACACTTCTTGTCTTGGTCTTGTCTTGATTTCAAGACAAGATCAAGACTATTTCTTGATTCTTGTGAAACACTAGGAAACTCTAGAGAAAAAAGTAAGAAAGTAGAACAAAATTAATGCTGATAATCAAATTGACAAATGCAACAAACAAATCCGCGATATTTCAGTGGTAGATTGAAGGAAAAAAGTGAACTACATTGTTATAATCTAAGAAATAAAAATGATTTTATACTTGATAAAAAAAAAAGTACTACCGGTCAAAACACGATACTTTATAAGGGGTTGCAATTATATAATGAATTACCCAATGATATGAGAACTTTGTCTCTGAGAATGTTCAAAATAAAAACAAAAAATTATTGTATAGATAGGAATATGTAGAAGTGTTGTATGAAAATTTATCTATTTTTTTTTATATTTTTTATATATTTTTCTACTTTTTTTTGTATGATGATGTAGTATAGCTTTTTTTGCTAAATAAATTTCGAATTATTATTATTATTAATTCGGAAATATTTATTATTTCTAATAATTTTTGTAGGACTAGCGATACTCTACCCATTATCGTGTAGGACGAACATTTTTTCTCGATTTATGTTGAATTATCTCAAGATTGAGTTGAGGAACAGCCTGTTAGTGATAAAATTTGGACAATCTCCGTATTGACATGTTCCTTATCAACCCACAATTTTATCTCCCACTATCAAGAATTTTCGGGAAGAGAAAAGTTGGGCGTCTCGTCAAAACGAAGCGACTCGTGAAGTTTGAGCTTGACAGTAATCATTAAATTAACGGGGCGATATACTGTGGACTAAATGAAAATGAAATTAAAATAATTTTGCATGAACCTAGCTTTAGAATATTATATAAATAACTGAACAAGATCTAAGTAAAAGTTAGTTTTTCGCAATTTTAAAATACATATCCTCATATCCATAATATTGAATGTGAATATCTGGTGTTAAATGGCTAAAACATGTTTCAAAAAGTAGAAAATTAATCTTATTTGTGAAGCAAATTGTAAAATAATCCACGAAATATTTGTAAATAATGTGTACATTATACAATAAACCGATATTCCTGAACAAGAAATATACCGAACGTTTCATCGAAATTGAATCTGAAGATTATAAAAAATGATGAAGCTCAAGGATTCAACTGATTCGTGACGTACAATAGTATTTTAAACCATCAGGTGGTTCTATAGTTACAACAGAAGTTTTTTTTTTGTCAAAATATGCCATACATATTTTTGGAGCTTTCAAGTTAATAAAAAATACTTTTTGGTCTCACCTGAACAAAAAAGATTGCCTTCACAGCCTTGATTAAAAAATTGCTATTCAAATCATTTTCATTATATTATTTTTTTAATTCATACTTTTTTGAGCATTTTATTGTATTTAATATTACCATCGAATGACTGACAGGGAACTGATTTTTTTTCAAATAATTTTGTTCAAAAGTTTTAAAAATATGCTTGGTACCATTTGGCAGAAATAAAAACGAAAAATTGTATTTTTACTCCAATATTCATGTTCATGTTTCATGTTTTCCCCAAAATATTCTTCCTACTTCATTTATATTAAACAAATAATATTTCAATTGAAAAAAAATCAAGATTTTTGTTAGTTTATATTTTTTCAATTCCAGTTCAATGAAAATAAATCAGTTACGCAGACAATATGTGCAAGTAAACCAAAAAAATATTTTTGTAAACATGTGTTGCTGCCATCTGCACGTATGTAAATAAAGAAAACACGCGTTTTCATACTGATATAATCATAATGTGGATTTGACTACCTGAAAAACAACAAAACAAATAAATAAAGGGTAATGATCGTCTGAAAAATATTGTAAGACACACGTGTCTAAACACTCTGTTGCACTCACAGGACATTAAAAAAAACTCACTTCACTCATATTTTGAACTTATCCGATTTCGCAATAATGAATAACTTCTTACACTTATAAGTATATTAAATAACTATTACCGATTATTCAAAATTTTATTTTATAATTATTTCATTTTGATTGTCTATGCTGTATGATTATAAATGATTCGTAATTTATATCTTGTCTGTGATATTTTAAATTAAATTGAAATTAATACAATTGATGTAACTGTTTTAATGAAAGCTCGATAATTATTTGCTATTGAATAAAAAGAATGTAGCTAACATGTTCATTGAAAATGTATTCACTAAACATGAACACGCACTATATTGAGATACATAATAATCAAATAATTAACAAGTTTTTAAGTTCTACAGAGTCAGAAAAACAACATTGTAAATATCTGTAATTTATCTTAATAATACATGTATAACTTGCAGTTCGTGTAAATAAAAGTCATTGTCAAAATAAGAAAACTCTTTAATAATTTGTTTTTATAACTATGGGCCTGGATTTATCTATTGCTAGAAAATGTAGAATTTGAGCACTCATTAACTATTAAAGTTCAACATATCTCCACAATTATTTTTAGTCTAATTATCAAAAAATATTGGATTAGTTATATCTGGTTGATGATTTTGACAGCTTATTCAATAAAACAAATTCTTATCATTTGCCATTGTGTGTTTTTACTTACTTGTACTAAGTTCAGAGTGATCAAAAATTATTTTACGCACAACTGATACAAAATTGTTTGTTTACAACTTAGTTACCATGGTGGTAACTTCTACTTTACGCCCGTCGGGCGGTAAAAAAATTTACCGCCCGTTGGGCTGTAAACTAGAGAATTGGCCACCAGTATTATTATTAAAATAAGAAAACTACCAACAGAATTTTGTTGACATATAAACAAAATCAATTGTTTAACACATGACATGTTTTTTGTTACCATACGCCACTTTATAATTTTGAAGTAATAAATATTTTTGCGTGTTCTGAAAAACTAATTACTTACGAGAAATTCACAAGTAAATTTTATCACAGTTGTGCGTAAAACGTTGTACGTGCCTCGGCCTGAAAGACAATTTACACCCTTGGACGAATTAAGGCCCTCGCTACGCTTCGGGCCTCAAACTTTGTCCGCGGGTGTAAACTTAATCTTTCAGCCCTCTATACGTAAATAACTATTCCGTGCCGCCTTGTTCTTATTTTTGCTTTGCCGCCTGCTTGAGATAGTGAGCTTCAAGTGACAGATGACAGTTCCTCTGAAAACACTATTCTAACCTGAAAATTTGGTAGAATAATAATAAATTTTCAATAATCTTCCAATAATACATCTATTCACTTTCTTCCATGTTTTTTGAATCAGATTATGGATAAATCCGTCATGAAGCGGAAGTGCACTTTACTTGAAACTTTTTTTTAATTTTTGTATAAATCTAGAATGATCAGCCATAGCATATTGAAATTCAGTGCTTGAACTTGTTGTAGCATCAAATAGTTATCTACTATTTTTATATCAATCGGCCAAGCCGGAAGTGCAGTTTATGAGTACAACAGACATTCAGAATTTGCCGTATAGAACAATCAGTTTAATTGAAATGATAAGGTAAGCAATGATAATCTGTTGTCAATTTTTTAATTTTGTTTGACATTTTACATATCAAAATATTTTCCCCAAAATTTCATTTCGTAAGCATGACAAAAGCGACAACATTGGATCAGAAGATGCTTTTTTATACAAAATTAAGAATAATTTTCATTATGTTGGTCACACGGTCCAACTAATTTCAGCATTATTGAACTCCAAATATGCATACTTATCAAACCTCTTGAAGGCATGAAAAACAAATGAGGCACTGAAATCTACGACTATCTGACGGTCTAAAAGTACAAGGAAATATTGTGAACCCGACAAAATTCACATATCAAGATTTTATATGATCCTCATATTATAAGTGGAATATTTTTGTCATCATGCAATATGAATTATTATTTGGACAATCCAGTACCAAATTACCAATGGAATAAATAAATTTTCCAGGGATTTTATTCTAAAAGTGGAAGAAACAAGCTACACAACAAGACACAAAAAAATATTGTAGCTTCAGGAAACTTCTTCTCAAAACTCAAAATCCCAAGTGTGTTTTCAAACCTGAATTGGGCTTTACACAACGCAAACAATGCGTTAACGCATCCTTGCTCTACCAATTTGTCAGACTTATATAATCCAAATGTCAACTTAGCTTCCGTGCTCTTTTGCTGTGGGCTTAATTATTGTCAAAATATATAAAATAGAGACCTCATCTCAAAATACTTGGTTCGTGCTATAATTTTTAATTTAACACACTTGCTGCATTATTACTCTTATTACAATAAATTAAATTGAACCTACTTGTAACTGGCTTGTGAACATGTACCTACTATGAATGTTGTGTTTGATAATTCAATAATTGGGTGGTATAATTGTATTTCTTGTTTTAGGGCTGTCATAGATCCTCGCGATGATCGTCACGTAGCCTTGAAGAAGCTACCTAATGTGTTCTAGTCTCTAGTATCATCCAAGCAGGTTTTTCGAGAATTAAAAATGCTCTGTTTCTTCAAACACGAGAACGTGACTAACGTGAGTAACTCATAGATCATATCCATTTTGACTTGATGTCTGTACGTATGTACGTATGTATGTGTGTAAGTGCGTAACTCGCAAATCTCATAATTTGTCAAACGTATAATGCTGAAATTTTGTATAAAAGACTGGTATAGGATATAGGATCTTGATGTGCACCTCGCATTATGGTTATAATCGTCTGTACTGAAAGTGCACGTTACCTTATACTTTTTTTGAATTTTCCGCATAAATTTAGAATGATTAGCCGTAGGATACTGAAATTCAGTATTTGAAATTGCTGTAGCATCCAAATGATTATCTCCTATTTTCGTCCCAATCGATTAAGCCGGATGTGCATTTCATATTACAGACTTTTCGAATTTTTCTCATAAATTTAAAATAATCAGTCGCAGAATATTGAGGTTTCGTATCAAGCACTTTTATAGCCTCTAGTTGTACAACTTGCATTATGATTATGATCGGCTAAGCCGGAAGTGCAGTTTATTCGAAACATTTTTTAATTTTCCGCATAAATCCAAAACGATTGAACGTAGAATATTAGAATACAGTATTCAAGATGATAATACTGTCTAGATGCTCATATCCTATTTTCATTGAGATCGACTGAGTCGAAAATGCACTATACTTGACGATCTTGGAATTTGGCGCATAAATTTAGAACTGTTAGCCGTAGAACCCTGGAAATCAGTATTTAGGAATGTTGTATCATAAGAATGATGACCTACTGTTTCCATAGCAACCGATTAGCCGTGAAATGATGAGATGTATTTGATTACATGTATCCAATGATGTACAAGTAAGTCACGTGATGTCCACGTCAGATTTTTTTCTGATAAATATTTCTTTTTTCTTAATCATTCAATCAATTCTTAGTGGTCATTATTATTTTACTATTTGTCGCATGGCAAAAAAATCTGACATGGACATCAAGTGACTTACTTGTACATCATTGGATACATTTTTTGCATATACGATAGTCAAATACAAAATTTCATCATTCCACGGCTAATCCAATGGCGAATTATCCATAAGGCAAACTATAAGCGCGAAAGATTTTAAACGAAGGGAAGAATAATTTAAATAATAATAATATAAGAATAAAATAAATGACAAAATCAATTTTGTGAGTTGGTAGGTTCCTAGTTACTTACACAATATAGAAAAATATATTGTTTTTCTGGAGATATAGAAGAGCTTCCGAAGCGCGCCCCGTCTACTTAATTACTCTTAAGCTTGTACATAGTTGATGGTAAAAAACAATTATCTAGTAATAACTAGACATTCATAGTCACATCTGTTTCCCGGAAGGGAAGGCACGAAGACCACGAATTTCCATGAGCTATCCCAATTGCTTTCATCGATCAAACTGTCAATGTTCTACTTCACCTCTGATTTCGATGATACTTGGTAAAAAGATTTACTTTAGCATTACAAATATAGGAAACTATTGGCTGTCAAACTCAGTTGATCTTGGTAAACATATTTATCAATTCATATTTATATATTGATATAATATGTATACAAGGTGCATGTGTGTGTGTGCGATACTAGAGACTCCCTAGTGAAACAAAATTTAGTAAGTGGCACTGAAACAGTGATTTTTGCTTTCAAGTGGCAGTACTTCGCACCCAACTAATGGGCGGACCTCGCCCGCTCTGAACAAGCTCGAAATGGAATCTTGAATCCGAGACAACTCTACGTGAAATCCTGAGTCCGAGACAATGACGAATAATGCACTAAACGTCTCATGTTAGGTTTGATCTGCCATAATTTTCTCGAACTCAAGACTCCACGTCAAGCTTAGTTAGAGCAGGAGAAATAGTAGATTGTTTAACAAGTGAAGAAAAGTACGAAAGCGTAGAAGGACCACAAAAATTTTTTTGTTTTAAATATTTCCCTTATATTTTTGCTCTGAAAACTGACATTGCAACTTAAATATTTGGCATTGCTATTTAACTTTAATATTAAGCATTGACACTTAATTTTTTAGCAATGTTACTTAATTTTCTTGTATTGCTAATTGAGTGCCATTGTCTGAGTTTAAACTGTTTTGAGCTCCTGGGAACCGAAAATACTGCAGAATTCTTTTATCGCTATATCCCAAACTTTTACTTTTCCTTTCAAAGACGCTTCATCTGTGATTTTATTTTCGAGCATAGATCTGAGTCAATAGAAAGAAGGGAACTGTAAGAAATCACCGTAACTATTTATAGTTAATAGATAAAAACAGCAATTTCAAATACAGAAAATAAAAATGTAGCCGATGCAACATAAAATGAATCATCATTTACTTATGAAAAATATACATAATTAAATATAATTTATAGCTCATGCATCAATGACAATTAATGATTACAAATAATTCTGCATATACGTGCATCCATTCTGAATACGTATCCATAGTTTGAGTTTTCTACAACTCCTGGTATACTCAAAAAAAAAAAATAGTTTCGAGCGGTAAAATGTAATAAATTATTGACAGTCTTTAAAATATTGCTTGTGCACCAATTACGATTGAGGACTGCCAATAATTCTGCATATACGTACATCTATCCTGAATGCGTACCTATAATTTAAGTTTTCTACAACACTTGGTAAACGCAGAAAAAAATTATTCATTTTAAGCGGTTTATTGTAACAAATTATTAATTGATTTAGAATATTTAATTAATAAATTTACAGCTCGTGCACCAATTACAGTTAATGACTGCAAATAGTCCTGCATATACGTATATACATCCTGAGAATGTACCCATAAGTTAAATTTTTCTACCACACCTGATGTACTTGAAAAAAATTAGTTTGTTCCGAGCGGTGCAATTATTACTGATTTTGAATATTTGATTCTCAAATTTTCACCTCGTGCGCACCAATTACAATTGATTACTACCAATTATTCTGCATGTACTTACATCCTTTTTGAGTATGTACCCAAAATTTGAATTTTCTACAACCCCCGGTATATTTATTTCAAGCGGTACAATATAATAAATTATTAACCGGCTTAAAATATTTAATTCATAAATTTGTAGCTCGTGCACCAATTAAAATTAATGACTGCCAATAATTTTGCATATACATATGTACATCCTTTTTGAGAATGTACTCACAATTCGAGTTTTCTACAATCCTCGGTATACGCAGGAAAAATTTATTCATTCTAAGCGATTTATTGTAATAAAATTTCAACTGATTTATTATTATAAATTCATAACTCGTGTATCAATTAAAATTAAAGACTGCCAATTATTCTGCATATACGTACATCCATCCTGAATACGTTCCAAGAATTCTAATTTCTCACAACGCCTAGTATACGCAAAAAAAAAAATTTGTTTCGAACGGTGAAATGTAATAAATTTAACTGTTTCTTAGAATATTGAATTTAAAAATTTATATCTCGAGCACCAATTGCGATTAAGGACTGCCAATTATTCTACATATAGGTACATCCATCCTGAGTATGTACCTACAATTTGAGTTTTCTACAATCCTCGGTATATGCAAAAAAAAATATTTATTTTAAGCGGTGCAATATAATAAATTATCTACTGTCTTTGAGATATTTAATTCTTAAATTTATGGCTCGTGTACCAATTAGGATTAGGGGCAGCATAAATCTACACCCCTTGAGCATTTCTAAAATATTATCAAATACTTTGGGGTTCAACTGCCTTTTTAATATCAAAAAATAGACGATTAAATAAATTAAAATAATATATCAACAAAAAATCCCATAAAATTAAACAATATTTTTACAAAATTGCAATTTGCATTCAAAATGCACATATTTATTGAATATTTTTATTTTTCAAATATACAAAATTCAAATTTATTCATCAATTTTAAATAAATTTCAAATTGAATTAAAGTTTTACGTTGCACAATCTTGTTTGGTTTGGTTTTGTGCGAGCTTGGCTTGCAACTGTATAAGCGCTACGGGGTATCTTTTGATATTGTTTATTCTTTCTAACACATTGCGCGCTATGGACAGCCGAACGTAGATCGGAGATTCAAAATAAATTGAGTTGGAGTTTGATGCGAACGGTTCATTGTTTGTTTCAATATCGAATAGAACAGAAGTGCGTTGCTCTGTTCTCGCGAAATACGTTGAAAAAATAAATATTTTAAAAGTGTTTCATTATATTTGGGGCTGTGAATTTTGCTTATAACCGTAGAGATCAAAATTTTGTGTATTTAAATATGTAAATTGGGATTTTGGTTCCGCAATTGCGTGTGCGTTAGGTGCACGTGAATGCGATGTTAGTCTTTGCTTTTATTATGTAATAAATTAATAAAATGTCTTGGCTTTTTTGCAAAGGCCTGTAATGAAAAGTCCAACGTGGGAATCGGTGCACACGTGGGTACCACTACGAGAGGCACCCCTCCTGGTGAACACCACCGTGTTTGCAATGAGTTCTAGGGTGAACGAGCGAACTAACTGGGGAGTAACGGCATACTCTCGATATGTACCTATCGGAAGTCGGAAAATATAGTAGCTGGCGGGGGTCCTTGATTAAGTTCAAGAAACAACAGCTGCCGAGACCGATACTTAAGGTTACTATATCGCGTAACTAGGCAGTATCGCGGGCCTCGGAATATGCATTGGCCACGTATTCGAACAAACTATTTTCTTTGCTTGCTAACGACGAGCACACCGGTGCTTGGGTGTCTGAGCGCTCAGGCACTCATTGGGGTAGTAAAGTAGAGTCAATATCAGTAGCATAATATATTGAGCACTTTTAGAATAACTTCGGGAAATAATAGAGCAACAGTCACAATATTCGAACACTAACCAAAACATACAACATGATTGAATGTTGAACGAATGTTGAATGAATGCGACTAATAAAAATTCCCTTTCAGCTTCTTCAATTCATCATTACCACCTCCAACAAATTGACAAAAGGACGTAAGTTGATTAATAAACTTTGCTTTTCAGGTTCTAATCAATTTTTTTTCAGCTATTTTGTATTGCTTTTTTGCAAATTTCTAATCAATTTGTATTTTTTCAGATCATTTGCAGAGGATGAGCCCAGCTGATGAGGTGGACATCGAGGGAATGAACATCGTGGGAGGAATTGAGGATGAGCCCAGCAGCCAAAATCAACTCTCAATATTTGTTTTGTTGAATGTGATTCACAAATATTTGTTTTAAGTTTCTGTTTCAGGTCGCCGGCCGTGGATCTTCATAACATCATCGCATCATCAGCTAGGTAATATAATATTGCGCATTTATATAACTGTTTTTAACTACTGCTAAACACGTAAATCACTTATCTTCAATTTAATAATTTATTTGTATTTTTTATGTTCTTAGGCCATCCAGCAGCGAAACCAGAACCCAACAGCAGAAGCAGAATAAGAACCCAGCAGCAGAACCAGAGCCCAGCATCAAGATCACAGCCCAGCAGCAGATCTAAAGCCCAGCAGCAAAATTAGAGCGCAGCAACAGAATTAGAACCCAACAGCAGAAACAGAACCCAGCAACAGAATCAGAGCCCAGCAGTCGTCCAAAAAGTCCTCCAGTAGCAGCAGAGCCAGAGCCCAATAACCTTCCAAGAAGACCTGCAGCAGCAGTAAAACCAGAGCCCAGCAACCGTCCAAGAAGTACTCCAGTAGCAACAGAACCAGAGCCCAGCAACCTTCCAAGAAGTCCTGCAGCAGTAGAACCAGAGCCCAGCAGCCGTCCAAGAAGTCCTTCAGTAACTGCAGAAGATCAACACATCAGTAGCAACTGTTCCAGGCCCCAGTTCAACTCAACTTCAAAGAAGTCAACTGATTAATTTTGTCCGCCGCTTGCAAAGTTCAAATGAGTTCAATTTCTCTTTAAATTCTCCGACTTGTAATAATTATTTTGTTGTTTCAGTTGCAGCGAGCGAAGGAGTTTCTCTGGTCTGGGTTTCGCTGGGGTTTCCCTAGACCCAAAGGGAGAATTCTCGGAGAAGAGTTCGTCTCTTTCCCCTGAGTCATTGCCTGGAGACGAACAAGGCTTACAACAACGCAACAACATCGCGGACAAGACTTCCAACATCACAACAGCATCGAGTAATAAACAATTAATCTTCGAACCTTTGTATCCTTTCCTAATTCCCAAAATAAAGTCATTCTCACAGAATTTACAGTCGTTTTATTTCTGAAACCTACATATTTTAATTATTTTCAGAAGTAGTTAGGCTTAAATGGTCCTTGTTCTGTAACTTATTTTTTAGGCGATCATAACAAAAAAGGTGTTTCTATGGCTCCTTTTGCGGCCGTGAAGTTTCACTTTTTGGTACACATCTGTCAAATTTTACTTTTTGGGACTGATCTGTCAAACAATACTTTTTTGGGACTGAACTGTCAAAAACTACTTCATAAACATTTCATACTTATCTATATGGGCTGCTTGATGAACTCTTTAAGATACAGTTTTTGCCGAAATACATACTATATTCCTCCGTCAACCTTAATAGTTCGTGCAATTCAAGAAATTGATAAGCATTTTTTACAAATGTCACTTTGATAGAAGACAATAAAATAAAACAATTTCATCGGCAACTAAGATCTACAATTGCAATGTTCTAGAAATAAATAGATAGAATTTTGTGATTTTGAGTTATATCATGATGATCGCCTAAAAAACGTTGTGTGCACCTCGGCCTACAGTTCTTTTGGGTCTCACCTGAATTGCAGCCTCAGCTGCGCTTCGGCCGCAAACAACAGATTCGACCAAAAAGGATAACCTTTACGGCCTTGATACACAAATGACTATTAAAATTACCAAATAAAACGTTTCCCACAAAATTGAATGTATTTTATTTATTTTGAAAACCTGTATTTTTTTTCAGTCAATAATAAATAATATTCTATTATTATATTTGTATATTCGAATTTAAATATAAGTGAATAGGCAGGCAACCCGCAATGCATGTTCTTTAAAAATTGAAAACCCTTTTTTCGTTTGCCGAAAGGGTGCTAGTCATCATAAAAACCATTTATTGTATGAATAATAAAATAAATCCTTCAATAAAACATTAATTTTGTTTTATTTATTTTTAAAATAATACAGCAGAAAATAATATGCTAATCTGGTAGACATTAAAAAATAAAATTAAAAGTTCCCTAAAATTTTTCAATAAAATGAACCATTAGGCGAAAAAAAAAATTCAGTTTTCATTTATTGAATTGTATTGTTGAAATTTTAATATATATTATTACAATAAATTTTATGTTTGTATTTTATTCTTGTTCAATTTTAATCAGGAGTAAAATTCAAAAATTCTCCGCAAGCAGCAGCACCTGTCAATGAATGCCAACAAAAAAATATTTATTGAATAAATGATTATTTGTCAATTTAGTCGTTCAAAAATATCAAACTTAATCAAAATAAAATATTTCAAATGCCTTAGGGTGAATAAATATGCCAAATGGTCGCTATTTTTTATTATAAATAAAATTTAGTTCCAAAACGTGCTAGGTGCTGTCATCTCTGACAAAATGACTGAACTAGTTGTATCCCTTTATGTTGATGTTGATATTAATATAACCGAATATTACCAATGTTCAATGTTTTATAAATTATTTTTGATCAATATTAGACTTTATATTAAATTCTAAAAAAGATTTATAGTATATTTTAATTATTCATATAATGATTCAAGAAATATTTTGATAAATACAATGCCGGCAATATTTTAGTATAGATTTTTATCTGTATAATTAAAGTAAGAAAATATTAGCTTGAATTGGCCAACTGTTTTTAAAATATAAGTTATTTGAAGATTAAAACCTGATTTTAAAATAAATAATTGATTAATGTATAAATTTACGGTGATTTATTTAAATTATGTTCATGTAACTTACTTTAAAATTACTGAATAAAACATTTCCCACAAAATTAGTCGTATTTTATTTATTTCAGAAATTTTAATTTTTTTCAGTAATAAATAAATAATAAAATCTCATGATATTCAATAATGAAATTTATAAGTACTAAGTAGCAATACCCGAAAATTAGGTAGCAATGCTAAAAAATTAAGAAACGATATTAGAAAGATAGGTAGCAATGCTGGAAAATTAAGTACCAATGCTATAAAACTAGGTAGCATTGCTAAAAAATTAAGTGTCAATGCTTGGTACTTGAATAGCAATGCCAAATATTTAAGTTGCAAAAAAATAATTTTGGTGGTCCTTCTACGCTTCCGTTAGAAACTAACCGGAGTGTGATAATATTCTAACCTATACTATTTTTGGTGGCAAAATTACTGTAATGATAGACTAGAAAATGACAAATGAATAAGTGGCAGTGCATAAAAATTAAGTAGCAGTGCTAGATAATCAACTAGAAATACAAGAAAGTTAAGTAGCATTGCTAAAAAATTGAGTGTCAATGCTTAATACTTGAAGAGCAATGCCAGCTTAATACTTGAAGAGCAATCCAATATTAAGGGAATATTTAAAAAAAATAAATTTTGGGGCTCTTGTATGCTTCCGTAGAAAAGTAAGAGTTTACTAGAAAGTGTAAATATTTACACGAGCAAAGTAATATCGCTTTTCTTACATGTTGAACATGGTATTTTTTTTTTACTTGATGGAAAAACTTGAATGGAAGACGCCAACAATAGAAATAATTTTCTCTACGAGCGTTATAGAACATCAACATTCTAATATTAATATTAAGTACGGAATGATTCAATTCTATCATACTGTGATAGAATGTCCCATTCACAGCCTGAAATTCGGCGAAATTCGTAAAACTTGGTATATGGGAAAGCCGTAGTAGCGTTCACAGCGCTGAAATTTGGTGCATACAAATTCCACTTTGACCAAACCTTGCAAGCTCCAAACTTTTCTTGTAATTTAGGTTGCGTTCTACAAAAATAGTATGTTTTGAATGAACTCTTATTTCATTTGACGTTTGATTATTTTTGTACGATTTTTGTTTGTGGTTGAATTTTATCTTTTTCAAATAAGTTATCTTGATTGGAGGCAGTACTTGAAGATTTCTAATTTTTAGTGGTTTCCACACAATAATTCTTAAAATTTATATTTCTCCTATCATAAAGAAGGATAACAAGAAATTAAATGTAATCATTCTTCCCCAGTTATCATATTTATAATATCAATTTGAATATAAATAAAATACACAAACAATATAAATGGCTGATTCAAGCTTCAAAACTACTTCGAAATTAAGCCTACAGCTGTCGCTAGTCACTAATTTCGATGTCTAAATTTCAGGCTGTGAACGGACGAATTTCACCAAATTTCGCGTTGTGAATGGAGCATAAGTGTAAATTTTAAGAATAAATATCTCTTACGAATGGAACGATTATCAATAGATGCCGTAACTAGCGATTCACAAGTACAATGAAGTTTTGTCAGCGGTACAGAAACGATGGTCTTTTTTCTAAAATAAAAATAGAATTGTTCACCTATAAAAATAGTTGTAAGTTAGCTCGCGGCTTTAAAAAGCATCTCTGAATATTACCGCAATTGCGCTAGGCACGTCTGTAGGACTTAACTTAAGAGGAAACCACTCCGAAAAGTGAACTAGACGGGAACGCGTACATCACTCTAAATTTCAAACACAGCTTCGTACAAACATGACTTTTTACAAACACAGTTTCGTTCATTTAGCGAAAACTTAAATTAATGTCCTAGCTGAGCTTCGAACCTAAATTTAATAGTGACGGTTTGATTTTTAGCTGACAGATGGCGATAGTACTGAATTTGTCAAGATTTATCTACTATCGAATATAAAAACATATGCTTCACATCAGAGTTCAAAAAACGGCGGCAGTAATAAAATTTTAATGTAAATAATTTTTACAATTGTTTTCTTGATAAAATACATCCCATAATTTTCTCTGGATAGGGATCCATATATACTGGATATAATCAATACTTTTTCAAAAATAAGTTTAAGCAACTCGATTGTGAAACAGTTGATTTTAAAGTCACAGTCATTTATGTATCCTGTAATGATTATTTTTAAAAAATGATCAACTGAATATTATTAAGTGAAGCCAAAGTACGTAGGCAATGTTGTAAATGTTTTTAAAAAAAGTTGTTAAAAGAACAAATATCCTAAAAAAATGAGTGATATTTATTTGTAAATTCAAGGGGCGAAATAACTAATATTCATCCGTATTCTGGAGCACAATCATTATCTTGCTATCGAGCGATAAGATTTTCGACAAATGGAAGCAATCGAAACAATTTGTGACAAGCAAATATTCAGAATTTTTGTCAGTGCCACGTGCCGCCTCCGTTCTTTGGTTGAAATAGTTAATGATCGATAAAAATTCATCGCTTGAGTTACAGAATAGTACTAATTATCTTATCATTCTGTACCAATAATTACAATAAAAATAGTATTGGGTAAATTCTATTCAAGTACTAGTATTTGAGAAGAAAATATACATTTTGATGAATTAATTTTCTTTCATCAGCTAAAGTAATGACCAGTTGCATTCCCTGTCCCTTAAATTTTAGGTTTCGCTTAACAGAACAATATCGTATCGACTCCAAAAGTCAAATGTGGCGTAAACATTGTTGTCATTATTTCGATTCGATACTTCTTGTTTGAGTAAAACTTAAAATCTAAGCTAGAGCGGTGCAACTTGCTATAACTTATGTAAATTCATCTTCACAGTTTATGTCATCAATATTTTGGAGCTTTATAAACAAAAAGCAGCAAAGGGCTACTATTTAAAGTAAGCATAATAATAAAATCATTTACTTGCAGCAAGTCAAATGCAATAGCACAAAAAATAGATGATTCTATAAAAATACTTAATTAGGTAAATTCAATGAGACAGCGAAGTCGCTACATTTGGTAAAGCTAGAGAGTAAGGAATTAGAATAAGTGATAAGTGTCGGAAAAGGAATCAATTAAATTTATAACTTTTTATTTCCATGTCTGTATTTGAATTTGAACTTCGCGCCTATATCTTGGCTTCCATAAAAGCTTCTCACTTTTGGCAAATAAACATAAGCGATACTCTATCTGGCGGCAGAATTTTGAACTAGTTGAGTTAGGATAGTTTTGGCGGGCTACATATATATTATACATGAGCTTATAATCAAATCAATAAATCATATTCTATATTCGGTTATTTAGTTAGTATTCATGAAAAACATATATAAAATAATAATTCTGAATGATTTTAGCAGAAATTCATGAATAAATATTGTGTTTATTGATTGAAATTTCAAATACAAAAATTTACCATGGAGGATTAAGTGTAGTAGTAATGACTGATGAAGCCATAGCATTTACTGTCTAACAGTTGATATGCTTAGGTTGCTATTTCTTTTTGTTGTACTTTTTACTTTTAAATTGAAAAAGAAGATAGAATCCAAAGTTTTAGAGTTTTTCAAAATCTTTTCTTTCATGCAGGACATTTCAGATACTGCAACTGGTGAATATTTTTGTCTGGATTGTTTTCTATCTATCCAGGTATACTTTACAAATGTAAATTATCTTCAAATCATTGATAGATTTTTTGAAACAACAAACAGTCCAACTAATAATTACTAATCTAATGTTTATTTAACAAAATTAAAAGGCATTCTCGCGCCACTTCAACTTTTCAACACATGGTACACAATAAAAAAACTGCAGATATATGCTTGCAACTGTCGCTGTTTTTTGCTTTGCAAGAACAAGTTATATTCTCAATGTTCAAGGCATCATATTCATTACAATTTAATTCTTCTTTAATTTCATACGAATTCTCAAGCACTCTTGTTGTTTGTATGCAAAGAGCATGTAAAAATACTCTCTTGTCACTATCATCATTTAATTTTCGACAGAATAAAATATGTCAAGCATTTACTAGCTTTTCATCCTCATTTACACAGCGTGACATGACATTTGCATCAAAATATTCTTGAAGTTTCAATATCATTATCTGAAAATTAAAGGTTAAGTTCAATTCAAAAATATGAATTAAATATAAATAAACAGATGGAATAATTCACTTGCCTGGTATTTACGAACAATACACTTTTAAAAAATATCCATGAAAAAGCAAATCTTTATTTCATATTCACGAATATTATCTTTAAAAATCGTAACAATCCCATTTAAATGCATGTAAACTTCAAGTTTATCCTAACTTAGTTAGTTCAAAAATATCCGCTGCGGCGCTGCGATCTTAAATTTATTTGCCATTACTAGAGGGCGACGCGGTTTTTGTTCCAGCCAATCAGTGCGTCCGTCAGTTGATGGCTCTTTGAAAATAAGTCCGAATTTCTTGATTTGTGACCAAAAGAGAGAATATTTTTTTTCATGTTCATCTGACTCTTCTCAACTTTTCTTTAGGTATATTATTTATTTATTTTTTATGATATTAAAGTTTTCAACATCTGTTTAGCTGTAAACATGGATTATGTTATGTTCCAAGAGTGGAACATACTGTCAAGATATATTTTAAATAATGAATATATTTTTTCACATGACCTCCATCTGAAAAGCTGATCAAATATTTTGTCTGATGAGGATTGTGCCTCGGAACACAAATTCGAAGAATTAATAAGTGGTTTCATAGCCACAAATAATTGTGGAGAAGCTCGTACAACAGATTTTTCTGATTGTTCTTATTTTATTATATACTTATTAAGTAATTATGTAATAAGCCAACATAAATATACTAAATATTTACATGAAAATTGCTATGTTGCAGTGAAATTCTATTCCTACACTTTGTTTCCAGGCAATTCCAAGTAAAATTCTTGGATCAAACTTACCAAATATGAATAGAATATTTTTGTTTTATTTGCTAAACATAATTCAAAAATTAAACCTTCAAATAGTATCATATATCTTTTTATTCAATTGAAAAACGTAATAATTAAATTACAAAAAATTGTACTATAATTGAGATGAAGCTGCCTTAATCACTGTGTAAAACTATTTTAAATACATAAAATAATTACACTTTACTCCTACAATCCCGTGAGAGAGTGAAGGAACAAATCAGGTATTCCCTGGAATAAATGAATATTGGCAGAGTGTCTTTCTATAAGGGATATTTGAAGCAAATTTGTTTTATAATTACCTTTATCAAACTGAATACAAAACACACATAAGGATACTTTTGGGATAAACGATACAAGGCATACTCTTTATTTAATTCTGAGAAGTTTTTCCTGCTAAAATTTATACATAAACAGAATCGTCATCCAGCATGCCATTTGATGCTTATAATATCAGCAGATTTGTTGGCTAACAAAGTCGTAAGCAGTGGCCAGTGTAAATGCCCGCATTCAGTAATTTCAAGATACTTTTAATAATGTGTTGATAGTGATACCAGAAGCTTGTGCAGTGCATTTTTTATTAGTATATCGCTAAAAGAATCTATTCTGTGAAAACTTCTTTGGTCGTAGAGAAATTTACTTTCTACACTTTTTCACAACATTGATAGCAAATCCTTTCTCAATAATATGGTGAATTTTCAAGAAATGTGGGTCTTGATATCGTTTATTGAATCAATCAAATATGACCCTGTATTTTCAAATTGATTAATTACATCTACAGGCACCTGCGACCCCCATTACTAGTGTAACCTAAAATAATTTAAAATTTATACTGAATATCATGTAAAAATGAGAGTTCTAACTTAATCACCAATGCTGTTTGTAGGGAGCTGCCTTCAAAAAATTTCCGATGTGCTCTTTGCCCCAAATGCTTGAATTCTCCGGTTTCTTTCCTCATAAGCTGTCAGTTTGACGTATTTTGAGATATCTATATTTTTTTCACTTTTATTGTAGCTGTCAACATGGAATACTTCGTCCACAATAAAACCGCATACTATTTTCTTGATATTCAAGAAATATGAAAACAATAACTTCTTCATTTATTGTCCTTACTCTCCGTTGTTCTTCTCAGTCGTTAAATTAAGCAAATGCTTTTTTTATAAAGTGCCTTGGATTTGTCTGGCAATAAACGCAAAGTTGGTTCTTGAACTTTCTTAAGACTTTCTGCAGGAATAGAGTCAATTTCTTTCATTCTTCTCCAAATACACTATTTTTTATCAATTTGTTGACACAGAATAGAGTAAACAAGCTTACCATAGTAGCCAGCTTTCTAGATTTCACGGAGTTTTCAGATGACAGGGATGACATTCAGTGATTTCGGTGTGACATCGAGAGTTCGATATGCCAGATTGGAATGTTTCTTATTAATATTTGGATAAGAAGTTCTAGCGCTTAAACATTTAAACGCCTACTAAAAAACACTTATTTATTCTGTTTAATATATAACTATAGTATTTAACAAATTCTAATCAGTTTGAGTTTCTTTATGAATTACTGCTGTCAAATAATCGATTGTCATTTGATAGAGTAAATTTTACTTATTGAGGAAGTAAATTATTCTGCTTTTTATAAAATTGAGCATAAAACATATTTTTTGAATAATCATTATTGCAGGATTAATAATAAACGTCTGTGACTTCAAAATCAACTATTTTACAATCGTGCTGCTTGAATTTATTTTTAAAAAAGTATCAATCTTATCCAGTATACATGTATGCCATCCAATGCAGATTATGAGATACATTTTATTAAAAAAAAAAAAAAGCTTATTTACAGAGAAATTTTATTACTGCCGCCACTTTTTGAACACTGATGTGAGGCTTATATTTTTATGTTTGATAACATATAAATCTTGACAAATTTAGTGCTGTCGCCATCTGTGAGCTAAAAATCTAACCGTGACTATTGATTTTAGGTTTGAAGCTCAACTAGGACATTAAATTAAGTTTTCGCTAAATGTAGGAGGCTGTGTTTGTAATAAGTCATGCTTGTACGAAGCAGTGTTTTTAATTTAGCGTTTTGTACTGCTACCCAACTAGACTCCTCAATGATGGGCTGAAATTTGTCTCGAAATAAGTTTCCATGTGTAACAATAGTAGCGTTCGTTTTACAAAAAATTCCATCTCAAAGTGAGATGAGATAAGTGAGGTGAGTTGAGAGAGTTCTCTTGTAAAAAGAACGGACTAAAATCTCGTTTAAACTCAATTGATCACATGATCTGTCAGAGCTTTACGCCATGTCAGTAGCGTTGTGCGCGGCGCGAGCGCCGTCCTGGTGGCGACACTTGGCATCTATTTACTAATATATTTAAAATCGTGACAATCATCAGATTTTGACGTACTCACGTAATTTGCAAAACTAGCACTCAGAATTAGCAGAAAGTCTGTTACAATGACAGAATTACCTTGATGCAGGTCTCAAGAAGTTGATGTACCTATATTTAGATCCAAAAGTTTGAGCAAAGGGAAAAAATTGGTACAAAGTTTTCATGTCAGCGACGAAGAAGAAATTAAAAATAACGAAGAATATAGTGAAATTACGGGAGTTACTTTGTGCGAAACGCCTGGCACATTTAGTGATAGAACAAATCTGAATTTGTATAATTTATTGGTCGAGATATGTGTAAATTATTATAAGTGTAAACATAGTTTTCTACTTGACATGATAATCCGTACGTTCGGGTGTACTTCTTGTATGATCTGTTTGATTATTATCTGAATATTGAATCGATAAATAATATTAATTTTTTTCGGGATTTTAGATAACTGCTTTTGATATTTACGAGTTATTCTTATAAATTGAAAATAATCTGTGTGACTATCATAAAAACTTCTTGATTTGGTGTATTTTGAATTCTTCATTAGGGAATCAGCATCATTCATGCCTGATGATTTGATATTTGCTTACCAGATACGAGTTATCCGAAAACATAATTCATTTAAATAAGTAAAAATTCATTAATAAGGATTCATTCATGATATTTTGTCTTCAATCTATGATCAATGATAATATTGTTGAAATATTATTTTAATAATTCAATATTGATACTGTACAAACATTATACAATTTAAAAAACACCAACTGCGCATTTCTAAAGTTCGCTAATATAATAATAGTCTGTTTTTTACATGATTGCTGTGAAAATTTATTAATACAGGTAAACAAAAAATTGTTAATATTAGTTGCAACTGCAAACATACAGCTGCAATTTGCATTTAAATTAACGCAGAAGGTATCTGCTTCAAGACTGATCAGTCAATGATTTGGAATCGTCCAGCACAGTTGAATGAATCTCATAAGAGTGCAAGAATTGACAGTATGTACTATTGCATAAAAGCAAACTGAAAAGATAACTTTTTCATAGTTTCTTACGCCCATTCGCGATTCGGAAATGAATGAAATTTCAGTTCACCATTGCGCAGTTGTGTGTGCGAACACTCAAATACACAATAAATTAAACCTTGTCCCGATGATCTCCACTTTTTCAAAGGATTTTCCATATTTATTTGCCTCAAAAACTCAGCTTGGCTTTATGTTCTTTTGTATTTGTTTTGACAGCTCTAGTCAGTATTAGTAAAGAGCTTATAACTTCTACCGCATGGAGTCGCGTCCGTCGCTACTGACATAGCGTATTGCGCTGCTTCTAGCGTCGTGAAAGTTATCAGCTGTTTGTAAATACAAAAATTATCTGAGGAATACTTGATAAAAGTAAATGTAGAAAAACATCATAAATGGAGACTGCAAATGTGGAGGATACAAGAAAATTCAATATAATATGTACTAGACTGTTATTATTCTCTCACCAGTAGAATATTTTCTATACTCTTCATTTTTTCCTTCATAATAGTTTGTAGTGCAGTATGTCCCTTTTGCAATAATAACAAGTTGAAGTCAGAAGCAAAGTTTTAACATTCATTACTTTTCTGTTCAAATCTCCCTCTATCCCCACTATTTAATCTCAGTTCAATCTCAACTCAAGTCAGCGAAATTGGCAGTGTAGCATCGGCAAGGGGGGAAATGAGTTCCTCACTTCATTTTAGTTGCGCTATGACAAATCGAACGCTACCGACTTGAGTTGAGGTGAGATTAAGTGAGATTTCGTGTAAAACGAACGCCACTAATGACTGTATGGTACGCAGTTCACTAACACACCGACCAACAAATTTGCTTAAGATTACCACCGTTTCAGTGCCATTGACTAAATTTCATTTCGCTCGTAACGCCATCTCTTAAGAATTGTTCCAATCATAGGCAACATCTATTCTGTTTATGTGAGCCATTAGATTTGATAAAATACAGAAACGTTCAATAAAATTTTATTATATATCTATGTAAAACAAATCATAAAAAAATAATAAATTGAAGCCATTTTCCTTAGGCCTACTAGATGTCGCTAGTAGTATCTAATCAAGAAATATTTTAAAATTGGGCATGAATTAAACTATAATAAATTCATTACAATTTTGACACTAAATAATGAATGATGTTCTAAGTGAATTATGGTGATATTGCTTCATTTCATCAGGATTTCAAGGAAATTATTATCCGGCCACTTCAAAATAGAAATATTTAAAGAATTAGGTTGGTATTAAGTACTTTTATTTGTTCGAATTCATGAAATCTACTCACAAATATCATAACCTGAAAACTTGTGTTGTGCTTGTGCGTGTGTATCATTGAGATAAACTGTAAGTCCATTATTTATTTTATAGTAAGCAGTAAGCTACTTGAATTCAAATGATATAATAACTAATCTGTTTGATACTAATGTGTAGAAGCGTAGAACAGTAATTTATGCAATATGCAACCAGAGTGTAGAGTTGAGCATTATTATGACATGAGGCCTACTTTTTGGTGACGAGAATTGCCAAATCACTAAAATTGTTGGCTGATTATCATAATGCTTGTTTACATTCATATTGCATACAAGATTTTCTCTACGGTCTTCTTTCATATTTTGACAATTATTGAATATAAATCAAAGAATCCAAGAGCACAAGTTGTCGTTTAGATATTACAATTATCTGAACAAGTGAAGGGTGCTAGAAACATACATTCACAGAAATTTAGCTGCTACGCGTTTAAATAATGCTAAAAGTAGGACATGAAATACGAAATGCTTATTCACGCATCGTCCCCGAGCACTCCATAAAGTCTCCAGGCTCGTATAGTCGCACAAACAAAGAAAGCAATTGCCTAAGGTCCCCAATAACAACAAGGGATCTCCCAGAAGAAACAATTACTTTCATCGTCGATAATTTTGGCTCAAAAATCTGCTGTGGCCTTTGTATGCTCAGAAAAATATAACGAATTTAATAATAATTCAAATTTTAATAATAATAAATCAACTGCTTGTAATTTTAAAAAATGTTGTAAATGGTAACATGGTATTCTTTATTTAAGATTTCTACCTAGCTTATCTCCCTGAGAGCTTTAGATTGATTCCAAACTAGACATAATTCAAATAGCTTACTAAAGAAAATAATTATCTATTTTAAAAAAAACAACTGACGAACGTCAGCATATGATATTCAAATTTGAGTGATAATAACTCTAATTTTTTATTATGATTTTCATTATTTCTTTGCTCTAGAGAAATATAACGAATTGTATAATAATTCAAATTTTAATAATAACATATGAACTGCTAATAAGTTCGAAAAATGTTTTGGACATATGTGCCAAATTATTCAAGGATCCATTTTAGTTATTTAATATTTTATGATGAATACTACCATTTATGAAATAAACGCAAGAAATTGAAAGTTTTATCAATAAAGTTTTGGTACCACTGGTTGGAATAAGCTCATTTACGAACTTAAACCTAGCTTTTTGATAAAAAAAAAAACCTAAATATAAAATTTCAGTTGAAAATTCTTACGCGTTCTCAAGTTATCGTGCTTTGGGTTCAGTAGAGTCTAAAACGTGAAGATTCATCAAAATCTCGAACTGTCAAAAAGTAAAGTTTTGAATCACGAATAAAGTTTTTATTGGCAAATAAATTTAAGATCGCAGCGCCGCAGCGGATATTTTTGAACTAACTAAGTTAGGATAAACTTGAAGTTTACATGTATTTAAACGGGCTTTTTACGATTTACGAAGATAAAAATCGTGAATATGAAATAAAGATTTACTTTTTCATGGATATTTTTTAAAAGTATATTGTTCGTAAGTACCAGGAAAGTGAACGATTCCATCTGTTTATTTATATTTAATTCATATTTTTAAATTGAACTTAACCTTTAATTTCTAGATGATGATATTGAAACTTCAAGAATATTTTGATGCAAATGTCAGTCACCCTGTGTAAATGAGGGTGAAGAGCTAGTAAATGCTTGACATTATATTATTCTGTCGAAAATTAAATGATGATAGTGACAAGAGAGTATTTTTGCATGCTCTTGCATATAAACATCAAAAGTGCTTGAGAATCCGTATGAAATTGAAGGAGAATTGAATTGTAATGAATATGATGCCTTGGAGATTGAGAATATGAGTTGTTCTTGCAAAGCAGAAAACAGCGACAGTTGCAAGCATATGACTGCAGTTTTTTTTATTGTGTACCATGTGTTGAAAAGTTGAAGTGGTTCGAGAATGCCTTTTAATTTTGTTAAATAAACATTAGATTAGTACTTATTAGTTGCACTGTTTGTTGTTTCAAAAAATCTATCAATTATTTGAAGATAATTTGTATTTGTAAAGTATACCTGGGTAAATAGGAAAGAATCCAGACAAAAATATTCACCAGTTGCAATATCTGAAATGTCCTGCATGAAAGAAAAGATTTTGAAAAACTCTAAAACTTTGGATTCTATCTTCTTTTTCAATTTAAAAGTAAAAAGTACAACAAAACGAAATAACAACCTTATTATATCAACTGTCAGACAGCGAATGCGTAGGCTATGGCTTCATCAGTCATTACTACTACACATAATCCTCCATGGTAAATTTTTGTATTTGAAATTTCAATCAATTTACACAATATTTTTTGATGAATTTTTACTAAAATCATTCAGAATTATTATCTCATATATGTTTTTTATGAATACTAATTAAATGACCGAATATAGAATATGATTTATTGATTTGATTATAAGCTCATGTATATTATATATGTAGCCCGCCAAATCTATCCTAACATCACTAGTTTGAAATTCTGCCACCAGATAGAGTATCGCTTATGTTTATTTGCCAATAGGAAGAGCCAAAATAAGTAGATTAATTAAAAATTTTGATAAATTCTAATGATTTATAAGATAATTGAGTTAAATTCATAGGAAGTAATATCATCCTTTGTCATTTCAATTGTATATGTTGTTTTCAAACAATGAGCGCATCAAAACATCTTAAACAATACGCCAGCCCAATTCGATTTCGCGTCACCCAAACGCCGCTCTAGCGGCACAATTGGTAAACTATCGGTGGAAGCGTTCCAAAACAAAACCCGCGCAAGTAGTGACAGATGATAATAATTAATTGCAAGATTTGAATCCAATCCATATTTTTAAATAACCACTATTTAATTATGTCGGTAATAATTCAATGTGATTTTCAGAGAGCAGATTTAAGCTTTTTTCGTGAAAAATGTGAAACAAGAAAGAAAATTATACGTCGAAATCAAATCTGTAGAAATGGCATGAAGCATCCGGAATTATTATCATATATGTATTATCTGTATAAATAATTATATAGAAACATAGGCTGGTACCACGAGCTCTGTTTTTGGCGATACTATAGGAGCGTTGTGTCAAGATGGGTTTTAACGCAATTAGAATTTTCATATTTTCATATTTTCCATTAAAATAGCTTGAAATATTTATAATGCCTTGAAACTCTTCTTAAAATAACACTGCTAGTATAGCCAAAAACAGAGCTTATGGTACCAGCCATTTTTATTATTTTTTTAAGACAAATTGTTCAAGCAGATGGTTTTTTGAAGCATATCTTCTATTTTGCGTAACATTTATTGTTTACTCCATTTTTTATAATGACTGTATAATCATGATTCCTTTATTTAAATTTTTTCAGCATTTTATCATTCAATCACTCATTTAAATTGAAACTATATTACTATTTGTCTATTTCGGTTGTATTTGAAACATTTTATACGTTAAAAATAACATACCTGGGGTGGGATTCTGTAACTACATAACGTACATCATAACCGATAAATATGTTACATAACGTTCTTAAATTGAGATTGCGATTCTGTAACTACATAACCTATATAAATAACAGTTACTTGCGTTATTTAAGTACGTTATCATAACAGACGAAAAGTAGCATCAGTTATAGAATTCGTTTGACATATCAAAAATTCAAACTGCAAATACAAGCGAATAAGTGCGATAATAATTGATAAACTTATATTTTTAGGTGAATATATATGGTATCATATTGTGATAATATATTTCTCAATAATAAATTGCATTAAAAAAATATTACGGCATATTTATAAAATGTATATTTTAGTGCCTCGAAAAGACCAGAAGTAATAATCAATGTTCAAGAAACCTATTCTTATTCGGTAATTCATGTTACTTTTGCATGCATGCAAGACAGACTGCGCAATAAATACGCGCCAGAATTTTAGAGATGCTCTAGGAAATTTGACAGCTTTTTTGAATGCCAATCTAGGCACTACAACGGTAGGCAGTAATTTATAATACACGGATATATGTTTCGACCAGATATCCCATATTATATCAATATGATAATAATCTTGTCCTTATTCTAACCTCACTTCTATTCCAGCATATAAACTATACAGTGTATTACAATATCAAGCTGGATATTTCACAACGTACGTAAAGTGAATAGAGATTTATTGGAGTTGTACTAGAATATTGAAGAACATCGGTCAAGTACTTATTAAAGAATGTTGTGTCTTGCATGACCATTATTGTAACGAATTGGCTACAAGAATTGAGGCTGTGAAGATCATGATAGGCTAGCAAATTCCTCTATCCATTGTACAATAACTCCAAAACTGCACTGCAATGAAAAAAATTGCTCTAATAAGCAAATAAATTCCTAACATGAAAAAATAATATGTTTCTATCTCATAAATTGATAAATTAAGACTATTCATTAAAACTTCTTATCAAGCTCGGCTTCTAGGAGATATTTGACAAATCTGGAGAAATACTTTTCAATACGCTCTAATACACAACTATTAGATAACTCAAAAAAATTGTGGCTATCACGTAACTGGTCTCTGCAAACTCTCTGTTCTCCACCGTCAATCGAACAAAAATTATCCATCTAAAATTCATAATTAAATCAATAAATTAATTTGATAATTATACTTTCGGTTGATGTTGTTCTTTCTAGCAGAAGTATCATTCTTTGTTCAATTATAATTATTCAAGAATTACCACTGAACTTGACCTTGAAAAAAGAAAAACCAAAATTTTTTGAGCACTATAACCCATTATGAAGATATCCATATGAGTTTATCATCTTGTATTGAGTATTATTACTGACATATTCTGTAGCATATAGAATATTTGGTGATTCAACGATAGTATGAGAAGGTTTCCGTCAAATATCTTTGTTAAGTCGGAAACCTGTCTGAAAATGGATTTGCGCACATGTCAAACTCACAGGTGTTAAGTTTGCGCGCATTTGTAAGATGCGCTATGATTGGCCAATATAAGTAATAAGTTTGCTAGTGCAAATGGTACTTATTATTATCTGTTACATAACATACAATGATAACGTACGTAGCAACCAAAAGTTACAGAATCGCTCGATGTATCCATGTGTGTTATTTTCGTCCGTTATATAACGTACTTGAGTTATAACAGACATAGTTATAGAATCCCACCCCTGGGGTGAGATTCTGTAACTACATAACGTACATCATAACCGATAAATATGTTACATAACGTTCTTAAATTGAGATTGCGATTCTGTAACTACATAACCTATATAAATAACAGTTACTTGCGTTATTTAGATACGTTATCATAACAAACGAAAAGTAGCATCAGTTATAGAATTCGTTTGACACATCAAAAATTCAAACTGCAAATACAAGCGAATAAGTGCGATAATAATTGATAAACTTATATTTTTAGGTGAATATATATGGTATTATATTGTGATAATATATTTCTCAATAATAAATTGCATTAAAAAAATATTACGACATATTCATAAAATGTATATTTTAGTGCCTCGAAAAGACCAGAAGAAATAATCGATGTTCAAGAAACCTATTCTTATTCGGTAATTCATGTTACTTTTGCATGCATGCAAGACAGACTGCGGAATAAATACGCGCCAGAATTTCAAAGATGCTCTAGGAAATTTGACAGCTTTTTTGAATGCCAATCTAGGCACTACAACGGTAGGCAGTAATTTATAATACACGGATATATGTTTCGACCAGATATTCCATATTATATCAATATGATAATAATCTTGTCCTTATTCTAACCTCACTTCTATTCCAGCATATAAACTATACAGTGTATTACAATATCAAGCTGGATATTTCACAACGTACGTAAAGTGAATAAAGATTTATTGGAGTTGTACTAGAATATTGAAGAACATCGGTCAAGTACTTATTAAAGAATGTTGTGTCTTGCATGACCATTATTGTAACGAATTGGCTACAAGAATTGAGGCTGTGAAGATCATGATAGGCTAGCAAATTCCTCTATCCATTGTACAATAACTCCAAAACTGCACTGCAATAAAAAAAATTGTTCTAATAAGCAAATAAATTCCTAACATGAAAATTTTGTACCAATATTCAATGTTTTCAGCTCTACCTACACATTGAAAGTAATTTTCCTGTAAATAAATAAAAAATCATGAAAATATTCTGGAAAATGTAACAGATGTTTTAATAAAACGGAAACAGTTAACAGTTATGTACAATGATTCAGAAAATAATATGTTTCTATCTCATAAATTGATAAATTAAGACTATTCATTAAAGCTTCTTATCAAGCTCGGTTTCTAGGAGATATTTGACAAATCTGGAGAAATACTTTTCAATACGCTCTAATACACAACTATTAGATAAATCAAAAGAATTGTGGCTATCACGTAACTGGTCTCTGCAAACTCTCTGTTCTCCACCGTCAATCGAACAAAAATTATCCATCTAAAATTCATAATTAAATCAATAGAATGGATACTATAAATTAATTTGATAATTATACTTCCGGTTGATGTTGTTCTTTCTAGCAGAAGTATCATCCTTTGTTCAATTATAATTATTCAAGAATTACCACTGAACTTGACCTTAAAAAAAGAAAAACCAGAATTTTTTGAGCACTGTAACCCATTATGAAGATATCCATATGAGTTTATCATCTTGTATTGAGTATTATTACTGACATATTCTGTAACATATAGAATATTTGGTGATTCAACGATAATATGAGAAGGTTTCCGTCAAATATCTTTGTCAAGTCGGAAACCTGTCTGAAAATGGATTTGCGCACATGTCAAACTTACAGGTGTTAAGTCTGCGCGCATTTGTAAGATGCGCTATGATTGGCCAATATAAGTAATAAGTTTGCTAGTGCAAATGGTACTTATTATTATCTGTTACATAACATACAATGATAACGTACGTAGCAACCAAAAGTTACAGAATCGCTCGATGTATCCATGTGTGTTATTTTCATCCGTTATATAACGTACTTGAGTTATAACAGACATAGTTATAGAATCCCACCCCTGACACTTTCATTTAACAAGATTATTGAATCTATACAAGTTTATTTATTTATTTGTAATTAAGAATCTGCACCATTCTGTATTACTTTTCTTGATTTCATTATGTATTTACGGAGCTCGTCGTACACGTGTAATCCATTAATTTTTTCGTTCAACTTCCCAATCACGGTTTGGAAACGGATAAAATGTTTAATTAGAGTTACGTTTTTCGGTATTGGGGCAATCGGGCACACAACATGCTCGACCCTGTCCCTTGTTTTATTTTTCACTCATTTTATCTGTACAAAAGTTATAATCAAAGCTGTTATGAAGCTATTGCCCGTACTGTGCCCGTATAACCTGTCAAAATATACCACTGACAGTTTACGCTTCTCGCCGAATAGCGTCGCCTCGAGCGTTGTTGGGCTGGCGTATAGCTCATTTAGTTTAGAATGATCCAAGAGCTCTTATGAGATTACGATTTAAGCCTTTTGATTAGCCAAAATGCGAATCAATTTCACATAACACAGAAATCGAATTTGGCATCATTTATTAGTCGTTCATCAATTATTATCTTAAATAGATATGTGCAGTTTTAAATTTGTATCTATTCAGGTAATACGTGAATATATTTGTTACTTCTATCTCTTGAATTCATTTTCTAAAAAATTTGATGTGAATCCTCCATCTAATGTTGGTAAATCGTGTTCGCGTTTCGGTTAATCAGAAGGCTTGGATCGTTTTTAACTAAAATAAACTATAGGCAACACGCTGTACGTTGGCGGGTAGTGACATCTAGCGTCCGATTCTTCTCTTTTCTCCTAGCAAGTGCAAGTTTTGGTTTCAAAACAAACCATTGCGCAGCATAGGCAACGCTCGATCTGCGCTAGTCTGAGATTAGCATTCAATTTTTACGCGTTTTCCTCATGCGCTCGGCTGTTTTCGAGCTGTTACTTGGTGGTAATTGTTTATGTTCCTATTTTTACATCATCTCTCAAGCATTTAATAACAATTTTTCCTTATAGTCAAGTTAGCGTAGATAAGAGCTTATGATTGGTGCTAGTATTTGTGTCGACTAAATAGACAGGCACATATAAAAATCAGAAGAGACTCAAGAAAGTTCGAATTATTATTTGAATGTAGTGAACACATTGAAAGTGCTAAAACCTCGTTTTGATACAATTAGTGATCGATAAAATAAGAAATTTAAAAAAAACTTTTGTGTTGATATTCAACGTAAGTACAATTGTTTTGATTATTTTTTGCTGTCTGAATTATTGATATTGTGTTATGTATGTATCTTCATTATTATTATTACTATTATTCTATACTCGATTTTTATATGTTATGTTATGTATCCTGTATACGAAACGGCGAACATAGAAGTTTAACATAGGATTTTAAAAATGTGCGTATATTGGCTCTCCTGTATATGTTAGAGCAAAAGTACAAGAATGAAATGTTGTTTCAAATCAATTTTTACTCTTGAAAAGTTTTCATTCAATGCAGTAAAGTATCTGTATCATAAGATATTTAATAAATAAAATATGACATTTCCGTCAAAAATCAGATAGCCATGGGAATAAAAAACCGAGTGAAACAATTCAATTCCATGTTATAACTACAATTATTAATAATGATGAAAAGTTGTTCCAAGTCAATTTTCACTCATGAAAAGTCTTTATTTAATGCAGTAGAATATCTATAGCATCTAAAAAAAATAACAATAATATCGTGGAATTAAACTGTCAGAGAATGAAAGTTTGTTCCATTCGTTTTTTATTCCTATGGCTATCTGAGTTTTGACGAAAATGTCGTATTTTATTATCTAAATATCTGATGCTACAGATATTCTACAGCATTAAATAAAGATTTTTTATGAGTGAAATTTTATTTTAAACAACTTTTTATTCTTGTACTTTGGCTCTAAAATATACAGGAGAGCCAATATCCGCACAATTTTAAAATCTTATGTTAAACTCCTATGTTCCGCGTTTCGTTGCACACCCTGTTTATATACAGAGTGTAACAGAAATAAGTACATTAATTTTAACTTGTAATAGAACTTGTCAAGCATAACAATTTCTCTTAATAATTTTTTTTTCTGTAAATCCTCTGGATATCAAACTTTTATCTAAAATTTCCTAGTGCGCCTATGGTTCGAACTGAATGTTCCTCATTTGTTAGAGTTATAGGAAATAATATCATAATAAATGAATACTTTGCAGCTTTGAACCATCTTGGTTTGTCAATCATTCATTTGAAACTGAAAGAATATTAATATTTTGTCAATATATTGATATTCGCTCACCTCGATAATTCTATTTTTGCATATGTTGAAAGAAGGACTAAACTCGGACTAAACTTTTCTCTGAAATCAACAATTTGGTCTATTAGTCGTATTTATTTGTCATTGTTAAGAAATTTTATTTCTATTTAAGGATTTCACATGTATTTCCAGATAGTACATTTCTTACACATTAGATTATCTGCACAAGTTCATTGCACTTGAATCAGCTGATTTGAATAGTCTGAATACAGTGAGAATCTGTGCCAGAGTGTGCTGCCATCTATGAGCAGCTTAAAAAGTAGTTGCTGTTCTCAACTTCATTATCGTTGGTTCTCAAACATAAAGAGAAAATCATTCAACGATTTATTTAAAGAAATCGGTGAAATATTAAATGGAATGCAATTCCATAATAATTTATTTATTCAATAATTCAATTGAAAATATTGCTACATAAATTTTTGAAGAACAGGAAACATAACCTATAAATGTATCAAACTGAATTTGATAATTGATTTTAAATATTTTCTGAAATATGAGATACAATTTTTTCTTTGTTTAGCAGATCAATTCACGGGGCATACTTTATTGAAACAACCTGAGTGTGAAGTTTGTAATAATTTGAGAAAAACTAATACACAGGTGCTTCATATATAAATTAATGTATTTCATTCATCTCATCTGCTTTTTTACGTTTCAGATAAACGATAAGTTCTAAATATTTCACACTATTCTCATCAGAATGTGTACACCAAGTGCACAATATTTTGACATTAAATATATTAGCATAACCACAATAATCCAATTTTTAGTGAAAAATATCAATTCGGAAATCGTTCCAAATAAATTCGCGGAACTAATCCTAAACTGCCTACGAAATCGTAGACAGAAGGAATTGATAACCCACATATGTCAGAATCAATGTTAATATAAATTCCATTTTCATTATTCACTTTATTTGTATCAATGTTAATGTTTTTTTTTTTTTCATTGTAATATTGTTCTTTCAATTTGAAATTTGAGTATGACTATGCTACCAATTCCAATCACCTACACTTAACTTCAAAGCAACTGAGTCATCTGTCCTAAATTTTAATCTCCTTCTTTCAAGATCAGTAATTCAAAATTAAATTCTAATTCCGTACTTCTGACTAGAAACATCAAAACTAATAGCTCTTCAGAAATAATGGCTGGTACCACGAGCTCTGTTTTTGGCGCTACTAAGAGCGTTGGGTCAATATGTGTTTTAACGCAATTAGAATTTTTCCAAATACTTTAGAAAATAATCTTCAGGTACAAATTACGGAAAACACATATGTCTACAAAATTTATTTGAATATTTTCCTAATAGCTTGAAATATTTATATTGCCTTAAAACGCTTTTTAAAATAATACTGCTAGTATAGCCAAAAACAGAGCTTGTGGTACCAGCCATTGTTTCTAAATAAATTAATTTAGTACATCTGAATATTTAATGTGCATGTATATCCTTTTATTTAGTGGCGTGCGGTGACTTTCTGTGATAGGTGTGCACAGTCGGTGGTGAGGAAGGGGATATATACATGACCAACAATACAGCTTATTTTTCTCGCAACAACCAGCAATCCATCTAAATTTTTCATATATTTTAATTTGGAAATGTCGCACGGACTGCTGGCCTTTAATTTTGATATTTTGAGTGAGTTTTATGTCTGGCGTTGGTCTTGTTTTCATAATTTTATTTTTCGTTTCGACATCACGACGTGAAAAAGGATTTTCCAGTAGATCACAAATTATAGATCTATTTTCAGTTGTCATTTTACAAATGATAATTTTAGGAAAATAAATAATTTAAGAAACGTATAAAATAAGTGTTTACCTAATATTGTTGTCTTAAATAACAAATAACAATATTTCAACTATTTTAACCAACTTATTAAAGGCCTTTGAAAAAAAAACACAGCTAAACGTTGAATATTCAGCTCCAGGTGCAGAAAGTCTGCCTGCACCCAGCGAGAGAGAACGAACGATAGGAGATCGCTAATTTCGGTATGCTTTTTCTCTGTCAGACTCTATTGCTTTACTTTCCCAATACTGACTATGCCAAACAGACCTCCCTCGCGGTACAGCGAGAAATTCTGCACCTCAAGCGTCGACATTCGTTTCAAATATATAGCAGAGTTACCCGCGAGGCGCGCCCGTATTTCTGGTTGCATAAATAGATAAAATACGCTCTTTCTTTGATTTTATAATGAAAATTTGTAAAACAAAATGAAGTATTCAATAAACCATTATATTAATTTTATTTACGTAATTTCTAATATTTTCATAGGGTGTGCAGTGCACACCCTGCACATATGGACTGCACGCCACTGCTTTTACTAGTGCTACAGTGAATTAAATTGTGACCAAAAAATGTACACATTCAAGAGCCAACCGAAGACGAGGTAGGATCGCAACAATTTTCACAAATAATCTCAAATTATTAGTTTACATTGATGTTTATTTGAGTTTGTTATTCATTTAATAATTTATTAAGTTAGCATTCGGTAAATGTTCAATTGTTGGACATTTGAATGTTGGCTAATTGTTACGGGATGTTCGATTGACAGACATTTGAATGTTGGCTAATTGTTACGGGATGTTCGATTGACAGGCATTTGAATGCTAGCTCATTGTTAAAAATTTTCATTAGCTAGTTCATTGTTGCAAAATATTCTGTTAAAAATTCAAAGCGGTAGGTTGTGTTGTGTGGTTTATTAGCAATTTGCAAACCTACGAAACAGCAGCTTTTATTTAGTACCAGTTTCAAGTCTGTAAATAGTATAGTTGCTGAAAACTCAGCGTCACGCCAGCCAGACAGCCAAAGTGAATATAATAGCGCTTTTTTCCAAAAAATGTGCTAAAAAGCTAGTGACATCACAACAGCTCACTCAGTAACAAAAACAGTTGTCAGCACTTCCTCTCAATCTAAGATCAATTAATAAGACAAATAAAGCTAAGTACGTGACTGTAACTATAACAAACAAATAACTGAGTCAGCCGCCGTAAAATCGCCAATACATCAGTTTTTATCATGTTCAATTGTCAGACATTTGAATGCTAGCTCATTGTTGGAAAAGAGTATACAGAGTGTTTTTTTGAGATACCCTATATTTTACTATATTTTTTTATTCTGTATTTTTTGATGGAACTTTATTGAAGCAACTATGGCTTAATTTTGAACAATTACTGCAATAATTGCATTTTTAAATTTTTTTGACAGATGCATGCAGTTACTAGCAAACGAATATCTCGAATTCACTTCATTGAAAAAATTTGATTTTATACGTACGTGCTCATAATGAAATAAGCTTTTCCATGATATCAATGATTTCCATAAATATTATACAGGATGTGTATAAAGTGGATTCAAATTTGAGAGCTGAAATGTTAAAAAATTCAAATTTCTTGAATGGAAACCCCCATTTTCAACTACTAGTCCAATCAAAATAGACATTCACCCTTGCATAAATTCCCAAGAAGATGAAAATTGACATGAATGTTAGGGATACCATTATAATGAAGTTTTGAAAAGTCCCCAACAATCCCGTGTGTGCAAAAAATTTTATGCGAGGTCAAAGTTCGCAAAAATGGGTATTTTGATTTTTTTAGCGGAACGATCAGTTTTATGATATAAATAGCTCAGATACAAATTGCGGATCTTTCAATTCTCTACAAAAATAGTCTCCACCTCTTTATTCCTAAGATCCACAATTTCTGAGAAAAAGCCATTCCAAAGTTATATTCTCCATTTATGCACAGATTGCCACGCCACCTATGAGGTAGTGTACTTGGCGCGTATTTTTCAATGTGGTTTGCCCGGTAGGCCTACTCTATGGTCTTCTTATTGAAGTTCAATATAATATTAGGTCTTCTAATTCTACTTCTTCTTCATCTTCATCTTCCTGAGTTGACGTAAATTGCTCAAATAGCGATGCAACAGTTGTTTTATCGTTGATATAAGGATTATCTTCTGTTGAAGATTTAGTATTTGAACACGACTGATTTTGACAGCTGGTACAGTGGTGCATGCTTGTGAACAAAGTCATCTTACTTTTTTGCAGCCGCATTTCAAATTACACTTTTTTCTGTAGCTATAAAAAAAAAGTATTGAGGAGCTTTTCTAGTGCAGGTGGAAGTAGTGTGTGGATTGATTCCAATACATTATTAATTAGCTTCCAACCCCATTCTTCGGGGTCCAGTTGAACCTGCTAATATACTTGATAAAAATGTTGATGAGCAGAATCCGAGGTTGGAAGAAGAAAGGTGATTGAACACGTTTTTTATAAGGTGTATGTTTTGCAAAAGATACGAAACGTAACTTATCTATGCAAGTCATTTGAAGTAAGTGAAAGACGGACACTGCTACGTTGACAATTGAACAGCAAACAGATTTTGCTCAAGGTCGCATGATCACATAAAATAAGGGACTAGGTTTCTTTTCATTTCATATTCTTAGAATTATCATTCAATATTAATGTACGAGTACTAGTTACGCAGACTAATAGTTGTACCTATATTATGCGTCCATAATTTACATAGGCAGCGTAGTCATGCATATTATTAGGAAAATAATTCTAGAATGATTTTTTCTCAGAAATGGTGAGTCTTGACGAAAAAAAGGGTGGGACCCATTTTTGTAGAGAATTGAAAAATCTACAATTTTTGTCTGAACTATTTTTATCATTTAATCAACCGTTCCGCTTAAAAACCCAGAAAACCCATTTCTGCGAACTTTGACCTCGTACAAAATTTTTTGCACACATGGGATCGATAGGGACTTTCGACAACTTCATTATAATGGTATCCCTAACGTTCATGTCAATTTTCAGCTTCTTGGGAATTTATGCAAGGGTACCCCTATTTTTAAGGCTAAGTTGACTGGACTATACAGCTTTGAATTCTACTGTAAAGAACTAGACAAGTTTGTCATTAGAATCATGTATATATTTCTGAAGGTTTCTAAGATATTGGCAAAAAATAATATCAAATTCAACAAAGTGATTAGTTAATCGGGATTTCAGCAATGACTATCTATTGGTGGATAATGATGACTATAAAGTGTAAGAATAGTAATATAAAACAATGACTTCATTATTTGTATTGATAATAAAATCAAAGATAATAATGGTATTTATTTTACTCGGAACAGTTTATGTAATGTTTAGGCAAGACACGGAAAAAATTATCAATATTGAATACCGATAACAGCAGACTGATATCAGTGTTTTTTATTCTTGAATTTTGTGTGCGTAAACCCACTATAAGATTTCGTCAATCAATGAATAATGTGTCTACCTATAGATTTATCCAATACAGTTATTGATTGAATTTATTGCTGCGAAAAATAAAGTATTTTGTTTTTTAATAAAAGTATGAAAATATTTTTTTTTTCAGGTAATAACAACTAACTACAATGCCAGAATCATCTTCGGATCCAATCATATCAGATGAAGAATTTGAATTAGCAGCGGAAGCTGCTGAAGAAATTAAAGCCGATATTACTATCGATTTTTTGGATATTGAATTGCCCGATTCTTTGACTTTTCAACCTTCTCAATGGTTGGATGATAGGTAATAAACATCATATCAAAGATTTTTTTTGTTAAGATAGCCCATAGTCTACAAATTTGACTTTCTTTAATTTGATCTCAGTCCTGGCTTAAATTGAAGTCATCATTTATTTTTCATTGTGCCAAAATTATCATATTTCTATAATAGTAATTTTGATTTACAATTCACCATAATATTTATTAAGCTGCTCTTTAATCTCCTGAGGCAGTTTCATGGAGTAATGTTTTACACAAAATTCTTTTAGTCGCTTTGCACAATTCAAACGAACTCAAAAAACGAAGTGATGAGTCAATATTGAATTTATGGTGTGGAATAGAATTATGATCTGAAAATATATATTGCATATTTATTGTTCGCAGGTATGATGTTGTACGCGATAATGGAGTAATTTATGAAGGTCGTGTACGTAATGGAAAAAAGCACGGAGAAGGAACGTTATTTGACGAAAATCGCACGCAACACGTCCGTGGATATTGGCATGATGATGAACTTGTACTTGTACATTTTGCTGAATTTTTGCAGCCCAATGAAAATGATGATCTCTTTAGAATATATGGTCGGGATAATTTGATGACTTGTGATAAACATAATTTCGTTGCCAGGTAGGAACTGAATATTACCATCACTAATTATTATTAATATATTGATTGACAATTAAAATATATAAGTTTTGCAAGCCTCCGCTACGGGCACGCTAACGTAAACATTGAATCTCTGTGCGTATACGTACTAAATAACGTTACATTAAATTTTAGCGTTCATAGCGTATATATAGTATAATACACTCAATATCGGGTACTGTCAACGCCACGACACACTCATATGTCCAACTATATGCAATGAACGGTATAAGATAGCAAGATATTCTGTCTTCTCTCCAAAAAACAGCAGTTGACTGCAGTTTCAAGAGTATCATCATTCTTTTTACGATATAGGAAGAAAAGTTGAGCTAAGCTCAAGTTCATGTTATGTTTACGTACAAAACAACTAATAGCGCATGCGTCAACTGTAAACACATGCTTTCATAAGACAGTTGACAATACCCTGGATCGAAACGTGCTTTGAAAATGATTGAAATAGAATTTTTAATAATAATAAAGACTACAATTTCTTTCCCGTCTTTATATTTTTCTCGTTGGTGACTTTTAGAACGCAGTTTCAATAATAATAAAACAATCGCAAGATCTTTTTCAGGCATCATACAATAAAACAAAACAAACTAAACTCCAAACAGTCCAAACTGTTGAAAGTGAAACCAAAGAAAAACAGTAAACACGGAATCGTATCAACCGAATATCTGAAAATGACTGTTGAAGAAACCAACACAATGCATCAATAACTTTAATTTGTACCAATTTTTAATTAAAAAATCACTTAAGGGGGTAACTCGAACATTCTTGGTATAAGATAAAATTTTATAGCATACATCAGATACACATTTTCGACTCAAAAATTTTGAGAACATCTTATGGGTCATTTAAATAACAAATAATAGTTTTAATAACGTCAAAATAACACAGTGTCTTTTGGCAGATTGCAGCAAGATTATTTCATTGGAATATTAATTGAACTTAACATTTAGATACTGCAGAAAATCAACTTCCTTCTTGTCCACTGATAATCAATGTTTAATTTTCACAAAAGAAAGGCACACTTTACGGACGTATTTTTTGAATTATAGGGAAAATAATATGAAAACATCCAAGTTACAATTTCCCAAGCATGGTCATTAAAGAAGCGACAACGTCGCTTGCCGAGCGTCATTCATGACCTTAATATTGTTCTAGAGGTCACTTCTTCCACCGCGGAAAAATAAGAAATTCAAATTAAATTTTTTTATGTAGATTTACAAGTGAAATTTGTATATTAAAATAATACAATAGTATGTGGCACACACACGATGTTTCTCCATTTATCACCAATATATTAGAGCTATTATAAAATAGCTAGGTTATGTTTGTTACACCATGCTCAAAACCACGCCTATGCAATTCCCTATTTGAACAGTGTTGCAAAAGTGAAGCCAAAAATGTAATATTGTTAAAGAGAGAAAGTAACTGAGAGATAGGTAGAGGCGGGCCCATGTTTGTATGGAGGTAAATGGCAAGTTTCGCTTTATTTAGTATTTTCATGTGGAAATATATTGTAAAATAGGAAGAAAATGTTGTGTGCAAAATTGTAATAGTGGGTACAGAACATATAAACACAAATATTCTATTTTTTCTGTACCCTAAAATGATATTTTATTAAATAAGTGGTGCAAGAACATACCACGACAGAATAGAAAATTGGAAATTTCAGATTACGTTTGTGAAAAACATTTCAGAGAGGAGAATATTATTAAAGAATGGTCGTTTAGAGATGTAAAAGTGAGTAGAAATTGACTTAAAATTATAATAGCAGATCTACTGACAATTCTATGTTAGAAATTGGAAGATTATATCAAAGTTTCAAATTATCTAACCTAAACTTTTTGTGAAGAATTCAACTTCGAGGAAACTTCTCATCAATATATTTATAAACTCACAAGACATATAGATTTACACAGAATTAGAACATTCATTTCTTCATTTTTCATCAATATTATAAAAGTTATTGAGAATACAATTGTTGTCAAAAGTGAACGAAGCAAGTGTTAGCCCTGTGGCATATTGGAATATTTTTTTATTTCTCTTGTGCTGCTTCCGAAAAATTGAAATTTAAAATAGTTTATTGTGCAACAAATGCAATAAGTTGTCGATTGTTCACGAGAACTCAAGTGGGCAACTGACAATACCGCACGAGTTGCAGATACTATTTTTTATTACGAATGCGGGTAAATATTATTTTGCGCTTGTTTTTCCTGGGCGGTAAATTATATTTGGCCTACGCAAAAGACAAAGAGAAAGAATAGAGTCGAATAATGAAACTTTTATTGCGCAGTTTAATTTAATAACTTTTTTTTGCACCAGAAATTATGTCAAAAACTGTTAATTTTTAATGAGATCGTAGATGTATATTATATTTTTGTTATACTTTTCGTTAATGTTCAACAAACAAAAAAATTTGGCAGAGCAGTATTTTTTAATTCTATTTTTCTTATAGTTAATAAGAAACTGTTTATGTATATTTTTTCAATTTTATTACGCCCATTGTAATATGAAATTTTCTTTATATTATTTATGTGCCTATTATAATTCATAATCAGAAAACTCGTGTCCAAAGAAACGTTTATAAAAGATGTTCCATAATGTACTAATTCATTGCAGGTTTTAATGAATAGAAATGCTAATTTTCTTCTACTTTTGCCTTTCATTTAATAAATAATGTATTATTTAACGTAATGAAAACAAGAAATCTATCTGGCAATTGTATTTTATTTAAAATATTTGAAATATAATCTTATTTCTGCATATGAAGCACGCAAAGCTAGGCCCGCTCTCGCTATCTCTCTCACACCTGCCGCATTACATTTTAGGCTTCATGTTTTCCAACTGAGTGTCCGCTCCTCTATTATTCTTCTTCGTGCTCAAAACAAACCACAAAGAGAACGGTGTTGCCAGATCTGTTTCAACTATTTTCACAAAAATCAACTGAGCGACTAAATACAACATTCTCTTTAATTATTGGCAACTAAAATTACCGTTGGCGGCAGCACTGTGCTTACAAAATGGTGGCTCAAAAGTGGCTTACGGCAATGTACATGTAAATAAGTTGATATTCAACAAAGAAATATTCGTATTTCATTGAATGATTTAATTCAATTCCAATTGTGCGAAAAAGTATTGACTTTTTTCTTTCATATCATGTAGTATTTTTTTTCCAAATCTTATTTATAAATGATTTTTAGTTGTAATTGAAAGACTGCGTGAGGTTATAAAACTCATAGCTTTAAAGAAAATAATATTACAGGAAAATATTTACGATATTTTTGTATTGCGCATTTCAACTTTCAGTTTTCCCTGTACTAATTTTTCAAATCCACACAGCTCATTTATCAACTAGCTCGTAGTTCCCAAACTTACTTACCACAGACACTTTCCTTTTCCCTTTTTTAGGAAATTCATGAAAACTCAAATCCATAATTCAACTAAATTTGGAATGACATCAAAAACATCAATTTTCAACACTTCTTCGTTTAGATTCCATATTTTGAAGGGTATAGTCTTGAGAAATACTAATTTTTGCATAGATATGAGGTTATGTAATTTAAGTGTCAATTCACAATGTACGTAAACATAAGGAGTACGTAGCCGTAAACATAAACATAAAGTTGAACTACTGTATTTCAATGCCCGTGTTCACAATGCTCTTACGTTTACGTATTGACATAAGAGCTACGTAATGAAAACGTAAAGTTGAGATAAATTCAACTTTATGTTATGTTTACGTACGAAACAATTAATAGCGCATGCGTCAACTCTAAACACATGTTTTCATCTGATAGTTGACAACACCCTGGATCGAAACATGCTTTAAATATGATTGATATAGAATTATTAATAAAAAAAACAACCATTTCTTCCTCGTCTTAATATTTCTCTTGTTGGCGACTTTTATAACGCAGTTTCAATAATAATGAAACAATCGCAAGATCTTTTTCAGACATCATACAATAAAACAAAACAAACTAAAATCCAAACTAATAAAAGTGAAACCAAAGAAAAATATTAAACACGAAACAGAATTGAAATCAACAGAATATTTGAAAATGACAGTCAGAGAAACCAACACAATACATCAATAACCCTAATTTGTACCAACGTAAAATGAAAAAAACACTTTATTTTAATATTTTACGTTACGACCATTGTGAATATACATAATTTCTTACGTTTATGTTTTTACGTATTCCTTATGTTTACGCTCATTGTGAATTGGCACTAACAATGAAGTCGAAAGCCAAGTATTTTTCACGGGATTAATTAAAACAAATCCAATAGAAACTATTGTAGTATAGAATTTCATATAAGCAATCTCAAAAGAGCCACTAAATATTGCTAACAAAACCAGTAACATAACATAAGATCATGTAGAAATTGAGGTTCTTTCCACTTTACACTAAGTTCCGCTTATGACCGCTTGGTGGCTACGGGTTAATTTTATTTACCAATTGTTGATATCCGTTTCAAAGAAACTGTCAGATTCACTAATAAATACAGAATAAATAAATAAAGTATTTTTTATGCGATCATAACAAAAACGGTGTGAAGTTTCACTTTTTGGGACTGATCTGTAAAATTTAACTTTTTGGGACTGATCTGTCAAATATTACTTTTTTGGGACTGATCTGTCAAAAAATACTTCATAAACACTTCATATCTACCTATATGGGCAGCTTGATGAACTCTTCAAGTAGTGTTGCCACAAGACAAGACAAGACAAGACTTCAGTTGAGTCTTGTCTTGGTCTTGAGCAAGTCTTGCAGGACATAGTCTTGTCTTGGTCTTGACAAGACAAGACTTGAAGCGAGTCTTGTCTTGGTCGAGAGTCTTGACAAGAGTCTTTTCTTTGAATTTTTTCAAATAATTTTCTCTAATTGATATAGTGCATTGAAAACTGATAGCATCAATTAAATCGAAATTCGAGATAATATCATTAGAAATTGGCATTTACGCGAAAAATTTTGATTTTGATATATGTCCAAAGAATTAATTTCTCATATCTGGATTCAAAATGATTGTAAAAACATCATAGAATAGTATATTCTACAACAAGTATTACAATGGCCCTAATTCCACACAAGCGAAAGGCCAAGGCGAGGATTACGGTTCGCGAGTGTGGAATACACCATTCTAATACATGTTGTAGACCAGGGGTCGGCAACCTGCGACCCTTTGCAACTTTTTGTGTGGCCCGCCAAAGCACGAATATTTATTTTTAATAATATTTATACTCGTATATGATATAATAGCACTATTCAAGTTACATTTCACATCTTAATGTACGGCTCGCATGAAAAATTTATTGTGAAAATGGCCCGCCGTCCGTAAAAGGTTTCCGACCCCTGTTGTAGACTATACTTTCTTTAACAAGGTTTTGGAAACTCACCAATATTTCAGAAGAGAGTTTGAGAATTATGAAATGTCAAACGTAAAGCCAAATAAAGATAATTGAATTGTTGACACGTAACCATAGTCACCAAAACTAACAGCTTCTGATTCGTCGAAATGATTCTACACGGTAACAGAATAAATATTCTTGCACAAGTGAGGAATGTACCCTATTCCAACATAATTTCTGGTTATGGAATATGCAAATTCTAAAATAGTGTTAAAGAAAAAGTTTTCTCTAGCTTTTATTTGAACATGTTACATATTCCACGTTAAAATTATATTATTATATAATGTGAAAAGTCGGCCAAGTCCGAATCGAACTAGCACGCGAAAGGTTCTATACCACCGAGCAATATTTATATTACCAATTCTTTTTTGAAATCATCCAGTTGATAAAAAAAAGAGAAGCGCTGAAGCAATATGTTGTTATTCGTTAAGATCTGTATGGTGATCCCATATATTTACCTCATGTTTATTACTTGTTGCCACAGTGGTCATAGTCATACATATTCTGTGAAATCTCAAGAGTCTACCTATTACGGTACGGATAGACGAACGGACAGACAGCAGAGCTCCAGTAATAGGGTCAGTTTGACACCCTTTGCGTACGGAATCCTAAAAAAGGGTTCTTCACGTGACATATTTCAGATGCCCATGTCTGGATATTATGATAAAAGAGTTATCAATCATAGGGTTTCCTCAACAAATTACCCAGCATCATAAATCATAGTTAGGATATTGAATCAACTCTTATAAGAATTGCAATTATATCATAACTTGAATTTCAAGTTATTGTTTCGCTATCAATAAGAGCAAAATATTTCAGGAATACTCAACTGAATCTGAAGAAATGTTACTGAAATGAAGAATAAATGATGTTGAAACATTGAAGAAATAATGCAATATATGTGAGAGTTAGTTACAAATGTTTAAAAAGTCTTAAAGAAAAGCAGCCATTCCACTTCCAAGTACATTTTTTGTGGAGAGGGTTAGAGAAAAGCCAATCTCGGCAAACACCCCTGACCAAGCCGTAGGAGATTTGAAGAAACGGAGGGACGTAATTTCGAACAAATTCATAAAGAAGCAAACGTTTGAAATATATAGACAAACATTTGCTGTCCCATGGTCAAGGTCGCATACTTCTTATACCCTTTTTGCGATGAACAATAGGGACGAGAACTAATGTATTGCAGATGTCTTAACTTTCACAGCATACAAAAATGTGTAAAATCTAAATTTATATATACATATAAAGAAACATCTATTTATAAATAAGAAAAGTTCAGTAATAGATTGACTAGTTGGGTGGATGTCTACATTATTTTATTTGTTGTGATTAAAGTTTAACTTTGTGTTTCGAGATTATACTCAATGTAGGCAGTACAAGGATTGGTGTGATTTTAGAGTTTAAAGACATGAGACTGAATATTGCTATATGATCTTGTTTTAGAGGCTGTAGTTGAAGTTTTTCCAAGAATCTTCTTAAGTAGGTGATTTAAGACTCACCAAGATGCTAATAAATTTCAAGAAAACACTGAAAATATTTTAAAAGCTTAAGTTGATGTGTATTGTATTCAACATATGTCAAGAGCATCATATCGAAGCTCAGTTATATTTAGTCATTTGCAAAATAAACAAGGTTTAATGTCTTATTGCACAAATAATGATATATTAAAAAAAATTCTAGACTTATCTTGAATAAACGTCAAACACAATTCATTACAGCTACGATGCAATCAGATATAGCTGAACGTATCAAATATATTTCACTCAAATTCATAAAAAAGAATAAAGTATTGCTAACAATTTCCAAATTCCAATGGAAATTGAGGATTGCAAACAGTACACTAAATCAATACTGGTAGTCGAATCAAATGGAGTCAATTTATTTCTATTAATTTATTTTTTCAGTATATTTTTAGTATCTAGTTGCTTGCCTTATTTAATTTTTGTATCATTGTTTTCTGAAGAAGATCTTTAGCCAAAGGATCGAAACATCATAGTTTCAAATAAAATATACAGAATTTAAAATCAAAAGTTGCAATTTTTTCTATTTTCAATTCAAAGTATACAAGAAAATATGACAAATATCTCAAGTTCCAATATGATGTGATTAGCTATGTACAGAAATTTATCCCATCGAAAAAATTCAAATTAGAAATAAGAACTTTGTGGAAATAAAGCAGGCAATTTTAGTCAAGAGTCTTGTACAAGACTTCAAGACTTTCTTGTCAAGACTCAAGGTGCGTCTTGTCTCGTCTTGTGGTCTTGAGGCAAGACTAAATAAAGGTCTTGTCTTGGCAAGACCAAGACAAGACGAGACGAGACCAAGACTAGTCTTGAGTCTTGCGGCAACACTATCTTCAAGGAACAGTTTTCGTCGAAATACATATTATATTTTTTCGTCAACTTCTGTAGTTCTTGCAATTCAAGAAATAAATACGCGTTTTTCATAAATGTCAACTTGATAAAAGACAATAAAGTAAAACAATTTCAACGGCAACTAAGATTAACAATTGCAATGTTTTAAAAATAAATAGATAAAATAATGTGATTTTGAATTATTTCGTAATGATCGCCTAAAAAACGTTGTGTGCACCTCGGCCTACAGTTCTTTTTTGGTCTCACCTGAATTGCAGCCTCAGCTACGCTTCGGCCGCAAACAACAGATTCGACCAAAAAAGATAATCTTTTCGGCCTTGATACACAAATAACTATTTTTATTGTCAATATCCATTATAAATTGTTTTAACAAAATTTTTAGTACTTAGTGCCAATTCACAATGTACGTAAACATAAGGAGTACGTAAAAACATAAACGTAAGAAATTATGTATGTTCACAATGGTCGTAACGTAAAATATTGAAATAAAGTGTTTTTTTTTTTTCATTTTACGTTGGTACAAATTAGGGTTATTGATGTATTGTGTTGGTTTCTCTGACTGTCATTTTCAAATATTCTGTTGATTTCGATTCTGTTTCGTGTTTACTGTTTTTCTTTAATTTCACTTATGTTTCACTTTTAACAATTTGGAGTTTAGTTTGTTTTGTTTTATTGTATGATGTCTGATAAAGATCTTGCGATTGTTTCACTATTATTGAAACCAGATTGAAACTGCGTTATAAAAGTCGCCAACAAGAGAAATATTAAGACGAGGAAGAAATTGTTGGTTTTTTAATTAATAATTCTATGTCAATCATATTTAAAGCATGTTTCGATCCAGGATGTTGTCAACAGTCAGATGGACACATGTGTTTAGAGTTGACGCATGCGCTATTAATTGTTTCGTACGTAAACATAACATAAAGTTGAATTTATCTCAACTTTACGTTTTCATTACGTAGCTCTTATGTCAATACGTAAACGTAAGAAGTACGTAAGAGCATTGTGAACACGGGCATTGAAATACAGTAGCTCAACTTTATGTTTATGTTTACGGTTACGTACTCCTTACGTTTACGTACATTGTGAATTGGCACTTATGGTATTAAAGTTCATGTTTTTACGTACCCCTTATGCTTACGCACATTGTGAATTGGCACTTTAGACTTGAATATAATGAAGTTGTTCACCATTAATCTATGCTGTAGAAAAATTTCATTGTGATTTGATAATAATACAAGTTATAGTACACTTTTACTTTAGAACTCGTTACACAATTATCGCAAAATGTGTAATTTCAATTTATTTACCAGAATACGAAACCTTACAAACTAAACAAAAAAATAAATAAATAATAAAATCCTTTGCAGGCATTATATTACACTTTTCTCTTTATTTGTGTGTACATGTACAAAACATTAGCTCTGTTCGTTTTGCCAGTGCAGTGTAGGGCAATGTAGCTCTGCATGGTGCACACCAATTCTACATTTTCAAAAAACAGATACAGTGCAATAGTCTGTTAAACAAAGAAAAGAAAAAGAAGATAAAAATTTTGAAGTTTTCGAATCACTAGTGGAGTACCCTAAGATTTAAACCTCGGAACCCGAAACCATTGAACGGATTCTTATAAAACTTTCTGGAATGTGTTTTTAACACTGAATACTAAAATGTGCACCTATTAATTTTTTCTGATCTCAACTTTTTTATCATTCAAATGAGTAATTATCAATTTTTTGAAGTTTTAATTAATTTCTTTTGAAACTAGAGATTTTTTGCGTTTAAATTCATATTTTACAGAGAACAAACTGGTATGAACTTGTCCTTGAGGTCTCAAGGGACTTCAGCTAAAAACGTTTTGTTTTTTTTGTATTGACTGAAATCTGAAAATGCTGGAATAAATTGATATCATCAGTTACTTCCAAACAAATAATAAATCCATTATTAAACCAATAACCCTACATGAACAAAACTTACAAATATTGCGGAAGAATAAGGGTGGTCACGAAATGAAAATCAAATATCAATATATATTTGTTCATAAGCTATCGATTTGAAATATGAAAATACTAGTTGGAATTATGAGTCGCACTGCCTTCTTCGAAACAGAAAAATATTTTATCACAAAACCAGTAGTCCTATAATTATAAAACTTCGTGTGAATATCAAGGAAGAATAGTAGTAACTGTAAAATAATATTCAGTTGTCAATAAATTTCCGTTCATAAATTATAGAAATAGAATCTTGAAATACCAATATATTTATGAGTCGCATTGACTCATTCGAGACAAATAATCAGTTCCTCTCGAAATCAGTGGTGCCAGATCGATGAAAATTTGATTCAATATTGAGGAAGCGTACAAGTTATTGCGTAATAAAATTAATCCTACAGTCTGTTTTTGTTCAAAAGTTATTGGTATGGAATCAGTAACTGCCAACAGTTTGATAAGTTGCATGCCTTTAAAACAATCAGTCAATTTATTTCTCGACTATTGGTTCGAAATCAATAAGACTTTGTATGAATATCAAGGAAGCATTAAAGTTATTGTCAAATCAAATCAGCCCGACAAACTGTTTTTGTTTAAGATTTATTGACATGGAGTCAGTATCTGCCAATAGTTTGACTTTTAACGCAATCAGTCAATTTTTTTCTCGACTAGTTGTCCTAAATCAATAAAACTTTATATGATTATCAAAGAAGGATAGGAGAGCTTATAAAATAAAATCTAATCCTCAATAACCTCTTTTTTCTTATTATATTGACTGAAATCTGAATATACTGAAATAAATTGAAACTCATCAGTTACTTCCATACAAATAATAAATTCATTATTGAACCAGTGACTCCACACGAACGAGACTTTGCATAGATATTACGAAAGAATGAGAGTGACCACAAAATGAAGTATCAATACATTTATGTTCATGAGCTATCAATTTGGAATCTGTAAACCGCAATTGGAAATATAAGTCGCACTGCCTCCTTCGAGACAAAACAAAATTTTATTACAAAACCAGTGATCCTATAATTATGAAACTTTGTATAAATATTAAGAAAGAATAGCAGTAAGTGTGGAATAATATTTAATTGACAAAAATTTTTGTTGATGAATTATAGACATAGAATCTGGAAATATCAGTAGAACAAATAATCAGTTCTTTTCTCAATCAGTGGCCCTAAATCAATAAAACTCTGTACGAATATCAAGGAAGCATAGAGGTTATTGCGAAATCAAATTTATCTGACAAACTAATTTTGTTCAAGAGTTATTGATATGAGATCAGTAACTGCCAATAAGTAATAAGTTGAGCAAATCCTCTTAGTAATAACTCTATTTTTTATTGTAAATTTGTCAATTTTAGTTTAAAAATTATGAATGAATATTAAAATTACTCTAAAATATCATTTTTGAATATGAGATCAAAATCTTTATCTCATATTCTCTCATTTTTCAATTAATTGTTTTTATAAATTGTTGTTATCGAGATCGGAAAATTTTGAAAGATAAACTTTTTTATTTAAGCTTTTAGCAATGCAATCGAAAAGGTTTCATGAAAATTCATTCAGTGGAACCGGGTTCCGAGGTTTTTACATTTTTATGTCTAACGTTACTATAAATCTCATGAAAATATCAGTCGCAAACGCAATCTACAAAATAATCATTAAAAATAATTTGAGTAAGTAAAACAATAATGGGAATTCAGCCAATTTTTTGTTTATATTTCTCTCCTACTGAACAGTTTCAGCTATTTTATTACGTTAAAATCACACATAAATGTACACTTTTAGTTTTACACAAAATAATTCTTTTTACTCGTGAAGATGGCTGAGATACAGCCGAAACTGTAAATTAGGAATGAAATATAATCAAAAAATTCCCAACATTGTTTTACTTTGAGTTGTACTCTGAGGATATGGTTGCATTGCAACCGAAATGTACATAAGTTTTTATTAAACTTGGTGAAGGAAAGGACAGTGATTTGATTTTATTTTATTGTTTTACTTACTCAAATTCACTTATCCAGTCAGCTTCAACAATTTTATCCATTAAAAATAATGCAAAGTATTTTTAGGCGTCTTTTTCAATTATTTCTTCTTAGAATATTTAAATCCTCAATCAATTCCATATCATTGTTCATATTAGAGAATGATATAAGCCAGTTTCTTTTATTTTATAGAAATATTGACTAAATTATTGCAATTTTTCCTCCTGATTAGAAAATAAAAACTTATGTTGTACATAATTTTTGAATAAATATCAAGATTCGATTAAGTCAGTTTTATTTAAATAAAAGGTAATTTGTGAATGGTTTTTTTAAGTATATAATTGAGAAAGCTAGTTTAAAACTCAGATATACGCACAAATGCTAAAAACCAATCGAATTATAATTTTCTCAATTTTTTTTCATGTAGTATATAAATATTTATTCACGTTACATTCAAACCCAACTGACTATATTTTTAATTTTGATAGTAAGATTTAGTCATTCGTGATTCATCCGAAGATTATAGAAGCATTCCTTAATTTGTTTTTTTTTTTTCTTTCAGAATCGAAATACAGGCTTTGAGCACTTCCTACCTTCATTTTCCCACTTTACGAAAATATATCCATGGGAAAATAACTATTATTAAAATATTGGACGATAGTTTAAAGAATGAACTCTACAATTCTCGAACTAGGTTCGAAAAAGTATTAAACTCAAGCAAAAATTGCATAACCATCTCTAGATCAGCTCAGAGAGACATGTTTCAACTGTTTTTAATCATGGGTGAGATGAAAAAATTGTTCGATTATGAAAACGAAAACGAGAACATAAATTTACTGGAAAAAATCAGCAATAATAATTCTATATCTGTTGAACTAAGAGATGAAGCTAGAAAAACTTCTATCTATGAAAAAACTGTGTTCAGCAGAAACAAAAAACTTCCGATTATGAAGTTGACTGATTTTGAGTTTTCGTGGAAAAACATTGTAATAGAGAGCGTCAAAGAAAGCATAATTAATATCAAAAAATCAATAATACTATCATTACCAACTAGACTGTATATTCATACTGGTCCTGAAGATATTGACAATCTAAAAGAACGTCAGTTATTCACTTGCAGTGTACACGATATTCAGTTGTTCAAAGATCTGGAATTGTCAGCGCAGCATTCATTGAACCTCCAAAATTTCTCAAAAGATTATATTTATGAGTTATGGAAATTGTTAATTAAAAAAGTAAATAACAACAGTTTATCTGATATACCGAATGATTCAGTCTATACGCGCACAGTTTTTTTGCAACTTTTCAAAACATTTCTAGAATTACTAAATAGTGACCTAGAGTTGAGAGAAAAAATAGAAATAAATAAATATAATATTGATTTAGAAATTATTGAAACAGATTATTTAGGACCCACTGAGGAACGTTTAAATTTTGTAATACAGTTCTTGAATCATTTTAAACCTGGTGATATTAAAGAGTATAAATTTAATTACACTTTCGAGTTCTTTAATACTCAAGAACCTCAAAATATATTTTATTCAGCCATAAACGGAATTACTAATTATGTTAAAAGAAAATTTGATAGCCTTATAACAAACATCTCAGAAGAATATCTTATTTGGTTGTATTATATTCACTTTAGTTTTGCCCAACTAAATAAAGCAGAAAGTAATAATAAAATAGAACTGAATTCATTTTTAAATTCACTCATGGATCTTTTCAAAAATGTTATTAAAAATAACGATATATCTTTGGAAAAAGTTCGCATTTTGTCAAATAGTATTATAAAATTTGGCATAACAATTTGCCCCTACTTTTTGTCTCAATCATCGATTTATGTTGAAGATATGGAAATTTTGCAAAAGCAAGCTGATTATATTAAAGATTTTGTTACTGCCAATGATCATTGTTTAGACGAGATAACAAGTATTGTTGATATATATCAAGTATTCTGGGATGAACGCCAGTACTTGGATGATTTAATTACAAAATCTATTGCAAAAACATCTCGTGAAATATTAATTTCTACACTCAACTCATTCACAAAAAATGCATTTGACTTACAAGTTTTCAATAACAATTTCTTAATTTTTTTGAGATCTTTTAATGAATTTATTCGACTTTTAAGAGGCACAAAGTTTCCTTGGTTTGTCAAAGCCTCAAACTTACTGACAGAAGATTTTGTAGAACTTGTAGATAAAGATAATAATTCATTTTTAGTGAAAGAAACTGAAAAGTTTCTGGAGGAATATGGAAATAGTAATCTACCTCGGCATTATTTATTTGACACAGCGATTAATTTTATTGGGTGTGCCGAAAAATTTTTGGCTAATTGCAAATGGGATAGTAAAATATTAGCAGCCAGTGATTTGTTATTATTGATGGGGCGGTCGTTGATTAATTTGCAAAAATTGCCAAATGCAGTAGATTTTGATAAATTTTTTTCTGATTTTACTGAACCTTTTCGTCGAGTAACAGTAAATTCAAGCGACTTCTCTGATTTTAAACAACGGTTAGGATCCCTTGAGAATTATTATAGGTATACTATTCAATTAAACGTCATGGGAATAGAAAATGCTCTAAGTTTATGCAGAAGTTTAAATTCAAATGACTCTTCTAGTTCAATTGATTATTCTTTTGAGAATGACGTATTGAAAGAATGTTTTGAAGTGTATCTAACTAAATTCAACACATATGTTGATGAATACATTTTAAAAGATAATTTCAAAACAAAAAAACTTGTAGATAAAGTAAAATCAAAAGCAAAAAATATTAATTTCAAGAAATGGGATTATGATTTCAAGAGAGAAAAACTGCCCAAGTTATTAGCGGGTTTATCAGCAATATGGTCTGCTTTAGAATCCAAGGATATAATTTCTCAGAAAAAAGTAATGAAACCGCATGTAATCCAAATTTTATGCATTTTACGGTTATTAGGAGTAGATCAACGCAAAGATGGGTTTGACAGTCATTTAGCACAGGTATTAACAGGTCAAGGAAAAAGTATTATTTTAGGGTTGCTATCAGCTCTTATAGCGTTAACAGGTAATCGCGTACGAGTGGTATGTTATAATAAATATTTGGCGGATAGAGACCAGAACGACTTCAAAAATTTTTTCAAAGAATTAAAAATTGAAAATGATATTAATTATGGTACTTTTGACAATATGGCAAACGAAATTACGGAGCCGAAATTCAAAGGAGTCAACTATGATTTACGCAAATTTGTAAGAGAGTTAATAACAGGAGAGCTCAATACAATGTATGTAAAAGAAGAAGAGAAGGCTACTTCAAGAACAGTTTTACTTATTGATGAAGTGGATGTTTTCTTCACTCCAGAATTTTACGGAAATACTTATAATCCATGTACAACAATTGGATCTGAAAATATCGCAGATTTACAATTAAAAATATGGAATTTAACCTCAACTACTTGCAATAAGTCAGATTTGAGGGAAAATATTATGAAATATATTGACGAGATATTTCCTACATCTACGGATCCAATTTTCATAAGTGTTGTCAGAAATAGTAGAACGTTTCTAAACAAAATGGTAGAAGAAATGATTTCAAATGCAGTTGACGTTAGATGTAGCACACCTGGCGATTGGTATGATAAAAAGTATAAACTCAATCAAAATGACAATATTATAGTCGTAGAAGACAATGGCGAATATAAAAATAATACATACTATAGATACAAAAACGCTTTCATGTATTTTAAGTTGAAAAAAAATGATTTCAAACACAATGCGTTTAATAATTATGGTTATTTAAATGTCAATTGTGGCAGTGTTTCATATGCAATGCTGCCGAAGGATTATAGTTCTATATTAGGAGTCACAGGTATGTTTATTTAAAAGTTTTTCTTAATATGTTGTATGTAGCTTAAGATAATTAATAGCAGGTATAAAAGAGCAAGTAAATTTGGCCGGTTTTACTCCTAGAGTAAAGAATAAGCTTGTTATATTGAAAATATTGAGTGAATAGCATGACGTCACAAGCATAAGAAATGTCATAATACCAGTTTTACAAAAATTTAATAACTATATGATGATGCTACATATTTTTTAAACTAAGAAATTCATTGTGAAATACAGGATATTTTTTTAAGATGCTCGCCTATTGATATCTTGAGAACTGATGTAGTTAAAAATCTGAAACTTTGCACATGGGCCTTAATAATAAAGCTGAGTTAATCTGAAAGATTTTCAAATTGGCGACACTTCCAATTATACCAGAAGTCGAAATCAACTTTCTTATTTTAAATGACACACCCTATATTTTATCATATATTTGAATTCTTCTCTATTTTTCAATGGGACTTTATTAAAGCATCAATGGCTTTATTTTAAATAGTTTCTGAAATAATTGCGTTTTTAAAATTTTTTGACAGGTGACGCTCACTAATAAACTAATATTTTGCTCACAATGAAATAAGGTTTTCCATGATGACAATGATTTTCGTGTATAAAGTGGCTTCAAAATTTGAAAAGCTAAAATGTTAAAAAACTCAAATTTCTTCAATGGAAACCTCCATTTTTAACTACAGATTTGAATTCTACTGTAAAAAATTTGACGTGAACATCACGTGACTTACTTGTACATCATTGGGTATATATATATTACGATGTGATTTTGTGTTTGATCATAATTATATATCATTGGATATATATAATCGAACACAAAATCTCATCGTTCCACAGTTAATAGTTTTGGATTTACCCAAGAGACTCTAAGAATCTGTCGAGTAAAATGCGCTTTCAGCCAAGTCGGTTGCTATGGACACAGTAGGCCATTATTCTTATACTACAACATTCCTAAATACTGATTTCCAAAATTCTACGACTACCAACAGATCTGAAGTTTTGCGCAAAATTAAAAAAAAAATCCTACTGAAGTGCACTTCCGGTTCAGTCTATTGTTATGAAAATAGTAGGGAATCATTCAGATGCTACAGCAGACTGAGATACCAAATTCCAATATTCTACACCTAATCGTTTTGAATTTATGCGGAAAATTCCAAAAGGCTGTCAAGTAAAGTGCACTTTCGGCTCAGTGGATCTCAATAAGAATAGGATATGAGCATTTAGACGGTATAATTGTCCTAAATACTGAATTCTAACAATCTATGTTCAATCGTTTTGGATTTATGCGGAAAATTCAAAAAATGTTTGGAATAAAGTGTCTTCCGGCTTAGTCGATAGCAATCATAATGCAAGGTGTACAACTAGATATTATAAAAGTGCCTAATACAAAATTTAAATATTCTATGACTGATTGTTTAGAATTTATGCGGAAAATTCAAAAAGTCTGTCATATAAAGTGCACTTCCGGCTCAGCCGATTGTTACAAAAATAGAAGATGACCATTTAGATGCTACAGCAATTTCAAATGCTAAATTCCAGTATCCTATGGCTGATCATTCTGAATTTATGCGGAAAATTGAAAAAAAGTTTCAAGTAAAGTGCACCTCTGGCTTATAGACTGAGAGCTGGCTACATAAAAAACCTTGTTATCGCTACATGGCTAATTCCTTTCGTAAAAGGGTCTTTTGGTGTAGCAAAGTTCGAATCGTCTTGTCTGCCATCGCGAATCCGTGGCTTTTGGACATTTTGAACTTGATATTTTAATTCAAATTACAAAGAAATTTTCTGTCAATTTTGATGAAAACAATGCCATTCACAATATCGTTTCCTTAGTTACCAACTACTACTGCCGATCATTCTATATTTATGCAAAAAATTCAAAAAAAGTTTCAAATAAAGTGCACTTCTGGCCTGGCCGATTCTTACAAAAATAGCAGATAACTATTCTGATACAACATCAAGTTCAAATACTGAATTTCAACATCCTACGGTTGATCATTCTGGATTTATTAGAGAAATTCGAAAAAAATTTCAAGTAAAGTGCACTTCCGGTACAGACGATTTGAACCATATTGCGAGGTGCACAACTAGACATACCAGTCTTAAATACGAAATTTCAACATTATACGTTCAACCAGTTTTGAGATTTGCGAGTTATGCACGCACGCACGCACGAACATACGTACCGACATCAAGCCAAAAATAGTCAAAATGGATTCAGGGATGCTCAAAACAGATATTTCCATCAAAATCTCGATAGGTGAATTGTGTCGGTTTCACAATACTTACTTGTTACTTCGTACAAGTAAGTAAAAATAGAGAAGAATTCAAAAAATATAATAAAATATAGAGTGTTTCATTTAAAACAAGAAAGTTGATGTTGACTTCCGGTATATCCGGAAATGTCGCCATTTTGAAAATATTTGAGATTAACTCGGCTTTATCATTGAGGCCCATGTGCAAAATTTCAAATTTTCAACTAAATCAGTTCTCAAGATATCGATATCAAAAAACACCCAGTATATTTAAGTAATGCTGGCTTAATAATAAGCACTGAACACTTGTTATATTATTTTTAAAAATGCTTTTTTTATGCTTGATTAATTTTTTTCTTGGTCTTTTACAGGTACTCTCAAACAGTTATCCAAAGTTGAGACCCGCGCTGTTGAATCATATGGTATTTCTCGAGGCTCGAGCATGCCAACCTTTTTTGGCACCAATAAACTGCGCGTTACAAATTTCACTATAAAATCCACAGAAGACTATTGGAGTACTGCTATTCTAGATAGCATACTTTCTATAGTGGAAAAAGGCAGAGCCGTGATTGTATTTTTTGAAAATGAACACATAATTGCGATGGTCAAGGAAAAATTTGCTAGTCATCTATCAAGATATTCAGTGTTGACAGGAAATGAAAGTGATGAGGAAGTAGCAACATGTGTTCAAGAAGCTGGTGTGGCGAAAAAAGTAACTATCGCTACTAGAAGGATGGGGAGAGGAGTAGACTTTCAGTCCAACGACTCTGCAGTTGAATCAAAAGGTAAAACCATTTTTTATTCTAAGAGCGTTAAAGTGCTTGACTTCTATAATGGCGACCCCGGGAGAGCCGAGCTCAAACCCAAGTGGAGTCGAAAAATTGAAAAATTAATATTACACATTTTTCTCACGAATTAGTGAACATTAAGGCATTTTTCATTTCCTTCCTACTTCCCCGACTTATATATAAGGTGTGCAACGAAACGCGGAACATAGGAGTTTAACATTGGATTTTTAAAATGTGCGGATATTGGCTCTTCTGTATATTTTAGAGTAAAAGTACAAGAATGGAAAGTTGTTGAAAATAAATTTTTACTTATGAAAAGTCTTCATTTAATGCAGTAGAATATCTGTAACATTAGATTTTTAGAAAATAGAATATAACATCGTCAAAAATCAGATTCCCATGAGATAAAAAACGAATGGAACAAGTTTTCATTCTGACATTTCATTCTGTCTTAATTGCTGATTTTTATCAGATTCTATAGATATTCTACTGTATTGAATGAAGACTTTTCATGAGTAAAAATTGATTTTGAACAACTCTTCATTGTTGATAATAATTGTTGTAATAACACTGAATTGAACTGTCAGAATAGGAGTTTGTTTCATTCGTTCTTTATTTCCATGGCTATCTGATTTTTGACGGAAATGTCATATCTTGTTTCCTAAATATCTAATGCTACAGATACTCTTCTGCAATGAATGAAAGCTTCTCATGTGTAAAAATTGATTTTGAACAACTTTTCATTCCTGTACTTTTGCTCTAAAATATACAGGAGAGCCAATATCCGCACATTTTAAAAATCGCATGTTAAACTCCTATGTTCCGCGTTTAGTTGCACACCTGTATAATGAATATAAAGTTTTTTATTTCAAAGCTATGTTTAAGTACGTAAATGAGCTATTTTCAACTAGTGCTCAACGTGTGAAATCTTGCGTAACCTGAAACAGTGGCTTTGTTTTCAAGCGGCGCTAAACCGGTCGGCGTTGAACCGGCTGGTTCTAAACTGGCCGGCGGCGATGAATCGGTCCCATTTTTCTTCATTTACAGTGCCAATGAAAATCATTTTTTAGCTCTTTAAAAAATTTAAAAGAATATAAAAAAAATCCTGGTCTGTCATTTAAAACACTAATATACATTCCGTATGTATTTTTAATAAATAAAGTACTCTTTGATTTTTTAAAAGTTTAAGAATAGATACCGCCACCACTGTTGCCGCTAGATTCCTATCTTAGCCGATCTTAAATCATACGATTTCCGAACTTACCCAATAGGACTCCTTTGGCTTATCAGACTGTATGTCACTTTTTCGAACATTTTCTAGTTTATGCTAGTTAATATTGAAATTTGCTTCAAGGAATTCTTTATTCTAGGTGGTGTTCACATCATCCAAACATTTTTTTCTGATGACATCAAAGAAGAGACCCAAATTAAGGGCCGTACAGCTCGCAAAGACAACAGCGGTACTTATGAAGCAATTTTATGTCAAGAACATTTGACAAAAGCTAACTATTCAGATTCGTTAAATAGTTACGAAAAATTGAACTCGGCTCGAATAGAAAAAGCAGAGACAATAGGAGATGAACTTGCAAAAAATATCGAAAAATCAGAAAAGAAGCATAATTCTACCATGGAATTTTTAAGATCTTTTTATAACTACAAAATATGTAACAGAAATGAATACTTCCAGAAATATCCTTTTATTGACTTGGATTAGCATATTTTTTTATATTATCAAAACTAAGAATACCGAAAATTATTTCAACACCAAAATGAGCCTCAATTCAAATTATATAGAAATAGGAGTAACATAAATACTGAGAACAATTCATCAAAAATTATGACTGCATCTTTGTTGAATAACGAAATGTTGAGATTCTTACATGAGTTGTTTTAGTATTTTAATTTAGGTAGTATATTTATAAGTTATACCGCAGATCACCTAATTACTATTTACAGATGAGACTAACACGCTTGACTCCAAAATGGCATAATAGAACACAATAATCCAATATTCAGTTACAAATCAAAAAACAAACAAACAAGAAAATAATTCATTTAACAATGAAACAACAAGAGAAGGACTAAATTTGATTTTCAAAATGGCCACCATTCGCAATAACGCAGGCCCGGAAGCATGCTTTAATATTAGGAGAGATACTTGTAAAAGCTGACTGCTTGTCTTTTATATCTTCTACTGCAACTACTATTCTAGCCATTAGCTCTAATTCGGTGTTTACTGGTGTCTCATATACAGAAATCTTCAGAAATGTTGCGTGTAGATTTTTATCACACCACAGGTGATTATTGCGAGAATTAAATACACCGTACCTTGTGAAACAAGCTTCGTCTGTAAATAAAATAAACTTTTCAAAACGCCTCTGGAGATTGCAACGATCAATATATAAACTACAAAACAAAAATCTTAATCTCAATATAATTATTACTATTTTATTAATTTTTAACAATAAATTCATCTGTTTTACAAATTTTAGTTGTCAGTATTTCATTCATTTTTGACAATATGTACATCTACTTTACAATTTACACAATTTTCGATAGCAATTCTGGGCAACTCATAGCTCCTCGATTCAATAGGCAGCGTATCAGGAGCAGCAATGGCATTGTTTGTGATCTTTTCCTCAATTGTTTCTTTACGTAAAATTTGATAAGATATCTCAATTTTGTTTTGAATTGATTCTTCTACATAAGATTCTGCCACGGTCAATGACTTCCAGCCACCATGCCTCTTCAATTTCAAAACATTCCTTCTGCATCTGCAAGCATGGTTGCAGATGATCGTCTGAAACTATGACCAGTATACTCCTGTGGATTGGGCAACCCAAGATATTTAGCAATTTCGCTTGGTATTTTCCCGAAGGCATTGCTACCTATCGGCTGTGCAGAACATTTTTCATTTCGGTAATTGACAAATAATCGGTTATGTGTTGTTGATGGTGATCTAAGAGTAGCATATTTTCTGTAAATTTTAATCATATTCTGCAAGTCTCTTGCTTCGCCGTCAACAATAAAAGTTCGAGATTTATTGGTTTTCGACATTGGAATTTTAACTGTCAACATTTTACCATTATCCTCCACATCATCAACGCTCATTTTATAGGATTCGTCTCTTCTGCATGCACCGGCAATGCCAAAAATTGCTACAACCTAAAATTAGAAAGTATCTTAGTTCTCATTGTCCACTCGAAGGAATTATTTAGAATTTACCTTCATCATTAAATATCTATCATTAGGTGCCTCGTTCACAAATTTATGTATTTCACTCTTACTGAAAACTTTTGATTTCTTGGAGCGATATCCTACAGACTGTCGCTTCATATAAGCGGATAACTTGGAAAATTTTTTGATATCGATTTTTTTTCGGCTATCAGGAGCTTTCACTATGGAATATTCAGACTAAAGACTCGACGGTTTTACATGATTTACCTGTTGTGAAAAATAGGCAAGGAGCACGTTTTCCGTAATATTCTTCGCTTTTTTAGAAACACACCAATCTTTGAATCGTTTGTACACTAATTCATATTCTGATAATATGGATATTGTTTTCGTGATTTCTCAGGTATTAGAGTTGATGCTACCGCGTTTGCGATATCTAACACTTCCGGAGGAGTATTTTGAAGCTCCTCTATATCACTTAAGTCTGTTTCACACATTTTTAACTTCACAATCAATTCAAATTCTCGTAAATAAAAATGGCGTTTCTATCAACAATTATTTATTTACAATGCCATCACCTTAGTGACAATCATAACAGTTGCATAGTAATAGCCGCCTCAGTTACATTTACAAAAAAACTATACAATATGATCATTTCTCGAAGAAAATTAGCACGAATTGGTCACCATTTTGTTATTCGATAAAATAGAAACTAATTGGCTGGTACCACAAGCTCTGTTTTTGGCTATACTAACAGCGTTATTTTAAGAAGCGTTTTAAGGCAATATAAATATTTCAAGCTATTTTAGAGGAAAATATTCAAATAAATTTTGTAGACATATGTGTTTTCCGTAATTTGTTCATGAAGATTATTTTCTAAAGTATTTGGGCAAATTCTAATTGCGTTAAAACACATCTTGACACAAACAAAAAAACAGAGCTCGTAGTACCAGCCATTGTGATTACAAATATTTTAGAGAACCGAAAGCAAATGCTGAAAGTTTTTGTATTTTTTAGATATTCCTTAAAATAAGGGAGTCATATTGAATCAAAAATTTGAACTAAGAAAAGTTATTTTTTCAATGAGTTTTAACTGCCATTTTCGGATGTACATTAAAAAAATTGACAAAAAATAACATCTATTTTTTAATATTATTGGCGAGTACCAAATCTGTTGACGATAGTATAGGTTATCTGTGGTTATACGCCTATTACGTACCTTAAGTCAAAGTAATATTAAGGAGAAGGTATTTTAAAGGCGTAATACATTATAGAAAATGTGTCAAGAAGTGGCGAGGTCAACAATGTGTAATTAATAGCTTATTTTTAATTAGACGACTGCATACACAAATTCCAAAAATATTTTATATTTAGTATCTTTATCACAATTATAAATTACAATTGAATCAGTAAAAATAAGGTATACATCACGTAGTACTCAAAACACACTGTTAGTGGCGCCACCACTTGATACATTTATATCAGGGATGGCCAGAACGGCGAGCGCAAAGTTTCTGGAAGTAGACAGCAAAACTAACGTTAAGCATACAAAATTTGACCATAGCTACGCAATAGGTCGTGAAGAAAAAAATCTCATCCGATAAGTTTAGTTACTCGTACTCTTCTTAGGAACATTAAAAATGATATTAGTAATTTGATGAATAAAATATGTTTATATATTGTGTAGATATATTTATAGGTTTAATTTTGAAATAAATATTCTCTTATCTCATATATAGCCTACTTATTCGATTAAACTACCTTTATCAAATGATTTTCTTTAAAACCTACAGTAATAAGTCTGCATTTAAAGACAATTTTATTTTAAGACACAATTTTCACTTTTTGTCACATACTGGATAGAAAAGTACTGGTTTAGTTCGGAAAATGGTTTTCGCCAAAAACGAAGATAACTCATTCCTGAAAGCATCCAAGTTCATGAAAGGATCTTACAAACTTTGAGTCGAATGATCTCAGAAATGCCCGAACGGTTGAGGATTTTCTTTTAGCCTGGTGCTTCCTGCATAGCGAAAATGGATTTCCAGATTTTATATATTCGAGAGTCAATTCTTATAAACACTAGCAGAATCGCTCGGATTTAACACGAAAAGACCAATTCAAGTTAAATGTACACAACCACGTAAGAGTCTACTTGAGATGGAGCATAATAATCCAGACTTCAATTATTTCATTCATATTAATAGTAGGTTGTTTGACAAGTAGAGAAAAGTGAGAGTTTACTAGCGAATGAATTAAATTCACACGAGCAAAGTAATATCGCTTTTCTCAAAAACGCAACAGGATTTTCTCTTCCAATTCACGTATTCGGATATTCTCTATTTAGTAGTGCTATGACTTCTCAGATTGTACAAAACGGTGCTTCATCATGATGAAACCAAAGTCTTCGTCTAATGTTTAGCGATAAGTCATCAATTCAAGAAATAAAATCATTTTGACTATTCAATCGGTTCGAGAGAATGTTGAGTCTATTAACATACTCCCCTTCGATTCCAGCCATTATATTTACTGAAAAACGTCGTTGATTCAACAAATGTTGCGTGGGGATTTTCATTACACCACAAATGATCATTACTAGAATTAAATACACCGTCCCTTGTGAAACAGGCTTCGCCTGTTAATAAAATAAACTTTTCAAAATGCTTGCGGAGATTGCAACGTTCAAGAAACAACTATCTTGGCTGAAAGTCTTCAGATCCCAAAGCTTGCACATTTTGTCTTCAGAACTTGCCAAACTTCCACGTGATATATTTGCTATCGCTCTTGTGCTCGCTGATGGCTCATCTTCAATAATGTTAAGAACAGCTTATTCAAATGCAAGGGTTCGACGTAATCTATTGGAATTCCCACCAATTGTTGGGTGAAAACTTCCAGTCCCTGACAAATGTACATATTCTTCTAAAAAAACGGAAACTTGGTTGCTGACGGCTTGGATATCTTTTCCGATAAATTCTACGAGCTTCTTGTACATTACGCCTTGCCTCTCCAAAAGCCAAAAGCATGTCAAGTAGTTCAGCGTTTTGTGCTAATGCATTTTCATAAATAAATTATGCAAAATATGCACACAAATGATAAAAGTGACAGGGACTTCTCCAGATGAAGCAGTAAATAATTTTTTTTTTAAATAAAGATATTTCTAAAAAACAACATCAAAAAGTATTCAAATTTGAACCTACAAACTAGAAAACACATGCCTCAAGTTTGAAGTACGCGTTTATTATTGGCTTTTGTCTTATTGTTTAATAGTAGCAAGCCTAATTTGTTTTAAATGATGGTTGCAGAGTGTTAAAATTTATCTTTTAATTCAATTTGAATAAAAACTTTTTGAACAAATCGAAAAAAATGTTTCAGACAAATGTTATTATTAGATAGTTTAAGGAATGAAATCGATCGAGTCGTTTTCAAATTGAAATTTTTTATTGGTCACCATTTTGTTATTTGATAAAACAGAAAATAATAGTAAATACAAATGTTTTAAAAAACCGGAAACAAATGCTTAAAAATTTTGTATTTTTTAAATATGCCTTAAAATAATAGAATAATGACGATTTTACGAAAAATAAAAAAACGCCAATTATAAACAGGAGCTCTAAATCAAAAATTTGAACTAAAAAAAGTAGTTTGTTTCAATGAGTTTTCAGATGTTATAATTTAACACCCTGTATATTGTATTTAAATATTATTGTGACGTTAAACTTAAGAAATTCTATGGCACGCCGTTTTGCTATTTAATAGCAACAATTTATTCGAGTTTAATTTAAACTATACATTTTCATTATCTTGCAAGATAATTTCAATGCATTGAATTTTTATGATTGAATTAAAATTATGTACATAATGGAAATTCATAATTATTATTATCTTGCAGGATAATTTTAACTTTCTGAATTTTTATGATTGAATTAAAATAATGTACATAATGGAAATTAAGAATTATTATTGTCTTGCAAGAAAATTTTAATACATTGAATTTTTATGATTGAATTAAAATTATGTACATAATGATGATTCAGCATGGAGATGATTTAGCAAAATTATATGGAACCGTTAAATTTTTATGATCGAATTAAAATTATGTACATAATGAAAATTCGAAATTATTTTTATCTTGCAAGAGAATTTTAATGCATTGAATTTTTATGATTGAATTAAAATTATGTACATAATAGAAATTCAGAATTACACTAGTTTACAAAATTCAACTATTTATCTGTTGCTGTGAATTCTATGGTTGATAATGTTCATTTATGACTTGTTTTTGTTGAAGATAACTTAAATTTTTTTTGTACAGCTCTAGTTCTTTTGTTTTTGATTTTGTCATTCCTGCGTATTTATTCGTTGATAACGTGCTTATTTCACTGTGTTAAGATTGATATCTGGAGTTTTTGTGACATGAATAGTTCAAGAAGACGTTGTTTGAACAATCCAAATCATTTTTGCTACACATGAGGAGAATATGTGTTCAAGGATTGTAGAAAAGTTCATCAGAGTTGCTTGAAAACACCTATTTTCTGTATTTTGGAATGCTCTTGGATAAAAATGACAAATCTTGGGTTCCTGATTGCGTTTGGAAATCTTGTGCTGAATATCCAAGATTATGGAAAAATGGTAAAAGGAATGCTTTCAAATTTGGAACACCAACCATTTGGCGAGAACCCCGAAATCATCTCGATAAATTTTATTTTGTAGTGTAAACATAAACAGTATAAACGCTAAAAATCGAGCTAAATGGCAATATCCAAGTTACAAAATTATTCTACCACCATTGCATATAAAACTGCACATCATAAATCAGTTTGTTAAATCACTAGATAGAGACGGGGACTGCTTTTCTTACGTTTGCAAAAAATTTCCTCAGCTCACTATTGAAAAAAGATTAGAGCAGGTATTTTTGATGGCCCCCAAATAAGACAACTTACGAAAGATACCTTATTCAAAAATTCTTTGACTGAGCTTGAATTAAGGGCTTTGACAGCTCTTGTCTCTGTGATGCAGAACTTTCTCGGAAATACGAAATCAAAAAATTACATTGAACTTGTTGAAGGCCTATTTTTACAATTAAGAAATATGGGGTGCAATATGAACATAGGAATCCACTTTTTCCATAGTCACCTGGACAGGTTTTCGGGAAATTCAGGAGATATGAGCTAGGAGCAAGGAAAGCGTAAGCATCAGGATATGCACGTGATGGAAGAACGTTATCAAGGTTTCTGGGATGATGTCTGACTATTGCTGGTTTCTGATACGCTATTTTCCTAAGTCTACACATAAGAGAAGAGCTCTAAAGCAAAGTTTTTCAGAAGTCAATGATTAATTTAATTTTTTAATGCATTTTTTCATGTGAATACCTGTTTTTTCTGTTTTAAACGTACATAGCTGAAACTCAAAAACTAGAGCTGATAAAAAATTCTGCTTACATATTTAAAATAGGGATAACATATTTACTCAGCAACAGCTAAAATTTTTCCGGCAACAGATGTGCTGTAAACTAGTGTTATTATTATCTTACAGTATAGTTTTAATTCACAGAATTTTTATGATTGAATTAAAATTATGTACATAATGAAAATTCAGAATGATTATCATCCTGCAGGATAATTATGATTCATTGAATTTTTATGATTGAATTAAAATTATGTACATACTAGAAATTCAGAATTCTTATTATCCTACAGGATAATTTTATTTCATTGAATTTTTATGATTGAATTGAAATTATGTACTTAATTTTAATTCAATTTATATCCAATAATAAAAATTCAATGGATTAAAATTATCTTGCAATGTAATAATAATTCTGAATAGCCATTATGTACATAATTTTAATTCAATCATAAAAATTCAATGAATTGAAATTATCCTGCAAGATAATAAGAATTGCCAATTTTCATTATGTACATAATTTTAATTCAATCATAAAAATTCAATGAATTGAAATTATCTTGCAAGATAATAATAATTCTGAATTGTATGGCACGCCGTTTTGCTATTTAATAGCAACAATTTATTCCAGTTAAATTTAAACTATACATTTTTATTATTTTGCAAGATAATTTCAATTCATCGAATTTTTATGATTGAATTAAAATTATGTACTCGATGGAAATTCAGAATTATTATTATCTTGCAAGATATTTTTAATGCATTGAATTTTTATGATTGAATTAGAATCATGTACATAATGGTAATTAGAAATTCTTATTATCTTGCAGGATAATTTTAGTTCATTGAATTTTTTTGATTGAATTATAATTATGTACATAATGGAAAGTCAGAATAATTATTATCTTGCAAGATAATTTTAATACATTGAATTTTTATGATTGAATTAAAATTATGTACATAATGATGATTCAGCATAGAGACTATCTAGCAAAATTATACGGAACCGTTGAATTTTTATGATTGAATTAAAATTATGTATGTAATAGAAATTCAAAATTATCATTACCTTGCAAGATAATTTTAATCAATTGAATTTCCACGATTGAATTAAAATTATGTACATAATTTCAATTCAATTTATATTCAATCATAAAAATTTAATGAATTAAAATTATCTTGCAAAATAATAATAATGCTGAATTGCCATTATGTACATAATTTCAATTCAATAAAAAAAATTCAATGATTTAAAATTGACCTGCAATATAATGAGAATTCCGAAATATTATTATGTAAATAATTTTAATTCAATCATAAAAATTCAATGAATTTGAATTATCCTGCAAGATAGTAAGAATTCTGAATTTCTATTACGTACATAATTTTAATTCAATCATAAAAATTCAATGCGTCAAAATTATCTTGCAAGATGATAATAATTCTGAATTTTCATTATGTACATAATTTTAATTCAATCATAAAAATTTAACGTTTCCTTATAATTTTGCTAGATAATCTCTATTCTGAATTATCATTATGTACATAATTTTAATTCAATCATAAAAATTCAACATTTCCTTATAATTTTGCTAGAGAATCTCCATTCTGAATTATCATTATGTACATAATTTTAATTCAATCTTAAAAATTCAATGCATTAAAATTATCTTGCAAGATAATAATTATTCTGAATTTCCATTATGTACATAATTTTAATTCAATCAAAAAAATTCAATGTATCAAAATTATCCTGCAAGATAATAATAATTCTGAATTTCCATTATGTACATAATTTTAATGCAATCATAAAAATTTAATGCATTAAAATTATCTTGCAAGATAATAAAAATGTATAATTTAAATTCAACTGGAATTAATTGTTGCTATTTAATAGCAAAACGGCGTGCCATAAAATTCTAAAAGTTTGAAAAAAAGTTCATATCAATCACGTATTTCACCTGATACGGATGTGGAACACTTGGTAGATTAATTGATATTTCCTCAGTCTTAGAGTGCGGTTAACAATCGTCAAACTACGGGTACTTTTAGTTTGTTTTCTGATATATCTAAAAGTCGATATTGCATTACTAAACGTAAGCACAAAATAATAGCGGGTGCTCAGTTGATAATAAGATCTAGTTGTCTAAAATATGCATATGAGTCATAAGAATAAGTAAATAGGAATTTAAAGAAAATTTCAGATCCCACAAATTTTTATTTTTTTCATACAAAATCTTACGCGCATTTAGTAAATAATTTTTTTAAATGATATTTGTGCTTTAGCAATAGGTATTACAACACGAATGATAGTTAAACTATTGTTTTTTTTTAATTCTACACTGAAAATCATTCATATTATCCTTAAATGATGTAGTAAAATATTTTCTTTACCAACAATCACGTAGTTATAAACCTATAATACAGTCTTTTACCAACAATTTACAAAGTTTACACTCAGAAAAACACAAGCAAACATCAAAAAAATTTCAAATTATCACTTATTTTCTAGGATTTTTAAAGTTTCAAAACTTTCTCTTATGTAAATAAGGAAATAATAAATAAAGCAAATAGTAGGGATCCTCAAGTGAGAGATAAGACGCCAATTTAATGTGTGCAAATTAAATGTCTGCCATTAGTGGAATATTTTATATTTCCATTTGGACTAGTTAATGTTGTAGAATTTCAGATTAAAAGGCAAGTTCTGGCGATGGATGCAAATCCATAAATCCTTCAACTTTTCCAACACCTTCTAACCTTCTTTTGATGATGCAACATATTCTGGTTTATATCATATTAGTCTGGGAGGTAGCGTTGCAAATGAAAAAGTTATAGTAAGCCGGTTGATTTTGGTATCAATTTGTTTGTAAAACAAAATATAGTACGTGATTTAAAAAAATTGTGACTAAAGAGGCGTTTATCAAGCTTGTAGCAGACTTCAATTTATTCAAATAATAGTCTTTTTATTTGAACTTTATTAATAGCTGCCTTGTCCGACCCCTCACTTGAGGAAACCAAGCCAAAAGTAACAATGACTAGATTAATTCGACAAAACAATAAATAAAACCCCAAAAATTAACATCAATAATTTAAGGCAGCACCATAGCACAGTTGTATTGCAGTTTGCAAGTTTCACTCGCAGTTCATTCAAGTAAATGAATAAAGTTATAATATTCAGTCATATTTTGGCCTTCTCTTAGTTTAATATAACCACATTCTAACAAAAAATAAATAAATAATATCAATACATGCACCTTTAATCATAAAAAGGCCACAAATGAGAATATCCTAATCGTATCACAATATTTTTCAAACAGTAAAATAATTTAACACAAAGAATTATTATTTTACAGATTTTCTACTGTGGCGATTTTACGTTTTCGTATATTAGCAACAATATGAGCATTTTTCAAGCTAAAAAATATTATTTTCGCTTATTGTTAATTTATCTGAATTATCCAATATCAAATAAGTTGATAATTCATTTTATATGGGCAAAAACTGAAATTATTTTTGAAGCTCAATAAAAAATAAACAAAATTATTTTTAAATCAGTTTAGCCCGCAAGTAATGTGAGTATTCAGATATTATCACAATGACTAGAATTCAGCTGATATTCGAGGGAGTTAAGTGAACTTGGACTAGAATCAGGCGACGTTGCGGGAGTAAGAATTCCCAAATTATTTTCTATAACCCTATCATGAGCAATAAAATATTTTGTATTAGTTTTGAATCTTAAAGCTTCCAAAGTCTTCGGATTGATTTGTTTCATATTGGTTGATCCCCCTCGAATTTCAGTTTGTACTTCGTTTGATTTAACAGTAACGAAACAGGAATTTGTGTGATAAGAATTTAAATGATTCTTAAAGCCTTGAGCAGTTTTGTAATTCTTTTTGCAATGGCACTTATAACGCTTTCTCACCCTGTAAGAAGCATTACTAATTAGATAAATGATACTTCGAACGCAGAAGTTTAAACACTAACTTTCCGTCATTCTTGTGCCCATTTTTTGAATGATATTTTATTCCGTTTAAATTTTTATATCGCTTTTTACAACCAGGAACCGGACATACAAAAGGTTTATCAGAACTCACAGCCGAAGTTGAAGGACTTGTCATCTTACTACCGTATTTTAAAATATATTCGGAAGAAAATTCCTCAGACGTCGTCCAAGATTCATTGCTATCTTCAGATTCAGAGATTTGATCTTCATCATCATGTTCATTATGTGCAGCAGCTAAATTTTTAGTTGCGTGTTGAATTAATCTTTTCTTTATATCCACAAGTTGAGACTCTCTACGGGCAGAATTTGAATAAAATTTAAGGACGTAACTTAAAGGAAGGCATTGCGGTTGCTGCTGTTCTTTGGCTTCTATCACAGCTGGATCGTAATCTAAAATAACATTATTCTAATTTATACTTTATTCAAAATAGCAATGAAAATTTGTAAGTAAAATCAAACTGAAATTCAAATTTCGCACCCTTCAGTCAAAGTGACAGCACGTGAGACTCGATCTTATTCACAATTTTAAATAAAAGTACAAAATGATATGCCCTGCAAATGGAGTATGTTATTACCAATGTGTGTATCTTCAATATGAAGTATTAAATCAGCTAAACTTGGAAAAGTAATACCGCAATCATCGAATTTACATATGTTTAGCATGAACACCGCCATGTTTCACTAAATCTGCGCAACTACCAGTAATGTCAATTGAAGCTTTCAAATTCAATAGACAAATTCATATTAAGGTTAGGACACATAACACAGAGTAAAAATATATTTTATTTATTGTATAGAAAATTCTTGAGGAATAAAATTGTCCAACTGATGTGAAAATGAATCTAGACGTGTATTTGACACTCATTCGACATTGTATTCGGGTACAATCGGCTACGGTCGATAAATGGAACTATGCGGCGAGGCGTGAGCCCAGCCCTGCACGCCTTTGACCGATTCGACGTATTGTGCGTGGAAGTTGAACGCTCATCGTAATTCTGTGGCGCGCAAGTCACTCACGAATTGTACATTCCAAAGACCGGGTCTCCTACTCTTGACACTGTACTTTGGTGAGCCGTCGTATTTGTTACTGTGAGTAAATTTCCCTGGATTTTTCAGTGTCTTTTTCAAATCATCGGATATTTTATTGTGTTAAAATTAAAATTTTAATCATTGTTCTAAGTGTTCGTTGTATTATTTTTGTGATTTTTGTGATATTTCGTTAAAATAAGTGTATTTAACTTCTACTCTGTTGTAGATCGTTCGGCCATTTTCGGTTACTATGATATAAGTATATCATTAGTTTCTCTGCCAATGCAAAAATTTAAACAAAGATCAAAGACTGAATAGATCTATATTAATTATGCTCAAAATTATATCTTAAAGTTCTAATTTTCATTGAAAATGCATTTATCTTTCTGTTACGTAACTACATTCGTTCATCCTATTGACGTAGCAATAACCCGAATCACTAGTGAAATAAGGTTTTTATTCATTACAGCATTTGTTTTCAGGTTCTGCAGGCAGACCCCTTAATAAATTTCCAAAATGTTCGCTGCCCGATTCATCGCCCCCGTCGTCAGAAATGCTGTAAGTCGTACATTTTAGTTTTTTTTTTACTAATTATTCATTATTTAATCATTTTCTTTTTATTCTTCTACTAGTTTTCACGATATTGTTACATAATTAATTAATTGGACTTTATATACCAATTACATAATATGTGATTGGTCTGTAACACAATATCCTTGATTATCTATGAAAGAAAACTTCTTCACATAATATTTAATAATCATTGCTGCGTTTTTAAAACATTTTATTCAATTTTCTCATTCAAGCAGTTACGTAATATATTTCCGAATTTGAAGCTTTAATCATTTGTTGTCTATATTCTAATTGGAAATTAATAGTTTTTTTCTTCTTTAGCTGGTTTCTAGCTCACGAAGCTACTTGCGACCCCTCAGTGGTGTAGCAAACCAAAGTCAGTCCCTCGTACAACAGACACAATCACACAACCAGGTCACACCCGTCAGTTTATTGCCGGCCATCCGAGGTTTCCAAACGTCTGCAGTGTCCCGTGACATTGACTCGGCTGCCAAATTCATTGGTGCTGGAGCTGCCACAGTTGGAGTTGCTGGATCTGGTTAGTCTCAAAATCATCTGTCTTATGTCCGAATTATAATTTATCCCTCAACCTCTCGTTGTTTATGATGATAAAGATGTCCTTATTGATAAACTGTGATACTTTATTCCTTGGATGTCTGAAGACAACGTTGAATCCTTTATAGTCCAAATTTTGCTGAATTTGTGTTATGTAACTATTAATTCTAATTAGAGTGATTATATAACCTAAAATCGACATTCATTTAAATCTATTTGTGTTTCTAATCACTTTGATTTTAAAATTGTGTTGGAACTTACATAATCAGAAATGAATATGATGACTTGTTACGTGAATTTTTGAAAAGGATTATCCAGTAAAAGGCTTCAAGCTATTTGAATTTGTAATGTATCGTCTTTTCTACTTCAATTCAAATTTGTCAATTTTATAAATAAATCGTTTTATATTCACACTAACCTAGCTCTAAAGTATCAGTATCGATATCTACTGAAATCAATAGAGTAATGTTCTCCGTGTTTTATACTAATATAATTTTTTTTATTACATAACCTTACTTTTATTGAATGAATAAACTCTTGGAGCATTCACTTTTTGTTCGTCTTGTTTTCGTTTTGAATCCCATTTACAGGTATGGGCATTGGTGCAGTGATTTGGCTTTTCTAAGAAACCTTCCCTTGAACAGCAACTATTCTCATTTGCAGTTTAGATTTCACACTTTCAGAAGCTATGGGCTGTATTTCATTTGATATAGCAGTGAATTCATATTTCAAGAATTCTAATTTAATTCCTGTTATATTTTGAGAATGGTTGCGTTGCTTTGTATTTCTACCTGAAAACGTTCATCAAGAAATTTGGGTAATTTTATAAATAATCTTGTTTTTAGCACTACATGCTACGATTCTTGTCACAGTGAAATTGGCTCAACTAACAAAAATATTATACTGGGAACTATGGCAGGTGGGTGCATGCCTTTTTGAGGGCTGATAATTTACCCCTTGATAACAAAGATAAAAATGTTATTGAACTTTCCAGACAGTGCAAACTCCAAATTTAAAAAAAAATGTGTTTTCCGTATAACGTAAAATAATTTTCAAATTGCATGTCAATGAAAAGAATGGAAGTTTTAGTCATAAAATACTTGTGAAAAAATTGGCTGCACCCTTCGTTGGCATAATAGTGATTTCGGATAATTAATTTATATTTGTGTAAGATTTTCCCAAAATTCCCACCCTTGTGCCAACGAGGGAAGCATACCAATTTTTTCACAAAGGTTTTATGACTAAAACTTCCAATCTTTTCATTGATGTGCAATTTGAAAGCACGGAATTTCATTTTTTTTTACAAGTTCACGCGACTGTTCAAGACTTTTGGGCTGTTGAAAAATGCATACCTTTCAGTATTAGGCTTTAAATTTTTAATTAGTTTACATCACAAAGGCATACATTGTGATGTCACGGAAAAATACATTTTTGAATATAGTTGGAAAGGGTGCATCGGTCAATAACCTTTTATCTTATCAAGGAGTCGACCCTCTAAAAGGCATGCGGTATAAAGTCGAAGAACCCCGCTTGTCATCAGCTCCAGTCATACGTTTTTCGAAGCTTGTTTACGAATTGATACATTTTTTATTTATTTTGAAGGCCGTTCATCTACTTTTGGCATAAAGAACATAATTTTGAAAAACAAGAATAAGCAGCCCCAAATATTACCAAAATACAGAAAGCCCGCAAAAATTAAATTAAAATGATCACTTCGTTACATTGTCTTATTACCCCTTTCATAAATTTGGAAAGGAGATGGTTTTTAGAAATAAAAACTCCAAAATGTCTTTTTTTTTTACACTGTTCTCATAATTTTATTGAATTACACAGTGTAATTGAATAAAATTACGAGAGCAATGTGAACAGAAAGACGTTTTGGAGTTTTTTTTTATAAGAACCATCCCCTTCTCTCCCGTAATTTTTTCACATTTTGGGCTCCCTTACATAGTTAATTTAGAAGAAAATTGCTTCCCAAATTCTGAAGACGAGCATACGATTCTGGATTTTTTTTGCGGGCTGTAATCAGAGTTTCATGCCACAAAGTTGCGATCAGCGAGAGTCCATTTTGAAACATAACATCCAATATTTCACTATTCCAGTCGTGTATGAAAACTGAAAAGCAGCATCATTTTTCTGCAAGATAGATACTTTTTGAGCGAAACGAAAGCGATAAAGCTCTTGATTTCTTATCCTGGTGACCCCGGAGGAATCGAAAAAGCAATCAATTTCGAATTAAAAAAAAATAGAACTAAAAGTAGCAGAGTGTAAAAAAATCTTGATATTTTTAATATTGACGTTTGACTATTTAAATAGTATTTTCAATACTTTTAGCAATTATTTGAATCGTTTCGTTGCATAACTACCTTGAATACTAATTTGTTTTTAAATTGACATGGAAAATGCATCAATTTTTTCAGGAATTTCAGATCAAATCATGTTTAAAAAACTCACAGTTTCTTTATCTAATTCCGTTTGAAAAGTCAAATTTTACATCAATTTCTGATGTTATGAAACGTCCCATTTTTCATAACTGTCCTGCAACAGTTGCGTAAAGTAGTTACGTAATGACTTTACATAACTGGCCATGTTTCAGAGCTAATCAATTATACTTATCTGCATACAATTAAAAGAATGATTTATTATTTACAATATGCAGCATTGGCAGAGTCTTTAATATCAAAGGGTACTATAGCGCTCAGGATATCACTACTTAGAATATTTTTAAAAATTATTTTGACGTTTTGTGAAAATTCGATATTTGTTTATTTTAGTGCACTTTTGTTTCTGTAGTAAAAATAGATGGTCATGAATCACAGTCATCTGAATTTTGTGATGTAACGTGAGAGATGTTCTCATTTAAAAATATAGATAAAATTATTCTGACGGAATTAGATAAAATTTTGTACAGAATACGTTATGAAAAGCCATATTGTTTGACTCACGTAATTTGCAAAACTCGCTACGCTCGTTTTGGCAAATATTACGTTTCGTCAAACAATATGGCACTTTTCATAACTAATTATGTAATAGTTATTTATGATATAAGTGTTAAAAGTGTCATTTTATTTTGTGACAAAAGAAGTTTAGGACACGACGCGCAGCGGAGTGGCGTAACCTTTGGAACAAAATAAAATCACTTTTAACACGTATATAATACACTATTTTTTATACAAACACTATTGTTATTGATAATAATGCGAAATTGGTAAAAATTTATACAAATTATGACATAATGGATGAACTGTCATTTATATAGCAACCACGTACTCCTTGATAGCAACCAATGTTTTATTGTTATCCTGGTTGTTTATTCACACAGTTTGACAGATATTTTGAATGAAATGGATAGTCAAGAAAATAAATTAATTCCAGCTGAAATTGAGGGAGCAGCTACTAGAACTGTTCATTATCTATTACCTTCGAAGTCGAGGCAATAGTACGAGATCGCCTACGGACGTTTTTTGAAATGGTGCGAAGATAAAAATGTTTCTAGTAAATATTATGAGACTGTTTTTTTGGCGTACTTTGGACGGAATCCAAGTTGTGAAAATCGTCAACGTTATGGTCGAATTACTCTGCATGTAAAAATTATGTTGAAAATGAAGAACAATCAAGATTAAGCAAGCATTATATATTAGTGTTAGAAGTGAATCACTTTTAACACGTCGCCAATGGTAACGTGTTAAAAGTGAATCACTTTTAACACGTTGCCAATGGTAACGTGCTAAAAGTGATTACAATGTCATAATTTGTTATTTTTAATATGCTAAGCAACCATTAAAAGTCGTACTTTTAATAGTGTTTGTATAAAAATAACTATTATACAATTTTTTGTTCATTTCCAATCCTAAGTTAGAATTTTTTTATGCCATTATTTAAATTATTTTTTATTTGCTAGTATAATTTTTTTATTTTGGTAGAATATGTATATTTCTTGTTTCTAATTTTCTCATGATAAGTAGTTTTAATTTATTTTCTACTGAAAAAAATAAAAATTTATTTAGATTAAAATCGATGTTTATTTTGAAAAAATCACTTGATTATAATCATGATTTACATCAAATGATTTTAATCATCTACACCCTGAAAGGTAGTAGCTGTATTTGAAGGCTGGCAATCGCATTTACAACACAAAAATATCAAGTATCTCGAATCACTGCTTTATCTGTGTGTGCTATACTCAAAAATGGGAAAAAGACGTCTTTAATATTTAATGTATGGTATTCAAATACATATTCAATTTGAAAAATGTTAATGTACTAGATCTGTTGAAAAAAATAACTGAAGATACATTCACAACTGTGTTTGAACATGGCACATTTTCATGCTAGCTTAAAATTTAAAGCTAACCATTCACAACCAAAATTTGTACTCAGCACTCTTTAGATTCGAATTGCAATGTGCAAGCTTTTACTTCGGGTCTAGTGAATTAGCATGCGCATTGCATTTCATGTAGTTTTCACGCTAGGGGCGCTGGTGCTATGCTGATGTATTTAATCAACATGTGTTTTTGACATTTTAAATCAAATATAAGTCTATTATTAACCTCTATGATGATTTGGAGATCTATATCAACTTGATGGGTCGAAAAATTAAACTTAAACAGATGAGTTCGAATGTATCTTCCAACAAGATGATGCCGCTTGTCGTACGGCTTTAATAATAGAAAATTAGGTGTTGGAACAATACGCTACTTTCAAAATGGACGCTTAGTAATCTGATGTCTTGCCGATCAAAACTTTGAAACATATAAAGATTAAGCTTCCGATCATAACCTGCAAAAAATATTTCAAAGTGGTGTGCTCGTTTCCAAACTTATTTAGTTTAATGTATCTTTAAGTGAATGTTAATTCCAGTAAATTTACCGAAAAAAGGCAAAATCTCTTTCAAACATATTCTTGTTGTATTGTGGTAAAGTCGTCGGATTGTGGATAACAAAGAGGATAAAATAATTAGGTCATCTCCTTTATTGCAAACGTTTCGATATTTATTATATCTTCATCAGTGCCTGAGAGATAGGAAGTAAAACAAAAAAGCTGTCAAAGACAACATATTCCCTCTACAGTGCAGAAACAACTTATTCTTGTTGGTTAGATGAACATCACTGAGACAGGGCTCGTATCTGATCAATCATTATTTTAACCCTTCCGTGACCAAGCTCTAAAACATTGCAATACAGCCCAAGCTGAGGACTGTGTGCCCCACTAAATTTGTTCAAATTTAGGTTGCTGTACGAATTTTCACGTAACAATACATTTAGGCAACTTTCCATACAACATAATTTGAATACAAAATATCACGATCTCTACAGTAAATACGAGATGGAAAGTGATGAATTCAAATTATGGAAAAATGTTCATCTCATATAAATAATTTTTTTAGGCGATCACAACAAAAAAGGTGTTTCTATGGCTCCTTTTGCGGCCGTGAAGTTTCACTTTTTGGTACACATCTGTCAAATTTTACTTTTTGGGACTGATCTGTCAAACACTACTTTTTGGGACTGAACTGTCAAAAACTTCTTCATAAGCATTTCATACTTACCTATATGGGCTGCTTGATAAACTCTTTGAGATACAGTTTTTGCCGGAATACATTTTATATTCCTCCGTCAACCTTAATAGTTCGTGCAATTCAAGAAATTGATACGCATTTTTTACAAATGTCACTTTGATAAAAGACAATAAAATAAAACAATTGCAACGGCAACTAAGATTTACAATTGCAATGTTTTAGAAATAAATAGATAAAATTTTGTGGTTTTGAATTATATCGTGATGATCGCCTAAAAAACGTTGTGTGCACCTCGGCCTACAGTTCTTTTTTGGTCTCACCTGAATTGCAGCCTCAGCTGCGCTTCGGCCGCAAACAACAGATTCGACCAAAAAAGATAACCTTTACGGCCTTGATACACAAATAACTATTTTTTCCTGTGTTTATTCATATTATTGTTCCCACTTGTGTATAAGACACTCTAGTAGCCAAATGATTATTAAAGGTCAAAAGATATTAGAAAATTGACTGATAAATGTGCTCCATATAGTCACGGAAGGGTTGAAATACATAAAAACGTATTTTTTTTTTTTACACATGCCTATTACACTCAATTCGGAAGCATCCGATTCTGACAAAGACCTAATGTAATTTTGTAAATTAATTTTAAGAGGGTATAAAAAGATGACGTCTGATTTTAAATCAGATCCAAGTACATATTGAATTTTTCACACAAATCTCCATTTAATTTTATCATATTTTGTGCTCTTGTACCTTCTATATGAACAAATTGTGTTACGATAAAAGTTTTCTAATATTTCGTTTTGTGTTTAATTCGTAGGTGCTGGTATTGGAACAGTGTTCGGTTCCTTGATCATTGGCTACGCCAGAAACCCATCCTTGAAGCAGCAGCTGTTCTCCTACGCCATTCTAGGATTCGCCTTGTCTGAGGCTATGGGTCTGTTCTGTCTCATGATGGCCTTTTTACTGCTGTTCGCCTTCTAAATCATCTTTTCATCTACCATGGAATGCGCTCGTTCAAACATCTCACCAACATCAACGAAATACAATTCGCATTCGTATTTCTTCCATGGTTCAATCCCGAAATTTAACAACAAAACAAATCGAGTAGCGGAAATCATGAGTTTATATTATTCTGCAATAGGACAATTTATAATTAATTTCTGTTCTTTCTGTAGAACTTCGTTTTAAATAAATGTATGAAAAGTGTCTCACCCAAGTTTGAAACCGTATCCAGTGACTTCGGGAGTGATCACAACAGTCGGTGAAATGTGTTAACACATTCATTATTGTACAGCGTTAGAAATTAATAAATGCCTTAGTTGTTAATCATGTTTTGCAATTAAGGTTCATTTCATATTATTATTTCAATGTTTAATTGTACCTACTCCTTATTTCAATCATCCATTAGTACACATGCAGAATATGTTACGTGGAAGCTTTCCGATTATGTGGCATCAAATAAAGTTACTGTTTACAAAAGTTGAGATTACAATTTTCTAAATGTAGATTTTAGTTTTAACCTTTCCGTACGATCACTGAATCGAATTTACATTTTATAATTGTGAATTGTTGAATTTTTGGATGTCTTGGTAAGTATTAAATATAATAATAAAGTTCACTGAGTACATTAAAACCGGTTAGCAAGAAGTTTGTGTTGGGGCTTTCATACCCCAAGAGAGGGTTTTTTGGTATGTCAATTTAATTTTGGCAAAATACCATGCAAATTTGTTAATTCTACGACTACCAACAGATCTGAATTTATGGGCAAAATTAAAAAATAAATTCCTACTGAAGTGCACTTTCGGTTCAGTCTATTGTTATGAAGATAGTAGGCAATCATTCAGATGCTACAGCAGACTGAAATACCAAGTTTCAATATTCTACACCTGATCGTTTCAAATTTCTGCGAAAAATCTCAAAAGACTGTCAAGTAAAGTGCACTTCCGGTTCGATGGATCTCAATAAAAATAGGATATGAGCATCTAGACGGTATAATCGTCCTAAATACTGAATTCTAACAATCTACATTCAATCATTTTGGATTTATGCGAAAAATTCAAAAAATGTTTCGAATAAAGTGCTCTTCCGGCTTAGTTGATAGCAATCATAATGCAAGGTGTACAACTAGATATTATAAAAGTGCCTGATACAAAATTTAAATATTCTACGACTGATTGTTTAGAATTTATGCGGAAAATTCAAAAAGTCTGTCATATAAAGTGCACTTCCGGCTCAGCCGATTGTTACAAAAATAGAAGATGACCATTGAGATGCTACAGCAATTTCAAATACTAAATTCCAGTATCCTACGGCTGATCATTCTGGATTTATGCGGAAAATTTTAAAAAAGTCTTAAGTAAAGTGCACTTCCGGTTTAGCCGATCGCAATCATAATGCAAGATGTACAATAAGATGTTATAGAAGTTCTTTATACAAAATTTCAATATGCTATGGCGAATCATTCTATATTTATGCAAAAAATTCAAATAAAGTGCACTTCTGGCCTGGCCGATTCTTACAAAAATAGCAGATAATTATTCTGATACAACATCAAGTTCAAATACTGAATTTCAACATCCTACGGTTGATCATTCTGGATTTATTAGAGAAATTCGAAAAAAGTTTCAAGTAAAGTGCACTTCCGGTACAGACGATTGGAACCATAATGCGAGGTGTACTTAGTACAAGTAAGTAAAAAATGGGCTGTATTCTCCTCAATATGGAAATAGGAGCAAAAGGTTCTCGGGAAGAGTTTTCAATCCCCCAAGGAGCTAATTCAAATGTACTCATATCAAAAAAATCTTACGGAGACTACTGTGAAAAATTTATATTGAAATTATCCGGGGTACTCCACAGTACATTAAAACCGACAAGCAAAAGTTTTGGGCCTGAACTTTCTAGATTTTCGAGGTCTTTAATTCATTGACAGTTTCGACATTTGATCATCTTAAGTGTAATTTAAAGATGAACGTGGATTTTTGATACCTACTAAGCTTTTTCCCCGAGAACTTAAAATTGATATCAAACTGAACAGCATTTAGTTAATTTGTAAAAGAAACAATTAAGAGTCGTTTGAATATCTTCTGTGACACTTTTACTTGAATTATCCCCGCAAGAGCTTTATTTTGATACCAAACACGATAGAGCCGAATTACCTACTTATTTTTAAAAAACAATTGACGATCGTTTGCTTGTCCAAATATGAGTGATAATAATTCTAATTTGAAATTATGATTCTCATCATTTCTTTGCTTCAGAAAAAACGAACGAATTTTAGAATCATTCAAATTTTAGTAGTAACAAATGAACCGCTGATAATTTTGAAAAATGTTTTATGTGCATGTTGTGCCAAATTATTCAAGGGTCGAGTTTTTTCATATTGTCACAAATTTTATTGTGAATAATTTATTTAGACATGTTACAGTGCCAATATTTATTTTATAAACTCGTATGATCGCAATATCGCTCACAGTTACTCTTACTGAATCTCTTCTCTCTCCTAGCTCACGCTCTTATATACCTAATCCAACAATGGGCCAACATTCATTGACTAAAAGTTGACGACTGGCAACCACCGAACATCTAGTAACCATAGACTATCAATCACGTCCGGCAATTGTACATCGACTGGTCAATACTAACTAGGATTACAGCTACAATAAATTATTGGCTAAATAGCGAATTCAAATAAATAATAATGTGGACTAATAACTTAAAATATTTCACATTTGTGATAATATTCTCTGATAAATACTACTGTTTCTAAAATAAACACAAAAAGCTAAAAAGTTCAATCAATAAAGTTTTGGTACCACTGATTGAAAAAATTCTATATGCATAGAAAGGAGCGTAAATCAATTATGATTTAAAATTAGCCGTCCTTAGAGTGAAAATTTGTATGATTCCATCTAGCACAATTCTTTCTATGTACACAATTATTACGCAAGGCATATATTTTTTTATAATCTGCACTGCATAAATATATATTTAAAATTTGATATGACCGATTTTGAAGTTGGGATAAGAATAAAAAGAGAGGTAGTCAAATCTTTAGCAAAAAGTCCCTAGATTTAGTGTAATTTTAATACCAACTTAGTAACCAATTTCTTTCGCGTAGCGCTGTGTAGTAAGTATATTTGACATTTTTCGTTTTGAACATATATTTGTAAATATCTATATAATCATCTCATCAAAGTAACAGTAAGAAATAAGATGAATTTTAAAACAATTAATTTAATGTTTCCAATTGGTATTTTCGTCCTATTTTAAAAATTTGAATTAGTTTTATATGATGTGTGTTCATGTGTACCGATTGAAGAAACAGTGTGTCAAAATATAAATATATTTTATAATTAATGTATTTCTTATTCATCAACTTCTGCATTTTCAGTTGCGTTAAAAATACTGTTAAAGTGTAAATTATTTGTTTGCCTAATTTGTAAAAAAAATACAGGTTAATGTGTTGTTTCTTTACGTGTGTTAGCATTTGTTTTCCAATATTTCTAAGGTGTTTTATCTTTTTTTTAGGACCTTCCTGAAATCATGGGGGCCTACAAGTACATTCAAGAACTGTATCGTAAAAAACAAAGTGATGTTTTGCGGTTTTTGCTCCGTATTCGTGTCTGGCAATACCGTCAGCTCACCAAAATGCACCGTGCTCCTAGACCGTCTCGTCCAGATAAAGCCCGCAGGATGGGATATCGTGCTAAACAAGGTACAAAATTATTTCTATCAACATTTCACTATTTGTAATTATTAATGATGATATAAGTACACTATGATAAAAAGTATGATTTTTTATCTTCCTTGGATGACTGAATACGAACATTTATTTTAAAACTCATGCCGGAAAGCTAATAGAATAGATTAATTCAAAATATAATTGTGTGTAGGTTATGTGATTTACCGCATACGTATCCGACGTGGTGGACGCAAACGCCCTGTACCAAAGGGTGCTACTTACGGAAAGCCTAAGAGTCATGGTGTAAACCAATTGAAACCTACACGCAACCACCAATCTATTGCTGAAGAGCGTGTTGGTAGACGATGTGGCGGTCTTCGCGTACTGAACTCTTATTGGGTGGCACAAGATTCTTCGTATAAGTACTATGAAGTTATTCTTGTAGATCCCTCGCACAAGGTAAGGGATTACTTTGGTATATTATATTTATCTTTAACTAACTTGATTATATTTGAATCATTGATACATGAAAATAATTTACCAAATTTCCGTATATATAACTAACGAATTATACTATAGGACACTTCATTTAGAATTTATTATGACTTTTAGAATACTGGGTGAATAATCTTGATATCATTCGCATTTTTAGAAAATATAATTCAAAATACATGTTATATTAATGGTATCTTTCTTTTATGATGATCGGGACATGCACCACTCTGACAATTAAATCATGGAGTTAAATTTCCCTTTTTTTTCTGAATAATTAATATTTTGTTTTTGTTACACTTCAAGGCATTGAATTATTCTGATATAAAAAATGTTTTGTAGGCAATCCGTCGTGATCCCAAGGCTAATTGGATCTGCAACGCCGTTCACAAACACCGTGAATTGCGTGGAAAGACTTCATCTGGACGTTCCTCCAGAGGTTTGGGTAAAGGCCATCGGTACACACAAACCATTGGAGGCTCTCGCAGAGCCGCATGGCTTAGAAGAAATTCTTTGCAGCTCCGCAGAAAACGATAATTTTATTTTATTTTCTATTGTTTTGTCATTGTATATTATTTGAAAATAAATAACATCATCACAATGACAATTCTGTATTTTTTATGTATTTCTAAAATATATAATTTATAAATATTCATTAATTCAAAGTATTATTATAATTTTCAATATTTTAAAAAGATGACCAAGCTACCACATTTTTAGAAGAGTATAGAGATTGCAAGTTTTCACTCACCAATTGCTGCGAATTCCATTAAATTACTTGAAGAAGCTGTTCTTAATATTATTTAAGATCGACGAGCACAAGAGAAAAAGCAGATAGATTAGATGTAAATCACGTGAAAATTTGTTATGTTCCAAAGGAACAAAGTCTCCATTCATTTTCTGGACAAAAAGTGCAAGTTTTGGGACCTGAAGACTTCCAGCCAAAATTATCATTTTGTCATTGGTTTCTTAAACGTTGCAATCTTCCATTCCAGATGTTGCAAGTACTTCCCCAGCAAGACCAGTCAGGACTAAATGTCCACCTACCTGGCTTAGGGACTACACTACTTAGGGGGAAGGAATGTTGTGTATCAGTATTTTAATCAATTATGATGATGGTTGGGAGGCAACAGAAAAGGAGGTCTTGTTTTATTATTATGACGTTTTGACATGTAATTAAAAGTTAGTTCAACTTGTTTTTAAATAAAGTTATTCCTTGAGTTATCTAGAGAGTATCATTAGCACAAATATAGACTCTTGCGGGAACATAATAATCTCAGATAGGCAAGCGCAGATTTTTCGCAAATAGTCGATGATTGTAAAAAACTTATTTTTGCTTCGATTCCCAATTTCATTCCATCCCCTAACATCCTATCTTATATAGACATACATCCACTGTATGCCTTCTAACTTTTGTTGTCCGATCATTACATTTAATATTATTGAGTCAATTCTAAAAATGGATTAATAAGAGAATTAGAAAAAAAGATTAAGACTTTTTTGTCAATTATTGTACATAATTTAATTATTTTTTATATTTTCTATAATTTTTTCTATATATGTTTCATATTCTTTTGTAGTTTAACAATTTAGTTTTTATCTACGATCGTATAAAAAGTGACAGTTTTTTGCATTTTGATTTTTTAATTCAAATCCACACGAACATTCATGTCAACTTCAACGAAAGCAGTTCAATTTCTAATATCTGTGACTATTTTACGAAAACTAGGACGATCGAAGATAAAACATTGTAAGACACACGTGTAAAAAATCTCTAATATTATTTGCACATATATTTTGCTTTTATTTGTACATGTTTTTAGATTATTTCGTATTTTTGTATATATTTTTTCTAATACTTTTACGTATTTTGTTAATATGTAATAGTTATTTACATAATTAGTTATGAAAAGTGCCATATTGTTTGACGAAACGTAATATTTGCCAAAATGAGCGTAGCGAGTTTTGCAAATTAAAAATTTAAGCCAGAATAATTGATTAAACTTAAAGCAAAGTTGCAAAATGCTTGATGCAATTTGGTCCCATGTCGAGTAAATCAGCTTTATTAATGAGTCACCGGTCAATGTTGACAAAATTCTCAATATTTTCAGATATTTAGATTTTATTAATGTTATGGCGTACGATTTGCATGGATCTTGGGACGGTGAAACAGGAATTAACGCTCCCCTTTATGCTGCACAACATGACAACAATCCTGCACTCAATGTGGTGAGTAATGCTGTAGTATTTCTTTTCTTCAAAAATTTGTTGTTATTTTGACAATATTTTTTATTCCTCCAGAAAGTTTGTACTGAAGCCTGGATTCGTCACGGAGCTGATCCTCAGAAAATTGTGCTAGGTATGGGAACTTACGGACGTAGTTTTACCCTCACTAACGCAAATAACAATGGCATTGGAGCTCCTTCTGTTGGAGATGTTCAACCAGGCAAATATACCGAAGAAATGGGTATGCTGGGATACAATGAAATCGTAGAGATGTTAAGAGATGGACAACTTACTGAAAAGTGGGAAGATGAACAAAAAGTGCCATATGGTTACCATGGAAATCAGTGGGTGGGATGGGATAACGAAAAATCCATCAAACTAAAGGTAAAATTCAAAATAGGGCGAAGTTTTCATACTTTATGCAAACGTTTCAAAAAACCTTCAGTCAATAAAGAACATGATATGCATTATATTTTTTTAGCTGATCGAAAGACAAGCTTAAGTGTTCGGTCATGTGTCTTTAATATTGTCTGATTTCAAAATTTTTTGCACATAAATTTTGGACCGAGATCGCTGATGATCAAAATGACTTTCACTTATATTGGTGTATGAATGTAGTGTATTCCGTCTAATTTCTAGAACTTCCGACCGAATTTGACGATTTTTTTTTTTTCAATAATAGTACAAACTTTTTTTGGACGACCTGAACACTTATCAAAAAATCACGACCGCGTTTGAATTTAGCTGTCCAATATTAAATTATTGAAATAAAAAAGCATGGAATCCTCAAAAACATCATTTAATTCGGTGCTGATTTCATTGTTCTTTCCCTCTTTCAAAAACAAGTATCTAATCAACTGCACAATATTCGATTTCATTCGGTTTTGTGGAAATGCAAAATTTGTTCGCTTTCAATGACTGTCAAATACCAACTAAACGACGCAACTGGTTGAAAATTATACAGTAGTCATTCGAAAATTATACTGTAGTTTTATTTACAAAATGACAAATGAAAAAGTTTGTCTAGAAATAATAGTTTTCTTTTCTTTTTAGTGTGACTATGCTAAAGAAAAAGGGCTTGGTGGCGCTATGATTTGGTCCATCGACACTGATGATTTCCATGGCGTATCCGGAACCAAATTTGCTTTATTGAAAGCTATTAATAAAGCTTTTGGTAGGAAATTCTGAGCGAACTTGTTTATGTTTAAGTTTTTTTTTTTTTTTGTGTTTGATAGATAAATAATTTTAATTTATTTTCTCATTTTACTGTAAACCAAAATTTGTATCAATGTATCATTTCTTATCTATAACTTTCTAATTTAGAGTATGTCTATACAGGATGCTTTTAAAACTAATGTCATAAATTCAAGCGTAAATATTACGACATAATGTAGATTAAGGATAGTTTTCATTGAACTAAAATTTTTAGTATCAATGGCAATACCATTAATTTACGTATTCTTCGCGATAGATAACACGATAAACAAATGAATAGCAACAATACTAGAAACTTTGTACTTTCGTGTAACATTGAAAAAAAAATCTTCAAAAAAAAAAAAAAACTTCCAAATAATGTTCAAAATTATCGTCTCTCACAGCCACACACAGTGCACTTCGTTGAATTAGTAAGACACTATTTGCCAGATGCATACGATTTGTTGTTTAGTAATTTCAGCACAGTTCTCAACAGCATCCTCAATTCTTCAATAGAATCAGGAGGTTTTTAGTTAGTTTCACCAACGATAGTTAAATTTATCCAAAGATTATTTTATCCGAAAAGTATTGTTGATACAATTGTACTCATAGCTACTGACTCAAAATAACCCCTTGATAAATTTAACTGAGTTTGGTGAAACCGGACCTTAGGATTTTAAATGATCCCACAAATAAAAATCGAGAGAATTGAAGTCAGGTGATCTTGATGGTCATGCTATAGGGCCTCCACGACCAATCCACCTGTTTTGAAACGTGTTATTTAAACGCTGCAGCATATTTCTTGAAAAATGAGGGGAAGCACCATCATGCTGAAACAGTGGATGTTGATGAATGTTTACGGGGATAAATTCTAATAGTTCTGGCAAATTATTTTGCAGTAATGCTAAATACTGATAGCCATTCGATCTATTAGGGAGTACGTAAGCACAATAACTTGAGGACGCGTACGAATTTTCGACTGAAATTTCATATTTAAGCTTTTTATCAAAAATTTAGTTTTAAGTCCAACATTTTATTGATGGAATTTTTTAGTTTATTGCGTTCATTTAATAAAAATCATATTTAGTATCAAATTAAAGATCATGCGGAAATAATTCTGGTAAAATTGTCCAAAATGATATTCAAACGATATTGTCAGTTGTTTTATTTACAAGTTATTTAAATGATGCCTAGTTCCCTGGGAGATTTGTTAGGTTTTTTTTTACAACTTAACCAGATTATGCTAAGTTTGGGATCAACTAAAGCAACTGGACATAAAATTTATAAACATTATAAAATAACATATATCGTATTCGACTTACAAAACTGCCAGCGGGCAGGGCGGCTGAATGGTTGCGAAACAAACCGAAGAGCTGTCTGTCACTTTGGCAATGACAGATGTCACTTTGAACTTTGAACAACAAGTGAATTCAACCACTGTTTATTTGCGAGAAGAAAATTCAAAATCACGAGCGCGTTTAGCGGGAGTGGTTTAATTCTTTGAGCAAATAAAGAGGTTTAATTCACGTGTTTGTTTACATAATTTTATTCAATTTTGCGTAAATTTCTGGAACATGAAACTGAGGAGCAAAATTCTAAAAAATTCAATTGCAGTTGCAAGGGGGCTTCTTTGATATCGCGACCAGTGTTTGTTTTTCAAACATTCGGGAGTGTAACTGTCAGTTTTTTGAATTTTGAATTGAAGCGTTATAATTGTGAAAAGTATTGTCTGAAATAATGGAAGAAAGTGATTAAAACAATGTTCTCGCTCCCGATACCATTTTGAACGAAGCAGCCGCAGCAGTTAGAAAAATTATTCCTTAGAAATCGAAATCTTTTTATGGAAAGGAATTCCAACAATGATTTAATTTTTTTTTTTTTGTAACACGTACACCGAAAGTATTCTATTATTGAGCTGACTTCTGCTTCGAAAGTTCTCAATTCCAAACTATGGTAACAATATTCATTAATTCTCTGTTGATCATGGATCATGATGCCGTTGGATTTTTTTATTTCATTGATATACGTCAAATTGATATTTGAAAGAAATTTGTATTATAGAATGTGTTCGTTATAGTATGTGCATTTATTGTGAACGGGATAGCGCAGAAAATGTGAAAAATATCAATCAATAAAATAAATTATGTAAGTTATGTTTCATTGTATTAGTTTACTGTAATGTGATTGCATTTGCAAAAATCTGTTTGTCAAATTGATAAGATAGTTTCGATACATCCAAATTTATTTAAAAAGCTTAGTAATTGGGGTACTTCGGTGCACTTGTTACAAAAAGTATCGTATGCAACACGGACACTGAACGACTGTCATTATTGTCACGGATAGATTTGGCTGCACGGAGCTACGCCTTGGGCTTTGCCCTCGTCTTCACCGAATGCAGCCAAATTTATTCTGGACTAAAATGACAGTCGTTCGGTCCTTGTAGCATAATATACTATTAAATCACTAATAATTCGTTTTAAATCACTAGTGAATAAAGATTTACTTATGACTGTTGCTATGGATTTAATAATGTAGCTTTAAAATGTCAAAATTGAATAAAATAATTAATATTGCGATTCTGTGCAGAACTATAAATAATGTTGCAATTTTTGCAAATCCATGTCTTACAATCTATAAATTCTATAAAGAAACTGATGAAAACTTTCAGTATTTGCTTCTGGTTCTCTAAAACATTAGTATTCACAATTATTTTCTATTTCATCAAATTACAAAATGGTGACATGAAAAGTTTTTATTCAAATTGGATTATAAATTTTAATACACTGCAATAATTATTTAAAACAAAGTAGGATTGCTGTTCTTGAACAAGAAAAATAAACAAGTAAGTAAAAATTGAATAATGAAACAGTAAGGGGGGGACTGAATTTGATATTCAAAATGGTCACTATTGCAGCAACGCAAGCCCGGCGCGTGTCTTAATATTAGAAGTCATTTGCAAGAGCTGCCTGCTTGTCTTTTATATTTTCGGCTGCAGGTACTATTCTAGCCACCAGTTCTAATTCGGTGTTTACTGGTAACTCATATACAGAGGTCCTAATTTGATCCTAGAAAAAAAAAAACTAAGGGAGTTAGATCGGGGTTTCGGGCTGGCCACGCAACAGGACCTCCTCGTCCTCTTCCAATTCATTTAATTGAATGTTCTCCATTTATTATTGCTTCTCGGGTTGTATGAGCCGGTGCTCCATCATGTTGAGACCAAAATCTTCGTCTGATGTTTAGCGGTGTCATCAAGAAGCTGTGGCAGAACATTATTTAACAAAATAAAACCATACGATCGGTTTGGGAGAATGTAGAGTCCAATAACGTACTCCCCTATCATTCCAGCCCATACATTTACTGAAGTTGATGCGCACGAACAATTGTTGCGTGGGGATTTTCATCACACAAGTGATTATAGCGAGAATTAAATACACCGTCCCTTGTGAAACAAGCTTCGTCTGTAAATAAAATTAATTTGACAAAACACCTTGGTGTATTTCCTGCAGGTGCAGTACTGAATGAGCTATCCGCTTCTGAATTAATGCTCCCCTCTGTTGGTCCTGGTTCTTCATTACTACCTGCCGAAACTGAGCCTTCCTGATTTCCTACTGCTTCTGACATCAGCGGTGAGGGTGTTGAATCATTGATTGGATATGATGGAAAATCATCAACCCCAGGATCTGTCATATGCTGAGGAACGTCTTGCCGTCGTCTTAGCTGGTCAATATGTCTTTTCCATACAAGACATCCGTTTGTCAAAATCTTGTACATAGTAGGGCCAATAACTTCTGTTACAGTTGCTGATACCCATTTGTCATGAGGATGAAATCCTAGGGCATACACAGAATCTAGGGGAGCAAACATTCGAAACCTAGAGTTAGATTGTTTTTTATTTGAGCTAGATTCGGAAAAATCTGGATGTATGTAGTCTGTCGAGGCAGGTCTTCAACCGTCGTTTCATTAACAGCTCAGCTGGAGAGAGATTAGTAGTAGTATTAGGTGTTGCATGCTGTGCTAATAGAAATGATGCCAGTCTGGAGTTCCAATTTCCAGTAACAATTCTTCGGAGCGAGTCTTTTGTGGTCTGCACCATGCGCTCTGCTTGCCCGTTTGATGCAGGATGCCTGGGAGCTATCAGAACGTGATAGATTCCATTCCTGTTAAGAAACTCTGCGAATTCAGATGACGTAAATTCTGTTCCGTTATCCGGTACTATGGTATCAGGGATGCCATGTGAGCTAAACAGCTTCCTCAAAGCTTCAATAGCACATGCCGAGTCTGTTGATGGCACTTTAACAATCTCTAGCCATTTAGAGTAAGAATCTACAACAATCAGGAACAAAGATCCTTGGAATGGTCCGGCGTGGTCGATGTGGAGTCTTGACCATGGCTTTTTTGTACATTCCCACGATCCAGTTGTCTTCGGAGGAGCATGTTTGGTTTGCTGGCAAATATCGCACCCATTTACTGTTTCTTCAATCCGTTTGTCCATATTTGGCCACCACATGTAACTTCTCGCAAGGCCTTTTGTTCGAACGATGCCTTGATGTGAATCATGGAGAATGGCTAACAGCTGTTCTTGAACTTTCTTGGGTATTATGACTCTGCAGGATCCTGGGTGGTCATACGAGCAATCTCTCTTGCTGAGAGAGGAGGCTTGTCTGAAGCCTCAAGGAGTAATACTTCGTTGAGGAAAGCATCGTAATCTACCATCTGAGGGTCAGGCAGACGACTAAATCCGTCTGCATTTGAGATTGACTTACCTGGAAAGTATACCAGACGATAATCATATGAGCTAAGTGTTAGGGACCATCGCTGCATTCTTGGAGACAGCATGATTGGTGTGGGCTTGTCGCTAGCTAACAATCCTAGTAGAGGCTTGTGATCTGTTCTTATTTCAAATTTCTGCCCATATAAATAGTTGTGGAACTTCCTAACCCCTTGAATTATTGCCAAAGCTTCTTTGTCTATCTGGGCGTATCGGCGTTCAGTTGGATTCATTGTTCTTGAATAATAGGCCACTGGTGCTTCTACCCCCTCAGATAGCTTGTGACTCAGTACAGTGCCAATGCCATACTGGGAAGCATCACATGTCAGGATAATGGCTTTCTTTTCATCGAAATGTACAAGAAGGGAATCGTCTGAAAGGAATTTCTTTACTTTCTTAAAAGCTTCCTCATGGTTTTTCTTCCATTCCCATGTTGCTCCCTTGTCGAGCAAACGATGAAGAGGTTCTGCAATTGTTGCTTTATCTTGCAAAAAAACGTGATAAAAGTTCAATAGGCCCAAAAATGCTTGAAGTTCCTCTTTTTTGGTAGGGGTAGGGGCATCTTGAATGGCTTTTACTTTATCTTTCGTAGGTTTAATGCCCTTCTCGTTGATTTCATAGCCCAGAAATTCAATTTTAGTAGCACCAATGATACATTTCTCACGATTTAGGCGTAATCCAGCTTTGGAAAACCGATTAAGAACTTTTCGAAATTGCTCGGCGAGTTCTTCAAGTGTTGCACCCTTGATTAATACATCGTCAAAATAGGGTAACACTCCTGGTATATTTGAGAACAGTGTCTCAATGAACCGTTGGAATATTCCTGGAACCGTAGAAATTCCAAACTGGAGGCGGTTGCATTTAAATGCTCCACGGTGTGTCACAATGGTTTGTGCCATAGCAGAAGGTTTATCTACTACTAATTGTAAGTAAGCCTGGGACAAATCAAGTTTAATGAAGTATCGGCTTCCTGTTAATTCTGCAAGTATTTGGTTTACTGCAGGTACTGGATATGGATGAGTACCCAATGCCTTGTTGACTGTACATTTGTAGTCACCACATAATCTAATTTCACCATTAGATTTCAGGACAGGAACTACTGGAGTTGCCCAATCTGAATAACCAACTGGTTCAAGGACTCCTTGATCTTGTAGTCTTTGTAATTCCTTCTCAATTTTAGGTCTTAGGGCAAATGGTACATTTCTAGCCTTTAATTGAATTGGGCGAAGTGCAGGATCCAAATGCAATTTAATAGGCTCGCCTTTAAAACTTCCCAATTCTTTCTTGAAAAGATCAGAGAATTCGCTGAGGACATCATCTAAAATCGTATGTTGGATATTATGGATGCCTGTAACTCGTAGTCCCAGTGATTCGAACCAATTCAGTCCCAACAGCCCCGGACGTCGCTCCTTAGCAACTAGGAGTGGGAGTTCTCCATCAAACGAGGCATATTTAACCTTAGCCTTGTACTGACCCAAAATTTCCACTGGCTGTTTATTATAGTCCTTGACGACAAAAAAGGATTTCCCTAGCAGTGGAGCTTCATGAGGATGTAGTTGCTCAAACGTACCTTTGTCGATGATGGATACTTTAGCTCCCGAATCTACTTCCATAACACATGGCATGCCGTTAATCAAGACAGTTGTTTTCAAACTTTGTGTCTCTACGTTGTTAAGACACACATACTTCAAATGGAAAGCATCTAAGCTCTCGGTTATTTCCACGATATGAGTGTCATTGTTCTCTAATTTTTGTTCGTGCACTGTTCTATTAGCTGCAAGTTTGTTTCGGCAGACTTTTTGAATGTGGCCCCTCGTTTTGCAGGCATGACATTCAGCATCCTTAAATTTGCACTGTGCTCTTGGATGGTTGCCTCCACAACCAGAACACTTCGGTTGTCTCTCAGATTGCACTTTAAGGAAAGTCTTTTGATTTCGATTCTGTTTCTTATATAGAGGCATAACTGACACAGTTCCTGCACCTCTAATCTCTTTCACATGAGAATTAGCAGTTTCTGCTGCCTGGGCCTTTTCTTGAGCTTGAGCAAAGGTCAGGGAAGTTTCGGCAAGTAATCGACGCTGAAGAGCTTCGTCTTTCAGACCACATACCAATCTGTCACGGAGCATGACATCTAGAGAGCTGCCAAAATTACAGTATTCAGACAACTTCCGTAATTCTGCAATGAGTGTGCCCACATTTTCTCCCAACTGTTGATTTCTTCGATAAAATAAAAAACTCTGGAAGATTTCAGATGGCTTGGGCGAAAAATGAGCTTTAACGAGTTCGATTAGCTCGTTGTATGGTTTAGTAGTGGGACTGCCAGGAGACACAAGAGAACGGATGATTGCGTACATCTTTGCTCCACAGATACTCAAAAACACGGCTCGTTTCTTTATAGGGTCCGTAATGTCATTTGCTACTAAAAAGCATTCTAATCGTTCGTGATAAGAGTCCCACGTTGATGGTTCTGACACATTAAAAGGTTCCAAACTGCCAAAGGTCGCCATCAGTTCTTGTATTCGTACAGTTCGTCAAAAATCTTGTTTTCTGATGATGCTGCTAGGTCTACCAGATGAGCGTAGCACATTACTTCACTGCGGAATTTTACCTAATCCCATCCTCGTCGCCAAAATATTATGTTCCCGCAAGAGTCTATATTTGTGCTAATGATACTCTCTAGATAACTCAAGGAATAACTTTATTTAAATACAAGTTGAACTGACTTTTAATTACATGTCAAAACGTCATAATAATAAAACAAGACCTCCTTTTCTGTTGCCTCTCAACCATCATCATAATTGATTAAAATACTGATACACAACAGAGATAAAACTTCTCATCGGACCCATAGTTCCGTAAAACGGTTAAATCATGGATGTGAGTTATGTTTTCAGAACAAAAGAACTGAAAACATGAATCACATTCATAATTTAGCAATTTTTTAATTGAATACCCAGAGATTGTTTGAATATCTATCTCCGATGCTACAGCATCCATGCAAGTGGTCTGTGGAAGAACGCGTGGGATAGGATTATTGGTAACTATGGATGTCGGAAAAGATTCCGAACCAGATTGATTTTGATTATCATAGGATAGTAGAATTCGGTAAGAGAGGAGAAGGTTTGCGCCATCGTCGCCATCATCCACAATTCGAGCCGATACTGCATGTAACAGTATTTTTTGAAATAGCAGTCTTGTATGCATCAATGAATTGTAAAGTTGATGGTCGGGAGTTTCCTCCACACAGGCCTTGGTGAAATATTTTAAACGTCTCCATGCTCCTCGGTGATATTAATTCGAGTAGGTTCAATTTCAGCTGGTTCGATTCTAGCTGGATTGATTTGAGCTGGTTCGATTCGTGAAGCATCGGGTGCATCTATAATATTCGTGCATTTTATCAGAACTTTTGTTATTTTTACTGTGATAGGAGAGGTCTTACCTTGAATACGAACGGGACGAGGTATCTGACCCACGTTGAGACGTTGTTTCAATTCATTTTTGAATTGACTATTATCAAAATGCAGCTCACAAACTCGAAAGCCACGGTCAAGCAGTTGCCGATAGCTCAACTCTCTCAGCTCATTTCGATTCATATTCCCTAACCATTTGTTCCTCAAATCCTCTGCACGTGGAAAACAGAACAGGCCCACTCTTTCCTAGGGGCAGAGAATTGACCAGGCATTGTTCATGCACGCAGAACTTTTCTTCTAGAAATATTACAGATAGAATAGTTTTTAATTATGACATTAGATATATTTCATACTAACATTTTTATGATAGCACATTATTTTGTTAGTGGTGACAAATATATCGAGATCATATCAAATAATAATAATTATATACTTACAGGATTTTATCTACTCGGCATCACTGATAAAATCAATGATGTCTTTCTCACAATAATATTATAGATATTAATGATACAAGTTTGATATAGCCGTTGTAATGAAACGTGTGTGATGTTAAATCACGAGGCGATTAGCCGAGTGTTTTTATCACTCAAGTTTCACACTAGCGCCACGGCAAGTGTGCGGTGCCGTGCAGTAACTAACACTCACTAACACATACGCAAACTTTGTATTTTTCTTTCAATAAGGTTCGTGCACCTACGTCACAAACATGGCGCTCATCAGCTGTTTGTAGGGCAAAAATTGTTGACTCTACATATAAGTGTGTGTTATTCTGACATCTTTCTGTTTATTACATAAACATCATTGTGCATATACATTATGACTCTTTCTTACCCTACGACTACGTCGTCTTGATCGCCTAAATCGATTATTTTTGACGGCACTTGGCGATTGTTTTATTAGACAGTTTTTTGTACTTTCCGGTTTTAAAAATTTACTAGGAATCCAAATGAATGCGTCTTGCAATCTTCAGAAAATGATTTGTCTATTAATAAAATGTGACGATAGTACATATTATGTTTAATGCATACATTATGCCTTGAACAATGTGATACTCTGTGATCTTCTCGTCCAATGACTTTTAACTTTAACCAGGGATCACCCTGCTTTAACCAAGTCTGTTGCCTGGATTTTTTTCGTTTGCCCTCTCTTCTTCGTCTATCACTTATAGCTGGTACCCGATGAAAACTTATACAAATGTCTTTGAGTCCTCATCCAGCAACACGACAAGTAACGGGCAGATTAATAATTAATAATTGTCTTGAAAGTAGAATTTATCCTGGTTACAAAAAAATTTAATTACATTCATTAGATAAAATTAGATATAAATCTACAGAAAGAAATACAAACGACTACTTTTTGAGTTGTTTTGTTTTGGTACTCAATATGCTGTGTGCCACACAATCAGCTGTTCAACGCCATGTTGTGACGTAAGCTGCACGAACCTTATTGGCGAGTCTTGCTAAGCGATACTCTATCTAGTGGCACTTTGTAGAACTACCGGAAGTGTGATAAATTGTATAAGCATAGATGGGATTCGTGTTGTTTTCTTTAAATTTATACAAATTTAAGCATTAAATTTTATACTACACTATTTGTCGACATGAGTAATGTTCATTGTTCCGTGTATGGATGTAAATCCATACAAAAAAGGACAGAAATTCAAGTTTTCACTCAAACAGAAAAAATAGATAAGTTAAAAGCTTGGAACATGAAATCAAAGAATGGAAAACCAGTCAGTAGGTTTATGAAAGTGTGTTCCCCTCATTTTGATGAGAAGGACTACCTTTATATAGGTTAGTTATTCCAGCATAATATAGGAATAGAAAGAGATAATACTTATATTTAAGAGTATAATCTGAGATCAATTTCTTAAAAATTTCATTAAAATGAATTTTGGATGTATAAATAAAATCACTCAAACGGATTCTAATTATAATAAGGTCAAGTAATTTATTCCAATAAATACTCCAATTTTTTGTTGTCATTCTGTAGGCTCTTGCTTTCGTTTATGATCAAGTGACAAATTAAGCACTTGATACAAAACAAAAGAATAGCCGATTATTTCTGCATGCAGCTAAATTTGACTAATAAAGCACCTGGTAAATAATAAAAGTACAGCCAAAACATATTTGCAGCGGCTGCTTTTTCCAGCTTTGCAAGAGCATGGCATAGTTGAAACTTTCAAGTTATTTATTCCATTTCTTTTTAGCATCTCCTGTATATGTGCGGATATTTCGCTAGTGTCGATGTCTGACGGCAAAGTGCGTAAATATCAATTTCATCTGTTATATTTTTATTCAAAACACCGCATAATAATATATGTCCGGCATCTCAAACTTCTCTTTCGCATACACATCTAGAATTGTGATCTGCATTTAAATATATGAAATATTACTTTCAATTTCATCTTTACTGGGATATCCATTCTGCAGAAAACAGAATATATTCAAAAGGCTATCATTTACTAATTTAATAATTCAAAAAACAACCCTAATACTTACTTTTGAACTTCGAAGATTATATAAATAAAGTTTAAAATTCCCGATATTTAAACTATATGATATAAAATTAAATCAACTAATAAAATTTCTATGCTTTATAATATATATACAACAAAAAAATTATAGGAATAAAAGTAGTATTTAAAAACTATTGGTAATTATATTAATATTATACCTTACGGCCAAACACACTGAATCACAGCTCCGGTAGTTCCTGATATTCTCACTTGGCGCTGCGAGCTTAATCAGACTCGCCAATAAGAGTGACACAGGCCTGGTTCCGTAGTAAACAACATAAGCCATAGTGACCATTGTTTCTGAATGAAATTAAATAAACGTCAAAATTTCTCGCAAAAATTAACTGTGCAAACCCATAGGTCATATTTATATATTGTAACGAGATTTAAATTCAACTCGTGGGTTAATAATTCATTTCTATCTTAGGCTACACTTCTTATATAACAAAAATTATCCCCATCTCAATGTTTCTTCTATTAACTGACGCTAAAATAGTCACTATTACTACAATTATTTTATTATTTAAGCAATAACACTTTCTTCCATTTATATACACTGCTTCTTATTTATTTCCAACAGTTTCTATTTTCACATTTTTCACTCTTCTTATTTATTTCCACTGGTTTACTTCGTCTAGTTCAATTTTGTGCGCTGCGTAACCGACCTACCAACTACATTACTTCTACGCGCTCCTCTGTCAATCCTCTAATCATACTAATAGTTATTCAAAAATTGCATTTCGAGTGAAATGTGGCGGTGCTTCATTGTGCATGAATAACATTCTTTGTCTTATCTTATAAAATAAGTGAGATTTTCTCAGAGCTATAAAAAGAAGCTAGGCAAATCGGATTTGTAGCTAACGAACTAAAAACCAAATTTATTAATGCTCCAAGAAACCAAAACTCAAATCAAAATTTCATCAGTAGACAATTTTCTTTATCTAGGATCTCATTTATCCAGCAACAATACAATAAATTACGGAAATCGAGTGAAAATTGTAAGAGGCAACTGATGCTTCTTCGCCAACAAATCACTTTTATGATCGAAAATATTGTCACAACTTTTATTGTGAATAGTTTATTTATACAGGTTACAGTACTAATATTTATTTTCTGAACACGTATGATTGCAATATCGCTCACAGTTACTCTTACTGAATTACTTTCTCTCCTAGCTCACGCTCTTATATACCCAATCCAACAATGGGCCAACATTCAACTGTCTAACAGTTGATGCCTGGCAACCACCGTCACGTCCGACAATTGAACATCGACTTGATAAATACTAACTAGGATTACAGTTATAGCAAATTCAAATAAATAATTACGTGAACTAATTACTTAAAATAGTTCACATTTGTGACAATATCAAGAAGTCATTCAAAATTAAAATTATGCAAGTTTTATTATGCCTATCACCTTATGATAATGAGAATCCGAATGGACATCGAATTGAACGTTCTGATCAACAAAGGACATACTGTCAATACAAGAAGTAGAGACAGATCAAGAAAAAAATGTTAGAAGCACTGGGAGTAAAAGAGTAAAAGCATTTGCTAGCGACAGGAACAGATGACGTCGATAGATGAGGAAACCAAAACCCGTATAGGGTTGTAGCGCCAATGAAAAAAGAAAATCAATGTTTTCTTCAAGTTTTCATTGAATAAATTGTAGGTGTTTTGATTTCAAATTGAATAAGCAATCGGTCTCTGAATCTTGACAAAAAAACCTGTATGTATTTTAGAGCTTGAAGACAACTTTCTCATTCAGAAATAAACTAAAAATTCCCTAAGTTAATCATATTGTTACAGTTTCTTGCGCTTACTATACACAAGGCTAATACACTTTGTTCTTAACAGTTTATCGCACAATGTAAAATTGTTAGCTGCGACTTCTCGCTACTACTTTTTTTTCAAACCCTTCATGTGGGCTTATATACTATTGTCAAATGTTTCCGAACATTATAAACCATTTAGAGCATTGCCAGACAGCCAATTAACCAATCGTAACAATTATATTTTGCGACAAGAAATTATTCAAATTTTCAACAGGTGCAGAAACATTTTCCAAAATATTTCTAATGCAAATATAAGACATTTTATATTTGTGACAATATATCGCTGAGTTTCTTATAAATCAGGAAAGGAAATGAATAGGAATATGACTATTATTCAATTTCTAATTATATTTACTCTCAATTTTTTTAATTATTTATTTATAGTATTTGCCGCGGTATCATTGGAATTTGTTTATATTCATTCCAAAATTGATTTATGATATATAATTTTTTATTGGCTGAAATTAAAATGAGATTTTATTATTTAATCAAGAAGTAAATATTGTCTCTTCGAATATTAAACAAATAAGAGAACATAATCAAATATACAATAAATTAGAAAATTGTAAAGAAGTGATTTATTCTTAAGATATGTTTAAGTTTAAAACTGTTGAAACACAATCATTTTCAAAATATCAGTGATTGCATTCAGTCGTTAAATATAAAAGATCGGAAATGGCATTTTTAAACTCTGCGTCCAAACGCTTTGTTGATGGTATTCAAAATAGGGAATTTAGAGCCAGATACTCCTCTGAAGTCGTCAGTTTCAATGGACCAAATCATTCCACCACCCAAGTTCATTTCTTTAGCATAATCGCACTGTAATAAAAAGAACATAAGTTATTATTCAAAGAGTATGTCTCAATAGAAATAAAACGTTCTCTAGCCAAAAAACATAGTTTAAACTACAAGTTGAGTGTACGAGCAGTTTGTGGTTTAGATTACGTATTTTTGCTTTTTTTATTATACTTTTGAACCATCAAGTTAAACAAATCAAGTTTTAAATTATTTGTACTAGTACAAGCCCTGATGGAGAGCATATCTCCAGTAGTACATTCCAGCCTATATAATAGAGAGCATATCTCTAGGGGAAAACTGCTGTATACGGTTGATGTGTTTCGCCAAATTAACTACTGATGATGAAATTTAAGCCTTGTTCACAACAAGAAATTAGTGGTTAGTAGTTAGTAGTTAGTGGTTAGTGTTTGTGTTAAGAGCCTGGAGTCAGCGTTCACAATACTATTTAATTAGCGCTGTATCTGTCGGTAATGCAGAGAGCTGTAACATTATTTCAATGCTTGCAAAAAATGCAACATATGTCACAGCCGAAGAAAATATAGAAGCATCAGCTGTTTTTGTTTACTTCGTTTGCAATCTTAGTTAATCGTAGCATTAAACTTGGTCCAATCAATGCTAATATGTCATCAAATTGGGATAGTCATTCTTGTGTAATTAAAAAATGTATCTTGATCCGAGAACCTCATTTCTTGAATCAAGTTTTTCCAATCTCTTTGCTCATTTCTATTTTGATTTATTGGGCGAATCCACCATCTTCTATAATTTTCTTTCCTACTTCTTGCTTTGTATAAAATAAGAGAAGCAAATAATACTTAATAATCTATATATTTTTCTGAATTTTATTCAATAAAAAACGACTTTTGACCTTAAATTCTGTATATTTATTTGAAACTTCAATTTTCATTCTGTCACACATCTTCACAGAAATAGAGAACCATCTAAACTCAAATATTTTATCTCTTTCCTTCTCTCTTCTGATTGGCCGATCCACTAACTACTAACTAAAAAGTTTGGAGTTTGCAAACTCCTGCACTAACCACGGTTCGTGCAGAGCAGCGCTGGGCTAATTTTGTAGTTGTGAACGCTAACACACGATTGTGCATGTCGAACATCTAGCACTAACCATAACTACTAACTACTAACTACTAATTTCTTGTTGTGAACGCGGCTTTAGTTTTCGAAATACGTATTTGGTTTTTCAAAACTTTTTTAATGTTCAGGGGAGTTTATAGATTTATACAGCAATTTACTCAAATTATTTATCATTGAGTAGGTACTTATACCTGCGGTTAGTTTTTGGTTAATTTCAATTCAATTTGAAACTGCATTTATATCTATATAAAGTAGCTAAAATGGTATCTCAAGTAGGTTATTTGTTCAGGTATCTTATTCATATATTCATTTATAAAAATCAAATGATATTCAGATAACTGATCTATCGCATTTTTCCCTATTCAGTAAAGTAATTGATATAAATCAATTGTTTTTAAATTTACTTATCAATGCAGATCTCAAATTACTCATCATCAATCAATTTGATCTCATATCGCAATTTAAAATAATACTGCAATAGATACTTTTTCAACTAGGAAAAAAAAGTAGCAGATTAACTACCATAGTCAAACTAGTTAATCAGATAATTTCCATGTTGAACTAATTTTGTGATTTTTAATTTTTATTCAAAAGTTTCCGTACAGCCGTATAGCAACGCTATTCTATTGCCTAAGCTGTAAAAATTCTATTTTTTTATGACCGTAAACTGTTAGTAAATGCCCAATTTCAATAAAATACCGACAAAACATATTTTTTGAAGAAAAAAAACTGTGTTCTATTCGCTATCGTTTTGAGAATTAAAAACAATGTCAATATTACCTTGAGTTGGATGGATCTGGGATTGTCATAGCCAACCCATTGGTTTCCTTGGAATGCATATGGTACTTTTTGATTCTCATCCCATACTTCAGTCAAATGTCCATCGCGCAGTTTCTCAACAATCTGAAATAAGCATTGCATGATTACAATTATGTTCAGAATTGTCTCATAAATCAGAGAATAAATGAATGCATTCTTTCTACGTTTTCACGGGACGCAGAGTTTTGAATTTTCCGGCAATATAAAATATATCGATATTAATAAATGCCGATTCATACGCATATAAGAATTAATGAATAATTTCAAAGAAGTTACTAAAAATATAAACTCATTACTGAAAGAGGCTATTATTTTATTATCCATGATGATTTTACCTCGTTGTATCCAAGCATTCCCATTTGGTTGGTGTACGGTCCAGCGTTGCCGCCACCGTATGTTGGAGCCCCAATGCCATGCTCATTGGCACTAGCCAAAGAAAAACTCCTTCCGTATGTGGCCATACCTAATACTATTTTACTAGGATCTGCTCCCAGACGGATCCAGCCTTCAATGCAAGCTTTCTGTAAACATATTTTTAACACGATATATTATAGTAATTAATGTCCGACTAGTTTATTATTGCTGTCATAATAACATTAGTTGAAGCAACTAACTAGCCCAAGTAACAATGACTGACTGAATTGAAGTCATAATGTGACCGTCATATTTAGACGTCATATGACGTTGAATTGACGTCACATGTCAAGTCAAATTGTGGTCATAAATTGACGTCAAGAAATAACGTCATATAATGTTGAACTGACGTTATAATTTGATGTTATCTTTCAGCGTTTTAGGAAATCATACTTATTCGCTGTATGATTTTTTAGTCATATTTTTTTAGTCAGTGTAGGTACTTCTCAAGTAGCCATAACTGAAAATCAACGTTGTTTATTGGTTGTATGAACGTCATATCTAGACGTCATTTTGTTACCTCAAATGTATGTAGAATCGACGTTTTTATATACCTACGTACATTATTCATATAATTTAGTTTAAAATTACAATGGCATTCATATTATGTATTTTGAAAGTTATCAACAAATAGACTGGAAAAAAAATGGGAAAAAAATTTCTTGCTATTTTTAACCTATTTCAATGTTAATAAGTGATTTTTTTTTTATTCTTTTGTTAAAAATATTATAATTTTTCTCGATTAATAAATAATTTGCCAGAGGTTACAGAAATAGACTTTCGTCTTTATTAACAAAAAAAATGATTGAAAATTAAAAATATTCAATGAAATTTTTTTTGTTAATTGTTATGAATTCATTGCTTATGATTTTTTTAGAATTTTCTTTTTTAAAAATTATGGCGCTCAGAATCATACAACCATATACCTATAAATATACAGACAATAATGCCTATGGTCAACGTACACACCTCGGGCCAATTACTATAAGGTATCAAGGGTATTAAAAGGACAATAATGCCTGAGGTCAACAGTGTACTTTCCGAGGGCCTCTGGTCCGAGGTGTGTACGTTGACCATAGGCATTATTGTCTGTTCAACTCTCGTGTTGCCTTCAATGTTTAATGTCCGATTTTTGTTGTATTTCAATCAAAATTTTTAGCAATGTATGTCCTGTCATTGTGATTTCTGCCAGAGAAATTACTCTAGTTACTTGCTGTTACTAGAAAACTTGTTTGTTACATAATGCCCTCGGATATTATTTGTTACGTAACTACCCTGAAAACAATGTTATTATGACAACATTAATAAACTAGTCGGACATTGAGATTATTTTTGTTAAATTAGTAAATCATAGTAACTGCGATAATTTTTCAAATGTATGAATTTATTGGCAACTATTTATTTTTCAGTAATATGTGTGCTTACCACATTGAGATACGGACTGTCGTCAACAGGAGAAGGTAAGAGGGGAGCATTTTGACCAGTGACGTGTTCCCAAGAACCATGGAGATCGTATGCCATAACATTGATGAAATCCAAGTATCTACACAAATAAGTTCTTTTTCAGAAACTTCAAAAGTGGAGGTAAGTTTACAACGAAATGATATATATATATATATATATATATATATATATATATATATATATATATATATATATATATATATATATATATATATATATATATATATATACATATATATATATATATATATATATATATATATATATATATATAATATATATATATATATATATATATATATATATATATATATATATATATATATATATATATATATATATATATATATATATATATATATATATCATTTCGTTGTAAACTTACCCTCAGTTCTCACGGTTTTACATAAAACTGCTAAATCAACTCCACGTGTGACCAAAGTCCAAGCCAGCCAGACGCTGACATGAAGAATTACAGAAACTTTCCACAAACTTGTAATAGTTGACTTTATATTTTGTATTGTAATAATTAGTTAGTTATGAATCGTCACATGTAATGTTAACATCTCTGAAATCTCTAAATACTATTGTAACTTATCAGAAATAAATTTTTTAAAAACAAAACTTGAATAAGAAGTTTTATAATTGGCGCAGTCGGTAGGATACTCAAACGGAATACAAAATCGATTTCGGTACGTTTTTACGTTTTATTGAGTATCGTTCGGTAGTGTCCACCGCGAACCGTCACAAGCCTTCCTACGAGCGAACATCGTGAAGAAGACTTCAAGGTACTTCCCTGAAGAGAACAGCGAAGCCACCAGCGCACCAAGTCCGACGAATACGGGCCTGTCGCACCACGACGCAAAGCGAAGTCCTCCACGTCTGAGAAGAAGACATCCGAGCGACACATGGACAAACTACTCATATTTCTGTAAGTCATATGTCATTCAGAGATACTTTTCCACTTTTGGATTCAGATTTAGAAAACACAGATACAGAATCGGATTCCTCTGACTCACTAAATTATTTAAATACAAACGATTTATTTTATCCCGAATTAATCAATCAAATATCAAATTTAACCATGTCGATCCCAACGGTACCACAAGGTAATGTTAGACCAATTTTAAAAAGGGAATACTTAGACATGATCCCAGAGTTTCACGGGGATAATAAACATTTACCCAGATTTCTGGAAGTTTGTGAAAAACTTGTAACTAAATTTTATAATACTGAAGATCCAACAGATTTTCAAAATGAATTCTTGATGCACACAATTCTATCAAAAATTAAAGGCGAAGCTGCCGATAATCTTGCAACATCAGTAATAACCTCTTGGTTAGCTGTTAAAACTGCTTTGTTGAATTCTTACTCCGACAAAAGAGATTGTTTTACGTTAGGTATCGAGTTAACAGAACTTAAACAAAACAATAATAGTCCATTCGAATTCTACAGTAAAATTCAAGAATATCTAAATCTACAAATATCTTATGTGAATAATTATGATCATGATAACGCTGCCGTACTTGCCTATTATTTTCGTGGGTACGCACTTCGTGTGTTATTACGAGGTCTCAAAGAACCTCTTGGCACTCTCATGAGAACAAAAAACCCTAGAGATTTAAATGAAGCCTTAAGCATGTTAACCAATGATTTTCAATTAGAAAGTTCACCCAAATTACATGCTAAAATACAACAATATAAACCAAAACATATTCCAAACAATCACATTCCCAGACCAATGTCTCAACCTCACAAAAATACTCCCCAATTAACCTATAGACCTATGTCTAACCCAAATAACCAAAATAATCAAAATATGAATAACTTTCAATCAAATCGAACAAACGTTTTCAGACCAAATCAAATGAAAAATCTTCCTAGACCAACACCTATGAGTACAAGTACCAAACAATCTTTTACTCCACGTCCAGGTCCGTCTCACAATAATTATTCACAACAACAATACCCATCTCGTTTCTACCAACACAATCGTCGACCAGATATTATAGTTGAAGAATTATTTAATACAGAAACAAATGAATTGAATGACGAAGAGCAAAATTTTGCTCGCGAAGAGCGAGATTCTGATAACGGAGATTATAGTAATCATAATTTTGAACGCGAATACGATCCTGACTCTTTTTTAGAGATAACAGCCTCGGACGAATAGAGCTTTTAAATCTTACGAAAAACAATCAAAGCGAGTTACCTTTTATTATTTACCCTGAACACAATCTTAAGGTTTTAATTGATACAGGTAGCACTAGATCATTTATTAAACCCGATATTGCTGAAAAATATTACTCGCATCAAATTAGAAACGATGCATTCAAAATAACAACAGCACATGGCACATCCACAGAAAATTTCAGTATTCTATTACCCTGCTCTAAATTATTTAAACAATCCGATTTGATATTAAAATATCATTTATTTGATTTTCACAACAATTTTGATATTTTACTTGGCCTAGATAATTTAAAAATGTTGGATGCAATAATTGATTTGACGAATGATAAAATAAACCCCAACTAAGGAAATAAAAATTCATTACCATAAAATCATGCCACTCAAACGTTATATAAACATTCCACCTAAATCTGAAAAAATCACCAGACTTTATGTGAATAATATTGAAAATGGAGAAGCCCTTATTCCCGCATTGAATTCCAATAACCTAACCATTCCCGAAGGTATTTCTAAAATTGTGAATCATGAAATTTATTATCCTATTATTAATAATAGTGAATACGAAATAATTATAAATTCATTAATCCAAATTCAAGCAGAGCCATTAGAAAATTTTGAGATAAATAATTTAAATTTTAATTATCAGAAAAGAGATAGTTATTTTGACTTATCAAAGATTAGAACTGATCACATGAATCCAGAAGAAAAATTTGCCATCTTAAAGTTAATAAAAGAATATTCGGAAATATTTCATTCAGACGACAAAAAATTAACATTCACAAATGAGGTAAAACATCATATCAGGACAAAAGATGAAATACCAATATATACCAAGACCTATAGATACCCCGAAATCCATCGTGAAGAAGTTAAATCCCAAATTCAAAAAATGTTAGATCAAGACATCATCCGTCCTTCTCATTCCCCATGGTCATCCCCTGTTTGGGTAGTCCCAAAAAAAATTGACGCCTCCGGAAAACAAAAATGGCGCATAGTCATTGACTATAGAAAATTAAACGAGAAGACGATTGACGACAAATATCCTATCCCAAATATCAACACCCTCCTTGATAAGCTAGGTCGTTGCCAATATTTCACAACCCTTGATTTAGCCTCTGGATTTCACCAAATTGAGATGAATAAAGATGACATTCAGAAAACTGCCTTCAGCACAGAAAATGGACATTTCGAATTTTTAAGAATGCCCTTTGGCCTTAAAAATGCTCCTTCAACTTTTCAACGCGTTATGGATAATGTCTTGCGAAATTTGGTTAACGATATTTGCCTTGTCTATCTAGATGATGTAATTATATTTAGCACAAGTTTACAAGAACATGTAGAAAATCTCAGAGCCGTTTTTAATCGATTAAAGAAAGCCAATTTGAAAATCCAAATTGACAAATCGGAATTTTTCAAAAAAGAAGTAGCATACCTAGGACATATTGTAACACCCGAAGGAGTGAAACCAAATCCAGATAAAATTATAGCCATAAAAAATTACCCATTGCCGAAAACTAGTAAACAAATTAAATCATTTTTAGGATTATTAGGTTATTACAGAAAATTTATAAAAGATTTTGCAAAAATTATTAAACCTTTAACTAAATGCTTGAAAAAGAACGCCGAGATAAATGTTAATGACCCAGATTACGTCAGCTGTTTTAACTTGTGTAAAGATCTCCTTATCAACGAACCTATCCTACAGTATCCTGACTTCACCAAGCCATTCAACCTGACAACAGACGCAAGCAACTTTGCAATAGGCGCGGTTCTTTCTCAAGGTACTATCGGTTCAGATCTTCCTATCGCATATGCAAGTCGCACTTTAAATAGTTCAGAACAAAATTATTCAACAATCGAGAAGGAATTATTAGCGATTGTGTGGGCGACAAAATACTTCAGACCTTATCTTTTTGGCAGAAGATTTAAAATTATAACTGACCATAAACCACTACAATGGTTATTTTCATTGAGCGAACCAAATTCTAAATTAGTACGTTGGCGACTCAGACTTGAAGAATTTGATTTTGAAATCTTTTATAAAAAAGGTTCTTTAAATAAAAACGCGGATGCTCTCTCACGCATCGAACTTAACGTAAATACGACAACTGATCAAGGAACTCAGTCATTTTTCGACTTCATGAAAAATTTCAACGAGCAAATAGATCAAAATCTTGATACCGACTCTATGATTGCTGAACCGGATTATTCAGATTCTGACCAAGACAACACTGTACATTCAAATCCAGAAAATCCTATATTTGGAATCCCTATCACAGAACATCCAGTGAATAAAGGAAAAAATCAAATTATAATATCAGAAGTTTTACATTCTCCATCCTCTCCAAAGATTCAAAAATTGCATGGCGATAAAATGCGAATCCATGTACAAATTTCGGAAGATAACTTCGAACAAGATATTATCAAATTTGTAAAAGAATTTATAGTTCCTAAAGTGAGATATTATCCTTATTTCGAACAACCAATTTACGAAAAATTTAGCACAGTAATGCAGAAAAATTTCAAAAATTCAGAAATTAATTTTATCAAATCTAATTCGAAATTAATAGACCTTGAAAGTGATGAAGAGATAGAAGAGAAAATAAGGAATTACCACGAAGGCAAAACTAATCATAGAGGTGTAACTGAAACACATAACCAATTGAAAAGAATTTATTATTGGCCAAATCAAATAAAGACGATCACTGAGTTCATAAACCAATGCGAAATTTGTTTAACATCTAAATATGAGCGAAATCCTATCAAACCTAAATTCAATATAACCCCAACACCATGTAAACCATTTGACGTATTACATGTAGATACCCTCAGCCTAGAAAACACTAAATTTTTAACTATTATTGACGCTTTCTCGAAATATGCTCAAGCATACAAATTAAACGCGAATAATGCAGTCGAAATTAGTAATAAACTTGTTCATTATTTCTCTCATCATGGTACTCCAAAACAAATTATCTCAGATAATGGCTTAGAATTTAAAAATAATGTTGTTAGAGAACTATTGAAATTGCACAAAATTGACATTCACTTTACTAGCTCTCAGTACCCAAATTCTAACGGTTCAATTGAAAGATTTCATTCCACACTGATAGAGCACGTACGTTTGTTTAATCAACAAGATGATTTTAAAAGGGAATCTATAGAGATAAAAGTTTGTTATGCAATTGTAGCATATAACAATACAATCCACACGTCAACCCAGTTGAAACCTATTGAAATTATTAATGGTCATTTAGATGTAAATTGTTTCTTAGATATTGAATTACAACAGCAAAAGTTTCAATAAAAACTTGAAAACTGCTGAAATTGAAATAAGTTCAGACAAAAAACAATCTAAAATCCACCTATCAAATATTAAAAGACCTAGAAAAATAACAAAAATCTCCGATCTTCCAGGTCCATCAACCTCACACTCATCTCAGGAATAATTGTCCAAGACATAACACAAAACCATGGACTTTTGACTTTAAATTTGGGACCAGCCAAACTCCAAAAATCCAAACACACATTCCTTCATTATTACGATTTGGAATTGTTGTACCAACAATACAATAGATTAAACTTTCAATACGAGAATTTGACGAAAACAATAGCAAATAATACGCAAGATGAATTCACGAATAATGACAAAATTATTAGATTCATTCAAAATTCAATCATTAGTAAATTGAATCATTTGATTGTAAGTCCAAATTATCGACAGAAAAGAGGACTTATCAATGGCTTAGGATCAATCATAAAATCAATCACAGGAAATTTAGATGCTCAAGATGAGAAGAGATATAATAAAATTTTAAATCATTTGCAAACCAATCAACAAAAATTGAATGATCAATTGAAAAATCAATACTCTGTTACAGAAAGATTGACGAAGCAATTTAACAAAAGCATTGAAGTTATTAGGCAAAATGAAATTATTTTGAATTCAAAAATTGAACAATTATTACACATTGTTGTCAGTGGAACCTTTAAACTAAATAGAATTCACGTTCTTGACATTTATAGTCAATTAAACACTCTATATACGATGATTTTAAATATTTTACAAGATGTTGAAAATTCGTTAACATTTTGTAAACTTCATGTGATGCATTCTAGTATTATACAAACTCACGATCTTTTAGTAGAGTTAAATAAAATTTCAAAATATTATAATAATGAATTGCCATTTGAACCAATTGCCGAAAATATTCCAGAAATAGAAAAATTGTTATCAGTTAATTGTAAATTAGAAACCAACAAGATCATTTATTTTATTGAAGTCCCTATAAACTTTGAAACTGAATTTCAACTGATAAGTTTAATACCGATCCCTACTAAGCACGAAACCGATTTTGTAACTGTTGTGCCAAACAAAAATTACTTTTTAAAATCAATTGATGGACAATTGAAATCTCTTAATGATTTATGTACCAAGGGAAATATTTACCAGTGCCCGAATAAAGTAAATAATGTAGAAGACAATACTTGCGAGAAAAATATAATTATGAAGAATGAAAATATAAATTGCGAGTATATAAAAATCAAAATGAATAGAAATTACATTGAATTATTAGAAGATGTGAACCAGTTTTTGGCTATTCTCCCACAGCCCGAAATAATTTATTCATACTGCAAACAAGGAGACGAAGTAAGAAAATTGGAAGGAATATTTTTAATAAAAGAGAATACAGAAAATTGTGAAATTAAATTTAGAAATCAAACATTACAATTTAACGAGAAATCATCAGGGAAACCAATTTTAATGGAAAATTTTGACTTTAAATTAAATACAAGCCAAATTTCAAGAACAAGTATCAAATTGAACACAATTCAAGATCTTCAAATTCCAATGAATAAGTACGAAGACATCGCCAATCAAGATGAAGATGAAGAAATATTGCCAAATTATTCAATAATAATTTTATATGTTTTACTAGTTACAGTTGTAATTAGCCTGTTCGCAGCACATCTTCATAAGAAATTCAAAGGATCGAAATCAACTCAATCCAAAATCCAAGACATCGAATTACGGTCTTCAATCGGCCAACCTGTCACTAGATTACCCGATGAAGCCCAGTTTTAGGGGGGAGGAGTTACAACCCTCAGTTCTCACGGTTTTACATAAAACTGCTAAATCAACTCCACGTGTGACCAAAGTCCAAGCCAGCCAGACGCTGACATGAAGAATTACAGAAACTTTCCACAAACTTGTAATAGTTGACTTTATATTTTGTATTGTAATAATTAGTTAGTTATGAATCGTCACCTGTAATGTTAACATCTCTGAAATCTCTAAATACTATTGTAACTTATCAGAAATAATTTTTTTAAAAACAGAACTTGAATAAGAAGTTTTATAATTTATATATATATATATATATATATATATATATATATGTATATATATATATATATATATATATATATATATATATATATATATATATATATATATATATATATATATATATATATATATATATATATATATATATATATATATATATATATATATATATATATATATATATATATATATATATATATATATATATATATATATATATATATATATATATATATATATATATATATATATATATATATATATATATATATATATATATATATATATATATATATATATATATATATATATATATATATATATATATATATATATATATCTATATATATATATATATATATATATATATATATATATATATATATATATATATATATATATATATATATATATATATATATATATATATATATATATATATATATATATATATATATATATATATATATATATACAGAGGGTGTAACAGAAATAAGTACATTAATTTTAACCAGTGATAGTTCTCGTCAAGCCTAACATTTTTTCTTAGTAACTTTTTCCCGAATTCTCATCTTGTTTTAGCATTTTTTATCCCCTATATATATATATATATATATATATATATATATATATATATATGTATATATATATATATATATATATATATATATATATATATATATATATATATATATATATATATATATATATATATATATATATATATATATATATATATATATATATATATATATATATATATATATATATATATATATATATATATATATATATATATATATATATATATATATATATATATATATATATATATATATATATATATATATATATATATATATATATATATATATATATATATATATATATATATATATATATATATATATATATATATTATATATATATATATATATATATATATATATATATATATATATATATATATATATATATATATATATATATATATATATATATATATATATATATATATATATATATATATATATATATATATATATATATATATATATATATATATATATATATATATATATATATATATATATATATATATATATATATATATATATATATATATATATATATATATATATATATATATATATATATATATATATATATATATATATATATATATATATATATATATATATACAGAGGGTGTAACAGAAATAAGTACATTAATTTTAACCAGTGATAGTTCTCGTCAAGCCTAACATTTTTTCTTAGTAACTTTTTCCCGAATTCTCATCTTGTTTTAGCATTTTTTATCCCCTATAATTTAACGAGTCGTTCAGGTGCATAGTTATCGGATCTAGTAGCAGTTGCAATAGAACAATAATTGATTTTGACATATGTGAGTTATCAATTCCTTCAAATAAATTCTGGAATAAAACAGATTATAATTTATTAATTCTGTGTACGATTTCATGGGCAGTTTAGGATTAGCTTAGCAAATTTATTTGGAACGATCTCCGAACTGTCATTTTTCACTAAAAATTGAATTATTGTGGTTATGGTAATGTATTTAATGTCAAAATATTATGCACTTATACATAACGATGAGAATACCATGGAATATTTAGAGCCTAACGTTTATCTGGAACGTAAAACAGCAGATGAGATGAATGAAATACATTAATTTATAAATGAAGCACCAGTGTATTAGTTTTTCTCATATTATTACAAACTTCACACTCCACACTCAGGTCGTTTCAATAAAGTATGTCCCGTGAATTGATCTGCTGAATAAGCAAAATATTGTATCATATATTTCAGAAAATATTTAAAATTAATTACCAAATTCAGTTTGATACATTTATAGGTTATATTTTCTATTCTTCAATAGAATCTTCAAAATTTCATGCAGCAATATTTCTATTGAATTATTCAGTGAATTAATTAATTTAGAATTACATTCTATTCAATATTCTACCGTTTTCTTTAAATAAATCGTTGAATGATTTTCTCTTTATGTTTCTGATGAAGTAGGTTCGGAACAGTACTACTTTTCGAACTGCTGGTAGATGGCAGTACAGTCTAACTCTCCTGACACAGTGACACAGTTTCAGATAATTCAAATCAGCTGATTCAAATGCAATGAACTTGTGCAGACAATCTTATGTTTAAGAAATGTACTATCCAAAAATATACGTGAAATCCCTAAATAAAAATCAAACTTCTTAAAAATGACATATAAATACGACTAAAAGAGCAAATTGTTGATTACAGACAAAAATTCAGTCTTTCTTCCAACATATACAAAAATAGAATAATCGAGGTGAGAGAATATCAATGTATTGCCAAAATACTAATATTTTTTCAGTTTCAAATGAATGATTGACAAGACAACGATGACTCAAAGTTGCAAAATACTCCTTTCAATCGACAGCTGTCATTCTTCCAACAAATGAAAACCATTCAGTTTGAACCATAGGCGCACTATGAAATTTTTGACAAAGCTTTGATGAATTTTTACTCTGTATCCAGAGGATTTGCGGAAAAAAGTTATTAGGAAAAATTGTTATGCTTGACAAATTGCGTCACAGGTTGAAATTAATGTACTTATTTCTGTTATGTATATATATATATATATATATATATATATATATATATATATATATATATATATATATATATATATATATATATATATATATATATATATATATATATATATATATATATATATATATATATATATATATATATATATATATATATATATTTATAGTGCACAATATGGCGCCGTATTGCTGCTTAATTTCTCTACTTAGTTTAAATTTTTTATGAGTAGACTAGACCTGAAAATACCAAATTAATATCGATTGGAGTCCAAAATGAATTTTCATTGAATTCAAAAGTGTGAATCCAACAAAAAATATTAATACGTGAAAAAATTTAAAAAGCGAATGAATAAGTCTGCCGGCTAATAGTAATCTATACCAAGCAAAAATAGTTATTTGTGTATCAAGGCCGTAAAGGTTATCTTTTTTGGTCGAATCTGTTGTTTGCGGCCGAAGCGTAGCTGAGGCTGCAATTCAGGTGAGACGAAAAAAGAACTGTAGGCCGAGGTGCACACAACGTTTTTTAGGCGATCATCACGAAATAATTCAAAATTACAAAATTTTATCAATTTATTTCTAAAACATTGCAATTGTAAATCTTAGTTGCCGCTGAAATTGTTTTATTTTATTGTCTTCTAAACAAAGTGACATTTGTAAAAAATGCGTATCAATTTCTTGAATTGCACAAACTATGAAGGTTGACGGAAAAATATAATATGTATTTCGTCGAAAACTGTTTCTTAGAGAGTTCATCAAGCAGCCCATATAGGTAGGTATGAAGTGTTTATGAAATAGTCTTTGACAGATCAGTCCCAAAAAGTAATATTTGACAGATCAGTCCCAAAAAGTGAAATTTGACAGATCAGTCCCAAAAAGTGAAACTTCACGGCCGCAAAAGGAGCCATAGAAACAACTTTTTTGTTATGATCGCCTAAAAAAATATTTTTAGATATACATTTTTCTTGTATCTCTAATGTTCTTACTTGGAGAGCTCAGGAACTTGATAGTAGTTGACGACAGCATTTTCAGCGGCAGCGACAGCAGCAGTAAGTAATAAACCATGTGCATCAAAAGCAACTCGCATCTCTTTCAACAATTTGCTGAAGTTGACCTGAAAAAATAAAATAAATTAGATAGCACTTTCTAAATAAAGTTGGCAATAATGGGTGATTTACTAGCTTGTTTTTAAGTCTGTTTTAGCTAATATACTTGTAATTATCGTTTTTTACTAAGTAATCTTCAATCTTTTCAACAAATCGAGAGTTGCACCCAATATATTGAACAAAAAAATTTATAAAAATATAGAATTCAGTAATTAAATTCAAAATTTTTATTAGGAAAACTGTATATAAACTTTATAATGATCTAATGAAAAGAAAGCATTGCCAGTCAATTCTTCATTATGAAAAAATTTTATTAGTCAAAAAAAACACGCAGTTGTAATTTATAATAGTATAAATTTTAATTGTTGGTCATTTGCATCAACAAGTCATTTATTTCAAATCTGATTTGAATCAAGTAAATAAAATAATATGTGTAGAAGATTTCTTTCAATTTACTCCCATTAAAATGTGGTTACCTGGTGAAATCAGAAAACTGGTAAAACTATTACTTACAACATCTTCTGGATGGCCTCCACGTTCAGAATTGCCAGGATACTCCCAGTCCAGATCAAAGCCATCAAAGTTGTATTTTTTGACGAAATCCACAGCATTTTGAACAAAACGAGCACGTATGGCATCACTAGCAACAACTGAAGAGAATCTTGAGCCGCCTTCATTCCAGCCACCAATAGCGATGATGACTTTTACGGATGGACTACGTTCTTTTAGATTGACGAAACGTTTGAAGGCTCCTGGTTAGAGAGAATTTATTAGAACTGGATTTACTGAAGAATTTTTAACTTACCTTTCCCCGAGTTGTCTTCAAGGTCATTCCAGGCATCGAGGATACGCACAGAGCCATCTTCATCGATTCCAACGAAAGTGTAAATCAAATGAGTACAAAGGTTTGGGTCGATTTGTTCCACATCAAATTTGCCATTGCCCTGTCGGTACACGGCCCAGCTTCCGTAATAGCATACTACCTTGTCTGTAAAAAAAAAAAAGTCATCTTTTTTGCAGCCAAATGTAAATTTGGATTACATATTATTAGATAAAAGTTTCATATATCTTATTGTTATAATCAACCAAAGATAGAAAATTAAAACAAACAAAACTTAATTGCTTCAATATTAATTTTTCTCTGTTCAGGCTGTTTTATTTGAAGATTGCATTTTATCAATTGAAAGTATATTTAATTAGCTTCTTTAAATCCACCAAATAAAATTGTGCTTAATCATTTTATAACTTTACTAGCTTTTTCCCGCGACTTCGTCCGCGTGGAATAGTTATTTTGGGCAGCACTTAGGCATATCAGAATGTAGAAGAAAAATGTAATGAAACAAAAGAAAATCTTTCACCTGACCTATTCGAATCGAAAATGTTCTTACTTTAATTGTAAGACTATTTTTTTGTAACACGTACACCGAAAGTATCCTATTATCGAGCTGATTTCTGCTTCGAAAATTCTCAATTCTAAACCATGGTAACAATTTTCATTGATTCTCTGTTGACTGGGAATTAATGGATATTAATATCCGCTGGGTAAAAATGAAATTGTAGATTATGAATCATGGATGCCATTGGATTTTTTTATTTCATTGATATGTCAGGATATACGCTTGGCTAATCTTGACAGCTCGGAACACACGTGCCATCTAGCGGCGAGTAGAATAAACTCTTAGGTAAGAGATATGATAACGAATATGGAATGTTAGTTTGATTTAAAAAGATATAGTGTATATATAGAAGAAAAATGTTGACATTAACCTGTGGATTTGAAGCAGTTAAATTTGATTGCTTACGCCAAAAAAGTTTGCCTGAAGGAAATTATTTGAGTTCAAAATCGATCGCCTGAAGATTCCAAATTGTACGTATTTCTTTGATAAACTTTTCGTCTTGTTATCCTATTATTAAATACTACCATGGAGAAATTCATTCAGAAGAAATAAATTTGTTCATAGTTTTCATGTTGGTAATTTCCAAGACATAATTAGCGATGCATGTGGAAAAATCATTGGAATTGTATTACGAGAAACTCCAGGCGTTTACATTGGAAAGAACAAACTAGAAAACTCACAATCCAGTTGTGAATATTCATACTTTTTTCAATGGTATTGTGAATAATAGCAGAAACTCATTTTTTGTTGTGTTGAATTGTATAACTCGATTTTTGGAATTTCTTATTGTTTTTTGGATAATTTATCGTGTGGATTAATGAAGATCGAATAATTAAAATTGCGAATTGTAACTGTGAAACAGAGAAAAGATATTGCAAGCACGCTGCAGCAATTTGTATCTATGTGAACATAGAAAATACTTGCTCTAAAACAGATACACCGATGATATGGAATCGTCCCCCTCAAAAGGAACTTGCTAATGCGGTATGCAAGGGCTGCAAAGTTAATGATCTTTATCCAATTGCAAAACGAGACACTGTCTCTAAAGAAAGAAGGAAATTATAAATATAATGACAAGTATAACTTGAATGTTGATACAAAAAGTACCTATATTGAATCAAAATTTATATGAAAAACATAAAAAAATATACATTATATCAATAATTAAATATATTTATCTAATTCTGTTTTGAAAAGTCAAATTTTACATCAATTTCTGACGTTATGAAACGTCCCATTTTTCATAACTGTCCTGCAACAGTTGCGTAATGTAGTTACGTAATGACTTTACATAACTGGCCATGTTTCAGAGCTAATCAATTATACTTATCTGCGTACAATTAAAAGAATGATTTATTATTTACAATATGCAGCATTGGCAGAGTCTTTAATATCAAAGGGTACTATAGCACTCAGGATATCACTGCTTGAGTACATTTTTAAAAATTATTTTGACGTTTTCTGAAAATTCGATATTTGTTTATTTCAGTGCACTCTTGTTTCTGTAGTAAAAATAGATGGTCATGAATCACAGTCATCTGAATTTTGTGATGTAACGTGGGAGATGTTCTCATTCAAAAATATAGATAAAATTATTCTGACGGAATTAGATAAAATTTTGTACAGAATACGTTATGAAAAGCCATATTGTTTGACTCACGTAATTTGCAAAACTCGCTACGCTCGTTTTGGCAAATATTACGTTTCGTCAAACAATATGGCACTAATTATGTAAATAACTATTATGTCATCAACAATTGATAATTTCAATACTTAATTAACTCGACGAACCGAAATAGCCCATTTTTTTGTGATCTTTTTTTCCATTCTCCATTTGCACAAGGATAGAAAATCAAGTCACGATTTTCATTTTGGGTGTTTTGACAACCAGGTACGCAACAACTACGACCTATTCTTTATTTTTTCCACTCATGATTTATCAACACACTTCAAACAATTAAATTATTTAATGAAATACATCAACAGTCGCCAGCTTGCAGCGTGACAGGGAATACGTCAAACTTCGTTTATAACCTGCGAGTTTCTAAAATTTGCCTCATCGAGGCGCTACTTACTACATTAGCCAAGCGTATATGTCAAATTGATATTCGAAAGAAAATATTGTAGAATGTGTTCTGTATAGTATGTGCATTTATTGTGAACGGGATGGCACAGAAAATGTGAAAAATATCAATCAATGAAATAAATCACGTAAGTTATGTTTCAGTGTATTAGTTTACTGTAATGTGATTGCATTTGCAAAGATCTGTTTTTCAAATTGATAAGAGTTTCAATACATCCAAATTTATTCAAAAAGCTTAGTAATGGGATTACTTCGGTGCACTTGTTACAAAAAGTATAATATGCAACATGGACACTGAACGACTGTCATTATTGTCACGGACGAATTTGGTTGCACGAAGCTAAGCCTTGAGCTTTGCCCTCATATTTGCCTCGTACCTCGCCCTCGCCTTCACCTCGGGCTTTACCCTCGTCTTCGCCGAGTGCAACCAAACTAATCATGGACAAAAATGACTATACTATTATTCAACCAAATCAATAAAACCGCTATAACTATTTACAATTTATTTTACTTATGAACTTAATCAAAGCAAAAAGTTAAAAGAACTATGGATTACGAAACAACTCAATCAGTTTTAATATTCGCACTCACCTGCCCTAACGTGACTGGCCGTTCGGGTAACCACCAGTGATGCCACAAGACAGTAGAGAAATTATAGTACAGTGCTGCCAAAATTATCGATTTTTTCCGATAATTATGGTACAATTTTCTGCATATTCTGATATCCTTCTATTATTTTGAAAATTAGAAGTTTACAAAAGAAAAAACACATAAACATAGCAAATTACAAGTCTAACTCATTCGGCTTCGAAATGAAGGCAGCCGACAGTTCGATATACACGGAAATCCCCGGATACCTATATCCTAGTCTAATAACATTATTTTTGACCAAGAGAGGTCACTACTTATATATCTAAATTATAATACCTATATGTTGAAATGGTTGCATGCAATCTGGACAGTGGTATAAAAACCTCTTGATTGGGTCGAGATACTCCAGATGAAAAATTATGTTACAATTATCGATTATGTTACACATTGTTTTTCTGCATGAATTTTAGGGAAAATTATGTTACAATTCGATAATTATGGTACAAGTGGCAACACTGGTAACCACATTCAGTGATATTTCTCCCACTACGCCGCGCTGCGCAGGCGCTTGGATTTCAATGCGAACTTTCATCTCCTATTTCATCCCCCAAAGAAATGTTTGTTCACTTATTATCAAGTGCCTGATGCCTGAATACAAAATTTCATGGTTTTATCTTCGAAAATGACAAACTTCCATACATACAATCATCCCCTATTTTAACCCCCTCGCAATAAAAGAGAGCCTATGTCCTTCCTCGAGCTATATTTAATCTCTGTACCAAATTTCATCAAAAACGGTTGAGTGGTTTAGGCGTGAAAGCGTAAAGCCGGCTCCAGACATGCGGTGTTTGTCAAGTACCGAGCAAATGTTTCGGCAAACTCCTAGAGTGTGGATGGACTGCTTGACTAATGCTTGTCTTAAGACGAGCACAAACATTCGGGTGCTCGCTATTCCCGTAGATTGTCGGTCTTTCAACACACATCAAAGGAGACGAGCACCGTGCTCGTGCATCACCGGCCCTGGCTCCACACATTCAGTGTTCGTCAAGTAACGAATAAATGATAGGATTACATTGAAACGACAGATATCGTTTGATCAGTGTTAGAAAAAATTGATAAATTTCTATTTATATTGTTTTTAATTCTTAATATACTGATGATATTGAGGTATAAAGAGAAGAATTAACTTTTTTGGTTTTCTGAATAAGTCTGGCAGCAAAACTCTTGCACTGTATCTTAAAAATAAAACATGGACTTTTTTTTTGGACACTAATTCTGACCAAGTAGCCAAATTACTAGCCATAAGGAGTGAATACCTACAAGTTATCTACTTCTATTCACAGCTGCCATCCACCATCTCCTGCATATTTTTCTCCTGTTTTTCATTAAATTAGCATAGCTTATCACAGCAAATGCAGCTAGTTTCTTTTCTATGTCAGAATTATTCAGACTTTATGAATCATTACCAATTTTTATCTATAATTAAACGAAATAAATCAAACAGGTATGGCAAGTGAGACAAAGGCAAATATTAGTGTATGTTCCATGAAAAGCAAACATTTTGTCAAACATCGCATATCTGTATCCCTGTGCTCGTCATTTCATGAGCACCAAGCCAAGCACTAGATACTTGATATTCGGTGTTTGGCGAGCAATGCTATTTGTCAAACATCCAATGTCTGGAGCCGGCTTAACAGAAAGACAGAGTGACTTTCGCATTTATAATATTAGTAAGGATGACAAAATTAAATATGTAATCTTACATGACATTCTCTTTTAAACTCATGCACCTAATAGAATTAATTTACTGGTTTATTTATCGCCGATTTTATTAAAAATCATGACTAATTTTCACATGAGCATATGATAGATAAACATATAAACATACAGGAGTGTATCTCAAAATATTGAGACTAGAAAACTGAATAAAAAATACAGCAGTCGTAGAATTCAATTTCTAAAATCTTGTGCAAACTATATGATGTATTGTGTACGGAAAGAAGCGAAAAACTTGTAAAAAATATAAATAATTCGTCTGTACTGGTGATGAATAATAGTTATTTGTTCAATAAGCACAAGAATTGCATGACCTGCATTCACACTTTCTTCCCTAAATTCGATGCACTGTCTTTCTTTATTATTATTTTTTTGTTACTGTAGGGCTATCTTTATTTTTTCCAATTTTTTTGTAACTAACGCTAGAACAAGAGGTAAGAATACCGGACCATGAATTCGAAACAAAAAAAAGATAGCTGGACAACGCGAAGTGGTGTAATTTACGAGTCTTAAAACATTTTTTGTACGAATGAAGCAATATTTTTTCGATGATCTATACATTTTTTTCAGAAATAAATAATGATTAAAAGGTTTTTTTGGTTGGAATTCTGTATATATTTTATTTATTTTTGACGTTTCGATTCTCTATCCAAGAGTCTTCATCAGAAAAACATTCATACAAAAATAGACAAGGCAAGTATTTAGATAAATAAAAATATACAGTAGACTAGATGTGAAAACGTGGGCTCCTGCACTAAATGTGGAACCCACGTTTATACACCTAGTCTCCTGTATATTTTTAATTATCTAGATACTTGCCTTGTTTATTTTTGTGTCATTGTTTTTCTGATGAAGTCTCTTGGATAGAGAGTCGAAATTAGCAAATTTAACTAGAACCATTCAATTTTTTTCTTCTGAATTATAGTTATTTATTCAATTTTGACGTTTTAAAGCTACATTATTGAATCCATAGCAACAGTCATAAGTAAATCTTTATTCACTAGTGATTTAAAATGAATTATTAGTGATTTAAAATAATTTTAAAAAATCAAACCACTTGCGCTAAACGCGCTCGTGATTTTGCACTTTCTTCTCGCAAATAAACAGTAGTTTAATTCACTTGTTGTATAAATAATTATTATACAACAAGTGAATTCAACCACTGTTTATTTGCGAAGAGAAAGTGTAAAATCACGAGCGCGTTTAGCGCGAGTGGTTTAATTCTTCGAGCAAATAAAGAGGTTTAATTCACGTGTTTGTATACATGATTTTATTCAATTTTGCGTAAATTTCTGGAACATAAAACTGAGGAACAAAATTAAAAAAAATTAAATTGCAGTTGCAAGGGAACTTCGTTGATATCGCGGCGAGTGTTTGTTTTTCAAACATTCGGAAGTGTGAATGTCAGTAAACTGTAAGTTTTGTGAATTTTGAAATGAAGTGTTATAATTGTGAAAAGCATTGTCTGAAATGATGGAAGAAAGCGATTAAAACAGTGTTCTCGTCTCCGATACCATTTTGAACGAAGCAGCCGCAGCAGTTGGAAAAATTATTCCTCAGAAATCGAAATCTTTTTATGAAAAGGAATACCAACAGTGATTTAATTTTTTTTAAATCACCAATAATTCATTTCAAATAACTAGTGAATAAAGATTTACTTATGACTGTTCCTATGGGTTTAATAATGTAGCTTTAAAACGTCAAAATTGAATGAATAGTATATTATGCTACAAGGACCGAACGACTGTCATTTTTGTCCAGGATAAATTTGGCTGCATTCGGTGAAGACGACGGCAAAGCCCAAGGCGGAGCTTCGAGCAGCCAAATTTATCCGTGACAATAATGACAGTCGTTCAGTGTCCGTGTTGCATACGATACTTTTTGTAACAAGTGCACCGAAATACCCTCATTACTAAGCTTTTTAAATAAATTTGGATGTATTGAAACTATCTTATCGATTTGACAAACAGACTTTTGCAAATGCAATCACATTACAGTAACCTAATACAATGAAACATAACTTACATGATTTATTTTATTGATTGATATTTCTCACATTTTCTGTGCTATCCCGTTCATAATAAATACACACACTATAACGAACACATTCTATAATACAAATTTCTTTCAAACATCAATTTGACATATATCAATGAAATAAAAAAATCCAACGATGCGTTGGATTTTTTTATTTCATTGATATATGATACATGATCCATGATCTACAATTCCATTTTTACCAAGCGGACAAAAATATCCATTAACTCCCTGTCAACTGAGAATTAATGGATATTGTTACCATGGTTTGGAATTGAGAACTTTCGAAGCAGAAGTCAGCTCAGTAATAGGGTACTTTCGGTGCACATGTTACAGAAAAATATATAAAATTAAGCTTTCGATATACATTACTAAATTAATTCTAAATAATTACATTTAGCGAATGCTGGAACTCCGAGCAAAACCATGCTCATGCGCTATAGCTATAGGTGGTATTTACTTTTTGATCTTGACAAATAATAATATTTTCAACAGTAATTTTTTTTTTATACAAAAAAAAAATGAGGTAATTCAAGCGGTTAACGAAAAAATAGTTTTTCACAATGCGGTCCTGCTCGCTTGTTTATATACTAACTTCCTCATGACATAATCAAAGAGTCATTTTATTATTTTTGAAAAATACTAATAATACAGTTATAACAATGAGTATAAAGTTATACGTACCAGGTGCTGCAGATGAGCTACCGAAGAATAAAACGGCTAGAAGTGCCGAAACTGCAAATATTGTTCCCTTCATATTACGGCCTATGAAATATTAATATGTATAAATTGATGAAGATTTGTTATTAGCTAATAGATATAGTAAAAATATATTTTCTAGGCGATCATAAAAAAAAAGTGATTCTGTCAAATATTACTTTTTTGGGACAGATCTGTCAAAAACTACTTCATGAACACTTTTTACCTACTTATATGGGCAGTTTGATAAACACTTTAAGAATTATATAGATTGAGAAGTTGATCCTATCCTTATTAAGTTTTAGTTGATAAAGGTTTGATTTAAAGAATCGGAATGAATCACGCTCATAATTGTAGATCCAATTTAATAAGATTTAAGGGGGTAACTCGAAGACTGGCCGTATCTTTAATAACATAAGTACTTAAACTTTTGTTAAAACAATTTATAATGGATATTGACAATAAAAAAAATACATTTTTTATTTATTAGTGAATCTGACAGTTTCTTTGAACAGATATCAACAATAATTAAAGAGAATGTTGTATTTGGTCGCTCAGTTGATTTTTGTGAAAATAGTTAAAACAGATCTGGCAACGCTGTTTTCTTTGTAGTTTGTTTTGAGCATGGTGTAAAATAACCTAATTATTTTATAATAGCTCTAATATATTGGTGATAAATGGAGAAACATAGTGTATGTGCCACATACTATTGTATCATTTTAATATACAAATTTCACTTGCAAATCTATATTTTTGAGATAAAAAAATTTGAATTTCTTATTTTTCCGCGGTAGAAGAAGTGCCCTCTAGAACAATATTAAGGTCATGAATGACGTTTAGCAAGCGCTGTTGTCGCTTCTTTGATGGCCATGCTTGAGAAATTGTAACTTGGATGTTTTCATATTATTTTCCTTATAATTCAAAAAATACGTCGGTGAAGTGTACTTTTCTTTTGTGAAAATTAAACATTGATTATTAGTGGACAAGAAGGAAGTTGATTTTCTGCAATATCTAATCGTTAAGTTCTATTAATATTCCAATGAAATAGTCTTGCTGCAGTCTGCCATAAGACACTGTGTTATTTTTACGTTATTAAAACTATTATTCTTTATTTAAATGACCCATAAGATGTTCTCAAATTTTTTTTGAGTCGAATATGTGTATCTGATCTGTAACATGCTATAAAATTTAAAATTTTATCTTATGCCAAGTATGTTCGAGTTACCCCCTTAAAGATATACATTTCGGTTGTCAAAGCAAACATCTTCAGCAAAAGAATATTGTAGCCCAAAATTTTTTTATAAGAAAAATTGATTGTCGGCGTTGATTATCATACTTGGATTTTTGACTAGTCACTTAGAGTGATAGCACATATTTCTGTTTTATACTTTTTTTTTCACCATGTGGCTTTATATTTTCATTACTGGAAGCTTACTAGATTGATAACTATGGTTTTGTAAAGATTGTCAATGTATGAAAACAACGCCGACAATCAATTTTTCTTATAAAAATAATTTAGCATACTAATATTCTTCCATCAATCTCTCTAGATTTTGCAAATCCAGAAGTAAATAGCTACGCATTTTTCCCAAATGGCAACTTGATGGATAACAACAAAATAGAACAATTTCGACGGCAACCAAGATTTATATGTCTTATAAATAAATAAATAAAATTTTGTGATTTTGAATTCTTTCGTGATGATCGCTTAAAAACGCTATGTGCACCTCGGCCAGCTTTCCGCTATATATTTCTATCAAATGTATTCAATATAAAATTTGGAAAATAAAATTCCATACAGCATTTATAGCTTATCAAAAATATTAAACCAACACTCACCTTTGCTGGACTCTTTTGTGCAAAGTGCTGTAAAAATTCCAATATATTGTTTTTATACATAATGGCAGTTAGATACCTTATCGTTATTACAATTTTTGCTTCATTCGAGATATCAGTAATTTTCGAACGCTTATTATCAGTTTAAAATAACATATTTAACGTAAACATTATGTAGTCTATACGTATGCTTTTAATTTAAACGTCAAAAAAGTTAGCGACCCCACTTTGCGCAAAATGAAGAAAAAGTAGCCTATAATTTAGGACTAATTAAGGACTAATTTGTACCCAAAAAATTAGAATTTATACCCACGCACTTTGGTCATAAAATCAATTTGAAAAGTTGGCCAATCGAAAAAAAAGTCAGCTCACTATAAAGAACTAATTTAAGACTAATTTGTACCCAACAGGATTTAAAAAAAAAAAATTTTCATAACAAATTGATTTTTTTTCAATTACGCTACATGAAAGTCTGATCAAGATTTAAAAAATACTTTTAGGACCGGAAAAGTTTGGAAATCTCAATCTCAAAGTCAAGACTAATTAGTCATAACAGAATTTTTGCTATAAAAAAAATATTTATGTTGAAAATCAATTATTTTGAAATTGCGCTGCACGGAATTCATGCCATTATAACCAAATAATTTAAGAGTAGGGAAAGCTTGAAAAACTTGATTTGGAATTAAGGTCTAATTTGACCCACGTAGATTTTGTTATAAACAATTTATTTTTGCTGGGAATCAATTATTTTCGAATTGCGCTGCGCAAAGTTGAAAGCAATTTAAAGCAAACTATTTAAGAGCAAAGAAGACTCGAGAAAACTCAAATTTGAATCAAGGACTAATTTGTACCCACAAAGATTTTGTTATAAACTAATTATTTTTACTGGAAATCAATTATTTTCAAATTGCGCTGCGCAAAGTTGAAAGCAATTTAAAGCAAACTATTTAAGAGCAAAGAAGACTTGAGAAAACTCAAATTTGGATTAAGGACTAATTTGTACCCACAAAGATTTTGTTATAAACTAATTATTTTTGCTGAAAATCAATTATTTTCGAATTGCGCTGCGCAAAGTTGAAAGCAATTTAAAGCAAACTATTTGAGAAGAAAGGAGCCTCAAAAAACTTAATAATAAATAAAATAATTGGTACTCAAATTCTTAGTTGGAAGCGGATGTATTATCTTAAAAATGTTGTACAGCAAGCTTATTAGAGTTTTCCTAGATTTTCCTATGAATCTCTTGGTTTTATTCAATTGTTGAACTTCAGCCTATTTTCAGTCTTATAATATAACAAGATATTACAAACAGATATAAAGGGTGTTGAAAACTATGAATGAGTTTCTGGAATTTCAGTACGATTGTCTTTTAAGTATGGATTATAATTCGCCAAGAATTTATGAACGAAAAATAATACTGTTATTCTATTTAACTAAAAAGACGAATGAAACTATCCCTAATTTACAATTTTCCCAAACTCCAAGAATTTTTATTAGTGTATTGAACAAAACAATTGCATTGAAATACACCAAAAGGGATTGAAATTAGTATATTGTGCAACAAGTGCGATAAGTTGTCGATTGCCCACGAAAGCGAAGTTGGACGCACGAACGAAGTGAGTGCGCTCATTCGCTCAAGTGGGCAATTGACAACACCGCACGAGTTGCAGATATTATTTTTCCTACGATCACTATAGAAAACAACATATTTCTCATACAAAACACAACTAGAAAAATATCAATTTCACACAACTGTGGGAAAAGTCGTGAGAAATGATTTCCCACACCAGTTTGACCAACTTATATATTAATAATCCATTTCGAATATTCTTTAGGTGATATATTCAGCAAGTTTATTGATAAATATCCCGGATTTGATATAAATCTCTGTTTGCTCTTATATAAGCCACATTTGAGCAACAAAATTGCACTAAATTCTTTTGGAATTATTTACTTATTCTTGTAATGTATATTCCGAAGGTTGGCGGCACTGCGAATCACAACTGTCAAATTGAAACAGACAATACACGTTCATCACATTCTCTCGAAATCGAGGAATTATGTATGTAATTATTGTATCATAACCAAAATTAGATATGAACAATCATCATTACTGCAGTTGAAGAATGGTTAGTGGCAAAAATTTAGAAAACACGTTACCCGAGATCACAGAATACTCTACTTAATGAGCCAATCAGAACCTTGCAAGAGTAGGCCAATCAGATACAATCTTTCCGTATTTCGCAACAATCAGATTACACAACAATGAAATGTCAATCAACTGATAGAAAATATTTCAATAATGTTCCAAATCATAACTAAAGTAAATATCATAGTAAATAAGTAGAGCAATTAATTAAAATGCCTGAGTTATTTTACATTTGTGAAAATAGATTTGAAATCTCAGTTATACTAATGATTCACCTACATATTTCATTAAATACTGTGATCGTAGAAAAAGTATAGTGTACAACACGTATAGAATCACCTATTTCACACTTGTGTGATTCACACCTCGTGTAAAATAAGTAATTTTCTATACTTGTTGTACAATATACTATTTTATTACAAACGCGGGATAAGTACTATTTTGCGCTTATTTTTCCGGGCGGTAAAGGGTTTGCGTGCGACAAGTTTACTTGTCGCACTCAAATTATACTTGGCGCACTCAAAAGCCAAAGAGCTATTTATCGTCCGGAAAAACTTGCGCAAAATAGTACTTATCCTGCATAAGTAATAAAAAATATTGACCGACATTATTCTAGGAAACTACAACTTGTTTGCTTCCAACTCATTCAATATTATCTTTGATTTTTACAATACTCAGTCGTAGTAATCGGAAATCAAATCTTGGGGAAATAAGAACCCGGAAAAAAGTCCCGGAAAAAAGCCCCAGAAAATTTTTTATCAGAAAAACCTCTAGTAAGACAAACCCCAAGAGAAAAAGTCTCCTGTGATAAAAACTGAAGAAAATTTATGTAGTAACTAGTATAAATTAGGTATATAAGGGTGTTTTCAATGTTGGATTAGAAAAACAATAATTATAAACAATTCTCTATTACGATCAGTATACAATGTAATGAATCTAGGAGAAAAAAACCCCGGAAAATAAAACCCCGGAAAAAAAACCCCCGACAAAAAACCTAAAAAAAAAACCCCAGGAAATAAAAACCTCGGAAAAAAAGCCCACTGTGATAGAAATCAAAGAAATTTTATGTAACGAATATAATGAATTAGGTATATAAAGGTGTTTCCATTATGTTTGAAAATAAAACCAAGAATTATAGATAACAATCCTATATAACGTGTATAAGTTTTATTTATCTATTAGCGTCAATAATAATATAGGCTCTTTGCGCAAACGTTGGGAAGCGACACTAGCGCTCGGGGTGTTTGATTTTGAAAGTAGCTGCAGGAAAAAATTTAAATTGTCATTTTGGGAATAAGTAAATAAAAGCTAAAAACCTTATGTTGAAGCTTGAAATAAGTTTAAAAACACAAGTGAATGATGGCTAATGGAGTTATGATAGGAACAAGATTTCAATTTATATAACCTGGTTGTATCCGGAGTACAATATTAGAAAAAGGAAAATTAGTCCAAGAGAGTAAGCATGTGTTTAATGTTGAAGAAAGACTGTGTTTGGATAAGAGTTTGATTTCCGCGCATGTTGTAGAGCAAAAGTCGAATAATTCTGGTTCGTATAAAGTTTTTATCGAAATAAGATTTGTTATTTTTAAGTAATTAATAATAGGCTGCTGTATGTCTGTCAAACGAATCAAAACATGTCATATGAAAGTATATTTTTTCACATTGCCTTAGGTTGATGAAACGCGAGATATTTTGCATGCATTTTAACTTATCCGATACATAAAAATAATATCTAGAAAATTGCTATAGCTAACCTAACTTTTTACAAATTTTTTTTAGTTTCATCAAGTAATTCCTATATTTAATATATATTCTATAATTATTATTGACTACTTTTCACTTTCTTCCCTCGTTTAATAGCCTAAATCCATTTTTTTCCCATTCCTATTTCATGTTCTCTGGATGAAAACTTGTAGAGATGTTTATGGTTTTTTTGTGTTTCCGTAACTGTTGTATAGTTTGGAACGCAACAATTTGTATAGCCAACATTTGATATTTCAATTTCCATGTCAAATTTACTTATAAATTGCTTTATGATTTAAATTTTGTACATATATTCTAAAATCATGTGCGATGATAACGTTTTGTTTTCCTGCTAGTACTGTCAAATTTAACCACTACTGGCGCTGCAGTCTATTCGCAAAGAGCCTATAGTGGAGTAAAACATTTACATACATTTAATTTTTGTGCATGTTTAAGAGACGATCTCAAGAATATTGTGACGTGCGAGAGTGGGTGGAAGCTTGTAAAGACGACGTAGTATTGGGAGGGGCCTTTCGTCCGCGCTTACGCCGCACCGTGTCGCAGCACATTTCCCTCCCAATGGAAGCCTCTAGTGATTTCTAGAAATGGAAAGAGTCGAGAAATAGAAAGTTCGAAAAAACAATATTTCTCTATATAACGCCAAGCAAAAGACGTGTAGAACAGTAGTAAGAATAGTACTGGTGAAATAAATATCGAACAGTAAAATGAATAACAGTGTATATAAATAGTAAAATATGAATATCTGTGACCTTGTTTAAATTAGAATTAAGTGACGAATGAATAAATATAGTGTTATTAGTGGCATAAGGAGAATAAAGCTTTTATTTCATTTAGATTATTAAATAGTGACTTTTATTTAATTACAAATTAGATTTCGTCAAGCAATAAACATTAAAATATTTTTGTTTTTTAAAAAGAATCAAGAGATCACTAGATTATGACGAGAAACTGATTTTGGTCGATTGCTTACTCTGTTAATAATTTCTGAAGTATCGCAAATAAGGAAAATGGTTTCAAGTGAAAAAGTTGAATATTATTATTACCCCGACACTGGCATACGTGAATATTTACATTTTAGGACATATAAAATAGTTTAGTTTAAATTGCTTTCAACTTTGCGCAGCGCAATTCGGAAATAGTTGATTTTCAGTAAAAATAATTAGTTCATAACAAAATCTCTGTGTGTACAAATTAGTCTTTAATTCAAATTTGAGTTTTCGCAAGTCTTCTTTGCTCTTAAATAGTTTGCTTTAAATTGTTTTCAACTTCGCGCAGCGCAATTCGACAATAATTGATTTCCAGCAAAAATAATTAGTTTATAACCAAATCTTTGTGGGTACAAATTAGACCTTAATTCAGATTTGAGTTTTCTCAAGTCTTCTTTGCTCTTAAATAGTTTGCTTTAAATTGCTTCCAACTTTGCGCAGCGCAATTCGAATATAATTGATTTCCAGCAAAAATAATTAGTTTATAACAAAATCTTTGTGGGTACAAACTAATCCTCAATTCAAATTTGAGTTTTCTCAAGTCTTCTTTGCTCTTAAATAGTTTGCTTCAAATTGCTTTCAACTTTGCGCAGCACAATTCGAAAATAATTGATTTCCAGCAAAAATAATTAGTTTATAGCAAAATCTTTGAGGGTACAAATTAGTCTTTAATTCAAATTTGAGTTTTCTCAAGTCTTCTTTGCTCTTAAATAGTTTGCTTCAAATTGCTTTCAACTTTGCGCAGCGCAATTCGAAAATAATTGATTTTCAGCAAAAATAATTAGTTTATAACAAAATCTTTGGGGGTACAAATTAGTCTTTAATTCAAATTTAAGTTTTCTCAAGTCTTCTCTGCTCTTAAATAGTTTGCTTTAAATTGCTTTCAACTTTGCGCAGCGCAATTCGAAAATAATTGATTCCCAGCAAAAATAAATTGTTTATAACAAAATCTACGTGGGTACAAATTAAGTTTGTCAAGTTTTCCCTACTCTTAAATTATTTGGTTATAATGGCATGAATTCCTCGCAGCGCAATTTCAAAATAATTGATTTTCAACATAAATAATTTTTTTATAGCAAAAATTTTGTTATGACGAATTAGTCTTGACTTTGAGATTGAGATTTCCAAACTTTTTCCGGTCCTGAAAGTATTTTTTAAATCTTGTTCAGAATTTCACGTAGCGCAATTGCAAAAAAATCAATTTGTTATAAAAATATTTTTTTTTTTCAAAAAATCCTGTTGGGTACAAATAAGTCATAAATTAGTTCTTCATAATGAGCTGACTTTTTTTTCGATTGGCCAGTGCCAACTTTTGCTCAAGCTGGCACCCCCACTTTTCAAATTGATCTTATGGCCAAAGTGCGTGGGTAAAAATTCTAATTTTTTGGGTACAAATTAGTCCTAAATTATAGGCTACTTTTTTTTTTATTTTGCGCAAAGGGGGGGTGCTATCTTATTTGGCGTTTAATTTAATCGATACTAAATATTACCTACTTTTAGAAATAAAAATTATGTTACAATCTGCATTGTTTATTTGAGAAAGAAACGAATTGTAGAGGTAGATATTATTGAAAAATCTGATTATAGCATAAAAAATGCAATTTTATCCTAATTATTCCATATCAACAGAATTTAATTTCAATTGATAATAGATAAATGTTCACATCCCTGTCCTTGGTGAGATTTGAACTCACGTTTTCATGCAATATTGTTTATATTAATCTAACAGCATAAATTTTATCTACAAAGTATTTACAAGTAGTCCAAATTCTACTATTCTAATATTGATTTAGAAGTCAATCCATTGGGATTAAATAATACATTTTTTACTATGTTATTTTCCACTTTTATATTTTATATATTTTGAATGATGACATATTCATATACTCTTTAATCTTATGTTCAAAGTCTACAAAAATAAAGCATAACCGTTATGGAAGATGATGAATGACCAGTCATTGAAATGAAAGCCTGAGGAACATTGTAAAATCCTAGAGATTTCAATATATTTTACTTGTATCAGATCTTCATCAAGAATAAGGCAACCAGGACGGTCGCCTAGGGCGCTGCGGACTAGGAGGAGCCACTAATTAAGTAATCAAAATCCGTTAAAGGTAATAATATTACATAAACTAAAAAGTCTAAGCTAATAAAAATAAAACGAAAAAGACTAAAGACACAATTATGACAGTTGACAGTGCCACAACCAAAGACGTAGAATTACGTCCATTACAATTTTTTTCATCCTTACTATCATTGATCAATTTTATTTAAATTTACAACATCTACTAACATTCAGACAGAATCATTTGGAATTTCTGCAAAGTTTTGGTTTTTATGCTATCGTATTCAAGGGTTGGAAGATGTAGGATTGAAACTGGTTTTATATAAATGGTACAACATAAGCTTTCAGTTTTCTATTAAAGGATAACAGGAAGGATCAAGGATATTAGAAATAACGTCTTCAACTTTGATTTTTTTTAACTTTCATTATATTATCATGAAACGACCGATTTCGGAAATTTATAATATCATAACTGGTTTTATGACAGATCTTTCTGTTAGTGTTTGGTTCATTATGTCACGATTATTTCAAGAGTTATGAGTTTTGGAGGTGTGACAGATTATTGTCGCATTATTTAATCTACTTACCGGCAGGAGTGAAAGTTGTTAGAACTGAATATGCAGAGCTAGTAAATGAGTCATTCGTTTTGAAAAAGCTCTATTCTCAAAAGTATTACAATTGGTGAGAATGCCCTAGCTTTGTTCTCCTGATCTCCCAGAGCCCTAGATTTAACGTTCTACGACTTTTTCCTGTGGGGGTATACGTAAAGGACCTTGTTTACATACCCCCACTACCGCAACCCTTAGTTTAGTTGAGCTCAAAGAACGCATCAGTGCTACAGTGCAAACAATTGACAAGACTATGCTATAAAATGTAATGAGCTCGATTATTGTCTGGAAGTTTCTCGTGTCACGAAAGGGACACATGTTGAACAATTTTTGGAGGATATATAAACTTGGTGAGTTCATGTATGTACGTGTAATACTTTTGAAAATATAGCGTTTTCAAAACGAATGAATCATTTTTGCTAGCCTTGTATTACTGTATAAGCTTTCTATCAGCGTTTGGTTCATTATTCTGCGATTATTATTTCAAAAGATATGAGTTTGCCAAATTTGATGGATTATCATTGCGTCACTCGACGCACTTCAATGACAGGAAACACGTGATTCTACATTAAAAATAGTATATTGTGTGGCTAGGGACAAAACAAGACGATTTCAGCTGAGGGTGAATGTTGCCTGCCCGAGCGAAGCGAGGGCCGGCATCACCCTCGGCTGAAATCGTGTTTTGTCCCGTGTCACACACTGTATTTTTCATAATACCTGCATTGAAACTTTCCATGTTACAAATGTGTCATAACAAAGTAAATATTTTTCTTTTGATTTTGCAGGTAACAAGTCGAGAGTAGCTGCTTGTGCTTTATCAATAAGATGTTGTGGTGTACTTAAAGTTGTCGTATTAATACTTTTTTTCTTGAAACTAATCGTACTTTTAATCTAATTTACAATTACGAATACAACAACTGTCAAATTAACTAAGGTTATATGATTCTCATTTAGAGATTGACAATGAACAAATGCGACTCTACCTGGGATAAAACGATGTAAGAAACAAATTCAGCGGGCAGAAACAAGCTTGTTTCTCCCCTAGGCTTATTTCTGCCCGGCTACACTTTCATTTGTCTGAAATTGTCTTGTTTCGACTGACAAAACAGGCGTTGAAACGCGTTGTTTCAATGCAGGTATTATGAAAAAATTATTTTGATTGATTATGTTAAGACAGTTGCATGTCTTATGTGCTATGAATTAAAAAACTTTCCTTAGAAAGAGATGAGGGAAAAAATTATTAATATATTTATTTCAGCTTTGAGATAAATTAAAAATTTGTTTTTGAAGTAATACAAAGTCTTTCCGAAAAGAATTTGACTTTGAACCATAGCTACATATTTAGTATACTATTGTCAATAAAAGGTATCTACAGTTCAGAGGGCACCTTCGCAAGTTTTCTTCACCAAACGACATGACATATGAGCAGATAAATCCACCGTGGGTGACACACTATTGTGTGAAGATCGAATCTCGTGTATGTCACATTTTAGAATAAGTGGATGCATTAAATTTTGTCAAAAAATTATGTTCAGAAAAGATTGCTACGATTCTAAAAAATGAGACAAAGGTCCAAACTCTCTGAAAGTTGAAGAACGAGCCTCAGTGTTGCCAGATTTTAAAATCTCTTGGCGCAAACTTCCGATTGGAAAATTGCCCAAAATCGCAACGAAATGTAAAAAGACTGTTTAAATTTAGGCTTAGTTGGTTTTTGAACTTTTATGTATTTTATAGTGTGACAATATAATAAAATTACTTTCATGCTGAGAATAAAGGGATTTGACATGAACCCAAAAAATAATGGAGGAAACAAATTTTCAAAACTAAAATTATGTAATAGATAATTTATTATACAAAAAATAATAGTTTGTTCGAATGAACATATAAAAAAGTAAATATAATTGTCCTAGCTTGTCTCATTAGTCATAAAAATGAAGTTAAGCAGTGGTACGTAGTACCAACAACGGTCCAACTCCAAAAGTTCTAAATTCGAACTTCCAAAGTTTAAATAATTACTAAACGATATTTTACATAGGAAACTACATTTTTTAGTAATAAAAAAGGCACAGCCAACCAAAATAATTTTTTTAATGTAGAATCACGTGTTTTCCGTCATTGAAGGGGGTCGAGTGACGCAATGATAATTCATCAAATTTGGCAAACTCATATCTTTTGAAATAATAATCGCAGAATAATTAACCGAACGCTGATAGAAAGCTCATACAATAATACAAGGCTAGCATAAATGATTCATTCGTTTTGAAAAGATTATATTTTCAAAAGTATTACACGTACATACATGATCATGAAAGATATATGAAAAGAGTCACAAATTCACCAAGTTCATATATCCTCTAAAAATGTTCAATATGTGCCCCTTTTATGACACGACACATGCCCAGACGATAATCGAGCTCATTACATTTTATAGCATAGTCCTGTCAATTGTCTGCGCTGTAGCACTGATGCGTTCTTTGAGCTCAACTAAAGATTGCGGTAGTGGCGGTATGTAAACAAGGTCCTTTACGTACCCCTACAGGAAAAAGTCGTAGAACGTTAAATACAGGGATCTGGAAGGCCAGGAGAACAAAACTAGGTCATTCTCACCAATTGTAATTCTTTTGAGAATATAGCCTTTTCAAAACGAATAAATCATTTATACTAGCCCTGCATATTCAGTTTTAACACTTTTCACTCCTGCCGGTATAGGAGATTAAATAATGCGACAAAAATCTGTCACACTTTCAAAACTTATAACTCTTGAAATAATCGTGACATAATGAAGCAAACGCTGACATAAAGATCTGTCATAAAACTAGTTATGATATTATAAATTTCAAAAATCGGTCGTTTCATGATAAAATAGGGAAAGTTAAAAAAAGGGAAATTTGAAGACATTATTTCTAACATCCTGGCTCCTTCCTGGTAACCTTTAATAGAAAACTGAAAGCTTATGTTGTACCGTTTATATAAAAGGATACTTTTAGGACTGACCTTGTATCTTTTGTTACCCTGGAAAAGGACAGGTTTTGTATTTTAAGGATTTTTTTCTATCTTTTCTTATCGTAATTATGTTATGACCGATAATTATAAAGAAAACTAGTACCATACATGATAATTCATTTTATTTTGTACCTAATGTTAAAAACAGGCTCTATGCGTTCATTTTCATTAATCAATCCTTTATATGTATACAGAATTACATATTTGGAGATTAATAGCATCAATAGGCTATGTGCAAGGGGGCGGAGTTTGAACAAATATCGATGCGAGCGCTCATGGTGAGCACCATTGTAACTATTGAACTCCATTTCTCAGAATACGTCATTGAGCTGTCATTGAGTATTGCAGTTAAAAGTGAAAATAATTGCATATAAAACGTAGGAAAACGCTTGTTCTGTTTCAGGCTGTTGTGTTAAGGATGATTTAGGTGAAATATAGTTTCAAAGATTTCAAAGCGATAAATTGAGTATTATCTGTTTTCCATCATTAATCTATATTACTAAGATGTTTGTAATTCAATTGTGAAGTCAGAAAAATTCACCATCGATTTGGGATTCATGAATTTGCCTCTATCTCTAATTTGTAAGGTGTTTCAGTGATAGAAGTTTGTCGGATGCACATCGCAATAATTTTGTTGTTAATATTGTCTGTATCATATTCTTCAACATGTTCAATATGGCAAAACTAATTTCACGCTTTTCTTCAATGCTTTCTTGGTAAAAGGGATACAATGTTTGATACATACAAATCCGAACCGCAAGATCATTGGGGTCATAATTTGAGGTTATCCTGTCAATTAGGACGAATTAAGACGTTTTCTCTAAAATATACGTTAAAATTGAAGCAAAAAATACTCAAAATAAATCATTTCAACGTACCTTTTATGCTATGCAAGTTAGATCATACGCACACATTTGAATTAAATAATATTAGTACATTTAAAAAATTATAGATATGAAACAATGATAAAATGTGAGTCCAATCGTTCTCCATTGCCCGCTAGTGGTGCTAGTAGAATTCATGCACGTAGCCTATAGATTGGAATATATTTATTTGAAACTTTGACGTTTCGATCCTTCGAGACGTCAAAGTTTTAAATAAATATACAGAATTTAAAATCAAAAGTCGTTTTTATTAAATAAAATTCTGAAAAAAGTATAGATTATTGGAATTTATTTATTTACCTTACAATAATCAGTCATTTCTGGAAATGAACTGGATAAATCATACTTATATTAAGCTGCTTCTTGTTGTGATCACGTGATAACTGTCACTTTAAACATCAACCAAATAACCAACTAAATTTAACTAGCATACGCTAGATGGCCATTGAGAAGTTGCATTAACGCTCGTTAGATGGCCATAGTGAAATTCTAAAATCATACGTCCCCATTCACTTATTATACAAATAATTAATAAGACGGAGAAACCGACCGTAATTGGCAACTGAAAGTACCGTTGGCGGCAGCACTGTTCTTACAAAATGGTGGCTTAAAAGTGGCTTACGGCAAGTTTGTAATCTGTTTACAATGTAAATATACTAAAAATTCAGCAAAGAAATATTCATATTCCATGGAATGATTTAATTCAAATAAAGAAGAAATCACATATATAATAATTTCACACAAAAAATTGTGAAATAATGTGAAGTGCTATGGAACATTCAAAAAATGAATAATTCTAACAAAGAATATTTCCATAGAAATTTCAAACCTAAGAGTTGATTTAATTCAATTTCAATTGTGCAGGGAAGTATAGACTTTCTTCTTTTATAATATATAGTTTTTTCTTTTAAAATCTTTTTATTTATATGTGAATTTTAGTTGTAACTGGAAGACTGAATGAGGTTATGAAATTTAAAGCATAAAGAAAATAATATTACAAGGAAGTATTTATGACATTTTTGTTTTGTACATTTCAGCTTTCAGCTGTCCCTGTACGAATTTTTCTAATCCGCATAGCTTGTTTATGAACTGGATCGTAGTCTCCAAATTTATTTACTACCAGCACTTTCCTTTTCCCCTCTTAGGAAATTTATGGAAACTAAAATCAACAATTCAACTAAATTTGGAATGTCATCTATGAACATAACAATTTTTAACACTTCTTCGTTTAGATTCTATATTTTGAAGAGTAAAATCTTGAGAAAGACTAATTTCAGTACAGCAATGAGGTTATGTAATTTAACAATAAAGTCGAAAGCTAGGTATTTTTCACTGAATTAATTTCAACAAATCCAATATGAACTATTGTAGTATAAAATTTCATACAAACAACCTCAAAAAAGCCATTGAATATTGCTAATAAAGCCATTAACATAACATATAATCATATGGAAATTAAGGTTGAATCCACTTTACAATATAGTTCGGCTTATAACCGCTAGGTGGCTACGGGTTAATTTCAGTTGCCAATAGTAAAAAATTGACGCCCGGTATTGTAAAGGACAGATTAATTCTCTTTCCGAGTAAATAAAATTGACAGTCGATTTTCTGACAGCAATGATTTTGTTGGGAACGCATACCACACCTCCCAAACTTTCCATCAGCCTGTTATACAGCAGCCTTTACTAACATCGCCGGGCAAGAGTCTTGCCTTTCATTTTAACTCCTATGAAGTTTGTAAGAATCTAGATTTACTTGTCTCGTCTTGTAAATGCACATCCTTAGAAAATACAGCCTTCTGACGCAACTGATCTGATATACGTGCATAACAGCCTTGGAAAAATATTGGCTGGTACCACGAGCTCTGTTTTTGGCGATACTAGGAGCCTTGTGTCATGATGTGTTTTAACACAATTAGAATTTTTCTAAATACTTTAGGAAATAATCTTCATATGCAAATTACAGAAAATACATATGTCTACAAAATTTATTTAAATATTTTCTTTTAAATAGCTTGAAATATTTGTATTGCCTTAAAACTCTTCATGAAATAACACTGTTAGTATAGCCAAAAACAGAGCTTGTGGTACCAACCATTGCCTTCTACAAATCTAGCCTTATTTTATAAAAAAGTAGATACCTACATCAATGACGTATTAACGACAATAATACGTCATTGACCTACATAAGAGATCAGTTCAAGTGATGTTATTCAACGATAGATGGCTTTTTTTTTAAAACATGGATTATAATACAAATATCAATACTTAAGTTTAACTGTATCTGTAGCATATATCTATTCAAGTTATCACGTAAAATAAATACTTGGGAAAAATAGCTCATTTGTGTGAATTATACTCCAGAATTTACATTGATAATATGAATCGAAGAAATATCGGTGAAAATAGGTCCTAAGAGCTCTTCACATCCACCTGTAAAATTATTTATTCCTTCTTTTATTGTTATTGCGAGACTATGGATATCTCAGATCACTAAATTTATCTTCTACCGAGCTTGGTTGCTGCTGTTTTTTAAAATAAATAAATGCCAAATATCCAGAAAAAAGCATGCTCCTATATTAATTTATTGTTTCAACCATTGCCATAAAATTTCTCCTTCCTCAAAACTTAAAATTAAAAATCTGACGTGAACATCATGTGACTTACTTGTACATCATTTGATATATACACAAATTTATTTAATAAAGTTCTCTGTCACTTCAGATTATAATTGATATGATTTTAATAATATTTTGACATGTACAATGTCAAACAAAATCAAAAAATTGACAACAGATTATTATTGCCTACCTTATCATTTCAATTAAACTGATTGTTTTATACAGTGGCGTAACTAGGGTTTGGTGGCCTCCCCGCAAAACAAAATCTAGGCTCCAATAAATTTTTGAAAATTCAATGATTAGGTGCAAGAAAACAGTCATAAATGCAATATTTTTTATAATTCTTGAAGGTAAAAAAAATTCACATATTTTAAATAAAATTGAATGAAATATCAGTTCTTCGGGCTTTTTATTTGCAAAATCTGTTATAAGAATCTTTAAAAATTCATATTTTCTGCTGTATGATGTTCTATTGCCAATAGAGCGAGATTACTTAATCTATCTTGATCCTGAAAGATCTTTCTGCTGTAGCCACAGTGACATGAATGCTTAAAAATAGTAATAAGCAGTGCAAACCTCACATAAATCACTTTCGATAAATGAATATTCGATAAAAATAATATCTGTCATTGCCTGAATAGTTATATTGCCATTAATGTCATTTTTTAAAAAAATATGCCACATTAATAAATTACATCGGAAAATTTTCTGATAAATCATCGCTATAATGTTTTTGTAATTCTATTGCCGACATTTGGAGTTCTTTTTCGAATAATGTTACAAATGTTTTTGGCCTTAAAAATTCAAAAAGATTTGCATATTATAGTTTTGTGGCAAATTGTGTTGTGCGTGCCCCCTTAGCTGCGTGGCCCCACCGCATTGCGGGGTTTTGCGGACCCTATTTACGCCACTGGTTTCATACGGCAAATTCTGAATGTCTGTTATACATATAAACTGCACTTCCGACTCAGCCGATTGCTACAAAAATAGTAGATAACTATTTTGATGGTACAACAAGTTCAAACACTAAATTTCAATATACTATGGTTGATCATCCTAGATTTCTGCAAAAAATTTAAAAAAGGTTTCAAGTAAAGTGCACTTCTGGCTTGGCCGAATCATACAAAATTAGCACATAAGCATTCTGATACAACATCAAGTTCAAATACTGAATTTCAACATCCTACAATTCATCATTCTGGATTTATAAGAAAAATTCGAAAAAAGTTTCAAGTAAAATGCACTTCCGGTACAGACGATTGGAACTATAATGTGAGGTGCATAACTAGACCCTATACCAGTCTCAAATACAAAATTTCAACATCATACGTTCAACCAGTTTTGAGATTTGCGAGTTACGAACGCATGAACATACGTACTGACACTGACATCAAGCCGAAAATAGTCAAAATGGATTTAGGGATGCACAAAACTGATATTTCCATCAAAATATCGATAGGTGAATTTTTTCGGTTTCACAATACTTCCTTGTACTTAATACAAGTAATTAAGAATAGTTGGCTGAAGTTTATATTTCTGACTTTTTGATTAAACCAATTGTCAAGTTGTTGGAAAAAAAGTGCTATTGAGTCATTTTATTGTACTTCGCAATGGTTTTGATTTGTTAGTTCTTATATCTAGAAATAGGGAGGAACATTGGCTGAAGTAAACATTGCTGAATCTCAGAAATGTTCTCAGTTCACTTGAAAAAAATTCAAAGTGAGACAAATAAATTATCGTATTGAAATTTGTCAAAACAATTAGCTATTTATGTTTTATCATTAAAAAAACATATTTCTGATTTTAAATATCGAACATTACTTTTATTACTGACTGCGATGCTGATTTTTTCCATTTATTTTGATTATTCAACTATACACTATATCAGTGATGGCGAACCTTTTCGAGAAGTGGATCAAATTTTGTTCCTTATTTTGTTTAGCACTAGCTCGAGGGTCACTAAGTCAGTTGCGTCACTTGAAAACCGGAAGAGAAGGATGGATCAAAATTAATTTTTTCTTTAATTCTGCGATGAAAAATCAGAATAGCTGATTTCAGCCGTTATTTTTTTAGCATTTTTTACAAATAAAGAAAGTTTTCTGCCAAATGGCTGACACAATAAAATAATATAGAGGCATTTTTCCAACCCATTTTTGGAAATTCATTTCCATTGAACGCAGTAGTATACATCTACAATAAGATCACTCAATTTTTAGTATATCAAAAATGATTTCAAAGAATTATATTGAGAAAAGTACAGACACATAGATTTCAACCGACTGTATTTATATCGATATCAGATCAACAAGTTAATGTTTGAAATAAGTGGCTGACACAATCAAATTATATAGAAGCATACTTTTTTTTTGCATTTTCAATTGACTATAAATTAAAAACTCAGCAAAGTCTTAATGACTGAGATACTTTTTGATCTCATTCACACAGTAAAATCATATAAAAATTTCTGCCACCTCCCTAACTAAAGGAGTTGGTCGTACACTATTAAATTGAGTACCTATTGAGCTCCACGAATTGAATATTTTACTGCGGAGCTCAAATGGACTCTGCCCGTAAAAATTTGTAAATTTCTCAGATTCTAGATTTTAGAACAAGTCAAAAGAATTGTATTTACTCGCAGGTTTCAGTAAAATTCGATGGTTAAGATTGGATTTTTTCCAAATTTTTAGAATTTCGACAAATGTTTGCGATACAACAAGTTGGATATGAAAAAGTATGAATTTTTCTTTTCTTCTCAAACCATAAAAAACATCTGGACCCGGCAATAGTACCGCTATCATTTTTAGGGATACCTTCCAACACGCCAACACGACCTTCGGGTACACAGAACCCAGGGACGTAGCTTGAATTTTCTTGTTGAAGAGGAGATGATCTCTTCTATTAGGATAGTGAAAATTCAAACTGAGTTGACTCATTGACGATAAATTAAGTATAGGTAATAAGAAAAACGTCATTGGGTCTCAGAGATTTACAAAATGAAGATATAATGAAGGTAGATTATCAAATGCAGGTGAAAAACATGGCAAACAAAATATCAACTCTATTTCTATGGAAGAGGTAGTCTCCATGACAGACTATCAGTAACAATACATGACATGACATTATTAATTACTTCCCTTTGTTTCCTTCTTCTAATCATTTTGATAACCTAATCAAGATAAGTAAGTTTGAAAATTTGAAACAATATCGTAGTGATTCTGTTACATAATGATAATAAATCGTTTATTAAATACAAGTACACTTGTACAGGTACATTTGAGACATAGATAATAGGTATCGATAACTCTCACAAAATATGAAGTATTGAGAAAGCTATAAACTATTAAAAGAATATAAATTATTGAAAAATATAAGCTATTGAAAACATGAAATATTTAAAGAATTTGTACAATTTTTATGCTAATGTCCTATTTGAATGATATTTTTAATTTCTGTAATTAATTTTCTAGATTCCTGCAGTTTACTAATATTTGGCAATTTATAATAGCTATGCACATCACTAAATCTAACTAAAAAAAATCATCAGAATATTCAGGCATTTCGCCGTTTACAATTTTATGGATGAATATTAAAATTTTCATTTCCGTAAAATAATCTATTTGAAGCCAGTTTAATTCAGTTTGCAATGAGAGAATACTTCTGCGCTTACTACAAGACAAAGTAATCCTCATTGATCCACATATACATAAATAAATAAACTGCAAGCAATTTGAATTAAAGTGACAAATCTTCCTTGGTTTTGAGTATGACTATCTTTTCGAATTTCTTAATTCGATTGATTATCACTTTATATGAAGTACAAGTATTGTGAAACTGACAAAAATGATGCTTCGAGATTTTCACGGAAATATCCGCCCTACATATCCTTGAATTCATATTGACTATTTTCAGCTTGAGGTGTGTACAAATGTACGTGCATACGTTTTTGTATTGAACTATTACATGATTGAAAAATATGTATGATTTAATAGATGTACAAATAAATTATGAGATGTCCACATTGGATTTTTTGAATAAACATACATGACAATGAAATAAATTTTCGTTTGACTGTTCACGCATTGCTATCATATTGAATATTATGCTCTGCGTAGGATATTACATGATTCTCGAACTTATGTTGTACTCAAATTCAGCCTGCGGCACGTTGAGAATCTTACATATGTGCGTGAGAATTAAACTCATATCTCTGCGCAATAAAATATTATTATTTGCATTAGTAGCACTGTTATTGGCTAAAATATGAAATTCTTGTCTTTTGACGCAACTGATCTGATATTCGTGCATAACAGCCTAGGAAAAATATTGCCTCGTACAAATGTAGCCATGTTTTTTTAAAAAAGAGTAGATACCTACATAGAAGTTCAGTTCTAGTGATACTATTGAATGATAGATGGCTATTGACGCATTTTAAAAGTGGAGCAGCGTTTGCGAAAACGTGATAAATTTAGAGAGGCTTTCGAAAAAGTAGCACTTTTAATATTAATCATGAATATGTATTAAATATAATAGTGATTTAAAAATGGACATTATGGAACGGAGATACCTACATTGGGTGCAATTAGTTATTTATTTCATATTTTAACCAGTTGTTACTAACGCAAATAATAATATTTTATTGCGCAGAGATATGAGTTTAATTCTCACGCACATATGAAAGATTCTCAACGTGCCGCAGGCTGAATTTGAGTACAACATAAGTTCGAGAATCATGTAATATCCTTCGCAGAGAAACAATTTTTATAATATTCAATATGATAGCAATGCGTAAACAGTCAAACGAAAATTTATTGCATTATCATGTATGTTTATTCAAAAAAATCCAATGTGGACATCTAATAATTTATTTGTACATCTATTGACTCATACATATTTTTCAATCATGTAATAGTTCAATAAAAAAACGTATGCACGTACCTACACTCGTACACACGTCCAGCTGAAAATAGTCAATATGAATTCAAGAATATTTGGAACGGATATTTCTGTGAAAATCTCGAAGCATCATTTTAGTCGGTTTCACAATACTTGTACTTTATATAAAGTGATAATCAATCGAATTGAGAAAATCGAAAAGATAGTCATAGTCGAAACCAAGGTAGATTTGTCACTTTCATTCAAACTGCTTGCAGTTCATTTATTTTTGTATATGTGGAGCAATGAGGATTACTTTGTCTTGTAGTAAGCGCAGAAGTATTCTATCATTGCAAACTGACTGGCTTCAAATAGATTATTTTACGGAAATGAAAAGTTAAATATTCATATATTATATCATGAGTAGTGTAAGTATTATCGATTATTTTTGTGGTGCTATCACGAATGTTTATTGTGCTTGCGTTTTTTTGCTTGGTATTCATAAGCAGTGCCGGAACTAGGGCGTGGCGAAGGTGGTCCTTGCCACGGGCGTAGACTCCTAGAGAGCGGAAAATTCTATGAGCTGCATTAAACGAATCATTTAAATTGAAATTTAAGAAATGTTTTATGACGGGTTTTGGGTGAGAAAGCTTATACCGTTTTATTACCTGCTACCCATCTCATCTTAAGGTCAACTTTAAAATTTTACTTGAGCTTATTACTTATTGGAGACGTACACTGCTCTATCAGCAAATAGTCTAGCTTCTGCATTTAGTGCATTGTGTTAGGAATGCCGAGCCACCCGCGACTCTTGATTTGTTAAAGAGGAATATATTTTTATCTTTTAATTTTCCATCTATTGTTCAAAATTAATTAATTCTGGTTTTAGACCCCACTAAACCCAAAAGACATATTTTGAAAAAAGTCGATCTGTCTGTCGGTTCGTCTGTGTGGAAGCACGATAACTTGAGTACGCGTATGAATTTTTGAACGAAATTTCATATCCAAGTTTTCCATCAAAAAGCTAAGATCAAGTTTGGAGATGAGCTTTTTGCACCCAGTGGTACCAAAACTTTACTGATGGAACTTTTCACTAGAATTGATCCTCGAATAATTTGGCACGACATCTACCCAGACCATTTTTCGAAATTGCTTATCAGCGGTCCATTTATCATTATTAAAATATGAATTTTTATGAAATTCGTTATGTTTTTCTGAAGCAAAGAAATAATAGGAATCATAATGTGAAATTAGATTTATTATCACTCATATTCGAACAGCACATGCAAACGCTCGTCAATTATTCTTTTAGATTAGGTAATTTGGCTCTATCGTGTTTGGTATCAAATTAAAGCTCTTGTGGAGATGTAATTGTAGTGGAAGTGTCAAAGAGGATAATTAAACGATCATCAATTGTTTCTTCTACAAATTATTCAAATAATATCTAGTTTGGTATTAATTTGAAGCTCTCAAGAAGATAAAATTAGTAGATATCAAGAATAAATATTAATTAGTGGAATCCACGTTACCATCTTCAAATTACACTTCTGACGATAAAATGTCAAAACTGTATGTTCCAATTAACTGAAGACTCCGAAAATCTATAAAAGGACTATTTATTTCCAAGAATACTTATTTTATGTAGGACTTAAATATAACTGCCATCTGTCATTTCAACATTGATACTTATCCCTTTGACAATGACAGCTGCCACTTTGAAATATGCAATACAATAAAGCGACAATCTAAATTTCTGAAACAGTGATGAAACTGGCCAGGAACTTTATGGTCGGGAAGTACTGTGTGACCACAGCAGTTTTTTTTTGTATTATGACATCTATTTTTGATTCACTTTTTTTGTTTATATCTTTTTTGCCTCATATGCATAATAATTCTCTACACAAAAATAGGGGCGCAACTTTATGATTCGCCACGGGCGGTCAATACCCTAGTTCCGGTTCTGTTCATAAGCACAATAAACATGAGTGATAGCACCACAAAAATAATCGATAATACTTAATCGTTCGTTGCAAACAAATGAACGTGTCAAGTTTTCCAGGCTAAAAAATCACGAGCGCGTAGCGCGAGTGATTTTTCTGGAAAACTTGAGAAGTTGATTTGTTTGCAGGGAACCTTGAGAGAAATATCAGATTAATTTCGGAGTTCGAGTGGTATTCGAAAGATTATTTTTCCCATCCAAATTCATCAATATATTCCAGAGTTTCGACTCCGAATCTGCTCATTTTTACATTCAATCTGTCTGTCAGTTTGACAGATGTTGAATCAACGCGGCTGAATATCTTTTGTTTTGTATATATAACCAACAGACAAAATTTCCAAAAAATTTTCATATATAATACCACAAGAGCTTCGAAATTATCGGATATTTCTCGATAGGTTCGTTGCAAATAAATGAACGTGTCAAGTTTTCCAGGTTAAAAAATCACGAGCGCGTAGCACGAGTGATTTTTCTGGAAAACTTGACAAGTTGATTTGTTTGCAGGGAACCTTGAGAGAAATATCAGATTAATTTCGAAGTTCGAGTGGTATTCGGGAGATTATTTTTCCCATCCAAATTCATCAATAGATTCCAGAAACTCGACTCCGAATCTGCTCATTTTTACTTTCAATCTGTCTGTCAGTTTGACAGATGCTGAATCAACGCAGCTAAATGTTCTTTGTTTTGTATATATAACCAACAGACAAAATTTCCAAAAAATTTCCACTTGAAAACCGTGTTGGTTGTACCACGTGACGTTGAATGATGCAATTTTATTGGTCGAAATTTGCATGGTAAAAATAATCATATATAATATCATAAGTGGTTGAATTTTACCGGAAAAATTTTTAGATTGTCACGAGAGCTTGTTGCTTAGCAATTTATTGAGTGATATTGACAGAAAAATCACGAGCTGTCAAGCGAGTGATTTTTGATCAATATCACGAAATAAATTGGTAGCAAGCTCTCGTAACAATCTAAAAATTTTGCCAGGTTAAATTTAATCACGAATGGTATTCGGAAGATTATTTTTCCCATCCAAATTCATCAATATATTCCAGAGACTCGACTCTGAATCTGCTCATTTTCACATTCAATCTGTCTGTCAGTTTGACAGATGCTGAATCAACGCGGCTGAATATTCTTTGTTTTGTATATATAACCAACAGACAAAATTTCCAAAAAATTTCCACTTGAAAACTGTGTAGGTTCTACCACGTGACGTCGAATGGTGCAATTCTATTGGTCAAAATTTGGATGGTAAAAATAATCACTTGAAAACCGTGTAGGTTGTACCACGTGACGTCGAATGGTGCAATTCTATTGGTCGAAATCTGGATGGTAAAAATAATCATCCATAAAATTGTAAACGGCGAAATGCCTGAATATTTTAATGATTTTTTTCAAGCTAGATTTAGTGATGTGCATAACTATTATAAATTGCCAAATATTAGTAAACTGCAGGAATCTAGAAAATTAATTACAGAAATTAAAAATATCATTCAAATAAGACAGTAGCATAAAAATTGTACAAATTCTTCAAATATTTCATGCTTTCAATAGCTTATATTTTTCAATAATTTATATTCTTTTAATAGTTTATAACTTCCTTAATACTTCATATTTTGTGAGAGTTATCGATACCTATTATCTATGTCTCAAATGTACCTGCACAAGTGCACTTGTACTAATACTAAATAAACGATTTATTATTATTATGCAAGATGTAACAAATAACAGAATCACTACGATATTGTTTCAAATTTTCAAACTTACTTATCTTGATTAGGTTATCAAAATGATGAGAAAAAGAAAACAAAGGGAAGTAATTAATAATGTCATGTCATGTATTGTTACTGATAGTCTGTCATGGAGACTACCTCTTCCATAGAAATAGAGTTGATATTTTGTTTGCCATGTTTTTACCTGCATTTGATTATCTACCTTCATTATATCTTCATTTTGTAAATCTCTGAGACCCAATGACGTTTTTCTTATTACCTATACTTAATTTATCATCAATGAGTCAACTCAGTTTGAATTTTCACTATCCTAATAAAAGAGATCATCTCCTCTTCAACAAGAAAATTCAAGCTACGTCCCTGGGCTCTGTGTAATCCGAAGGTCGTGTTGGCGTGTCAAAAGGTATCCCCAAAAGTGACAGCGGTACCTACTATTCGCTCGGTCCAGATGTTTTTTATGGTTTGAGAAGAAAAGGAAAATTCATACTTTTTCATATTCAACTTGTTGTATCGCAAACATTTGTCGAAAATCTAAAAATTTCGAAAAAATCCAATCTTAACCATCGAATTTTACTGAAACCTGCTATTAAATACAATTCTTTTGCCTTGTTCTAAAATTTAGAATCTGAGAAATTAATAAATTTTTACGGGCAGAGTCCATTTGAGCTCTGCAGTCAAATTTTTAATTCGTGAAACTCAATACTCAATTTAATAGTGTACGACCAACTCTTTTAGTTAGGGAGGTGGCAATAATTTTTATATGATTTTACTGTGTGAATGAGATCGAAAAGTGTGAAGATGTATAATAATAAAAAACCAGAAAAACTATCTCAGTCCTCAAGACTTTGCTGAGTTTTTAAATTATAGTCAATTGAAAATGCAAAAAAAAATATGCTTCTATATAATTTTATTGTGTCAGCCACTTATTTCAAATATTAATTTGTTGATCTGATATTGATATAAATATAGTCGGTTGAAATCTATGTGTCTGTACTTTTCTCAATCTAATTCCTTAAAATCATTTTTGATAATACTAAAAATTAAGTGATCTTATTGTGGATGTATCTCATATCACAAGTTTCACAATGTAATTAGAAACAATAAAGTAGGCTTCAGTCACCTATATACTGCTGCGTTCAATGGAAATGAATTTCCAAATGTGACGTGCGAGGGTGAGGGGGGAGCTCGTAAAGACGACGCAGTATGGGGAGAGGCTTCTTGTTGCCTCTTACGCCGCGCCACGTCGCAGCACATCACCCCTCCCAATGGAAGCCTCTAGTGATTCCTAGAAATGAAAAGAGTCTCGAAATGGAAAATTCGAGAAGGACAGTGTTTCTCTATATGAGGCAAAGCCAAAGACGTGTAGTACAGTACAGTAATAATAGTAGCAGTGTGAAATAAATAATGAAGTGACAGTGAAGTGAACTGTGTATATAAATAGTGAAATATAAATATCTGTGACCTTGATTAAATTAGAATTAAGTGATTACTAAATAAATATAGTGTTATTAGTGACATAAGAAGAATAAAGCTTTTATTTCATTTAGATTATTGAATAGTGACTTTTATTTGATTAAAAACAGATTTCGTCAAGCAATAAACATTACACAAAAATGGGTTGGAAAAATGCCTCTATATTATTTTATGATGTCAGCCATTTGGCAGAAAACTTTCTTCATTTGTAAAAAATGTTGGAAAAATAACGGCTGAAATCAGCTATTCTGATTTTTCATCGCAGAATTAAAGAAAAAAATCATTTTGATCTATCCTTCTCTCCCGGTTTTCAAGTGACGCCACTGACTTAGTGATCCTCAAGCTAGTACTAAAAAAATAAGAAACAAAATTTGATCCACTTCTCGAAAAGGTTCGCCATCACTGATATAGTGTACAGTTAAATAATCAAAATAAATGGAAAAAATTAGCATCGCAGTCAGTAATAAAAGTAATGTTCGATATTTAAAGTCAGAAATATGTTTTTTGAATAATAAAACATAAAAAGCTAATTGTTTTGACAAATTTCAATACGATAATTTATTTGTCTCACTTTGAATTTTTTTCAAGTGAACTGAGAACATTTCTGAGATTCAGCAATGTTTACTTCAGCCAATGTTCCTCCCTATTTCTAGATATGAGAACTAACAAATCAAAATCAATGCGAAGTACAATAAAATGACTTAATAGCACTTTTTTCCAACAAATTAACAATTGTTTTGATCAAAAAGTCAGAAATATAAACTTCAGCCAACTATTTTTAATTACTTATACTAAGTACATGGAAGTATTGTGAAACCGACAAAATTCACCTATCGATATTTTGATGGAAATATCAATTTTGAGCGTCCTTGAATCCATTTTGACTATTTTCGGCTTGATGTCAGTACGTATGTTCATGCGTTCATGCTTGCGTGCATGTGTGCGTAACTCGCAAATTTTTTGCATACATCTAGAATGATCAGCCATAGCATATTGAAATTTTGTGTTTGAACTTGTTGTAGCATCAAAATTGTTATCTTCTATTTTTGTAGCAATCGGCTGAATCGGAAGTGCAGTTTATATCTATAACAGACATTCAGAATTTGCCGTATAAAACAATCAGTTTAATTGAAATGATAAAATAGGCAATGATAATCTGTTGTCAATTTTTTGATTTTGTTTGACATTGTACATGTCAAAATATTAATTATAATCTGTAGTGACAGAACACTTTATTGAATAAATTTGTGTATATATCAAATGATGTACAAGTAAGTCACATGATGTTCACGTCAGATTTTTTAGTTTTAAGTTTTGATGAAGAAGTAATTTTATGGCAATGGTTGAAACAATAAATTGATATAGAAGCATGCTTTTTCTCTGGATATTTGGCATTTATTTATTTTAAAAAACCAGCAGCAACCAAGCTCGGTAGAAGATGAATTCAGTGATCTGAGATATCCATAGTCTCGGAATAACAGTAAAAGAAGGAATAATAGTATATTATGCTACAAAGACCGAACAACTGTCATTTTTGTCCACGATAAATTTGGCTGCATTCGGTGAAGACGAGGACAAAGTCCGAGGCAGAGGCAAGGGTGAAGCACGAGGCGAAGACGAGGGCAAAGCCCAAAACGCAGCTCCTTGCAGCCAAATTTGTCCGTGATAATAATGACAGTCGTTCAGTGTCCATGTTGCATACGATACTTTTTGTAACAAGTGCACCGAAGTACCCTTATTACTAAGCTTTTTAAATAAATTTGGATGTATTAAAACTATCTTATCGATTCGACAAACAGATTTTTGCAAATGCAATCACATTACAGTAAACTTACATGATTTATTTTATTGATTGATATTTTTCAGATTTTCTGTGCTATCCCGTTCACAATAAATGCACATACTATAAAGAACACATTCTATAATACAAATTTCTTTCAAATATCAATTTGACATAATATATCAATGAAATAAAAAATCCAACGGCATCCATGATCCATGATCTACAATTTCATTTTTACCCAGCGTACATTAATATCCATTAATTCCCAGTCAACAGAGAATTAATGAAATTTGTTACCATGGTTTGGAATTGAGAACTTTCGAAGCAGAAGTCAACTCAGTAATAGGGTACTTTCGGTGTACGTGTTACAAAAATAATTTTACAGGTGGATCTGCAGAGCATTTAGGACCTATTTTTTCCGATCTTTCTTCGACTTCTATATTATCAATGTAAATTCTGGAGTATAATTCACACAAATGAGCTATTTTTCTCAAGTATTTATTTTACGTGATAACTTGAATAGACATATGCAGCTGTGCTACAGATACAGTTAATATTTGTATTATAATCCATTTTTTTAAAAAGCGCCATCTATCGTTGAATAGCATCACTTGAACTGATCTTTTATGTAGGTATCTACTTTTTTATAAAATAAGGCTAGATTTGTAGAAGGCAATATTTTTCCAAGGCTGCTATGCACGAATATCAGATCTGCGCCAAAAGGCAAGTATTTTCTAAGTGCCAATACACAATGTACATAAACATAAGAAGTACGTAAAAACATAAACGTAAGAAATTATGTATGTTCACAATGATCGTAACGTAAAATATTAAAATAAAGTGCTTTTTTCATTTTACGTTGGTACAAATTAGGGCTATTGATGTATTGTGTTGGTTTCTCTGACTGTCATTTTCAAATATTCTGTTGATTTCGATTCTGTTTCGTGTTTACTGTTTTTCTTTGGTCTCACTTATGTTTCACTTTTAACAATTTGGAGTTTAGTTTGTTTTGTTTTATTGTATGATGTCTGATGAAGACTAATATAACTTCAAACAAGATATTTATTAAATCACACACACAAAAATACAATAAGTAATAATGGAAATGATAATACAATTCAACAGCCAGTCTGTCTCTTTTGCTTTTGTTTATCTGTCAAACTTGCGTCGCTCGCGCGACACCTACATCGGACTAGCCTTTTGGCGAGTACACAACATTCCTTCCCCTCACAAGTTGAGACGATTCACGGGCCTAGTAATACGGCCCGAACGGCGGGGTTCTTGTGTTTGTTTTTCGTAATCGTTTTCCGGTTGTTTCTCTGTTATTTCTGACAGATTGTCATCTTCCACTGCCGAGCCCAATGCTTCTGTATGGGCTTGTCGTGGAGACCGCGTCTGGTGTTCTTCTTCAAGTAGATCCTCAATTCTCGAATTTACCAGCTCGGTTACTGGTGTTGCGTTTCTGGCCCGAGTGTTTAATTGACTCGGTGATTGAACCATCGACTCCGGTAACGATTCGACAGTGGCGGTAGCCACCGGTTTCCGGATGATCTGATCTAAGTGACGTTTCGTTTGGTCGCCATCAGCTGTTCTGATTGTAAAGTTTCGCGGGCCATTGATTTCTTCAATCTTTCCAGACTCCCATTTAGGGCCTCTGCCAAAGTTTCGATATAATATGTCATCGGACACTGAGAGTTTTCTGTTCTGCGGCACGGGCTTTTCTTCTCCTTTCCCTTCGCAGTTTTGGCTCGTTTCAGGGTGGAATTTGTCCAAAAGCGTGCGCAGTCGTCTTCCCATCAGTAGCTCCGCCAGTGATTTTCCCGTTGTAGCACACGGTGTAGATCTTAGTGCCAATAAGATGTTTGCCAATTCTACTTGCCACTTTTGAGCAGGTATTTTCTTTAGCTGGTGTTTCAGTGTCTGAACCATTCTTTCCGCTAGTCCATTTGATGCGGGATGGTACGGTGCTGTTTGGATGAACTTTATTCCGAGCCTGTGAAGATAGTCTTTTACCTCAGCTGCCACAAAACCGGTACCGTTGTCGGATATGACTACGTCTGGGATACCATGAGTTGCAAACGCTTCTCTGAAACATTTTATCACGGTGTCGGCTGACATTGAACCTCCAGTCTCTTTGACCTCCGGCCACTTGGAATGAGCGTCAACCATGACTAAGTACGTATGTCCCATGGTGGGCCCCGCAAAATCGACGTGAATGCGTGACCAGGGTTTCCCAGGCGGTGCCCAGCTTACCGGATCTGCTTTTCGTGGTTCTTTTCTCGTCTGCACACACGCTGCGCAGTTACCGATCATTTCTTCGATGTCTTTATCCAACGCCGGCCACCAGACATAGCTGCGAGCGATAGCCTTCGTTCTATTTATACCTTGGTGTACTTTATGAAGAAGCCCTAGTACCGTAGCTCGCAAAACTTTCGGAATAACCACGCGATTACCCCATAGCACACAACCTTTCAGCACCGATAGAGTTCCGTTAGGATGCTCTGTCAAACTTGCGTCGCTCGCGCGACACCTACATCGGACTAGCCTTTTGGCGAGTACACAACAAAGACCTTGCGATTGTTTCATTATTATTGAAACTGCGTTATAAAAGTCGCCAATGAGAGAAATATTAAGACGAGGAAGAAATTGTTGGTTTTCTTATTAATTAATTCTATATCAATCATATTTAACATAACATAAAGTTGAATTTATCTCAACTTTACGTTTTCATTACGTAGCTCTTATGTCAATACGTAAACGTAAGAAATACGTAAGAGCATTGTGAACACGGACATTGAAATACAGTAGTTCAACTTTATGTTTTTGTTTACAGTTATGTACTCCTTACGTTTACGTACATTGTGAATTGGCACTAAGGATGCGCATTTACAAGACGAGACAAGTAAATTTAGATTTTTACGAACTTCATAGGAGTTAAAATAAAAGGCAATGTTAGTAAAGGCTGCTGTATTACAGGGCGATGGAGAGTTTGGGAGGTGTGGTATGCGTTCCCCAAAAACCGTGTCGCCCCCTAGTAAAGTGAGAAGCTTTTTATGGTAGCCAACCCAAGTAACAATTATGACCAAATATGACGTCGATACGACGTCACATTTTTGGTCATAATCGCGTCAGCAAGACGTCAATGCGTGGAGCTATATGACGTCATATTATGACGTAAGTTTGACGTCATATTATGACGTAATTTTGACGTCATATTATGACGTAATTTTGACGTCATATTATGACGTAATTTTGACGTCATATTATGACGTAATTTTGACGTCATATTATGACCTAAGTTTGACGTCAAATTATGACCTTAGTTTGACGTCACATTATGACCTAATTTTGACGTCATATTATGACTTGAATTCAACATCACTTTATGATCTTAGTCATAACCTAAAAATTCCTCAAGAAGTAAATAATAATAAAATAAGTAATATAGAACATCATAATGTTGTATGGTAACATTATAAAGTTGCATATCACCTATTTGATTACTATTTATTCAAGGAACTTTTAGATAATTAGTGAATAATAAAACACCATTGTATTTTCAATTGATTTATTTAAAATACAAATATATTACAGGCAATAAAAAACTATCAAGTAAAAAAAAATATATATGTATCAAAACCTAAAAAAAAATTAATCACCATGACAAGAAAAAAACTGATCGTCAAGCATCTGTGAATTCTGGACCAATTTTCGTATACCTTTGGGTTATTTATTCAAATGTTGTGACCATGACGATAAAATACAAATATATCACTGCAGCAATTCAGTCGAAATTTGAAAAATGCACCATTATATACAGTCATCCTGGAAAACAATTTCATATAATCTTCAGTAATTCAAGATTCAACACTATTATTCAGATCCTATCGATCATCAGCTTTGTAGCTATTTTCAATAACAGTTATGAAATTCGGAAATATCTTATGATACATTTGTTTCTAGATTTTAAAATTCTTCTAAATCGATAGCAAATTAATCAATGTGTTGAATATACGATGAGTCACCTATTTCTAATTTTAATATAGATACCTACCTTCCAATAACTTTAACAAAATTCTTGAGTGGAGCAATATCATGCAAACAAACAAATGAACCTCCCTGAACTGAACTACAAAAGAAAAACCGTTGGAAGAAGCTTGATATTTCAATAGTCCGAATCTTACCGAAGATTTCCGAACTGTTGTAAAAGATGCGTTGGGGAGGCTTCCGAGCAAAAAATCAAATATGTTACCCTTTGAATGCTTGTAACCCAAATAAATAGAGGATCAGGCTCTTCACTTTTATTGATAGATTGTTTAGAGAAATTTATAGGAATAAATAAGATTTTATCTACACTGGAATATAAAAGCCAAACGCTTCTAATTTATATTTCATAACTTAACTCGTTCATAATTCTCATAATTGAACACTGATCTCTATATAATAATTTATAACTTCATATCTAGATAACTGATACTCATAATGTCGAATTTAAGTCATAAAATGGATGCTGGGATAAAAATGTTACACACGTCACAAAATGACGTCGAACTTACGTCATAAAGTGACGTTGAGCTAAAAAATAAAACTCAATCAGTTGAAAACGTAAGCGCAAAGTACACTGACTAAAAATATATCTAAAGAATCATTATATAAAGCATAAGTATGATTTCCCAAAATGCTGAAACATAACGTCAAATTATGACGTCAGTTCAACGTCTAATGACGTCAAAAAATGACGTCAATTTATGACCTCAATTCGACTTGAAATGTGACGTCGATTCGACGTCTTATGACGTCGAAATATGACCGTCAGATTATGACTTCATTATGACCAAAATCTGACGTCACATTCTGGTCGACGTTCAGTCATTGTTACTTGGGAAGATATAGGGAGTGAGCGCAGCCACCAGAGGTCTCGCCAGTTATATGCAAAATGGCGACAGAACCGTGATATGCATTCACTTTATATATTAGATTAACAGTACGCTGCGAAAATATTCCAATCATATATGTTAATCTGTATTGGAAGCTTTAATTTTTGTGTGAAAAATTCTATAAATATAATAGAAAATAAGTCCTATATTAAGTAATCTGATATTTTTCTGAATTAGTTTGATGTACCTAGTGATAAAAACATTCCAGACACATAGCTTGGAATGAAAGATTTTATTCAGATTTTACAGAACTCAACAAGATTTTCATGGCACATCGTTTATTTGTAAAAACTATTCATTATCCAATACATTCTGGACGCAAGTAATGAACATTAATAAGTTTGATGTTCATTCTAGTGTAATTTTTAAGTATTGATTTGATAAGTTTTTCGTTTTTCCATAGTTGCCTAAATTACACTGGACATCAATACTTCTGTAATTTATCTTATTTTGAGCAATACAGTTTGAATTTTTAATAAATTTGCACTGAGTTCCGCACATTTTGTTCCCTGAATCCTGAAATATTTCTGTTGGGAGTGAAGTTTCTTTAGGACTTGAGAGATGCTTCAACAAAAATGAATAGAATTTGATCAAATGCATGAAAATTCATATTCATGTAATCTAATTATTATTCTGAAAAATTTTCCGTTTTCTGAACCATTTTTTTTCATGCTTGTAATTGCTAATTTAATGGATGAATCAGATCATTTTTAATGTGTCCTTTTTGTTTTCAAAGAATCTAGTTTTTGAGAAGTAAAAAACACTAAAATGATATAATATTCGATTTTTTGTTTCCAATTTTTTGCCACTGCTTTCGGTAGATAGATTATGTTGGAAATCGATATATACTTATTTATTTACTCTTATAACTACAGCACTGTGGTACAGAATAATATCGTCTGGACTTCATAGTAGTTTTTCTATTATAAAACATTTCTTAACCCTATAAATATCGAAAAAACAAAACAGTCTTTCAAGACAAAACTCCATATCGGTTTTTCTAGTTTAAATTCCTGCCGCCAGAGGCCAACTCTTTTGGTCGCTCACTCCCTATAGGCGCGAAGTTTAAATTCAAATACAGACATGGAAATAAAAAGTTATTTTAATTGATTCCTTTTCCGACACTTATCACTTATTATAATTCCTTACTCTTTAGCTTTACCAAATGTAGCGACTTCGCTCTAAGATTTGTCTCGTAGAATTTACCTAAGCCAGCTTTCTTGAAGTATTTTTATAGAATCATCTATTTTTTGTGCTATTGCATTTGATTTGCTGCAAGTACGTGATTTTATTATCATGCTTACTTTAAATAGTAGTCCTTTGCTGCTTTTTGTTTATAAAGCTTCAAGATATTGATGACATAAACTGTGAAGATGAATTTACATTAGTTATAGCCAGTTGCACCGCTCTAGCTTAGATTTTAAGTTTTACTCAAACAAGAAGTATTGAATCGAAATAATGACAACAATGTTTACGCCACATTTGACTTTTGAAGTCGATACGATATTGTTCTGTTAAGCGAAACCTAAAATTTAAGGGACAGGGAATGCAACTGGTCATTACTTTAGCTGATGAAAGAAAATTAACTCATCAAAATGTATATTTTCATCTCAAATACTAGTACTTGAATAGAATTTACCCAATATTATTCTTATTGTAATTATAGGTACAGAATGATAAGATAATTAGTACTATTCTGTAACTCAAACGAAGAATTTTTATCGATCATTAACTATTTCAACCAAAGAATGGAGGTAGCACGTGGCAGTGACAAAAAATCTGAATATTTTCTTGTCACAATTGTTTCGATTGCTTCCATTTGTCGAAAGTCTTATCGCTTGATAACAAGATAATGATTGTGTTCCAGAATACGGGTGAATTTCGCCCCTTGAATTTACAACTAAATATCTCTCATTTTTTTTAGGATATTTGTTCTTTTAACAACTTTTTTTAGAAACATTTACAACATTGCCTACGTACTTTGGACTTTGGCTTCACTAAATAATATTCAATTGATCATTTTCAGAAAATAATTATTACAGGATATATATTAACGACTGTGACTTTAAAATCAACTGTTTCACAATCAAGTTGCTTAAACTTATTTTTGAAAAAGTATCAATTATATCCAGTATATATGGATCCCTATCCAGAGAAAATTATGGGATAATTCTAAAAATTATTTACATTAAAATTTTATTACTGCCGCCGTTTTTTGAACTCTGATGTGAAGCATATGTTTTTATATTCGATAATATATAAATCTGGACAAATTCAGTACTATCGCCATCTGTCAGCTAAAAATCAAACCATCACTATTAAATTTAGGTTTGAAGCTCAGCTTAATTTAAGTTTTCGCTAAATGTACGAAACTGTGTTTGTAATAAGTCATGTTTGTACGAAGCTGTGTTTGAAATTTAGAGTGATGTACGCGTTTTCAAACAAATGCAAAAATCATGGAGTAGCTCCTTTTGACAATTCATTTACCTCTATTTTATATCTAACAATTTCGTTATTTATTCGGAAAAAAGAAAGCCGCTTTAATTTGATTCGTTAATTTTGCACACGTGACCACAAATACATGCATCTCATTGGATTTTGAATATGTCAAAAAAATATCAAGATAATTCAATTTTGTGCGTAGATAAGAAGAAGAACGTGTTGGCGAAGAAAAATAAGAGGTGGAAATTTGAAAATAATTTAATTTACGTATTTGATAGGTTGGCATAACTGAACAAGCCTTTTAACATGGCTTCTTCAGGTTAGTACAGCTCAATTTTGATCACGTGAAATTTGCTGAACAATCCTGTAGATACTGTAGTGCACGTGTGTATTTTAATTTGCTAGTTTTCATTATATAATTATTGAGATTATTTACTTTCGTTAATAATAAATTTTAGTTTATATTAATTCCATAATTTAAATTTTAAGTTTGGCATGTCCACTCCACGAGTACACGATGGAACCGCGTGTGTGGTTGCACGCCACACCGTTTTATTTTAATTTTTTCTTGTGCTTTCATTAGTTTTGCATGCTGCATAGATACCGTTTGTGAAATAGGAAATCAATATGTGATTTTTCTTTTACAGGGAAAAAAGGTAAAAAATCTAAGGGTAAAACCGTACCCTTAACAGATTTTTTACAAGAAACTTCTGGCGGTGGATCAAACATTTCTGTGAAGAAGTATAACTGGTCAGACGAGGTTGAAGATGATCTTCGTAAGTAAACATTAAATTTAATCAGGCGTTGTACACGTGTCTCAAAATATTTTATAGTTTAAATATTGTTGAAGTTGTTTTAAAATGCAGTTGTGATGATGAAATATAATTTCTGTGATTGCAATATTTTGGTTAGCAACAATCTTGCATGTGGGGTTTACGTACGGAGTACTTGTTACTTATTTAACCCCGGGAAGGTCTGAGGCAAGGTCGTAAAACGTTCTAGCAGGACGCTCTTCTGATGAAGAGGCGGGGGAACCAGAAATGTGTAGGGCTAGGTGGCCCAGCCGGGGATTGTCGTTAGACTTGAGGTGTTGCTGCTTAGCCCTTTGGAAACTCCTGTGGCCAGCTTTTTGAGTGCAATTTGCGAGCTAACTTTTGTTAGAACTCAATTCAGACTAATCTGTTGCTAACCACTTTTTGCATGAGAAATTATTCTGAACACTGCAAAGTGACCGTTATTTTTTCAATTTTTTTTTCCACATGCATTTGAGGTTTGAATGATTGCAAATATTATAAATAATTTTAATTTCAAATCGGTTTTTCTAACGAAAATTAGAATGTTACTTTCGGACGGAAGTGACGGTCACGTGGTGCAACATCAAGTTAATTTGCAATATATTAATTTATATACGTAATGCAGCTATAAACTCTGATACAGCAGAAATATTTGTATTTCATACAAAAAATATAGACAGTTTATTAAATTTATACCTCAATACATTAGAATAAGTAATAATTGTTAATATTTACTGAAATCGAAATAATTAATTTGAAGGAAAAATTTAAAAATTAATTTTCATCAATAAATTACGGTTTCCATAACCTCACATTTGAAACATATTTCAATGTGCTTTTTTGTCTTGCTGAATATTGACAAAAGTATAAACGGAAGCTTGTATCAAGGCAGGTTTCTTGGTTTTATCCTACATGGGATGGAAAAACACAAACAGTAGTAAACATATTTTTTGAAAATGAGGTCAGGATCACAAACTGACATTCAGTTAACAATAAATCTGTTGAAACACATTTCTTTTTATCTGATTCATTCAGTCTTCCTATTCGAAAATTTTGTCACCCGTAAGTAACGTAATTCTGAATAATTTCTCAAGGTGTGTCCTCAATTTTGTCAATTCTCTTTGAAAGCCTTTGCAGTTTGCAATGTAATATAATTTTTTAAAATAAAATTGATATTTTCTTCAAGCAAGCGGATATGAAAGTCGGCCTAAATCAACAAACGTTGTTTTACCAACGGCCCCTCGAGCTGCTCGAGGTCCCGATATATCGGATGATAGGATTCCCACGCATCCTCCGTTCAACGCCTATATTTCCAACTTGCCTTATGATGTTGACGAACAAGATATTGTTGAGTTTTTCGCCAACATGAATGTAAGTACTTAAATAAAAAAAATTTTTACTTCACAGTACCAGCTCCTTGATAACGTTTTTTTTAGTTATTAAGGCGTTACAATACTGTAAGAAAAATTGTTGCACATCGTATTTTCTTTCAAGTAGATATAATGAAAGGAGTTCTCAGTGCAACGACATGCTTTCATATTTTTGAATTTTATTGCACATTTATTCATGTAATCAATCTATTAATTTTTTTTTTTAAATCTAGATTGTAAGCATGCGGCTACCACGTGATGATCGAGGTGGCGAAAGCGGCAAGTTAAAAGGTTTTGGATATGTAGAATTTGAGGACCGAACTAGTCTAATCGATGCTATTTCCATTCCTGATACGGTAATTATTTTCATACTATAATCCTAGTTAATGATAAGACTTTTAGTCACCGTCTTTTTATGCCACAGCAGATTCTTTTAGTGGCTACATGTGTATTGACATGAAATTAAACCTAAATATGAAATGTATTTACTGCACGAGGCACAATTATAATATAAGATTCTAGTGAAAAATACCAAAATAATCAAGGAAAAATATCACTGAATTTTAAAATATTTTTTTTTTGTGACCACCTGTTTATTCTTTATTGCACAAACTCACTCGTATTTTTAAAAGCACTCGGAGTGCAATTGAGAATTTACTCCTGTGTATCTTACAACGATTCAACTTTGATCGTACTAATCATCTTAAGTTTATTCGGCTTTTAGAGCATTGTGAAGATGAAAATCTGAAATTTTAATTTGTTGTTTATGGATATCTCATATAGTCTATTTCATTGAAATTCAACGAATCGTCATAAAACGATTGAACGCCCCTCATTTACGTTCACAAAGAAACCCAAAATAGTATCAGTCATAAATAAAAATGAGCTCACTAAAGGCGTTTTCGTTTATTCGCTCGGGTTAACCTGAGCAAATTTTATGCGTTCGTAAAGTAATTCGGGTTAACCTGATGCGTTCGTAAATTCACTCGGAGCAACCCAATCAGGTACTCCGAGCAAAATTTTTCGACCCTGGTCATTTGTAGGGTTAGTCAAGATTACGCGCGAAATTTCAAGTTTTTATGCTTTGTATCCCGAGAAACATGGAGTGCTCAGAGGAAGTTGATGCAAGTATGCAATTTCTATGGACTATATTCTTTGTTTTCATTTTTATTGCCATTTCAAGAATTGGCAAGTCATCTTCGCTTGATTCTTGTACAAAAATAATTATCAAACAAGCACTAATTTCTTGTGGTCAATGTTTATTTTGTGCTACGCATCAAGTAACTAGGTTTAAGTTTTTATTACCGTTGATTTTAACCAAATAATTATACGTCAAAAAGTGATCTATCCGGTGCGTTCGTAAATGCGTTGAAAAACTGATCGCTCCGAGCAACCTGTGACGTCAGAGCTTGGATCTAACCGATCACTCCGAGCGAATAAACGAAAACGCCTTAAGACTGGTTTCACTAGGTTTGCACAGAGTTGGACCTTTATATTTATATGAAATCATATTGATTTTATTTTGAAAGTAAAAAATATTCAAACACAATTTTTATATCATTTTTACTTACTTGTACAAGTAACAAGTATTGTGAAACCGACAAAATTCACCTATCGAGATTTTGATGGAAATATCCCTTTTGAGCATCCCTGAATCCATTTTGAATATTTTTGGCTTGATGTCAATACGTGCGTGCGTACGAAACTCGCAAATCTTAAAACTGGTTGAACGTATAATGTTGAAATTTTGTATTTAAGACTGGTATAGGATCTAGTTGTGCACCTCGCATTATGGTTCCAATCGTCTGTACCGGAAGTGCACTTTACTTGAAACTTTTTTCGATTTTTTTTTAATAAAACCAGAATGATCAACCGTAAGATGTTGAAATTCAGTATTTGAACTTGATGTTGTATCAGAATGGTTATCTGCTTTTTTTGTAAGAATCGGCCAGGCCAGAAGTGCACTTTACTTGAAACTTTTTTTAAATTTTTTTGCATAAATATAGAATGATCCGCCATAGCATATTGAAATTTCGTGTAAAGAACTTCTATAACATCTTATTGTACATCTTGCATTATGATTGCGATCGGCTAAACCGGAAGTGCACTTTACTTGAAACTTTTTTTTTAATTTTCCGCATAAATTCAGAATAATCAGCCATAGGATACTGGAATGTAGCATTTGAAATTGCTGTAGCATCTAAATGGTCATCTTCTATTTTTGTAACAGTCAGCTGAGCCGGAAATGCACTTTATATGACAGACTTTTTGAATTTTCCGCATAAATTCTGAACGATCAGTCGAAGAATATTTAAATTTTGTATTAGGCACTTTTAGTCGGATAGCTGATGACGAATTTGGAGAACGTATTTTAGGCAAGTTGAAACAACAAGAAAATAATATTTTATAAATTGGTGAATCTAGAAACTTGCGCCTGGCAGAGGGTTTGCGGTTATTTCGCTACTGTGCAACCTATAACATTTGCAAAAAAATTAATCAAAAAAATATGTTTTAGGCAACTTAAAATTTTTCTCATCTTCAATTTTAGAATCTTATTAACCCAAAAATAAAAACCCCAGACTATTTTGAGGGTTTTAAAGTACAACCTGACCCCCATGAATATATTTAATAATCATATCTCAAAAATATACTTTAGGCATTCTGATTTTTTTTTTGCTTTGGAAACAGAAGATCATCATTCTTATGCTACAATATTTCTAAATATTGATTTCCAAGACTTTACGCCTGACAGAAAAAAAAAAATTCGAGCAAAGTGCTGCATTTCCGGTACAGACGATTGCAATCATAATACGAGGTGCATAACTAAATGTTATAGAAATGTCTGAAACGGAATTTCAATATTCTACGACTGATTGTTTTGAATTTATGCGGAAAATTCGAAAAGTCTGTTATATAAAGTGCACTCCCGGCTTAGCCGATTGGTACAAAAATAGAAGATGACTATTAAAATGCTACAGCAATTTCAAATACTGAATTTCAGTATCCTACGACTAACCATTCTGGATTTATGCAGAAAATTAAAAAAAAAGTTTCAAGTAAAGTTAAGATACAAAATATTTTAATTGAAAAGTCTTCTTTTCCAAAAGATTCTTATGATACATTCTTATTGAAAAAACAAATTCCCAATACATTCTATATTTGTTGATTTTTCTGAAAAATTTCACCACTCCAAAATACTTTATTGTATAGGCTACGTGCATGAAGTCTACTAGCGCCTCTAGCGAGCAATGGAGAACGATTGAACTCCCATTTTATCATTGCTTCATACGTATGATTTTTGAAATGTACTAATATTATTTAATTCAGCTGTGTGCGTATAATATAATTTACATAGCATAAAAGGTGCGTTGAAATCATTTATTTTGAGTATATTTTTCTTCAATTATAACGTACCTATTAGAGAAAACGTCCTAATTCGTCTAAATTGACAGGATAACCTCAAATTATGATGCCGGTGATCTTGCGGATCGGGTTTGTATGTATCAAATACTGTATCTCTTTTACCAAGGAAGCATTGAAGAAAAGCATGAAATTAGTTTTGCCATATTAAACATGTTAAAGAATATGTTGCAGACAATATTAACAACAAAATTATTGCGAAGTGCACCTGACAAACTTCTATCACTGTAACATCTTACAAATTAGAGATAGAGGTAAATTCATGAATCCCAAATCGATGATGAATATTTCTAATCTCACAATTGAATTACAAACATATTTTTTTGTTATATAGATTAATAATGAAAAGCAGACAATACTCTACCGCTTTGATTCACTTCACTCGTTTTTTTATGTTATAACTGGGTACATGAAATTTATGAAACTATATTTCACTTGAATCATCCTTAACACAACAGCCTGAAACAGAACAAACGTTTTCGCATGTTTTATATGCAATTATTTTCACTTTTAAACTACAATGCTCAATGACGTATTCTGAGAAATGAAGTTCAATGGTTACACTGGTGCTCACCATGAGCGCTCGCATCGATATTTGAACAAACTCCGCCCCCTTGCACATAGCCTATAGGTAGAGTCCGATCTATACTGTAAACTCGAGTCACATGGTCTCTTAGCAACCAATCACATCCCGAGGAGCCAGGCCCTTGTCAGCTTTCGGTAGCTCTTGATAAACTATCTCTCGCACTTATGGCTACACAGGAGACTTTCACGTCACACTCATTTTAAATCTTTATTCGCGTCAGAGAATCATCAAAAACCGTTCAATTCGTCTGGTGATTTATATATAATTTTTATTATTATGTAATGAACATGCTATAAAAATTTCAGAATGCCTGAAGTATATTTTTGAGATATGATTATTGTATATATTCATGGAGGTCAGGTTGTACTTTAAAACCCTCAAAATAGTCTGGAGTTTTTATTTTTGGGTTAATTAGATGCTAAAATTAAAGATGAGAAAAATTTCAAGTTGCCTAAAACATATTTTTTTGATTCATTTTTTTGCAAATGTCATAAGTTGCACAGTATCGAAATAACCGCCAAACCTCTGCCAGACGCAAGATTCTAGATTCACCAATTAATGAAATATTATTTTCTTGTTGTTTCAACTTGCCTAAAATACGTTCCCTAAATTTGTCGTCAGCTCTTGGACTATTTTATAATATCTAGTTGCACACCTTGCATTAAGATTGTTATCGATTAAACCGGAAGACCACTTTATTCGAAACATTTTTTGAATTTTCCGCATAAATCCAAAACAATTGAACGTAGATTGTTAGAATTCAGTATTTGGGACGATTATACCGTCAAGATGCTCATATCCTATTTATATTGAGATCCACCAAGCCGGAAGTGCACTTTACTTGATAGTCTTTTGGAATTTTTCGCATAAATTCGAAACGATCAGGTGTAGAATATTGAAATTTGGTATTTCAGTCTGCTGTAGCATCTAAATGATTGCCTACTATTTTCATAACAATAGACTAAACCGGAAGTGCCGTTCAGTAGGAATTTATTTCTTAATTTTGCGCATAAAATCAGATCTGTTGGTAGTCGTAGAATTTTGGAAATCAGTATTTAGAAATGTTGTAGTATAAGAATAATGGCCTACTGTTTCCATAGCAACCGACTTGGCCGAAAGCGCATTTTACTTGACAGATTCTTAGTATAAGTCACGTGATGTTCACGTCAGATTTTTACAACAACATTAAATATCAGTACTATTACTTTATACATTTTCAAAATTCTGTACTCATATCCAAAAGATAATCTGCATTTGTTGATGGTATATTTTTTGCTGAGAGCAAGAGCGAATACTTAATGAAGCCCAGATCGGAACCGACATGTGACCAGATTATTCTGTTACCACGAGAAGCAGGTGTTTGTAAATTATATTTTCTCCAACACTGTTTTGGAATTTGCATATTCCATAACCAAAAATTATGTTGGAACGAATGGCACTCCAAAAAATCGTTTAGAATGATTCTGTATGCCGTTTAGAATGATTCCGTAAGCCTTTAGAATCATTTCGACGAATCAGAAGCTGTTAGTTTGGCTACTACCATGGTTACTTCCTAACAATTCAAGTATCATATCTGGGTACACTAGTAGAATGGAACCTAAGGAGATTCCAAAAGTCACAAAGAGATGGCGGTACCAGCATGCACAGAAATTTTCCAGTGGCACTAAAACGGTGTAAACTAGTATTAAAACAAAGAAAATGTATGTTTTTTTTTGTTTAAAATAAAAACAACCGAAACATAACCTTAACCGAGCTTTTTAAGCCAACTAGGATTGGAAGGCAGTAAAGTGGTGATTGTTGTCCGCGAGGCACACACTTGTACGTATTTAGATGGAATGCACTCTGTTTGAATGCCACTGACTAAAGCAACACGTGTGCAAGGTACGCATGCGCGTACGAATTACGCGCATGCGCACGTCTTTAGGTTCCTATTCTACTAGTGAGTCCATATCTGGATTTGACGTTTGACATTTAATAACTTTTTAAGTTTCCTCTGAAATATTGGTGACTTTCCAAAAACTTGTTAGAGAAAGTATAGTCTACAACATGTTTGGAATGGCGTATTCCACACTCGCGAACCGTAATCCTCACCTTCGGCTCGGATTAAAAACTTTTCGCTCGTTCAGAATACAGGCCATTCCAATACTTACTGTAGAATTTACTATTCCAGACTCATCAACTCAAGCTTTCTGTATTACATCGTGAGTGTCATACTAAGTTTCGTCAAGATACACAATTGACCTATTTTCTTCTCTAAATTTCTGAAATTTCTTCAAAATATCGTAGCGCCAACGAACATTTCGGGAAAAATCCATTATCATTTTTTGTCATCCAATCTTTTCAATTTGAAGTTAAGTGACTTCAAATACCTGAAAAATGTGGCGGTGCCACATAGCACAGGTACTCTTTTTGCGTTAATACTTTTTATAATGTATTCAACAGTTGGTAGTAAATAAAATTTAAATTAAATCTTGGAGTGAAATAAGAAGTGTATAATTTTCAGTAAAGACCTATCCTGGAAATTGTAAGTCGGCAGTCATCGGTAACGGCGCTAACGATTTACTTTGTGTTTTAGTAGATATTTCAATCTAATTGATCAAAAATGTATGAAAATGTCTGTTAACCATACTTGAAAACGAACGACATAAATCCTATTTGGCGACGTTGGATGCAATCAATTCAGGGACGTATCTAAGTTTTTCAAAACCTAGAGGTTGAAATTCTACAGGAATTTAATTTTTTGTTGAACTAATGCCTGTATTACACGATACAATTTAAGTTTTCTGTCAAGTTTTCAACAATTTATTGTCGAGCTCAAAAATATTTTGTACCATTTTACACGATACAAGTTTTCGTCAAGAAAAATCAGAACTACCAACTTATAATTTTTGACGTAACTTCAAAAAGTGTGGTTAGAGAGAAAATGAGATAATAGAGATGACAAAAAATTAATATACTGAGGGCAACTGTATATAAAATTATATTAATACTTTTTAATACTTTGTGAACACTAAGATTATCATTTGACGCGTAATAACTAATATGAGTAATGTTGGCAACGACAAAATCTCCATAGAATACCCCAAAATATTGGTGAAAAATAGAGCCAGTTCTATTTCAAAAATAACTTGGTCAATTATTGGTCAAGAAAAAATTGTGGAAATTTTGGACATATTACACACAACAATAAATTGAAGGTCAACTTTTGAAAATTATTGACCAATAAATTGTATCGTGTAATACAGGCATAAGAATCTAAATTGGAGTATGAAATTCATTATTGATAAGATAGAAATCAGAATTGAAATATTTTAATTTATAAAATAGTGCTATGTGATAACATTATATATTATATAGAATCATAAGAATTGAAGCGATATTATTGAAAAAAACGTAAGAACAAATAAAATGTATAATACAATAAAATAGATTGAGATAAATATTCCATCACACATTCGAATTCGTGACAGTGCATTCAAATCTGTCAACAGGGCATTAATGATTATTGTTTCCATGGTTTGGAATTGTGAATTTTCGAAGCAGAATTCAATTCAGAAATAGAGTATTTTCGGTGCTCGTGTTATAAAATATACTGTTAAAACAAACAAAATCACTGATTTAAATCATTATCCGGAAAGATAAGGAAAATGGTACAGGCTGACTATTGAAAATTGTCAGTCCAATGAAAGGACGAGATTTTCAGCAAAGATAGTAATCATCGAAATTCTTATCGGGCAGCAAAAACGCTTCTATTTTCAATAAAAAGTTTTGAGCTGTTACTTAGTTCAAAACCTGAAATCATAAACTTGACATCGAATGAAGAAATGTATCAGAATATATAGGCCTGTCCAATGAAAACTTGGTCAAACTTACAGACAATCCGTAAAATACATTTTTCGACACTATTCATGACATGGCCAAATTAAAGTTTCAAATATCATGTTTTAATTATTATGTATATCAAGTACACCAAAATTTGTATATTATTATATAAGATACATGATTGTATAATTTCTTGTATTTAATACAAAATTTTTGCAGAATTTGAAAGGACGGCGTATAAAAATTGACGTAGCTGCTAGCTCAGATGGCGATCGAAGGCGTGGAGGACGTATGGATATGGGTCGGGACCGGCCAGAGCGCCCTGAAGTTTCTTTTGGAGACTGGCGTTCAGGTCCTCGCAGTGATCCTACTCCTGAAACGCGAGGTGGTGGTGGTGGGGGCTTCAGTCGCGATCGAGACCGTGACCGAGATCGCGAACGCGATCGTGATGGTATGTTTTTATGCAGATTAAATTTTTCATCCACTCCAATATCTTTCAATTATTATATAATTATAATTTTAAGAAATAATTTTCTGAACAGTAAAATGTGTAGTTTCAATTATTATTATTTTTAGGTGCACCAGACAGACCGGGCGCATGGCGTGATTCTTCTGACCGACCAAGTTACCGAGACTCAGATCGTGACCGGGGGTACGACCGAGATCGAGAACGAGGTAGTTTCTCTGATAGAGATCGCGATCGTGATCGTGGTGGCTTTACGGATAGAGGCCGGTTCGGTGATCGAGATCGCGACCGTGATCGTGGAAGTGGATTCGGACCACGCCGATTTGGTGATCGTGAAGGACAAGACAGGGAGCGAGACCGAGATGATTTTAGAAGAAGAGACGATGGACCTCCACCAGAAAGAGGTGTGCATTTACAATAAAATCTATTTGTAGTGTTAATATATTTTATTATTTTTGTTTCTGTGTATAGACCAAGCTCGTAGTCGTCCAAAATTGAAACTAGCACCGCGTACTAAACCTTTAGAACAAGAAGCTGGTCCGGTTTCGACCGAAAAGGTAGAAGCAAGTGAGGAGCAGGCTCCTGTGGCTGCGCCTTCAATCTTTGGTGCTGCAAAACCCGTTGACACCGCTGCTCGCGAGCGCCAAATCGAAGAGCGACTTGCCAAAGAAAAAGAAACTAAACCACCTCCTAGAGATACCAGCAGAGATAACAAGTAATATAATTAAGAATATTTGAATATACATACACACAGACTTACTCTATTATTTTATGTTTCAAGGAGATAATTTAAATCATTAACAAACTATAACTCAGTGCCTGGAGATATTTTCTGGCAGTAAATAATTTCTTGCAACATATTCATTCCCTTTATTTATTGTAATTAATTAGTAATACGATGTTCGATGTTTTGAAAAATGCCAGAAATATGATGTTCTTATGATGATCGGACATGCACCACGCTTACAATATACTGGTGATAAAAGTTCCATTTATTTCTGAATTTACTAAGATTTATAAATGATTAATTCCATCTTGAAAATATATTATAATTTTTTTTTTCCAATTTGCAGATCAAAGGATGATGAGGAAGACCGAGGACCAAAAAAAGAATGGGCTCGCAAACGTGTAAGTTTTTTCATAAAAACGAGCGACTCTAAGACAAATATTCCTCTTCTTTATTTATTTAAAATTACGATGAATTTATGCACACAAAATTTTAGCATAAGACGTAATGAATAAAAATAAATTAAATTTCATAAAAAAAAAAAAATCTGAAGTAAAAGTTTTGAAAAAAAAAATGTTTCGAAATGGAGAATCTTAATAATTTAATTGAAAATAGATAATTTCCATAAAACTGCCTTTAGTTTGGCGGAATTAATCTAAAAGCTACTGGCAGATTCAAACATTCCTTATTTTGTTGCATTACTGTTTTCGAATTAAAATGAAAATAAAAAAACAATATATCTCCTGCATTATAAAATAGATAGTTTCAAAGAAGGGAAAAATATCATAATTAATCAAGGTTTTTCTTTTTTGCTTGACACGCGTAGACTGAAAAATGTTAATAAGATTAGTAGAAGTCACTATCGGCACTAGGTAGAATATTATAAATAATTATTAAAGAAAAATACTTTGAGATTATTCTACAATTATCTTTTTATCAAAAGACTAGTTTCGGCAAATACCATCATCAGGTTGACGATGACCTGATGATGGTGTTAGCCGAAACGAGTTGTTTAATAAACGATTATTGTAGAATAATCACAGAATGTTTAACTTTAATATTTATGAAAAATGTTGTTGGGGCTTGAGTGTGATGTCAATTGGTGTCCCTCTTAGAACGCAAAGCTGGCTAAGAGGAATCTAGATTTAATAGCAATAGGCCTCTGCATTTTTAAGGACTGGATATATGGCGGTTTGAAGTTGAAAGTCACGGTTAAAATTCAAGCTTTCCACGATTTTTCTTTTTTTCTCAAGCTCTCCCACTTGACAAAAATCTTTCTGTATTTTCTATATAAGCATATAAACATGTATTGTAAACTGTCAAAATTTTCAAATATATTTTTCGCAAATATCTAAAGATTTACAACTGATGAGAACGTTCTTCACAAAATATTCCACAAAATTATTCATTCTTATCGGCTCTAGGAATATCATGTTTAAATCGTACTTCCTACGAGGCGGCACCCATTCTTAGGGTGGATTAATTATTGTTGCATATATCAACAGATTTTTTGAAGTTATTTTGCATGCACTGACTGTTTTCTCGAAATGGCTATAAAAATATAACCTTTTTAATATGTGCTATCGTTTATTCAACTGAATTAATCTGAGCATATTTTATGCGTTCGTGAAATAATTCAGATGGACCTACGAACAAATTTTTTTGATTCTGGGGTTCAATTCTAATTCATAGGCTACGTGCATGAAGTCTACTAGCGCCTCTAGCGGGCAATGGAGAACGATTGAACTCACATTTTATCATTGTTTCATACATATGATATTTTAAATGTACTAATATTATTTAATTCAACTGTGTGCGTATAATATAACTTACATAGCATAAAAGGTACGTTGAAATTATTTATTTTGAGTATTTTTTTCTTTAATTATAACGTACCTATTAGAGAAAACGTCTTAATTTGTCCAAATTGACATGATAACCTCAAATTATGACGCCGATGATCTTGCGGATCGGGTTTGTATGTATCAAATACTGTATCCCTTTTACCTAGGAAGCATTGAAGAGAAGCGTGAAATTAGTTTTGCCATATTAAACATGTTGACAAATATGTTGCTGACAATATTAATAACAAAATGATCGTGAAGTGCATCCGACAAACTTCTACTACTGAAACACCTTACAAATTAGAGTTAAAGAGGTAAATTCATGAATCCCAAATCGATGATGAATTTTTGTAATTTCACAATTGAATTACAAACATCTTTGTTATATAGATTAATAATGAAAGACAGATAATACTCGATTTACCGCTTTGATCCACTCCACTCATTTTTTTATATTATAATTGGGTACATGAAATCTATGAAACTATATTTTACTTGAATCATCCTCAACACAACAGCCTGAAACAGAACAAGCGTTTTCCAAAATTTTCCTAATTATTTTCACTTTTAAACTACAATGCTCAATGACAGCTCAATGATGTACTCTGTGAAATGGAGTCCGATGCTCACTATGAGCGCTCGCATCGATATTTGTTAAAACTCCGCCCCCTTGCACATAGCCTATAGAGGTAGTTTCTTGGCGCTATTTTAGAGACTCAATACATGCACCATCTAGCGGACATTTGGAGGAGTGATAGTCGTTAAAGATAGTCTCCCAGAAGTAAGACCGAATCAAGTAAATTTCTTGAACTCATTGACAACTTTTCATATTTTTGTATGTCATCAAATGATAACAATAGAACTGTGATTAATAATTCATTACAAAAATAAATAATCCTAAGCTGAATTTGATTCCAAGCAACGTCCTCATTTGTTACCTACATAAATTTGTAGATCATATTGTTTCCATCAACATGCAACATTCAAGTCCCCATAAATGTAACTATGTCATGACGTCATTGTCATAGAGACTACAAACTGTCTCCAAACTATCTATCTCTACGAATTAGAATTGGAGTCCTGGTCACTGATCACTTGCAAGGCTTCAAAAAATGTTGTGTATTATGTGGAGCATGAAAAAGTTTGAAGAAATAACCCTAAATTGCAATTTCTGTGACAAACTTAGAGTATTAAACCTACTACAATATAGACTAAGACCCAGTTGTACAGGCTAAGGTTTATCCTAAGCCTAACTAATAGGCTATGTGCAAGGGGGCGGAGTTTGTACAAAGTTCGATGCGAGCGCTCATGGTGAGCACAATTGTAAACATCGAACTCCATTTCTCAGAATACGTCATTGAGCTGTCATTGAGCATTGTAGTTTAAAAGTGAAAATAATTGCATATAAAACATGCGAAAACGTTTGTTCTGTTCCAGGCTGTTGTGTTAAGGATGATTCAAGTGAAATATAGTTTCATAGATTTCATGTACCCAGTTATAACATAAAAAAACGAGTGAAGTTAATCAAAGCGGTAGAGCATTGTCTGCCTTTCATTATTAATCTATATAACAAAAAAATATGTTTGTAATTCAATTGTGAGATGAAAAATGTTCATAATCGATTTGGGATTCACGAATTTACCTCTATCTCTAATTTGTAAGATTTTTCAGTGATAGAAGTTTGTCAGGTGCACTTCGCAATAATTTTGTTGTTAATATTGTCAGCAACATATTCTTCAACATGTTTAATATGGCAAAACTAATTTCACGCTTTTCTTCAATGCTTCCTCGGTAAAAGGGATACAGTGTTTGATAAATACAAACCCGATCTGCAAGATCATCGACGTCATAATTTAAGGTTATCCTGTCAATTTGGACAAATTAGGACGTTTTTTCTATAATAGGTATATTATAATTGAAGAAAAAAATATTCAAAATAAATAATTTCAGCGTACCTTTTATGCTATGCAAGTTATATTATACGCACACAGCTGAATGAAACAATATTAGTACATTTAAAAAATTATAGGTATGGAACAATGATAAAATGGAGTTCAATCGTTCTCCATTGCCCGCTAGAGGCGCTAGTAGACTTCATGCACGTAGCCTATAGGTAATGATTCTTAAAACTATTATTGCTACTAAGGTAATTGAGCTATGTTTATACTGTGCAACTGGGGTTCACGTTAATTCTGAATCTCATTTAAATTTTTAAAATCAAACTTAGTTTTTTCTTCTTTTTAATGCCTCTCTAGTAGTAGAAATTAATTTTCAATAGAACAAAAAACAAATAGAAATCAATTAAGTTCACATCAAGCTTTACAAGGCTATTTTTTTTCCTATTGCTTATAGCAAAAGAAATGTTTCCATATGACAGACAATCCTGTACTGTACCGAAATTAGGTACAATTCATATGAATACAAAAAATTGTGTAAGATTCATGTTTCATAAGACAAATTCTGGACACTTGTTCATCAGAAAACTCGCCGCTAGCTCGATTTTAAACTACAGTTCGTGATCATATTTTAAGCTTATTCGGTCCAGATTGTCCGGACATTCTGTTAATCCGGAAAAAAATATATGAACTTAAATATTTAAATAAGAAATTAATAAATATTATAATAATCAACTATAAGAATTTACCAAACGGTAAGAACGAAAATAAATTCCAAGAGGAGGTTTGATTTACAACTCAGTTGACTGCTGCGCTTTCTTTTGTAGTATTGTGCAATATATTTTGACTACTGAGCATATCTTCAAAAGTGTATTTATGAGAAAAAAATTGCTAAAATATTTTACATGTTCATTTCACAGCAAATTCAGTTTATCCGGACAGAGTCCGGTTCCATTTAGTCCGGATTAGCGGGACTCTACTAGATTAGTTTTTGCACTGTGACATGTTTTAGCCACTGCGATTTCGATTCGGTATATTTAATTTAAGTGATAGGCACAGTACCAGCTCCATACAGGGCTTCTTGTAACTGATATGGCGTTTTAATACTGTGAAAAAAATACTGCACTCGCTATGTTGTTTGACTTTTTTTATAGTCAATGCAGTACAATGTTGCAGTTACAGTTTTACATAATTATACTAATATTATAGCAATTTTTGTAAGTGTTGTGTGACTAAATCAGAATTAGAATATGAAGTTCAAAAAGTATCTATGCATGAATAATACTTGTAAAAGAAAAAGCATCAATTTTTCATCAATCCAAGAACGAATACAGTATATAATTATTTATTAGGCATAAAACGATAGTGGACAATAAAATTTGTGTGTTTTTCTCCCAACTTATGATCTCTTGTTAAAAAGTTCTAGTATAGTATTTCAGAATGATAACTAAGTAATAGATTTAAATAATTTTTGTTGGCAGGACGATAATTACAATGATGCGCCTCGCAAAGATTCTCCAGAAAGAAGACCTTCCAGCCGAGGACCTTCTGCACGTCGTAACGGTAAATTTTGTTCTCAAACTTTTTGTATCACAGTACCAGCTCCACATAACGAAATACTTAGTTGATGTGGCGTTTTAATACTGTGAGAAAAATACTGCACTCGCTATGTTGTTTGACTGCTCTTATAGTCAACGCAATACACTGTTGCAGTTACATATATTTTAAACATCGACACAGTACCAGCTCCATACAGCGATAATAGTAACTGATATGGCGTTTTAATACTGTGAGAAGAATACTGCACTCGCTATGTTGTTTGACTTATTTCATAATCAATGCAATACAAAGTCGCAGTTACACACATTATAAAATTTACACAGTACCAGCTCCATATAGTGATTTTTGTAACTGATGTGGCGTTTTAATACTGTAAGAAAAATTCTGTATTCGCGATGTTGTTTGACTTTTTATAGTCAATTCAGTACAGTGTTGCAGATACACATATTTTTTTTCACACTTATACGCGAACGAATATGCAGTGTAAATTTCAATTATCAATAACAAAAGCAAGACGGTTGTTTACGACCTCAGAAGTAGCATAAACAATAATACCGGTAATAAATATTTACTGTGTCTAAATATGAACAAATTTCTCCGTAGTAGAGAATGGTTGCTGCGCTAAAAAGAATTTATCAATGTGTGCGCTTTAAGGTAAACCAACTAAATGGTGCCACTTCTACGTTATAGGGAGTTTATCGTTATGCAGGGGCCACACTTATGTCTAATGCCGTTAAGTAAGGCGTTATGTGACAATTGACATATTGTCAATGACAATGAGTTCATTATTGAATAGCGCCTCAATTAATGACATTAGACGTAAATGTGGCCCCAGCATTATAAATAATGGCGTTAAAAGAGTTTACACTAGTACATTTCTGCAGAATAAAATGAAATATGATGCCCAATTATTGAATAAGAAAAAAATTCAATTGTCATTTCTATTTCATAGTAACTTGTGGGGTTCTTGGGCATTATGTACTAAAAAGTCCAATTTTTGTGTATAGATGATAAAAAGCCAGTTGTAAACCGTGAAAAAATCATCCCGGCTAAAAAAGAAGAGCGCCAATCTCGACGAGACGAGAAACCACCCAGAGAAAACATTGAACGAGAAATGCCAAAACTCAAAGAACCTGAACCTCCTGTAAGTAATATATTTTTTTTTATATGATAAAATCGTGAAACTGTTATCCTTGTTTTTCAGAATTTTGCAGCATCAAATATTTTCGCTTCGTTGGATCCCGAAGACGAGTGTGTCTAATCTTTCAGTTTTTTACGAAATAGCAAAAATTTCTGAACTCTTCTAATTAATCAAAGTGACTGTTAACTATCTAAACATAGTGCCACTATGGAAACTGTTGGTCAAATTGATACGAGTGTTTTTATGATTTTTGAAGAAATGCGAAGATCCCGGCCCAGTGCTCCTTCTTATATTTGTCTGTTTATCAATTTTCTAGTTACCTTTTTTTTCATGAACGGCGTTAAAGTGAATCGGAAGGATACACTGGGCTGGGATTTATGAATAATTTACATAGTTAATTTAAAGTGCGTGTACACTGTACTATAAATAAATACAATAGATAAATATGCTGTAATTCTAGGTATTATCCTATTCTTTACGTTGTGTGCCATGTGTGTTTTTATGATGTGTGTTTTTGAAGTTTTACTGAAAGTTGGCACCGTGTATTATATAGTTCTGGGAATAAATGGTTTATTCTATTTTAGCCTATCATTTTTTTGTAAACGCTGTACATTTTAACAGAAATAAAATTATTGTAAACGTGTTCAATATATTTTGAAGGATTGTAGCATCATTTGGCCATTTTTTAAAAATGAGAAATTGTTATTTAATATTTGTACTACTCTGTAACACTACAGAACAGTAGCTTGAAATATGTATGTAATGAAACTATTCTTGTTGATCAATACAATTATTGAATTGATTATCATTTACATTATAACGCTGTAAAAAACTACAGAATAGTGATGAATGAGTCTCAAAGTAAAGTAATTTATGGTTTGCAGAGGTTTCGCTAGACGTCATACGCAAAGGGAGGATTTCCGAATAAGGTTTCCGTCTCTTCCCCTTTAGCATCGATTTTATAATACTATAATAATAATAGTATTATAATATCAATGTCTTCAGTCATTGCCTGGAGGCAAAATATGACTTACAATTTACTTTTTACTTATTTTAATTTTTTTTCAAATCCAAATGAAATTTTTAAAAAAAATATTGTTTAATTTGCAAAACCTATCAATTTTTTTTTGATAAATCAATAAAATCGGGTACTTTTAATAAAAGGTCAATTTTTGCTTATCTTATTAAATATTTGAAAGCGCGCCAAAAATTTTTTCCAACAAAATAGTCATAAAGTTTTTGAATGATAAATTATAGGATGGAATATGGAAGAAAAAGGAATATTTCAAATTTGATGATATTCTCTTTAAAAAGTTCAATTTATCTAACCATTTAGGGAATTCTTGTGTCTAATCCTGGTCTAGTCAAAAGTGACGTTTATCAGCTGACAATCAATAATAGCTTGAACTTTATTTTCCACGTTTGTAGATTTGTAACTTATATTTTGCATAAAATAAAATTTAAAAAAAAATGCATAATTTAATTAATCCAGTGATTTCAAAGTGATAGTGAAACGTGAGAAAATAAAATCGAGTGATAGTGCCTACTTATGATGAAATTTCTTTCTTAATATTTCTGTGTAAGTTATTTTATTTTTAATCTAAAATTTAAATAAAATTTATTGATACTTCAGGCAGATCTTGCTGTAAGTTTATATTAATGCAAATCGCGAACAGAAAGTAAGGTTATGTAGTGTTACATTTAGCTATAATTTAATATAAGTATTTTATTGTATATATTCATGAACTTTTAGATGTTTAATAATCATTCATTGAGCGTATTGTTTTTGAACGAAATGGATAATAATTTATTTACTAGATAAAGTATGCTAACAGTGTCATGACGTAGAATAATGAATGAGCAGATGTTTAAAATATAGGAACTAATAATACCAATCAACACATTTCAATAAACATACTTGAACCATTAGTATACATTAGATTTTTGAGTGTAAAAGTTAGCTAAAATGCCGGAGTCCTGGTACAAAATATTTGAGGATCGTTCTCCATTTGAAAAACGTAAACAAAAGGTAAATCAAATGTTAGCGCTTAAATAGTAAAATAATAATGTATCAATAATTCTATTGACGTCTGGCTTCATATCGGCTGATAAAAACAGATAAGAAATTATAGAGAAGGACTTCGATTCACAGAAAAAGAATCAGTTTTCAATAACAAATACAACTGAAAACAACTTCCCGGCGTCTTTTCGGTGATAACGTGATAATGACGTACGATGATTGTTGGGACATGAACAGTCTAAAATTATTTATAAAATACTACTTGAAGTGCGTAATGTGATTGATAGTATCTGAAATGTTTAATTATCAATTGCTCTTTGTGTCAATTGATCGGAATCCGGTTCACGTGGTTTTTAGAGATAGTTTAGCCTAACAGTTTCCTTATAATGAAAAAAACAAGTGTTAAGCCATCTGAAAGTGTAGCGGAAAATACACATCTTGTTTTAAAGATACCAAAGACTTATGGAGCAATTTTGCCTTACTATCATTTCATTAAAGCACAAGTTAAAGCTTCAAATCAGGTAGATATTATCTAAAAATATTTCTCATACAAAATGCACTGTTTATACAGAAGAAAAATTCTGTAAATATTTTTATCTTTTTGACTTATCTTTGTTTAATTTGTGCTACAAAACCTGACACGTTCGTTGTTAGTTTGCTAGTAAAAGGTAACTTGAAATTGTGTTTAAAAATGAAAAAAGTTAAAAGCTGGCAAAATTTTAAGGTATGAAACTTGTTTTATGAAAGCATTTATTTGTTAAATAATTTCTGAATCGTATAAAAGAGGTAGGGAAAAAGATTGTAGAAAATTTTAAAAATTCGTATATTTTTTCGAAATAATATTATTTTAACATTAATAGCACCTATGAAAAAATATTACAACATAAAAGTTAAAGTTGTACTTTTATTCAATCTCAATAAATCATAAAAAAATTTAGATATTACTTTTTAACCCTCCGTTAGTGTTCTCGAAAAAAGTTTCACGGTTGGTGTTGTGGGGTATGTCATACCCCATATGAAAGTCCTCTCAAGCTATTTTAAATTCTAAAATATGATAATTTTTCTGTTTGCACATGTTCTACAACTTGTTACCAAGTAATATAAACTGAACAAAATGTATCCAGCTATATTTATTGTAGAAATATAAAAGATAAATCAAAATAACAGCAAGTCTGTCTTGGAAAAAACATACATCAATATTATCGCTCATAAATACTTCTAATATCATCACACATCAAAGATCTCACAGTATTTTTCGAGAAGAAGGATCAAATAAGTAAAGCAAGAAAAAATTACTCAAGTATCATCAAAGAAAAAAAAAAATTGCTCCTCAAACTGGGCACAGTTTTTGCAACTCAAAATTGCATGTTCCAAGCACAGTGGAAATCTACATCGCTTACAAGCATTAAAAGTCTTTTTAATACATAAGCACTATATTGCGCACGTTTTTCTGGGCAGTAAATGGCTCTTTGGCTTTTGAGTGCGCCAAGTATAATTAGCGTGTGACAAGTAATCTTGTCGCACGCAAATCATTTACCGCTTGGAAAGATTAGCGCAAAATGGTACTTATCCCGCATTCGTAATAAAAAATAGTATCTGCAACTCGTGCGGTGTTGTCAATTACCCACTTGAGCGAATGAACGCACTTGCTTCGTTCGTGTACGCCCAACTTCGCTTTCGTGGGCAATCGACAACTTATCGCACTTGTTGCACAATTTACTATTCTATCTTTGTTTCTAGGACAAACGGAACATCTTCTGCTTGTCTTTTGTCATTTGGCTACATTGGCCTTGAAAAATACCAAAATATGAAATAGCTTATTGTATAACGTAATATAATTTTATATTTAGAATGACATCGACAGAAATTGAAATTGTAGCTTCGAATACTTTATATATTTTCCGATAAAAGTTGTCAATTTGCAGAAAATCGAGGAATAATTTTGTATTGTCTCAAAACGTGCTAGATGCTGCCATCTACTAGCCTCTTGTGGAACTATACTCCAAATTTTGATAAAATTGCAGTAAATCGAAAAAATCTCTCAAGTAAACTCATGTTTTTTTTTCGAAAATCATTAGGGTCTTTCATATAACATTTTTTAATTGGAGCCCTAATTTTGACAGAAATCAGCGAATTATGGCAATAATACGGATTTCTGACTGAACCAGAACCGTAATCAAAAAATTGTAGATGACCGAGTTGAATTATTTTTTGAAAATAATATGACCTTGCTTGAAAGATTTTTTCGATTGACAGCCTTAATTTCGAGTTGACAAAGCAAGTAATTTTTTCATATAATTGTATCGAAATCTCAAAATTGGGGTCGAGAATCTGAATTTTCTGTCAAGTAAACCTATATTATTTTTTGAAAATAGTTGGGGTACTTTATATGAATTTTTTCGATTAGAGCCTTAATTTCGAGTTGACAAAGCAAGTAATTTTTTCATATAATTGTATCGAAATCTCAAAATTTGGGTCGTGAATCTGAATTTTCTGTCAAGTAAACCTATATTATTTTTTGAAAATAGTTGGGGTACTTTATATAAATTTTTTCGATTAGAGCCCTCATTCTGACAACAATCGTTAATATATAGCAATAACACTAATTTCTGACTGAACCAGGGCCGTAATCAAAAATTAGTTAATGACAAACTCTGAGTATTTTTTGAAAATATTATGAGTTTACTTGAAAGATTTTTTCGGTTAACGGTCTTAATTTCGAGTAAACGGCGTCAGAAACTTTTGTTCAAAAAACAATAAATTACTAAAAAGTTTTCACGTAATCGACAGAAATTGAAATTGTAGTGTCGAATTCTTTATTTATTTCTCGATAAAAGTAGTCAATTCGCGGAAAATCAAGGAATAATTTTGTATCGTCTCAAAACGTGCCAGATGCTGCCATCCACTAGCCTCTTGTGGAACTATACTCCAAATTTTAATAGAATTGCAGTAAATCGAAAAAAACTTCCGAGTAAACTCATGTTTATTTTCGAAAATAATTAGGGTCTTTCATATAACATTTGTTGATTGGAGCCCTAATTTTGACAGAAATCAGCGAATTATGGCAATAATACGGATTTCTGACTGAACCAGAACCGTAATCAAAAAATTGTAGATGACAGAGTTGAATTATTTTTTGAAAATAATATGACCTTACTTGAAAGATTTTTTCGATTGACAGCCTTAATTTCGAGTTGACAAAGCAAGTAATTTTTTCATATAATTGTATCGAAATCTCAAAATTGGGGTCGTGAATCTAAATTTTCTTTCAAGTAAACCTATATTATTTTTTGAAAATAGTTGGGGTACTTCATATAAATTTTTTCGATTAGAGCCCTCATTCTGACACAAATCGTTAATATATGGCAATAAAACTAATTTCTGACTGAACCAAGGCCGTAATCAAAAATTAGTTAATGACAAACTCTGAGTATTTTTTGAAAATATTATGAGTTTACTTGAAAGATTTTTTCGGTTAACGGTCTTAATTTCGAGTAAACGGCGTCAAAAACTTTTGTTCAAAAAACGATAAATTACTAAAAAAAATTTCACGTAATCGACACAAATTGAAATTGTAGTGTCGAATTCTTCATTTATTTCTCGATAAAAGTAGTCAATTCGCGGAAAATCGAGGAATAATTTTGTATCGTCTCAAAACGTGCTAGATGCTGCCATCTACTAGCCTCTTGTGGAACTATACTCCAAATTTTAATAGAATTGCAGTAAATCGAAAAAAACTTCCGAGTAAACTCATGTTTTTTTTCGAAAATAATTAGGATCTTTCATATAACATTTTTTGATTGGAGCCCTAATTTTGACAGAAATCGGCGAATTATGGCAATAATACGGATTTCTGACTGAACCAGAACCGTAATCAAAAAATTGTAGATGACAGAGTTGAATTATTTTTTGAAAATAATATGATCTCACTTGAAAGATTTTTTCGATTAACAGCCTTAATTTCGAGTTGACAAAGCAAGTAATTTTTTCATATAATTGTATCGAAATCTCAAAATTGGGGTCGTGAATCTAAATTTTTTTTCAAGTAAACCTATATTATTTTTTGAAAATAGTTGGGGTACTTTATATAAATTTTTTCGATTAGAGCCGTCATTCTGACACAAATCGTTAATATATGGCAATAACACTAATTTCTGACTGAACCAGGGCCGTAATCAAAAATTAGTTAATGACAAACTCTGAGTATTTTTTGAAAATATTATGAGTTTACTTGAAAGATTTTTTCGGTTAACGGTCTTAATTTCGAGTAAACGGCGTCAAAAACTTTTGTTCAAAAAACGATAAATTACTAAAAAATTTTCACGTAATCGACAGAAATTGAAATTGTAGTGTCGAATTCTTCATTTATTTCTTGATAAGAGTAGTCAATTCGCGGAAAATCGAGGAATAATTTTGAATCGTCTCAAAACGTGCTAGATGCTGCCATCTACTAGCCTCTTGTGGAACAATACTCCAAATTTTAATAGAATTGCAGTAAATCGAAAAAAACTTTCAAGTAAACTCATGTTTTTTTTCGAAAATAATTAGGGTCTTTCATATAACATTTTTTGATTGGAGCCCTAATTTTGACAGAAATCGGCGAATTATGGCAATAATACGGATTTCTGACTGAACCAGAACCGTAATCAAAAAATTGTAGATGACAGAGTTGAATTATTTTTTTAAAATAATATGACCTCACTTGAAAGATTTTTTCGATTAACAGCCTTAATTTCGAGTTGACAAAGCAAGTAATTTTTTCATATAATTGTATCGAAATCTCAAAATTGGGGTCGTGAATCTAAATTTTCTTTCAAGTAAACCTATATTATTTTTTGAAAATAGTTGGAGTACTTTATATAAATTTTTTCGATTAGAGCCGTCATTCTGACACAAATCGTTAATATATGGCATTAACACTAATTTCTGACTGAACCAGGGCCTAGCATTGCAGTGAGATGTGCGTTCATATTTTAGGAATAATTACACAATAAATTATTGGGATGGAATATCAAACAAAAATGTACATAGGGCTTTTCTACATCTACATAAGAAGTTACTTTCAAAGTGTACCGGGGTATATCATATCCCAACCAACTTCCAGCAAGTCTGATGCTCAATTAAAAGTTTATACATAGTTGTATAAGTCTGTTCTCTTTGTTCAAGTATAATCCTAAGCTACTGAGAAAAAGAAATCACTTGTTTGCCTTAAATTGATTTTACGATTGGAAATAGAGTTAATGGGGTATGACATACCCCACAACACTAACGAAGGGTTAAATATGACACATGACTTGTATAAAACCTATCAATGGAATGAAATTGAAACTCGGTGTCTCGGTGATTAAAGTTAAAATGTGTAACATGATTATTATTAACAAAAGTATTTTACAAAACATTATTAAGCAGTTATTTAAATGTTTACATATAATAGCAGTTTATCTTTATTGTACTAGTGTGGAATTCATACATACGACTCCAATTTTTTGCAAATAATTGTTATGATACCTACGGTGTTTTCCGTGCTTCTTTAATATTATTTCACTGAGTGACTAATAATTTACAGGATGTAACATAAATAAGTACATTAATTTTAATCAGTAATAGAATTCGTTAAGTGGGATAATTTTTTCCGTAAGCCTTCTGAATATTTAGTTAAAATTCATCAAAGTCTTGTCAAAAATTCCAATGTGCGCCGATGGCTCGATATGAATGTTTGACATTTGTATGACAGCTGTCGATTAAAATGATTATTTTGTTGTTTTAAACGATCGTAGATATGTCAACTATTTATTTAATATCCGACTAGTTTATTGTTGTTGTTATAATAATACTGATTCCAGGGTTATTACGTAACAAATAATACTCGAGGATATTATTTTTCAAAATAATGCCCAAGGGCATTTTGTTCTTAAAAATAACAAAAAGTTTCCTAGTTACAGCAAATAACTAGAGTAATTTCTTTGACAGAAATCAAAATGACGGGACATACATTGCTAAAAATTTTGAACTAGTACAAAAGTCGGACATTAAACATTGAAGGCACCACAGGAGTTGAACGGACAATAATGCTTACGGTCAACGTACACACCTCGGGCCAGAGGCCCTCGGAAATACACTGTTGACCTCAGACATTATTGTCCTTTTAACACCCTTGATAACTTAATTACTATAAAACTGAAACAATATTTGTATTTTGATAGTTTCAGCTTACCTCCGTAATATTTTTGCATAATTTTAAAGAAAGGTTAAATTTTCCGAATGATGTCTCTGAAATCAACCATTTGTTTTATTAGTCACTGTCAAGTAAATTGATTTGTATTAAGGAGATTTCACGTATATTTTTAGAGATATATATATATATATATATATATATATATATATATATATATATATATATATATATATATATATATATATATATATATATATATATATATATATATATATATATATATATATATATATATATATATATATATATATATATATATATATATATATATATATATATATATATATATATAAAATATACCGAAAGCTAGACAACTTCAAAGAGTCTGATTATTACATTGCCCGAAAAAACTTAACCGAAATACCCAATAAATCTTCAATTTCTATATATATATATATATATATATATATATATATATATATATATATATATATATATATATATATATATATATATATATATATATATATATATATATATATATATATATATATATATATATATATATATATATATATATATATATATATATATATATATATATATATATATATATATATATATATATATATATATATATATATATATATATATATATATATATATATATATATATATATATATATATATATATATATATATATATATATATATATATATATATATAGAAATTGAAGATTTATTGGGTATTTCGGTTAAGTTTTTTCGGGCAATGTAATAATCAGACTCTTTGAAGTTGTCTAGCTTTCGGTATATTTTATACCTTCATCAGGACACTACAATATTAATGATAATGTAAGATACAAAAAGATTTCTAACATTATTTACTTACATTTCGTGAGGCTTCAAAAATCAGCCAGATTAATAAATATAACTATCAACAACATGAATACAATCAATTAATTCAAAAGAAGAAGAACCAGATTAAAAATCATAAAAATTAAAGTAAAAACTGTGAAAAAATAGTATAAATATGAACAGTCAAAAAATGATATAAATAAAAATGAAAACAATTTTTTGAAAGAAAATTTCCAAAATTTTAAAAATAAAAAATTTAAATTTAAAAATATTTTTCTGAAACAAATTTAAAATCCTAAGAAATGACACAAATAGAGAGAAACTCAAAAAATGAATGTAAAAAGAAAAATTATTAATTAAACTTCTTAGATATTTCAAATAAATTGGCATATATTGAACTCAAGCCATCTATGTCACTTTTTTTATTCATTGTATTATCTGTTGTTTTAATGTAAAGCATTTCCAAAAAGGATCGTTTTTTTCAAATTCTTTTCAACATCTAAATTAAAACAACAGATAATACAATGAATAAAAAAAAGTGACATAGATGGCTTGAGTTCAATATATGCCAATTTATTTGAAATATCTAAGAAGTTTAATTAATAATTTTTCTTTTTACATTCATTTTTTGAGTTTCTCTCTATTTGTGTCATTTCTTAGGATTTTAAATTTGTTTCAGAAAAATATTTTTAAATTTAAATTTTTTATTTTTAAAATTTTGGAAATCAAGTTTTATGTGTAAAATTTTCTTTCAAAAAATTGTTTTCATTTTTATTTATATCATTTTTTGACTGTTCATATTTATACTATTTTTTCACAGTTTTTACTTTAATTTTTATGATTTTTAATCTGGTTCTTCTTCTTTTGAATTAATTGATTGTATTCATGTTGTTGATAGTTATATTTATTAATCTGGCTGATTTTTGAAGCCTCACGAAATGTAAGTAAATAATGTTAGAAATCTTTTTGTATCTTACATTATCATTAATATTGTAGTGTCCTGATGAAGGTATAAAATATACCGAAAGCTAGACAACTTCAAAGAGTCTAATTATTACATTGCCCGAAAAAACTTTACCGAAATACCCAATAAATCTTCAATTTCTACTTAATTGCGGTTACGATTACTTCTTCTACATAATTCAAAGAATGGGTTTCTTCAAACAAATCCAGCAGCTCTATGGCTTACAAGCAGTGAGCGCGTATAAGAAATGGGCATCCAATAACACCAAGTTGGCAAGATTAATTAATAGACGTATATTTCTTCTACAATGCAGACAACGAGGTATCCTACCTGACCATATCAGAAATGATCTACGACAGTCTGAGAATTCTCATCAACTCAATAAGAAGAATCAAGATAGATTAGATTTACTTTATACCAGATTAAAAAAACAAATTCTGAATCTTGAAATTGACACAACGGTAAGAAGTCTCAATGAATTGAATTTAGAACAATCAGAATTGGAAAATAAAATTTTACAACTCACCCCTCGGTTTAAATGGGAAAGTTTCAAGTATAGACAGAAACAAAGTTTCAATAGATATTTCAATAAAATTAAAACAGCTAACCAAATTAAATTAAATGATCTAGTATCCGTGGAGCGTAATAAATTGTGTACACAAAAAAAGTGGTTCAAAAATATCAGTAGTAAAGTAATTCCATCTGAAGTCATAACTACTATTAGTTTGGGCCCTAAATTCTGTTTAAGATTGCCGCTAGAACAAAGAGGGTTATTCAGGTTTTTGAGTGACATTGAGTACGCAATTTCCCATTTGGATACATCCACTAAAGATGTTTGTAGAGCTCAAGCCACCAATGTTATTACTAATTACTTATTAACACATAAAAATGATACTCAAAAAACTTACATCAATTATCTATTTAATTATACCAAGAAGTTCCTACGTGACAATCCTGACTTGTTGGTATTAAGATCAGATAAAGGAAATGTCAGTTGTATTATGGATAGAGAGCTGTATCATGCTGAATCTTTAAAAATCTTATCAAATCCTGTGAACTATCGTTTGCTTAACAATGATCCAACGTGTACTTTACAACAGAAAGCAAATAAAATCGTTTACAAATTAAAAAATGAGAATAAAATAAGTCCTGAAACAGCAAGAACATTGACTATATATAATTCAAGAGCACCAAAATATTATGGTCTGCCAAAAATTCATAAGCCGAATTTAAGTTTGCGACCTATAATTGCATCCATTGACTCACCAAATAGTAAAATTGCCCAGTTTCTAACTAATATTTTAACTACTTCTTATGACAGAGATAATAGTTATTATATCAAAGATTCTTTTGATTTTGCAGCCTCAATTAATAATTATCAGTTACCAAATGACTACATTCTAATAAGTTTGGATGTTGTTTCATTGTTTAGTAATATTTCACTTGATCTAACTTTGCGATGTGTTACTGAGAAGTGGAATTCTATTGAAATGAATACGTCTCTTGACTTGAATGATTTTCTGTCCCTCCTAAAATTTGTTTTTGACAGTAGTTACTGTGCATATGATGGTAAATATTATAAACAGCTTTTTGGGAGTCCAATGGGTGCTATCATCTCTCCAATTATAGCTCAATACATTATGGACACACTACTTGATAAATGTATTCCAGAATTAGATTTTGAAATGCCATTCATTAAAAAATTTGTTGATGATATTGTATGTAGTGTACCAGCTGACAAAACGAATGTGATGCTTGATGTTTTCAATAAATTTGATCCTAATTTACAATTTACTATTGAAATTGAAGAAAATATGAGAATTCCTTTTCTAGATACATTGATTATACGACAACCAGATGGAAACTTGATTGGTATGTCAAATCCATATCATCACAACGCTATATTCATTATTTTTCAGAACAGCCTCGTCGTCTGAAAGTAAATGTTATTTTAGGGTTGAAGATGAGAATTTTAAGATTATCGCATCCTGATTTCCACCAAACGAATCTCATCAAGTTAAGAGACGTACTTATCCAAAATTCTCATCCAAAAAAACTTGTTAATAGTCTACTTTTTAATGTTCATATACCAAAGGAACCTCCCCAGTGTCAAGTTGTACAGGCTGATGAAACTCGTCAGGGAGTTTTGTTTGCTTCAATTCCATATATATCTAATCTTACACCTAAGCTCATGAAAATTTTGAGAAATGATAAAACTAAAATTATCACAAGAAATTTTAAAACTATTAGGTCAATTTTCACTAGATTAAAAGATAAAGTACCAGCCCCGCTCATGTCAATTTTAATTTATAAAATTCCTTGTAAAAATTGCGATGAATGCTATATTGGGCAAACTTGTCAACAGTTAATTAGTAGAATAACATCTCATAAAAGTGACACACGCTTAAAACCTAATGCTACTGCATTGGCGATGCATAAAAATTCAAAAAAACATGAAATAGATTACAGTAATGCTACAGTTTTAGATGTTGAAAAGAATTTGAAAAAACGATCCTTTTTGGAAATGCTTTACATTAAAACAACAGATAATACAATGAATAAAAAAAGTGACATAGATGGCTTGAGTTCAATATATGCCAATTTATTTGAAATATCTAAGAAGTTTAATTAATAATTTTTCTTTTTACATTCATTTTTTGAGTTTCTCTCTATTTGTGTCATTTCTTAGGATTTTAAATTTGTTTCAGAAAAATATTTTTAAATTTAAATTTTTTATTTTTAAAATTTTGGAAATCAAGTTTTATGTGTAAAATTTTCTTTCAATAAATTGTTTTCACTTTTATTTATATCATTTTTTGACTGTTCATATTTATACTATTTTTTCACAGTTTTTACTTTAATTTTTATGATTTTTAATCTGGTTCTTCTTCTTTTGAATTAATTGATTGTATTCATGTTGTTGATAGTTATATTTATTAATCTGGCTGATTTTTGAAGCCTCACGAAATGTAAGTAAATAATGTTAGAAATCTTTTTGTATCTTACATTATCATTAATATTGTAGTGTCCTGATGAAGGTATAAAATATACCGAAAGCTAGACAACTTCAAAGAGTCTAATTATTACATTGCCCGAAAAAACTTAACCGAAATACCCAATAAATCTTCAATTTCTACTTAATTGCGGTTACGATTACTTATTCTACATATATATATATATATATATATATATATATATATATATATATATATATATATATATATATATATATATATATATATATATATATATATATATATATATATATATATATATATATATATATATATATATATATATATATATATATATATATATATATATACAGGGTGTAACAGAAATAAGTACATTAATTTTAACCTGCAATAGATCTCTTCAAGCCTATCAATTTTTCTTGGTAACTTTTTTCTGTAAGTCTCCTGGATATCGAGTGAAAATTCATCAAAGTTTGGTCAAAAATTTCATAGTGCGCCTATGGTTAGAACTGAATGTCCGTCATTTGTTGGAAGAATGACAGCTGTCGATTTAAATGATTATTTTGAAACTTCAAACTATCATAGTCTTATCAATCATTCATTTGAAACTGAAAGAATAACAGTATTTCAATAATACACTGATATTCGCTCACCTCGATTATTCTATTTTTGTATATGCTGCAAGAAAGATCAAATTCATCTCTGAAACCAACAATTTGTTATATTGGTCGTATTTATATGTTATTGTTGTGAAGTTTTATCTCTATTTAGAAATTTCACGTATATTTTCAAATAGTTGGTACATTTCTTGAACATTAGATTGTCAGCACGAGTTCATTGCATTTGGATCAGCTGATCTGAATAGTCTGAATACAGCCTGTAACACAGTTAGAATATGGGTCAGATTGTGCTGCCATCTACGATCAACTTAAAAAGTAGTGGCAGCTCTCAGCTTATTTCATTAGTGTTGGCTCTCAAACATAAAGAGAAAATCATTCAACGATTTATTTAAAGTGAACGGTGGAATATGAAATGGAATGCAAATTTAAAATAATCAATTTAATGAATAACTCAACTGGAAATATTCCCGCAATAATTGTGAGAGCTTATTCTTGAAAAACAGAAAACCTAACCTACAAATGTATCACACTGAATTTGGTAATTGATTTTAAATATTTTTTAAAATATGAGATACAATATTCTATTTGTCCAACAGATCAATTTATGAGGCATACTTCATTGAAAGGACCTGACTGTGAAGTTTGTAATAATATGAGAAAAAACTAATTCACAGCTGCTTCATTTATAAATTAATGTATTTTATTCATTTCATCTGGTGTTTTACGTTTCAGGTGAACGACAAGTTCTCAATATCTCATAGTATTCTCATCATTATGTATAAGTGCACAATATTTTGACATTAAATACATGAGCATAACCACAATAATTCAATTTTCAGTGAAAAATGACATTTCTGAAATCGTTCCAAATAAATTCGCCGAACTAATCCTACACTGCCTGCGAAATCGCAGATAGATGAGCTTGACATTTTCACAGGTTTTAACTCTTGTGACAATAATAATTAGACGATTTTCTCCAAAATTTATTTGAAGGAATTGATCTGGAATTGATAGTCCACATATGTCGAAATCAATTGTTTCGTTGTAACCAGGGTTGTAACTACTACTGGATCCGATAATTATGCACCTGAACGACTCGTTAAATTATAGGGGTTAAAAAATGCTGAAAAAAGATGAGAATTCGAGAAAAAGTTATTGAGAAAAATTGTTAGGCTTGACGGGTTCTATCACTGGTTAAAATTAATGTACTTATTTCTGTTACACCCTGTATATATAATATAGCTGCGAGTTGATTGCACTTTCCTATAACAGCTAATCCTGGCTGATATGGCAATCGAAACATGTGCTGCCATTTGTGTGCGTTGCGTTGAATACACTCTCTGTTATTCCCAAACATTAAAAGAAAATCATTCAACGATTTATCTATATATTAATATACCAAGAGAAATCTTAGGACCCCTTTTTTAAGCATATTGCATGCACGGAAGAATACTCAAAGTTTATACGGAGAAGATGTGCAGAAAACGAAAATTATGTACAGGCTGTCCCATTTTAATCTTTATATTAATACGTGAAGAGAAAGCTTTGTACCTCTTTTTAAGCATATTGCGCTCAAGAAAAAATGTGAGATTTGGAATACTTAAATTCATATGGAGGAGTGCAGAAAGATAAAATTATATAGAAGGTGTCCCATTTTAATTTTACTTGAAGAGAAAACGTTGTACCGCACACACGAAGTAATGTGAGATTTCGCATACTTGCAGCTTGTGTGAAGGAATGCAGAACGCTGAAAGTATATTCAGGTGTTCCATTTCAATTTTGCGACGTCTGTGTGAAGAAGGAAGTGCTGAAAGCCAAAATTATTTACAGACTGTCCTATTTTAATTTTATGTGAGGAGAAAACTTTATAATGCGCGCATAAAGAAATGTGAGATTGGACATACTTGAAATTTGTATGAAGAAGAAGTGTAAATAGATGAAATTATATACAGGACTCCCGTTTTAATTTTACGTGGAGAGAAAACTTTGTACCGCGTGCACGAACACAAAGTCATGTAAGACTTGGCATACTTGCAGTCCGTGTGCAGAAGGAAGTGCAGTAAGCTAAAATTATGTACAGAGTGTCCCACTTTAATTTTACGTGAAGAGAAATCATTATACTGCGCGCATAAAGGAATGTGAGATTTGGCATACTTGAAGTTTATATGGAGGAGTGTAAAAGCTAAACGTATACTATCCCATTTCAATTATACATAAAGAGAAAACTTTGTACTGCGCGTACGAACGAATGTGAGATATGGCATACTTGAAGTTCATCTGGAGAAGGAGTGCAGAATGCTCAAATTATAAACAGGCTGTCCCGTTCTGATTTTATACGAACAAAAAAATTGTAACGTGCACGAAGGAATGTGAGATTTGGCATACTTGAAGTTTATGTGGAGAAGAAGTGCTGGAAGATGAAATTATATACAGGGAGGCCTATTTCAATTTTATGTGAAGAGAAAAGCTTGTACCGTGCGCATGAAGGAATGTGAGATTTGACATACTCAAAGTTTATGTGGAGGAGGAGTGCAGAAAGTTTTATTTATATACAGGATATTCAACTCTAATTTAACTTAAAACGATATTATTTTTTGCTGGAATATATCGACAAATATGTACCGAATGAAAAAATGACTGAAGAAAAAACTCAATGATTTCTTTCCCCTTTGAGTGTTGATACCAAGATAATTTTATCTTGAACCCTCAGGGATGAAAGGTTGAATTCAGTAACGTTCTAACTTAGCAACATAATAATTCACGGTCGAATTTCGACCACGTTGTGAAATATGAAATTAAATTCAATCCTAAAATAATTTTAGTGAATTGAATTGAAAATATTGCTACAATTCTGGAAGCTTCTATTCTAATACATAAGACAGAATGCATATAACCTACAAATAAAATATTAGATGCAATATTAAATACGTTTTATTTGTTTAGCAGATCAATTCACGAAGCAGACATTATTGAAACAACCATAATAATAGACTTATTAATAAAAACAAACATTGTTTCATGTTTTCCACGCTGTTTATGAGAAGGAAAAAGACATAGGCTGGTACCACAAGCTCTGTTTTAAGGCAACATAAATATTTCAAGCTATTTTGGAGGAAAATATTCAAATAAATTTTGTAGACATATGTGGTTTCCGTAATTTGTATCTGAAGATTATTTTCTGAAGTATTTGTGAAAATTCTAATTGCGTTGAAACACATCTTGACACAACGTTCTTAGTAGCGCCAAAAACAGAGCTCGTGGTACCAGCCATAGTACTTTAGTTTGAGATAGATCTTAGATCATAAATAATATCTAGATGGAAGGAGTCCTATATCACACAATACATTTTTGCGAACGGTTATGCCAAAAAGAGAGGAAAATATAGGTTACGTTAGAGAAACGAAGTAAAATATAATGAAAGTAAAACGAAGTGAAACGAACTGCGCATGTCTATCGAATTTCGTTTGCTACTTATAAAAGTGATGCTATGAAGATGTACTTTGCAACTAGAAAACGGCGAATGAATATAAATATTTTTTACAGAAATAAGAACTCATTACATCATGTGTTTGTCATTTGCGGGCTTGACAAACCGAGATTTGATTATTGTCACGCTTGCGCAGTTCATTTCTTTCTTACAATATATCTCCCATCTCTTTCCGTTGTAACCGTTCGCAGTTTCTTCCATCTAGATATTATTTATGATCTAAGAGATAGATACACACCATTCATACCCTGAAAAAGAAAAATGTGTTTTCTCAGTTTTCTGAGAATTGAAAAAAATTTATAACTTGGATAAACCTGCAAGAAATCAGCTTCTAATATAACTGTTTGAAAAGAGGAGATCATTCTTCAAACAATTATACTGTTCTATATTTTTTCACATATTACGATCTAAACTTGTCTTCGAAAAAATGATATGCATCTTCGTCCTCAATTTGTTCCGCTTGTAGACACGCTGCAAATCGCAATTCTTCATTAAGCCAGACGAGGGTGAAGTCCAAGGCGTATCTTCGTGTAGCCAACTTCACCCGTAACAATATTGACTTTTTAAATTTATTTGAATGTATTGAAATTATCCTATTTATTTTACAAAAAAATTTTTGCAATTGCGATCACATTTCCAGCAAACTAATACTACGGAACATATTTTACATGACTTATTTTATTGATATATTACATTTTGTTTTTAACATTTTGTGCTATCATGTTTACAGCAAATGCAAGCTCTATAACGAACACATTCCATAATATGACAGTTACCTCTCAGCAGGAAAATAATAATCAACAATTGTACTATCAGTGCGCGTATTATAAAAAAATTGAAGAATCATCTAGATGATGAAAGCGCATTCTTGGCAGCTCATGAATGCTTGTTACTTCAGAGATTTCGCAAATTAGCATCTCTCACAGTTACTGAGCTTGAAATCAAGCAGTTTGGGCAAACTTACGAAACAGCAGCTGCCATTTAGTACTAGTTTCAAGTTGACTATTTGATAGGTACATAATTTATGCATGTACAAACTCAAAAATACCTTTTAATCATTGTTTAGTTATTGACTGATGGGAGGTCAAGTGCTGAACTTTAAAATGATAATTTGATCTTTATCAAAGCTATATGAAAAAAATACACCAAAAGTAAACAAATTTTCATCCAATAATAATAATTCATTCTAATAAGCTTCAAATTCGCGTTAAACAAGTCATTGAATGAATCCCGGACAGATTTGACAACTGTGCATAATAATAGTGACAGCCGCGGCGAAAGTTGTAACTAAATTTTTATCTACTTTAATAAATTTTAGTTACCATACCCCTAATGTCATATATATCTATGGGCATTGTTTCACTTGAAACAAGTATTTGAATAATTTAATCTTCCACAATCACTGAGCTTGAATTAAAGCAATTTGTGCAAACCTACGAAACAGCAGCTTTTATTTAGTACCAGTTTCAAGTCTGTAAATAGTATAGTTGATGAGAACTCAGCGTCACGCCAGCCAGCCAGCCAGACAGCCAGCCAAAGTGAATATAATAGCGCTTTTTTCGAAAAATGCGCTAAAAATAATTTTGAAAAAAAAGTGGAATATTTCATCGGCATGTCAAAAAGTTATTTTTATAGGTCCAAGATACAGAGTTTAAACCAAAAAAACATCTCACTTATAATTTAATTCTGAAAAAATAATTCATAGATCATTTGCTATAAATCACACTGTATACATAACGGATTCAAAAAATTAGTAGAAATTACTATTTCAAAATATTCGGTTAGAGGTATAACTCAATGATATGACAATAATACGTCAACAAAAATACCAAAGAAATTGTGTCAAATAGAAAATTTATAAATATATGATGTAGAGTAGAAGATAAAAGGTAGAAAGTAGCATACGAAAATTACAAATAAAATTCTTGAAAACAATTTGAAATTACCAATACGTATTAGAGGTAGAGTTAAATGCCTAATTTTAGAATCAGGAAAATTCACTTTTAGCTAATTATACATTTGAAATTAATTTGGTTTGTCATATATAACCAAATTCAGTTTACTTTTGGTATTTTGAAGTTAGTTGTTGGAGGAACAAATAGTTGAAATTGAAAATGGTGTATGGAAAAGAAGAATGTGTTGTATTGAACGTAAGAAAATTGATGCAAAGATTTCACAAAGTAAGTTCATACATAAATCAATTTTAAAAACAAATTATATTCTTTGTATCTATTATCTATAATTTATAATCAGTCATTATTAAAATTAATATTGTGATTACCTAGTCAACACAAACTTTGTTGGTAGATAGGTATGTAGTAATATTAAAAATAAAATTAGAACGAGAATACTTGACTGCCGCTAGATTTTGTTTTTGTTTTTTATCCTTAATTTTAAAAATTTATTTAAATTTCAATCGCATTTTTCCCAATATATTTATCATATAAGGACATGGAAATAATACATGCTTGAATTCAGAAAAAAAAATCGCTACTGAATAAGCATAAAAAATATAACTGTTCCATAATCAAATGGCTTTCTTGGTGTCCTACAACTTGTTATTGAGTAAATTTCTGTGCCTGTAATAATTACCGAGTAAAACCATGTGTCCACTTTTCGATTCCAGCCTGTATAGACTTGGATTTTTATTTATGTTTTTAAAGATTTTCGTTTTCAATTCCGAATCCAATTAACTAATAATATATTCACACAAGAAGTAATTTTTCCCGTTGTTTTTGGTTTCAAAGGTTACTAGATTAGTTTAAATAGTTAATAATTATTAAATGGAATCAGGGTTCCAAAATATCTTAATATCAATTAAATAATAATCGATATTGTATTTGTTTTATACGAATTATTATTTTTATAATTTTTTTGTAAAACTCCGCGCTCCTCTCGTCGTAAATCACTCGTGCTGCAAAAATTGTTGTATAAAAAAATCATACAATAATGTGCTGCTATCGTAATTATCAAATAATTAATTTGTAAGATATAAATCAGAGATGGGACCATTTTAATCTGTTACCAATTGTGCGCTCTGATAGTAATATATTCGAAACCCAAGTGTAAGGTCGAAATACGTTTATTTATTGTTTACAAACTTATTAAATATTCTTAGGGCAAAATGAAGAATTTGTTGCAGAAGCAAGTATACACAGTTGTAAGTAAACATGTCAAAATTTTTGAATTACTAAAAAAAAAAACACATATTTTGGTATTTATAAAATAATTAGCGCCAAAATCGTTGCTTTTCGAAAAAAAAATATGGAACATGCAAGGTTTTTGCGTAAATCAGTCCTATATAATAATGTACCAATAGAAAAATTGATATGCGCAGTATCAGAAAGGTATTTTTGGCCGATTTCATGCAAAAACACAGCCTGTTCCACATTTCCTGCACTTTTGCTTATTTTCTTGAACGCAAATCACAGTCTTGTCTTTATTAGATTTTTGGAATGGAAAATAATATCAACAAAAAAGTCACATAAATAAAATCTCATAATAGAATCTTTGAAAATGATAGTTTGAGATTAAGTTAAATGTTAATTAGTCATATTGGACCCTATTCTAATTCGTAAAGACAGCTTGGAGACATGTCGCAGTTTCTATGTCGATGTCGTTATGACATAGTTACATTTATGCGGGCTTGAATATTGTATGTTGGTGTAAACAATATGAACTACCAATTTATGTTGGCAACAAGTAAATCAAATTCAATTAAATATTGTTCTGTTGTTACTATTTGGTGACATATAAATGTCAAAAAGTGACATCAAGGTAAAGAAACTGACTTGATCTTGTCTCTTACTCCTGGAAAACTGTATTCAACGATGACGACATTGAGTCACTTTTCCAAATGTTCGCTAGGTGATATATGCGTCAAGAATCTCTAAAAAGAAACTGTCTCTACGAATTAGAATTCAACTCATTATGATGCAACGACATAAAACTATCCAAAATTTATTCTGTCAAGGTTTGAATGAACTGCAAAAAAATCTTTCATGATTTATAAATTATTATTGCCGCCCAGCTCTACATAATGTAGAGTTTCACGTATTTATTTGGAGGACGAAAAAGTTAGCCGGACACAATTTTTTTTATTCGTTAAGGTTGCTCCAATTGTATTATTGTATTTGTGTGCACGATAGTTTATTTAATAATTTAAATAATAATTTGTTAGTTTTCAAATGCATTTTTGAATTTTTGATCCGTTAATCACAATCGTTTCAAGAGAAAAATAATTAAAAATAAAAGAAAAATGCAAAATTCACAATATAACAAATAAATCAGAGCTATTCAGATAAGAAATGCAATTATTTAATCGTTAAGTAATTTAATGCAATAATATATTTATTATCGTGACGACACAGAATCAAAATCCAAAGATTTTATCTCTCGAACAAATTGTAGATACGACAAATATTATTTTGTCATTTTTATCGAAAGCTTAAAAAATATTTTAAGAAAAGTTGAAGAACCTCAAATATGATAATAACCTTTCTTGAAGTTGCTTTTTTGCTTTTTTTTGTTTTGTTGGAATATAAATGTAAAAATAAAATTGTTGTTTTATCTTGTTGATATTTTTACTTACTTGTACAAAGTACAAGGAAGTATTGTGAAACCGACAAAATTCACATATCGAGGTTTTGATGGATATATCCGTTTTGAGCATCCCTGAATCCATTTTGACTATTTTTGGCTTGATGTCGTGCGTTCGTGCGTGCGTAACTCGCAAATCTCAAAACTGGTTGAACGTATAATGTTGAAATTTTGTATTTAAGACTGGTATAGGGTCTAGTTGTGCATCTCGCATTATGGTTCCAATCGTCTGTACCGGAAGTGCACTTTACTTGAAACTTTTTTCGAATTTCTCTAATAAATCCAGAATGATCAACCGTAGGATTTTGAAATTCAGTATTTGAACTTGATGTTGTATCAGAATAGTTATCTGCTATTTTTGTAAGAATCGGCCTAGCTAGAAGTGCACTTTACTTGAAGCTTTTTTTCAATTTTTTGCAAAATCTAGAATGATTAGTCATAGCATATTGAAATTTTGTATTAAGCACTTCTATAACATCTTATTGTACACCTTGCATTATGATTGCGATCGGCTAAGCCGGAAGTGCATTTTACTCAAGACTTTTTTTTTAATTTTTCGCATAAATCAGCCGTATGATACTGGAATTTAGCATTTGAAATTGCTGTAGCATCTTAATGGTCATCTTCTATTTTTGTAACAATCCGCTGAACCGGAAGTGCACTTTATATGACAGACTTTTTGAATTTTCCGCATAAATTCTAAATAATCAGTCATAGAATATTTAAATTCTGTATTAGGCACTTTTATAATATCTAGTTGTACACCTTGCATTATGATTGCTATTGACTAAGCCGGAAGAGCACTTTATTCGAAACATTTTTTGAATTTTCCGCATAAATCCAAAACGATTGAACGTAGATTGTTAGAATTAAGTATTTAGGACGATTATACCGTCTAGATGCTCATATCCTATTTTTATTGAGATCCACTGAGCCGGAAGTGCACTTTACTTGACAGTCTTTTGGAATTTTTCGCATAAATTCGAGACGATCAGGTGTAGAATATTGAAATTTGGTATTTTAGTCTGCTGTAGCATCTGAATGATTGCCTACTATTTTAATAACAATAGACTGAACCGGAAGTGCATTTCAGTAGGAATTTATTTTTTAATTTTGCGCATAAATTCAGATCTGTTGGTAGTCGTAGGATTTTGAAAATCAGTATTTAGGAATGTTGTAGTATAAGAATAATGGCCTACTGTTTCCACAGCATCTGACTTAGCTGAAAGCGCATTTTACTTGACAGATTCTTAGAATCTCTTGGGTAAATCCAAAACGATTAACTGTGGAACGATGAGATTTTGTGTTTGATTATATATATCCAATGATATATAGGATCAAACACAAAATCACATCGTATTATATATATGTACCCAATGATGTACAAGTAAGTCACGTGATGTTCACGTCAGATTTTTAAGACATGACTTACTATTGAAAAGTAATGAAGCTCGACTTCGGTTACATTTCCGGTAGATTTTTTTAGTTCACCTCTACACTGGCAATTATTTTTCCAACTATTCACATGTTCAGTAGGATCTTTTCAAAAAATATCATTTATTTTGAAGCTAGTTCAATTGGGAATGAACAAAAAAAACTTACCGAAAACGTAACCTAAATCGAGCTTTTTAGTTCTACAAAAATTCGTCATCAGATTGTGGCGCCACAGTAACTGCAAAAGCCCCAAGAATAGTACTCACTTGAAACTCGGTTAAGATTACGAAAATTTCAGTACAAGTTCATCTATTCGACGAGTGATGATAGTGAGTGGTCGTGAAGAAGAAAAATTATATTAATGTTTTCTCCTTTCTAAAAAATTATAGTTGTAGTAATGTATAAATTCATAATGCAGTTAGTTTCACTATAAGCAGGATAATATATTTAAAAAATTGTAGATTATATTATTCTATTATAAAACTTATTAATATGCAGTTTTATAAAAAAAAAACTTGTGTATTCGGTTTAGTCAGCATGTCACAGGACGTGCAAAGGCGCAGATCCTTCTTGGCCTTGAGTTTGGGTCGAGTTGTGGGTCTCCAAGGACCTCTAACTGCTCCTCCGGGTCAAAGCAGTGTCCCTGTCTTTACATTAACAACTCCAGACGATGAGCCACATGTGCAAAGCCGAAAATTTCATTTTGGTCTACGAAGACATTCAAATACGGTTAATAAAAGTGTGCAGAGATGTTGATTTTAATAAACTAATTTGCCCGATGTTGCTTTTTGCACTAACCTCTGACAAATTTGATTGGTGTTTATTGAACCGATTTTGTAGCTCCAACCATTTAGAGTGATATAGTTTGATTGAATGACTGATTGTGCGATTTTATATAAAGTATATAATAAGGATGGTAAATTCGCTTATTATTATAATAGAATGAAATACTAACTTTAAATTAATTTTAATCAAATTTTTCGCAATGTATTTGAAAAAATATAATATTGATCCATAGTTTGACTACCACTTTGAAAATGTCATTTGTCACGTGTATCATGCCAAGAAATAACTGCCTATTCATAAAAAAATTGAAGATATGGAAAGAAAAAATTAATTATTGAATTTTTAATTAAACATAACCTTGAACAGATTTCTTTAGGCAACTCATCAACGTTACTTTTGTCAACATTTTATTTTATAAAAAATAAATTTCATTCGGTTATTTGATCGGTGCAGGTCGACACTTATAATAATATTTATTAGACTAAGAGGTTGTACAATAATTTTATCTATCATTGTAAAACTTCAAAAAATTATGTGAACATTGCCAACCTGCCAGACCGGTTATTATTTATATATTTACGAGAGAATTAAATCTTAAAAAATATTTCAATCGTACAGAAATAGATTGTAAAAAAATTGAACTAATTGTTCCAATGTTATTTTCCAAATCAAAATAATTTTCAATTCGTATTTACATGCTGAAAATGATTGGAATAACATAGTTCTGATCTATAAAGATATCGCATTTATCTAAAATTATGCAAATTAAATGGAACTATTTTTAGAAACGATTGGACTTCTCCATCCTTAAGTCACTTGATTTTCAATCATTCTAAATCACTCTATACAGTATGAACCAATAAAAATTTGCATGATATTTGTATACTTTATTTAATATATGAATGTAAATGATTTATTAAAATGTATTTTTTGTATTTCAGACGCTTAACAGGTCAGAATCAATGGCGTCCTTATGTTATCGACCGTTGAGTAGCTTTATCCTGGAGGATAATTTACCAGGACTTCAAGCTTTTCTAGAAAATAAACAAGTAGCCATAGATGATAAAGATGAGGTAAGCACTAATACAAAAATACAATAACTGCGAAGTTGAAGTGAACTTTAGCTATAAAGTAGTTTTATCAAAATTGCTTGAAACATTTTAGAACAGTGTCTATGATCCAAATTATTAAAAATTGAGCTTGTTACATCTGATGAGTTATTGGATAAATATACTCATACAAATCAATTTAAATTATATTCAAGTATTATTTTCAAAGAATTAATAATAGTAGCACATATGAAATGTCCGCCAACAGATTAATGCACCCGAATAAGATCTTAAAATTAATATTCCAATACTCTGAAAATACTCAAAAATTGCCTTCTTGAATTTTGAAGAATATCTTCCTTAAAAAAAAAGTCATTAGTGTTATTAGCTGATTTCTAACATTGAAAGATGATATATCACGTATCAGCCCTACTATTCTTTTTACTTGTACGATTTTTGTTAGTTTGACGTTGATATCGGATTATTGGAGATCAGGTTTAGGGAGGATTCGGACTAAAAACTGTACAATTAATATCAATAAACCAATGTTGATCTATTTCAGAATGGAACGACAGCCTTGATGCTGGCATCAACTCGAGGGCGTCTATCTATCGTTCGTCTTTTATTGACTCATGGTGCTGATGTAAATGCAATTGATTTGGACTCATGGTCAGCGCTTCTTTGTGCATCCAAAGAGGGCCATACAGAAGTAGTGCGGGCATTACTGGACACTGGGGCCCACCTTGAGCATAGAGATATTGGAGGCTGGACGGCACTGATGTGGGCTTCGTATAAAGGACATGCAGATGTGGCTGTAGTATTACTAGAAAGAGGAGCAGATGTAAACGCTCATGGAAATTTTCATATATCTAGTTTATTATGGGCAGCCGGTAGAGGATATGAACGGATAGTCAATGAACTTGTTGCGAGACAGGCTAAGGTAAAGAAAATTATTCTATGTACCAAATAAAAAAAGATCTATTATTGCTGAGTCTGAATTTGCTGACCAAAACAAACGAAACAGGCTTCTTTTAGGAAATAATAATGAAAACTTTGTTCTCTTTTGCGGCCGTGAAGTTTCACTTTTGTCTGTGTATTATAAATATTTTGTTTTTAGGTGAATGTAGGCGACAAATATGGCACAACAGCTTTAGTTTGGGCGGCACGGAAGGGCCATACGCAAATAGTAGCAACTTTACTTAGAGCAGGGGCAAACGCTGATACTCAGGGAATGTATTCTTGGACGGCATTGTTGGTTGCTACTCAGGGCAACCATGCAGACGTCGTTAATTTTCTATTAGAACACCGTCCAAATGTGAACGCACTAGATAAAGATGGTTGCACTGCTTTAACTATTGCATGCAAAGAAGGCTACTACGATATAGCTACAAGTTTACTAGCCGCAGGAGCTTACATTAACATTCAAGATCGAATGGGTGATACAAATTTAATTCATGCTGTAAAAGGCGGTCACAGAGGAATAGTAGAGGCTTTGTTGAAAAAATACGCTGATGTAGATGTGTGCGGAAAGGATAGAAAAACCGCCATTTATTCTGCAGTTGAAAAAGGAAATGTAAATATTGTAAAATTACTTCTCAGTGCTAATCCAGATCTTGAAATCAGTACCAAAGATGGCGATACACCTCTTTTGAGAGCAGTAAGATCTAGAAACGCGGAGATAGTACAGTTATTACTTGATAAAAGAGCAAAAGTTAGTGCGACTGATAGAAAGGGTGATACTGTTCTTCACATTGCAATGCGCGCTAGAAGTAAAGCCATTGTGGAAATCCTTCTACGTAATCCAAAAAATTCACAACTGCTTTATAGACCTAATAAACAAGGCGAAACGGCCTATAATATAGATTTAAGTCATCAAAAACAAATTTTAGGTCAAGTTTTTGGTGCTAGACGATTAAATACAAATGAAGATAATGAAAATATGTTGGGATATGATCTATATAGCTCTGCTTTGGCTGATATGTTGAGTGAACCATCTTTAAGTATGCCTATCACTGTCGGATTGTACGCTAAATGGGGCTCAGGAAAAAGTTTCCTATTGAATAAATTAAGAGGTACATTATATAAAATTTAAGTTAAGTAAAGAGATGTAATAATTTGTGTTTTATTGCAGAAGAGATGAAGAACTTTGCCCGGCAGTGGGTTGACCCAGTGTTCCATTTTTCTGCTTTATTATTTTTAATTTTGAGCCATTTGGCTTTAATATTTGGTACAATTGTTGGTGTTGCTGCCTTTTCTTGGTTATTAGGCCTCATAGCTGGACTGGCGCTTTTAATCACTTGCTGTATATTTCTCGGCGTAGTATGGTTTCTAAACGAAAGGTATGTAATATTTTTTACTCTAAAATTAGTCTTGGAGAAAATATTTTCCGTACATAATCCGTACAGAATTTTATTTTTATTTTACTATATAAATATGCTAATTTGCACAATAACTTGTTCAGAAACATTGATAAAAATCAAAATGCATTTGACAAATTCAGAAATTAGAAAAGTAAATGTTAAAGAGAAACAGCTTTTAAAGTGGAACTTATTACGGCGCACCGCGCGATTTGAGCAGTAAATTAGTTCTTGAATGCCATTTTGTGACGGAAGCAGTCTCGAAATCTGAACTGTAGTATCTATCTCATTATAATTTTTTATTGACATGTACGAAACATAATGGCTCATTCACAGTCACGAAATCAACGACTTGAAACTACAAATTCAATGCACTCCTGTGCAAGAAATTTAATCATAGCGTTCACACTTCCGAAATTACAAAAGCAATCAACGGGATTTTGCCGATGCTGCCATCTGCTGGGCTATCAGAAATTTCTATTTATTTAAGGTGGAATCATTTAAATAAAAATAGAATAATGGTACTATTTGGATTTTTTGAATTCCGAAAAGTTTTGAGACTTGGAATTAATATTGTTCTTCTGTTGACAAAAAATATTAAAAAAAAATTTTTTTCCTACATTCTGAGGCCTATTGCATGATAAAATACAAATTAATACTATTAGTGAAAATACACGTAAAAATGCCAATAATATTAACTTGTATTTTCTCATGCAACGTAATTATAGAAACTTGTAGCTATCAAAAAACTTCATACTTCTTATTTTAAAAATATCACTATAAATATTCGCGAATTTATGGAAATAGGTTATCTATCTGTTAATTTATACATCTCTGCAATCTGATTGGTGCAATCAACGAGAGCCGCTCTGCACAAGATTGAAAAGTTTGAAGTATGCATACTTTTCGTTTGAAACAAATTCGTTGCACGAATTTGTTGTACGCGCATTCCTATTGGTCAGTTGCTTGCACAAGATTGAATTTGTAGTTTTAAGTCGAAGATTTCGTGACTGCGAATGAGCCTTTATCACGAAAATTTTGAACGCTATATTTCGGAATAAAGAGATTATTGGCTTTACGTGTGCTATAGAATCCGTGAACTTGCTTGTTTGTAAGAAACAGAGTTGGATTGATTATAATAAAGAAGGAACAATGATTAATTAATTAGCACTAAAATCCATCATGACTCCAATAATAATTTTTGGATCTTGAAAATAGATATAGCTGATAACGAGTTACTAATTCACTAATTCATTGCATCAATAGAAGTTCCACTTTTATTGTGCGGTAACTAATTAGCGCACTTTTGCGTTTTTCTTTATTTATGCGATATTTGTAGCCCAAGATTTTACAAATTAAAGTATGCCACCACTGTTAAATTTAAGAAAAATATTGATGAATATCAAAAATATAATATTATTTAACCAAGAAAATGGAGTTAAAAAATCAAAAACATATTCAACTACCATTATCTTTAACAAAAATAAAATTCACCCTGAGCTCCAAGATTTTTCTGCATCGATTAAAATTTGGATGTGGATAGTTGGTAGAATGTACAATAACATATCAAAGTTAATGTCACGTGGAAGGCCGGACAAATTTGGCAAATGGTGAATTAACCTCAAAAAAATCTGTTTTTCACTAATAACTTGGAAACTATGGATTGAAGGGAAAAAAGTTTTATACAAAAGTTGTAGCTGACATTTTGGGGTTCTCCACGCGACTTTCTAGCGCAAAAATTGGCTGAAATATGCCACTTCAAGGATAAGCGTTTTTATAAAACATGTTTTTTTTTTTGGAGAAATCATTTACGTTTCCAATAAAACTATTCGCAAACTGATTGGTTGAAAAAAAATTTGAATTTTAAAAGAAATAGATCCATATTCTCACCTCTTAAAATCGCACTGCATTCTAAAAATATATATACTTTGTCTTATCACCTCATGTTTTATCATTTAGCGCTATAGAATTTTATTAAAAATTTTGCCGACGTAGTGCGATTTAAATTTGAATATATTCAATCTCAAAACTATGTAATCAAAAATTCGAATTCTATACTTTTAAAATGCTTATTTCATTTTCCAAAAAGCGCTAAACCCTAAAATTTAAACCATTTTTATATTGAAATGTTGATAACTTTTCCATTTCCCAACGGATTGAAAAAGACAAAAAGTTTTTTGGAAGTAAAATCATACATTTTGTGATTATATTGTTTCTGGAATAGGCACCTCCACTGTTTTTTTTTTTAAATTTTTTCATGATTCTCCATCAATATTTGAGATGATATGTACAATAGTTATTTCAAAATTTTATTTATTTTGCGAGATGTAAATTTTTAAAGTTCAAAAATTCGAGTATGACCTCAGTGGTGCTAGCGTTCCAGATTATCGTCTGGAAAAAGCGCAAAGAAATTGAGTATTTATATTAAACTGAAATATTATTATTGATTTATACATTTCATATTATAATATTTGCACGATGAAGTAGAGAAAATACGGTAATTTAAGTAATTATTAGAAAATATTTATGTAAAAAGAACAGTACAAGCTGGCGCTAGTGTGTCAAACAAATAGTTTTATTTTATTTATAAGAATATAATAGAAATAAAATTATATTTCTTTCAAAATAATAAATTTTAACATAAACGAATTGTTTTAAAAACTTTCTGCATTACTGGCCACAGTTTTACATTTATTTTATGTTTTTAATACCAGTTCACTGTAATTTGATTGAGTAGGAGATGCCTATTGAATATTTCGTAATTTATACAAAAAAAAAAAGAATTTTTCAAAAAAAATTCTCAAATATTACTCAATACTAATATTTAAAATATTGTCATTACCCTTGTCCCTATAAAAATATTTTTTTATCAAGTCAGTAAAATTTTTTTAAAATTATTTTCGTCCAATTCAAAAATTAAAAATGAAAATTTTGAAAAACTTATAGAAATATGGAATTTATTTGTAAATAAACCAATCAGTTTGAAGATAATTCAATTGTAAAGATGAATAATTTTTCTAAAAAATCATGTATTATAAAGCTATATTTTTCTCTGAGAAAAAATATAGTGGCATATGCTCAGCCAATTTTTGTGCTAGAAAGTCCTTGAAAAATCAAAATGTGTAAATTTATGTCATACAAGTGATTTTTTAAGGTCAATTCACCATTTCCTAAATTTTCCCAGCATTTCATGTGACGACGCGACAGTACTTTAATATGTTATTATACATTCTATCAGCTACCTATATTCAAATTTTCATAGAGTCAGAAAAACTTTGAAGCTCAAAGTCTATCATTTGTACTATGACGCAGATAATCTACGAACCCTGAAATAGACTGTCTGATCCACTTTTTTAGTGTTTTATTTTCCATGGCAGTTTTGAGACTCCTCTTAACACTATATTTTATTTACGAGAGAAATCCCAAAAGTTAGCTCTTCAAAGTACTAGGACCGCAGGCAAATTTTTCACGCGAGCCCTGGCCACACTGCCATCTTTGTTGTTCCATCTATTCGCATCAAGGCATTTCAGCTTGCGTGGATGTTCTGTTTTGGCTCGACAGCCGTTGGTAAAAAAGCTCTCGCTTTCGCCACCGTTAGGACTAAATTCATGTAGTTATTCGGCTTCCTAATTTACAAAACGGTCAACCAATTGATAGAATATATGGATGTATAAAACGTCCACAAATGATGTAGGAAGTTTACACGTCTCCTATATGACCGCTGCTCTCCTGCACCGGACTTGGGACCCAGTGATTACCACTTGTTTCCGACGAAATTGAAAGAACATTTGCTCCGAATGCGTTTGGACGCGCAGTGACGGTGAATAGATGAAAGAAATGCTAAAATGCTTCCTCAACGATATGGCAGCGAACCGGTATGACCTGGGTATATAAAAACTGACAGTGACGCTAGGAAATCTTTACTTTTGACATTACCTTCGTAACCAAGAATTAAAAATGATGGCTGGTACCATGAGCTCTGTTTTTGGCGGTACTAGGAGCGTTGTGTCAAGATGTGTTTTAACGCAATTAGAATTTTCCCAAATACTTTAGAAAATAATTTCCAGATACAAATTACAGAAAATACATATGTCTACAAAATTTATTTGAATATTTTCCTCCAAAATAGCTTGAAATATTTATATTGCCTCAAAACTCTTCTTAAAATAACACTGCTAGTATAGCCAAAAACAAAGCTTCTGGTATCAGCCATTGCCTTTTGTTGTATTTCACAAGAACGTTTCGATTATAAACAATGTGCTTCGATACGTATTTTATTGTGAAGTAGTCTCTAGACCTCTTCTGCAATACATAAAACGCTAAAAAAGCAGATTGGTTGAACTAGTATACATCGAAACTCTTACATTATACATTATTCAATTATTTTCTCAAAAACAATTGAATATTCAAACAATTTTAGCAAATACGAACATATAATACCCAATTTTCATTTCCATAATTGATAAAAATACAATTTTCCGGAATAAAGATTTTTGCAAGAATATTTGCCCTTCAATATGTTCTCTTTTTTTTGAGATAGAATTTGAATATTGTAGAATCTAAATATTTAATGTAAACAGTGTCGTAACATTTTATTATTATTATTATCTTTTTGAATCTGCTTATACCCTTTCGGGTGTCGCGATTAGTTTATTATCACTTTATTTAATACTATTAATTAGTTCTTTCCAGACTGCTCTATTACTTGCTTTTATACTCGCTTCTTGTTTTCCAATGTTATTTTTATTTAAAATCTCTTCTATATTATTTTCCCATGTCTTACCAGGTCTATCCCTTTTCTTCTTCCTCATTATTTTTGCGTTCCATACCTGTTTAGTTTGTCTTTCTTCCGGCATTCTAACTAGATGACCATACCATGCAAGCCGGTTTTTTTTCAATGGTTGTTTGTATACTTTCAATTTACAGACTGTTTCTTATCGTTTCGTTCCTTATTCTATCTATTCTTGTGACCCCTTCCACTCTTCTGAGAAACCTCATTTCTGTTGCTTGTATTTTATTCTTAGTTCTCTGATTCATTATCCAGGTTTCACTGCCATATATCAATGTAGGTCTATAGATTGTTTTGTATTATTAGAAATTTGTTTGTTGTTTAGTATTACTTTGGTTATTGCATGGTAGTTATTGTTCGTCGCTCGTATTCTCTTGTTTATTCTCTGTTCTATACTTCCTTTATTATTCAGGATTGCTCCGAGGTACGAGAACGTTTCCACTTGTTCTATTTTTTTTCCGTTTAACGTAATGTTTGTAGTTATGCCTTCCTTCGAAATCACCATAGTTTTTGTTTTTTCTGCATTTATTGTCATTCTATGTTCCTTCAATTCCTCATTCCATAAGTTTAGATTAAATTGCATATCACTCTCGCTTTTTGCTAGAATCGCAAGATCATCTGCAAAAACACATATAGATATTGTTGTTCTCTTTAGGTTGTAATAGCCTATCTCCATTTTTTTTGTTTTGTGCTTTATGTTTTTCAAGATATCATCCAAATAAATGATGAATAATAAAGGGCTCAGGGCTCCTCCCTGTCTTAGACCTTGTGACGTGTTGAATTCTTCTGAAACTTGCTTTCCGGTTCTTATGTAATTGCATGTTTTACTATAGATGCTTTTGATTCCTTCTATAAGTTGTTCGCTGATGTTATTCTTCTTTAATATTTCCCACAATTGTTTCCTTATAACCCTGTCGAAAGCCTTTTCCAAATCAACAGAAGTAATGAAGAGTCTACTATCTTGTCTCTTTGTTTTTTCAATTAGTTTTTTAATAGTGAAAATATGGTCTTGAGTTGAGTGCCCTTTCCTAAAACCTTTTTGTGGACTCTCCATTGAATTTTCCACTTCTTTCCTGAGTCTATTCTCTAGTATCCCCTCGTAAATTTTGGCGGCTGTGCATAACAATGATATTCCTCTGTAATTGTTGCAGTTTTTATTGTCTCTTTTTTTATGTACAGGGAATATCACTGCCTTTTCCCAATCCTGGGGTATTTTCTTCATTTTCCATATACTGTTAATCATTTCTTGGAAAATTTGCTCTCCTGATTCACCCATATACTTTAGTTGTTCAGATTTTAACATGTCATGTTCTGGAGCTTTTCCGTTTTTTAGTTTTCTAAGTGCTAATTTAATTTCTTCCTGTGTTATATCCTCCACTTCTTCATTGTTTCTATTGTTCTTGGCTTGATTATTCTCTTCCTCCTTGTTTTCATCTGTATCTTTGTCTCCTTCCAATAACTTTTCGAAGTGCTCTTTCCATCTTTCCATTATTTCATTGTCATCCTTTTTAATTTTTCCTTGATTATCATGTAATTGTTGCAGTATCACTTGATTCTTCTTGTTGCAATTTTTAAGTGTTCTGTAGAACAGTCTTTGGTTTTTTCTGAAGTTTTCTTCCATCTTGTTCCCAAATTCGTCCCAATTTTTAGCCTTGAAACTTTTTATAGTTTCTTTTACTTTTTTTCTTTGAGTTTTATAATCCTCATAGTCTTGTGGATTCTTCGTGTTGAGGTATTTCTTCCATTTCCTTTTTTTCTTTTTTACTTCTTCTTTTACCTCATCATTCCACCATTGAGTTTGCTTGCCTTTTCGTGTGAGTTTGGTTGTTCCGCAAGTATACATTGTTGCCTCTGATATTATGTATTCAAAACTACTCCACATTTCTTCTACATTTTCCATATTTGGTTTTGGCGTGTTATTTATTAATTCTTTGATAGTGTCTTGATACAGTCTTCTTGTTTCCGTCTCCTTGAGCTTATCAATTCTAAATTTAATCACTTCAGATATGTTCCCGGTTTTAATGTTTTCCTGTCTTGTCTCCTCTTTTATCTTTATTTTTGCAATAGTAAGAAAGTGATCGCTTCCAATTTCGCTACCTCTTTTAACTCTCACATCGTGTTCATTCTTACTTTGCATTTTACTAGTTAGAACATAGTCAATTATGGACTTCTCTTTTCTACTTTTCACTTCTCGGGTATATTTGTGTATATCCTTATGTTCAAAAATAGTATTTAATATTTTCAGCTCATTTATGATACAAAAGTTTATGAGTCTGTTTCCATTGTTGTTCTTAGTAGGCTCTCCATGCATCCCCATAATTTCTTCTATTCCCTTATTTTTGTTACCTACCCTTGCATTAAAGTCTCCCACTAGATATGTAGGTCCTTCCAGTGTCGTAACATACTGAAATGAATTAGCCGTGACGACAATATTCGAGTACAGGACTGTCAAACGATGGAACACCAAATACCAAATACGTTGATATTTTGTTATATTGTTTATTTATATATTTTTTATAAAAGAAGAAACCTGAAGTTGACTTTAAAAGTCGAAATGATCATCGTAAATTAATAAAAAATCAAAAATTGAAATTTAACTTTTCCTACAATCATCAACTTAAAACGTTTCAACTCTTCCCAAAGGAAAAAACCAAATACGAAACTTATTATTAATTCAAAATAAATATTGCTTAAAATATAATAAAAAGTATTTATTTTTTCCACCCCGATCTTTTCAGTTCAAAATTACATTAATTGAGAGAACATCTGATATATTTATATAAATAAGATCAGATGAAATTATAATTTGTAAAAGTATAGAACCTTCCGTTTGAGGGAAATATAAATATTAAGCCGTCTTTTTAATTATTGTGTATTACTCCATTGGGAATTTATTTTTTTATATGTTGTAGATACGACTGGGATTGGCCGTATAACTTTACAATCTACTTAACTAGGAAATTGAATTCATTAAAATTAGTACTACAAGTGACTTTCTGTCATCCACCGTCACTTACAGGAAATGATAGTATTAATGCACAACCTATTAGGTAATAATAATTTGAACTAAATTATTAGATTTATCATAATTTATAATTTATATTTGAAGATTCTATTTTACGGACCAAACTAGAGTTAGCAGCACGACAGGAGGTGAAAACACTGTTGTACAAATGTTAGGATCTCTTTATGATGCAATAGAATATAATTATGGTGCTTTTTCAACTCGATTATACCGAGCTTTCAGGCCCAAAGCTATGAAAAGCTCATCAACTTGGAGACTTAGACGTTTATGCTGTTTGCCGTATGCTGCAATTTTTGAAATTTGCTTTCTTTGTTTATTGATTGGAATTTGCACTTTGGCTATTTATTTAACCAATGCAAAGTAAGAACAAATGAAATACTCGAAATAATTCTTATTTATAAATATCAGATAGTTTTGTGGGAAGACATCAAACCAAACAATATTTCTGTTAAAAAAAAATTTATTCACTTGAAACTATCAACTATCGAAAAACGAAAACGGTATCGAAACGGCAACTTCAAGTTTATAAATCACTAGCTTCTGCATGATTGAGATTCAGTTATTATTATGACTTCTACACGATGTACCCATGTGGATGAATAAATTTTATTTCGAGTGAAGCTGCTTGATATTTGTGTGAAGGTTTTATATTATCAGTATTTTTACAGAGTACAACTAAATACCCAAGAAGTATTAGAAAGTGATTCATTAGGTACCTTAACTCTTCATGCGATTTTAATAACAGTTGTCCTTTTATTGGGAGTGACTTGCATAGCAAATTTATATACATGGAGTCGAGTTTTTGTTGCTTTAGTATTCTCTCAAAGAACACAGCTTCGCCGGGCAATTTCCAAATTAGATACTTTAAAATCTGAAGGTTTCCAACAAGCGTTAGTTGCTGAAGTGACTTTAATGCGTGACATGGTGCGATGTTTGGATTCTTTGAGTTCTCAGCAGACCCGACTTGTTGTTATTGTGGATGGGCTGGATTCTTGTGAACAGGATAAAGTACTTTTGGTGCTAGATGCTGTACATATGTTATTTTCTGATGTCAATTCACCATTTATTGTTATCTTGGCTATCGATCCTCATGTTATAAGCAAGGTAACGTATTATTTCTATTATTCTGATTTAGAATGTGTTTTGAGAGAAAGCTAAATTATTTTATTACGTAGATGGCTTGGGAGAAGGTTAGTTTAGTTCTCATTTATTTTGGTGTTGTAATTTTGTTGTAAAATTACTTTGACAACCTTCTCATTTGATGTTATGTCTTGATTTTTGTTTCCATTTTAAGGTATTTATTGAGCTGTGCGAATGATTTATGAATATCACAAATATTCAGATAATCAGTACTTTATTCACACATAGTCCAATAATCCATGGTGTGTAAGTCTCCGTCAACAAACAACCTCATAATTTAAAATAAATTCGAAGTACACCCTATGAAAGAAAAATTGTACTGCAAGACAAATCGAAGGATTGCAGAAGAGGTAGTAGGAAATATGGAAAACCTTCGCTTTAAAATGCTTTGAAATTAGAGACTCAAAAAGTGAAGGTGAAGCTAAACATTCAATCAAAACGATCTCATGACATAATATAAGTCAATATTTTCAATCTGCATCAATATCTAAATAATAATAATGATAATATAAAATAATCTCGTCTGTCTGAGTTTTTGGCTTAAACTTTGAAACTACTGAATGGACTTTGATACAGTTTTTACTATTTTTACAAGTAAAAATCATCCTTACACGCCGGGGCAGTTAGCAAAAGATAGGATTGGATGACCGATATTTGATGAAACTACATGTATTTACATATGTGCCTTGTTAATTTCAGCCGGGTTTCTATGACGGAACTATTTTTATTAGGCCTATGGTTATCTCAATCACAAGTTGGTAACAGATTTATGTTTCTAATTCACCTTCAACTATGAGGCTGTTAGGTGACAGAGACTTGCAAACTATCGGCTCTTGCTCTAAATCTATGTGTTAATTTTTTCATGCTTGGTCAACCTTATCGGTCGATTATTATCTACATCTAGTTACAATTGCATCGACAATTGTTTCTAAACATACTAACCAAGTGGATTAAAGGAACCAAAAACAAAAAAAAAACGGCAATGCACAATTTTTGAAGCATTTATTTAAATTTATAATCAAATTTGATGAGTTCAGTATTTTGACTCACTGAATAGCTACTGCATATACAGGCTGTTCCAAATTGGATAGTATACCATGGTTAATTTTCTACATATTGTGCTTCTAATTACGTCTAAAATACCGTTAATCAAGACGATATGTAACAATAAACTCATTGAGTATGGTTGATAGCGCTGAAAGTTGGTATTGGAATACTGAATTCTCATATTTCAATTTCTAAATAAATTCATTGTCAATGACAATGACCAAATTGTTGAATAATATCTTAATTAACGGTATTAGGCGATAGTTTGGCCCCAGCATTAAAGATACTTTGGTAGAAATTTGATTAAACGAGAAATACTGTGCACATTCGAGAGATTATTTTAAAGGTATTTTGTTTTCCTATAATTTGCTTAAAGTCACATGATCATGGAAAAGAATTGAGTTTCGTTGGATTTTTTCTTTCAAATCAATTCTAAAGAGCTGAAAAACGAAAAAAGTTTTAAACAAAATAAAAAATGCGAATGTAAATTAAATAGTGACGCATGAATTTTTTTCTACAATCGCATGAAAATAGCCAATTTCTTACATCATTTCTAATGCAAAAAGTAGGTTTTTATGGAGATTTAATGCACGATTTTCATGAGAGAATCCATCAATTCCAATTATCAGTATTTTAAACATCGGGGGGAATATTTTGAATCTCATCTACAACGCTAAAATCACTTTAAGGCATTTTTAACTTGATATTTTATTCAAATCTCCAAGAATATTTATGTCCTGATTTATGTCAACTGCATTGAAAACAGTTCAACTCATAATATCATTTTCTTAGTTATAGTAGCTGGCAAAAAGACAAAAAGAATAAATATTTATGATTGATTGTTTTACTAAATTAAGGACGATCGAAGCTAAAATATTGTAAGACGCGTAAAAAGTTTCTAATTTCTAATTTGAAAAACAGCGCTTCGCTCGTATTTTCAACCAAGCCGCTCGTGCATTAAAGAATAACTTTCTACACTTGTATTATGACAGGTATATTTTCGAGTGATGATATCTAAATTCAATTTGTTAAATGAAGGCCATAATTGATTTTATCTTACAAAAATATTTTTCCAACAATGTAAATATTGTTCAATTTTTCTTTTATACTTTGATTAATGTCTTTTTACATCTACAAATAATTTCTGCTTGTTCTGTACCTAAATTATACCACTCTAATAAATTGAAATGATCAATTTTTTTGATTCGAAACATTTTTTTCGTTATCTAAGTGTTATCTTTATGATTGAGTAGATAATATGGACTAAGAAACCAGTCAATAGTATGATCTTATTTATGTGACTCCACATCGCAAAATAGAAACCGTGGCGTCGAAGATTCAAAATTTCAAATTTTTATGCGCGCGTGCTCTATCTGTTGAGTTGATACAAGTATGATAAAACTGAGAATTTAGGCATTAGCTCTTGAAAACGAATTGGTTGTTTTGAAAGCTAAAGCTTGTGTATGCCCTTTTTTTTAAATCTATCATTGCATCTTTAGTTTTTTTGTTTGTTTGTTTGAAAATTAATCTGATCAATCTGTTATGAAGCATTTTATGACAACTTTTGTATGTTGGTAACTAATTCTTCTTCTGGATCTACATTTTCTTCTTGAAACAGTTACATTTAATTTGAAAATCTGAATAATTCTAGTGCTGGAAGTTTGCATGCTATTAGTCTCTGTGAATTTGTGATAATATGATTGTGAAAAACTGAATATAAAACGTATGTACCTATTTAATTTATTTGTAAAATATTTTCAGGCTGTTGAAATGAATAGTAGACGTTTGTTTAATGAATCAAATATTGGTGGTCACGATTACTTACGCAATTTGGTGCATCTGCCATTCTTTCTTCAAAACTCTGGACTAAGGAGAGTTAAAGTGGCACAACAAACCGCTCAAACACAGCACAGAAAACAAACTGGAAGTAGTGGATGGAATGAATTTGATGAAAATATGACATTTGTTTCTGGAGGCAGCAATATTTTAGTTAGAAGTGTAAGTTTCCAGATCATTAATTTTCACCTCTCTTTAAAATAGTAATTGATTAGGATTTGAAACTATTATTTTATTCAGTCTTTGAATGTACTGCTATTGTTACATCTTTGCTCTTAAATGTGATGAATATTCAAAACTCCGTACTATTTATTTTAAAACTATTAGAAATTTCTTCGTCCATCAGTCCTTTACCTTGTCTTGAGCTATTTTGATTAGTTTAATTAGTTTTCCCGGTTATTGATCCAATAGTTCAAAAAATACTGAAACTCAAAGTAAAAATATATGTTACTAAGTAATGTTGTAGTTTTTATATGAAGAACATTCCAAACTATACTTTTTACTCCAATAATAGTTCTATTTTTTCTTGTTGTTAGTATGTATTTGCCAAGCTCTGTTATAGAGAACTAATTCTTCTGAATATTTTTTCTAATAGCTCAGTAATCGACGCTTATCTACCGAAAGTCAATTGATGTCAAGCAACGAGCGACTAAAACCTCCACCTGCCAGGAAAGGCTCAAGAAAATTGAAACTTAGTGATTCCATAGCTAGTTCAATTGGTTCCAATCTGAATATTGTAGTTGGCGCTCATGATCTAACGAAGATGTTATTAACGGATGATTATTTTTCGGATGTGAATCCACGATCTATGCGTCGTCTTATGAATGTCGTGTACGTTACTGGACGTCTCTTGAAAGCTTTTCAAGTAGAATTTAACTGGTACCATTTGGCATCGTGGGTAAATATTACTGAACAGTGGCCATACAGGACTTCTTGGTTATTGTTGCATTATGAATTACATGAAGATCAAGTCGATGATCAAACTTCCTTGAAAACATTGTATGATAAGTAAGTACTTTTATAATCTGTAAAAATTGTGAAAAACAAATGTTTATTACTTGGGTTCGAACCTGTGAACTGATTGTACATATTTATTTTTCTGCATCTGTATCCATATAAGTATATTGGTTGGCAGCAATTACTAAAAGTTCAACTTCCTTCATTAGCTAGAAAAGCTTTTGTAATTAATGGAAATATCTTATCTTTTTTTTATTCCATTCTAACATATATCTGGCTTTATAGTGAAGCTTCTTTGCTTAATGAAGCACAAACGAAAAACTTTCTTTATAATTATATATTAAATGTTACAGAATCAGACCAAAAATACCAACTTTGAAGGAAATAGAACCGCTATTGGAATTAGACAGAGATGAAAAAAAGTTTGATATATTTTTAACGTTTCATAGATCAAGTTTATTAGTAAGCGATTTGAAAATTTTCCTCCCATTTACAATTAATTTGGACCCATATATAAAAAAAGTTATTAAAGAAGAATACCATCAAAACTTGGACGAAGAATCAATGCCTGGTATTCGAGTACCAGTGGTGGGCCCAGCAGGTAGCAGTGCCAATTGGGGTGGTACACCCGAGTGGCCCGGACAAACTCCTAAACCAGGGGCAACACAACGACGGATTTCGCGTCAACCTCAGTTGATGCGACCTACGCCACCACCTATGTATGGAACCTGGGGCCCGCCAGCTTGGTCTTTAGAACAGCCTTACAATACATTTATCGCACCAGTTAGTCCATTACCGGTTAGTTATTTCTTGATTTACTGGAATCTTATTGGAATTTATACTATTCTTATCATTAGTTATAAAATATTAATAAGATAATAATTATTTCAGGTGGAAATTGCAGATACAAAATTATCAACATTGAGTGTTTCTGACGTTTGTCAATTGTTTGACAAAATCGATAATTTATCTTCAAGTTCTTTGAATCAGTATACCGCTGTTATTAAGGAAAACAATATTAATGGACGCGTTTTACTGCACTGCGATTTAGATGAGCTTAAAAAGGTGAAAACATTAGCTTTGTTAATACTATGTAATGGTAACATAATTTTAACGAAATTTAATTGTCACACGAAAAATGTTACGGAAGTGATAGTACTACTCGGACAAGGAGTGTACTTCATTTGACTGATGATTTTATAATTTTAAAATTATTTTCGTGCAGCTTCCATTTGTCGCAGCATTTTACTTCTACCATTGCACCAAATTCATCTCTAAGTAATCGCCAATTTTCCTCTATCAGTTCGTTCAGTTTAATTTGTCATATGTTTTGCTTACGTTTTTAAAATGAAGAACTTGATGGCGCTTGTTCCATTTAGACAACTGATGTGAATTTTTTTCAACTAATTCAACTGAAAAATGATTTTCTTACTGACATATAATACACCCAAGATCGCTGAATGTGGAGAGTAAAATGAAAGCCTAAGAATAGACCCACTTAATGATTCTCATTTACAATCTGCCGTATGTCTATTAGTGGAGTGCCTGAAGCATTAAAAACATGAAAACCTCGGATTCCAGTTACAATGGATGGAATTTAACAATTTAAAATGGAATGTATAGCTAATAATATATGTGAAAATGTTTACCCATTAGAAAGTTGTGATCATGATTTGAAAAACAAAAATTTGATGATTGTAACAACTCAAATAGTATAATACAGATAAGGCTGTATAATATTTTTGTATATCCAAATTAAGTTAACGCATTCATTTATATGAAGAAGGTATAAGAAAAAAGAAGTAAATTAAGAAAAATTGAATGAAAAAAAATTATTAATAAAATATTTGTTCAAATTAAATATATCAAAATTTCTAAAGTTCATCGTCACAATAATAATTATATACAAAAAATTACCTTCTATGAACTCTATAGATAGTAATGGAGTGAACTTAATGCTCGTCACAATGTTGTGACCAACATTGTGACAAGTAATGTGACTGAGCTAGTGTTTTGTATGGTTCGCTACATCAGCGTACTCTCCGGTGCCGAGAATTGGCAAATCCGCAACGGGCCTAAACATCTCAAAATTTATCAAATAAGATATTTTTCCGGAATATTTTATGCCAAGTTCCATTTGTGCTATGCCTACTGCATAAGCACGATTGTGTCATGGTTCTTATTATGAGAACAATTTATATAGTTCTCAGAAATATATTTTTGGGAGAACTGTACGTGCCGCAAAATTGATAAGAATCCGATTGCACGTTCTGTTGAAATAAACTGTTCTGGAGCATTTTAAAGTATATAGAATCACTGTATAACGTTCTGGAATGTTCTTGAGTGTTTTGGGATGCCCTGGAAGATTTTATAGCATTTTGAAACGTTTTGAAGTAATCTAAGACATACTGCAGATTTTAAGAACATCCTAGAGCATGTTAAAACATTGTATAACATCCCGATGTGTTCTGAAATGTCTTATAGTGATTTGGTACGTTCTAATGCGTTCTGAGACGTCCTGGAGGATTGTATGTCATTGTGATCTGTTCTCAAGAATTCTGAAACATTTTATGAAGTTTTGGAATATTCTAAAATGTTCCCCATTATTTTGGATCGTTTTGGACCATTCTCAAGTATATATAAACACTATCACATTCTGAAATGTTCCAGAATGTTTTGAAGCGTTCTGAAATATTGTATGAATGTATGGTGTTCTTAAGCTATAAGCTTTCTCAAATATTTTAAAACATTTTAGAAAGTTTTGGAGTATTCTTAAACATTTTGCTGCGTTTTAGAATGTGTTCTCATAAGTTTCGGAATATTTTGGTACGTTCTGCAACACTATATGATGTTCTCTAAAGCGTTCTGGAATATTTCATAACGTTGTAAAACAGTCTGAAGTATCCAGCAGCATTCTGGAGCGTTTTAGAACATTCTACAGCATATGAAGTCACTGTATAATGCTCTGCAATTTTTAAGAGTGTCTTGGAACATCCTGAAAGATTTTCTGGCTTTCGGAGACTTTCTCAAATATTCTGGAACATTTCATAACGTTTTGCAGTTTCCCAAAACATTCTGTAGCATTTCGGAACTCCGTTCTTTTACAACTATAATAAAAAGGACACCTTGAAACTGATTTCCATGACGCTTAGTAAAATTTCAAACATATCTTGGTAAATTTGTGGCGTCGATCATTTTGAGCACGTCCTGAAATTGGCACCGACTCATTAAGCGTGGGTTGAAGCTAGCTTTAATAATTTTTAACATTAGGCCTTGACAGTTCTCTCAGAATAACTTTTTTTTAATAGATTTTTGCTGTCTCAATTTGTGTTTTGACAATTTGTCAAATATTCCTTTTTAGACCCGCGGTTTCCTAAACACTCGCTTCGCTCATGTCTCAAAAACTTGTATCTGAAGAAACGTTCACACTCTGACAAGCGTAAGGAGTCCCATTGGGTAAGTTTGGTTTTCAGACGTTTTGAGATCGGCAGACAAACGCCATGATACAATTGTTCCTATTATACTATTTGTAAGAGAAAGATAGATACAATTTTATCAGGCTTTATATATTTCTAGAAAAAAATCCCAAGAGACTGCTTACGCTTGTCAGAGTATATGAAGCATGTTACATAATATATTATTGGTTGTATATTGCAGCTACCGCTACCGTTCTCCGCTCCACGTTCTACGAATTGTTTAAGGTCTCTACGACCCGTGATCCACTCAGGTATCTTTGGAAGATATTCTTCTGTGAATGTTTAAGTTAAATTGAACGTATACATACAGAGGAGTATTATTTAAAATAAATTTATATGCTCGAATATAATATTTTTTTGTTTTTCGGTCAAATAATGAAAAACAAAAGCACAAAATTTTTTTGGTAAACTTTGAAGTTTATAGTATGAAAAATAAAATCCCAGCCCAACCATATAAATTTATTCATTGTAACAAAAATCCGAGGTTTAAACCTCCAGGCACTCCACTATATCACAACCCAATATTTTAGGCGATCATATCAAAAGAGGTGTTTCTATAACCCCTTTTGCGACCGTGAAGTTTCACTTTTTTTTACACATTTGTCAAATATTCCTTTTTTGTACGCATATGTCAAATGTTTTTTGAGCTGATCTGTCAAAAACTCCGTCATAAACCTTTATATGGGCCGTTTGATGAACTCTACGTTTCAGGAAAACAAATAATTTGACACAATGCATTAAATGCAGCATTTTGCCTTACATTTTAACTCTACATTTTGATGCAAAGAAAAATGCACTGTGTCATACACAAAATTTTGTGTGCATTTTATGTATGACACGGTGCATTTTTCTTTGCATCAAAATGTAGCATTAAAATTCAGCATTTAATGCATCGTTTCAAACTGCCCTTAATTTTCAATCTATAATTAAATCCAAGTTTCTGCAACTCTCGGATCGAATAACACATTACAATATTGTATCATACAAACTTATAACGTCCTCAATAATTATTCAATAATATTAACAACTATCCCAGAAGTTTCCTTAAAAAAATTTCACTTCTAATGTGTATGTCAACCACGCATACTTTGATTTAAATAATAGTTATAAATGTTATTTCAGGTATTGAAAATGACTTTCGGAGATTGGGAAATGTTTCGAGTATTGATTGTTTCTTTGAGAGAACAAGAATTAACATTATTTAGCAGACAAGACGAAGCAAGGGGAGTTCGATTCAAAGACGACGATGCTCCAAGACCTAGAGACAATGCTCCTAGAGAACGTAAAACCAGTAATGCAAAATCAGAACGTGATGATAATAAAAATAGAGGAAATAAACAAACTTTAATGGAAAAACAGGTAAATAAACTTCAAAAAAATTAACTTACTTATTGTCTGAGCAAGCAAACGTTAAGCTTTTCTTTGATTGATATTTATTTCCAATTAATTTATACAAATAGTTTTAATATTGTTTTTCCTACGAAAACTCACTTATTTCACTATTTACTAAATTAATAAAACTTCTTGAAATATACAAAGTGAAATTCAAATTGTGTATCGTCAAAATAGTTATGCATGTATTTTAATTTATTTTGGTTTTGTCAAAAATTATTTTTATAATACAAATTTTTATTGTAATTTTGTGGATTCGTAAAACTTGAAAATAAAAATCTATTGAATAATAATTTGTCAGATTTCAAAATTTTGTATCCAGAATTGTATCCATAGATGAAAAATTCGAAAATAAATTCTAGTATTATATTTTTAACTTGACCTTTTTATTAGACTATTCCTATATTTCGAGAGCTAAATTTATTAAAAGCGTCATAAAATTTGACGGTGTATTTCGCAGTTTAATTGAGTAAGAATACTGTTTCAGGAAAACAAATAATAATATATTATGTTCTTTATGCCGATTATTTGTCGCTGCTGTAATCAAGTAATTTAATATGTTTGAAATATTCCAAAATAAGGATCATAATAACGTATTACTTTTGTTAACATGTACTTTTCAATTCACAAGTAAATAAATTGAAATAGCAGATGATCTCCATATAAATTATATCAAAATCAACAGTTTGAGGAACATTTGCTAGGAAACGATAGAAATTTCTCATATTTTGATTATTATATTCTGCCTCATTGATAAAACAGAAAATATGAATAGCAGGATGCTGTTTGAAAACTTTTATTTGGCTATCTTTTAAAAAAATAACTTTGAAAGTGATTTCCAATCGTGGATTTCTTATAAAAAAATTAATGTATTTAATTTTGTTCCATGCATTCATTAGTATCAGGTAATGAAATTTTATAAAAGATTGATTAAAGGGTAACATTATAAAATTGCGTGCGTGCACAGGTGACGCTGGAGGAACAGATGATATGTGGGGCACTTCAAACGCTGAACGAAGAGGCGTGCGAGGATGTGTTGGAGCTTGAGGGCCCTGCTGAGCCTCCTGTGCACACTACACTTATACCACCGAGCCCTGACCAAGGTGAGATCACCGGAGTGTGATCTGCACACCACACAACAAATCTCATTTACCCATTAGTACAAATTTCTACTTTTTTTTTCAATGTGTAAATATATTTAAGAATAAAAGTTTTCTTTCTGCTTTTCCCTATTTATTTTATTATATATGTTGCTGTCACTATCCAGATGAGATACACTTTTACAAGGTAGTCATCTGGTTAGTGATAACAAAAATTATGAGAAAAATGTGATACAATAAATTATAAAATTGAGATAATAAACTAATAATAATATATTTGATTGATTAGAAAAGTGATTTTAAAAGTTTGAAGTTAAATTCAGACTGACAAGATTTTTCTTATAATTTGGAGCTTATTTTCTGATTTATGAGTTAATCCAAATTTGTGATTTAGTAATTAGAAATAATGTAAATAAAATAAGAAATAAGATTACAGAATAAAATATGATTATCAAGATAAGATAAAATTCCTCGGTAGTTGTTTTATTCCATTTGAATATTCGTTTGTATTGTCTAGACTTTTTAGAATTTAGAAAAAAAAGCATTTTGTTTCTTATTTTTAATTGTATTTATTTTCTATAACGTACACAAGATATCTTGCGACTTGACATATTTATATTAAAGAATGTGTTCCTTAAGTAGTAAATGTCCTATAGATGTTTGTCCGCATGTAATTTTCTTGATTATAAGCAATTCTAATGAACAAAAGAATAAATTTTTATATTAAGCTTATCACAGAACCAAATTTAATATATTTTCTTGCTACTATTCTATTTTAAGTCTCTCATAATTCAATAGTACTTTAAAGGTGATTAGGATTAGATTATGATTTGTAAATTTTCTAGATTTGAACGACGCAAATTAATATGATTATTTGACGGCATAGATTATATTGTCAATAATTTCTTAAATATTATTTTTCGGACAAATGTATATAGAAAATTGTATGTACAAAGTGAATTATTCAAAAATTATTTTTGCTTACTAAATTGTAAACTTAGATACATTATTTTAATATTTGAATATATTTGTGGAATGAGGATTAATTGTTTTGATGATTATTTATAGAGACAGAGTTCGTAGTATTAGCGGGCTACCGAGGAGGTAGATGGGCTCCAGTAAGTTCAGGAGGCGCTAGTGAAGCATCTTCAGGATGTAGCACACCCAAGGCTTCACACAAAAATTTGACAGGGCGACCGGTAAGCCTTGTAGTGGAATCTCCGCAGACACCTTCACAGCCACCAGCTCCAGCTTTAGATTCTGATGATGAATCGACGCCACTCGTCTCTGATTTATCAACGCCACAGCAACTATCATCACCAGAAATAGAACAAAAGGCGGATATTACTGATTCAACAGATTTTAGCCCTGTGTCACCATTACATGCGCCTATTGTACAATCTGGTCTTTCAATCAGTCTTTGCAGTATGGACAGCATATATGTACCTATGTCCAGGTCACACAGCTCTTCGAGTACTCTCTCCAGGCAAAATGCTTTTATTATGGATAATGAACAATTATTTTAGTTTTGTATTTTTACATAATGATACTATGAAAAAAATTAAGAATACACATTATACCAAATGTTTTACAATGAGTTTGATTTTATGAAAACCTAGTTACGTTCGGTATAATGAATTCTAGTTGTACATCAATACGCACTTGGCTTGGCTTGAAACAAGCAACCCCAAGTAAAATTCAACCAGAAAACATTCGTCATACATCATCATTCAAACACAACTTCGCTTCATTCACGTTTATAATTCTATTCATACAAGCTCATTTATTCTACCCATGCAATCTTTATTCTCTAATTTCACAATTTTATTTTCAAATCTTTCATTTAATATTCTTTGTACATGCTCAAACCAAGCTCCATTCTTTTCAACCACTTTCTTACAGCACAAACATCACGTAAAACCTTTTCCCTAGCAGTTATTTCTCATTTATTAGCGCATTTTTGCAAAATAAAATACGCTTTTATATGCATTTTGGCTGGCTGGCATGACGCTGAATTCTCAGCAACTACAGCACTTGCAAACTTGAAACTGGTACTAAATGAAAGCTACTGCTTTGTAGGTTTGCACAAACTACTTGATTTTTTTAATCATACACCCAATTTTGGGTAAAAAATTAAATAAAAATTCAAAAGGTAATTACTGCTGAACTATGCTTAAGGGTGCGTTTCCAAAACAGTGACCTGAAGTGATAGTGGCTAAAGTTACAACTACTAGTGAATTTTCAAATTACTGCCAGTAGATGGCTAAATATTGGTTTGTTGCTGAGATCTAAAGACAATTCTATTTATAGAAACTACCTGAAAACATGTGTCCAACTAATCTTCTTAACTCATAGCAAGCTTAAAAATTTATTTTGTCAGGGTATTATCAAATATCAGGATAGGAAATGGAATACCAAATTAAATACAATGAGCTCCCATCCTTTAGTTGAAAGTGTATATGAATTATAATTCGTAATTTTTATTTCTATCCATTTTCTCAGTATTAAGTAAATATGTAATATTAATTGATTTTATAGCCAATTATGTGGTATATTAATCTATTTCAGTAATTATCCATAAAGATTTCGTTTTGCTCCTATAGCTTCCAACAATGAACCTGGGTAGGGCTTCAAATCTCTAATATTAAAATCTTGTCTTCTTCAAGCACAGTTTTTTGCATCCCTCAGATGCTCAAATCTTGCCTTATGCATTTCTCTAAAATGGCGGATCACAAATTTATTCAATACCTGCCATTGATATTCCCGCTTTGCTCAAAACACGAATCTTCAAATCTCTACAAGTTCTTATGTAGTTCATCTAAATGCAAACAGATGGCACAATAAATATATTAAGACCAAGATTGTCCAAAATTATAACGAAAAGCTTATCAAACATTGATATATAAATATTTAAACATATACTGGGTGGTACTGAGTATTCTAAGTCAGGGTCGTAGCTTTGTACATTTTTCTGCTCTCCTATTTATTCTAAAATTCTAAGAATTAAAATATACATCGAAAACTGTTTTTACATTTTTTCTTCCCGGACCTATATAATAGAGGAAGTATTGTAATCGTGATTTTCTGAGAGTTCGAGATTTTTATGGATCTTCATGTTTTAGACCCTACTGAACTCAACAAACATAATTTAAAAAAAGTCGGTCTGTCTGTCTGGAAGTACGATAGCTTGACTAACTCAAGCGCGTACGAATTTTCGACTGAAATTTTATATTTAGGTTTTTCGTCAGAAAGCTAGATTTAAGTTATAATATGAAATAAATAAAATTGATCTTCGAATAATTTGGCGCAACATTCACCTGAAACATTTTTCAAAATTATCAGCGGTCTATTTGTTATTATTAAAAATTGAATTATTATATAATTCGTTATATTTTTCTGAAGCAGTGAAATATTGGGAATCATAATGTTAAATTAGAATTATTATCACTCATATTTGGACATCACATGCAAACATCCGTCAATTGTTTTTTTAAATTGTGTTTGATATCAAAATTGAAGCTCTTGTGGGGATAATTCCAGTAGAAGTGTCAAAGAGGATATTTAAACGATTGTCAATTGTTTCTTTTACAAATTATATAAATGATGTCCAGTTTGGTATCAATTTAAAGCTCTCGAGAAGATGAGCTTAGTAGATATCAAAAATAAATAATTAATGGAATCCACTTTACCATCTTTCAATTACATTTCTGGCTATAAAATGTCGAAACTGTATGTTCCAATAAATTAAAGACCTCGAACATCTAAAATAGGACTCTTCATTTTCAAAAATACTAATTTTATGTAAGGACTAAAATATAACCGCCATCTGTCACTTTAACAATGACAGCTCACTTTGACACTGACAGCTGTATCACTTTGACAATGACAGCTGTCACTTTGACAATGACAGCTGTTACTTTGAAATATGCAATTAATTGATGCGACACTCTAAATTTCTGGAGCAGCGATGAAACTGGCAATGAAATTTATAGTTGGTGAAGCACTGTAATGGCCAAAGCGGATTCTTAGCTTATATGTCTGGTTTCCTCACAATTTTAAAAAGAGATTACATAGTATAAATTGCGCCCCCCTCCCTCCCTCTCTTCATCGTACTTCTCTTTTTTATAGATTTGAATCCCAATCCACAATCCAAAATTTTAATCGCAATCTACAATCCACAATTTGAATCCCAATACACAATTTGAATCTCAATCCACAATTTTAATCCCAATCCACAATTTCAATCCCAATTCACAATCCACAAATTTAATCCCAATTCATAATCCACAATCCACAATATCAATCTCAATCCGCAATCCGCAATCCACAATCCGTAATCCACAATTTTGATCCCAATCAACAATCCAAAATTTTAATTCCAATCCACAATCAATAATTTCAATCTCAAAGCACAATTTACAATTTTAGTCCTGATCTACAATTTGAATCCCAATACACAATTTCAATCCCAACCCACAAACCACAATTTTAATCCCAATCCCAATCAAAAATCCACAATCACTTACCCAATCCAACATACACAATTTTATTCCCAATCCCAATCCAAAATCCACAGCCCCAATCCCAATCAAAAATCCACAATCCCAATCAAAAATACACAATCCCAATCCCAATCCCAATCCAAAATCCAGAAATCCAATCTCAATCCAAAATCCACAACCCCAATCCCAATCGAAAATCCACAATCTCAATCCCAATCAAAAATCCACAATCCCAATCCCAATCCAAAATCAAGAAACCCAATCCCAATCCAAAATCCACAATCCCAATCCTAATCCAAAATCCAGAAACCCAATCCCAATCCAAAATCCTAATCCCAATCCAAAATCCACAACTCCTGATCCAAAATCCACAATTTTAATCCCAATTCAAAATAGAATGGTGGATTACCTCTAATAAAATAATTTATTGAAGAAATTGGTCTTATTTTTAAAGAATTATGTTCGGGGCCCAACTCCTGCCTTCAAGGACATGGCGCCGGGGTGCCGTGCATCCCTTGCACCTCTGCTTGAGACGCCTCTGACCGTATAGTAATGAACCAAAGATTGATAGGAAGCTTATTTAAACCCTTGATCTTTCAACCCTGATAGTACAGGGGGTAAGTTGTATAAGGGGTTGAATGATGCAACGACTTTGAAAGCTTGTATCTCCTGAAATAAAAATCATAGAATAATGTAATAAACGTTGATTTGAATGTCATGTGTCATGCTAATATCCCAACCCTAGTCAATAAAGGAGGTTAAATTTAGCAATAAATTTGAAAGCTAATATCTTCTGAACTAATAATCGTATAATGATGAAATAAACGTTAATAGAAAACTCATTTATTACGATTTAGTATACAACCAGTTCAACACTTCATTTTTCAGCCCCAACCCTTACACGTCTTCAATTGCGGTACAGGCACATTTTTTATTTATCTTAATAGTTTTTATTATGGATCTTGCTAAAATGGGTGGTTATTTATGAATAAAACAACCATTTTATAGGGGTGGATTAAGTGTGATGACGAATTTGCAATTTTAAAACTTGACGACGGTTTTTTTGCCGGGAATCCTATACTCGGTCGCTGCCATCCGCAGTGCCGTAACTAGTCTTTTATGCGCCCGGTGCGAGCTTCTATAACTGCGCCCTTGGAAAATTTTTGCTTCATTTACTTGTAAGAAGAATATAATCCTACTATCAGCAGTGTATACTGCTGATAGGACGCGACTTCATCCGTACTATGCTATAAATAAAAGGTATTCATTGTGTTCCTGGTCTGGTCATTTCTGCGCCCCTCAAAAGTCTGCGCCCTGTGCCTGGGCACCGCTGGCACCGCCCTGGTTACGGCACTGGCCATCCGTAGGCCTTTACTCTAGAGGTAGTATCCCTGGTGACTCCTGGCCGAAGGATGGGTGTGGAAGTGCCTGAGCATGCAATCATGTGATAGATCTATAGCCAGGGGGCAAATGAGGAGTAGCCGCTACGTGGCAGGTATGGGTCGCGTTTTAAGCGTTAAACTCCGGGGTTCGGCAGGGACCCACGTAACCTCTGAACAAACACGCGGCGGTGTTAGTTCTTTTTTTTTATTAGCTCCTGAACTGCGAATTGCGAATTGGGGGTCTGAATGGTGTGTGATGAATGTTGAATGAATGCTTGATCAAAATTCCCTTTCAGTACATCATCATCATCATCAACAGGACGTAAGCTAATTAAAACAACATGTCTGTTTCAGGTTTCTAATCTATTTTTTTTTTTTATCAATTTTCAGATCAGATGTAAGTTAATTGATAAAATATTTCTTACAGGTCTCTAATCTGCTTTGTTTTTTTTTATTATTTCACAGATCACTGGAAAGGTAATATTTTTGTTTAACAGTTTGGAATTCTGATATTTTAATTAAGTTTGGGGGTATTTTATGATTGCAGGACTTCAAGCTTCAAGTAGCAGTCTTCCGTCGTTGGACGTGGCCCAGCAGCTTCCTCTTTAAGCCCAGCAGCTTGCAATAGTCCACCGAGGGAGCACCCCGCCGAACTAATCAAACCATTCCCTTTCAGCTCAGCATCATCATCTTCACATCAGAACTTCAAGCTTCAATTAGCAGTCCTTCGTCGTTGGAAGTGGCCCAGCTTTTTTCATCTTTAAGCCCAGCTGCAAACAATTCCCCGCCGAACTAATCATAACCTTCCCTTTCAGCTCAAAGTCATTGCTACTACATCAACACGTAAGATTTATTCAAAATAATGATGAAAAACTTTACTAACCTTCAATTTATTGATATATTTGTATTTTTATGTTTTTAGGCCGTACAGCAGCAGAATCAGAGCCCAGCAGCAGAACCAGAGCCCAGCAGCAGAACAAGAGCACAGCAGCAGAAACAGCCCAACAGTAGAAGCAGAGCCCAACAGTAAAAACAGCCCAGCAGCAAAACCAAAGACCAGTAGCCGTCCAAGAAGTCCTCCAGTAGCATCAGAACCAAAGCCCAGCAGCAGTTCAAGAAGTCTTCCAACAGCAGCAGAACCAAAATCCAACAGCCGTTCAAGAAGTCTTTCAGTAGCAGCAGAACCAGAGCCCAATAACCTTCCAAGAAGCTCAACAGCAGCAGCAGAACTAGAGCCCAACAACTGTCCAAGAAGTCCTCCAGTAACTGCAGCAGCTACACATCAGTAGCAATTGTTCTAGGCCCCAATTCAACTCAATTTTAAAGAGGTCAACTGATTAATTTAGCCTGTCGCTTGCAAAGTTCAAGTGAGTTCAATTTCTTTTTAAATTTTCCGACTTGTAATAATTATTTTGTTGTTTCAGTTGCAGTGAGCAAAGAAGCCACTTCTCTGGTCTAGGTTTCGCTGGGGTTTTCCTAGGCCCAAAGGGAGATTTTCCGGAGATGAGTTCGTCTCTTTCCCCTTAGTCATTGCCTGGGGGCGAACAAGGCTTACAACAACGCAACAGCATCGCGGACAAGACTTCCAAAAAGACAACAGCATCGAGTAATCAACAATTAATCTTCGAACCTTTGTACCCTTTCCTTATTCCCAAAATAAAATCATTCCCACAAAATTTATAGTCGTTTTATTTCTAAAACCTATTTTATTGTTTTCAGAAGTAGTTAATAAATGAATTGTTAAATAGTTTCTAGATTAAATTAAATTCATTAATAATTTGCATGTTTTATTTTCAAAGTAAATACAAAGTTCAGAAACTTATTTTTACTATTTTAATCATTTAAAAATATCAAAATAAGGTATTTAAAAATCTCTGCAATAAATGAACATGCCAAATGTCGCTATTTTTTCTATTTAAAAATTTTAGTTCAAAAACGTGCTAGGTGCTGCCATCTCATACTAACTAAATAAACTAGTGCCTATTCAAAAATATGTTGATTGTTGACGTATTAACCTTTATACATTTTAATCGAAATATACTCTTTATTAAATTGGAATTGGTAAGGGCTTTTTTTAATAAAAAAAACATAAAATTCTTGATCACACTGTTCTCTAATTTTGTTTAGTAACCGGTTTCGATCACTGGGTGATCATCCTCAGACTACCAGGGAGACTACAATGAGAGGAAAATATAACGTAAAACAAACAAACATACAAGTAGGTAGAAAATTTTTAACAAATCAAAAAATACAAAAAGGTAACTTACACAATAAAATTACAGGAGCTTCACAAAAGAAAACGGCGTCAAGTAGCCCGCTAGTGTCATGTTAGTGAAAAAAATGGAAATGTTGATGAAAAAATGTAAAAAAGCGGTAATAAAACACTAAAAAAAATAATTGTAAAATGATATAAAAAGATATATCCAATCTGTTCAACAAAATCCAAACTACAACTGAAAAAAAAACTGAAAAAACTCGAAAAGTATTCAAAAAATCTCGTAAAAACTGGTTACGTAAGCCGCGAATTAAATTAAAAGATTTAAAAGTGGAGTGTGTCTAAGGTTCGTTTGGTCATTCAAACTGAAATCGGCATGGTTTTTTAAAGACTTCTTAATCTCTAAGTTTTCCAGGAAATCAAGAATCTTGCCATTTTTGCGTATGTGTAAAATTTCAAAGTTTTTAGTAATGCCAAAATCGTGTCCGCTTTCAATTAAATGATCAGCAAAACTTCCTATTATCAGTCACACTTGGGTTTTCCTATTCCCCTATTACTTTATTAAATTAAAACAAGTATAAATATTAGTTTAAAATTATTATTTACGTAATGACTCAAGATTTATTCAGATAAACACAATGCCGGCAAGCGACGCGTCGATCTTTTGAGCAGTTATATTGTATGACCTCATTACTTGTTAGTTCACGAAAATCAAAGAGATGGCAGCATGTACCTCGTTTTGAGAAATTCTAAAGTAATTTTATTTTCTTGTGACTAAAAGGCAATTTATTTTGGAAATACATAATTATAATTGTGTATCGATTGAGCATAAAATAAATTTTGTATTTAGTACCAGCCCAATAAGGGCTTTAAAAATATTATAATTTTTCGTTTCCTGCACTCATTTTCGAGTAATTGGTTCATAATCTATGAAATAGTTTCAAGTTAAGTCATACTATTTTTGAAAATTAGTTAAGGTACTTCATGTATCTTTTTTTGATTAGTGCCCGCGTTCACTTGGAATTATTAATTTGTTAAAAGATGATTTCTGACGTATAACGAGAGTACTAATCAAAAAATAGGAAATAAAACGCCCCATTTATTTTTTGAAAATAATGTGAGTTTACATGAAACATTTTTTTTGTTGTCGTACTCATTTTTGAGTAAACTGTTATAGTTAGTCCAGTTATTAGTTTAAATTTTGCTACACAGGTGGCACCACGTAGCTCATTATGAATAATGAAAACTAAATATATTTTTTTGGGCCAAACGGCTGATTTTATCAATAAAAATTGTGAAGAATTTTAATTTTATTTTTTAATGTTTACCAGATTAGCATTTTATTTTTTTGACTGTACTACATTTATGATTTATTTTGAAAAGAAATAAAACGAAATTAATGTTTTATTGAAGGATTTATTTTATTATTCATACAAAAATGATTTTTCTAGTACCCTTTCGACAAACGAAAAAAGAGTTTTCAATTTTTCAAAAACTTGCATTGCGGGTCGCTCGCCTATTTACTTATATTTAAATTTGAATTGACAAATGTAATAATTAAATATTATTTATTTTTGACTGAAAAAAAAATACAGGTTTTTAAAATAAATAAAACACATTTAATTTCGTGGGAAAGGTTTTATTTGGTAATTTTAAAATGAGTTACAGAACAAGGACCATTTTAAGCCTAACTACCCCTGAAAACAATAAAAATCGGTTTTAGAAATAAATACAACTGAAAATTTTGTGGAAATAATTTTATTTTGGGAATTAGGAAAGGGTACAAAGGTTCAAAGATTAATTGTTGATTACTCGATGCTGTTGTCTTTTTGGAAGTCTTGTCCGCGATGCTGTTGCGTTGTTGTAAGCCTTGTTCGCCCCCAGGCAATGACTAAGGGGAAAGAGACGAACTCTTCTCCGGAAATTCTCCCTTTCGGCCTAGGAAAACCCCAGCGAAACCTAGACCAGAGAAGTGGCTTCTTCGCTCACTGCAACTGAAACAACAAAATAATTATTACAAGTCGGAAAATTTAAAAAGAAATTGAACTCACTTGAACTTTGCAAGCGACGGGCTAAATTAATCAGTTGACTTCTTTGAAGTTGAGTTGAATCTGGGGCCTGGAACAGTTGCTACTGATGTGTTGATCTGCTGCAGTTTCTGGAGGACTTCTTGGACGGCTGCTGGGCTCTGGTTCTGCTGCTGCTGGAGGACTTCTTGGAAGATCATTGGGCTCTGGTTCTGCTGCTGTTGGAAGATTCCTTTGACGGCTGTTGGGATTTGGTTCTGCTGTTGCTGGAAGATTTCTTTGACGGCTGTTGGGATTTGGTTCTACTGCTGCTGGAAGACTTCTTGGATGGCTGCTGGGCTTTGGTTCTGCTGCTGGGCTCTGATTCTGTTGCTGGGCTCTGATTTTGCTGCTGGGTTCTGATTCTGCTACTGGGCTCTAATTTTGTTGCTGGGCTCTGATCTTATTGCTGGGCTCTGGTTCTGCTGCTGAGATCTCATTCTGCTTCTGCGGTCTGATTTTGCTGCTGGGCTCTGGTTCCGCTGCTGGATGATCTAAAAACATAAAAAATACAAATAAATTAATAAATTGAAGATCATTATTTACGTGTTTACAGTGGTTAAAAACAGTTACATAATGAGTAATATTATATTACCTAGCTAATGATGCGATGATGTTATGAAGATCCACGGCCGGCGACCTGAAACAGAAGCTTAAAACAAATTTTGGTGAATCATATTCAACAAAACAAATATTTAGAATTGATTTTGGCTGCTGGGCTCATCCTCAGCTCCTCCCACGATGTCCATTCCCTCGATGTCCAATCCCTCGATGTCCACCTCATCAGCTGGGCTCATCCTCAGCAAATGATCTGAAAAAATACAAATTAATTAGGAACCTGTGAAAAAGCAATACAAAATAGCTGAAAGAAAAATAGATTAGAACCTGAAAAGCAAAGTTTATTAGTCAACTTACGTCCTTTTCTTGATTTCTTGGAGGTGGTAATGATGAAATGAAGAAGCTGAAAGCGAACTTTTTTTGTTTAGTTGCATACATTCAACATTCGTTCAACATTCAAACGTGTTTTGTGTGTTGGTTTGTTTGTTGCGCGCTTATTTAACAGATCTAATTTTTTGTTTGAAGAGCTAGCTACGCGATGAGTGACTGCTGCCATACTACTTCGCGATTTTATTTTAAAAGTGCTCAGATATATTATGCTACTGTTTGACTCTACTTTACTACCCTAATGAGTGCCTGAGCGCTCAGACACCCATGGCACCGGTGTGCCCGTCGTTTGCAAAAAAAAATACGTTGTTTGAATACGTGGCCAATGCATATTCCGAGGCCCGCAATACCGCCTAATTACGCGATATGGTAACCTTAAGTATCGATCTCAGCTAATGTTGTTTCTTGAACTTAATCAAGGACCCCCGCCAGCTACCATATTTTCCGACTTCCGATAGGTACATATCGAGAGTATGCCGTTACTCCCCAGTTAGTTCGCTCGTTCGCCCTAGAACTCATTGCAAACTCACGCGGTGGTGTTCACCAGGGGGGGTGCCTCTCGTAGCGGTACCTACGTGTGCACCGATTCCCACGTTGGACCTTATATTACAGGCCTTTGCAAAAAAACCAAGACATTTTATTTATTTATTACATAATAAAAGCAAAGACTAACATCGCAAATCACATGCACCTAGTGCACACGCAATTGCGGAACCAAAATCCCAATTTACATATTTAAATACACAAAATTTTGATCTCTACGTTAATAAGTAAAATTCACAACCCCAAATATACCACAAAGCACTGTTAAAATAGTTTTTATAACGCAGTTTACGAGAGCAAAGACGACGCAAATGCAGCTTCTACGAAGGCTGCGACAGCAGTGAACGACACGAAACGAAACAGCAAGCTTCAGAAATAAATTATAAGTAACCTACGTTTTCCAATGTGTTAAAAAGAGAGAGATATGCTAAAAGGAACTAGTATTATCAAAAATCGAACCGAAGTTCTAACGTGTTGCAACCATCAATTAGTACTTGATTGAATTAACTGGCTTCGACGAAGTAATTGAAAAAGAATCTTTAAAATAAAAATATTAAAATATTGAAATAAAATTATTTGAAATATTGTAAAAGTATTGTAAATACAATAAATTATTATTATTAACAATTGTTTAAACATTATAAAATATAATGAAGCAGAATTTGAAAAAAAAAATTTAAACAGTTTTTTTAGTGCAGAAATATTGCAAAATATTCATTAAATATTGTATCAACATTATTATAAACAAATATAAATTGTTATTATTCAAATAACAAATTTAAATATTAATACAGTATAGCTACATTGAGTTAAAAAGAGATAGAAATATTTCTTCTACCTCACACACCAGACAAGCTGAAACAATCGAAGCAATTATCTCTTGATTAAGTTTGGTACTGCTTTTAAATAAAAATACAAAATTTTAAAATTATATTCCAAAAACTCAACGTATTGTAAAAAGTGATTCACAAATTATATTTGAATATCTATTTATCTATATCCAGAGGCGGCTCTAGTATATTTACCGCCGGGATCCAAAGATATATAAATTGCGTCCCCCCTACCTGCCTCTCTTCATCGTACTTTTCTTTTTTATAGATTTCAATCCCAATCCACAATCTACAATTTGAATCCCAATCCACAATCCACAAATTCAATCCCAATACACAATTTCAATCCCAACCCATAATCCACAATTTTAATCCCAATACACAATTTGAATCTCAACCCATAATCCACAATTTTAATCGCAATCCCAATTGAAAATCAATCCTAATCCAAAAAACACAATTTTAATTCCAATCCCGATTCACAACCTACAATTTCAATGCCAATCCAAAATCCAAAATCCACAATTCACAATCTCAATCCCAAATCAACAATCCCAATCCCAGTTGAAAATCCACAATCTCAATCCCAATCAAAAATCCACAATCCCAGTCCCAATCCCAATCCAAAATCCAAAATCCAGAAACCCAATCTCAATCCAAAATCCACAATTCCAATCCCAATCCCTATCGAAAATTCAAAAACCCAATCCCAATCCCAATCCAAAATCCAAAGTCCGGGAACCCAATCCCAATCGAAAATCCACAATTCCAATCCCAATCCCAATCCAAAATCTCAATCCCAATCCCAATCCAAAATCCAGAAATCCAATCCCAATCCAAAATCCCAATCCCAATCCCAATTCAAAATCCAGAAGCCCAATCCCAATCCAGAATCCCAATCCCAATCCCAATCCAAAATCCAGAAATCCAATCCAAATCCAATTCCAATCCAAAATCCACAATCCCAATCCCAATCCGAAATCCCAATCCCAATCCCAATTCAAAATCCAGAAGCCCAATCCCAATCCAAAATCCCAATCCCAATCCAAAATCCACAATTCTTGATTCAAAATCCACAATTTTAATCCCAATCCAAAATAGAATGGCGAATTATGGATTTTTGATTGTAATAAAATATTTTGTTGAAAAAATTGGCTTTATTTTTAAAGAATTATGTTCGGGGCCCAACTGCCGCCTTCAAGGACATGGCGCCGGGGTGCCGTGCACCCCTTGCACCCCCGCTTGAGACGCCACTGGCCATGAAGTTTGTTTTTCATGGTATGTTTAAAGAATATTATTTATTTGTCAAAAAAATTTGTAAGTGAATATTTGTTCGAATAAGGAACGTGTATTCATTATAAAAAATTATTACTTATGAATACACTTACGTCTAATGCCATTAATTAAGGCATTCTGTGACAATTGATATATTGTCATTGACAATGTGTTTATTGTTAAACAAAGCCTCAATTAATGGCATTAGGAGTAGATGTGGCCCGAGCATAAGAAATATAAGTTGTTCTATTAATAATAATGTACATACAAATAAAATAAATATAATAAAAATAATTGAAATTCACATTATTTCACTAAAAATAACTACGAATTCAGAATTTGTGATATTAGTTTGCAATAGAGATATTAAAAATTGAAATATGCAAGCAAAATTATCTGGATTATTTATATTGTTTAAACTATTATGACTTGAACCAGATAATATGTGTTGATTTCAAAGATTGAGGGCTTTTTTCATCGCTTGCTGATAATTTTATCTGACAGTTAAAAACTATGACTACGATTGCTGAAGCACTCGTAATCATAGCTATCAGTCGCCAGACAAATTTATAAGGAAGCGGTGAATCAGATCGCAGATATCTTGTAAATAGATATTTATTTTACACTACAAATAATACGAAACGCACTGAAAACAGAAACTATTCGAATGATATACGAGTAAATTTCATTCTAAACTGTTTTACTTGTATACAGGTAAAAAGCAGAAATGTTTGAAAAATACATACATTCAATAGTTCCGCCTTTCAATCGCGGGTGTAATCTTCTTCCGAAAAATGTTCGGAACAGATATGACATGCATTTGCATTCCATTTCCTATCTTTCTTACATCGTTGCACACATTGTTTTTTATTACTCATGCAGGATAAGTACTATTTTGCGCACGTTTTTCCGGGCGGTAAATGGCTCTTTGGTTTTTGAGTGCGCCAAGTATAATTTGAGTGCGACAAGTCAACTTGTCGCACGCAAATCATTTATCACTCTGAAAAATGAGCGCAAAATAGTACTTATCCCGCATTCATAATAAAAAATAGTATCTGCAACTCGTGCGGTGTTGTCAATTGCCCACTTGAGCGAATGAGTGCACTCACTTCGTCCGTGCGCCCAACTTCGCTCTCGTGGGCAATCGACAACTTATCGCACTTGTTGCACAATATACTATTCTGATGCACTCGTTTGTCGGAAAACTGTGGTATGATATTTGCTGCGATGATTTTTTTTGTCTTGGTCAAACTATTACCATACGTTGCAGCAGTACATCGCGTTCCTGGCATCTTTGATTATAATAACTATTGGAAATTGGAATGAATTCTCAATCTAGAAAAGTTTTATTTACCTTGGATTAAATATGATTAAATGCAGAGGCAGATTTAACTAGATTTAGGCGCCCCTCTTGTTTTTGATGAGCTCCCTTACATGAACATTGCATAGCATAGAACTTAAAAGTCAAACCAACTGTTAGGTTCTTGGAAGTAATAATGAAATTCTGAGAAGGATATCGGTTACGATAAATATTTCTTCTTAGAACTTGGATTGAAGCCAAAATAAATCATGTCTACTAGAGGGTAACAGGAAATAAAACCCCCGGGAAATAAAACCCTGGAAAAAAAGCCCCGGAAAAAAAACCCCGGAAAAAAAAACCTCCAGGAAGAAAACCCCCGGAAAAAAGCCCCCTGTGATAAAAACCGAAGAAAGCTTTCATAACGAATATTATAAATTAGGTATATAAGGGTGTTTTCATTACGTTTGATTATGAAACCTAGAGTTATAAACAACAATTCCAAATAACGCGTAGTGTATAATGTAATACAGACATAAATACAGTGTATTCTGTTTTATTCATCTATTAGCGTCAAATATTTCTCGTCTCGTTTCTCGTCATTATCTAGTGACTTCTGGAAACTTTTCAAAAGACAAAAATATTCTTGAAATCGTCTCTTGAACATGCACAAAAATTAAATGTGTGTAAATGTTTTACTCCACAATATTATTTTTGACACTAATAGATAAATAAAACTGAAGACACTATATTTATGTCAGTATTACATTATACATCACGCGTTATATAGAATTTTTGGATAAAGTGAATGATAGGTACCTAAACCTATGTTATGCGCTTGCGCTCGAAATACATGTGTACAGAGTAAGTGGTAGCTAAGCAGTAGTCCTCAAACATGACATGTGAAAGTTTCATTATTTCGGTCCAACATGGAGAAATTTGGTTCACCCTTCAAGGTGGTTTCCTCTCAAGTTCAGTCCCACAGGCGCGCGCAGCGCAAGTGCGGTAATATTCAGGGATGTTTGTTAAAGCCGCGAGCGTAGCGAGCTAACCTACAACCATTGTTACACATGAACACTGTTTTGGTGCCACTGACAAAATTTATTTTTACTGCAGAGACGTCAGTATCGCCATCTCTTTAAAATTGTGCGAAATTGTCATAGGGACCTATCAGTCACTCTTACCGAATTTTTGTTTATAACCCTTGGTTTTATTATTAAACATAATGAAAACACCCGTATATACCTAATTTATAATATTCGTCACATAAACTTTCTTCAGTTTTTTTATCACAGGGGGCTTTTTTCCAGGGGTTCTTTTTCCTGGGGTTTTTTTTCCGGGGGTTTTTTTCAAGGGGCTTTTTTTTCCGGAATTTTATTTTTTGGGGGTTTTATTTCCTAAATTCCTACTAGAAGGATAATTAATTTTTTCTCCTAATTCGTGTTAAATCAAAATAGGTAGAGTATATATTTTGCCTTAAGATTCATTTTAATTTTTAATCATTCTTCAAAATTTGGCGCTCCCTAAATTCTGGGCACTGAAGTCTGAGTCGCATAGGCCTAGACCTAAATTTGCTTCTAATTAAATGTGGTTATTAATTCAAACAAAAGTGCTAGAAAATAATATAAATATATCATTCTACTTGTTAAACAGTAGCAGCCTATCTTTCTGGGTCTAGCGCTGACGTCATTTATCCCCATTACTACTCCCACCACCGAATACACAGAGCTTATGGGATTGAGGCAATCTTTGTATGTATAAGCTTTGGTATCAACCTATGTTTACGATAGTAATGTTCTGTACATTTTTTTCAGAATTAAATCAGTTGGAAGGTTTTTTTGGCTTAAATTCTATATATTTAATTATATTTTTGACGTTTCGGCTCTATCCAAGAGTCTTCATCAGAGTCGAAACGTCAAAAATATAAACATGCAGAATTTAAACAAAAAAAAATTGCAATGATGATAGTCATGTTTATTTTTGTGTTTTTCATATCAAAATAATTTAAATATTTTAAAAAGATACATGGCACTTTTTGAAAGTCACATTCGGTATGCTATTCTCTTGTGGGGCAATTCAGCTCACAGTATTAAAGTATTTCGATTACAAAAAAAAGTTATTAGACTTATCATTGGTACTTCACCTAGAGAATCCTGTAGAACTCTCTTTAAAGAGCTTAATATTTTACCTTTGCCATGTATTTTTATTTTAGAAACATTAATATACATTCACAACAATAGAGCCTTATTCATGAAGAATGAAGATATTCATAGCTATGATACTAGAGGGAGTAACATGTTGAGAGCAAAACGTTTCAAACTGCAAGTTTCAGTAAATAATTCTATTAATGTTAGTTTATATAATCATTTGCCAGATAGCCTTACTCAGCTGGATGCAAAAAAATTCAAAAATAAAATTAAGCTAATTTTGATTCAACATAGCTTCTACAGCGTGGAAGAATATTTAAAAACAGGTATAGTATATTCTTAAGCCAATGCTCGGCTTCAGTAAAACTTTTTATGATTTTTTGTACTTTCTCACTTACTTTATATTTTATATTTTAAATTTTGTTTTGACTTGTTATAAATTGCAGTGTACAATCGTATGGCCAAATAAATATTATTATTATTATTATTATTATTATATAGCTGAGACTATCCATGTATATGTGAAATGTGCACGTGAAGTGAAATAGCGAAAAATTATAAATTTTGGTGAAAATAAAGAGACTTGGAAAGTACTAAAGAGGTCAAGAACAGATAAAAGTGAGCTCTATGCGAGGTGATAATATTTGGCGCCAGGCGCATGTATCCAAAATCAGATACAAATTTCATAACCAAAAAAATTAATAAAGCCTTAACAAATTTTACATCAACATACGGACAACTAGCGACATCTATAAACGAGGAAAGGGATCTGAATTTATAAATTTATATGCAATCAAATTAACATCCGTAATAAGAAAAGTGCTGAAATAAAAGAGTGCAAATGAGCGGCCAAGACACAGACGCTAGTGGCAGTAGAAATTCAAGTGTTGAAAGGAACATTTTTGTGAAAAGTAGGAAGACAGCAAGATCGCCCACAAGAAAAAGAAAAGAAATGGAGAATTCCGAAAGTCAAATAATGGATTTTTTGAAAGAAATGAATAAAAATATAGAAGAAGCGAGACAAGAAACAAAACAAGAAATAAATAAGTTGAACAACAAACTAGAGGGAATAATCAAGCAACAAAAGGAAGAAATTAAAGAATTAAAGGAAGAAGGTGCGAAGATGAAAAATGAAGTCAAAAATTTGAAACAAAGAGTATTGGAGTTAGAAGAATCTGAAGAGAGAAAAGAGAAAATCAGAAGAAAAAACAATATTGTAATAAAAGGCATCAAAATTGATGATAGGAATGAACAGGTGGAAGATTTTCTTAAGAATAAACTGGGGGGGGATGTTAAAATTATTGATACCTACAAAATAGTGAAAATTGAAGGGAAAGAAATAAGAGTTGCAACAATAGATACATGGGAAAACAAAATGAAAATTATGGAAAATAAAAACAAGCTATTGGGAATAAGAATATACATAGAAAATGATATGACGAAGAAAGATATGAAAATACAAAAAGAAATATTAGCAGTCGCTAAAGAAGAAAAATTGAAAAATAAATTTGTTAGAATTGGATACAGAAAAATTAAGATTGGTGAGGAATGGTACGAATGGACTGTAGATGATGATAAATTGATTTTGGGAAAAAATCAAAAAACGGACTGACTCCAAATGTTCAGAGAGAGAAAGAAGGGGAATGCACTGAAACAAAGGAATAAGATAAAAAAATAGAAATAAGAAAATTAGGATTAGTAAATGAAATAAAAGGACAATGTTATCAGTAAGAAAAATGGTAGAAATAAGCTTAGAATTAGAGAAATACGGGATATAAGTTGGGACTCTGCAAGAAACAAGGTGGAAAGGACAAGGGAAAATAGATAGAAAGAATTTCACATTATTATATTCAGGGGATAAAAAGCAAGGGCAATATGGGGTAGCTTTCAGGGTAATGAAAAAATTAAAAGAAAATATAATAGACTTTAAACCAATAAATGAAAGGTTAGCATACTTACGAATATCATCAAAACCGTTCAACTTATCATTATTAAATGGGTACGCCCCGACGGAAAATGCGAAAGCAGAAGAGAAAGAAGATTTTTATGATAAAATAGAAGAAGAAATCAAAAAAATTCCAAAAGAAGATACGCTACTATTCATCGGAGACTTCAATGCTCAGATAAGAAAGGAAGACTACATTGAACAGGTTGCAGGAAAGTTCACAGTACATGAAAAGACTAATAAGAATGGGCAAAAGCTTTGTAGATTAGCTGCAAAATACAACATGAAATAAGTAGCACCAAATAAAACCACCCAAAGATGCATAAAATAACATGGGTGTCACCGGACCAAAGAAATCAAACACAAATAGACCATGTTCTAATGACAAAAAGAAGACAATCAACAATAACGGATGTAAGAACTTAAAGAGGAGCATGTGCCGATTCAGATCACTATATGGTGACAGCAACAACAAGACAAAAAATAAAAAAATAAATAACAAGAAAACAAATGAAAAGTCTTAGTGGAATGTAGAGACATTCAAAAATGAAAACATAAAAGAAAGATATGCTGAGGAACTAGATAAACAACTGAGTGAACAATCGCAGGAGGAAGAAAATATTGAAATAAAATGGAACAGCATCCAAAGTAGTATAAATCGAGCGGCCGAAAAAGAAATAGGGAAAGAGGTCAGAGAATATAAGAAATAATGGTTTAACAAAGTATGCCAAGAAATAGTAAAAAAAATGAGGAAAGCCAGAATGAAATGGATAGAAACAAGACAAGCAGAACACGAAGAGGGATACAAAAAAATTAGGAAAGAATGCAACCGGATCTTGAGGGAATGCAAAAGAGAATGGACAGAAAATAAATTGAAAGACATAGAAACAGAACGAGTAAACAGAAACACGAAGCAATTTTATCGGAAGATTAGAGAACAGAAAAAAACAAATAAAGCTAAAATAAATGGAGTAAAAAACAAGAATGGAATGTTAACCGAGAGTGAAGAACAATATAAGCAGGTATGGATGGAATATTTCAAAGAGTTACTCACAGAAGAACAAACAAACATAGAGAACCAAGAGATAGCGCAAGTATCAGAAGAAACATTAGCAGAACCATCAATGGAGGAAGTAAAAAAAATAATACAAAACAGTAAAAACGGAAAATCACCTGGAAAGGATGGAATTAATATTGAACTGATTAAATATGGAGGAATCAAACTACAAGAACATATACACAGTCTAATGAAAACAATATGGAAAGAAGAAAATATGCCAAAAGAATGGGAAACAGGACAAATAGTAACTATTCACAAAATAGGAGACCAACAAATATGCCAAAACTACAGGGGAATTACTTTATTACAAACTGTATATAAGATAATGCCAGCAATAATACAAAGAAGACTATCAAGAGAATCAAGTAATACTGTAGGACAATTCCAATGTGGTTTCAGCAGCGGCAGATCAACAACAGATGCGATTCATACCTTGAAACAGATTATTGAAAAAACTTATGAGCACAGAATCCACGTAGAATTGCTTTTCATAGATTTCAAACAGGCATTCGACTCAATTAAAAGAAATAAACTGACTGAAGTATTAATAACGCTAGGAGTATCAGCAAAATTAATAAGATTAGTGACGATGACTTTGAGACGAACCACTGCTACGGTTATGACGCCAATGGGAGAAACGAAAAACTTCGAAATAAATAACGGAGTAAGGCAAGGAGACTCACTATCTGCAACTCTGTTCAACTTAGCATTAGAATATGTTACAAGAAAAATTAATAAGAGAATACTTAGGACAAAGGGAGGCCAGATAATAGCATATGCTGATGACATAGTGGTAGCAGCAAAAAATCGAAAAATAATAATGAAAGAAATGCTACAGGAGATAATTGAAGAAGGGAGAGATTTGGGATTAAAACTGAATCAAGATAAAACTAAGATAATGGTATTAGGACAAAAATCAGAAGATAGAAATATTAAAATAGGTGAACATGAATTTGCATAAGTGGATAAATTTAGATACTTAGGTATAATGCTATCGTGGGACGGAAAAAATGAGGAAGAAATCAAAGAAAAATTAATAGCAACAAATAGAGCCTACTACGCAAATACCAATCTGCTGAAAAGCAAAATTTTGACAAAAGCAACAAAAATTAGAATTTATATTACATTGTTGAGACCAATAACAATGTATGCAGCCGAAACCATGGAAATGACAAAACAAGATGAGGAACATTTGAGAATTACGGAAAGAAAAATAATAAGATCGATATTAGGGCCGATAAAAGCAGCAGAAAATGAGTACAGAACATTAATGAATCATGAAATAGAACAGAAATTGAAAGGAGAAGATATAGTCAAAAACATAAAACAACAGAGAGTCAAATGGTTGGACATGTATGGAGAGCAGACGCGCAAAAGACCATCAAATCAATAGTTGAATGGGACCCAGAAGGTACAAAAGAAGAAGAGGAAGACCAAGATCGAAATGGTTAGCAGAAGTAGAAGAGGATTTGAGGAAAATTGGAGTAAGAAATTGGAAAGGAAAAACGAATGATAGGAAGACATGGAGAAAAATAGCAGAAAAAATTTAGGCCAGAGCAACGGAGACTGATCCATTCCAGCATTTCGGATCTAGAAAGCATCGTAAAGATGCGGCGCAATCCCATAGGGATGTTAAGCCATTATATAATAATATAATATATATAATACATATTGGTTCGCTTAAAGTATTTTAATAATAAAATTTGATAATTTCAATGTAGCATATTATATGAAACTAAAGTCTGTCACATAGACACACCATAAAAAGGTTATTTTTCGCTATGATAATTTATAAAATAGAGATATTTATTTCAATTTTATTTTTCATTGCTACGAGTATTGTAATTATAATAAAATAAACTGAATATTGCTTGAAAACTCATAATTTTATATAAAACAAATTAATTTCAATATGATCTCAAATTTTGGATAACCCTAGTCTTATATATTGCGCCATCTAGTACCATTTGGAGAAACTGCTTATGATCGTGTTTTGAGCAAAGCGGGAATGTCAAATGGCAAGTTTTGCATAAGTTTGTCATCCGCCATTTTAGAGAAATGCATAAGGCAAGAATTGAGCATTTGAGGGATAAAAAAAACTGTGTCTAAGGAGAACAGTATTTGAATATTAGAGGATTTCATACGTTCCCATGAACCTTCACAAATTATGATTTATAAGATTTCATCATATTTTCACGAATTTTATACATAACAATAAATATACATGTCTTGTAACTTCCTATATCTTCGTGCAATTATTCAAGATGAAACAATTACAATTTGTTATAAACAATCAATTGTGAATAAACCATTTATTATGAACAATAATAACATTATGAATTAACAAAAAAGAAAAACGTCAAAGTTTTAAATAAAATATACAGAATCTAAAATAATAAGTAGTTTTTATAAAAATAAAGTGATGTAAACTCAAAAGACATTCAGTGAAACTGAAAAGTCTCGATCTCAGCCAAATACTGAAATCTCATATCTTGATTGTTTCTATACAAACGAAGATCTTTTCATAATATGATATGTCCTAATTATTTTCAGGTTATGATGTCCTGAGTAATTACTTGTGCGCGTAAAAACTCAAAATGATCTTTTAGTCTTTATTGTTTAGTTATTGACTGACGGGAGGTCATGTGCTGTACCATAAAATAATAATTTGACTTTTATCAAAGTTATATAAAAAAAATGAAGAATCATCTTAATGATCAATACACATTTTTGGCAATTCATGAAAGCTTGCTAGGGGCGTCCATTAATTACGTGAGGCGTTTTTGGCGATTTTCCGACCCCGCCTTCCCCCTTGGTGAGATGTCGTAAGATTTGGCTCGACCCCCTCCCCCATTCCTCAATCTCACGTGAGATTTCTCAAAATGTGTATTTCTAGAGTAAATGCATTGGATTTATTGTAAAAAAAAAATAATAATAATAATTTGTTTCATATTTTTATTTGACTAGTTAAGACTATTATTGTATAAGAGTTGGCCATATTTTACTGAAGAAACATGTTTTAGTTTAATTAGCCCAATTTTATCGCAGTTTTATTGTTTCTTGCGGAAAAAAATTACGTGATATTGCCGAGAACCCCCCCCCCCCCCTCTCCCCAAAGTAGGATTAGGTGAGATTCGACTCGACCCCCTCTCCCCTAAACGCCTCACGTAATTAATGGACGTCCCCTTATTTCAAAAATTCCTCAAATTACTATTTTATTCAATCACTGAGCTTGAAATCAAGCCTGGGTAAACTTACGAAACAGTAGCTTTCATTTAGTATCAGTTTCAAGTCTGTAAGTGCTGTAGTTCCTGAGAACTCAGCGTCATACCAGACAGTCAGACAGCTAAAGTGAATATATTAGCCTATTTTCCTCCAAAAATGCGCTGTAAACCACAAAATAACAAATAATGATTGATGGGAGGTCATATGCTACCATTATCCTATTTTTAATTAAGCTCCAACCTCTACTAAAACTCAATTTGAAATCAGTTTTTCAATATCAGCTATTCTTTTTGATTTATTGACGATTTTTTACATTACTTATGTACGTACAAACCCAAAAGAACCTTTTAATCCTTAGTGCCAAATCACAATGTACGTAAACGTAATGAGTACATAACCGTAAACATAACCATGAAGTTGAACTACTGTATTTCAATGCCCGTGTTCACAATGCTCTTACGTATTTCTTACGTTTACGTATTGACATAAGAGCTACGCAATGAAAACGTAAAGTTGAGATAAATTCAACTTTATGTTATGTTTACGTACGAAACAACTAATAGCGCATGCGTCAACTTTAAACACATGTTTTCATCTGACAGTTGACAACACCCTGGATCGAAACATGCTTTAAATATGATTGACATAGAATTATTAATAAAAAAACCAACAATTTCTTCCTCGTCTCAATATTTCTTTCGGTGGCGACTTTTATAACGCAGTTTCATGGCCAGTTGCACCGCCGTCACTTAACTTTAAGGGAAGAATAATATCTATGGTTTGTATAGACAATTGTTCCCATGGTAATTATTCCGTACTTAAAGTTAAGTGATAGCGGTGCAACTGGGCATGAATCTGGTTTCAATAATAATGAAACAATCGCAATATCTTTTTCAGACACCATACAATAAAACAAAGCAAACTAAAATCCAGACTAATAAAAGAGAAACCAAAGAAAAAACATTTAAACACGAAACAGAATCGAAATCAACAGAATATTTGAAAATGACAGTTAGAGAAACCAACACAATACATCAAAAACCCTAATTTGTACCAACGTAAAATGAAAAAAACACTTTATTTTAATATTTTATGTTACGACCACTGTGAATATACATAATTTCTCAAAGCGATTATGTTTTTACGTACACCTTATGTTTACGCACATTGTGAATTGGCACTTATTGTTCAGTTGTTTATTAAAAATTGATTGCTTATAACAAATTGTTATGTTGATAACAATAATATGTTTATAACAAATTTGTTATAAACAATCAATTGTTAATAACAAATTCGTATTTTAATGGCAATAGGCTCTTTGCGCAAACGTTGGGGAGCGATACTAGCGCTCGGGATGTTTAATTTTGAAAGTAGCTGCAGGAAAAAAATTGAATTGTCATTACGTGGAATAAGTAAATAAAAGCTAAAAACTTTATATTGAAGCTTGAAATAAGATTAAAAACACAAGTGAATGATGGCTAATGGAGTTATGATAGGTACAGGATTTCAATTTATATAACTTGATTGTATCCGGAGTACAATATTAAAAAAAGGAAAATTAGTCGAAGAGAGTAAGCATGTGTTTAATGTTGAAGAAAGACTGTTTTTGGATAAGAGTTTGATATCCGCGCATGTTTTAGAGCAAAAGTCGAATAATTCTGGTTCGTATCAAGTTTTTATCGAAGAAAGATATGTTATTTTTAAGAATTAATAATAGGCTGCTAAATGTCTGTCAAACGAATCAAAACATGTCATATGAAAGTATATTTTTTCACATTGCCTTAGGTTGATGAAACGCGAGATATTTTGCATGCATTTTAACTTATCCGATACATAAAAATAATATCTACAAAATTGCTATAGCATGCAATGGTTTAACCTAGCTTTTTACAAAAATGTTCTAGTTTCATCAAGTAATTTCTATATTTGATACATATTCTATAATTATTATTGACTAATTTTCACTTTCTTCACTCGTTGAATAGCCTGAATCCATTTTTTTCCCATTCCTATTTCATGTTCTCTGGATGAAAACTTGTAGAAATGTTTCTGTTTTTTTTTGTGTTTCCTTAACTGTTGTATAGTTTGGAACGCAACAATTTGTATAACCAACATGTGGTATTCCAATTTCCATATTAAATTCACTCATAAATTGCTTTATAATTTAAATTTTGTACATATTGGCGAGTCTTGCTAAGCGATACTCTATCTGGTGGCACTTTGTAGAACTACCGGAAGTGTGATAAATTGTATAAGCATAGATGGGATTCGTGTTGTTTTCTTTAAATTTAAACAAATTGAAGCATTAAATTTTATACTGCACTATTCTCAAACAGAAAACAGAAAAAATAGATAAGTTAAAAGCTTGGAACATTAAATCAAAGAATGGAAAACCAGTCAGTAGGTTCATGAAAGTGTGTTCCCCTCATTCATTTTGATGAGAATGACTATCTTTATAGAGGTTAGTTATTCCAGCATAATATAGGAATAGTAAGAGATAATACTTATATTTAAGAGTATAATCTGAGATAAATTTCTTAAAAACCTCATTAAAATAAGTTTTGGGTAAATAAATAAAATCACTCAAACGGATTCTAATTATAATAAGGTCAAGTAATTTATTTCAACATATACTCCAGTTTTTTGTAATCATCCTGTAGGCTCTTGCTTTCGTTTATAAACAAGTGACAAATTAAGCACTTGATACAAAACATAAGAATAGCTGATTATTTCTGCATGCAGCTAAATATGACTAATAAAGCACCTGGTAAATAATAAAAGTACAGACAAAACATGTTTGCAACGGCCGCTTTTTCCAGCTTTGCAAGAGCATGTCATAGTTGTAACTTTCAAGTTATTTATTCCATTTCTTTTTAGCATCCTCTGTGTAATATGCGGATATTTCGCTAGTGTCGATGTCTGACGGTAAAAAGCGTAAATATTAATTTCATTTGTTATATTTTCATTCAAAACACCGCATAATAAATTATATCCGGCATTTAAAACTTCTCTTTCGCATACTCATCTAGAATTGTGATCTGCATTTAAATATATGAAATATTACTTTCAATTTCAGCTTTACTGGGATATCCATTCTGTAGAGAACAGAATATATTTAAAAGGCTTTCATTTACTAATCTAATAATTCAAAAAACAACCAAAATACTTACTTTTGAGCTTCGAAGATTATATAAATAAAGTTTAAAATTCCCGGTATTTAAACTATATCATATAAAATTAAACCAACTTATAAAATTTCTATGCTTTATAATATATATACAACAAAAAAATTATAGAAATAAAAGTAGTATTTAAAAGTTATCGGTAATTATATTAATATTATACCTTATGGCCAAACACACTGGATCACAGCTCCGTTAGTTCCTGATATTCTCACTTGACGCTGCGAGCTTAATCAGACTCGCCAATCTGCTAGTACTGTTAAATTTAACCACTACTGGCGCTGCAGTCTATTCGCAAAGAGCCTATTCTTTTTATCATTATCGAATAAGATAATTTTCATTTTATCGCTTATAAATACTGCGCAATTCTGAAATTTTATCATAAAAATTATATGCACAAAGGAGTGAATGGTCTTTTACTCCTTCGAGATCGCTGGAGTCAATTGTCGCATTAGAATTTCTGAGAATTTCAAACCAGACCGATGGTTTAGCCACCTGTCAGAAGAAGACTGAACTATTTTGGTTCGAGTCTATGGTAAATCTTCTAAAATGACTCGAAATTTATTTCGACAATTTTGGAGAAATTATTGATATAACTAAAATTTTGCTCAATTATTTATGAATTATTCTTCATTGTGGAGGGCAATAGACCAATATCATTCAATTTTGGTATGTTTTAATAGAAGAACTGAATTACATTTCTTCAGTTCAGAATATTTAGTTAATAAAAAATAGCTATTGCCCTCGGGAAATAAATATACTTTTCGTTTTTACATACTTTTTCCTCATATAATCTATCATTTATCAGAAATTGTCGAATTTGTATCAATTTGATTATGCAACACGCAACACATGAACGCCCCCTTAATTAAAATCTGAAAATTGCTGCACAGAATGAGCGACATGTCAGTAATTAAATTTTATATCCTAAATTTCGAGCTGATATGAATAAGTACCCATTTTAGGGTAGAAACTATTTATCTCAATATCTAGCGAGTTACACAAGATATTGACATGCGGTTTTCGGTGTTAGTATCAGAATGAATTGAACTTTTGTTTTTATGATCAATTCAGGTCAGTTCATGACAACTCGTTACTCATTTACTTAAATTTATAGTTTTAGAGGTAATTGCACCCAATTTTCAGGAATTTTTTCTAAATTACTTTGATAGTGATCAAATTATTTTTTAGGGTATAGCACATGACTTCCCGTCAGTCAATTACTAAAAAATAAAGACTAAAAGGTCCTTTTGAGTTTGCACGTGCACAAGTTATGTATAGAATAGTCACAACTTGAAACTGACACTAAATGAAAACTGCTGCTTCGCAGGTTTGCCCAAACTGCTTGATTTTAAGCTCAGTGATTGTGGGGGATAGGAATTTGCGTAATCTCTGAACTGACAAATATTCGTGAGCTGCAAACAAGTGCTTTGATCATCAATATGATTTTTCAATATTTTTTTATGTTGCTTCGTCGGTGGAATATAAAATGATCTCATTAATATATAACCTCAAGTGGGTGAAGAGTTATAGAATAAGTAAGTATAATAGAGCAAGATATCAGGCCCGCCAGACGTTACTTATTTTCTGAGAAACAAAATGTGTGGAATAGTAGTGTTAGTATGTATTTTGATCATACGCATACTTGCTAGTTTGTGCCGACGGCCAATTTACAGATACGAGGTGCTACAGGTACGTTAAGACATTACTCACTTTTCTCAAAGTCTTGAGTGCAGATTTTTATGTATGTTCTAGAGAATATTGATAAACATGGATAATCAACACTGCTAGACATTTTCCATCGGTGGTAATTACTGTTAGACTCTTTAAAACTCGCAAAGAATTACGTGATCTTGCTTATAGTCTGAGTGCTTATTTTTATATATGATACTTAGGCAACAATTCCAATACTTTTTGTTAACAGACAGATCAATCGTAGGGCTAAACATACCCCAGACACAATTAAAATATCGCTATGAGTAAGAGCGCAAGGTTACTATTTGTAGGCTTGATAGTAAGCGAAGTATCTATGGGTATCCAACTCTCCCTTGGTCTGGCTGTTCACAAAAAGTTTTGAAATTGCTCCCTGAGTATCATATATAAAAATTAGGACTCAGACTAAGATAACGTTATTTTTTTTGAATGTTAAAAAGGATCCAAAATAATTTATTGTTAGGAAAAGTAGGCCTTCAGGAATCCATTGAGTTGCAGTTAATATTTATTTCACATTGAACGTTTCGAGTAACAAGTACTCATCATCAGCTACATAAAAATTTTAAATTATTACAAAGAATTATAAAAAAATTTCCATCTTCTTACCAAGTATACATGGTCATGTTTAATTTAAGTACTTAAATCAATATAACATAATTGTTATAAGTTCACAAAAAATTTTAATGGAAGAAATTTAGGAAATGAACTATGCCAAATCCCCCAAGAACGAAGCCGTGTTCATGGTACGTGAACTGACGAACGACTGACGAAAAGCAGTAAATCAGCAAACAACCTCAACTAAAACTAAGAAAAAACTTCCCTAGCATTAAGATGGCAGTTTGAAATTCCCCAAAAAGTTATTTTTTTGCGAACTTCAAAGCGTTTAGCAGAAATTACTGCCGATGGGAAATGTCTGGCAGTGTTGATAATCAATTTTCAACAATATCCTCTAGAACATACAAAAAAATCAGCACTCAGACTTTAAGAAAAGTGAGTAATGTCTGACCGTACCTGTAGCACATCATATCTATAAATTGGCCTTCGGCACTAACTAGCAAGTATGCGTATGATTAAAGTACCGACTAACACTACTCTAATCCACACATTTTGTTTCTCAGAAAATAAATAACGTCTGGCGCGTCTGGGATCTTAGACTATAAGTATCCTGTATCTAGCATTCACTACCATTCATCAATGCAAGTAAAAGTTCAAAAGATCATGTAGCCACTGATAGCATTATTGAAGCTGTCATAAATATAGACAAAGTTTTCTATTGGTGAGTACCATGCTTGAATCTGCAAATATTATCTTTTTTTTATTTCCTTCTTCTTTTACTGTAATCAATTTTATTATAATATTGAATAAAATGGTTGAAGCTAACTGGATTAATAAATTCGAGTATTAAAATGAGGAAATTCAGTCAAATTATTTAATCTTTTCTTTTCTACTCTACAGTTTCGGCTACATCTTAGCCGTCTTCAGGAGCGAAAAGAATGATTTTATTTAGATATGAAATACATGTGATTATATATTATTGCCAAGATGTGGTTAAAATATTTTAATAGATTGTGAAATGTGTATTCTTTTAATTTGTGAACTTAAGCTACAATAGCATTCGATAAAAGAGATGTAGATATTTTCCTCTAAATTTCAAAAATATCTTCAATTCTCATTTAGCTTGCAGTAATGTAAAAATTGAGTATGTTTTTTGTAAAATCTGAAAAGAATTATAAAAATTAGATTAAATATGTAGTAGAGTCATAGCTAGGGCGTACGCTCCAGAAGCGCAAACTCCGGACGGGCGCAATCAGTCAAATGATAGATCATAATAAGTAATAATTAACATTTCAAAAAGTGTATTCAACCTTTAAAGGGCGCAATATGGGAGTTTTAGGAGTCAATGACCCTAACTATGACGCTGTATCTGTAAAAATTTACCTTCACAAAAACATTGAGATCTACTTTTATCATATTTCCCATCTCTATTCCAATCGTTTTCTGCATTCTAGCAATAGCAAATAAAATTTGTTTTTGAAATTTTACTTCTGAATCAACCCAGTTCATAGAGTATAACATATTTGGAACATCTGTAAACTGAATAAACAAAGAGATTATAATTTTTACTTACTTGTACAAAGTAGAAGGAAGTACTGGGAAACCGACAAAATTCACATATCGAGATTTTGATGGATATATCCGTTTTGAGCATCCCTGAATCCATTTTGACTATTTTTGGCTTGATGTCGGTACGAATGTTCGAGCGTGCGTTCATGCGTGCGTACGTGCGTTTGTAACTCGCAAATCTCAAAACTGGTTGAACGTATAATGTTGAAATTTTGTATTTAAGACTGGTATAGGGTCTAGTTGTGCACCTCGCATTATGGTTACAATCGTCTGTACCGGAAGTGCACTTTACTTGAAACTTAATCGAATTTTTCTAATAAATCCAGAATGATCAACCGTAGGATGTTGAAATTCAGTATTTGAACTTGATGTTGTATTTGAATGGTTATCTGCTATTTTTATAAGAATCGACCAGGCCAGAAATGCACTTTACTTGAAACTCTTTTTGAATTTGAATAAATATAGAATGATCCGCCATAGCGTATTGAAATTGCGTATCAAGAACTTCTATAACATCTTATTGTACATCTTGCATTATGATTGCGATCGGCTAAACCGGAAGTGCACTTTACTTGAAACTTTTTTTTAATTTTCCGCATAAATTCAGAATGATCAGCCATAGGATACCGGAATTTAGCATTTGAAATTGCTGTAGCATGTAAATTTTTGTAACAATCGGCTGAGCCGGAAGTGCACTTTATATGACAGACTTTTTGAATTTTCTGCATAAATTCTGAACAATCAGTCGTAGAATAGTTCAATTTTGTATTAGGCACTTTTATAATATATAGTTGTACACTTTGCATTATGATTGCTATCGACTGAGCCGGAAGAGCACTTTATCCGAAACATTTTTTGAATTTCCCGCATAAATCCAGAACGATTGAACCTAGATTGTTAGAATTCAGTATTTAGGACGATTATACCGTCTAGATGCTTATATCCTATTTTTATTGAGGTCCACCGAGCCGGAAGTGCACTTTACTTGACAGTCTTTTGGAATTTTTCGCATAAATTCGAAACGATCAGGTGTAGGATATTGAAATTTGGTATTTCAGTCTGCTGTAGCATCTGAATGATTGCCTACTATTTTCGTAACAATAGACTGAACCGGAAGTGCACTTCAGTGGGAATTTATTTTTCAATTTTGCGCATGAAATCAGATCTGTTGGTAGTCGTAGAATTCTGGAAATCAGTATTTAGGAATGTTTTAGTATAAGAATAAAGGCCTACTGTTTCCATAGCAACCGACTTGGCTGAAAGCGCATTTTACTTGACAGATTTTTAGAATCTCTTGGGTAAATCCAAGACGATTAACACAGAATCACATCGTATTATATATCCAATGATGTACAAGTAAGTCACGTGATGTTCACGTCAGATTTTTAAAATTAATTATATGACTAGTTTCATTACTTTTTCATAAATTTAGAGTGTCGAGATAATTAATTGCATATTTCAAAGTGACAGCTGTCATGTCAAAGTGACAAATGGTAGTTATATAAAATTACTATTTGATTTTACAATAGCCATAATAGTCCAGTCAGCATATCGAAAAATATGGGCAAATTAGGAAAAAATGCGAACTTGATGAAACTTTGCTATATTTTTTTTGATCAGTGTTACATGTATATTTTCCGACCAAAATTTCGCGAAGCAATTTCCAGGGGGAGGAAAAAACCACGAAATTTTTGCACTTTTTTTCAGTTCTTGTTCTGTAACTTTTTCCCCTTCATTCCTACGCCTTAGCTCATCAAGTTCAATTTCGTAGAGCATTAAATTTTCGATAAGTTTGATTCGAAAAACTTGTTTGTAGACCAACTAAGTTCCAAGATATAGCACTTCAAAAAAGTGAAAAATTTCTTAAAATCTAAAAAACATTAAAAATGGGGGTTTTCGCTGGATAACTTTTATTTTTCAAATTTTTTATGGTACCTAGTTTCATTCTGACGCAAAAATCAATCAACAACCCACCCCTCACCCTGCCTACCTATGCCACTATATCTGGAGGCACGGTAGTGCCCCTACCAAGACCAGTCAAATGAAGCGTAAGAGCACTACATACCTTTCTCGAAGAGCTTCGTCGTTTTTTTGAACCCTCATAGCTTGGATTGGGATTATACCTACCACATAAACAAAATTCTCGGGATATAATGTCAATAGTGGACTTATTAAACATATAAAGTTTCAATTGCATAGTTCTTATACTTTAAATTTTATTGACATCTGAAAAAACAACAACAAAATTCTAAAACTTGAAACTTCTACTCCCAACCACTTAAACTAGGGGATGGAAATTTGTATGAGACTCCCACAAACTTTGTTGCTAGAGGTCTGAATATTGATACAGAGACTTCTTGTTATGAGTCATAGTAAAATAGAAACTTACTAAAAGAAGTGGAATCCCACCAAAAACATTTTTATGTAAGACGAAGCCATATGGCTCGCACTGTCAAAGAGTTATTAGATCCCATGTAGAGCCAAGCTTCTAACTCTACACGCTCTAATTCTACAAGTCATAACTTCACAATTCTACACCTCAGTCAAAATATGCGACTTGGCCATTTCGATACATTCACATGGGCATAAAATGAGAAATTTATTCACTATTCATTAGTTTTCTGTTATACAATAGTCCTAATAGTTCCCTTCTAAATGAGTGGTGGCTAGACAGGTAGATGGACAAGGAGGCTTGTAGAATTAGAGCGTGTAGGATTAGAGTCTTGGCTCTCAAGCTGACAACTTTTTGACAGTGCGAGCCATATGGTCTCGTCTTGGCAACATTTTACTTAAAAATATTTTTGGTGGGATTCCTCTTCTTTTAGTAAATTTTTATTTTACTATTATTTATAACAAGTAGTCCCTATATCAATTTTCAGACCTCTAGCATCAAAATTTGCGGAAGTCTCGTACAAATTTCCTTCCCCTAGTTTAAGGGATTGGGGGGTGAAAGTTCCAATTTTCAGATTTTTTTTTGTGGTTTGTGTACCAATACTAGCTACATACCAAATTTCAGCATTCTAGGACTTCAGGAAGTAACCTAAGAATTCTGATGATCATCAGTGAGCGAGTCAGTGACGAAATCGGGGTTTTTTTAGATATCAATAAAATTTAAAGTATAAGAACTATGCAATTGAAACTTTATGGCTGGTACCACGAGCTCTATTTTTGGCGATACTAGGAGCATTGTGTCAAGATGTCTTTTGACACAATTAAAATTTTCCTAAATACTTTAGAAAATAATCTTCAGATACAAATTACAGAAAACACATATTTCTACAAAATTTATTTGAATATAGATAGCTAGTATAGCCTAAAACAGAGCTTGTGGTACCAGCCAATATGTTTAATAAATCCACTATTGACATCATATCCCGAGAATTTTGTTTATCTGGTATAATCCAAACCCAAGTTATGAGGGTTCAAAAAAACGACGAAGCTCTTCAAGAAAGATAGATAGTGCTGTTGCGCTTTGCTTGGCTTGTCTTGGCGAGGGCACTACCGTGCCTCCAGATATGGTGGCATAGGTAGGCAGGATAAGGAGTGGGTTGCTGACTGATTTCTATGTCAGAATGAAACCAGGTACCACAATACCATAAATAATGTTGAAAAATCAAAGATATTTAGCGAAAATCGCCATTTTTTATGTTTTTTTAGATTTTCAGGAGTTTTTCACTTTTTTGAAGTGCTGTATCTTGGAACTTAGTGGATCTGCAAACAAGTTTTACGTATCAAATTTATCGGAAATTTGATGCTCTACAAAGTTGAACTGGATGATCCAAGGCGTAGGAATGGAGGGGAAAAGTTACAGGGCAAAAACTGAAAAAAGTGCCAAAATTTCGTGGTTTTTCCCTCCCCCTGAAAATTGCTTCGCGAAGTTTTGGTCGGGAAACATGGAAATAACACTAGTGGGTGATCAGAAACAACATACCAAAGTTTCATTAAGTTCGCATTTTTTCCGACCTCAAAGTACATGTCGACTGGACTATAAGTTTTATATTAGTTGCTCTAGTTGATTTCAAACTTGGCATAATCTGGTCAAGTTATAAAAAAACAATTGACAATCGAAATAATTATTTGTTTTAAATTTCTACTAAGCTCATCTGCCCGAGAGTTTCAAATAGATCACATGCACCATTGGTGTAAAATTGTCAAATGGAACTCAAAATATTTTCCTATTCAAGCATTTGTTCGGTTTATTTGGTTTGTTCAATATCTTTGGCATGTTCGTGCACAAAAAAATAACTATGAGACGACCAATTTAAAACAGCATATCCTGAACAAAACTGTACCTGATGTGTCAGCTGCGTAATGTAATAAATGTTAAAGAAAGAATTAGTCAAAGCACATGTGAGAAATCCCACTAATCCGATTGCGGTATAAATATTATCTTCTTGCATCAAAGTGTACATTACGCAACAGGAAACAATCATGACAAATATATATTGTAGTAGTAAAGGTATACTGTAGATGGATTTTAATATATCTAAGAGTTTAATAAGTTGCTGCAATTCTCGTGTGCATCTTCCAAACTGAGAATTCATATCGTAGAAGCTAGTTACACCTGGTTTTATATTTATGTTTTGCAGAGCAAATTTTATTACTCTTACTTGACCATCCATTTGTATCAGCATTGACCAGAAGAAAAAATCAATCCCTGAAATCAGACAACATTCATTACATATATTAGAAAAAAAGCAAGCAAAGGTTAATTTAACTCGAGATTCTGGAATCGGCCATTAGAGGAGCTAATTGACAGGAATAAAGTGAAAAAGGAGTGGTATCTAGTGCTGAGCGCGAGAAGTGCAAAAACAATTATTTGATTTGTGCTGAAAGAAAGATAACATCATTCATAATACAGTCGAAGCGAAAATGAACTTAGCATTTAATGCTTTGTCCAATATCAGGTATCCACCGTGCAATATTAGTAATAACATAGAGTTGAAACTCCTGACTTCCACTACTTTGAAACTCTTGTGCGTACTCTGTTTTCCTGTACTTCATTCTATGTCCTTATATTATTATTTTTTTGTGAGAAATTATTATTTTTCTTCCCTTAATCATAAATTTTAAGCTTACGCTCTTCGCTTCGCTCGTACGTTCGCATAAACATGCCTGCAGCTTCGGTAGTGCGTTTGATTTTTTCTGCTCTTTAATCCCAGTATTTAATTCCGTGAAAAATTTATGTATTTCTTCTTTTTCTTCTTTATCATGTTCATAGCTCCGTCCCACACGCTGCAGTTTTTGTTTCAACATTCTCTGTAGCTTTCTTTTATTATATTCATTAGTAAATATTTTGCCGCTGCTGCGTACGTGCGTACATTATGAATATGGAATAACTTGACTACTGCGCTATTTATCCGATTCTAGCATGCCTAATAAGCTATATCGTCTCGACAAAATAAATGTATGTATGTATGTACGTATATACAGAGTGTTTCATAGCTTCGGGTATTATGTTGTTTGATATGAACCTAAAAGATTTTTGTTTAAATTCAAAAAATTAATTTCCATGTATTTTTTGTTGCTACTGCCACTGGATGGATGATTATGTAAAACTTTTTAATAAAATACAATATCTATTATTAAATAATTGCTAATAATTGAATTGCGTTATGAGTAAGTTAATGTAATTCTATTCAGTTTGTAGTAGACTGACAGATAGTTTGTTTCTTTGGTGAATTATACATATACCTACTTGAATTTGTGAAAAAGTTGGTGATTTATTTTAAAAATGGGTGACGCGAACGGATTTAGCAATGATGAATTAATGGACATAGTGCTAGCAAATGGCGAGCATGTTTATACAGAACGTTTTCCTCAAAGGCGGTATCCCGGACATCGTAAGTTCTGAGCAATTTCTCTAATAATAATCATAAATCCGAATTCCATGTGATACACTTATTTTTTACATATTGATATCTTTGAAACATGATCAATTATTATCAATTGCAAATTGGTTTCATAAAAAACAATTGAATTTTGTTTGTTTATTTCACTACTTTTATGTAATTTGGATAATTATCTACTTGTATTGCTAGTTTCAATCAGAATAGCATCAACCAGCCATAATAATGACTTTTTGTACAATGAACTAACTTCCAAATGTATGACAGCCGAACATCTTACAACAATTGAACATGCCGCAACAATGAGCTAGCATTCGAATGTTTGACAATTGAACAAGATTGTTGGCGAATGTATATTCTATATACTATATATACTATTCATATTATCACATATCAATTGGATAATTTAAATTTGAATAAAGAAAATTTATACATTTCTACTTACCTATGTATTGCATCGTGAGATAATTTGATATAGATATTAAATACATAAAGACTGTGAAATATACTTTAATATCACTTATGTCAAATGGCACATATATATTTACTGGAAAGGGCCTTTTTTCAATTTTTGTACTGAATATAATCTCCTGAATGATTACATACAAGCAATCAAAATATATAAAAATATTAGCCCAAAAAACAGAAATAATTATCACAAACATCAAAATGCTACTGTGAATGTTTGTTTCTGAAGTTATATTCTTTCTTATAGCCTTCTGGTATTCTTCAGGAGTGATTTTACTAGCTTCATCATTGTTTTCAAAAATTTCCATTATTTTATTTTCAGTTAAAATAGATACATCAGATATTGAAAAGTCATCAAAGTTATAACTTGCTCTATAGAGAATTTGAATACATGATGCAGCTTTGTTCTTATCCCAGGTCCAAGCAGTAAGCTTATAAATGTAAATAATATGAAGCATTAAGAATGATGTACTTCTTATTGTTTGTACGTAATCATTCGGATTAAGAATTATATATATTATTTCACTGGTTACTAGAGGAATAAATGTTATTATAAATCCAGTCCAGAATGCAGTCAAATATAAAACTCTCTTCCAATATTTATCGGTAATATCGGGCGGCCAAAGTAACATCGCTTGCAAATAACGTACATTGGTTTCCAAAAAATCTTTGTCAAAATATTTGAGCATTTTCGTCAAAATGTATGTTCTATATACGTTAATGTTACTACAAGACCACAATTTCTATTATTGGAGTTGATGTACTTGCTGAAAATTTATAAAATATTTCCAGGAACGTAATTAATGACAATATTTTATTCGAGATACGATACTTCTCAGTCATTACATTCAAGATTACAGATTGGTTTTATTCTGTAATTATGTTTAATATACTCGAGCCATTAATTTGCATATCGCGAAATATCTAAAATAGAATTTTTTTTCACAAAGAACAAATTGATCTTGTAATTATTTCGAGTATAATAAAACCCATTTATCGGATTATCGGTTGATAAAAATAGTTATTTACATAATTAGTTATGAAAAGTGCCATATTGTTTGACGAAACGAAATATTTGCCAAAACGAGCGGAGCGAGTTTTGCAAATTACGTGAGTCAAACAATATGGCTTTTCATAACGTATTCTGTACAAAATTTTATCTAATTCCGTCAGAATAATTTAAACTGTATTTTTTAATGAGAACATCTCTCACGTCACATCACCAAATTCAGATGACTGTGATTCCTGACCATCTATTGTTACTACAGAAACAAGAGTTCACTGAAATAAACAAATATCGAATTTTCACAAAACGTCAAAATAATTTTTTTAAATGTGCTCAAGCAGTAATATCCTGAGTGATATAGTACCCTTTGATATTAAAGACTCTGCCAAAGCTGCATACTGTGAATAATAAATCTTTCTTTCAATTGTACGCAGATAAGTATAATTGCTAAGCTCTGAAACATGGCCAGTTACGTAAAGTCATTACGTAACTACTTTATGCTACTTTACGCAACTGTTGCATTGCAGTTATGAAAAATGGGACGTTGCATAACGTCAGATATTGATGTAAAGTTTGACTTTTCAAAACGGAATTAGATAAAAGTTATTTATCTTGCTTCTACGGCCACTTCTAATTTGGGACATCGCAAACAGTGCGTAAATTAAGCGTTTATGTATTCCAGCTCTAGACCCTTATAAACACGTGGCAATTGAATTTCGTGACATAAATTTAGATATTGTTTGTAAATTCATGTTAATAACACTATGCATAAAGTCTGTTACAGATCCAATCATTGAGTTATTCCATGAATATATAGTATGAAAGTTGAGGGTCAAAAATATGACACGTGTATAAAAAAGCAAGCCTCGTTTCGAAATACTTAAATGTCGTAATGCTTAAGTTTATATACTTGTTGCATAAATTATTGTTTTGTTATCAAACTTACTCTATTCTAAAAGAGGGTAAAAGAAGAAGTCAGTCATTCTACAAAACTTTCGTACTGTAAAAAGTACCTAATTTTTGACAGCTACTGTTGGTAGCTAAGGAATTATTATTTTGACTGCCTACATTCAGACCTAGACTGTAACATCTCTTCAAGAATTAGAATCTAGTATACTCTCTTCTAAACTTAACAAGAGTCCAGGCTCAGACAGTATCACGAACGAATTTTTCAAAAATCTAACCCCAAAATGGTATTTAATACAGTTTTAAACTCAGAACAAATTCCTGAATCTTGATCCAATGTGCAACTTATTTTACTACATAAAAAAAGAGATCCATCCGATCCGTTGAATTACCGACGTATCGCCCTATTCAACGCTATGTCAGTAGCGTAGTGCGCGGCGCGAGCGCCGTCCTGGTGGCGACACTTGGCATTTATTTACTAATATACTTAAAATCGTGACAATCAACAAACTTTGACGTATTCATGTAATTTGCAAAACTGGCACTCAGAATTAGCAGAAAGTTTGTTACAATGACAGTAGTACTTCTATGCGTGTCTCAAGAAGTTGATTTATCTATATTTAGATCCAAAAGTTTGGGCAAAGGAAAAAAATTGGTACAAAATTTTCATGTCAGCGACGAAGAAGAAATTAAAAATAACGAAGAAGATAGTAAAATTACGGGAGTTACTTTGCGCGGAACGCCTGGCACATTTAGTGATGGAACAAATCCGAATTTGTATAATGTAATATGTGTAAATTATTATAAGTGTAAACATAATTTTCTTTTTGACATGATAATACGTACGTTCGGGTGTACTTTTTGTATGTTCTGTTCAATTATTGTCTGAATATTGAATCGATAAACAATATTGATTTTTCCTGTGATTTTACATAGCTTCATCTGATATTTACGAGTTATTTTTATAAGTTGAAAATAATCTGTGTGACTATCATAGAAACTTCTTGAGTTGATGTGTTTTGAATTCTTCAGTAAAAAATCAGCATCATTCATGCCTGATGATTTAATATTTGCTTGCCAGATACGAGTTATCCGAAAGCATCATTCATTTAAATAAGTGAAAATTCAATATTAAGGATTTATTCATGATATTTTGTCTTCAATTTATAATCAATGATAATATTGTTGAAATATAATTTTAATAATTTAATATTGATGCTGTACAAACATTATACAATGTTAAAAACACTAACTGCTCATTTCTAAAGTTTGCTAATATGATAATAAGTCTGTGTTTTTTTACATGAATGCTGTAAAAATATATTGAAACATGTAAATTTAGGTCGAAAAATTGTTAATATTAGTTGCAACTGCAAACATGCAGCTGCAGTTTGCATATAAATTAAAACAGAAAGTATCTGCTTCAAGACTGACCGGCCAATGATTTGGAATCGTCCAGCTTAGTTGGATAAATATCATAAGAGTGCAAGGATTAATAGTATGTACTATTGCATAAAAGCAAACTGAGGAGATAACTTTTTCACAGTTTCTTACGCCCATTCGCGATTCGGAAATAAATAAAATTTCAGTTCACCATTGCGCAATTGTGTGTGCGAACACTCAGGAACACAAAAACTTTAACCTTGTCCCGATGATTTCTACTTTTTCAAAGGATTTTCCATATTTATTTGCCTCAAAAATTCAGTTTGACTTTATGCTCTTTTATATTTATTTTGACAGCTCCAGTCAGTATTAGTAAAGAGCTTATAACTTCTACCGCATGGAGTCGCGTTCGTCGCTACTGACATAGCGTATAAGCAATAACTTTGAATGGGTACAATTGTTTTTTATTTCATGGCATTTTGATTATCAATGAACATTTTCGTAATTTTATTGGTTCCTAGTAGGGTAAAATTTAAAATGTTAAGTGTCAGAAAATGCAGAAATTTTTTCTCTACAATAAACTATTTAACTTTTTTGATGTAAAAGAAATAGGGAAGCCAATAATTAACCATTTCAAAAGTAGCATTGAAAACGCTATGGTGCGTCCTTTGAGTCACCACCCTGTATAAAGATCAGTAGCTTTAGTTGAAGTTGAAATACATTTTCTTGGAAGTTTGAATTAAAAACTTTATTGAGGGTCATTTTATAGTGTCTTGTATTTCTTCAAAATTGCCACATCGGCTGCATTTTGGTACCTACATAATATTGATGTAGATTTTTTGTGTCTGCGTGCCATTTATCAACTTAATTTCTTAACACATTGACTGCCAACTACAAGAAAACTCGTAGTTGGCATCCTGAGCTCAGACGCCAACTACGAGATATCTCGTATTTTGAATGTTCACTTTCCTTGCCAGCTACGGCTTCATTCGTAGTAAATACATGGGATTTGAAGACATAGGCGTCAACGCAGAGGTCATATAAAGTTTAGTTGGCGTCTGCAAACAATTTTTCTAAATTTATTTCTCAATTCAAGATATATTGAAATAAAGGTAAAAAAATGTAGAAAAAAAATTCTTCCAACAGTATGATAATTTCTAGCATATTTTTTCTTATTTTTTTTTCAAGCTCTATTGATATGAGGTACAAGGACAGTAAAAAATTCGAACACATTAGGTGTGAAAAATAGTAGTGAAGTAGTTTTTTATTCAGAGACGCCCAACTACGAGATAACTCGAGCGTATTTTTTTTGCAAAAAAAAAAGTGAAATCAGTATTTTCACCAACCAAAATCTAACAGATTTTTTTCTCCAAATAGAATGGCACCTGGGGTCGGTTCATCCGAATTACTTGTGGCAGTCAATGTGTTAATGAGGTCGAAACACGTGTCTATATAGTTGCTGCCCTACTTAGGGCCGGTATTTCAGTCCTCGGTTTATCTTAAACGTAACTTAGTTTCCGGAGTAATGATTGTTAGAACAATTGTTAGTAAGGTAATTAAGCTTCGCTTAAGATAAACCCAAGACTGAAATACCGACCCTATTTTAGTCCATGGTTCACCTTAAACGTAGCTTAATTTCCATAGTGATGATTGTTAGAACAGATGTTACTAAGGTAATTAAGTTCCGCTTAAGTTAAACCGAGGACTGAAATACCGGCCCTTAGGCCCAGTATTTAAATGTTCGGATCACGAAAACTGCGGATTAATTTTCGTAGCAACGATTGTAAAAACAATTGTTACCATAGTAATTAAGCTTCGTTTAAGTAATCTATAGATTAAACTGAACCTGAAATACTGGGCCTTAGAATAATAGTATGGTGTTAGAATTAGTGCTGTTAAAAACCGAAATAAAATGGAACCGGTTCCACGATTCCAAAACTAACCGGGTACCCGGGTACCCGGATATCGAATCTAAATTCGATTCCAGTTCGAATCTCGATTCCGGTCCGAATCTCGATTCCGGTTCGAATCTCGATTTCGGTTCGAATTTCGATTCTGATCCGAATCTCGATTCCGGTCCGAATCTCTATTCCGATTCGAATCTCGATTCCGGTTCGAATCTTAATACCGAAAACTTTTCTTGGCAAATATCATTTTTCTACTACGTTTAAGTAACAAATACTTTCTGAGCTTTTAGTTGAGCGTTTATTTTATTATAGTGACTCGTCCCAGAACAAACAGAGCATTCAGAATTTTTGAGAATTATATTTTGTACATTACAGTTGCCATACATAACTATGTTTACTTATTTTTACTTTTATTTTATTGGTGACACTGCAGACTTTGAAACAAGAATGAACGTAAAATTCTGAACATCAAAGAGTATTGCAAATTATCCCGAATATCAAATATTCCCATTTTCCAAGAGGTCCAATTTTTTTATTAGTTTATTGAGCAAAACAATGACATTAAAATGAACTGAAAGAGGCTGAAAATGGTAGTATGCTATCTGCTCTTGATCCGGCCATAAAATTAATCTTACCCAAAAATAGAAATAACAAGCGGCATCATGGGTAGTCTTTGATACTAAAACTACCTGATTTTGTCAATACACTCAATTATTATTTTCATAATATCTCTAAATTTTCATTACACTTGTCATCGATTATAAAATTTATTCTATGAAAAGTAAATAACTACATTATACACTATATATTTTTATCTAAGATGTTGAAATATTTCACACATACTGAATACAAGTGATAGTTTATATGTTCAATGAATGATTCGAAAGGCCAAAATTATAGTCTTCATAACTACATAATCTACTAATTCGAAACAGAACATCGGTTAGGTACAGAACATATTATTTTTCAATGGATATTGAAAATAACTGTGTCTAAAATCGGAATTTCTCTTCTCGGTTCTGGAATCGAGTCGAAGTGAGCTGGGAATCGAAAACCAATTCTGGAATTGGAACCGAAAACCGATTCTGGAATCGGAATCGAAAACCGATTCTGGAATCGGAATAGAAAACAGATTCTGGAATCGGAGCCGGACTCGGAACCGGACTCGGAACCGAGAACCGGTTAGTTGCATATTCAAATAACCGGGTACCCGGTTCTTACAAAAACCGATATCGAATAGTACCGATACCGGTTCCCACCACTAGTTAGAATCAACACCTAAATTTGTATTTTTGTGAAACTTATCGCACGCGAATAAATTTACAGTCATGTGGTAATAATTGAACAGTCAAACATTCCAATACTTGTTATAGAATATACTATGTAGCTTAGTTTTTTAAAAATATATTTCAACTAATGTTGTAGTTAAAAATTTATAAATTGGTAAATTATGAGCAAAATCGCAATGAACTTGTCATCCTTATAAAAAGTCGACATTAAGCAATAGAAGTCAATTCCTTTTTATTAGTTTTTTTATTAATTTATCTTCTAGATCTATAAGTTTTTTGGATTTGTACAGAGCTGCAACATTAAATTGAACCTTTTTTTTTAAAATAAAATAATAGCAGTTGAAATCATGTTCATGATGGTATAGAACTGAGAAAAATAATTTTGAAAAATAAAAATTATTAAAATTAGGCTTTATCTTCTTGATTAGACCTAAAATGATAAATTCATCTATCGTAGAGAATTTAAAAACTCTTGGCTTCTCTTGTATAACTCTTTTAGATTCCAGATATTTTATTGTTTTACCTTGTATAAGGAAGAAAAAAAATTAGTGTTTCAGATTTTCATTAAATTTTATTAAAATCACTCGCACGAATTATTGGTTACATCGAGTAACTTAATCGTACATGAAACCTTTAATGTTATCTTTACCAATCTCTCCACACAATCATACAGCATAAAATGATGAAAAATTAATTACTTATATATAGCTATATTAAAAAACAAACAAAACAAAACATCAATCTAACATACAATTCAATGAATGTTATTTTATGTTTAAAATGAATTCATAATATAAGAGATCATTCTAAAAATATTATACATTTCCTATGGAATCAATATTTATCCACTCCATAGATTTTTAAAGAAGTGAATTCTGCACAAATAAAATAAAAATATCCTCACTTGATTCAGTCTGCATATTAACCCAGCGCAAATAAAAATAGTGATAAATGAGCAAATTATATTAATGATTCCCTTATAAATATTTGAGCATATTTTCTGAGCTATAACCTACATTTAAATGAAATTAAGTGAACATTTTGTCATTACATTGAAACCAGCTTAGTTGGCAATCATTATGAACAATATTAACAAAATCAATAAAGTATCCCTTCATTGTAGCAAATCAAACTACTTCTTATTCAATTATGGCTTAGTTTCTGCAAAATACAAAAATTAATAGATAAAAGTTTGGCCGGATAATATTTTTGCCATGTTCCTATTATTTCATCAGTTGTAACCATAATAAATGAACTGGGTTCAACTAAACTGTAGATAAGCTTTAATAATTGTATAACCGGGTCTTAGACTTCGGACAATTGTTATCAAGATAATTGAGATTAGCTTAGGACAAACCAAAGACTGTGCAATAACCGGGCATAAAAGGAACACATTTTGTTTGCATAGCAGTCTTATAAGCAATACAATATTTGTAATTAAATTCAAATCAGTTATATTAACCGGTGGGAAAATTGTGTCAAAAACGGCAAAAAATTTTATTTACTGTTTTGGATAAATTTCAAGCCTTGATTTTGTTTCAGCTATGAAATGTCATCCTGCCTAAATTTAACATGTTACTATTTTAGTACTTAAACTAACTATCAAGTCTATATTTTCACATTTAAATAGTGATCATGCCAAAAATATTGACTGGTAGTATTGTTATAGAAATTAATTCATAAATAATGTACTAGTATAAAATTTTAAGACAAAATGAAATATATTAGCCGATGTTATTCCACTCCAGACGAAAAAAGAATGGTCGATATATTTAAATTAAGATTTGAAACTGATCTGGCATTAACAAAATTATTTTCAATCGCTCTGGGTCAGCATGCAGCTTACTATTTCTCTCTGCAATCGTACTTTGTTAATTTCTAATTTACAGAGTGGAAAATATAAGCGAGTAGTATTTCAGTGTATTATCATTTTCGCAATCTCTGTCTGTTTTAATACATAATATTTAAAAGTGGAAATTTATTTCCATGATATATTTTTATAAATTTTCGTATATTTATTCACAATTTTCCTAGAAGTGTAAAAATATGATTTAATTAATGAAAATACACAGCAATATACTCGTTAAATATACAGATAAATATACCATTTAGTAAGAGCTACGGATACTTATCAGTAATGTAAGTAAATGATAGATGTATGAATTTTAAAAATTGCAACTACACCTAATATATTATATCAATATGCAATATATATATTTACGTTTTATATGAGAACATACATATACATTAATATTAAAATACCTGAATGCACAGATTTCCAATTACAAGTTATCTAAAACGCTGTACAATCAAAATGCCAAAAAAAAAACATATGTTCGTGTTCAACGGTCGAGAAATATTTAAAATCATGTACATCGAACCGCAATGAAATGTGCTTTTCAAACAACATATATTAAAATAACTTTTAAGCCATAAAAATATATATATATTTTTTTTTCAGGGACTCATAATTCTACGTTTTCATATTATCTAAATGTAGATGAAAATGATTGAGGATCAAACTGAATCTGCCTGTTTCTGTACGTTCAAATAAAATAAAAATATAGAAAAACTAACAAATTTTATTAGGGCACACCTAAATTTGGTGATTCTATACACAACCATCAGTTGTACGTTCAGTACATAAAAATTGAGAACACAAACTCTGTAACATGTTTTACACAAAACTAATTATTCCTTGTTCTAAATTAACTAAAATAAAATCCATTTATAGAAGTTAGTTCAGGCACTGTTCCTATTCCTATGAATATTTCATGCATTTTGATATAAAATTTCAGACTTACAAAACAAGTTTCAAATTTATAACACAGCAAATAATTTGTAAAATAATTTGGCCGACGAACAAAAGATTGCAAGTCCCAGGATGTTATATTAAAATGCTGTCATAGTATCATACTATTGAATACAAAAATTTGTATTCATAGTATAATAATATATTATAAATCAGCCCTTTTTTCTCTCGTAAAAAATAAAATAAAAATTAGTATCAACTAAAAATTAAATTTCAATATAATAAACTTAATACAAACTGACACTTAAATACTGTGATTAATTTCGTGATCAAATGCAAACAAATTCATTCATTCATTGCAGATACGTAAATAAATTCCAAAATATAAACATATTTTCTATTTATTTAAACGGCAAATCAGTATTATCTATGTATAACACACAACATACAGGATATGCACAGAACGGGGGATTTGAATGTGCGGAAAATCGTTATTCTGTGTTTTACAATAAGAACAAAACTGTTCAGAATCAAATATTAATTTTAAAGATACATCACTCGATGTAACATCAAGATATAGTTGCATGAAGCATAGTTGACTTTAATCATATTGTCAAATATTTGACCTCGTGATTCTAACCTCAATTTTTGACAATTGAATACAAAGTAGGATAATTTTATATACGATTCTATAATGAATATAAGGACTGGTTTATGGTGGATTCAATTTATGAATCGCAGACATTTCAAATCGACAACTATCAAAGATAAAATATCAATATCATGAATATGGTGGAAGAATGCCTCTATTTTTATAATAAAAGTAATAAAATATACCGAAATCCGAATATGTGTGATGTAAGATGGGCATTTGAAAGGTCAACACTAGGTAATAATGAAAAAATTTAATAAGAATAAGGTCCGGTTTCATCAAAATCAGTTAAATTTATCTGCAGATTATTCCATTTCATTTTCTCGGCTTAATACAGTTCGAACCATGACATCACACAAGAACCATAGTTGTTTGTATTCAAACCGGCTTCGAAAGACAGTTTGAAATGTGTTTTAATGCAATGGAAATATTTGACGCGAGAAAGTCAAACATAGCAGTGAGGATAGCCATAAACAAGTGTGACAAAAGATTTCTAGGTTATGTTAAAATAAAAACTGTCTACCGATTTGAATTTTACTCAATAATTGATAAAAATTTGCACGATTCATTCTAACTAATGCAGAAAAAGGCTAAATTGTAATATACGGAAGTTTGCTATGAATCTGACAGAGAATCCGCCATTTAAATTCGTACATATGTGTTATGAAAGGAAAGAATACTGCATGTAGCTTGGTTGAAGCGGGCGAATCCCGCCTGTTAGCTGGGTGCAAAGCACCGCCGGTGAAAAAGTCAGGAAAAATGATTATTATTTGGATAATTATATCTGTCAGACTTGAAGCAAGCTTTACTTTCGTCCGTATACTACGGTTTTACTTGAAAAAAAAATCGTTCTTCTCATATCGATTTATCCAGTAATAATAGAAATAATTTGGTCTTGTATGATTTCGACCCAATAAAAATTCCTCTGTCCGTATTCTCATCCCTTAGAGAAGTGCTTTTTCCCAAAATTTGATGCACTGTCTTTCTTTATTACATTGTTTCTATTATAGTGCTGTCTTTTTTCCAATTTTTGTTTAAGTAGCGTTTGAATAAAAGTTGAAGATACCGACCCTCATTATCATAATCCTGTATAATTTTTATCAATAATTAGAAACTGTTTTCAAAGAGTACGTTCCACAAGGGGATCGCAACGATTCGCTCACGACTGCAGTTTTTGCCGTTCCAGTTTCTGTTAAATGTCAAATAAACTGACAATTCGTGGTTAGGATCGAAATTTAAATCATTAGGGGCCAGTTTTACCAACGCCAGTTAAATTTATCCAAAGATAAATTTAACTGACTTTGGTGAAACCGAGCCTAAAAAGACCGATTTCACCAACGTTAGTTGAATTTATTCTGAGGTTATTTTATCCGGCAACCATTATTGATTCAATTGTCGCCATAGTTACAAAGTCAAAATAACCTCTAGATAAATTCAACTGACGTTGATGAAACTGACCCTAATAAGATTAAAATAAAAATTCTTAAATCTATTGACATAATTAGAAATCAAAAATACAGATTAGAAAAACATATTTTCAATTAATTCAATCTATCAATCGCGGGCGTTGTGAGCTTGAAGCGATCGCAATTAATGACGTCATCTATAACGAATCGATCATGAACGCAAAGACTGTGGTCGCCTTGTGGAACGATTATTGAAGCGACATGAGCGTTGTGGTCGCCTAGCGGAACATACCCTAAAACTACTGTCTAAATTTCTAAATTCAAATTCCTAAATTGAATCCACTATAAACCAAACCTTACAGATAAGAAATTTGAACTTTTTTTCCGTTCACGTCATTCAAAAATTGAATTGACAATATGTTAACAATGTTTTATGCAACTTGTGCTCAAATATTTCAAGGGTATTTCTTCTTTCTCAGATAACTTTATATGTCAGATATTGTCTATAATTACAATTGTGTTAATAATTTGAACTACAGATATAAGCCGGTAAAGTTATCCGAGAATGAAAAAGTTGGCCCTTGAAATATCAATTTCAAAATATAAATTCCAAATTCAACCAATCACGAATTGTTTATAACAAGAAAATTATTTTCATTCTCAAATTTAAAATATTCGCTATGTCAAATAGTTCATGTGTCAATAATTTGTGGTTGGTTATTCTTAGAGAATTATCATAAACCAGAATAGAAACTATGAATATAGATTCCCAATTTAAATCCATTATAAACATTTTTGTTGTGAAATGTATGGGACAGACAATTGCGCACATAATCCCATATTGAAGTTATATGGTCCGCGTTTCTGTGAATATCCAGTAGGCGATAAACAAGTATATTTAAAATATTTGCAGAGTGAATAATAAAATGGGAATGCTAATACAAATTCAACAGTAATATTAAATTTATAAAGTTTTACCTACATTTATATTACAAATTCATATATTTTACAAGTTACAAAATTTGTAATAGCATTCAAACATTGAGCTAAAATAAGAGACCAATTATATGGTACAAATACAAATCATCGATAATAATCAATTATCAACATAATGAAATCATACTCAGATTAAAATTTTGCTACTTTAATTTTAAGTAAAATTATTTTGTGAATAGGAAGTACTTTCTGTACATTTTTTAAAGATAAAACTATGCTTGTAACATGAATTTAATGTACACTCATATATGCCATAATACACTACTAAAATTCTTACACATATGGAAGAAATTGTACTTACAAGGCACAAGTGAAGAAAGAAAATCCACATCTGTTAAAATTCTATAATTTGTTCAACTGTTATTTTCATTATGCATCAAGCATAGTTTTATGTATTCACAAAATGTTAATAATCAAGTATATTAACGATTTGAGTACCATAATTACGAGATCATATTTGAAAAACGACTGTTAAAAAAATTAACTAAAAAGGAAAAAACTGATGCAAACCTACTATGAGATATATGAATACTATTTACACAAAAAAAACTTGATATTGTTCCAATAAAACATGTATCCTATTATATTTAGTAGACATTTAATAATTTTTTATAAGAACTGAGTTAAAATTTGATACTTTTAAAAACAGGTGTGCTTTTTAAAGAAGAATAATATAGGTATATTAAATGTTTACAAATAATTCTTCTTGTATATTTCAACAGTGAAATTTTACGTTTTTTTGAACACATACCTATAATTTTTATGCTTATAGCACAAGCAAATTATTTAGCACTGAGTACCAAAAAGAATGATTACTGTGAAAATGAATAAAATTATAAAAATCTCCTTATGATGTGTAATATGATAAGTACTGAATTAGATCATTAAACTATAACATATTTAATTATTATTCTTGTTTGAAATACGAATTCTGTAAAATTTAAATCATCAAAATCAGTATAGTCATTATTATAGTTATAATTATCATTGCTACAGACACTTATTACTAGTACCTACATTATAGAGAAATCAATAATTATAGGAAAAAAATATACTTTTTTTATTTTACATGAGAAATTTTAAAATATTCGCTTTGGAATTTTAAATCAACACATGATAATTTTCTCTGAATTAAATTATCCATTTTTACCATTTTTTTTTTTATTAATTTTAGAGACTACTTCAATTTATTTAAACAATTTCTTTTACTCCAAAAAGTCACTATGAGCTTCTTCAATTATTGTTGAGGAAATCATTCACTAAACTTAAATAAGAACTACAGATTAGTAATGCTGGATGTACGTCTAGCAACAGCTTGCAATTTCTTAAGAGAAGTTTACAAACAATATACGACCTGTTACCTAAATTCTAGAATAGAGATTCCCAATAGGGAGGCGCAAATTTTTTTTTCTTCAAATTGCATAACGCTGGGTGTGGAAAAACTGCCTATTGAGTACAAAGTCAATATCAAAAAATCTTCAAGAAATCTTGATTTTAATTAGTTATTTATATATCAAGTGCGCGATATTATACTTTGGTGCTTGAGAATGAAAGATTTTTGTCGAGGCGGGAGCCGAGACACAAATCATTCGAAAGCTCAAAAGAAATTTCGTGCACGTGGAGCATACAACATTTTTTCTACAGAAGTCAAAAAACTAAGAAAAAAAATATTAAAATACAAAAGTTAGTAGAATTCTTTTTCTTGGCAACGTGCACAAAGTATTTTGTGCACGTTGTCAAGATAAAATTAGTGCACGAAATACTTCGTGCCCGTTGTCATGATAAACAACTCCAATGCGACATTTCGTATACTTATATTGATGTACAAATGTCATGATTTTTGACGTTTGTATAGAAAAAATATATTTTTCCTACGACCGTGCGTAAAGTAGCACATTACGCACCTTAAAGTAGGTGCGTAAAGACGCACTGTAAAGTAATGCTTTTTCGCGCCTCAGTTTTACTACCAATAATTTTCATGAAAGCTTGTTGTTGAGACCGGTGAAGGGAAAATTTATTGCGTTTGCTAATTAGAAAAGGGTGTTACGACTTAGAACATTTTGATCCGCTTTATCGAGAAAAACAAAATAAACAATGCTTTCCGTAACGAACCGAGATTATTTAAGGAATGTAAACAGTTTCTAGTCGAGAACTCTACAAGCAGCACTTATTTAGAAATGTTGTTTAAATTGATATTCCTTTTCACTTGTGAAAGGAAATAGTATTACACTGAATCAAGTAGGATTCAATTTGTCGAAAGCTCTATCGTAAAGGTAGAGTTAGTACAGTTCAGGAGAGATTTTGGTATCAACTTTGGCACAATTTGTGGTAAACTGGTTATTCTTTTGGAAGAAGCTAATTATATGGCAAAATTCCTTTTATATGGACCGACGGATCTAAAACGCCGTTGGAATAAATGGTACAGACCTTGGAATTAACAAGGTAATAACTAATAAATTATTCTTTTGCCATACCAAAGTCTTTTTTTTCTATTGTTAATACCGAAAAGAAATTTGCTCTATTTGATATTTTTTGTTTTGAATTCAAAATCATAATAAATACAGTCCATTAAAATTTCTTAAACGTTTTCTATATAAAGAACCTTACTACTTGTTTATAATTTGTACAAGCTTGAATGGAAATTATCTGGTTAATTTTTAATCAAGAATAGTATTTAGAGAGAATATTTCTTGAAAGTTTAATTTCAATTCGAAACTCCGAAAAAATTTGAGTTGTCACTGACTTTGACGTTTCTCATTCACAATACAAACAAAACAGGTTTAAATAGTCTATATATTTTTCAGAATTTTATTTAATAAAAACGACTTTTGATTTTAAATTCTGTATATTTATTTGAAACTTTGACGTTTCGATCCTTTGACTAAGGATCTTTTTCAGAAGAAGATCTTTGGTCAAAGGATCGAAACGTCAAAGTTTCAAATAAATATACAGAATTTAAAATCAATTTAAAACAGGTTTTATTTATTTGTTGTCAAAATAGTAGGTGGAAATTTCACGTCTAGACAACGTGGATTTTCCATTATAATTTTTTGATAATTTCTTTTATGGGAAAATTTATAAATGAGTGAAATATTCTTCGATATTTCTTGTTCATGGACGTGATACAGTTGCCTGATCAAATCAAAACTACACAAAACATATCAGTTTAGCATACGATATCTTTAAGTTCCTTTTTAAATAGTAATTTTTAAAATATCGAATATTACATGAAAATGAAATTTTTAAATCAAAGTTTGCTCCTCAAATATCAAAACTTCACATTTAAAGCAGATGAACTCATCGCAGAGGACTAAGATTTTTTGAGATTAATTTTGATCTCAATAGGATCTATTCTACATCCAGCGTTATGTAATTTGAGAAAAAATACATTTTTTCGCTTCGTCCTATTGCCCAATTTTTGGCCTGCCGACCACATGTGGTCCTCTAGGTTAACAGCATGACGGCATGAAATCTTATGGGCTGAACAATGGGAAAGTATACTGCATTTTTTTTCTGATAGGAAAAGTGAGGCAATTAGTGAAACGCAATTTTTTAATTTATAAATTAGGTATGATTTACTTATATCTAGTTGATGATCCTCAAATGGTCTCTATCCTTACATTTTCATCCGTTTGTTCCTGCAGAGCTTTAATACTCTTATGCCCAGTTGCATCAACGTTCATTAACTAAACAGTTCTTTGAAAATGAACAATATCAAATCGAAATTTTGACAGCAATGCTAAGCAATTAATATGACAGATAAATTCGATTTGATATTGTCCACTTTTAAAGAACACTTTAGCTAATGAAAGTTCATGCAACCAAGCATTAGAATATTTTTGAATAACAGCCGAAAAAAACATTCATTCGAAACTTCAATAGATTTTTTAATTAATGAATACATCAATCGATAAAGCAAAAGGATATGTGGGGCTATTCTGTAATTCAATCGATAAATTTTTATCGATCATTATCTATTTCAGCCAATAAACGTAGGTAGCACTGACAAAAATTCTGAATTTTCACTTGTTACAATTGTTTCTATTTGTCAAAAATCTTATCGATCGATAATAAATTAATGATTGTGTTACAGAATACGGCCAATGATCAGATAAAATTCATGATTGAGGCACATAAAAACATACATGTACATCATAATGAAGTCCTGCAAATATTAAATTGTCTCTTTGATTAAAACGAAGCAATATTTTCAACTATTTTCATTATTACATTGCAGTAGGCTAACCAATTGTTTAGAATCTCTAATTTATAATTAAAAATAATTAAATGAAGATTGTTAGAAGAAGCCAATGTTCACGACTTCCTCAAACTCCCATGTTAAACTTATTCGGGTGATTGTTTAATTATGTAAATTATTGAATCAACAATTACATTGTGAACTTCTCTTTCTTAAGAATATTTAAAAATAATCTTACATTGAAATATTATTATATAAACAGATTATAAAAAAAGGTGATTGGATATTAAATCAATTTTTTCTTGCAAAATCTAAATTAAAAAAAAATGTCTTCAAGGATCACAAGATTTATAATCTCTAAAAATGAAACAACTTTTTAACTACAACAACGTAACATTAAAAATTCTACTCAAAAACTGTTTTCAAACATGTCATGCTGAATAAAAAGAATATATATTTTTTTGATGATTTTTCTGGGCATTTTAGAGGAAACACGAAAGTTTTGCTTCAGCCTTTATACTAATAATAATAACAAACAACGAAATTTAAATAAGTGAAAAATATAAAAAATTATTTTCACAATTTTACTTGAGCTAATATTTTCCCCAATCAAAAATTGTGTTTACTGGTATTTATAAATTTGGCTATAAATAATTCAATCAATCTTTTGTGACTAGAACTGTAGCAATAATATTTATATCTTTGTGAGTGTCCGTTAGAAAAATAAATAAATTTTTTAATTATATTGCAATGATTATTAAAAAATTATTGTATCAAATATTTGAAAGAATTAGTAATAAAGTGTTATAGTTTAAGATCTATAGTATTTGATAGTATAAGAATATAACAAATATATTCATGTATTGATTTCCAAGTTCTACTTAACTAGTATATGCACGCTGATGTAGAGATGATGTCTCAATAGCTACAGAATGAAAATCGTGTATGATCCTTGATAGGGTTTATTATTTAAAGGCAGAGATGGTTGACACCTGAGGGTCTGAATTTTTGTTTATAATAAAAAGTTGATTTACTTACCAAGCCAAACGATGGCCCATTTCGCTATCCTAGCGCTATTCACCTAAAGTTATAGAACGTTTGATAGAAGTGTCACGCACTTGCACTGAATTACTCACTGGAGTCTAATTCATCGGGAAGTGGGAATGGAGTGAGAGGTAGTGCCGCGGCCCCTTGCGGGTCGTCGTCGAGTTCATGTTGTTGTTCGTTGATGCGGGGCCGAGGCCGAGGCTCCACGCACACGTTGACAAAAAGATGCAACTTGGGGACGGCGCCGGCGCAGTGCTCCTCTGGAAGACCTGCGTTGACGAAATGTGGCACGTGGTACACTCCCTGAATATTTCGCTCGTCGCACGGGACTCGAAAGTAACTAGCACTACACTGAGGAGATCCTAATTCCGTCCTTTGTCATTTGCTATTTGTTTGTAGTGCTGCGTTAATTTGTGTCCATAGGTCCTTTTTGCAAGATTTTGATCTAAACAGATAAATTAACAATTACAGATAAGCAAATAATACAAGAATTCTGATTCAAGTAAAATTATTTGAGTTTTATAAGTCAATATATTGTGACACGATTTTCAATACAAAATCTATTTTAATCAAATTAAAAAATATAAGTATAATATACCGTCTTATAGACTGCAACCACTCTTTGAATTGTGTGTTTCCTTCAGGCGTGATTTGAAATGCGGCTCTGGCAGCACAAACAATGCTTACAAAATCTTCATAATCTGCGGTAGTTAGATGATACAACTTTTGATGCATACATTGAATGTACATTTGTTGACATTTTTGCACCAACGGTGTAAGTGCAGTCCGTAAATGTTGCATAACTAATCCAGGATTATTTCGAGACAAATACTGAGCAGCTTCAATGGCTACATCATGTAACACAAATGGACTTACAATCGAATTGACAGCACAAACGCAAAACTGATGAAGATATTGAGTACCTAAACATATAAAAAAAAAAAAATTGGTGAGTGACTTATTTACATAAGAGCTAGTTGAAGTGAAACTTCTACTTATAGCAGACAATGTCATCTATAAAAAAAATTATATCGCTTGAATTCAAATGAAATAATTCAATGACATTATTGATAAAAATTTGTTCGATTCTCGTCAATAAGATCACAATCAAAAACAGTTTAAAATCTTACTTTTTTGATAAATTTTTTGAATTGCCTCGTTTGCAAAATTATTAATAACTAAACGATGATATAAATAAATTGTATAATGTAACTAACGTAATTATTTCAAAAAACAAGAAAACTTACCAAGATGTTTAGAAATTCGTAGAAGCCATTTCACATCCTCTCCATACGGTGGATTTCGTGCGTATTTAGCCTGCGGTCGGTCATCATGAACACGTCGTGCGAGCGTTTCAAGAGCTAACATGCCAACCCGGTACGCGGCCAATAGATAGTGAAGTTGCGCTTGACTAAATGGTTGCGGCTGACGGTGATTTTGCGGAGGAGGCCGTACGCTAGGTGGTGGCGGCATCGCATTGGCAAACATAGGTCGAGCAGGTGCAGGGGCCAAACTATAGTACTGGATGTTTGTTTGAATAGGTGGAGGAGGAGGGGCGCTGGCATACGGTGGCGCAGAATACTGAACGGGATGTTGTGGGGGTGCCGAGGTCGGCAAATTAGGATGTGAGGAATACTGAAATTGAGGCAAATACATCTGTACATGCGGTGGTGGAGGTAGCTGTACAGCATGTGCATGAGGATGAGGATGGGGGTGGGGATGGGGGTGTATGGGGCCCCCATAGCTCATGTGTGGATGAGGATGTGGATGCATATTAGGCACAGCGAAACTGTACGGCGCGACCGCATACGGCACAGTCATGCCTAAAGGTGCCAGAGTAGTAACAGCAGGATGTTGGTATGGTGGTGGCGGCGCTGTTGTTACTACTACAGGAGTCGCAGCGCTTGACGGAGGAACTTGAACCTGCTGTGGTTCAGGCTCAATAAGAGCGATGAGTGCTCCGTGTGGGTCTATAAGGCCTTCATGTTGACCGTCACTGTCAACCAGAAGCTCACCAGGCGGTGCATGTCGCACATACAACTCATACCAATATTTGGCTACCTGAAATAGTACTTCAGGATATACGCCACCTCCTTTGGCCGCGTTTTCTACAGTTAAACATGAATGTTCCAACATCAAATCACTTTGTTCTTTGCATTGTAAAATGGCGCGAGTTATTTCATTCGGATTAAGCGCATGTGCATGCGGTAAACAGGACAGCGCTAATTCAGCTGCTGCACGAACCATATTTGGATCACAGCCTCTTGAAGCTCGATCAGCTATGCTTGCGGCTTCAGGAGGAGTTAAATGTCCTTCCCAGGTGTCGATTAAAAATGAAATCGCAGAAGCACCGATTTCCATAGCTTGTCCTAGAAGATAAAATATATCAACAATTCAAAAATATGCGGGAGGTACTTCCAATTAAGAAAATTGATGGCATGAATTACAATAATGATTTGTTTATTGGACAGTTGATATGAATTCAACAGAAGTTTAATATACAGATTAAAAATTAGAATATATGCGAAATTTGTCTATCATTTATATTCTAGAGTAAAAATGCAGCAGCAACAATGTATTCAAAATTTAATACTGCTTTAAAAAAGTCTTTATATGATGTAAATGCATATTTGTATATCGAAATAATGTAATAATAAATTTTAAAGGTTATAAGATAAAATTGATGAAGCTGACGGGATGAGTGAATTTGAGTAAGTAAAAAGTCTTGGGAATTCAGTCAATATTTATGTTTTAATTTCTTTCCTACTTTTACTTCACAGTTTCGGCTGTACCTCAGCCATCTTCAGTAGCGATAAGAACTATATTGTGAAAAATTAAAAATGTACATTGATGTGTGATATCGAGCTTGATAAAATAGCGGAATTTTTTTTTTCCATGTGTCAAATGCCACAACCTACATCTGTGGAAGACGTTGACTAAGTATATAGTAAGTGAATATGGTTCTTTTCGCTTCTGAAGATGGCTGAGGTACAGCCGAAACTGTAAAGTAGGAAAGAAATTAAAACATAAATATTGACTGAATTCCCAAGACTTTTTACTCACTCAAATTCAAAGGTTATGATGAAAATTATATGCCATAAAAATTATTCTATGGATGTTCATTCGCACGTACAGTTATAGCTTTTTATATGCAACTTTTGGATTTTATATGAATTTATACAAATACTTGTCACTTTATCAACTTTCAATATTTTCTTTTTTACTACATACAGGGTGTATCACGGAAAGTGAAACATAGGCGTTTAACATGGGAAATCAGTTTTTCTGAGCGCATTGCTCCCCAAATTATCTTAGACAAAAAATTTCAATTGAATATTGTAGAGCAAAATTTCTGTACCGAATATTCACGGAATTTCAGTGTTGCCAACTATATTTAAATACATATCAAATAGTATTAGCTATGAAATTATAAATAAGAGACGAACAAAAGCGTAACGTTTAATAAGTCAGTGTCAGAATGATTATTGTCAAAATGGATATCTTCCGTAGGTAGTGAATATCAATTTTCTAAATAAAAATCTAATAATAATGATGGTAAATAATGGGTGGTTTGATTTGATTTATTGTTTAAGATTGATGAAATAAAATAAAGTAACACTAACAGTTAAATAATGCAACAAATTAAATCCAATATGAACTATAACAAACTCAAAATATTCTCAAATTCTCAATATATAATAGATGTTCAAACAATCCTCCGTTTTGTGCTAAACAATAACCCAATCTATTGTAGAAACTTTGCCGAACGTTACTTAATTGCGTATTATTTATTTTTTGACATTCTTGTGTTATAGCATATTCAAGTTCTTCTATACTCTGGTATCTTCTTTTATAAACATTAGTTTTCAAATGACTCCAAAGAAAAAAATCGCACGGATTTAAATCAGGCGACCGTGCTGGCCAGTTAATTGATCCTCTTCGTCCTATCCAGCTTCCAGAAAATGTTTGATTTAGATATTCCACAATTTCTGTTGTACTATGTGCAGGGCAGCCATCATGTTGAAACCACACATTTTCTTTATTTGTTTCGGCAATTTCTGGTCCAACTATACTCATTAATAAATTCAAATACGACTCCGAATTTATTCTTGTCATAAAGAACGGGCCTATTATTTGATGTCCTAAAATGCCTGCTCATACATTTACAGTTTGTCGATATTGTGTCCGGGACGTTATGTGGATTCTTCTTGGACCAATACCGGTAATTATGACCATTGGATTCGCCATTCATGGTAAATGTGCATTCATCTGAGAATAAAATATTCCTTAAGAAGTCTCTATCATAATTTGACTTCTCCATAATTATTTCACAAAATGATGCACGCACTTCAAAATCTCGTTCCAAAAGATGTTGATGATTTTGAAATTTGAAAGGAATGTATTTATGTTTCTTAAGAATTCTATGAACTGTCATAAAATGAATATTTAGTTCCCTGGAAATTTCTTTTACACTCATTGTATGTTCTAGTTCTATCAAAGCAAGAACATTTTCTTCATTTTCATTGTAGTTCTCGATATTTTGTGCCTCTTTCTTGAAATTGAGTGTACCTGTCTTCTCAAACTTGGCAATGAATCGTTGAATGGTAGACATCCCCGGAATATCATGATTTCGCCAAAGAGTACTAATATAATCACGAATTTACCGTAAACTATTGCCAAAATAATTAATACCATTTAATTATTTGTAGCTTTTCTTCATTTGAATATTTATTCATTTTTGAGAATAACTTTTATATCGATTTTTTATTACAATATTACAATTTGTCAAAATGAATAATAATAATTTGACGTATAAAGCATTATGCTTTTGTTCGTCTCTTATTTCTGATACGATTAGCTGTAATTCTGTGAACTTTTAAATTCTATTTCTGCTGTTATAAGGCTTCCAAAATATTTTTTTTTTTATTGATTCGGATGCAGAAATTTCTGTTTTACTATATCCATTTGAAACTTTTTGTCTGAAATAATTAGGAGAGTAATGCGCAGGGAAAAACTGATTTCCCATGTTAAACGCCTATGTTTCACTTTCCGTGATACACCCTGTATGTATAATCTTTTTTTATCAATTTGTGTAAACCTTTGGCTTTCATAGTGACTGTTGATTTTCTAAATGAATAAATAAACATGTATATAGTGAATTGTGTATAGAGCTCACCAGTAAATGAGTGCTCAATTTCAAATAAAAGAACAAAAATCTTCAGATGCAATTACTTTTCCGACCTATTTACAATTATACAAAAATTGGGAAGTATTGTGCTCCTGCTTTTTTTTAATCAGCTCGAGATTTTAGTGAATCTTTACGATTTAGTCTCAATTAAACCCAAAAACATAATTTAAAAAAAAGTCGGTTTGTCTGTCTGGAAACATAATAACTTGAGAACGTGTACTAGTTTTCGACTGAAATTTAATATTTAAGCTTTTTATCAAAAAGTTAGTTTTAAGATCGAGAATGATATTTTTTCAACCAGTGGTACCAGCATTTTATTGATGGAGCTTTTTAGTTTCTTGCGTTTATTTTAAAAACGGTTGTATTTATCATAAAATATAAAATAACTGAAATTGAACAATTTGGAACAACATTTACCTGAAACATTGTTCAAAATTATTAGCGGTTTATTTGTTATTATTAAAATTTGAATTATTATAAAATTCATTATATTTTTTTGAAGCAAAGAAATTATAAGAATCGTATTGCGGAATTAGAATTATTATTACTCATATTTTGACATCACATGAAAACGTACGTCAATTGTTTTTTAAAATAAGTTGTTTGGCTCTTTAGTGTTTGTTTTCAAATTAAAGCTCCTGTGGAAATAATGCCCTGCAGGAGACTAAGCAGCAAGGGAATAATATTACAGAGGTAGATGATTACGTTATCTTCAATAGAGGTTTTTAGCGAGTTACCATAAGATGGGTTTTATGGTTAAGAGATGCGTGAAAACGATGTGGTAGGCTTTAAGCCAATATCAGAAAAAATGTGTAAGTTAAGAATTAGAGGTGTCTACAAAAAGATAAGCATAATTAATGTGCACGCGCCAACAGAGGGAAAAGATGAAGAAAATAATAGCTTTTACGAAGATCTGGAAAGAGTAATAATAGAAATGAATGCCAAAATAGAGAATGAAGAAATGTATAAATGTGTAACAGGTGGACACAGTAAGCACAAAATATCTAAAGATAACGGAACAAAACTGATAGAATTTGCATCAGAAATAAAATTTAAGATAATGAGTACTAGTAAAAATTATACATAAGGGAACCTGGTTGTCGCCTAATGGCAGAACTTGCAACCAGATTGACCATGGGAGAGCAGAAGGTCAATATAATTAAGAATGTAAAATCTCAAAGAAGCGCAGTGGGCGAAACGGATCATTTTATGGTGAAAATCTGGTTAAGGGTAGATATACCGCGCAAGAAGCCAGCAGAAAAAGAGCGAGTAGAGCGTTACAATGTACAAAACCTACAAGAAACATATGAGTCTAGTACAGCAGAGAAGAAATGGAAATAAAAAATAAAATGAAGCTCCAATTAATACAGCACAGCAATGAACAAAGTAGATTACAGTATCAAAGAGAGAGAAGTAATTGCAACAATATGTGTGGAAACAAAAAACGTCAATGAAAGAAGAGCTGAGAATTCTGGAATAAAAATATAAAAATAAAGAAATCCGGCACTTTTATAAGATGTTAAAAAACAGAGATATGTATTTCAGAATAAAGGGATTTATAATAAAAATAAGGAAGGAGACCTAATAGCAGGAGAAATAAAATTTATGTAGATGGCCAGGATATTTTGAAGCATTGTTGAATGAAAATGAGAATGAAAGTGTACATCAAGCTGAATATGCGAAGATGGCACAAAGAAATAAAATGGTAGGAGTTGTTAAAAACACCTGATTTAGAAGAAATACAACAAATTATCAAAGAACTAAAAAATAGCAAAAGCCCAGATGAAAATTGCCTGACAGCAGAATTTATAAGTACGGTAAAGAACAGTTAACACGAAAAATAAGTAACTTAATAGTTGATGTGTGGAAATAGGAGGAGCTGCCAGAAATATGAAAGGGATCTATAAATGTATCTATCCACAAAAAATAACGACAAAATTCACTAACCTAAACCATGGATTAGTTTAAAGTGCATTGAAAATGTGAAAAGTGAACTGATATGATTATTAAGTTTAAGAGAGAATAGACGAGATTGTATGAATTGAATCATGAATGTGAGTGAAGCTAAAGAGGCACCAAGCAAACTATTACACATAAAATCTTACACACGTATCTCCAATTTTTAACTTAATGTTTGAAGTTTAGTTTCGAGTTCATATCAACCTCATTTGAAAAATTGCCAAGATTTTCATATTTGAAAAAAGGTTGAATATTATATGCAAATATAGTATTCATAAAAATTAACAAAAAATTAGATAAACAGTATTTGGAATGTTTTCGCAGAATTTTGTGTAAAGACGAGTAATGTAAAAAGATCGAAATATATAAACACAATATATCGAACACTGTGTGCGAAAAAGAATTCGTAATTTTCAAATGCATCTATATCGTTCGCGATGCGTAAAAAACCATTTTCACAAATGAGGAGAAATACATAATTGATTCTATCTGAAACACTTGTTTTGCGTAGCAATATTCATGAAAACTATTTATGGATAAAATATGCAGCCCTTCTTTTTGAACATCTTGTATATGTACTCGTATGCACGTAAGTATCATAATATAAAAATGGTATACCTGTAATCCATGAAACATGTGATGAATATGTGCGACTCAACCAATTCGGGCTAACGCAGTTATGCAATCCAAGGGCATATAAACCAAGTTGAAATGCACACATATGTAATGCTCTATGCGGCCCATGATGGTTTTGACTCGTAGAAGCTTGCGTGAAAAGTGATGTACTACTATTTCCACCAGCTTTGATGAGAACAGTTTTTGCCAATTCAAACATAAAGTGTGCACCGGCTTCTGATGGCTGATTAGGAATAGATGGATAAGCACGCTTCCCTTTGTATCGTGACTCTTTTGTTCTTGTAGTTACACCAGTACCAGTCTGTGTTGTTACACCACTTGTACTAGCACCTAGCGATAATCCATTTAAACTCTGTTCAACTTCTGCACTTGTAGAACTATGCGGACGACTGCCACCATCTTAAAAAATATATAAAACATTCAAATAAAACTAAACAAAGTACTTTCCAAATGAAGAGACGCCTAGACTGAGCGAAGAGCCAGAGCTTAGTTACAATTAAAATAGAATAATTGTGACAAATGTTATGCTGTGGAACATTTGAATATCAAAATGTTTGAAATATAATTTTAGTGATTGATTTTGAAATTATCTATGAGAAACTGAAAATAAATATGTATTCATATTTGTCATCTTTTGAAAACTGATGCGAACTCAAAAATATCATTTGGAAAACTTTATTTTTTTTTCCCACTTTATTTTAAGCCAAGCAGATATCATTTGACTTCAAAAATCAATTAATTCATTAATTATATCAAATATTGAGCAACAAATTGATGAATAAAGAGCTGGAATGAAACAAAAAATACAAATAATCGGGTGATGAAAGCAATAAACAGTTAAACTTCAAACAAGAACGATGTAAAAAAATGGTACAATTTTTACATTAGAATGTTTTAGGTATTCTTTGTTTCAAATCTATAAATTTCTTTCAAAGGTAAAAATTTCGTAGTTTGTCAAGGTATCTCTTCATTAGATAACTAATATGTGATGAGGTAGTATTAATATATTCAAGATATTTAAAACTTTTATAAAAATAAGACATTATATAATGAGAGTATAAGAAAATCCACAATTTCCACAAAACAATAATTCCGGAAAACTCTAATTTTGTATGAGAGTGAAATTGACAGACGATTCAAAAATAAAGTAATTGTGAACAAGGATCATGTCATATGCACAAGTGCGGATAACCAGGGCCCACTCTATTTCAGTAAAGTGTTTAGTATTAGTTGCGGGCGATCACGTGACTTTCAAACGTCAAAGTGACATTTCGTAAGCGTTGTTTATCTTTTTGTCTGTTTGCTTGATTTTTTTCTGGCATCTATTAGTTTTTTTGACATTCAACCTCTAAAGATGTGGAGAGGAGGTCCAAATTTTGATATAAAGGAGAAATTGTATTTATACCGCGTATCCCTCAAATTCCAAATGATCTTTCTTTTGAATTCAATAGACTGCAGTTTCCCCTGGAACTATGTTTCGCTATGACAATTAATAAGTCACAAGGGCAAAATCTAAAATTCGCAGGCAATGACTTAAAACACGACTGTTTCTCCCTTGGCCAATTTTACGTAGCGTGTTCGCGTGTGAGCTCATCCCATAGCTTTATTGTACTGACACCGCCCTCTTAAATAGTAAAGAACGTCATATATAAAGAAATATTTTTTATTTCTCTAATTACGGACTTGAAACTTTGAGTTTCTTCTCCTGCAATATTAACCGTGGTTTTAGGTTTAATTTGAATATGCATGTTAGTTCGTAAGGTATTTTTGACTGTTAGGCCCATACAGCCTACAAAATATGGTTGTTATCATATTAAGTAAATTCCACGCGAACGAAGTCGCGGGAAACAGCTAGTTTTTTATAAATATGTTTGATAGAAAAAAGAGTTCTGTATAAAAATAATTAGAAACACAGCGTTTCAACAGTGAAGTGTGTTTCTAATTATTTCTATACAGATTTTGTTCCAATAAATAGCTATTTATGTAATTAGTACATAATCTAGAACTTTATTGGACGAGCCGCTGGTTATGGACGAGCGAGCAGCGCGAGCGAGTCTAATAAGGAAGGCGAGTCTATAAAGTTTGTTTATGTACGAATTACATACAAAGCTTTATGTTCGACTGCTCTAACGACGCAGGATATCTTCTGAAAGTATTTCTTGATTGCCCTATTCAAAAATTCGGTGAGTATAACTTGGTGTGCTTTGCTAGTGTTGCTATTGTTACAATTGTTTTTACTGTTACTTTAGAAAGTGTAGAAGAGATTAAATACGATAGAAAAGAATAAATGGATACTTTAGAAAGAGTAGAAGAGAATAAATACGATAGAAAAGAATAAATGGATAATTCTGAAAGCGTAGAACTATTGGCAGCAAGTGTCAAAGAATTACAAATATTGAGAGAAAAATGTTTTTGTAACAAGGAGAATTTATCTTCGGATCTGAATATTCGCTACAATACCAATTGTGTTATAAGTATTCATTACAATAATAAATGATATGTTGATTTAATTGTTTGAATTTATTTCATGTCAATAAAGAATATATTTTTGTGACATTGTTTTGACAGTGACAGTTCCGTCCAATTATATAAAGTAAAAGTCCTAGTCCAATTAAGTGGCACATTATGGGCACTAAATGCAACCATAAACTACATGATTATGATACAGTCGAACATAATAGCTATTTATGTAATTAGTATATAATATAGAACTTTATTGGACGAGCCGCTGGTTATGGACGAGCGAGCAGCGCGAGCGAGTCTAATAAGAAAGGCGAGTCTATAAAGTTTGTTTATGTACGAATTACATACAATGCTTTATGTTCGACTGGTCTAAAGACGCAGAATATCTTCTAAAAATATTTCTTAATTCCTCTATACAAAAATTCGCTAAGTATAACTTGGTGTGCTTTGCTAGTATTGCCGTTGTTACAATTGTTTTTACTGTTTGTTTGCAGATGTCAAAAATATTAATTACAATTTAATAGAAGAAATAGATACTTCAGAAAGTGTAGAAGAGAATGAATATAATAGAAAAGAATAAATGGATACTTCAGAAAGTGTACAAAAGAATAAATACGATAGAACAGAATAATTTTTTCTTGACAATGACAGTTCCGTCCAATTATATAAAGTAAAAGTCCTAGTCCAATTAAGTGGCATATTATGAGCACTAAATGCAACCATAAACTACATGATTATGATGCAGTCGAACATAAACATATTTATTTAAAAAAAATCAAGTTATTGTAGTGAAATTTCTATGAAGTTGGCTTGCATTACGAAAATTGAAAGTAAATACGTCCGTCATATTGTGGTGGTAACATGATATTGTTAAAAACGAAGTATAAACAGTAACATGTACTAACGCAGTTTTTTTGCTCACATCCTACATGGAATTAATTTTCATCATAGAAATGGCACTTTAAAATAAATCATCATCTTCATTAATAAAAGTTTCATTTCGAATGTGCAGTTTCCGTGAACTTACACATACATTTTTTTCAATCAAAAATGCATTAAACTATTCGTTAAAATACGCAAGAAAACATTTTTCCATTTTGTCCACTAGGAATCGTCAAAAATCTTTTTAGGTGTTTTTATTTTTAGTTCTATAATGCGAAATAAAGTTCAAGCCATTCGGAGATTGAGGATTTTAAGAATTTTAGCCTTGCGGCGTATTCTATGACCATACTTTCATCAATTATCTTTTTTTTAATGTCCTATCAGAGAGAAAATAATTAATATACTACCTCATTCGGTTTTTTTTACTAAACAAGTGAGACATACACTTACTAATGTCAGGAACTAGAATGTCAGCAGGTGGAATAAGTGATGATAATGGAGAAACAACTTGTTCGGTACATTCTTCCCTTCGCATATTACTCAATTGGCTTTTAACTGGCGGGTTACTTGTATAATATGAATTAATTATAGGTGATTTAAGTAACTGATGCACTTCTCTATCCAACAAGCGATCCATGATGCGAGCCATTTTCCACGAATCGTCTTTATAAAACACCAACAATACGATTGCTAAATCTCCCCGTTGTCTTCTAGTACCTTCACATAACAGAGGATGATCTGCTTCAGACACATTTGCTTTTAACCCTAAGGCTGCGACTGCAGCCTCAAAAGCAAGTGTTTCATCAGACACTGATCGGAACGGCATATTCAACATTTTGCTTCTCAATTCTCGTCCCACAACATTTGGCATTACTAACGCATCAAATATGAAATTGGCTAACATTATAGGTAACAGTGCTTCACCGCGTGATTTTAATGTTCCTTCCTTGAGTTGCTCCGCTTTTTCTCTAAGGATTCTTATTTCTTGATGACCTAGTGGAATTCGTTTCAACAGCATCACAAGATCAGTTTCTTGATTAGCTAATTTTACTTCAAGTGGCTTAGTGCTAGCTGGCGGTCGAGCCATCTCCAGCCCAAACATGCCTACTCTGAATGCTAAATGGGAATGCTCTGAATTTTCTGCTAAAACTGTGCATAAAAATGCACATTTAGCAAGTGTCGCAGACGCCAAACAACTAAGCTGATGCGATGCAGGATTCAGTTGTTGTTTCTTGCCTTTTCTTCGAGGAACCGGAGGAATATCGATCATTAAATCCGGTGGATTAGCTAATAACTCTTCAGCTAGTTTAACACCTAACATACATGCTTCTCGACCATGTCCGTGAGCATGCAAGCCTTCTGCTCTCGCAAACAATACATCCCAAGGATCTTCTGTACGTTTTATATTGGCAAAAACTGGTTTTTTGCTATTGATGTCTTGTTGCGCTTTTGTTTCTTTACTTTCCGACTGTTCTAAATTTGCAATAGCTTTAGAATCGTAAAAATATAGATTATATTCGTCTCCAGATTGTGGAGATTCTGAATTTGATGACGACAAGGAGTCATCTTTGGACGGTCTCCTAGAATTCTTCTTAATAACATCGCAGGGGGCTTCCTCGCTATGTGACGGTTTTGAAATGGACAGCTCTGCAGGTAAATCAACTCGTCGAATTTCTTCAACTCTATTAATACTGCTAGAGCTACTGCTACTAGAAGAATCGCTGCCACCACCTTCCTGAGAATCTGAATCTACTGATCTATTTATAGCAACATTAATACGTGCTACGGCCGGAACTAATATATTTGAGTCATCATCACTCTCACAAAAACCTTCACTACTTACACTAGATCTATTACCATCACGTACAACTCGAACTGGCTCATTTGCAGGAAAACTATTCTGCATATTCATTCGAACAAATTCAGCAAAATTCAATCGATTTGCTGAAGACGTGTGGTGATGATAATGGAGATGATGGTGTGTATGATGATGAGTAGATGGATGTTCACAATTCAAAACGGCCTGACTCGAATTCACTTGCGTAACTGTTTCTGATCGTGATTCACCGGAATGTCTAAAGCAAGTGAATGGGCAATGATACATGGGGTTGATATCATTTGTGTAGGTGATACCAGGCATTGGATAGTCATCCCAATCTAAATAACATGCTTCAATGGCGGGTTTAAAACCAGTAAAAACCTCTAAATCCATTCTATGACCAGCAGCTTTATTTCCATTTTGATGACTAGAGCTAATTACAGATCCCAATCTGCTTTTCGTAACTTTTTCCATGATTTTCAAATGCCAACTAGTAAATTGATTATGTAGCATGTCACGTTCATGTGGTGCTAGGCCTGGATTCAAAGCAGCTAGCCTCCACAAAATAACGATTTCATCACAAAGTGACGAGCATGCATGCTGTGATGCATGACTATTGCTATTTACATTACTATGCTTGCCACCGCCTCCCCCACCATGGCCGGAACTTCCGTTCAATAACGCTACTTTTGTATTAAACCACCAAACCAATATTTGTTCACAAGCCATACACTCCTCTGTAATAATTTCCAACAGCGGTACAGCGTTGCGGTCATTTCGTTTGAACATCTCACGTACAATGCTCAATAAATTCCACATGCCCTCAGGCTCTCTGCCACGAAGCGGACGGAGCAACGATGTCCATTCGGCGGCCGCTGGAGGTGCTGTAGTGCTCAAATAGTTCACATCACTGCAAAGAGAAAAAACAAATTTCATTAATTGATTCGCTCATATTTTTACAAAACCCAAAAAATATAATTAAAAAAATAGTCGATCTGTCTGAAAGCACCATAACTTGAGAGCGCGTACTAATTTTCGACTGAAATTTTATATTTAAAAGCTAGGTTTTACCTCGTTAATAAGCTTTTTCCAACCAGTAGTAGCAAAACTTTACTGATGGAATTTTGTAGTTTTTTGCGTTTATTTTTTTAACGGTAATATTAATCATAAAATATAAAAATTACTGAAACTGATCCTTGAAAATTAGCATAATATTTACCCGAAACATTTTTCAAAATTAATAGCCGCTCATTTGTTATTATCAAAATTTGAATTATTATTAAATTCTTTTGTTATATTTTTCTGAAGCAAAGAAATAATGAGAATCATACTGTGAAATTAGAATTATTTGGGGCTATTCTGTAACTCAATCGATAAATTTTTATCGATCATTATCTTTTTCAGCCAATGGACGAAGGTAGCACTGATAAAAATTCTGAATATTCGCTTGTTACAATTGTTTTCATTTGTCAAAAATCTTATCGATCGCTAATAAGTTAATGATTGTGTTACAGAATGCGGCCAATTATCACTCATATTTGGACATCACATGCAAACGTTCGTCAATTTGATTCTATCGTGTATGGTATAAAATTAAAACTCCTGTGGAAATAATTTTCTCCAACACTATTTTGGAATTTGCATATTCCATAACCAAAAATTAAGTTGGAACGAATGACATTCCAAAAAATCGTTTAGAATGATTCCGTATGCCGTTTAGAATGATTCTGTAAGCCTTTAGAATCATTCCGATGAATCAGAAGCTGTTAGTTTGGCTACTACCATGGTTACTTCCTAACAATTCATATCTGGATTTGACGTTTGACATTTAATAATTTTTTAAGTTTTCTCTGAAATATTGGTTGGTTTCCAAAACCTTGTTAGAGAAAGTATAGTCTACAACATGTTTGGAATAGCGTATTCCACACTCGCGAACCGTAATCCGAGCCGAAGGCGAGGATTACAAACTTTTCGCTCGTTCAGAATACAGGCCATTACAATACTTATTGTAGAATATACTATTACATAGTAGTCGGATAGAATTAGAATATTCGAGACGAAAATTGGTAACTTCAATTTTTTTCATTTAATTTGTTAGTTTATAACGTGGCAAATAACATATCCCATTTGTACGCGGCAACGTTGACAGGACGGCTATCAAGAAACTGCTAAAGACGTTTTTTTTGCGTTTTACAAAAAAACTATGCACCTGACAAAAAAAAGTGAAGAGGTATAAAATATGCGCAGTTAGAAGACAAATCAAATGAGTTTATTTCAGCCACAATCGGTCTAATAGTTTTTGGATGAATCGCAAAAATAGCTCACTTCAATATTAAGACCTAAAATTTGGACAGAATGTGATTTCTGTAGCTGTAACCAACGTAGACCAATTTTATAAAAAGCGATTCCTTTGTCAAGAGTTACTCTACAAGGTACTAATATGAAATTTCTTTTGAGCGAGTGTAAGTATAAAAAAAATCGATTGCAAAACACCGCACTTCTATGCGTATTGTGTATTGCAAGCATTCTGAACTTTGAAAGTTGTATGTCTGCGAAATTTGAGGTACTTTTAGCCTTTCTGCCGATGGTTAACGTCAATAAGTACCTCAAGTTTCGCAGAGACACTACTTTCAAAGTTCATAATGCTCAATACGCGCAGAAGTGCGGAGTTTTGAAATAGTTTTTTTTTATATTACACTCGCTCAAAAAAAATTTCATTCAAATAGGTTGTAAAGTAAATGCTTCTTGTAAAATTGGGTTACGTTGGCTGATAACTTTTTTAGGGTTCTTTTTTCAGCTTTCTTGGCATTTTTCGAAAAGTTTCCAACCGATCTTCCTGAAATTTGGTGCGTATGTTGGAAGCTACAGAAATCACATTCTAACAAAATTTCAAATCTAAATATTGAGCAGAATGCTAGTTATTGATTTTCGAGAAAATGGCCAAAAATGACGGTACGTAGCCGCGTACAAATGAGATATGTTATTCTATAAAATAACAAATAAAATTTAAAATTCAAGTCATCAATTTTCTTGATTTTAGACTGTCTTCGCGCTAATTCTATCCGACTATAGTAAAAGTGTCAAAAAGGATATTTAAACGATTGCCATTTTTTTTTTACAAGTTATTTAAATGATGTCTAGTTTGGTATCAATTTAAAGCTCTCGGGAAGATGAACTTACTAGAAATATGAAATAAATAATCAGTTATCATCTTTTAAATTACACTTCCGACGATCAAATATCAAAGCTGTATGTTCCAATAAATTAAAGAGATGCGAAAATTTAGAAAAGGACTCTTCATTTTCAAAAATACTTATTTTATGTAAGGATTAAAATATAGCCGCCATCTGTTACTTTAACAATGACAGCTGTCACTTTAACAATGACAGCTGTCACTTTGAAATATGCAATCAATTAATGGAACATTTTAAATTTATAAAATAGCGATGAAACTAGCCATGAAAATGGTCAGGTATAGGCGTAGCTAGACGGAATCAAGGCTGGGCACTATCCTACAAAACTCATTACTCATCCTAGAAATTTAGCTCCATAGTCAGACTTTCAACTTTACTGCAGATTTGAGGAAGGCGCCTCTTTCAGTCCAGGGATATACGCAAAAAAAAAGTTTTCTTTCAAGTTCTCTGCGGAGAGTTAGGTTTTAGGGCACTAATTAATATATCAATGTCCCATTCAAAATTTGGATTTGCATAATAGTTAAATTCGCGTTTTTACGTGATTTTTTGCGTTTTCTGGCAACAAATCGAAAATATCTCAAGAGCTTTTTATTTTATCACAAGCTTTCATCTAAAAAAAGTTTCACGAAGTTATGAGATTTGAAATATTTGGGGATATTCTGTAACTCAATCGATAAGTTTTTTTCGATTATTATCTATTTCAACCAATGAACATAGTTAACACCAACAAAAATTCTGAATATTCGCATTTGTCAAAAATCTCATCGATCGATAAAAAATTAATGATTGTGTTACAGAATACAGCCAATTGTTAGTAATTTTACAAATCTGTTAATAAAGCATTATGTTTTTCGAAAAATATTCTAGTTTACAATTATAGTAAGAATTTTCATAATTTTTGGTCATGTTACTATGTCATTCAAAAATATAGATAACAATGTTATGACTTATTAACGACAAAAAAATGTTTATAATGTTCAATATTTACCTAAATACAATAGGTGCAGGAACACAAAATTTGATAAGAATTTTCTTAATGTTGTCATGAAGTGCTTTCTCATCCAAGTACCAACTGGTTTGATCATTAGCCGAGGCACCAGCAGTTGGATCAGGTGCTCCGCAGACTGAATTGATGGCGGAAGGTTGAGAGCCCAACAACTCATCTAGCAAACGTTGGGCAGTTGGAAGAATCTGCTGCGGCAGCTCGCTTATTAAATATTGCGCAAATTTTTGCAGTTGTTCTCGATGTAGCCGAGATAATGATTCCGATACTGGTGCTCGTAAGCAGACATGTTGGGGCTGATGAATACGATGTAAACACACTGCTACTACGTGCGAACACCAATATGCTGTTGATGAACATGTGCAGTTGCATGATGATATTCGACGCCGGTCAAATGTTACTGCTACGTTTTGTGTTGCTCTACTGCCCATAGACTGAACCACACTAGCTGATAGATGAAAGCCTGTACAAAAATAATATTATATCAACTATACCATACTTGAACAGATTTCCTTAATTAAAAATCTGGAGTATTCGATATAATTTTAGTAGCTTCTCAGAAGGCTGAAACTGTTTAAGACCATCGGAGGTAAACAAAAGAGACACTCTCTGGTTATATAAAGGACCATATAGTTTACTCGGGAGATCACAGATTCACTCACAGTGAATACAGGATTTAAAATAAGCTCTCTGAAAATTAATTCGGGGAAAAAAGCAACATATTCACATATTACCTGAATAGATATAAATTTGAATCTTCGAAATGCAGAAATTAATTTATGATGATTAGAAATAGATATTTAAGATACAAATGTAAAAAGTTGACATTCAAATACTTGAACAAATGAATCAGTGACAGGGAGCTACGCGTTTAAATGAATGGCCATTTATTCAGCCCAAAATTTGAAGAATAGGATCAATAGTTACATTATAATGTTTGATTAATAATTACACTCACCAATTTGCAGAGGATCCTTAACACCTCTGCTTTTGAAAATGTGTTCACCCCGTTGAAATTCGTCGGCCGAGCCATTAGCCAAACAAGAATAGAGTCTAATGTCTTCTTCATTATCAGGAAAACTCCAGAATGCAATGCGTAGCTGCAGTTGTTCGGGCACCGGTGGGTATACATGTTCCACAAGCTCAAAAGGAATGTGCGATGCTACACATTTGGCAGCCAACTCCGTCAATGGTAAAACGGGCGTTAACTCTGAAACAATAACAATTTAATAAAATATTTTTTCTACGATCACTATAGAAAACAACATATTTCTCATACAGAACACAACTAGAAAAATAATAATTTCACACAACTGTGGGGAAAGTCGTGAGAAATGATTTCTCACACCAGTTTGACCAACATATATTAATTAATTCATTTCGAATATTCTTTAGGTGATATATTCAGCAAGATTATTGGTAAATATCCCAGACTTGATATAAATCTGTGTTTGCTCTTTTATAAGCCACATTTTAAAAGCAAAATTGCATCAAGTTCTTTTGGAATTATTTTCTTATACTTGTTACATATATTCCGAAGGTTGGCAACACTACAAATCACAACTGTCAAATTGAAGCAGACAACACATGTTTCATCACATTCTGTTGAAATCGAGGAATTATATGTATGTAATTATAGTATCATAACCAAAATTAGATATTCACAATTATCATTACTGCAGTTGAAAAATGGTGAGTGACGAAAATTAAGAAAATACGTCACCAGAGATCACATCAGAAAACTCTACTAAATAAGCCAATCAGAACGTCGTCTTGTGAGAGTAGGCCAATCAGATACAATCTTTCCGTAGTTCGCAACAATTAGATTATACAACAATGAAATGTCAATCAACTGATAGAAAATATCTCAATAATGTTCCAAATCATAACTTGAATAAATATCACACTAAATAGGCAGAGCAAACAATTAAAATGCCTGAGTTATTTTACATTTGTGAAAATAGATTTGAAATCTCAGTTATACTAATGATTTATCTACATATTTCATTAAAAACTGTGATCGTAGAAAAAGTAGTGTAAAACACGTATAGAATCACCTATTTCACACTTGTGTGATTCCAGCACTCGACTCCGTCTCGTGCTGAAAATTACACACCTCGTGTGAAATAGGTAATTTTCTATACTTGTTGTACAATATACTATTATCCAACACCGGTTCATTAATCAAATGCTCTAGAAAAGTCTGAATAAATTACATCAACTTGAGAGAGGTGTTTTCTCTTTCGTGACTAATAGACCGAAGGGCGCATGCCAATTTTTTCATAAGGCTTTTATGACTAAAACTTCCACTCTTTTCATTGGTATGCATTTTGAAAACACGAAACTTTATATTTTTGTACAAGTTCACGCGACCGTTCGAGTTTTTTGGTCTGTTTTGAATTGCATGCCTTTCAATACAATGGATTTAAATCACTTTTAACTATTATTCTACGTTAGTAAGACATGCAAAAAGTTGTGACGAAAAAACACAATTTTCTAAAAATTAGAATTTGTACTATGACCGGAAAGCGTGTATCAGGCAATAACCTTTCTATCTTTCTTATCAAGGGGCAAATTATCAATCCCTCAAAAAGGCATACGGTATAAAATCCAACCTGTCACCAGCTCCTAGTCTATAGTATGTAACATTCTACAGAAGTACACTAGTATAATAAATGACTATTACAGTCGACTTCGGATTGGATTTGCTTCATGACATTTACTTTCAAGGTTGGTTTATGATGGATTTAATTTAGGAATTTACATTTAGATTTAGAAATATAACATACACATCAGTCTATGTGCTGGTTTATTATGATGGACTTAATTTACATTTGAAATATAAAATTTAAATCTCAAATTAAACCAATCACAAATAAATATCGATTGTCCAAGTGAAATTGTTAAACTGTCATCTGTCAGATATAATGAATGGATCATCAAACGTAATAGAATATAATAAAATCACGTTGGCAGCAAGATCAAATTTACTTGCCTATTTTTCATTTGATGTACACATCATGTTGAATATTTCACGTGTGAATATGTGATTGGCTACATTTAGAAAATTTAAATTCATCATGAATCAGAACAAGATTTTTTTTGTGATTAGTTGGATTTGGAATTTAGATTCATAAATTGATATTTCAAACGTAAATTCTTAAATTAAGTCTATCATGAATTAGCACATAGGCCAATATGTATTTTATATTCCTAAATCTAAATTATTGAATGTAAAATACCCAAATTAAATCTATCATATACCAGGCTTTACGAATTATAAATCTAAATTTCTAAATGTAAATTCTTAAATAAAATCCATTATAAACCAGCCTTTATTCTTTTGGAAATCAAAATGAACTATAGGAGACAGCATTTGTAATGTTCTATGTAGAATAATATTGTCCACATGTCATTTGAATGACAGTTATTATAATGCATTCGATTGAATATTCTAATAGTGTGGTTAACGCACTATAATTAACTTCTATTGTGTCAAAAATTAATTATAAATAAAACATAAGTAACTTAATTGAATATCACTGGATTTTTTTAAAATTTTGACTAGTTTCAACCGTTTTAGTCATCATCAATTGAAAATATTTCAAGAACAACAGAATTAGACTCAATTTAAAGACATGATTGAATATTTGATTAGAATTAAGCAATATTTAGGATTATTTCCATCGTTTACACTTTTTATTTATATTTCATACATTCTATTTTCAAAGTTTTCCATATTTCAACTGTAGTAAATCATCCCTTTGGCGATAAGTATTAACGGAAGGGTTGAAGAAATCATGATTTATATAGAAAATACAAAAATCATCGATTTTTTTTAAATTAATCATAATTTTTCTATTTTAATTATTTTTTCAATTCTTAAAGACTGTGTTACAAACTGAAAAAGAATTATTAATATTCAATCGTACGAAAAATATCTTTTTCTATTTGGGGGTCATAAAGTGTACTTTATAAAACTCGTTTGGGTATCGTATAGAGCCTCTTTATACAGAGTGATCAAAAATGATTATCCGTGCCGCCTTGTTCTGATTTTTTCTTTGCCGCCTGCTTGAGATAGTGAGCTTCAAATGACAGATGACAGTTCCTCTGAAAACACTATTCTAACCTAATAATTTGGTAGAATAATAATAAATTTTCAATAATCATTCAATAATACAGCTATTTACTTACTTCCTTGTTTTTTGAATCAGATTATTGATAAATCCGTCATAAAATGAGCAAAATATACGCCACTGTGTTCTTGAAATGTCGGTAATGTAGTTATCAAAATAAATAAATTTATACTAACTTTATTCATGAAGATAGTTTTGATCATAATGCGAACTTTTGCCAGTCACGTGACAGACAGTCTTTATTGATCACTCTGTAGAACCCAAACCTAATTGCTATTAGGTTGGTAGCTACGTTGCTAGATAACCTAACTATCATCTTGATATGCCAAAAAAAAATATATTTTGAAGAAAACTCTCAAATTGTTCAGGTTCATATTTATTGATTTCTAAAAAGTAACAACATTCAAATTCACAAATTTTGAAAAGTATTTTTGATTCTCACAAATTTCTTATCTGTCAAGTCTCAGTGTTACCGAAAGACGAATAAAAAATTAAATATTCTGTATTGATGTTTTCAAAATAGAGAATTAATTATTTTTTGACATATGTGAACCCAAATAGAAAAAATTGTATAAATACACTTTTCATAAGATATTTTAGGTCACTTGTTCATTAGAAGAATGCGTGTCCTAAAATCATGTCTTATGAAACTTATACATATCTTAATATACTATTAAAAGATAATAGTAGACCAGGCGCTCGTCACAGAAAAGAGGAAAATTTGATTTCACAGGCTGTCATTTATAAGGAGGCTATATATAGTTGTAAGCTCAAAGTATTTACATTTGAAAATCCTCTTTAGGTGTTAAAGCAGATTTAAAAATGGATTTTAATGAGCAATTTCTTTGAACAACTTTTTACAGTCTGCCATTTTTTCGAACGTAATCAAGCTTGCAAAATCTAGAAGCTTCTTGTAAAAAATGGTTCCGAGTTACGCAATAAATTTTATCTGAATATGCTTTACTCTTGGACCTCGTCTTGAATTCATTTAAGCCGTCTGCCAATAAGCTTTCAGTCATCAACACCTAGCGAGGATTTTTGAATGCAGATATCTTGAGCTTACAGCTGTAAATATCTACCATATAAATTGTAAAAATTGTTCCCTCTCTTCTCACACGAGCGCCCGTTCTATAATTAGTTTGAATTTTGATTATTATTGTATTTTTAAAGTTATAGAATGAATATAAAATAATTAACGTTCTCACAGTACTAAGTACAAATGTTTTTTATGGCCAGTTGCACCGCAGTTCATTAAATTTTAAGTAACGCTTAACTGAACAATATCGTATCAAAACTCAAAAGTCAAATGTGATACAAACATTGCTGTCGTTTTTCCGACTTGATATTTTTTATTTAAGGTAAGCTTAAAATTTAAGTTAGAACGGTGCAACTGGCTATTAAAGAATATAATATTCACTCAAGTATATTAAATAATCACTTGATTTTAAATATGATTTTGTTCTGCAATAGAAAATATAAAAATCTGCTTTTGTGTGATGTCCAAATATGAGTAATAATGACTCTAATTTTACAATATTATTATCATTTGTTCTTTGCTCCAAAAAAATATAAGAAATTTTATAACAATTCAAATTTTGATGGTTATGAATGAACCACTAATAATTTTGAAAAATGTGCTAAACTAAACGCAAAAACTAAAAAGTTCCATCAATGAAGTTTTGGTACCACTGACCACTGATTGAAAAAACCTCATTTACGAAATTAAACTTGGCTTTCTAATAAAAAAAAACTCAAAAATAAAATTACAGTAGAAAATTCCTACACGCGTTCTCAAGTTATCGTGCTTTCAGATAGACCAAGACACTTTTTTTTAAATGTTTTTGGATTCAGTAGGGTCTAAAACGTGAGGATCCATCAAAATTTCGAAGTTTAAAAAAATCACAATTACAATACAGGTCAGGGAAGTAAGAATAAGTTATTGAAAAATAGGAGAAAAATATGATTTAAATCGACGATTTTATTTATAAATCACACTGATCCAAATCATGATTTAAATCAAATGATTCATCTAAATCAAGCCAGCTTTGATTAACGGTATCGTTTCATACTAACAGCGAGCACGTTTGCACTTGCAATTTTGTTTACATACGCAGTACAGTTGTAAATTCCGATACAGCAGCTATGTATTCAAATTTTTGTATGTAATACAAAATATATAGAGAATTTACTTGATATGTTCTATAAAAATCTGTTAAAATAAGTGACAATTTTTTTTTTAATTTGAATGATCAATTTATAGTAAAAGTTTAAAAGAAAAAGTTGAATGTCATTTTTCTTTAAGCCTTATCTCAATGACTAATGCACTCATACTAAGCTTATATCGTAATATAATAAAAGCATAAGAATTTTCAAGTACATATTTGTTTCACAATCTGAGCAAAAGATATGTAACATGCTGCTAAATTACTGAATATTCAGTTTAAATATACTTCTAATTTGGTAAACAAGAAAAGATCCATCTCAACAAACAACAGATGCACGGAGACGCATGCGCAAACCATCTGTTTATACGTAAAGGCGTCCTCGACGGTCAGACATACCCCTAGGCAAGGCTAATGCCCTTCTAGCACTGAAGAACAATAACACATTGCAACAAAGCTAACCCTGTCAGAAATAAGATATTGTGCTTGCGCAGCTAGTACAAGGGTCATCTTAAATCATGGCATCCTTGATCAGGCACTTTTGTTGACATCCCACTCTTCAAGCACTTTCTCTTTCCATTTGTTCTACTTTCAACTCGTTTCTTCCTTCTCTTAATTTTATATCATTTTCTTTTGTTTGCATGCACAATATTTAGCAGATGTAATAAATAAACGAATTTTACAAGTACTGATGCCAACAAATGGTGTCAACGTACTCTACATAATAAAGTAGTTGTATTTAATTTATTCTGTACTGCCCCTAGCATAGTTCAATTTTTATTCCAGTTAGAAGGATATTAGAATTTAAAGCAAGATAACAAAGGGCAGAATCACAATAAGCAATTATTGAAAACAAAGAACTGTTTGTAATTCTATTTATAAACAAAATTTTATTAATGAAAATGATGATGAACATTATGTTATGTGATTTCAAAGTTATAATTGTAGTTACTATTTTGCGAATTAGGATATAAATATTCAATTGACTTCTCTGAACAAAGGACTGTGTCCTAGGTCAAACTTACCATCTGAATATCTCTTAGAAGATCCGAAGTTGAAAGATCCGGAACTAATAGCTGGTTTCTTCCACCCCCTCCAGTTGTTGCATAGACTTTCTGGTTCCGAGCTCCAGCTGCACAAAGAATCTTCTTCAAATCTGTCAGAGTCCTCGAAACTATAACGACCTCCTTCTTCCCAGTCTCGCATTGCACCCTCATCATCACCACCCCCGCCGCCCCCCGAAAGGTCACCAGACGCCGCCACTTTCAAAACAAAGACAGGATTCAGTTCGTTTAACCGACCCTGCCTTGACCCACAGAACTGGGGTCACTCGCGGTCGCAAAACCAATGCACCAACAAAGCACCAGTTTCACTTCTTATTATATTAACAGCTCACTTAACAAACAAAATTTCAAGCAAAGGAATAGTATGACTTCAATCGTCCACCCTAATTTGATCTATAAAATTGGGGTCATTCAAAATTATAATATCAACGGGGGTATTTCACTTCGACCTGCAACACTGAACTCTCGACTTCACAAAACTAATTCAGTCTTTCACTAAATAAGCGAATCAATAACATAATGACAAGTCTCTCAGTAACATAGGACCAAACACAAATCCCTACGTTACATTCAATTTTCTCACTAAGACACAACTTTTCCACTCAAAAGCTTTATGGCTCGGCCTCCCCCATCAACGACAACAACAAATATGGCCACCGACGACTATTCTCATTTCGTAGGTGTCGCTAGGTGCGCAACTTGCATTTGACGGCTGACATTTGTTAGTTCACGATCTGCTCGCACAAAACAACTGAGCAGCACTACCAAACATCAAATTTGACGTATAAATCGAGCGGTAATTTCAAAAATAAGTTAATAAAATATTTTGAGCTATAAACTCTGTATACTTATTTTTGAACTTTGACATTTCGATCCTTTGTCTAAGGATTTTCTTCTTTTTCTGAATATCTTTCAAATAAGAAGTAAAAAGAATAATAAATTGAGACTAAATAAAATATCCTGAAAAGTAGTCAGTTGATTAGTTAAATTTGAACTGTGAATAGAATTAATAATGCCAAATTATCTACTATCTAAAACTGTATTGTGAAATTTTTGATTATACAAGAAATTATGTCTTGTTTCTCTTATAATATTTGAGTTAATATAAAGATAAAGGTAATAAGATATTCGATCCATAACAGCTTTCCAAATGTAGCATTAAATGCTTATTCATAATTATTGTTCTAAGCCGGAAGCCTTCTTTCATATTTGTAATTGCCGCTTAATTTTAATGTCATAAAATTATCTTTCTACGAGTCAAACTTCAATTTTAGTAAATTAGTAAATATATGAAGAAACCATATTCTAACAAAATAAGAGTCCTATTATGTTTTCTAAAATAAAATTATAAATATTTTAAATAATTTTAGTGTCGGTAAAGTTCGACAGCTACTATACCGACGTACAGGTCGACATTTCTTTTTAATTCGTGTTGTATGTGAAGTGTAACTTTGAGGTTTGTATTTTTACAATTTTATCAACAATTATTAGTAATAAGCAAAAAATATTAATAATAGCTACAAATATTGATGTAAGTGATTGTCTTTCAAATATTAGATGCTCTAATTTATCTGTTCTGGAATAGATGATGTTGGAATTATTTACCAACAATAAATTTCGCATGTTTTCTCGCTGAAAATTTTCAAATTCATCTAGCAATTGTAACTTAGCTGCTGCATCGTGAAATTAATTAATACTATAATTTGTTTACAGGGATTGTTGAAGTGATGTTTTTAACAATTTGATGTTTTAGGTTAGGTCATAATGGCTCCAAGAAAGAATAAAGTTCAGAAAGATGAGGTTCAAGTGTCACTTGGCCCACAAGTACGTGAGGGTGAATTTGTATACGGAGTAGCTCACATTTTTGCAAGTTTCAATGATACTTTTGTACATGTCACTGATCTATCTGGACGTGAAACAATTTCCCGAGTAACTGGAGGAATGAAAGTAAAAGCCGACAGAGATGAAGCTTCTCCGTATGCTGCTATGTTAGCTGCTCAGGTGAGCTAAATTATATGAACTTAGAATGTCTGACAATTGAATTTTCTAATAGAAGTTTGTTCCATATTAAATAATAGAATACAATTTTTTTTTTCTAAAATGTAATTGAACAATAACACTTTAATAAAACAAAAGAAAATAAAAAAGATTATTGAGCATTTTAAAGATACTGTCGAAATTCGTTAAACGTATTTGTGAAATATAGTATTTACCGGGTAAAAAGATGAAATATTTTTGTGCCACGTTAAATCTTGTGTCGATGACTTTGTAGGGTTGCCAACCGTGTCATTTTCGCCTGGAGACTCCAGTTTTGGCGACATTTATCCAGTCTCCAGTTTGACTAATAATTTTAACAGGAATATCAATGTTTAATTATTATTTTTCAATATCAAAACTTAATAAAGTCAGGCATTTGAATTAAAATTAATTTCGACGAAGCTTTTTATTCTTATCTATGTCAAGATGACCAAAAAAATTATTAATTGCAACATTATAATTTTTATAAAATAATTTTGTTTTTGGGTAATTCTCCAGGTGAGTATTTGACAAATATTGGCAACCCTATTCCTACGAAGGGTAGTTACACCGACTAGTTGTAAGATAGAATTAAATTTTAAGGATGCATTCGGTGATTACGGCCAGGAAACAAATAGAATAAAGTAATTTTGCTTGTTTAGGATGTCGCCGAAAAATGCAAATCTTTGGGCATTACTGCTTTGCATATTAAACTTCGAGCAACTGGAGGCAACAAAACGAAGACTCCTGGACCAGGAGCTCAGAGTGCTCTCAGAGCTTTAGCTCGCTCGTCTATGAAGATTGGTCGTATTGAAGATGTAACACCCATTCCATCTGACTCAACACGCAGAAAGGGAGGAAGACGTGGACGACGTTTGTAAATCCGATATTCCCATTGGTTTGTACTATATTTATATTATATTGTGATTCAATAAGAACCACAAATAAAATTTTGGTATGAACCATGTATGTATTTTATTTATTCTCCACACTCAATTTAAAAAATGTTTATATCATAGAATGTTAAAATGGCAGTTCACAATTTTGGATTAGTTGACATTTGTAAAACAAGCGTATTTCTCGATTTACAAGAGCTAGAGAAATTGACAGAAAAGTAGAATACACTTCACGGCAAAAGGTTTTTCTTAAAATTCATCAAACTGCCCACATAGGTAGACATAAATTATTTTTGACAGATGAGTACCAAAAAGTGAAACTTCACGGCCGCACTGGAAAAACCTTTTTGATCGCATGTAAAAAGAGTTTTTATTTATTTCTTACAAAATTCTGGAATCCTGAGTAACAAAAATTGTTTTTTTTTTGCATTATAAAATATTCCTTAATTGATTCATAAAATTTGCAAGAATTGTTAAACAATTATAACAACCTACCTTGAATATTTTATTTAGTTTATCATATTATCTTAGTTTTTATTTACAGTATTTTAATATTTTTAAACGATAAATTTTATGTTAAACACTTTGCTCTATTATGATCAGCATTGTTATTATTATTATTATTATTTAGAAATTCATAGTTCTATAGACATTGACAGTTTATGTCTAATTGTATGTTCTAAATTTTATTCTATATGCTTTGATTTTCTGACGAGGATATAAGTCTAGTAATCTAACTTGTTTCTATCTCCATACCAAGAGAAACCCATCTTTTATTTTTCATCATAAATTTTTCAAATGATAAATAAGGAAGGTTTGTGTATATAATTTGTAAATATTCTGTACAAACTGGCTGGACTATGAAGGTATTTTTTCGAAAAAACTATTTTCGTACGCTTACATGGCTAACGCTGGCCAAACTTTTACTGATACATCAAAATAATGTATAGCTTGGATAGACTTCATCTACCTAATAATCGTTAAAGATTTATTGCATTCACACTAAGCCAAAAACCGCAATCTTGAAAGATTAGCCCGCAGATAAGAAATATAGTCAAGCAGTTCAGTATGAACCATATTGCTAGATCAAGACCTTTACGAAGCTTATTACCAGGGTTGTATTTAAAATTTTAACGCCTTAATCTTTTATTATAAAAATTCTTGGTTTTTACTTATTCTCTGAGAGCTAATTTTTTGATTAAACCGTTATTTATGACTATGTATAGTCTGTCCATCTTTCATTTGGAAAAATTTGACTCTTAAATCAAAGGAATTTGAAAGTCATATTTTTTCAAATTAACGATGGACAGACTATACCTATATTGTATTTATAGTAATTTCAATACGTTAATCTTTTAAAGTAAGAATTTTTGGGGGAATTTCTTAAGGCTGTTGTCGTAGTACATTATTGTTAAAAAGTAAAGTCTAGCGTAACTACAAAAAACGCTTTGCAAGCTTGATATTCTTGTCAGAACGTATTCATAATACAGATAGTTCAGTACATAGATTTCTATGATAATATTAATGAATAAAGACTAAGAAATTTAGAATAAATTTAGTGGATGCCTGAATTTTTTGTCGGAGAGTGTACCTCAAACACGTTCATCGTAGTGTGATATACACGATTACTGGCCGGAAAAATAGTTTGGCAACAATGTGTTTGTTATCTCAGTATAGAAAACATGTCCAAAAACCTAACGTATAAAGGCCAATTTTAAAACAAAAAATTTTAGATAAAATTATTTTTTAGTCGATCATAACAAAAAAGTTGTTTCTATGGCTCCTTTTGCGGTCGTGAAGTTTCACTTTCACAAATCTGTCATATTTTACTTTTTGGGACTGATCTGTCAAATATTACTTTTTTGGGACTGATCTGTCAAAAAATTCTTCATAAACACTTCATACCTACCCGTATGGGCTGCTTGATGAACTCTTTAAGAAACAGTTTTCGCCGAAATACATATTCCGTCAACCTTCATAGTTCGTGCAATTCAAGAAATTGATACGCATATTTCACAAATGTCACTCTGATTAAAAGACAATAAAATAAAACAATTGCAACGGTAACTAAGATTTAAAATTGCAATGTTTTAGAAATAAATAGATAAAATTTTGTAATTTTGAAATATTTCGTGATGATCGCCTAAAAAATGTTGTGTGCACCTTGGCCTACAGTTCTTTTTTGGTCTCACCTGAATTGCAGCCTCAGCTACGCTTCGGCCGCAAACAACAGATTCGACCAAAAAATATAACCTTTACGGCCTTGATACACAAATAGCTATTATTCATAATAGATATTATCTTTTTAACTGAAACCATTATTAAGCATCTATTTTAATCTCTTTCAGTTTGAATTTGCAGGTCGGATAGTACAATGCAATGTTAAGTGATGTACAGTGTTGCCAAGTTGTTTCTGTTCAACGTGTCAGGACATATTTTATACATAAAATGTTTAATTTTGCGCTCTCATATCTAAACAATGAGGTGGTCAATATATTTCTTTTTATTTTCAAGTACGCAAAACATGTACATCAATTCACAGCTAGTTTTTCAAAAGAATCTGTTTGTTAGTTTTTTCATTAAAAATTAAAACTGATATAATTGCTGCCTAAAATGTATTCTCTCCATTGCTCTCCATGTTAAAAATTTGAAATTTAACTGCGTTTATCTAGAGTTTGAGATGGTCAATCGACTTCAAATTTTAGGAATGATTGTATAATAATATTGTAAATAAGTGTACAAAAATTTAGAACATTCTGATACTATGCCCATAGCACGACAACTACCCTAATCTCTTCTAGGTAATTTTTGGGGGAATTTCTTAATCTCTTCTAAGTAATTTTAGGATTTAACTGTTATTTGCCGCTATGCACCTTTATAAATTCAGGATAAGTTTCACTTTCTTCACTTGATGCTTGTCATTTGTGCTATCACCTTTCATTCGTGTATAAATACAAACGCTGGAAATATTTTTTGTGCCGTTGAAAATATTTCGTCCGTGGAGGAAGTGTCTGTGAAAGTGTAGTATCATCGTCTAAAAGTGTATTTCAACCATTTTTGCATGACAAATCGTGTTGAATGTTTACAACGAACTTTTGGAGAAATATGAAACATTAGTTGCCCTTAAGAAAATTAGCCAACAGAGGTTTGTGAGTTTACTGTAGAAAAAATTATTTGAATAGGTGCCCCAGTACCTAAAAAAAGTAAAAAGAGGCTCAGGTATTGATAAAATAGACGATTTTAGGATAGAGTTTAGGGTTCGAACTATGCAAAATGCGTATGCTGATAAAATTATATTGTTCATACATTATTATGTTTGCATGCAACATTATTAAAAGCAGATTCAAATTTTGTGCCTTCTCCAGCAAGTCTACGTAAGTATTTAAGGTAATTGGGATACTAAAAAATTGTAGGTCTTGGAAGTTATTCGAAACCAAAAGCAATGTGTTTTGGCACGCGGAATTCCCAAGCAGTCTTCCATCAAAGTACCTACTAACCGCGCTCTATGTTGCTTGACTGCGGTGATCGGACGAGAACCGGTATATGACAACGTGATATGGCTGTTAACATATCTATAATATTTCGATATTTCACTGTGAAGGATATAATCAATCACATACCTAGTTATTCAAAAACAAGAAAAAATGTGTTAACGGCACGCGGGGTTCCCAAGCAGTCTCCCATCCAAGTACTAACCGCGCTCTACGTTGCTTGACTGCGGTGATCGGACGAGAACCGGTATATGACAACGTGATGTGGCTGTTAACATATCTATAATATTTCGATATTTCACTGTGAAGGATATAATCAATCACATACCTAGTTATTCAAAAACAAGAAAAAATGTGTTAACGGCACGCGGGGTTCCCAAGCAGTCTCCCATCCAAGTACTAACCGCGCTCTACGTTGCTTGACTGCGGTGATCGGACGAGAACCGTAGTAGTAGTAGTAAAAGACGTTTATTTCCAATATTCACATAATACATCAAATTCACACATATATTTGCACATGTGTGACTTGCCACAGGGTTTTCGATCACTCCGTATGTTAAAGTCATCGTGATTCTGAGAATGCACTGATGCTTTAGCATATCGGTGTTACGAGAAACTCGAGTGGTTTCACACATGGCAGAACATAAAATTGTTTGTTATTTACATTTCATTCTAAGCCCCTGGCTTTGGGACTTATCTTAGACGTTGGATAGTTCTATTAAAATTAAAATAATGGACATGAGTATGGAGATGAAACTGATGCCTAAACTATGAATTTGATAATATATATACAGGACAAAAATTTACAAAAAACCCGTTACAAATAATTGTGTTACTTAACCTATCTTAATCTAATGAGTGACAGTATGATGATTATATACAGTGCAGCTATGATTTTTACAATTTATGTACATAAGTTATGAGTGTATTAGTATGGCTGTGCTACGGCTCATGGAACGCGACGGAGGAATAAAGGGAGTGTTTGACAGGGTAGCTGATGTTTAATGGGGAAAGGAGCATTGTGCTCTCTGATATGTGTCATTTTTTGTGTGAGTTTATTGTGTTTTATTTGAGTTGTGTAGAATTTTTGTATATCGTTGTGTGTAATTTTGTTTCTTGGTTTATTGTAAATTGATATTACATGTGTGTTATCAGAGAGCTTTATGCAAATGGATTCTAGTGATGTGTATGGTAGGTGAATTTCTGAGTGAAGTGTTGTGTCTTTAATTATAATCGCCACACCTCCTGCCGGCACATGTGTCTGTATTTGTCTGTCTTGTCTGTATACTGTATAGCCTTTGATTTTAAATATGTCGTTCTGTGTTAAGTGTGTCTCGCTAATCAGCATGATGTGTATATTATGTTTATGTAAAAAGTGAATTAATTCACCTACCTTGGATTTGATACCATTCGCATTCCATGAGTATATGTTAGTATGTGACTTAGACATTATATGATTCAATATTTGAAATAAAATTTATGGCGGTGACAGCTCTAGTAGATGAATCTGAAATGAGGGCGAGTGTATGATTCATGTCTGTAATGAATTTGAGTAAATTGGTTAGATTTATCAATGAGTTCAGAGTTTTAATTTCTTTTGTTAAATTATTAATTATACTTAAATTGTCGTTGATTGTTTGGCCAGGGGCTGTGCAGGGGTTTGGGAGCTGGTCGTAGTCCTTATGTGTTGGCAGTCCTTGACATGGCTGAACTGTTAGCTGTCTGTTGGCTCTCTGCGCCTGCGTCTGTGGTAGAGAGGGAAAATGTAGTTGGTTGGCTGTTTCCGGCACTGACTGTTGTCGATTCGATGTTGTATGTGGTGTAGGTGTGGCTTGGGCATGTGTTCTCTGATCCCATGCATTTCTTATTGGTGGTGGGGCCGGTATGTATGTTTTTGTCTGTAAGTAAGTATTTTGTCCTGTGTTGTTGTAATGGTGATATTTTTGTAATATTTGAGGATTTCTCTTCCCTGCTTCCTCCACCTTTCTCATGTAAACACTGCATTTGGTTGAGTTGGCTGGATGGTCTTTGTGGCAATTAGCGCATATTGCAGGTGTGTCTTTTGTCTTTTGACATATGTTTGTGAAGTGGTTCTCAGCGCACTTCACGCATCTCGGTGGTAGGTTGCAGTGTGAGGTGGCGTGTCCCCATCCCTGGCAGCGATGGCATTGTGTGATTACTTTTTTATTATTATGTCTTTCCCACGAGACTCTGGTATAATTAATACTTTTTATTTTGTTTTGGATTTTTGTCAATGTCATGTCTGCATTTGTAACTACTAGATAGAGTGGCCGGTGCTGAGTTGTCATTCTGTATATCTTTTTGATTGTGATTTCATGGTTTTGTTCTATGTCCTCTTTCAGCTCTTCGGGATCCGGTCCACTGTCCATTCCGCGTAATACAAATGCGTGTGTTTTGTCAGTAGCGTCAGAGTAAGTATAATAGTTGATGTCAGGCTTTATGAATTCTATTAATTTGTTTTTGTCCTCTTGGTCTTGTAAAAAGATATTAACGTTATTTCTAGTGTATTTTATGTCGAATCCTTTCTTTGCTGTTAACTTTATAGTGTCAATCAGAGTCTTGTGGTCTGCGCATCTGCCAGGGATTATGATCGGTGCTGGAGCACGCTTCTTCGGTTCTTTCGCCTTCGTGAATTTGCAAGTGTCGTTTTCTGTCGCTTCATAGTCATCTAAGTCACTGTCTTGGTCATGTCTTAACGGCTCAAATCTGTTCGAGATAGTCAGTGCCGGAGTGGATTGTTGTTTTGCAAGGGGCATTTTCGATGTGCTGGGCTGTGGATGCCTTTGTGGTTTGGGGGGAGGGGGTTTCATCTTCTTTTCTTCAGGGCTTTTACTGGCTTTGCGTTTTTTGTCCGCACTGACACTAGCACAAGCACTAGCACTAGGAACACTATAACTGGTATTTTTTAAAAATAGCTTCTTGAATACACTTCGCGCACTTTCTAAACTTTGTTCATTCTCCATCTCGCTATCACCGAGACTATCACTTTCATTGCCGTCCGTGGTATTCGGGGGCGCGGTAAGACTTGTGACACTAGAACTCGATTTGCAGCTAGATCTTTTTTGAGTGTCGTTTTTAGTATCTTGTACTTCTTTGAATACTGCCGCGAGTTTGGCCTCAAAGTTTGGAGGGCTCGGATTAAGTTTGAGTCTATAAATTTTGTCACTTTTCACTTTATTTGTAGTCAATATTTTGTGACGTTTTTTATTTTTAGGTTTCACTTCTGGGTGACCATCGCCCATGTGGGGCGAAGCCCTGGGTCTGATTGGCACTTTAATATGTATTTGAGTGCGTAAAAAATATACTTTTTTGTATTTTTTTGACTCTCATGCACTAAAAGTTAATAAATTCACACTGAAACTTTTGAATTTTAAATATACAAGCACGAACAAATTGATTTAAACAGACTTATACACTTAAGTCGCTAGAAACACACGTCTGACTTATACCAAGGCAGGCGTGCAACTGGGGACGAGAACCGGTATATGACAACGTGATATGGCTGTTAACATATCTATAATATAATATTTCGATATTTCACTGTGAAGGATATAATCAATCACATACCTAGTTATTCAAAAACAAGAAAAAATGTGTCAACGGCACGCGGGGTTCCCAAGCAGTCTCCCATCCAAGTACTAACCGCGCTCTACGTTGCTTGACTGCGGTGATCGGACGAGAACCGGTATATGACAACGTGATATGGCTGTTAACATATCTATAATATTTCGATATTTCACTGTGAAGGATATAATCAATCACATACCTAGTTATTCAAAAACAAGAAAAAATGTGTTAACGGCACGCGGGGTTCCCAAGCAGTCTCCCATCCAAGTACTAACCGCGCTCTACGTTGCTTGACTGCGGTGATCGGACGAGAACCGGTATATGACAACGTGATGTGGCTGTTAACATATCTATAATATTTCGATATTTCACTGTGAAGGATATAATCAATCACATACCTAGTTATTCAAAAACAAGAAAAAATGTGTTAACGGCACGCGGGGTTCCCAAGCAGTCTCCCATCCAAGTACTAACCGCGCTCTACGTTGCTTGACTGCGGTGATCGGACGAGAACCGGTATATGACAACGTGATATGGCTGTTAACATATCTATAATATTTCGATATTTCACTGTGAAGGATATAATCAATCACATACCTAGTTATTCAAAAACAAGAAAAAATGTGTTAACGGCACGCGGGGTTCCCAAGCAGTCTCCCATCCAAGTACTAACCGCGCTCTACAGTTGCTTGACTGCGGTGATCGGACGAGAACCGGTATATGACAACGTGATATGGCTGTTAACATATCTATAATATTTCGATATTTCACTGTGAAGGATATAATCAATCACATACCTAGTTATTCAAAAACAAGAAAAAATGTGTTAACGGCACGCGGGGTTCCCAAGCAGTCTCCCATCCAAGTACTAACCGCGCTCTACGTTGCTTGACTGCGGTGATCGGACGAGAACCGGTATATGACAACGTGATATGGCTGTTAACATATCTATAATATTTCGATATTTCACTGTGAAGGATATAATCAATCACATACCTAGTTATTCAAAAACAAGAAAAAATGTGTCAACGGCACGCGGGGTTCCCAAGCAGTCTCCCATCCAAGTACTAACCGCGCTCTACGTTGCTTGACTGCGGTGATCGGACGAGAACCGGTATATGACAACGTGATATGGCTGTTAACATATCTATAATATTTCGATATTTCACTGTGAAGGATATAATCAATCACATACCTAGTTATTCAAAAACAAGAAAAAATGTGTTAACGGCACGCGGGGTTCCCAAGCAGTCTCCCATCCAAGTACTAACCGCGCTCTACGTTGCTTGACTGCGGTGATCGGACGAGAACCGTAGTAGTAGTAGTAAAAGACGTTTATTTCCAATATTCACATAATACATCAAATTCACACATATATTTGCACATGTGTGACTTGCCACAGGGTTTTCGATCACTCCGTATGTTAAAGTCATCGTGATTCTGAGAATGCACTGATGCTTTAGCATATCGGTGTTACGAGAAACTCGAGTGGTTTCACACATGGCGGAACATAAAATTGTTTGTTATTTACATTTCATTCTAAGCCCCTGGCTTTGGGCCTTATCTTAGACGTTGGATAGTTCTATTAAAATTAAAATAATGGACATGAGTATGGAGATGAAACTGATGCCTAAACTATGAATTTGATAATATATATACAGGACAAAAATTTACAAAAAACCCGTTACAAATAATTGTGTTACTTAACCTATCTTAATCTAATGAGTGACAGTATGATGATTATATACAGTGCAGCTATGATTTTTACAATTTATGTACATAAGTTATGAGTGTATTAGTATGGCTGTGCTACGGCTCATGGAACGCGACGGAGGAATAAAGGGAGTGTTTGATAGGGTAGCTGATGTTTAATGGGGAAAGGAGCATTGTGCTCTCTGATATGTGTCATTTTTTGTGTGAGTTTATTGTGTTTTATTTGAGTTGTGTAGAATTTTTCTGATGTGTGTTCTATATAATCTTCAATGTAGGGTAGTTTTGACATATTGTGTAAATCTACGATTCTTGTAAAACGGTCTACGTTATGAATAAGACGTATACACTTGTTTTGTAATCGTTGTAATGGCTGTAATGCTGAATGTGAGGCCGAACACCAAATTGGAGCACCGTATGTTAGTATTGGACGTATGATTGATGTATAAAGTAAGCGTTTGTTTTGTGTGTTCATGTAGCTGTTTCGGTTGAGTAGTGGATATAATGATTTTATAACTATTTGGGCTTTTTTGATTGCAGTGTTTATGTGATGTTTGTGATAGAGGCGAGGATTCAATGTTATACCTAGATATTTGATTTTTTGGGAAGGATATACGCTGTGTGACTGTAGTTTGAGTGGAGTATATACTTTGTTGTCTGTAAATTTTCGTGTGAAAATTATAGATTCGGTTTTCGAGTGGTTAATGGATATTTTCCAGAGGCGCCAGTAGGGTTCTAGGATATTTAGATGGATCTGCAACTGCTTATAAGCAACCGCTGCGCTGAATGAGTGTGCATAGATAGCAGTATCATCCGCGTAGAGGGCAGTTTTGGTTTGAGGAAATATTGGAATGTCGTGTGTGTAGATGTTGTACAGTTCACGCCCAAGACTGCTCCCCTGTGGCACTCCTGCCCTAATAGGGCGAGGAGTGGACACTGCATCGCAAATCCTGACACTGAACTGACGATTGTGTAAGTAGGAGTGTAAAAGTTTGACTAATAGGGGAGGAAATTTCGCTCGAAGCAATTTGTAAACCAACCCTTCTAGCCATACCTTGTCGAAGGCTTTTTCGACGTCTAGAAGGGCCATTGCAGTGACTTTTTGCTTATTAAATTCTGTTGATATGTCTGTCACAATACGAGCTACTTGTTGGATTGTGTTATGGGCTGGACGGAAACCAAATTGTTGGTCAGGGATAAGTTTAATTTTGGTTGTGTGTTTTCGGATTCTATAAAGTATGATTTTTTCAAGGACTTTGGACATAGTGGAGAGTAGGCTGATAGGTCGATAGCTGGCAGGTTCGGTAGGGTTTTTATTAGGTTTATGGATGGGAACTACTATAGTGCAATCTTCCACACATTCGGATAATGCTGTAGTTTAAATACAGCATTAAGAATGTATGTAAACTGCACCAGAGCTTTTTGGGATAGGTTTTTGAGTATGATATTTTGGATGGAGTCCGGTCCTGGCGCCTTCTGGTTAGGAAGTTTTTTGATAACACTAGCTATTTCGGAAGGACTTGTGAGTATTTTAGCTAGTGCTGTTCGTGTAGTGTGCTGTTCTGTGTTCATAAATTCTGTGACTTCGTTAATTATTTGTATCTGTTGTGGTGTATGATTTGTGTCTATACTGTGTACACTTTCAAAGCTATCGGCCAACGCTTCAACTTTGTCTGTGTTTGTTATAAGTGTTCTGTTGTTTTGTGTGAGGGAGGGAATAGGTTTGTGTGGTTTTTTCAAATATTTGGTTAATCTCCATAATGAGTTGTCTTGTGGATTTAGTGCCTGTAGCTTATCTTTCCACTTGTTGTTTCTGAATGTTCGGATCTCATTTTTAATTTTTGTATTTAGGGTGTTTATTTGTTCTCTGTGGGTAGGATCTCGAAACCGCTGCCATAATTTTCGTGTTTGATTTCTGTGTGTAATTAGTGTAATAATATGTTGTGGTAATTTATCTTTGTATGCATCAAGTTTGTGTACATGTGTGTGTTTTTCGATGCATTTATTTATAATTCTTGTGAAATTTTCTATTTCGTTCTCCAAATCGTTTATATTCTCAATTTTTGAGTTAATACGTATGCTTCCATTCAATTCTGTTCTAAAGTCTTGCCAATTAGTGTTTTTGTATGTTCGCAGTTTTTGTGTAGTGTCCTTTTGTGATATGTTTGTGCGTATTTTTGTGAGGATGGGGAGATGGTCTGAGTTAAGCTCATTAAGGACTGTTGGATCAGGGATATTTATGTTTTTGCTAAGTGCTAGGTCTATTGTAGAGGGTGTTTGATTGTTGCAAGGATAGTGTGTTGGCGTGGTTGGATATTGTAGTATACAGTTGTTGTTTTGTGTGTATGTGAGAAGTGTGAAACCGTTTGTGTTCTGTAATGCGTGTGGGCTCCAAGTTGCGTGTCTGGCGTTCCAATCACCCATTACTATTACTTTGTGGCCAATATTTAATAGTGTGTGTATATCGTTGTGTGTAATTTTGTTTCTTGGTTTATTGTAAATTGATATTACATGTGTGTTATCAGAGAGCTTTATGCAAATGGATTCTAGTGATGTGTATGGTAGGTGAATTTCTGAGTGAAGTGTTGTGTCTTTAATTATAATCGCCACACCTCCTGCCGGCACATGTGTCTGTATTTGTCTGTCTTGTCTGTATACTGTATAGCCTTTGATTTTAAATATTTCGTTCTGTGTTAAGTGTGTCTCGCTAATCAGCATGATGTGTATATTATGTTTATGTAAAAAGTGAATTAATTCACCTACCTTGGATTTGATACCATTCGCATTCCATGAGCATATGTTAGTATGTGACTTAGACATTATATGATTCAATATTTGAAATAAAATTTATGGCGGTGACAGCTCTAGTAGATGAATCTGAAATGAGGGCGAGTGTATGATTCATGTCTGTAATGAATTTGAGTAAATTGGTTAGATTTATCAATGAGTTCAGAGTTTTAATTTCTTTTGTTAAATTATTAATTATACTTAAATTGTCGTTGATTGTTTGGCCAGGGGCTGTGCAGGGGTTTGGGGGCTGGTCGTAGTCCTTATGTGTTGGCAGTCCTTGACATGGCTGAACTGTTAGCTGTCTGTTGGCTCTCTGCGCCTGCGTCTGTGGTAGAGAGGGAAAATGTAGTTGGTTGGCTGTTTCCGGCACTGACTGTTGTCGATTCGATGTTGTATGTGGTGTAGGTGTGGCTTGGGCATGTGTTCTCTGATCCCATGCATTTCTTATTGGTGGTGGGGCCGGTATGTATGTTTTTGTCTGTAAGTATGTATTTTGTCCTGTGTTGTTGTAATGGTGATATTTTTGTAATATTTGAGGATTTCTCTTCCCTGCTTCCTCCACCTTTCTCATGTAAACACTGCATTTGGTTGAGTTGGCTGGATGGTCTTTGTGGCAATTAGCGCATATTGCAGGTGTGTCTTTTGTCTTTTGACATATGTTTGTGAAGTGGTTCTCAGCGCACTTCACGCATCTCGGTGGTAGGTTGCAGTGTGAGGTGGCGTGTCCCCATCCCTGGCAGCGATGGCATTGTGTGATTACTTTTTTATTATTATGTCTTTCCCACGAGACTCTGGTATAATTAATACTTTTTATTTTGTTTTGGATTTTTGTCAATGTCATGTCTGCATTTGTAACTACTAGATAGAGTGGCCGGTGCTGAGTTGTCATTCTGTATATCTTTTTGATTGTGATTTCATGGTTTTGTTCTATGTCCTCTTTCAGCTCTTCGGGATCCGGTCCACTGTCCATTCCGCGTAATACAAATGCGTGTGTTTTGTCAGTAGCGTCAGAGTAAGTATAATAGTTGATGTCAGGCTTTATGAATTCTATTAATTTGTTTTTGTCCTCTTGGTCTTGTAAAAAGATATTAACGTTATTTCTAGTGTATTTTATGTCGAATCCTTTCTTTGCTGTTAACTTTATAGTGTCAATCAGAGTCTTGTGGTCTGCGCATCTGCCAGGGATTATGATCGGTGCTGGAGCACGCTTCTTCGGTTCTTTCGCCTTCGTGAATTTGCAAGTGTCGTTTTCTGTCGCTTCATAGTCATCTAAGTCACTGTCTTGGTCATGTCTTAACGGCTCAAATCTGTTCGAGATAGTCAGTGCCGGAGTGGATTGTTGTTTTGCAAGGGGCATTTTCGATGTGCTGGGCTGTGGATGCCTTTGTGGTTTGGGGGGAGGGGGTTTCATCTTCTTTTCTTCAGGGCTTTTACTGGCTTTGCGTTTTTTGTCCGCACTGACACTAGCACAAGCACTAGCACTAGGAACACTATAACTGGTATTTTTTAAAAATAGCTTCTTGAATACACTTCGCGCACTTTCTAAACTTTGTTCATTCTCCATCTCGCTATCACCGAGACTATCACTTTCATTGCCGTCCGTGGTATTCGGGGGCGCGGTAAGACTTGTGACACTAGAACTCGATTTGCAGCTGGATCTTTTTTGAGTGTCGTTTTTAGTATCTTGTACTTCTTTGAATACTGCCGCGAGTTTTGCCTCAAAGTTTGGAGGGCTCGGATTAAGTTTGAGTCTATAAATTTTGTCACTTTTCACTTTATTTGTAGTCAATATTTTGTGACGTTTTTTATTTTTAGGTTTCACTTCTGGGTGACCATCGCCCATGTGGGGCGAAGCCCTGGGTCTGATTGGCACTTTAATATGTATTTGAGTGCGTAAAAAATATACTTTTTTGTATTTTTTTGACTCTCATGCACTAAAAGTTAATAAATTCACACTGAAACTTTTGAATTTTAAATATACAAGCACGAACAAATTGATTTAAACAGACTTATACACTTAAGTCGCTAGAAACACACGTCTGACTTATACCAAGGCAGGCGTGCAACTCGGACGAGAACCGGTATATGACAACGTGATATGGCTGTTAACATATCTATAATATTTCGATATTTCACTGTGAAGGATATAATCAATCACATACCTAGTTATTCAAAAACAAGAAAAAATGTGTTAACGGCACGCGGGGTTCCCAAGCAGTCTCCCATCCAAGTACTAACCGCGCTCTACGTTGCTTGACTGCGGTGATCGGACGAGAACCGGTATATGACAACGTGATATGGCTGTTAACATATCTATAATATTTCGATATTTCACTGTGAAGGATATAATCAATCACATACCTAGTTATTCAAAAACAAGAAAAAATGTGTTAACGGCACGCGGGGTTCCCAAGCAGTCTCCCATCCAAGTACTAACCGCGCTCTACGTTGCTTGACTGCGGTGATCGGACGAGAACCGGTATATGACAACGTGATATGGCTGTTAACATATCTATAATATTTCGATATTTCACTGTGAAGGATATAATCAATCACATACCTAGTTATTCAAAAACAAGAAAAAATGTGTTAACGGCACGCGGGGTTCCCAAGCAGTCTCCCATCCAAGTACTAACCGCGCTCTACGTTGCTTGACTGCGGTGATCGGACGAGAACCGGTATATGACAACGTGATATGGCTGTTAACATATCTATAATATTTCGATATTTCACTGTGAAGGATATAATCAATCACATACCTAGTTATTCAAAAACAAGAAAAAATGTGTTAACGGCACGCGGGGTTCCCAAGCAGTCTCCCATCCAAGTACTAACCGCGCTCTACGTTGCTTGACTGCGGTGATCGGACGAGAACCGGTATATGACAACGTGATATGGCTGTTAACATATCTATAATATTTCGATATTTCACTGTGAAGGATATAATCAATCACAAACCTAGTTATTCAAAAACAAGAAAAAATGTGTCAACGGCACGCGGGGTTCCCAAGCAGTCTCCCATCCAAGTACTAACCGCGCTCTACGTTGCTTGACTGCGGTGATCGGACGAGAACCGGTATATGACAACGTGATATGGCTGTTAACATATCTATAATATTTCGATATTTCACTGTGAAGGATATAATCAATCACATACCTAGTTATTCAAAAACAAGAAAAAATGTGTTAACGGCACGCGGGGTTCCCAAGCAGTCTCCCATCCAAGTACTAACCGCGCTCTACGTTGCTTGACTGCGGTGATCGGACGAGAACCGGTATATGACAACGTGATATGGCTGTTAACATATCTATAATATTTCGATATTTCACTGTGAAGGATATAATCAATCACATACCTAGTTATTCAAAAACAAGAAAAAATGTGTTAACGGCACGCGGGGTTCCCAAGCAGTCTCCCATCCAAGTACTAACCGCGCTCTACGTTGCTTGACTGCGGTGATCGGACGAGAACCGGTATATGACAACGTGATATGGCTGTTAACATATCTATAATATTTCGATATTTCACTGTGAAGGATATAATCAATCACATACCTAGTTATTCAAAAACAAGAAAAAATGTGTTAACGGCACGCGGGGTTCCCAAGCAGTCTCCCATCCAAGTACTAACCGCGCTCTACGTTGCTTGACTGCGGTGATCGGACGAGAACCGGTATATGACAACGTGATATGGCTGTTAACATATCTATAATATTTCGATATTTCACTGTGAAGGATATAATCAATCACATACCTAGTTATTCAAAAACAAGAAAAAATGTGTTAACGGCACGCGGGGTTCCCAAGCAGTCTCCCATCCAAGTACTAACCGCGCTCTACGTTGCTTGACTGCGGTGATCGGACGAGAACCGGTATATGACAACGTGATATGGCTGTTAACATATCTATAATATTTCGATATTTCACTGTGAAGGATATAATCAATCACATACCTAGTTATTCAAAAACAAGAAAAAATGTGTTAACGGCACGCGGGGTTCCCAAGCAGTCTCCCATCCAAGTACTAACCGCGCTCTACGTTGCTTGACTGCGGTGATCGGACGAGAACCGGTATATGACAACGTGATATGGCTGTTAACATATCTATAATATTTCGATATTTCACTGTGAAGGATATAATCAATCACATACCTAGTTATTCAAAAACAAGAAAAAATGTGTTAACGGCACGCGGGGTTCCCAAGCAGTCTCCCATCCAAGTACTAACCGCGCTCTACGTTGCTTGACTGCGGTGATCGGACGAGAACCGGTATATGACAACGTGATATGGCTGTTAACATATCTATAATATTTCGATATTTCACTGTGAAGGATATAATCAATCACATACCTAGTTATTCAAAAACAGGAAAAAATGTGTCAACGGCACGCGGGGTTCCCAAGCAGTCTCCCATCCAAGTACTAACCGCGCTCTACGTTGCTTGACTGCGGTGATCGGACGAGAACCGGTATATGACAACGTGATATGGCTGTTAACATATCTATAATATTTCGATATTTCACTGTGAAGGATATAATCAATCACATACCTAGTTATTCAAAAACAAGAAAAAATGTGTCAACGGCACGCGGGGTTCCCAAGCAGTCTCCCATCCAAGTACTAACCGCGCTCTACGTTGCTTGACTGCGGTGATCGGACGAGAACCGGTATATGACAACGTGATATGGCTGTTAACATATCTATAATATTTCGATATTTCACTGTGAAGGATATAATCAATCACATACCTAGTTATTCAAAAACAAGAAAAAATGTGTTAACGGCACGCGGGGTTCCCAAGCAGTCTCCCATCCAAGTACTAACCGCGCTCTACGTTGCTTGACTGCGGTGATCGGACGAGAACCGGTATATGACAACGTGATATGGCTGTTAACATATCTATAATATTTCGATATTTCACTGTGAAGGATATAATCAATCACATACCTAGTTATTCAAAAACAAGAAAAAATGTGTCAACGGCACGCGGGGTTCCCAAGCAGTCTCCCATCCAAGTACTAACCGCGCTCTACGTTGCTTGACTGCGGTGATCGGACGAGAACCGGTATATGACAACGTGATGTGGCTGTTAACATATCTATAATATTTCGATATTTCACTGTGAAGGATATAATCAATCACATACCTAGTTATTCAAAAACAAGAAAAAATGTGTTGACGGCACGCGGGGTTCCCAAGCAGTCTCCCATCCAGGTCTAACCGCGCTCTACGTTGCTTGACTGCGGTGATCGGACGAGAACCGGTATATGACAACGTGATATGGCTGTTAACATATCTATAATATTTCGATATTTCACTGTGAAGGATATAATCAATCACATACCTAGTTATTCAAAAACAAGAAAAAATGTGTTAACGGCACGCGGGGTTCCCAAGCAGTCTCCCATCCAAGTACTAACCGCGCTCTACGTTGCTTGACTGCGGTGATCGGACGAGAACCGGTATATGACAACGTGATATGGCTGTTAACATATCTATAATATTTCGATATTTCACTGTGAAGGATATAATCAATCACATACCTAGTTATTCAAAAACAAGAAAAAATGTGTTAACGGCACGCGGGGTTCCCAAGCAGTCCCCTATCCAAGTACTAACCGCGCTCTACGTTGCTTGACTGCGGTGATCGGACGAGAACTGGTATATGACAACGTGATATGGCTGTTAACATATCTATAATATTTCGATATTTCACTGTGAAGGATATAATCAATCACATACCTAGTTATTCAAAAACAAGAAAAAATGTGTTAACGGCACGCGGGGTTCCCAAGCAGTCTCCCATCCAAGTACTAACCGCGCTCTACGTTGCTTGACTGCGGTGATCGGACGAGAACCGGTATATGACAACGTGATATGGCTGTTAACATATCTATAATATTTCGATATTTCACTGTGAAGGATATAATCAATCACATACCTAGTTATTCAAAAACAAGAAAAAATGTGTTAACGGCACGCGGGGTTCCCAAGCAGTCTCCCATCCAAGTACTAACCGCGCTCTACGTTGCTTGACTGCGGTGATCGGACGAGAACCGGTATATGACAACGTGATATGGCTGTTAACATATCTATAATATTTCGATATTTCACTGTGAAGGATATAATCAATCACATACCTAGTTATTCAAAAACAAGAAAAAATGTGTTAACGGCACGCGGGGTTCCCAAGCAGTCTCCCATCCAAGTACTAACCGCGCTCTACGTTGCTTGACTGCGGTGATCGGACGAGAACCGGTATATGACAACGTGATATGGCTGTTAACATATCTATAATATTTCGATATTTCACTGTGAAGGATATAATCAATCACATACCTAGTTATTCAAAAACAAGAAAAAATGTGTTAACGGCACGCGGGGTTCCCAAGCAGTCTCCCATCCAAGTACTAACCGCGCTCTACGTTGCTTGACTGCGGTGATCGGACGAGAACCGGTATATGACAACGTGATATGGCTGTTAACATATCTATAATATTTCGATATTTCACTGTGAAGGATATAATCAATCACATACCTAGTTATTCAAAAACAAGAAAAAATGTGTTAACGGCACGCGGGGTTCCCAAGCAGTCTCCCATCCAAGTACTAACCGCGCTCTACGTTGCTTGACTGCGGTGATCGGACGAGAACCGGTATATGACAACGTGATATGGCTGTTAACATATCTATAATATTTCGATATTTCACTGTGAAGGATATAATCAATCACATACCTAGTTATTCAAAAACAAGAAAAAATGTGTTAACGGCACGCGGGGTTCCCAAGCAGTCTCCCATCCAAGTACTAACCGCGCTCTACGTTGCTTGACTGCGGTGATCGGACGAGAACCGGTATATGACAACGTGATATGGCTGTTAACATATCTATAATATTTCGATATTTCACTGTGAAGGATATAATCAATCACATACCTAGTTATTCAAAAACAAGAAAAAATGTGTTAACGGCACGCGGGGTTCCCAAGCAGTCCCCTATCCAAGTACTAACCGCGCTCTACGTTGCTTGACTGCGGTGATCGGACGAGAACTGGTATATGACAACGTGATATGGCTGTTAACATATCTATAATATTTCGATATTTCACTGTGAAGGATATAATCAATCACATACCTAGTTATTCAAAAACAAGAAAAAATGTGTTAACGGCACGCGGGGTTCCCAAGCAGTCTCCCATCCAAGTACTAACCGCGCTCTACGTTGCTTGACTGCGGTGATCGGACGAGAACCGGTATATGACAACGTGATATGGCTGTTAACATATCTATAATATTTCGATATTTCACTGTGAAGGATATAATCAATCACATACCTAGTTATTCAAAAACAAGAAAAAATGTGTTAACGGCACGCGGGGTTCCCAAGCAGTCTCCCATCCAAGTACTAACCGCGCTCTACGTTGCTTGACTGCGGTGATCGGACGAGAACCGGTATATGACAACGTGATATGGCTGTTAACATATCTATAATATTTCGATATTTCACTGTGAAGGATATAATCAATCACATACCTAGTTATTCAAAAACAAGAAAAAATGTGTTAACGGCACGCGGGGTTCCCAAGCAGTCTCCCATCCAAGTACTAACCGCGCTCTACGTTGCTTGACTGCGGTGATCGGACGAGAACCGGTATATGACAACGTGATATGGCTGTTAACATATCTATAATATTTCGATATTTCACTGTGAAGGATATAATCAATCACATACCTAGTTATTCAAAAACAAGAAAAAATGTGTTAACGGCACGCGGGGTTCCCAAGCAGTCCCCTATCCAAGTACTAACCGCGCTCTACGTTGCTTGACTGCGGTGATCGGACGAGAACCGGTATATGACAACGTGATATGGCTGTTAACATATCTATAATATTTCGATATTTCACTGTGAAGGATATAATCAATCACATACCTAGTTATTCAAAAACAAGAAAAAATGTGTTAACGGCACGCGGGGTTCCCAAGCAGTCTCCTATCCAAGTACTAACCGCGCTCTACGTTGCTTGACTGCGGTGATCGGACGAGAACCGGTATATGACAACGTGATATGGCTGTTAACATATCTATAATATTTCGATATTTCACTGTGAAGGATATAATCAATCACATACCTAGTTATTCAAAAACAAGAAAAAATGTGTTAACGGCACGCGGGGTTCCCAAGCAGTCTCCCATCCAAGTACTAACCGCGCTCTACGTTGCTTGACTGCGGTGATCGGACGAGAACCTATATTATATTATAGACCCTTTATTTCAATTAAAATTTGTATACATAGATTTTACTCCCAGCACATGTACGACTTTACCGAGCGACTATCGCAACGCCCCGTATGTTAAACTCATCCAGATCCTGAGAATCTCGAATGGTTTAACATATCGGAGCAACGAACAATCACTCGGCTTTCGCACATGGCAAGGGAGTATATAAATCCTTAAAGTTTTTATTCACAAAATCATTCCTGGCCAGCGGCCTTACTAATTAGTACAATTTGTAAATTAATTAAATTTTAAAAAATTGATGAGTTTTAATGGGGGTGAGTGATCTTAATTAAAGTTTTACTAGCTATCTACGTGAAAAATACATAAAAAACACATTTCGACAAAATTGGCCCTTTTCCCCTCTTAACCTAACTTATTCTAATGAGTGACGATGGGATGGTATGTACAATGCAGTTATGAGTTTTTATAAATATTTACAGTGATATATATGTTTTATTTTAGTGTGACTTGTGCTTCTATCGGATCATGGTCCGTGACGGAGGAATAATGGAAGATTTTGATAGGGTAGTTTATGTTTTAATGGAAAGGGTAAGTTGTGCTCTCTGATTTGTGTTATGTTTCGTGTAAATGGGTTATGTTTTAATTGTGTTGTGTAGAATTTTTCTGAAATTAGTTCTATGTATTCTCTTATATATTGTATGTTTGACATTTCGTGTAAATCTACGATTTTCGTGAATCTGTCAGCGTTATTGACTAAACGAAGACATTTATTCTGCAATCGTTGAAGTGGAAGCATTGCTGTTGGTGACGCATTACACCACACTGGGGCTGCGTAAGTGATGATGGGGCGAATGATTTGTTTATAAATTAAGAGCTTGTTTTTTGATGACATGTGACTATTATGACTGAGGAGAGGGTAAAGGGATTTTATGACTAGGTTAGCTTTTTTGATGGATGCATTTATTTGATTATTATGGAGTAGACGGGGGGTAAGGGTGATTCCTAAGTACTTAACAGAGTTTGAGGGAGCTACTTGGTGTGTTTGTAATTTGAGTGGAGTGTATATTTTGTTGTTAGTGTATTTTCGTGTGAAAACTATGGCTTCCGTCTTCGTGTGGTTTAGGGATATTTTCCAGAAACGCCAGTAGGGTTCTAGGATGTTCAGATGGATTTGAATTTGCTTATTTGCCACTTCTGCACTGTGCGAGTGGGCATAAATGGCCGTATCGTCTGCGTACAGTGCTGTGTGAGTTTGAGGAAAGGTTGGAAGGTCATGGGTGTAGAGTGTGAACAGCTTAGGGCCAAGACAACTACCCTGTGGTACTCCTGCCCTAATAGGGCGAGGAGTAGACACAGTACCGTTGATCTTGACTCGAAGCTGTCTGTTAGTTAGGTACGAGTGCATCAGTTTGATTAATACTGGATGGAATTTTTCTTGGATTAACTTGTAAATGAGCCCTTCAAGCCATACTTTGTCGAAAGCCTTTTCGACGTCTAAAAGGGCCATTACTGTGACTTTTTGCTTGTTGTATTGTGTCGTTATGTCTGTCACAATCCTCGCTACTTGTTGGGTTGTATTGTGTTTAGGACGGAAACCAAATTGAATATCTGGAGTAATGTGATATTTAGAGTCGTGTTTATGTACACGAGATAGGATTATCTTCTCTGTCACCTTTGAAAGGGTCGAGAGAAGACTTATAGGTCGGTAGCTTGTAGGATTTTTAGGGTCTTTATTAGGTTTGGGTATAGGACACACTAGTGCAGTTTTCCAACATTCTGGAAAATGCTGTAATCTAATTACAGCATTTATAATGTACGTAAACTGCACTAGTGCTTTTTGTGATAGGTTCTTAAGGACGATATTTTGAATTTGGTCGGTACCTGGCGCTTTCTGGTTAGAAAAGGATTTTATAACACTGGCAACTTCGGTAGGTTTTGTAAGGAGTTTTGCCAGTGTTTTTGGGCTTACGGGATGTTCTTTGTTAAGGAATTCTCGGGTTATTTGGATTACTGTTTCTTGCTCGGGACTGAGGGACTCATCAATAGTATGGAATGACTCGAAAGCGTCTGCCAACGCTTCTGCTTTCGAGTCATCGGTAAAAAGGATTACATTATTTTGATTTAGGGCAGGAATGGGTTTAAAGGGCTTTCTCAGGTTTTTGGTAAGTTTCCATAGGTTAGGGTCAGCAGGATTTAGGGATTCGAGCTTTTGTTTCCAGGTTTGGTTTTTGTATTTGTATATTTCGGTTTTAATGTCTTGTGTTAATTTGTTTATTTGTGTGCGCAGATTAGGATCACGACTACGTTGCCATAGTTTTCTTGTATTATTTCTTTGTGTTATGAGTTGTGTGATATGTTCTGGCAATTTATCTTTATGTGATTTGAGTTTATGTGTTTTTGTGTGAAGATTTATTGCCTTATTCAATGTATCAGTGAAGTGTTGTATGATTTCATCTAATTGTTCCGTCGTTTCAATTTTATTATTAATAGTTATTTGTTTATTCAGTGTCTTTCTGAATAACATCCAGTTTGTGTCTTTGTATGTTCTTGTTCTATGTGTATCATCTGATGTTTGTGCGATATGTGTGCGTAGTTTGGTGAGGATAGGAAAGTGATCGGAATTTAATTCGTGATGTACAATAGGATCTGTAAGGTTATTTATATTTTTGAGGATTATCCCGTCTATAATGGATGGGGTCATGCCATTGGCGGGGAAGTGGGTTGGCTCTGTTGGAAAGGAGATGATACAGTTATGATTCAATGAAAATGAGTGCAGCGTTCTGCCATTTTTGTTTGTCTGATTATTGCAATCCCAGCTAGTGTGTCTTGCATTGAAGTCACCAATTACCAATACTTTCCCACTTAGTTGAAGCGTTGCGTTTAAATCATTATATGTGAAATTGTTTCTTGGTCCATTGTATACTGTGACTATGTGTGTGTTATCAGAGAGCTGGATAGCGATGGATTCAAATGAAGTGTGCGGTAAGTGAGCTTGTGTATGTGGTATTTTGTTTTTGACCAGCACTGCCACCCCTCCTGCTGGTACGTGTGTTTGTATTACTCTGTCCATCCTGTGTATTGTGTATCCCTTTATACTTAGGGTGTCTGTAGGTTTGAGTCGTGTTTCTGTCAGTGTCATGATATCAATGTTGTATTTGTGTAGGTAATGTATAAGCTCACCCACCTTGTTTTTGATGCCGTTTGCATTCCATGATCCTATATTAGTAGTGAATGCTTATATATTATATGAGTGAATTGATTGTATATGCTCTATGGTTATGAAAGTGCGTGAATGTGAATCTGTACAGTTTCTTAATTTAACATTTAAATCTTTAACAAATTGTATTAAATTTTTAATATTTACCATAGTATTTAGTGCGTCTATTTCACTTTTCAGTTCGCTAAACATTTTGAATGTTTCATTAGACTGGGTCTCTGGTTGCATGGGGGGAGGGGCTATAGATGTTGTGGGGCGTGGAGTAGGCTGGTTGAGCGTTGACCGCAATGGCGGCGGGAGATTAGGGAAGGCTGCAGTGTTGATGGCCGCCGCTGTGCCTACTATGGTTGGCTTCCGAATCCAAGCGTTTGTGGTGGGGGCTGGCGCTGGCATGTAGTTGCGCTGCGTTGCTCTAGCAGCCATCATCTGACCATGGCGTTGTTTGACTACTTCATTACGCTGGCTTGCCTCTTGCACTTTACGAATATATTCCGGGCAACTTGTTGCGTTTGCCGGATGTGCTCCATCGCAGTTCGCGCATTTCGCTGGAGTGTCTCTAGTCTTTTTACACGCCATGGTCAGATGTTCCATTGCGCATTTAAGGCATCTTGGTGCACGGTTGCAATTTGCCGTTGCATGTCCCCATTTTTGGCACCGACGGCATTGGGTGAGGATTTTCTTATTAATATGCCTCTCCCAGGCAATTTTGGTATAAAACAGTGATCGCACGGTTTGCTGAAGCTCCTGCAATTTATGTGATGCATCAGTGACGACGAGATAGAGAGGTCTGTGCTGGGTAGTCATTCGGAATACTTCTTTTATTTTTATATTTTTATTAGTGAGTTCTTCTTTGACTTCTTCTACCGTCGGTTCACTGTCGAGACCTCTCAGTACAAATGCATGGGTTTTCTCATTGTCATCACTGTATGTGTGGTATTGCATCGTGGGTTTAATTGCTTGCAGGAACTTCTGTTTGTCTGCTTTATTGTCCATGTAGACATTTACATTATTTCTAGTGTATTTTACACTAAAACCGTGCGTCACTGTTCTTTTCAGCATGCTGACAAGTCCTGCGTGATCTGTGACTTTGCCTGGGATTACTATCGGTGCTGGGGCACGCTTGCGCACTGGCTGCTTTGGCTGCTGTGGCCTTGCCTCATCATCTTCGTCCGTTGACCCGTTGTCGTCCGACAGTGGTCCATACCTGTTGAACGTGGGCACAGGCGGCGGTTGTGGGGTGGGTTTGGGGCGCTGGGGCTTTGGGGGCATTTTCAGGGGGTCAGGGTTTCTTTTAATATGAGCACTGCACTCGGGGCTTTCGCTGGCCTTTCTCTTTGCACTTTCGGTCACTTTTTCACTCACTTTCTCACAGTTTTGCTTAATAACTAAGTTAAAATTAACACATTCATCTTCAACATGTTCACTTCCACTTTGAACTACACTACCTACTTCACTGTCACTTTCACACTTACTTTTTTCACTTCCACTTGAGTCCACTTCACTTATGAATTGGAGCACTTTTTCTTCAAAATTTTTATCACTCATGAGCTTTTCTGTAATGTCTATTTTATTTTGAATTGATTTTTCTTCATTTGGAGACTTTGACTTTTTTCTAGAGCCCGAGGGCATCAGGGCCAGAGCCCTTCGCCTTGCGTCGTAGATATTTCTTGGCTTTGTATTGCAAGTCTCCTTTTTTCTAACTTTTTCCACTCTCATAAAAGATTTAAGGAAAAAATATAAAACGTGGTTTCGCAAACACGCACAAACTAACTTAGGATAAGAACACTTTATGATACGTCTACACTCTCCAACTATCAGACACGGAATGGACGAGAACCGGTATATGACAACGTGATATGGCTGTTAACATATCTATAATATTTCGATATTTCACTGTGAAGGATATAATCAATCACATACCTAGTTATTCAAAAACAAGAAAAAATGTGTTAACGGCACGCGGGGTTCCCAAGCAGTCTCCCATCCAAGTACTAACCGCGCTCTACGTTGCTTGACTGCGGTGATCGGACGAGAACCGGTATATGACAACGTGATATGGCTGTTAACATATCTATAATATTTCGATATTTCACTGTGAAGGATATAATCAATCACATACCTAGTTATTCAAAAACAAGAAAAAATGTGTTAACGGCACGCGGGGTTCCCAAGCAGTCTCCCATCCAAGTACTAACCGCGCTCTACGTTGCTTGACTGCGGTGATCGGACGAGAACCGGTATATGACAACGTGATATGGCTGTTAACATATCTATAATATTTCGATATTTCACTGTGAAGGATATAATCAATCACATACCTAGTTATTCAAAAACAAGAAAAAATGTGTTAACGGCACGCGGGGTTCCCAAGCAGTCTCCCATCCAAGTACTAACCGCGCTCTACGTTGCTTGACTGCGGTGATCGGACGAGAACCGGTATATGACAACGTGATATGGCTGTTAACATATCTATAATATTTCGATATTTCACTGTGAAGGATATAATCAATCACATACCTAGTTATTCAAAAACAAGAAAAAATGTGTTAACGGCACGCGGGGTTCCCAAGCAGTCTCCCATCCAAGTACTAACCGCGCTCTACGTTGCTTGACTGCGGTGATCGGACGAGAACCGGTATATGACAACGTGATATGGCTGTTAACATATCTATAATATTTCGATATTTCACTGTGAGGGATATAATCAATCACATACCTAGTTATTCAAAAACAAGAAAAAATGTGTTAACGGCACGCGGGGTTCCCAAGCAGTCTCCCATCCAAGTACTAACCGCGCTCTACGTTGCTTGACTGCGGTGATCGGACGAGAACCGGTATATGACAACGTGATATGGCTGTTAACATATCTATAATATTTCGATATTTCACTGTGAAGGATATAATCAATCACATACCTAGTTATTCAAAAACAAGAAAAAATGTGTTAACGGCACGCGGGGTTCCCAAGCAGTCTCCCATCCAAGTACTAACCGCGCTCTACGTTGCTTGACTGCGGTGATCGCACGAGAACCGGTATATGACAACGTGATATGGCTGTTAACATATCTATAATATTTCGATATTTCACTTTGAAGGATATAATCAATCACATACCTAGTTATTCAAAAACAAGAAAAAATGTGTTAACGGCACGCGGGGTTCCCAAGCAGTCTCCCATCCAAGTACTAACCGCGCTCTACGTTGCTTGACTGCGGTGATCGGACGAGAACCGGTATATGACAACGTGATATGGCTGTTAACATATCTATAATATTTCGATATTTCACTGTGAAGGATATAATCAATCACATACCTAGTTATTCAAAAACAAGAAAAAATGTGTTAACGGCACGCGGGGTTCCCAAGCAGTCTCCTATCCAAGTACTAACCGCGCTCTACGTTGCTTGACTGCGGTGATCGGACGAGAACCGGTATATGACAACGTGATATGGCTGTTAACATATCTATAATATTTCGATATTTCACTTTGAAGGATATAATCAATCACATACCTAGTTATTCAAAAACAAGAAAAAATGTGTTAACGGCACGCGGGGTTCCCAAGCAGTCTCCCATCCAAGTACTAACCGCGCTCTACGTTGCTTGACTGCGGTGATCGGACGAGAACCGGTATATGACAACGTGATATGGCTGTTAACATATCTATAATATTTCGATATTTCACTTTGAAGGATATAATCAATCACATACCTAGTTATTCAAAAACAAGAAAAAATGTGTTAACGGCACGCGGGGTTCCCAAGCAGTCTCCCATCCAAGTACTAACCGCGCTCTACGTTGCTTGACTGCGGTGATCGGACGAGAACCGGTATATGACAACGTGATATGGCTGTTAACATATCTATAATATTTCGATATTTCACTGTGAAGGATATAATCAATCACATACCTAGTTATTCAAAAACAAGAAAAAATGTGTTAACGGCACGCGGGGTTCCCAAGCAGTCTCCCATCCAAGTACTAACCGCGCTCTACGTTGCTTGACTGCGGTGATCGGACGAGAACCGGTATATGACAACGTGATATGGCTGTTAACATATCTATAATATTTCGATATTTCACTGTGAAGGATATAATCAATCACATACCTAGTTATTCAAAAACAAGAAAAAATGTGTTAACGGCACGCGGGGTTCCCAAGCAGTCTCCCATCCAAGTACTAACCGCGCTCTACGTTGCTTGACTGCGGTGATCGGACGAGAACCGGTATATGACAACGTGATATGGCTGTTAACATATCTATAATATTTCGATATTTCACTGTGAAGGATATAATCAATCACATACCTAGTTATTCAAAAACAAGAAAAAATGTGTTAACGGCACGCGGGGTTCCCAAGCAGTCTCCTATCCAAGTACTAACCGCGCTCTACGTTGCTTGACTGCGGTGATCGGACGAGAACCGGTATATGACAACGTGATATGGCTGTTAACATATCTATAATATTTCGATATTTCACTTTGAAGGATATAATCAATCACATACCTAGTTATTCAAAAACAAGAAAAAATGTGTTAACGGCACGCGGGGTTCCCAAGCAGTCTCCCATCCAAGTACTAACCGCGCTCTACGTTGCTTGACTGCGGTGATCGGACGAGAACCGGTATATGACAACGTGATATGGCTGTTAACATATCTATAATATTTCGATATTTCACTGTGAAGGATATAATCAATCACATACCTAGTTATTCAAAAACAAGAAAAAATGTGTTAACGGCACGCGGGGTTCCCAAGCAGTCTCCCATCCAAGTACTAACCGCGCTCTACGTTGCTTGACTGCGGTGATCGGACGAGAACCGGTATATGACAACGTGATATGGCTGTTAACATATCTATAATATTTCGATATTTCACTGTGAAGGATATAATCAATCACATACCTAGTTATTCAAAAACAAGAAAAAATGTGTTAACGGCACGCGGGGTTCCCAAGCAGTCTCCCATCCAAGTACTAACCGCGCTCTACGTTGCTTGACTGCGGTGATCGGACGAGAACCGGTATATGACAACGTGATATGGCTGTTAACATATCTATAATATTTCGATATTTCACTGTGAGGGATATAATCAATCACATACCTAGTTATTCAAAAACAAGAAAAAATGTGTTAACGGCACGCGGGGTTCCCAAGCAGTCTCCCATCCAAGTACTAACCGCGCTCTACGTTGCTTGACTGCGGTGATCGGACGAGAACCGGTATATGACAACGTGATATGGCTGTTAACATATCTATAATATTTCGATATTTCACTGTGAAGGATATAATCAATCACATACCTAGTTATTCAAAAACAAGAAAAAATGTGTTAACGGCACGCGGGGTTCCCAAGCAGTCTCCCATCCAAGTACTAACCGCGCTCTACGTTGCTTGACTGCGGTGATCGCACGAGAACCGGTATATGACAACGTGATATGGCTGTTAACATATCTATAATATTTCGATATTTCACTTTGAAGGATATAATCAATCACATACCTAGTTATTCAAAAACAAGAAAAAATGTGTTAACGGCACGCGGGGTTCCCAAGCAGTCTCCCATCCAAGTACTAACCGCGCTCTACGTTGCTTGACTGCGGTGATCGGACGAGAACCGGTATATGACAACGTGATATGGCTGTTAACATATCTATAATATTTCGATATTTCACTGTGAAGGATATAATCAATCACATACCTAGTTATTCAAAAACAAGAAAAAATGTGTTAACGGCACGCGGGGTTCCCAAGCAGTCTCCTATCCAAGTACTAACCGCGCTCTACGTTGCTTGACTGCGGTGATCGGACGAGAACCGGTATATGACAACGTGATATGGCTGTTAACATATCTATAATATTTCGATATTTCACTTTGAAGGATATAATCAATCACATACCTAGTTATTCAAAAACAAGAAAAAATGTGTTAACGGCACGCGGGGTTCCCAAGCAGTCTCCCATCCAAGTACTAACCGCGCTCTACGTTGCTTGACTGCGGTGATCGGACGAGAACCGGTATATGACAACGTGATATGGCTGTTAACATATCTATAATATTTCGATATTTCACTTTGAAGGATATAATCAATCACATACCTAGTTATTCAAAAACAAGAAAAAATGTGTTAACGGCACGCGGGGTTCCCAAGCAGTCTCCCATCCAAGTACTAACCGCGCTCTACGTTGCTTGACTGCGGTGATCGGACGAGAACCGGTATATGACAACGTGATATGGCTGTTAACATATCTATAATATTTCGATATTTCACTGTGAAGGATATAATCAATCACATACCTAGTTATTCAAAAACAAGAAAAAATGTGTTAACGGCACGCGGGGTTCCCAAGCAGTCTCCCATCCAAGTACTAACCGCGCTCTACGTTGCTTGACTGCGGTGATCGGACGAGAACCGGTATATGACAACGTGATATGGCTGTTAACATATCTATAATATTTCGATATTTCACTGTGAAGGATATAATCAATCACATACCTAGTTATTCAAAAACAAGAAAAAATGTGTTAACGGCACGCGGGGTTCCCAAGCAGTCTCCCATCCAAGTACTAACCGCGCTCTACGTTGCTTGACTGCGGTGATCGGACGAGAACCGGTATATGACAACGTGATATGGCTGTTAACATATCTATAATATTTCGATATTTCACTGTGAAGGATATAATCAATCACATACCTAGTTATTCAAAAACAAGAAAAAATGTGTTAACGGCACGCGGGGTTCCCAAGCAGTCTCCCATCCAAATACTAACCGCGCTCTACGTTGCTTGACTGCGGTGATCGGACGAGAACCGGTATATGACAACGTGATATGGCTGTTAACATATCTATAATATTTCGATATTTCACTGTGAAGGATATAATCAATCACATACCTAGTTATTCAAAAACAAGAAAAAATGTGTTAACGGCACGCGGGGTTCCCAAGCAGTCTCCTATCCAAGTACTAACCGCGCTCTACGTTGCTTGACTGCGGTGATCGGACGAGAACCGGTATATGACAACGTGATATGGCTGTTAACATATCTATAATATTTCGATATTTCACTGTGAAGGATATAATCAATCACATACCTAGTTATTCAAAAACAAGAAAAAATGTGTTAACGGCACGCGGGGTTCCCAAGCAGTCTCCCATCCAAGTACTAACCGCGCTCTACGTTGCTTGACTGCGGTGATCGGACGAGAACCGGTATATGACAACGTGATATGGCTGTTAACATATCTATAATATTTCGATATTTCACTGTGAAGGATATAATCAATCACATACCTAGTTATTCAAAAACAAGAAAAAATGTGTTAACGGCACGCGGGGTTCCCAAGCAGTCTCCCATCCAAGTACTAACCGCGCTCTACGTTGCTTGACTGCGGTGATCGGACGAGAACCGGTATATGACAACGTGATATGGCTGTTAACATATCTATAATATTTCGATATTTCACTGTGAAGGATATAATCAATCACATACCTAGTTATTCAAAAACAAGAAAAAATGTGTTAACGGCACGCGGGGTTCCCAAGCAGTCTCCCATCCAAGTACTAACCGCGCTCTACGTTGCTTGACTGCGGTGATCGGACGAGAACCGGTATATGACAACGTGATATGGCTGTTAACATATCTATAATATTTCGATATTTCACTGTGAAGGATATAATCAATCACATACCTAGTTATTCAAAAACAAGAAAAAATGTGTTAACGGCACGCGGGGTTCCCAAGCAGTCTCCCATCCAAGTACTAACCGCGCTCTACGTTGCTTGACTGCGGTGATCGGACGAGAACCGGTATATGACAACGTGATATGGCTGTTAACATATCTATAATATTTCGATATTTCACTGTGAAGGATATAATCAATCACATACCTAGTTATTCAAAAACAAGAAAAAATGTGTTAACGGCACGCGGGGTTCCCAAGCAGTCTCCCATCCAAGTACTAACCGCGCTCTACGTTGCTTGACTGCGGTGATCGGACGAGAACCGGTATATGACAACGTGATATGGCTGTTAACATATCTATAATATTTCGATATTTCACTGTGAAGGATATAATCAATCACATACCTAGTTATTCAAAAACAAGAAAAAATGTGTTAACGGCACGCGGGGTTCCCAAGCAGTCTCCCATCCAAGTACTAACCGCGCTCTACGTTGCTTGACTGCGGTGATCGGACGAGAACCGGTATATGACAACGTGATATGGCTGTTAACATATCCATAATATTTCGATATTTCACTGTGAAGGATATAATCAATCACATACCTAGTTATTCAAAAACAAGAAAAAATGTGTTAACGGCACGCGGGGTTCCCAAGCAGTCTCCTATCCAAGTACTAACCGCGCTCTACGTTGCTTGACTGCGGTGATCGGACGAGAACCGGTATATGACAACGTGATATGGCTGTTACATATCTATAATATTTCGATATTTCACTGTGAAGGATATAATCAATCACATACCTAGTTATTCAAAAACAAGAAAAAATGTGTTAACGGCACGCGGGGTTCCCAAGCAGTCTCCCATCCAAGTACTAACCGCGCTCTACGTTGCTTGACTGCGGTGATCGGACGAGAACCGGTATATGACAACGTGATATGGCTGTTAACATATCTATAATATTTCGATATTTCACTGTGAAGGATATAATCAATCACATACCTAGTTATTCAAAAACAAGAAAAAATGTGTTAACGGCACGCGGGGTTCCCAAGCAGTCTCCCATCCAAGTACTAACCGCGCTCTACGTTGCTTGACTGCGGTGATCGGACGAGAACCGGTATATGACAACGTGATATGGCTGTTAACATATCTATAATATTTCGATATTTCACTGTGAAGGATATAATCAATCACATACCTAGTTATTCAAAAACAAGAAAAAATGTGTTAACGGCACGCGGGGTTCCCAAGCAGTCTCCCATCCAAGTACTAACCGCGCTCTACGTTGCTTGACTGCGGTGATCGGACGAGAACCGGTATATGACAACGTGATATGGCTGTTAACATATCTATAATATTTCGATATTTCACTGTGAAGGATATAATCAATCACATACCTAGTTATTCAAAAACAAGAAAAAATGTGTTAACGGCACGCGGGGTTCCCAAGCAGTCTCCCATCCAAGTACTAACCGCGCTCTACGTTGCTTGACTGCGGTGATCGGACGAGAACCGGTATATGACAACGTGATATGGCTGTTAACATATCTATAATATTTCGATATTTCACTGTGAAGGATATAATCAATCACATACCTAGTTATTCAAAAACAAGAAAAAATGTGTTAACGGCACGCGGGGTTCCCAAGCAGTCTCCCATCCAAGTACTAACCGCGCTCTACGTTGCTTGACTGCGGTGATCGGACGAGAACCGGTATATGACAACGTGATATGGCTGTTAACATATCTATAATATTTCGATATTTCACTGTGAAGGATATAATCAATCACATACCTAGTTATTCAAAAACAAGAAAAAATGTGTTAACGGCACGCGGGGTTCCCAAGCAGTCTCCCATCCAAGTACTAACCGCGCTCTACGTTGCTTGACTGCGGTGATCGGACGAGAACCGGTATATGACAACGTGATATGGCTGTTAACATATCTATAATATTTCGATATTTCACTGTGAAGGATATAATCAATCACATACCTAGTTATTCAAAAACAAGAAAAAATGTGTTAACGGCACGCGGGGTTCCCAAGCAGTCTCCCATCCAAGTACTAACCGCGCTCTACGTTGCTTGACTGCGGTGATCGGACGAGAACCGGTATATGACAACGTGATATGGCTGTTAACATATCTATAATATTTCGATATTTCACTGTGAAGGATATAATCAATCACATACCTAGTTATTCAAAAACAAGAAAAAATGTGTTAACGGCACGCGGGGTTCCCAAGCAGTCTCCCATCCAAGTACTAACCGCGCTCTACGTTGCTTGACTGCGGTGATCGGACGAGAACCGGTATATGACAACGTGATATGGCTGTTAACATATCTATAATATTTCGATATTTCACTGTGAAGGATATAATCAATCACATACCTAGTTATTCAAAAACAAGAAAAAATGTGTTAACGGCACGCGGGGTTCCCAAGCAGTCTCCCATCCAAGTACTAACCGCGCTCTACGTTGCTTGACTGCGGTGATCGGACGAGAACCGGTATATGACAACGTGATATGGCTGTTAACATATCTATAATATTTCGATATTTCACTGTGAAGGATATAATCAATCACATACCTAGTTATTCAAAAACAAGAAAAAATGTGTTAACGGCACGCGGGGTTCCCAAGCAGTCTCCCATCCAAGTACTAACCGCGCTCTACGTTGCTTGACTGCGGTGATCGGACGAGAACCGGTATATGACAACGTGATATGGCTGTTAACATATCTATAATATTTCGATATTTCACTGTGAAGGATATAATCAATCACATACCTAGTTATTCAAAAACAAGAAAAAATGTGTTAACGGCACGCGGGGTTCCCAAGCAGTCTCCCATCCAAGTACTAACCGCGCTCTACGTTGCTTGACTGCGGTGATCGGACGAGAACCGGTATATGACAACGTGATATGGCTGTTAACATATCTATAATATTTCGATATTTCACTGTGAAGGATATAATCAATCACATACCTAGTTATTCAAAAACAAGAAAAAATGTGTTAACGGCACGCGGGGTTCCCAAGCAGTCTCCCATCCAAGTACTAACCGCGCTCTACGTTGCTTGACTGCGGTGATCGGACGAGAACCGGTATATGACAACGTGATATGGCTGTTAACATATCTATAATATTTCGATATTTCACTGTGAAGGATATAATCAATCACATACCTAGTTATTCAAAAACAAGAAAAAATGTGTTAACGGCACGCGGGGTTCCCAAGCAGTCTCCCATCCAAGTACTAACCGCGCTCTACGTTGCTTGACTGCGGTGATCGGACGAGAACCGGTATATGACAACGTGATATGGCTGTTAACATATCTATAATATTTCGATATTTCACTGTGAAGGATATAATCAATCACATACCTAGTTATTCAAAAACAAGAAAAAATGTGTTAACGGCACGCGGGGTTCCCAAGCAGTCTCCCATCCAAGTACTAACCGCGCTCTACGTTGCTTGACTGCGGTGATCGGACGAGAACCGGTATATGACAACGTGATATGGCTGTTAACATATCTATAATATTTCGATATTTCACTGTGAAGGATATAATCAATCACATACCTAGTTATTCAAAAACAAGAAAAAATGTGTTAACGGCACGCGGGGTTCCCAAGCAGTCTCCCATCCAAGTACTAACCGCGCTCTACGTTGCTTGACTGCGGTGATCGGACGAGAACCGGTATATGACAACGTGATATGGCTGTTAACATATCTATAATATTTCGATATTTCACTGTGAAGGATATAATCAATCACATACCTAGTTATTCAAAAACAAGAAAAAATGTGTTAACGGCACGCGGGGTTCCCAAGCAGTCTCCCATCCAAGTACTAACCGCGCTCTACGTTGCTTGACTGCGGTGATCGGACGAGAACCGGTATATGACAACGTGATATGGCTGTTAACATATCTATAATATTTCGATATTTCACTGTGAAGGATATAATCAATCACATACCTAGTTATTCAAAAACAAGAAAAAATGTGTTAACGGCACGCGGGGTTCCCAAGCAGTCTCCCATCCAAGTACTAACCGCGCTCTACGTTGCTTGACTGCGGTGATCGGACGAGAACCGGTATATGACAACGTGATATGGCTGTTAACATATCTATAATATTTCGATATTTCACTGTGAAGGATATAATCAATCACATACCTAGTTATTCAAAAACAAGAAAAAATGTGTTAACGGCACGCGGGGTTCCCAAGCAGTCTCCCATCCAAGTACTAACCGCGCTCTACGTTGCTTGACTGCGGTGATCGGACGAGAACCGGTATATGACAACGTGATATGGCTGTTAACATATCTATAATATTTCGATATTTCACTGTGAAGGATATAATCAATCACATACCTAGTTATTCAAAAACAAGAAAAAATGTGTTAACGGCACGCGGGGTTCCCAAGCAGTCTCCCATCCAAGTACTAACCGCGCTCTACGTTGCTTGACTGCGGTGATCGGACGAGAACCGGTATATGACAACGTGATATGGCTGTTAACATATCTATAATATTTCGATATTTCACTGTGAAGGATATAATCAATCACATACCTAGTTATTCAAAAACAAGAAAAAATGTGTTAACGGCACGCGGGGTTCCCAAGCAGTCTCCCATCCAAGTACTAACCGCGCTCTACGTTGCTTGACTGCGGTGATCGGACGAGAACCGGTATATGACAACGTGATATGGCTGTTAACATATCTATAATATTTCGATATTTCACTGTGAAGGATATAATCAATCACATACCTAGTTATTCAAAAACAAGAAAAAATGTGTTAACGGCACGCGGGGTTCCCAAGCAGTCTCCCATCCAAGTACTAACCGCGCTCTACGTTGCTTGACTGCGGTGATCGGACGAGAACCGGTATATGACAACGTGATATGGCTGTTAACATATCTATAATATTTCGATATTTCACTGTGAAGGATATAATCAATCACATACCTAGTTATTCAAAAACAAGAAAAAATGTGTTAACGGCACGCGGGGTTCCCAAGCAGTCTCCCATCCAAGTACTAACCGCGCTCTACGTTGCTTGACTGCGGTGATCGGACGAGAACCGGTATATGACAACGTGATATGGCTGTTAACATATCTATAATATTTCGATATTTCACTGTGAAGGATATAATCAATCACATACCTAGTTATTCAAAAACAAGAAAAAATGTGTTAACGGCACGCGGGGTTCCCAAGCAGTCTCCCATCCAAGTACTAACCGCGCTCTACGTTGCTTGACTGCGGTGATCGGACGAGAACCGGTATATGACAACGTGATATGGCTTTTAACATATCTATAATATTTCGATATTTCACTGTGAAGGATATAATCAATCACATACCTAGTTATTCAAAAACAAGAAAAAATGTGTTAACGGCACGCGGGGTTCCCAAGCAGTCTCCCATCCAAGTACTAACCGCGCTCTACGTTGCTTGACTGCGGTGATCGGACGAGAACCGGTATATGACAACGTGATATGGCTGTTAACATATCTATAATATTTCGATATTTCACTGTGAAGGATATAATCAATCACATACCTAGTTATTCAAAAACAAGAAAAAATGTGTTAACGGCACGCGGGGTTCCCAAGCAGTCTCCCATCCAAGTACTAACCGCGCTCTACGTTGCTTGACTGCGGTGATCGGACGAGAACCGGTATATGACAACGTGATATGGCTGTTAACATATCTATAATATTTCGATATTTCACTGTGAAGGATATAATCAATCACATACCTAGTTATTCAAAAACAAGAAAAAATGTGTTAACGGCACGCGGGGTTCCCAAGCAGTCTCCCATCCAAGTACTAACCGCGCTCTACGTTGCTTGACTGCGGTGATCGGACGAGAACCGGTATATGACAACGTGATATGGCTGTTAACATATCTATAATATTTCGATATTTCACTGTGAAGGATATAATCAATCACATACCTAGTTATTCAAAAACAAGAAAAAATGTGTTAACGGCACGCGGGGTTCCCAAGCAGTCTCCCATCCAAGTACTAACCGCGCTCTACGTTGCTTGACTGCGGTGATCGGACGAGAACCGGTATATGACAACGTGATATGGCTGTTAACATATCTATAATATTTCGATATTTCACTGTGAAGGATATAATCAATCACATACCTAGTTATTCAAAAACAAGAAAAAATGTGTTAACGGCACGCGGGGTTCCCAAGCAGTCTCCCATCCAAGTACTAACCGCGCTCTACGTTGCTTGACTGCGGTGATCGGACGAGAACCGGTATATGACAACGTGATATGGCTGTTAACATATCTATAATATTTCGATATTTCACTGTGAAGGATATAATCAATCACATACCTAGTTATTCAAAAACAAGAAAAAATGTGTTAACGGCATGCGGGGTTCCCAAGCAGTCTCCCATCCAAGTACTAACCGCGCTCTACGTTGCTTGACTGCGGTGATCGGACGAGAACCGGTATATGACAACGTGATATGGCTGTTAACATATCTATAATATTTCGATATTTCACTGTGAAGGATATAATCAATCACATACCTAGTTATTCAAAAACAAGAAAAAATGTGTTAACGGCACGCGGGGTTCCCAAGCAGTCTCCCATCCAAGTACTAACCGCGCTCTACGTTGCTTGACTGCGGTGATCGGACGAGAACCGGTATATGACAACGTGATATGGCTGTTAACATATCTATAATATTTCGATATTTCACTGTGAAGGATATAATCAATCACATACCTAGTTATTCAAAAACAAGAAAAAATGTGTTAACGGCACGCGGGGTTCCCAAGCAGTCTCCCATCCAAGTACTAACCGCGCTCTACGTTGCTTGACTGCGGTGATCGGACGAGAACCGGTATATGACAACGTGATATGGCTGTTAACATATCTATAATATTTCGATATTTCACTGTGAAGGATATAATCAATCACATACCTAGTTATTCAAAAACAAGAAAAAATGTGTTAACGGCACGCGGGGTTCCCAAGCAGTCTCCCATCCAAGTACTAACCGCGCTCTACGTTGCTTGACTGCGGTGATCGGACGAGAACCGGTATATGACAACGTGATATGGCTGTTAACATATCTATAATATTTCGATATTTCACTGTGAAGGATATAATCAATCACATACCTAGTTATTCAAAAACAAGAAAAAATGTGTTAACGGCACGCGGGGTTCCCAAGCAGTCTCCCATCCAAGTACTAACCGCGCTCTACGTTGCTTGACTGCGGTGATCGGACGAGAACCGGTATATGACAACGTGATATGGCTGTTAACATATCTATAATATTTCGATATTTCACTGTGAAGGATATAATCAATCACATACCTAGTTATTCAAAAACAAGAAAAAATGTGTTAACGGCACGCGGGGTTCCCAAGCAGTCTCCCATCCAAGTACTAACCGCGCTCTACGTTGCTTGACTGCGGTGATCGGACGAGAACCGGTATATGACAACGTGATATGGCTGTTAACATATCTATAATATTTCGATATTTCACTGTGAAGGATATAATCAATCACATACCTAGTTATTCAAAAACAAGAAAAAATGTGTTAACGGCACGCGGGGTTCCCAAGCAGTCTCCCATCCAAGTACTAACCGCGCTCTACGTTGCTTGACTGCGGTGATCGGACGAGAACCGGTATATGACAACGTGATATGGCTGTTAACATATCTATAATATTTCGATATTTCACTGTGAAGGATATAATCAATCACATACCTAGTTATTCAAAAACAAGAAAAAATGTGTTAACGGCACGCGGGGTTCCCAAGCAGTCTCCCATCCAAGTACTAACCGCGCTCTACGTTGCTTGACTGCGGTGATCGGACGAGAACCGGTATATGACAACGTGATATGGCTGTTAACATATCTATAATATTTCGATATTTCACTGTGAAGGATATAATCAATCACATACCTAGTTATTCAAAAACAAGAAAAAATGTGTTAACGGCACGCGGGGTTCCCAAGCAGTCTCCCATCCAAGTACTAACCGCGCTCTACGTTGCTTGACTGCGGTGATCGGACGAGAACCGGTATATGACAACGTGATATGGCTGTTAACATATCTATAATATTTCGATATTTCACTGTGAAGGATATAATCAATCACATACCTAGTTATTCAAAAACAAGAAAAAATGTGTTAACGGCACGCGGGGTTCCCAAGCAGTCTCCCATCCAAGTACTAACCGCGCTCTACGTTGCTTGACTGCGGTGATCGGACGAGAACCGGTATATGACAACGTGATATGGCTGTTAACATATCTATAATATTTCGATATTTCACTGTGAAGGATATAATCAATCACATACCTAGTTATTCAAAAACAAGAAAAAATGTGTTAACGGCACGCGGGGTTCCCAAGCAGTCTCCCATCCAAGTACTAACCGCGCTCTACGTTGCTTGACTGCGGTGATCGGACGAGAACCGGTATATGACAACGTGATATGGCTGTTAACATATCTATAATATTTCGATATTTCACTGTGAAGGATATAATCAATCACATACCTAGTTATTCAAAAACAAGAAAAAATGTGTTAACGGCACGCGGGGTTCCCAAGCAGTCTCCCATCCAAGTACTAACCGCGCTCTACGTTGCTTGACTGCGGTGATCGGACGAGAACCGGTATATGACAACGTGATATGGCTGTTAACATATCTATAATATTTCGATATTTCACTGTGAAGGATATAATCAATCACATACCTAGTTATTCAAAAACAAGAAAAAATGTGTTAACGGCACGCGGGGTTCCCAAGCAGTCTCCCATCCAAGTACTAACCGCGCTCTACGTTGCTTGACTGCGGTGATCGGACGAGAACCGGTATATGACAACGTGATATGGCTGTTAACATATCTATAATATTTCGATATTTCACTGTGAAGGATATAATCAATCACATACCTAGTTATTCAAAAACAAGAAAAAATGTGTTAACGGCACGCGGGGTTCCCAAGCAGTCTCCCATCCAAGTACTAACCGCGCTCTACGTTGCTTGACTGCGGTGATCGGACGAGAACCGGTATATGACAACGTGATATGGCTGTTAACATATCTATAATATTTCGATATTTCACTGTGAAGGATATAATCAATCACATACCTAGTTATTCAAAAACAAGAAAAAATGTGTTAACGGCACGCGGGGTTCCCAAGCAGTCTCCCATCCAAGTACTAACCGCGCTCTACGTTGCTTGACTGCGGTGATCGGACGAGAACCGGTATATGACAACGTGATATGGCTGTTAACATATCTATAATATTTCGATATTTCACTGTGAAGGATATAATCAATCACATACCTAGTTATTCAAAAACAAGAAAAAATGTGTTAACGGCACGCGGGGTTCCCAAGCAGTCTCCCATCCAAGTACTAACCGCGCTCTACGTTGCTTGACTGCGGTGATCGGACGAGAACCGGTATATGACAACGTGATATGGCTGTTAACATATCTATAATATTTCGATATTTCACTGTGAAGGATATAATCAATCACATACCTAGTTATTCAAAAACAAGAAAAAATGTGTTAACGGCACGCGGGGTTCCCAAGCAGTCTCCCATCCAAGTACTAACCGCGCTCTACGTTGCTTGACTGCGGTGATCGGACGAGAACCGGTATATGACAACGTGATATGGCTGTTAACATATCTATAATATTTCGATATTTCACTGTGAAGGATATAATCAATCACATACCTAGTTATTCAAAAACAAGAAAAAATGTGTTAACGGCACGCGGGGTTCCCAAGCAGTCTCCCATCCAAGTACTAACCGCGCTCTACGTTGCTTGACTGCGGTGATCGGACGAGAACCGGTATATGACAACGTGATATGGCTGTTAACATATCTATAATATTTCGATATTTCACTGTGAAGGATATAATCAATCACATACCTAGTTATTCAAAAACAAGAAAAAATGTGTTAACGGCACGCGGGGTTCCCAAGCAGTCTCCCATCCAAGTACTAACCGCGCTCTACGTTACTTGACTGCGGTGATCGGACGAGAACCGGTATATGACAACGTGATATGGCTGTTAACATATCTATAATATTTCGATATTTCACTGTGAAGGATATAATCAATCACATACCTAGTTATTCAAAAACAAGAAAAAATGTGTTAACGGCACGCGGGGTTCCCAAGCAGTCTCCCATCCAAGTACTAACCGCGCTCTACGTTGCTTGACTGCGGTGATCGGACGAGAACCGGTATATGACAACGTGATATGGCTGTTAACATATCTATAATATTTCGATATTTCACTGTGAAGGATATAATCAATCACATACCTAGTTATTCAAAAACAAGAAAAAATGTGTTAACGGCACGCGGGGTTCCCAAGCAGTCTCCCATCCAAGTACTAACCGCGCTCTACGTTGCTTGACTGCGGTGATCGGACGAGAACCGGTATATGACAACGTGATATGGCTGTTAACATATCTATAATATTTCGATATTTCACTGTGAAGGATATAATCAATCACATACCTAGTTATTCAAAAACAAGAAAAAATGTGTTAACGGCACGCGGGGTTCCCAAGCAGTCTCCCATCCAAGTACTAACCGCGCTCTACGTTGCTTGACTGCGGTGATCGGACGAGAACCGGTATATGACAACGTGATATGGCTGTTAACATATCTATAATATTTCGATATTTCACTGTGAAGGATATAATCAATCACATACCTAGTTATTCAAAAACAAGAAAAAATGTGTTAACGGCACGCGGGGTTCCCAAGCAGTCTCCCATCCAAGTACTAACCGCGCTCTACGTTGCTTGACTGCGGTGATCGGACGAGAACCGGTATATGACAACGTGATATGGCTGTTAACATATCTATAATATTTCGATATTTCACTGTGAAGGATATAATCAATCACATACCTAGTTATTCAAAAACAAGAAAAAATGTGTTAACGGCACGCGGGGTTCCCAAGCAGTCTCCCATCCAAGTACTAACCGCGCTCTACGTTGCTTGACTGCGGTGATCGGACGAGAACCGGTATATGACAACGTGATATGGCTGTTAACATATCTATAATATTTCGATATTTCACTGTGAAGGATATAATCAATCACATACCTAGTTATTCAAAAACAAGAAAAAATGTGTTAACGGCACGCGGGGATCCCAAGCAGTCTCCCATCCAAGTACTAACCGCGCTCTACGTTGCTTGACTGCGGTGATCGGACGAGAACCGGTATATGACAACGTGATATGGCTGTTAACATATCTATAATATTTCGATATTTCACTGTGAAGGATATAATCAATCACATACCTAGTTATTCAAAAACAAGAAAAAATGTGTTAACGGCACGCGGGGTTCCCAAGCAGTCTCCCATCCAAGTACTAACCGCGCTCTACGTTGCTTGACTGCGGTGATCGGACGAGAACCGGTATATGACAACGTGATATGGCTGTTAACATATCTATAATATTTCGATATTTCACTGTGAAGGATATAATCAATCACATACCTAGTTATTCAAAAACAAGAAAAAATGTGTCAACGGCACGCGGGGTTCCCAAGCAGTCTCCCATCCAAGTACTAACCGCGCTCTACGTTGCTTGACTGCGGTGATCGGACGAGAACCGGTATATGACAACGTGATATGGCTGTTAACATATCTATAATATTTCGATATTTCACTGTGAAGGATATAATCAATCACATACCTAGTTATTCAAAAACAAGAAAAAATGTGTTAACGGCACGCGGGGTTCCCAAGCAGTCTCCCATCCAAGTACTAACCGCGCTCTACGTTGCTTGACTGCGGTGATCGGACGAGAACCGGTATATGACAACGTGATATGGCTGTTAACATATCTATAATATTTCGATATTTCACTGTGAAGGATATAATCAATCACATACCTAGTTATTCAAAAACAAGAAAAAATGTGTTAACGGCACGCGGGGTTCCCAAGCAGTCTCCCATCCAAGTACTAACCGCGCTCTACGTTGCTTGACTGCGGTGATCGGACGAGAACCGGTATATGACAACGTGATATGGCTGTTAACATATCTATAATATTTCGATATTTCACTGTGAAGGATATAATCAATCACATACCTAGTTATTCAAAAACAAGAAAAAATGTGTTAACGGCACGCGGGGTTCCCAAGCAGTCTCCCATCCAAGTACTAACCGCGCTCTACGTTGCTTGACTGCGGTGATCGGACGAGAACCGGTATATGACAACGTGATATGGCTGTTAACATATCTATAATATTTCGATATTTCACTGTGAAGGATATAATCAATCACATACCTAGTTATTCAAAAACAAGAAAAAATGTGTTAACGGCACGCGGGGTTCCCAAGCAGTCTCCCATCCAAGTACTAACCGCGCTCTACGTTGCTTGACTGCGGTGATCGGACGAGAACCGGTATATGACAACGTGATATGGCTGTTAACATATCTATAATATTTCGATATTTCACTGTGAAGGATATAATCAATCACATACCTAGTTATTCAAAAACAAGAAAAAATGTGTTAACGGCACGCGGGGTTCCCAAGCAGTCTCCCATCCAAGTACTAACCGCGCTCTACGTTGCTTGACTGCGGTGATCGGACGAGAACCGGTATATGACAACGTGATATGGCTGTTAACATATCTATAATATTTCGATATTTCACTGTGAAGGATATAATCAATCACATACCTAGTTATTCAAAAACAGGAAAAAATGTGTCAACGGCACGCGGGGTTCCCAAGCAGTCTCCCATCCAAGTACTAACCGCGCTCTACGTTGCTTGACTGCGGTGATCGGACGAGAACCGGTATATGACAACGTGATATGGCTGTTAACATATCTATAATATTTCGATATTTCACTGTGAAGGATATAATCAATCACATACCTAGTTATTCAAAAACAAGAAAAAATGTGTCAACGGCACGCGGGGTTCCCAAGCAGTCTCCCATCCAAGTACTAACCGCGCTCTACGTTGCTTGACTGCGGTGATCGGACGAGAACCGGTATATGACAACGTGATATGGCTGTTAACATATCTATAATATTTCGATATTTCACTGTGAAGGATATAATCAATCACATACCTAGTTATTCAAAAACAAGAAAAAATGTGTTAACGGCACGCGGGGTTCCCAAGCAGTCTCCCATCCAAGTACTAACCGCGCTCTACGTTGCTTGACTGCGGTGATCGGACGAGAACCGGTATATGACAACGTGATATGGCTGTTAACATATCTATAATATTTCGATATTTCACTGTGAAGGATATAATCAATCACATACCTAGTTATTCAAAAACAAGAAAAAATGTGTCAACGGCACGCGGGGTTCCCAAGCAGTCTCCCATCCAAGTACTAACCGCGCTCTACGTTGCTTGACTGCGGTGATCGGACGAGAACCGGTATATGACAACGTGATGTGGCTGTTAACATATCTATAATATTTCGATATTTCACTGTGAAGGATATAATCAATCACATACCTAGTTATTCAAAAACAAGAAAAAATGTGTTAACGGCACGCGGGGTTCCCAAGCAGTCTCCCATCCAAGTACTAACCGCGCTCTACGTTGCTTGACTGCGGTGATCGGACGAGAACCGGTATATGACAACGTGATATGGCTGTTAACATATCTATAATATTTCGATATTTCACTGTGAAGGATATAATCAATCACATACCTAGTTATTCAAAAACAAGAAAAAATGTGTTAACGGCACGCGGGGTTCCCAAGCAGTCTCCTATCCAAGTACTAACCGCGCTCTACGTTGCTTGACTGCGGTGATCGGACGAGAACCGGTATATGACAACGTGATATGGCTGTTAACATATCTATAATATTTCGATATTTCACTGTGAAGGATATAATCAATCACATACCTAGTTATTCAAAAACAAGAAAAAATGTGTCAACGGCACGCGGGGTTCCCAAGCAGTCTCCCATCCAAGTACTAACCGCGCTCTACGTTGCTTGACTGCGGTGATCGGACGAGAACCGGTATATGACAACGTGATATGGCTGTTAACATATCTATAATATTTCGATATTTCACTGTGAAGGATATAATCAATCACATACCTAGTTATTCAAAAACAAGAAAAAATGTGTTAACGGCACGCGGGGTTCCCAAGCAGTCTCCCATCCAAGTACTAACCGCGCTCTACGTTGCTTGACTGCGGTGATCGGACGAGAACCGGTATATGACAACGTGATGTGGCTGTTAACATATCTATAATATTTCGATATTTCACTGTGAAGGATATAATCAATCACATACCTAGTTATTCAAAAACAAGAAAAAATGTGTTAACGGCACGCGGGGTTCCCAAGCAGTCTCCCATCCAAGTACTAACCGCGCTCTACGTTGCTTGACTGCGGTGATCGGACGAGAACCGGTATATGACAACGTGATATGGCTGTTAACATATCTATAATATTTCGATATTTCACTGTGAAGGATATAATCAATCACATACCTAGTTATTCAAAAACAAGAAAAAATGTGTTAACGGCACGCGGGGTTCCCAAGCAGTCTCCCATCCAAGTACTAACCGCGCTCTACGTTGCTTGACTGCGGTGATCGGACGAGAACCGGTATATGACAACGTGATATGGCTGTTAACATATCTATAATATTTCGATATTTCACTGTGAAGGATATAATCAATCACATACCTAGTTATTCAAAAACAAGAAAAAATGTGTTAACGGCACGCGGGGTTCCCAAGCAGTCTCCCATCCAAGTACTAACCGCGCTCTACGTTGCTTGACTGCGGTGATCGGACGAGAACCGGTATATGACAACGTGATATGGCTGTTAACATATCTATAATATTTCGATATTTCACTGTGAAGGATATAATCAATCACATACCTAGTTATTCAAAAACAAGAGAAAATGTGTTAACGGCACGCGGGGTTCCCAAGCAGTCTCCCATCCAAGTACTAACCGCGCTCTACGTTGCTTGACTGCGGTGATCGGACGAGAACCGGTATATGACAACGTGATATGGCTGTTAACATATCTATAATATTTCGATATTTCACTGTGAAGGATATAATCAATCACATACCTAGTTATTCAAAAACAAGAAAAAATGTGTTAACGGCACGCGGGGTTCCCAAGCAGTCTCCCATCCAAGTACTAACCGCGCTCTACGTTGCTTGACTGCGGTGATCGGACGAGAACCGGTATATGACAACGTGATGTGGCTGTTAACATATCTATAATATTTCAATATTTCACTGTGAAGGATATAATCAATCACATACCTAGTTATTCAAAAACAAGAAAAAATGTGTTAACGGCACGCGGGGTTCCCAAGCAGTCTCCCATCCAAGTACTAACCGCGCTCTACGTTGCTTGACTGCGGTGATCGGACGAGAACCGGTATATGACAACGTGATATGGCTGTTAACATATCTATAATATTTCGATATTTCACTGTGAAGGATATAATCAATCACATACCTAGTTATTCAAAAACAAGAAAAAATGTGTTAACGGCACGCGGGGTTCCCAAGCAGTCTCCCATCCAAGTACTAACCGCGCTCTACGTTGCTTGACTGCGGTGATCGGACGAGAACCGGTATATGACAACGTGATATGGCTGTTAACATATCTATAATATTTCGATATTTCACTGTGAAGGATATAATCAATCACATACCTAGTTATTCAAAAACAAGAAAAAATGTGTTAACGGCACGCGGGGTTCCCAAGCAGTCTCCCATCCAAGTACTAACCGCGCTCTACGTTGCTTGACTGCGGTGATCGGACGAGAACCGGTATATGACAACGTGATATGGCTGTTAACATATCTATAATATTTCGATATTTCACTGTGAAGGATATAATCAATCACATACCTAGTTATTCAAAAACAAGAAAAAATGTGTTAACGGCACGCGGGGTTCCCAAGCAGTCTCCCATCCAAGTACTAACCGCGCTCTACGTTGCTTGACTGCGGTGATCGGACGAGAACCGGTATATGACAACGTGATGTGGCTGTTAACATATCTATAATATTTCGATATTTCACTGTGAAGGATATAATCAATCACATACCTAGTTATTCAAAAACAAGAAAAAATGTGTTAACGGCACGCGGGGTTCCCAAGCAGTCTCCCATCCAAGTACTAACCGCGCTCTACGTTGCTTGACTGCGGTGATCGGACGAGAACCGGTATATGACAACGTGATATGGCTGTTAACATATCTATAATATTTCGATATTTCACTGTGAAGGATATAATCAATCACATACCTAGTTATTCAAAAACAAGAAAAAATGTGTTAACGGCACGCGGGGTTCCCAAGCAGTCTCCCATCCAAGTACTAACCGCGCTCTACGTTGCTTGACTGCGGTGATCGGACGAGAACCGGTATATGACAACGTGATATGGCTGTTAACATATCTATAATATTTCGATATTTCACTGTGAAGGATATAATCAATCACATACCTAGTTATTCAAAAACAAGAAAAAATGTGTTAACGGCACGCGGGGTTCCCAAGCAGTCTCCCATCCAAGTACTAACCGCGCTCTACGTTGCTTGACTGCGGTGATCGGACGAGAACCGGTATATGACAACGTGATATGGCTGTTAACATATCTATAATATTTCGATATTTCACTGTGAAGGATATAATCAATCACATACCTAGTTATTCAAAAACAAGAAAAAATGTGTTAACGGCACGCGGGGTTCCCAAGCAGTCTCCCATCCAAGTACTAACCGCGCTCTACGTTGCTTGACTGCGGTGATCGGACGAGAACCGGTATATGACAACGTGATGTGGCTGTTAACATATCTATAATATTTCGATATTTCACTGTGAAGGATATAATCAATCACATACCTAGTTATTCAAAAACAAGAAAAAATGTGTTAACGGCACGCGGGGTTCCCAAGCAGTCTCCCATCCAAGTACTAACCGCGCTCTACGTTGCTTGACTGCGGTGATCGGACGAGAACCGGTATATGACAACGTGATATGGCTGTTAACATATCTATAATATTTCGATATTTCACTGTGAAGGATATAATCAATCACATACCTAGTTATTCAAAAACAAGAAAAAATGTGTCAACGGCACGCGGGGTTCCCAAGCAGTCTCCCATCCAAGTACTAACCGCGCTCTACGTTGCTTGACTGCGGTGATCGGACGAGAACCGGTATATGACAACGTGATATGGCTGTTAACATATCTATAATATTTCGATATTTCACTGTGAAGGATATAATCAATCACATACCTAGTTATTCAAAAACAAGAAAAAATGTGTTAACGGCACGCGGGGTTCCCAAGCAGTCTCCCATCCAAGTACTAACCGCGCTCTACGTTGCTTGACTGCGGTGATCGGACGAGAACCGGTATATGACAACGTGATATGGCTGTTAACATATCTATAATATTTCGATATTTCACTGTGAAGGATATAATCAATCACATACCTAGTTATTCAAAAACAAGAAAAAATGTGTTAACGGCACGCGGGGTTCCCAAGCAGTCTCCCATCCAAGTACTAACCGCGCTCTACGTTGCTTGACTGCGGTGATCGGACGAGAACCGGTATATGACAACGTGATATGGCTGTTAACATATCTATAATATTTCGATATTTCACTGTGAAGGATATAATCAATCACATACCTAGTTATTCAAAAACAAGAAAAAATGTGTTAACGGCACGCGGGGTTCCCAAGCAGTCTCCCATCCAAGTACTAACCGCGCTCTACGTTGCTTGACTGCGGTGATCGGACGAGAACCGGTATATGACAACGTGATATGGCTGTTAACATATCTATAATATTTCGATATTTCACTGTGAAGGATATAATCAATCACATACCTAGTTATTCAAAAACAAGAAAAAATGTGTTAACGGCACGCGGGGTTCCCAAGCAGTCTCCCATCCAAGTACTAACCGCGCTCTACGTTGCTTGACTGCGGTGATCGGACGAGAACCGGTATATGACAACGTGATATGGCTGTTAACATATCTATAATATTTCGATATTTCACTGTGAAGGATATAATCAATCACATACCTAGTTATTCAAAAACAAGAAAAAATGTGTTAACGGCACGCGGGGTTCCCAAGCAGTCTCCCATCCAAGTACTAACCGCGCTCTACGTTGCTTGACTGCGGTGATCGGACGAGAACTGGTATATGACAACGTGATATGGCTGTTAACATATCTATAATATTTCGATATTTCACTGTGAAGGATATAATCAATCACATACCTAGTTATTCAAAAACAAGAAAAAATGTGTTAACGGCACGCGGGGTTCCCAAGCAGTCTCCCATCCAAGTACTAACCGCGCTCTACGTTGCTTGACTGCGGTGATCGGACGAGAACCGGTATATGACAACGTGATATGGCTGTTAACATATCTATAATATTTCGATATTTCACTGTGAAGGATATAATCAATCACATACCTAGTTATTCAAAAACAAGAAAAAATGTGTTAACGGCACGCGGGGTTCCCAAGCAGTCTCCCATCCAAGTACTAACCGCGCTCTACGTTGCTTGACTGCGGTGATCGGACGAGAACCGGTATATGACAACGTGATATGGCTGTTAACATATCTATAATATTTCGATATTTCACTGTGAAGGATATAATCAATCACATACCTAGTTATTCAAAAACAAGAAAAAATGTGTTAACGGCACGCGGGGTTCCCAAGCAGTCTCCTATCCAAGTACTAACCGCGCTCTACGTTGCTTGACTGCGGTGATCGGACGAGAACTGGTATATGACAACGTGATATGGCTGTTAACATATCTATAATATTTCGATATTTCACTGTGAAGGATATAATCAATCACATACCTAGTTATTCAAAAACAAGAAAAAATGTGTTAACGGCACGCGGGGTTCCCAAGCAGTCTCCCATCCAAGTACTAACCGCGCTCTACGTTGCTTGACTGCGGTGATCGGACGAGAACCGGTATATGACAACGTGATATGGCTGTTAACATATCTATAATATTTCGATATTTCACTGTGAAGGATATAATCAATCACATACCTAGTTATTCAAAAACAAGAAAAAATGTGTTAACGGCACGCGGGGTTCCCAAGCAGTCTCCCATCCAAGTACTAACCGCGCTCTACGTTGCTTGACTGCGGTGATCGGACGAGAACCGGTATATGACAACGTGATATGGCTGTTAACATATCTATAATATTTCGATATTTCACTGTGAAGGATATAATCAATCACATACCTAGTTATTCAAAAACAAGAAAAAATGTGTTAACGGCACGCGGGGTTCCCAAGCAGTCTCCCATCCAAGTACTAACCGCGCTCTACGTTGCTTGACTGCGGTGATCGGACGAGAACCGGTATATGACAACGTGATATGGCTGTTAACATATCTATAATATTTCGATATTTCACTGTGAAGGATATAATCAATCACATACCTAGTTATTCAAAAACAAGAAAAAATGTGTTAACGGCACGCGGGGTTCCCAAGCAGTCTCCCATCCAAGTACTAACCGCGCTCTACGTTGCTTGACTGCGGTGATCGGACGAGAACCGGTATATGACAACGTGATATGGCTGTTAACATATCTATAATATTTCGATATTTCACTGTGAAGGATATAATCAATCACATACCTAGTTATTCAAAAACAAGAAAAAATGTGTTAACGGCACGCGGGGTTCCCAAGCAGTCTCCCATCCAAGTACTAACCGCGCTCTACGTTGCTTGACTGCGGTGATCGGACGAGAACCGGTATATGACAACGTGATATGGCTGTTAACATATCTATAATATTTCGATATTTCACTGTGAAGGATATAATCAATCACATACCTAGTTATTCAAAAACAAGAAAAAATGTGTTAACGGCACGCGGGTCTCCCAAGCAGTCTCCCATCCAAGTACTAACCGCGCTCTACGTTGCTTGACTGCGGTGATCGGACGAGAACCGGTATATGACAACGTGATATGGCTGTTAACATATCTATAATATTTCGATATTTCACTGTGAAGGATATAATCAATCACATACCTAGTTATTCAAAAACAAGAAAAAATGTGTTAACGGCACGCGGGGTTCCCAAGCAGTCTCCCATCCAAGTACTAACCGCGCTCTACGTTGCTTGACTGCGGTGATCGGACGAGAACTGGTATATGACAACGTGATATGGCTGTTAACATATCTATAATATTTCGATATTTCACTGTGAAGGATATAATCAATCACATACCTAGTTATTCAAAAACAAGAAAAAATGTGTTAACGGCACGCGGGGTTCCCAAGCAGTCTCCCATCCAAGTACTAACCGCGCTCTACGTTGCTTGACTGCGGTGATCGGACGAGAACCGGTATATGACAACGTGATATGGCTGTTAACATATCTATAATATTTCGATATTTCACTGTGAAGGATATAATCAATCACATACCTAGTTATTCAAAAACAAGAAAAAATGTGTTAACGGCACGCGGGGTTCCCAAGCAGTCTCCCATCCAAGTACTAACCGCGCTCTACGTTGCTTGACTGCGGTGATCGGACGAGAACCGGTATATGACAACGTGATATGGCTGTTAACATATCTATAATATTTCGATATTTCACTGTGAAGGATATAATCAATCACATACCTAGTTATTCAAAAACAAGAAAAAATGTGTTAACGGCACGCGGGGTTCCCAAGCAGTCTCCTATCCAAGTACTAACCGCGCTCTACGTTGCTTGACTGCGGTGATCGGACGAGAACTGGTATATGACAACGTGATATGGCTGTTAACATATCTATAATATTTCGATATTTCACTGTGAAGGATATAATCAATCACATACCTAGTTATTCAAAAACAAGAAAAAATGTGTTAACGGCACGCGGGGTTCCCAAGCAGTCTCCCATCCAAGTACTAACCGCGCTCTACGTTGCTTGACTGCGGTGATCGGACGAGAACCGGTATATGACAACGTGATATGGCTGTTAACATATCTATAATATTTCGATATTTCACTGTGAAGGATATAATCAATCACATACCTAGTTATTCAAAAACAAGAAAAAATGTGTTAACGGCACGCGGGGTTCCCAAGCAGTCTCCCATCCAAGTACTAACCGCGCTCATCGTTGCTTGACTGCGGTGATCGGACGAGAACCGGTATATGACAACGTGATATGGCTGTTAACATATCTATAATATTTCGATATTTCACTTTGAAGGATATAATCAATCACATACCTAGTTATTCAAAAACAAGAAAAAATGTGTTAACGGCACGCGGGGTTCCCAAGCAGTCTCCCATCCAAGTACTAACCGCGCTCTACGTTGCTTGACTGCGGTGATCGGACGAGAACCGGTATATGACAACGTGATATGGCTGTTAACATATCTATAATATTTCGATATTTCACTGTGAAGGATATAATCAATCACATACCTAGTTATTCAAAAACAAGAAAAAATGTGTTAACGGCACGCGGGGTTCCCAAGCAGTCTCCTATCCAAGTACTAACCGCGCTCTACGTTGCTTGACTGCGGTGATCGGACGAGAACCGGTATATGACAACGTGATATGGCTGTTAACATATCTATAATATTTCGATATTTCACTTTGAAGGATATAATCAATCACATACCTAGTTATTCAAAAACAAGAAAAAATGTGTTAACGGCACGCGGGGTTCCCAAGCAGTCTCCTATCCAAGTACTAACCGCGCTCTACGTTGCTTGACTGCGGTGATCGGACGAGAACCGGTATATGACAACGTGATATGGCTGTTAACATATCTATAATATTTCGATATTTCACTTTGAAGGATATAATCAATCACATACCTAGTTATTCAAAAACAAGAAAAAATGTGTTAACGGCACGCGGGGTTCCCAAGCAGTCTCCCATCCAAGTACTAACCGCGCTCTACGTTGCTTGACTGCGGTGATCGGACGAGAACCGGTATATGACAACGTGATATGGCTGTTAACATATCTATAATATTTCGATATTTCACTGTGAAGGATATAATCAATCACATACCTAGTTATTCAAAAACAAGAAAAAATGTGTTAACGGCACGCGGGGTTCCCAAGCAGTCTCCCATCCAAGTACTAACCGCGCTCTACGTTGCTTGACTGCGGTGATCGGACGAGAACCGGTATATGACAACGTGATATGGCTGTTAACATATCTATAATATTTCGATATTTCACTGTGAAGGATATAATCAATCACATACCTAGTTATTCAAAAACAAGAAAAAATGTGTTAACGGCACGCGGGGTTCCCAAGCAGTCTCCCATCCAAGTACTAACCGCGCTCATCGTTGCTTGACTGCGGTGATCGGACGAGAACCGGTATATGACAACGTGATATGGCTGTTAACATATCTATAATATTTCGATATTTCACTGTGAAGGATATAATCAATCACATACCTAGTTATTCAAAAACAAGAAAAAATGTGTTAACGGCACGCGGGGTTCCCAAGCAGTCTCCCATCCAAATACTAACCGCGCTCTACGTTGCTTGACTGCGGTGATCGGACGAGAACCGGTATATGACAACGTGATATGGCTGTTAACATATCTATAATATTTCGATATTTCACTGTGAAGGATATAATCAATCACATACCTAGTTATTCAAAAACAAGAAAAAATGTGTTAACGGCACGCGGGGTTCCCAAGCAGTCTCCTATCCAAGTACTAACCGCGCTCTACGTTGCTTGACTGCGGTGATCGGACGAGAACCGGTATATGACAACGTGATATGGCTGTTAACATATCTATAATATTTCGATATTTCACTGTGAAGGATATAATCAATCACATACCTAGTTATTCAAAAACAAGAAAAAATGTGTTAACGGCACGCGGGGTTCCCAAGCAGTCTCCCATCCAAGTACTAACCGCGCTCTACGTTGCTTGACTGCGGTGATCGGACGAGAACCGGTATATGACAACGTGATATGGCTGTTAACATATCTATAATATTTCGATATTTCACTGTGAAGGATATAATCAATCACATACCTAGTTATTCAAAAACAAGAAAAAATGTGTTAACGGCACGCGGGGTTCCCAAGCAGTCTCCCATCCAAGTACTAACCGCGCTCTACGTTGCTTGACTGCGGTGATCGGACGAGAACCGGTATATGACAACGTGATATGGCTGTTAACATATCTATAATATTTCGATATTTCACTGTGAAGGATATAATCAATCACATACCTAGTTATTCAAAAACAAGAAAAAATGTGTTAACGGCACGCGGGGTTCCCAAGCAGTCTCCCATCCAAGTACTAACCGCGCTCTACGTTGCTTGACTGCGGTGATCGGACGAGAACCGGTATATGACAACGTGATATGGCTGTTAACATATCTATAATATTTCGATATTTCACTGTGAAGGATATAATCAATCACATACCTAGTTATTCAAAAACAAGAAAAAATGTGTTAACGGCACGCGGGGTTCCCAAGCAGTCTCCCATCCAAGTACTAACCGCGCTCTACGTTGCTTGACTGCGGTGATCGGACGAGAACCGGTATATGACAACGTGATATGGCTGTTAACATATCTATAATATTTCGATATTTCACTGTGAAGGATATAATCAATCACATACCTAGTTATTCAAAAACAAGAAAAAATGTGTTAACGGCACGCGGGGTTCCCAAGCAGTCTCCCATCCAAGTACTAACCGCGCTCTACGTTGCTTGACTGCGGTGATCGGACGAGAACCGGTATATGACAACGTGATATGGCTGTTAACATATCTATAATATTTCGATATTTCACTGTGAAGGATATAATCAATCACATACCTAGTTATTCAAAAACAAGAAAAAATGTGTTAACGGCACGCGGGGTTCCCAAGCAGTCTCCCATCCAAGTACTAACCGCGCTCTACGTTGCTTGACTGCGGTGATCGGACGAGAACCGGTATATGACAACGTGATATGGCTGTTAACATATCTATAATATTTCGATATTTCACTGTGAAGGATATAATCAATCACATACCTAGTTATTCAAAAACAAGAAAAAATGTGTTAACGGCACGCGGGGTTCCCAAGCAGTCTCCCATCCAAATACTAACCGCGCTCTACGTTGCTTGACTGCGGTGATCGGACGAGAACCGGTATATGACAACGTGATATGGCTGTTAACATATCTATAATATTTCGATATTTCACTGTGAAGGATATAATCAATCACATACCTAGTTATTCAAAAACAAGAAAAAATGTGTTAACGGCACGCGGGGTTCCCAAGCAGTCTCCTATCCAAGTACTAACCGCGCTCTACGTTGCTTGACTGCGGTGATCGGACGAGAACCGGTATATGACAACGTGATATGGCTGTTAACATATCTATAATATTTCGATATTTCACTGTGAAGGATATAATCAATCACATACCTAGTTATTCAAAAACAAGAAAAAATGTGTTAACGGCACGCGGGGTTCCCAAGCAGTCTCCCATCCAAGTACTAACCGCGCTCTACGTTGCTTGACTGCGGTGATCGGACGAGAACCGGTATATGACAACGTGATATGGCTGTTAACATATCTATAATATTTCGATATTTCACTGTGAAGGATATAATCAATCACATACCTAGTTATTCAAAAACAAGAAAAAATGTGTTAACGGCACGCGGGGTTCCCAAGCAGTCTCCCATCCAAGTACTAACCGCGCTCTACGTTGCTTGACTGCGGTGATCGGACGAGAACCGGTATATGACAACGTGATATGGCTGTTAACATATCTATAATATTTCGATATTTCACTGTGAAGGATATAATCAATCACATACCTAGTTATTCAAAAACAAGAAAAAATGTGTTAACGGCACGCGGGGTTCCCAAGCAGTCTCCCATCCAAGTACTAACCGCGCTCTACGTTGCTTGACTGCGGTGATCGGACGAGAACCGGTATATGACAACGTGATATGGCTGTTAACATATCTATAATATTTCGATATTTCACTGTGAAGGATATAATCAATCACATACCTAGTTATTCAAAAACAAGAAAAAATGTGTTAACGGCACGCGGGGTTCCCAAGCAGTCTCCCATCCAAGTACTAACCGCGCTCTACGTTGCTTGACTGCGGTGATCGGACGAGAACCGGTATATGACAACGTGATATGGCTGTTAACATATCTATAATATTTCGATATTTCACTGTGAAGGATATAATCAATCACATACCTAGTTATTCAAAAACAAGAAAAAATGTGTTAACGGCACGCGGGGTTCCCAAGCAGTCTCCCATCCAAGTACTAACCGCGCTCTACGTTGCTTGACTGCGGTGATCGGACGAGAACCGGTATATGACAACGTGATATGGCTGTTAACATATCTATAATATTTCGATATTTCACTGTGAAGGATATAATCAATCACATACCTAGTTATTCAAAAACAAGAAAAAATGTGTTAACGGCACGCGGGGTTCCCAAGCAGTCTCCCATCCAAGTACTAACCGCGCTCTACGTTGCTTGACTGCGGTGATCGGACGAGAACCGGTATATGACAACGTGATATGGCTGTTAACATATCTATAATATTTCGATATTTCACTGTGAAGGATATAATCAATCACATACCTAGTTATTCAAAAACAAGAAAAAATGTGTTAACGGCACGCGGGGTTCCCAAGCAGTCTCCCATCCAAATACTAACCGCGCTCTACGTTGCTTGACTGCGGTGATCGGACGAGAACCGGTATATGACAACGTGATATGGCTGTTAACATATCTATAATATTTCGATATTTCACTGTGAAGGATATAATCAATCACATACCTAGTTATTCAAAAACAAGAAAAAATGTGTTAACGGCACGCGGGGTTCCCAAGCAGTCTCCTATCCAAGTACTAACCGCGCTCTACGTTGCTTGACTGCGGTGATCGGACGAGAACCGGTATATGACAACGTGATATGGCTGTTAACATATCTATAATATTTCGATATTTCACTGTGAAGGATATAATCAATCACATACCTAGTTATTCAAAAACAAGAAAAAATGTGTTAACGGCACGCGGGGTTCCCAAGCAGTCTCCCATCCAAGTACTAACCGCGCTCTACGTTGCTTGACTGCGGTGATCGGACGAGAACCGGTATATGACAACGTGATATGGCTGTTAACATATCTATAATATTTCGATATTTCACTGTGAAGGATATAATCAATCACATACCTAGTTATTCAAAAACAAGAAAAAATGTGTTAACGGCACGCGGGGTTCCCAAGCAGTCTCCCATCCAAGTACTAACCGCGCTCTACGTTGCTTGACTGCGGTGATCGGACGAGAACCGGTATATGACAACGTGATATGGCTGTTAACATATCTATAATATTTCGATATTTCACTGTGAAGGATATAATCAATCACATACCTAGTTATTCAAAAACAAGAAAAAATGTGTTAACGGCACGCGGGGTTCCCAAGCAGTCTCCCATCCAAGTACTAACCGCGCTCTACGTTGCTTGACTGCGGTGATCGGACGAGAACCGGTATATGACAACGTGATATGGCTGTTAACATATCTATAATATTTCGATATTTCACTGTGAAGGATATAATCAATCACATACCTAGTTATTCAAAAACAAGAAAAAATGTGTTAACGGCACGCGGGGTTCCCAAGCAGTCTCCCATCCAAGTACTAACCGCGCTCTACGTTGCTTGACTGCGGTGATCGGACGAGAACCGGTATATGACAACGTGATATGGCTGTTAACATATCTATAATATTTCGATATTTCACTGTGAAGGATATAATCAATCACATACCTAGTTATTCAAAAACAAGAAAAAATGTGTTAACGGCACGCGGGGTTCCCAAGCAGTCTCCTATCCAAGTACTAACCGCGCTCTACGTTGCTTGACTGCGGTGATCGGACGAGAACCGGTATATGACAACGTGATATGGCTGTTAACATATCTATAATATTTCGATATTTCACTGTGAAGGATATAATCAATCACATACCTAGTTATTCAAAAACAAGAAAAAATGTGTTAACGGCACGCGGGGTTCCCAAGCAGTCTCCCATCCAAGTACTAACCGCGCTCTACGTTGCTTGACTGCGGTGATCGGACGAGAACCGGTATATGACAACGTGATATGGCTGTTAACATATCTATAATATTTCGATATTTCACTGTGAAGGATATAATCAATCACATACCTAGTTATTCAAAAACAAGAAAAAATGTGTTAACGGCACGCGGGGTTCCCAAGCAGTCTCCCATCCAAGTACTAACCGCGCTCTACGTTGCTTGACTGCGGTGATCGGACGAGAACCGGTATATGACAACGTGATATGGCTGTTAACATATCTATAATATTTCGATATTTCACTGTGAAGGATATAATCAATCACATACCTAGTTATTCAAAAACAAGAAAAAATGTGTTAACGGCACGCGGGGTTCCCAAGCAGTCTCCTATCCAAGTACTAACCGCGCTCTACGTTGCTTGACTGCGGTGATCGGACGAGAACCGGTATATGACAACGTGATATGGCTGTTAACATATCTATAATATTTCGATATTTCACTGTGAAGGATATAATCAATCACATACCTAGTTATTCAAAAACAAGAAAAAATGTGTTAACGGCACGCGGGGTTCCCAAGCAGTCTCCTATCCAAGTACTAACCGCGCTCTACGTTGCTTGACTGCGGTGATCGGACGAGAACCGGTATATGACAACGTGATATGGCTGTTAACATATCTATAATATTTCGATATTTCACTGTGAAGGATATAATCAATCACATACCTAGTTATTCAAAAACAAGAAAAAATGTGTTAACGGCACGCGGGGTTCCCAAGCAGTCTCCCATCCAAGTACTAACCGCGCTCTACGTTGCTTGACTGCGGTGATCGGACGAGAACCGGTATATGACAACGTGATATGGCTGTTAACATATCTATAATATTTCGATATTTCACTGTGAAGGATATAATCAATCACATACCTAGTTATTCAAAAACAAGAAAAAATGTGTTAACGGCACGCGGGGTTCCCAAGCAGTCTCCCATCCAAGTACTAACCGCGCTCTACGTTGCTTGACTGCGGTGATCGGACGAGAACCGGTATATGACAACGTGATATGGCTGTTAACATATCTATAATATTTCGATATTTCACTGTGAAGGATATAATCAATCACATACCTAGTTATTCAAAAACAAGAAAAAATGTGTTAACGGCACGCGGGGTTCCCAAGCAGTCTCCCATCCAAGTACTAACCGCGCTCTACGTTGCTTGACTGCGGTGATCGGACGAGAACCGGTATATGACAACGTGATATGGCTGTTAACATATCTATAATATTTCGATATTTCACTGTGAAGGATATAATCAATCACATACCTAGTTATTCAAAAACAAGAAAAAATGTGTTAACGGCACGCGGGGTTCCCAAGCAGTCTCCCATCCAAGTACTAACCGCGCTCTACGTTGCTTGACTGCGGTGATCGGACGAGAACCGGTATATGACAACGTGATATGGCTGTTAACATATCTATAATATTTCGATATTTCACTGTGAAGGATATAATCAATCACATACCTAGTTATTCAAAAACAAGAAAAAATGTGTTAACGGCACGCGGGGTTCCCAAGCAGTCTCCTATCCAAGTACTAACCGCGCTCTACGTTGCTTGACTGCGGTGATCGGACGAGAACCGGTATATGACAACGTGATATGGCTGTTAACATATCTATAATATTTCGATATTTCACTGTGAAGGATATAATCAATCACATACCTAGTTATTCAAAAACAAGAAAAAATGTGTTAACGGCACGCGGGGTTCCCAAGCAGTCTCCTATCCAAGTACTAACCGCGCTCTACGTTGCTTGACTGCGGTGATCGGACGAGAACCGGTATATGACAACGTGATATGGCTGTTAACATATCTATAATATTTCGATATTTCACTGTGAAGGATATAATCAATCACATACCTAGTTATTCAAAAACAAGAAAAAATGTGTTAACGGCACGCGGGGTTCCCAAGCAGTCTCCCATCCAAGTACTAACCGCGCTCTACGTTGCTTGACTGCGGTGATCGGACGAGAACCGGTATATGACAACGTGATATGGCTGTTAACATATCTATAATATTTCGATATTTCACTGTGAAGGATATAATCAATCACATACCTAGTTATTCAAAAACAAGAAAAAATGTGTTAACGGCACGCGGGGTTCCCAAGCAGTCTCCCATCCAAGTACTAACCGCGCTCTACGTTGCTTGACTGCGGTGATCGGACGAGAACCGGTATATGACAACGTGATATGGCTGTTAACATATCTATAATATTTCGATATTTCACTGTGAAGGATATAATCAATCACATACCTAGTTATTCAAAAACAAGAAAAAATGTGTTAACGGCACGCGGGGTTCCCAAGCAGTCTCCCATCCAAGTACTAACCGCGCTCTACGTTGCTTGACTGCGGTGATCGGACGAGAACCGGTATATGACAACGTGATATGGCTGTTAACATATCTATAATATTTCGATATTTCACTGTGAAGGATATAATCAATCACATACCTAGTTATTCAAAAACAAGAAAAAATGTGTTAACGGCACGCGGGGTTCCCAAGCAGTCTCCCATCCAAGTACTAACCGCGCTCTACGTTGCTTGACTGCGGTGATCGGACGAGAACCGGTATATGACAACGTGATATGGCTGTTAACATATCTATAATATTTCGATATTTCACTGTGAAGGATATAATCAATCACATACCTAGTTATTCAAAAACAAGAAAAAATGTGTTAACGGCACGCGGGGTTCCCAAGCAGTCTCCCATCCAAGTACTAACCGCGCTCTACGTTGCTTGACTGCGGTGATCGGACGAGAACCGGTATATGACAACGTGATATGGCTGTTAACATATCTATAATATTTCGATATTTCACTGTGAAGGATATAATCAATCACATACCTAGTTATTCAAAAACAAGAAAAAATGTGTTAACGGCACGCGGGGTTCCCAAGCAGTCTCCCATCCAAGTACTAACCGCGCTCTACGTTGCTTGACTGCGGTGATCGGACGAGAACCGGTATATGACAACGTGATATGGCTGTTAACATATCTATAATATTTCGATATTTCACTGTGAAGGATATAATCAATCACATACCTAGTTATTCAAAAACAAGAAAAAATGTGTTAACGGCACGCGGGGTTCCCAAGCAGTCTCCCATCCAAATACTAACCGCGCTCTACGTTGCTTGACTGCGGTGATCGGACGAGAACCGGTATATGACAACGTGATATGGCTGTTAACATATCTATAATATTTCGATATTTCACTGTGAAGGATATAATCAATCACATACCTAGTTATTCAAAAACAAGAAAAAATGTGTTAACGGCACGCGGGGTTCCCAAGCAGTCTCCTATCCAAGTACTAACCGCGCTCTACGTTGCTTGACTGCGGTGATCGGACGAGAACCGGTATATGACAACGTGATATGGCTGTTAACATATCTATAATATTTCGATATTTCACTGTGAAGGATATAATCAATCACATACCTAGTTATTCAAAAACAAGAAAAAATGTGTTAACGGCACGCGGGGTTCCCAAGCAGTCTCCCATCCAAGTACTAACCGCGCTCTACGTTGCTTGACTGCGGTGATCGGACGAGAACCGGTATATGACAACGTGATATGGCTGTTAACATATCTATAATATTTCGATATTTCACTGTGAAGGATATAATCAATCACATACCTAGTTATTCAAAAACAAGAAAAAATGTGTTAACGGCACGCGGGGTTCCCAAGCAGTCTCCCATCCAAGTACTAACCGCGCTCTACGTTGCTTGACTGCGGTGATCGGACGAGAACCGGTATATGACAACGTGATATGGCTGTTAACATATCTATAATATTTCGATATTTCACTGTGAAGGATATAATCAATCACATACCTAGTTATTCAAAAACAAGAAAAAATGTGTTAACGGCACGCGGGGTTCCCAAGCAGTCTCCCATCCAAGTACTAACCGCGCTCTACGTTGCTTGACTGCGGTGATCGGACGAGAACCGGTATATGACAACGTGATATGGCTGTTAACATATCTATAATATTTCGATATTTCACTGTGAAGGATATAATCAATCACATACCTAGTTATTCAAAAACAAGAAAAAATGTGTTAACGGCACGCGGGGTTCCCAAGCAGTCTCCCATCCAAGTACTAACCGCGCTCTACGTTGCTTGACTGCGGTGATCGGACGAGAACCGGTATATGACAACGTGATATGGCTGTTAACATATCTATAATATTTCGATATTTCACTGTGAAGGATATAATCAATCACATACCTAGTTATTCAAAAACAAGAAAAAATGTGTTAACGGCACGCGGGGTTCCCAAGCAGTCTCCCATCCAAGTACTAACCGCGCTCTACGTTGCTTGACTGCGGTGATCGGACGAGAACCGGTATATGACAACGTGATATGGCTGTTAACATATCTATAATATTTCGATATTTCACTGTGAAGGATATAATCAATCACATACCTAGTTATTCAAAAACAAGAAAAAATGTGTTAACGGCACGCGGGGTTCCCAAGCAGTCTCCCATCCAAGTACTAACCGCGCTCTACGTTGCTTGACTGCGGTGATCGGACGAGAACCGGTATATGACAACGTGATATGGCTGTTAACATATCTATAATATTTCGATATTTCACTGTGAAGGATATAATCAATCACATACCTAGTTATTCAAAAACAAGAAAAAATGTGTTAACGGCACGCGGGGTTCCCAAGCAGTCTCCCATCCAAGTACTAACCGCGCTCTACGTTGCTTGACTGCGGTGATCGGACGAGAACCGGTATATGACAACGTGATATGGCTGTTAACATATCTATAATATTTCGATATTTCACTGTGAAGGATATAATCAATCACATACCTAGTTATTCAAAAACAAGAAAAAATGTGTTAACGGCACGCGGGGTTCCCAAGCAGTCTCCTATCCAAGTACTAACCGCGCTCTACGTTGCTTGACTGCGGTGATCGGACGAGAACCGGTATATGACAACGTGATATGGCTGTTAACATATCTATAATATTTCGATATTTCACTGTGAAGGATATAATCAATCACATACCTAGTTATTCAAAAACAAGAAAAAATGTGTTAACGGCACGCGGGGTTCCCAAGCAGTCTCCCATCCAAGTACTAACCGCGCTCTACGTTGCTTGACTGCGGTGATCGGACGAGAACCGGTATATGACAACGTGATATGGCTGTTAACATATCTATAATATTTCGATATTTCACTGTGAAGGATATAATCAATCACATACCTAGTTATTCAAAAACAAGAAAAAATGTGTTAACGGCACGCGGGGTTCCCAAGCAGTCTCCCATCCAAGTACTAACCGCGCTCTACGTTGCTTGACTGCGGTGATCGGACGAGAACCGGTATATGACAACGTGATATGGCTGTTAACATATCTATAATATTTCGATATTTCACTGTGAAGGATATAATCAATCACATACCTAGTTATTCAAAAACAAGAAAAAATGTGTTAACGGCACGCGGGGTTCCCAAGCAGTCTCCTATCCAAGTACTAACCGCGCTCTACGTTGCTTGACTGCGGTGATCGGACGAGAACCGGTATATGACAACGTGATATGGCTGTTAACATATCTATAATATTTCGATATTTCACTGTGAAGGATATAATCAATCACATACCTAGTTATTCAAAAACAAGAAAAAATGTGTTAACGGCACGCGGGGTTCCCAAGCAGTCTCCCATCCAAGTACTAACCGCGCTCTACGTTGCTTGACTGCGGTGATCGGACGAGAACCGGTATATGACAACGTGATATGGCTGTTAACATATCTATAATATTTCGATATTTCACTGTGAAGGATATAATCAATCACATACCTAGTTATTCAAAAACAAGAAAAAATGTGTTAACGGCACGCGGGGTTCCCAAGCAGTCTCCTATCCAAGTACTAACCGCGCTCTACGTTGCTTGACTGCGGTGATCGGACGAGAACCGGTATATGACAACGTGATATGGCTGTTAACATATCTATAATATTTCGATATTTCACTGTGAAGGATATAATCAATCACATACCTAGTTATTCAAAAACAAGAAAAAATGTGTTAACGGCACGCGAGGTTCCCAAGCAGTCTCCCATCCAAGTACTAACCGCGCTCTACGTTGCTTGACTGCGGTGATCGGACGAGAACCGGTATATGACAACGTGATATGGCTGTTAACATATCTATAATATTTCGATATTTCACTGTGAAGGATATAATCAATCACATACCTAGTTATTCAAAAACAAGAAAAAATGTGTTAACGGCACGCGGGGTTCCCAAGCAGTCTCCCATCCAAGTACTAACCGCGCTCTACGTTGCTTGACTGCGGTGATCGGACGAGAACCGGTATATGACAACGTGATATGGCTGTTAACATATCTATAATATTTCGATATTTCACTGTGAAGGATATAATCAATCACATACCTAGTTATTCAAAAACAAGAAAAAATGTGTTAACGGCACGCGGGGTTCCCAAGCAGTCTCCCATCCAAGTACTAACCGCGCTCTACGTTGCTTGACTGCGGTGATCGGACGAGAACCGGTATATGACAACGTGATATGGCTGTTAACATATCTATAATATTTCGATATTTCACTGTGAAGGATATAATCAATCACATACCTAGTTATTCAAAAACAAGAAAAAATGTGTTAACGGCACGCGGGGTTCCCAAGCAGTCTCCCATCCAAGTACTAACCGCGCTCTACGTTGCTTGACTGCGGTGATCGGACGAGAACCGGTATATGACAACGTGATATGGCTGTTAACATATCTATAATATTTCGATATTTCACTGTGAAGGATATAATCAATCACATACCTAGTTATTCAAAAACAAGAAAAAATGTGTTAACGGCACGCGGGGTTCCCAAGCAGTCTCCCATCCAAGTACTAACCGCGCTCTACGTTGCTTGACTGCGGTGATCGGACGAGAACCGGTATATGACAACGTGATATGGCTGTTAACATATCTATAATATTTCGATATTTCACTGTGAAGGATATAATCAATCACATACCTAGTTATTCAAAAACAAGAAAAAATGTGTTAACGGCACGCGGGGTTCCCAAGCAGTCTCCCATCCAAGTACTAACCGCGCTCTACGTTGCTTGACTGCGGTGATCGGACGAGAACCGGTATATGACAACGTGATATGGCTGTTAACATATCTATAATATTTCGATATTTCACTGTGAAGGATATAATCAATCACATACCTAGTTATTCAAAAACAAGAAAAAATGTGTTAACGGCACGCGGGGTTCCCAAGCAGTCTCCCATCCAAGTACTAACCGCGCTCTACGTTGCTTGACTGCGGTGATCGGATGAGAACCGTAGTAGTAGTAGTAAAAGACGTTTATTTCCAATATTCACATAATACATCAAATTCACACATATATTTGCACATGTGTGACTTGCCACAGGGTTTTCGATCACTCCGTATGTTAAAGTCATCGTGATTCTGAGAATGCACTGATGCTTTAGCATATCGGTGTTACGAGAAACTCAAGTGGTTTCACACATGGCGGAACATAAAATTGTTTGTTATTTACATTTCATTCTAAGCCCCTGGCTTTGGGCCTTATCTTAGACGTTGGATAGTTCTATTAAAATTAAAATAATGGACATGAGTATGGAGATGAAACTGATGCCTAAACTATGAATTTGATAATATATATACAGGACAAAAATTTACAAAAAACCCGTTACAAATAATTGTGTTACTTAACCTATCTTAATCTAATGAGTGACAGTATGATGATTATATACAGTGCAGCTATGATTTTTACAATTTATGTACATAAGTTATGAGTGTATTAGTATGGCTGTGCTACGGCTCATGGAACGCGACGGAGGAATAAAGGGAGTGTTTGATAGGGTAGCTGATGTTTAATGGGGAAAGGAGCATTGTGCTCTCTGATATGTGTCATTTTTTGTGTGAGTTTATTGTGTTTTATTTGAGTTGTGTAGAATTTTTGTATATCGTTGTGTGTAATTTTGTTTCTTGGTTTATTGTAAATTGATATTACATGTGTGTTATCAGAGAGCTTTATGCAAATGGATTCTAGTGATGTGTATGGTAGGTGAATTTCTGAGTGAAGTGTTGTGTCTTTAATTATAATCGCCACACCTCCTGCCGGCACATGTGTCTGTATTTGTCTGTCTTGTCTGTATACTGTATAGCCTTTGATTTTAAATATGTCGTTCTGTGTTAAGTGTGTCTCGCTAATCAGCATGATGTGTATATTATGTTTATGTAAAAAGTGAATTAATTCACCTACCTTGGATTTGATACCATTCGCATTCCATGAGCATATGTTAGTATGTGACTTAGACATTATATGATTCAATATTTGAAATAAAATTTATGGCGGTGACAGCTCTAGTAGATGAATCTGAAATGAGGGCGAGTGTATGATTCATGTCTGTAATGAATTTGAGTAAATTGGTTAGATTTATCAATGAGTTCAGAGTCTTAATTTCTTTTGTTAAATTATTAATTATACTTAAATTGTCGTTGATTGTTTGGCCAGGGGCTGTGCAGGGGTTTGGGGGCTGGTCGTAGTCCTTATGTGTTGGCAGTCCTTGACATGGCTGAACTGTTAGCTGTCTGTTGGCTCTCTGCGCCTGCGTCTGTGGTAGAGAGGGAAAATGTAGTTGGTTGGCTGTTTCCGGCACTGACTGTTGTCGATTCGATGTTGTATGTGGTGTAGGTGTGGCTTGGGCATGTGTTCTCTGATCCCATGCATTTCTTATTGGTGGTGGGGCCGGTATGTATGTTTTTGTCTGTAAGTAAGTATTTTGTCCTGTGTTGTTGTAATGGTGATATTTTTGTAATATTTGAGGATTTCTCTTCCCTGCTTCCTCCACCTTTCTCATGTAAACACTGCATTTGGTTGAGTTGGCTGGATGGTCTTTGTGGCAATTAGCGCATATTGCAGGTGTGTCTTTTGTCTTTTGACATATGTTTGTGAAGTGGTTCTCAGCGCACTTCACGCATCTCGGTGGTAGGTTGCAGTGTGAGGTGGCGTGTCCCCATCCCTGGCAGCGATGGCATTGTGTGATTACTTTTTTATTATTATGTCTTTCCCACGAGACTCTGGTATAATTAATACTTTTTATTTTGTTTTGGATTTTTGTCAATGTCATGTCTGCATTTGTAACTACTAGATAGAGTGGCCGGTGCTGAGTTGTCATTCTGTATATCTTTTTGATTGTGATTTCATGGTTTTGTTCTATGTCCTCTTTCAGCTCTTCGGGATCCGGTCCACTGTCCATTCCGCGTAATACAAATGCGTGTGTTTTGTCAGTAGCGTCAGAGTAAGTATAATAGTTGATGTCAGGCTTTATGAATTCTATTAATTTGTTTTTGTCCTCTTGGTCTTGTAAAAAGATATTAACGTTATTTCTAGTGTATTTTATGTCGAATCCTTTCTTTGCTGTTAACTTTATAGTGTCAATCAGAGTCTTGTGGTCTGCGCATCTGCCAGGGATTATGATCGGTGCTGGAGCACGCTTCTTCGGTTCTTTCGCCTTCGTGAATTTGCAAGTGTCGTTTTCTGTCGCTTCATAGTCATCTAAGTCACTGTCTTGGTCATGTCTTAACGGCTCAAATCTGTTCGAGATAGTCAGTGCCGGAGTGGATTGTTGTTTTGCAAGGGGCATTTTCGATGTGCTGGGCTGTGGATGCCTTTGTGGTTTGGGGGGAGGGGGTTTCATCTTCTTTTCTTCAGGGCTTTTACTGGCTTTGCGTTTTTTGTCCGCACTGACACTAGCACAAGCACTAGCACTAGGAACACTATAACTGGTATTTTTTAAAAATAGCTTCTTGAATACACTTCGCGCACTTTCTAAACTTTGTTCATTCTCCATCTCGCTATCACCGAGACTATCACTTTCATTGCCGTCCGTGGAATTCGGGGGCGCGGTAAGACTTGTGACACTAGAACTCGATTTGCAGCTAGATCTTTTTTGAGTGTCGTTTTTAGTATCTTGTACTTCTTTGAATACTGCCGCGAGTTTGGCCTCAAAGTTTGGAGGGCTCGGATTAAGTTTGAGTCTATAAATTTTGTCACTTTTCACTTTATTTGTAGTCAATATTTTGTGACGTTTTTTATTTTTAGGTTTCACTTCTGGGTGACCATCGCCCATGTGGGGCGAAGCCCTGGGTCTGATTGGCACTTTAATATGTATTTGAGTGCGTAAAAAATATACTTTTTTGTATTTTTTTGACTCTCATGCACTAAAAGTTAATAAATTCACACTGAAACTTTTGAATTTTAACTATACAAGCACGAACAAATTGATTTAAACAGACTTATACACTTAAGTCGCTAGAAACACACGTCTGACTTATACCAAGGCAGGCGTGCAACTGGGGGGACGAGAACCGGTATATGACAACGTGATATGGCTGTTAACATATCTATAATATTTCGATATTTCACTGTGAAGGATATAATCAATCACATACCTAGTTATTCAAAAACAAGAAAAAATGTGTTAACGGCACGCGGGGTTCCCAAGCAGTCTCCCATCCAAGTACTAACCGCGCTCTACGTTGCTTGACTGCGGTGATCGGACGAGAACCGGTATATGACAACGTGATATGGCTGTTAACATATCTATAATATTTCGATATTTCACTGTGAAGGATATAATCAATCACATACCTAGTTATTCAAAAACAAGAAAAAATGTGTTAACGGCACGCGGGGTTCCCAAGCAGTCTCCTATCCAAGTACTAACCGCGCTCTACGTTGCTTGACTGCGGTGATCGGACGAGAACTGGTATATGACAACGTGATATGGCTGTTAACATATCTATAATATTTCGATATTTCACTGTGAAGGATATAATCAATCACATACCTAGTTATTCAAAAACAAGAAAAAATGTGTTAACGGCACGCGGGGTTCCCAAGCAGTCTCCCATCCAAGTACTAACCGCGCTCTACGTTGCTTGACTGCGGTGATCGGACGAGAACCGGTATATGACAACGTGATATGGCTGTTAACATATCTATAATATTTCGATATTTCACTGTGAAGGATATAATCAATCACATACCTAGTTATTCAAAAACACGAAAAAATGTGTTAACGGCACGCGGGGTTCCCAAGCAGTCTCCTATCCAAGTACTAACCGCGCTCTACGTTGCTTGACTGCGGTGATCGGACGAGAACCGGTATATGACAACGTGATATGGCTGTTAACATATCTATAATATTTCGATATTTCACTGTGAAGGATATAATCAATCACATACCTAGTTATTCAAAAACAAGAAAAAATGTGTAAACGGCACGCGGGGTTCCCAAGCAGTCTCCTATCCAAGTACTAACCGCGCTCTACGTTGCTTGACTGCGGTGATCGGACGAGAACCGGTATATGACAACGTGATATGGCTGTTAACATATCTATAATATTTCGATATTTCACTGTGAAGGATATAATCAATCACATACCTAGTTATTCAAAAACACGAAAAAATGTGTTAACGGCACGCGGGGTTCCCAAGCAGTCTCCTATCCAAGTACTAACCGCGCTTTACGTTGCTTGACTGCGGTGATCGGACGAGAACCGGTATATGACAACGTGATATGGCTGTTAACATATCTATAATATTTCGATATTTCACTGTGAAGGATATAATCAATCACATACCTAGTTATTCAAAAACAAGAAAAAATGTGTTAACGGCACGCGGGGTTCCCAAGCAGTCTCCCATCCAAGTACTAACCGCGCTCTACGTTGCTTGACTGCGGTGATCGGACGAGAACCGGTATATGACAACGTGATATGGCTGTTAACATATCTATAATATTTCGATATTTCACTGTGAAGGATATAATCAATCACATACCTAGTTATTCAAAAACACGAAAAAATGTGTTAACGGCACGCGGGGTTCCCAAGCAGTCTCCTATCCAAGTACTAACCGCGCTCTACGTTGCTTGACTGCGGTGATCGGACGAGAACCGGTATATGACAACGTGATATGGCTGTTAACATATCTATAATATTTCGATATTTCACTGTGAAGGATATAATCAATCACATACCTAGTTATTCAAAAACAAGAAAAAATGTGTAAACGGCACGCGGGGTTCCCAAGCAGTCTCCTATCCAAGTACTAACCGCGCTCTACGTTGCTTGACTGCGGTGATCGGACGAGAACCGGTATATGACAACGTGATATGGCTGTTAACATATCTATAATATTTCGATATTTCACTGTGAAGGATATAATCAATCACATACCTAGTTATTCAAAAACACGAAAAAATGTGTTAACGGCACGCGGGGTTCCCAAGCAGTCTCCTATCCAAGTACTAACCGCGCTTTACGTTGCTTGACTGCGGTGATCGGACGAGAACCGGTATATGACAACGTGATATGGCTGTTAACATATCTATAATATTTCGATATTTCACTGTGAAGGATATAATCAATCACATACCTAGTTATTCAAAAACAAGAAAAAATGTGTTAACGGCACGCGGGGTTCCCAAGCAGTCTCCCATCCAAGTACTAACCGCGCTCTACGTTGCTTGACTGCGGTGATCGGACGAGAACCGGTATATGACAACGTGATATGGCTGTTAACATATCTATAATATTTCGATATTTCACTGTGAAGGATATAATCAATCACATACCTAGTTATTCAAAAACAAGAAAAAATGTGTTAACGGCACGCGGGGTTCCCAAGCAGTCTCCTATCCAAGTACTAACCGCGCTCTACGTTGCTTGACTGCGGTGATCGGACGAGAACCGGTATATGACAACGTGATATGGCTGTTAACATATCTATAATATTTCGATATTTCACTGTGAAGGATATAATCAATCACATACCTAGTTATTCAAAAACAAGAAAAAATGTGTTAACGGCACGCGAGGTTCCCAAGCAGTCTCCCATCCAAGTACTAACCGCGCTCTACGTTGCTTGACTGCGGTGATCGGACGAGAACCGGTATATGACAACGTGATATGGCTGTTAACATATCTATAATATTTCGATATTTCACTGTGAAGGATATAATCAATCACATACCTAGTTATTCAAAAACAAGAAAAAATGTGTTAACGGCACGCGGGGTTCCCAAGCAGTCTCCCATCCAAGTACTAACCGCGCTCTACGTTGCTTGACTGCGGTGATCGGACGAGAACCGGTATATGACAACGTGATATGGCTGTTAACATATCTATAATATTTCGATATTTCACTGTGAAGGATATAATCAATCACATACCTAGTTATTCAAAAACAAGAAAAAATGTGTTAACGGCACGCGGGGTTCCCAAGCAGTCTCCCATCCAAGTACTAACCGCGCTCTACGTTGCTTGACTGCGGTGATCGGACGAGAACCGGTATATGACAACGTGATATGGCTGTTAACATATCTATAATATTTCGATATTTCACTGTGAAGGATATAATCAATCACATACCTAGTTATTCAAAAACAAGAAAAAATGTGTTAACGGCACGCGGGGTTCCCAAGCAGTCTCCCATCCAAGTACTAACCGCGCTCTACGTTGCTTGACTGCGGTGATCGGACGAGAACCGGTATATGACAACGTGATATGGCTGTTAACATATCTATAATATTTCGATATTTCACTGTGAAGGATATAATCAATCACATACCTAGTTATTCAAAAACAAGAAAAAATGTGTTAACGGCACGCGGGGTTCCCAAGCAGTCTCCCATCCAAGTACTAACCGCGCTCTACGTTGCTTGACTGCGGTGATCGGACGAGAACCGGTATATGACAACGTGATATGGCTGTTAACATATCTATAATATTTCGATATTTCACTGTGAAGGATATAATCAATCACATACCTAGTTATTCAAAAACAAGAAAAAATGTGTTAACGGCACGCGGGGTTCCCAAGCAGTCTCCCATCCAAGTACTAACCGCGCTCTACGTTGCTTGACTGCGGTGATCGGACGAGAACCGGTATATGACAACGTGATATGGCTGTTAACATATCTATAATATTTCGATATTTCACTGTGAAGGATATAATCAATCACATACCTAGTTATTCAAAAACAAGAAAAAATGTGTTAACGGCACGCGGGGTTCCCAAGCAGTCTCCCATCCAAGTACTAACCGCGCTCTACGTTGCTTGACTGCGGTGATCGGATGAGAACCGTAGTAGTAGTAGTAAAAGACGTTTATTTCCAATATTCACATAATACATCAAATTCACACATATATTTGCACATGTGTGACTTGCCACAGGGTTTTCGATCACTCCGTATGTTAAAGTCATCGTGATTCTGAGAATGCACTGATGCTTTAGCATATCGGTGTTACGAGAAACTCAAGTGGTTTCACACATGGCGGAACATAAAATTGTTTGTTATTTACATTTCATTCTAAGCCCCTGGCTTTGGGCCTTATCTTAGACGTTGGATAGTTCTATTAAAATTAAAATAATGGACATGAGTATGGAGATGAAACTGATGCCTAAACTATGAATTTGATAATATATATACAGGACAAAAATTTACAAAAAACCCGTTACAAATAATTGTGTTACTTAACCTATCTTAATCTAATGAGTGACAGTATGATGATTATATACAGTGCAGCTATGATTTTTACAATTTATGTACATAAGTTATGAGTGTATTAGTATGGCTGTGCTACGGCTCATGGAACGCGACGGAGGAATAAAGGGAGTGTTTGATAGGGTAGCTGATGTTTAATGGGGAAAGGAGCATTGTGCTCTCTGATATGTGTCATTTTTTGTGTGAGTTTATTGTGTTTTATTTGAGTTGTGTAGAATTTTTGTATATCGTTGTGTGTAATTTTGTTTCTTGGTTTATTGTAAATTGATATTACATGTGTGTTATCAGAGAGCTTTATGCAAATGGATTCTAGTGATGTGTATGGTAGGTGAATTTCTGAGTGAAGTGTTGTGTCTTTAATTATAATCGCCACACCTCCTGCCGGCACATGTGTCTGTATTTGTCTGTCTTGTCTGTATACTGTATAGCCTTTGATTTTAAATATGTCGTTCTGTGTTAAGTGTGTCTCGCTAATCAGCATGATGTGTATATTATGTTTATGTAAAAAGTGAATTAATTCACCTACCTTGGATTTGATACCATTCGCATTCCATGAGCATATGTTAGTATGTGACTTAGACATTATATGATTCAATATTTGAAATAAAATTTATGGCGGTGACAGCTCTAGTAGATGAATCTGAAATGAGGGCGAGTGTATGATTCATGTCTGTAATGAATTTGAGTAAATTGGTTAGATTTATCAATGAGTTCAGAGTCTTAATTTCTTTTGTTAAATTATTAATTATACTTAAATTGTCGTTGATTGTTTGGCCAGGGGCTGTGCAGGGGTTTGGGGGCTGGTCGTAGTCCTTATGTGTTGGCAGTCCTTGACATGGCTGAACTGTTAGCTGTCTGTTGGCTCTCTGCGCCTGCGTCTGTGGTAGAGAGGGAAAATGTAGTTGGTTGGCTGTTTCCGGCACTGACTGTTGTCGATTCGATGTTGTATGTGGTGTAGGTGTGGCTTGGGCATGTGTTCTCTGATCCCATGCATTTCTTATTGGTGGTGGGGCCGGTATGTATGTTTTTGTCTGTAAGTAAGTATTTTGTCCTGTGTTGTTGTAATGGTGATATTTTTGTAATATTTGAGGATTTCTCTTCCCTGCTTCCTCCACCTTTCTCATGTAAACACTGCATTTGGTTGAGTTGGCTGGATGGTCTTTGTGGCAATTAGCGCATATTGCAGGTGTGTCTTTTGTCTTTTGACATATGTTTGTGAAGTGGTTCTCAGCGCACTTCACGCATCTCGGTGGTAGGTTGCAGTGTGAGGTGGCGTGTCCCTATCCCTGGCAGCGATGGCATTGTGTGATTACTTTTTTATTATTATGTCTTTCCCACGAGACTCTGGTATAATTAATACTTTTTATTTTGTTTTGGATTTTTGTCAATGTCATGTCTGCATTTGTAACTACTAGATAGAGTGGCCGGTGCTGAGTTGTCATTCTGTATATCTTTTTGATTGTGATTTCATGGTTTTGTTCTATGTCCTCTTTCAGCTCTTCGGGATCCGGTCCACTGTCCATTCCGCGTAATACAAATGCGTGTGTTTTGTCAGTAGCGTCAGAGTAAGTATAATAGTTGATGTCAGGCTTTATGAATTCTATTAATTTGTTTTTGTCCTCTTGGTCTTGTAAAAAGATATTAACGTTATTTCTAGTGTATTTTATGTCGAATCCTTTCTTTGCTGTTAACTTTATAGTGTCAATCAGAGTCTTGTGGTCTGCGCATCTGCCAGGGATTATGATCGGTGCTGGAGCACGCTTCTTCGGTTCTTTCGCCTTCGTGAATTTGCAAGTGTCGTTTTCTGTCGCTTCATAGTCATCTAAGTCACTGTCTTGGTCATGTCTTAACGGCTCAAATCTGTTCGAGATAGTCAGTGCCGGAGTGGATTGTTGTTTTGCAAGGGGCATTTTCGATGTGCTGGGCTGTGGATGCCTTTGTGGTTTGGGGGGAGGGGGTTTCATCTTCTTTTCTTCAGGGCTTTTACTGGCTTTGCGTTTTTTGTCCGCACTGACACTAGCACAAGCACTAGCACTAGGAACACTATAACTGGTATTTTTTAAAAATAGCTTCTTGAATACACTTCGCGCACTTTCTAAACTTTGTTCATTCTCCATCTCGCTATCACCGAGACTATCACTTTCATTGCCGTCCGTGGAATTCGGGGGCGCGGTAAGACTTGTGACACTAGAACTCGATTTGCAGCTAGATCTTTTTTGAGTGTCGTTTTTAGTATCTTGTACTTCTTTGAATACTGCCGCGAGTTTGGCCTCAAAGTTTGGAGGGCTCGGATTAAGTTTGAGTCTATAAATTTTGTCACTTTTCACTTTATTTGTAGTCAATATTTTGTGACGTTTTTTATTTTTAGGTTTCACTTCTGGGTGACCATCGCCCATGTGGGGCGAAGCCCTGGGTCTGATTGGCACTTTAATATGTATTTGAGTGCGTAAAAAATATACTTTTTTGTATTTTTTTGACTCTCATGCACTAAAAGTTAATAAATTCACACTGAAACTTTTGAATTTTAACTATACAAGCACGAACAAATTGATTTAAACAGACTTATACACTTAAGTCGCTAGAAACACACGTCTGACTTATACCAAGGCAGGCGTGCAACTGGGGGGACGAGAACCGGTATATGACAACGTGATATGGCTGTTAACATATCTATAATATTTCGATATTTCACTGTGAAGGATATAATCAATCACATACCTAGTTATTCAAAAACAAGAAAAAATGTGTTAACGGCACGCGGGGTTCCCAAGCAGTCTCCCATCCAAGTACTAACCGCGCTCTACGTTGCTTGACTGCGGTGATCGGACGAGAACCGGTATATGACAACGTGATATGGCTGTTAACATATCTATAATATTTCGATATTTCACTGTGAAGGATATGATCAATCACATACCTAGTTATTCAAAAACAAGAAAAAATGTGTTAACGGCACGCGGGGTTCCCAAGCAGTCTCCTATCCAAGTACTAACCGCGCTCTACGTTGCTTGACTGCGGTGATCGGACGAGAACTGGTATATGACAACGTGATATGGCTGTTAACATATCTATAATATTTCGATATTTCACTGTGAAGGATATAATCAATCACATACCTAGTTATTCAAAAACAAGAAAAAATGTGTTAACGGCACGCGGGGTTCCCAAGCAGTCTCCCATCCAAGTACTAACCGCGCTCTACGTTGCTTGACTGCGGTGATCGGACGAGAACCGGTATATGACAACGTGATATGGCTGTTAACATATCTATAATATTTCGATATTTCACTGTGAAGGATATAATCAATCACATACCTAGTTATTCAAAAACACGAAAAAATGTGTTAACGGCACGCGGGGTTCCCAAGCAGTCTCCTATCCAAGTACTAACCGCGCTCTACGTTGCTTGACTGCGGTGATCGGACGAGAACCGGTATATGACAACGTGATATGGCTGTTAACATATCTATAATATTTCGATATTTCACTGTGAAGGATATAATCAATCACATACCTAGTTATTCAAAAACAAGAAAAAATGTGTAAACGGCACGCGGGGTTCCCAAGCAGTCTCCTATCCAAGTACTAACCGCGCTCTACGTTGCTTGACTGCGGTGATCGGACGAGAACCGGTATATGACAACGTGATATGGCTGTTAACATATCTATAATATTTCGATATTTCACTGTGAAGGATATAATCAATCACATACCTAGTTATTCAAAAACACGAAAAAATGTGTTAACGGCACGCGGGGTTCCCAAGCAGTCTCCTATCCAAGTACTAACCGCGCTTTACGTTGCTTGACTGCGGTGATCGGACGAGAACCGGTATATGACAACGTGATATGGCTGTTAACATATCTATAATATTTCGATATTTCACTGTGAAGGATATAATCAATCACATACCTAGTTATTCAAAAACAAGAAAAAATGTGTTAACGGCACGCGGGGTTCCCAAGCAGTCTCCTATCCAAGTACTAACCGCGCTCTATGTTGCTTGACTGCGGTGATCGGACGAGAACCGGTATATGACAACGTGATATGGCTGTTAACATATCTATAATATTTCGATATTTCACTGTGAAGGATATAATCAATCACATACCTAGTTATTCAAAAACAAGAGAAAATGTGTAAACGGCACGCGGGGTTCCCAAGCAGTCTCCTATCCAAGTACTGACCGCGCTCTACGTTGCTTGACTGCGGTGATCGGACGAGAACCGGTATATGACAACGTGATATGGCTGTTAACATATCTATAATATTTCGATATTTCACTGTGAAGGATATAATCAATCACATACCTAGTTATTCAAAAACAAGAAAAAATGTGTTAACGGCACGCGGGGTTCCCAAGCAGTCTCCTATCCAAGTACTAACCGCGCTCTATGTTGCTTGACTGCGGTGATCGGACGAGAACCTGTATATGACAACGTGATATGGCTGTTAACATATCTATAATATTTCGATATTTCACTGTGAAGGATATAATCAATCACATACCTAGTTATTCAAAAACAAGAAAAAATGTGTAAACGGCACGCGGGGTTCCCAAGCAGTCTCCTATCCAAGTACTAACCGCGCTCTACGTTGCTTGACTGCGGTGATCGGACGAGAACCGGTATATGACAACGTGATATGGCTGTTAACATATCTATAATATTTCGATATTTCACTGTGAAGGATATAATCAATCACATACCTAGTTATTCAAAAACAAGAAAAAATGTGTTAACGGCACGCGGGGTTCCCAAGCAGTCTCCTATCCAAGTACTAACCGCGCTCTACGTTGCTTGACTGCGGTGATCGGACGAGAACCGGTATATGACAACGTGATATGGCTGTTAACATATCTATGATATTTCGATATTTCACTGTGAAGGATATAATCAATCACATACCTAGTTATTCAAAAACAAGCAAAAATGTGTTAACGGCACGCGGGGTTCCCAAGCAGTCTCCTATCCAAGTACTAACCGCGCTCTACGTTGCTTGACTGCGGTGATCGGACGAGAACCGGTATATGACAACGTGATATGGCTGTTAACATATCTATAATATTTCGATATTTCACTGTGAAGGATATAATCAATCACATACCTAGTTATTCAAAAACAAGAAAAAATGTGTTAACGGCACGCGGGGTTCCCAAGCAGTCTCCTATCCAAGTACTAACCGCGCTCTATGTTGCTTGACTGCGGTGATCGGACGAGAACCGGTATATGACAACGTGATATGGCTGTTAACATATCTATAATATTTCGATATTTCACTGTGAAGGATATAATCAATCACATACCTAGTTATTCAAAAACAAGAAAAAATGTGTTAACGGCACGCGGGGTTCCCAAGCAGTCTCCTATCCAAGTACTAACCGCGCTCTACGTTGCTTGACTGCGGTGATCGGACGAGAACCGGTATATGACAACGTGATATGGCTGTTAACATATCTATAATATTTCGATATTTCACTGTGAAGGATTTAATCAATCACATACCTAGTTATTCAAAAACAAGAAAAAATGTGTTAACGGCACGCGGGGTTCCCAAGCGGTCTCCTATCCAAGTACTAACCGCGCTCTATGTTGCTTGACTGCGGTGATCGGACGAGAACCTGTATATGACAACGTGATATGGCTGTTAACATATCTATAATATTTCGATATTTCACTGTGAAGGATATAATCAATCACATACCTAGTTATTCAAAAACAAGAAAAAATGTGTAAACGGCACGCGGGGTTCCCAAGCAGTCTCCTATCCAAGTACTAACCGCGCTCTACGTTGCTTGACTGCGGTGATCGGACGAGAACCGGTATATGACAACGTGATATGGCTGTTAACATATCTATAATATTTCGATAATTCACTGTGAAGGATATAATCAATCACATACCTAGTTATTCAAAAACAAGAAAAAATGTGTAAACGGCACGCGGGGTTCCCAAGCAGTCTCCTATCCAAGTACTAACCGCGCTCTACGTTGCTTGACTGCGGTGATCGGACGAGAACCGGTATATGACAACGTGATATGGCTGTTAACATATCTATAATATTTCGATATTTCACTGTGAAGGATATAATCAATCACATACCTAGTTATTCAAAAACAAGAAAAAATGTGTAAACGGCACGCGGGGTTCCCAAGCAGTCTCCTATCCAAGTACTAACCGCGCTCTACGTTGCTTGACTGCGGTGATCGGACGAGAACCGGTATATGACAACGTGATATGGCTGTTAACATATCTATAATATTTCGATATTTCACTGTGAAGGATATAATCAATCACATACCTAGTTATTCAAAAACACGAAAAAATGTGTTAACGGCACGCGGGGTTCCCAAGCAGTCTCCTATCCAAGTACTAACCGCGCTTTACGTTGCTTGACTGCGGTGATCGGACGAGAACCGGTATATGACAACGTGATATGGCTGTTAACATATCTATAATATTTCGATATTTCACTGTGAAGGATATAATCAATCACATACCTAGTTATTCAAAAACACGAAAAAATGTGTTAACGGCACGCGGGGTTCCCAAGCAGTCTCCTATCCAAGTACTAACCGCGCTCTACGTTGCTTGACTGCGGTGATCGGACGAGAACCGGTATATGACAACGTGATATGGCTGTTAACATATCTATAATATTTCGATATTTCACTGTGAAGGATATAATCAATCACATACCTAGTTATTCAAAAACACGAAAAAATGTGTTAACGGCACGCGGGGTTCCCAAGCAGTCTCCTATCCAAGTACTAACCGCGCTTTACGTTGCTTGACTGCGGTGATCGGACGAGAACCGGTATATGACAACGTGATATGGCTGTTAACATATCTATAATATTTCGATATTTCACTGTGAAGGATATAATCAATCACATACCTAGTTATTCAAAAACACGAAAAAATGTGTTAACGGCACGCGGGGTTCCCAAGCAGTCTCCTATCCAAGTACTAACCGCGCTCTACGTTGCTTGACTGCGGTGATCGGACGAGAACCGGTATATGACAACGTGATATGGCTGTTAACATATCTATAATATTTCGATATTTCACTGTGAAGGATATAATCAATCACATACCTAGTTATTCAAAAACAAGAAAAAATGTGTTAACGGCACGCGGGGTTCCCAAGCAGTCTTCTATCCAAGTACTAACCGCGCTCTACGTTGCTTGACTGCGGTGATCGGACGAGAACCGGTATATGACAACGTGATATGGCTGTTAACATATCTATAATATTTCGATATTTCACTGTGAAGGATATAATCAATCACATACCTAGTTATTCAAAAACAAGAAAAAATGTGTTAACGGCACGCGGGGTTCCCAAGCAGTCTCCTATCCAAGTACTAACCGCGCTCTATGTTGCTTGACTGCGGTGATCGGACGAGAACCTGTATATGACAACGTGATATGGCTGTTAACATATCTATAATATTTCGATATTTCACTGTGAAGGATATAATCAATCACATACCTAGTTATTCAAAAACAAGGAAAAATGTGTAAACGGCACGCGGGGTTCCCAAGCAGTCTCCTATCCAAGTACTAACCGCGCTCTACGTTGCTTGACTGCGGTGATCGGACGAGAACCGGTATATGACAACGTGATATGACTGTTAACATATCTATAATATTTCGATATTTCACTGTGAAGGATATAATCAATCACATACCTAGTTATTCAAAAACAAGAAAAAATGTGTTAACGGCACGCGGGGTTCCCAAGCAGTCTCCTATCCAAGTACTAACCGCGCTCTACGTTGCTTGACTGCGGTGATCGGACGAGAACCGGTATATGACAACGTGATATGGCTGTTAACATATCTATAATATTTCGATAATTCACTGTGAAGGATATAATCAATCACATACCTAGTTATTCAAAAACAAGAAAAAATGTGTTAACGGCACGCGGGGTTCCCAAGCAGTCTCCTATCCAAGTACTAACCGCGCTCTACGTTGCTTGACTGCGGTGATCGGACAAGAACCGGTATATGACAACGTGATATGGCTGTTAACATATTTATAATATTTCGATATTTCACTGTGAAGGATATAATCAATCACATACCTAGTTATTCAAAAACAAGAAAAAATGTGTTGACGGCACGCGGGGTTCCCAAGCAGTCTCCTATCCAAGTACTAACCGCGCTCTATGTTGCTTGACTGCGGTGATCGGACGAGAACCGGTATATGACAACGTGATATGGCTGTTAACATATCTATAATATTTCGATATTTCACTGTGAAGGATATAATTAATCACATACCTAGTTATTCAAAAACAAGAAAAAATGTGTTAACGGCACGCGGGGTTCCCAAGCAGTCTCCCATCCAAGTACAAACCGCGCTCTACGTTGCTTGACTGCGGTGATCGGACGAGAACCGGTATATGACAACGTGATATGGCTGTTAACATATCTATAATATTTCGATATTTCACTGTGAAGGATATAATCAATCACATACCTAGTTATTCAAAAACAAGAAAAAATGTGTTAACGGCATGCGGGGTTCCCAAGCAGTCTCCTATCCAAGTACTAACCGCGCTCTATGTTGCTTGACTGCGGTGATCGGACGAGAACCGGTATATGACAACGTGATATGGCTGTTTACATATCTATAATATTTCGATATTTCACTGTGAAGGATATAATCAATCACATACCTAGTTATTCAAAAACAAGAAAAAATGTGTTAACGGCACGCGGGGTTCCCAAGCAGTCTCCTATCCAAGTACTAACCGCGCTCTACGTTGCTTGACTGCGGTGATCGGACGAGAACCGGTATATGACAACGTGATATGGCTGTTAACATATCTATAATATTTCGATATTTCACTGTGAAGGATATAATCAATCACATACCTAGTTATTCAAAAACAAGAAAAAATGTGTTAACGGCACGCGGGGTTCCCAAGCAGTCTCCTATCCAAGTACTAACCGCGCTCTACGTTGCTTGACTGCGGTGATCGGACGAGAACCGGTATATGACAACGTGATATGGCTGTTAACATATCTATGATATTTCGATATTTCACTGTGAAGGATATAATCAATCACATACCTAGTTATTCAAAAACAAGAAAAAATGTGTTAACGGCACGCGGGGTTCCCAAGCAGTCTCCCATCCAAGTACAAACTGCGCTCTACGTTGCTTGACTGCGGTGATCGGACGAGAACCGGTATATGACAACGTGATATGGCTGTTAACATATCTATGATATTTCGATATTTCACTGTGAAGGATATAATCAATCACATACCTAGTTATTCAAAAACAAGAAAAAATGTGTTAACGGCACGCGGGGTTCCCAAGCAGTCTCCTATCCAAGTACTAACCGCGCTCTATGTTGCTTGACTGCGGTGATCGGACGAGAACCGGTATATGACAACGTGATATGGCTGTTAACATATCTATAATATTCCGATATTTCACTGTGAAGGATATAATCAATCACATACCTAGTTATTCAAAAACAAGAAAAAATGTGTTAACGGCACGCGGGGTTCCCAAGCAGTCTCCCATCCAAGTACTAACCGCGCTCTACATTGCTTGACTGCGGTGATCGGACGAGAACCGGTATATGACAGCGTGATATGGCTGTTAACATATCTATGATATTTCGATATTTCACTGTGAAGGATATAATCAATCACATACCTAGTTATTCAAAAACAAGAAAAAATGTGTTAACGGCACGCGGAGTTCTCAAGCAGTCTCCTATCCAAGTACTAACCGCGCTCTATGTTGCTTGACTGCGGTGATCGGACGAGAACCGGTATATGACAACGTGATATGGCTGTTAACATATCTATAATATTTCGATATTTCACTGTGAAGGATATAATCAATCACATACCTAGTTATTCAAAAACTAGAAAAAATGTGTTAACGGCACGCGGGGTTCCCAAGCAGTCTCCTATCCAAGTACTAACCGCGCTCTACGTTGCTTGACTGCGGTGATCGGACGAGAACCGGTATATGACAACGTGATATGGCTGTTAACATATCTATGATATTTCGATATTTCACTGTGAAGGATATAATCAATCACATACCTAGTTATTCAAAAACAAGAAAAAATGTGTTAACGGCACGCGGGGTTCCCAAGCAGTCTCCCATCCAAGTACAAACTGCGCTCTACGTTGCTTGACTGCGGTGATCGGACGAGAACCGGTATATGACAACGTGATATGGCTGTTAACATATCTATGATATTTCGATATTTCACTGTGAAGGATATAATCAATCACATACCTAGTTATTCAAAAACAAGAAAAAATGTGTTAACGGCACGCGGGGTTCCCAAGCAGTCTCCCATCCAAGTACAAACTGCGCTCTACGTTGCTTGACTGCGGTGATCGGACGAGAACCGGTATATGACAACGTGATATGGCTGTTAACATATCTATAATATTTCGATATTTCACTGTGAAGGATATAATCAATCACATACCTAGTTATTCAAAAACAAGAAAAAATGTGTTAACGGCACGCGGGGTTCCCAAGCAGTCTCCCATCCAAGTACTAACCGCGCTCTACATTGCTTGACTGCGGTGATCGGACGAGAACCGGTATATGACAGCGTGATATGGCTGTTAACATATCTATGATATTTCGATATTTCACTGTGAAGGATATAATCAATCACATACCTAGTTATTCAAAAACAAGAAAAAATGTGTTAACGGCACGCGGAGTTCTCAAGCAGTCTCCTATCCAAGTACTAACCGCGCTCTATGTTGCTTGACTGCGGTGATCGGACGAGAACCGGTATATGACAACGTGATATGGCTGTTAACATATCTATAATATTTCGATATTTCACTGTGAAGGATATAATCAATCACATACCTAGTTATTCAAAAACTAGAAAAAATGTGTTAACGGCACGCGGGGTTCCCAAGCAGTCTCCTATCCAAGTACTAACCGCGCTCTACGTTGCTTGACTGCGGTGATCGGACGAGAACCGGTATATGACAACGTGATATGGCTGTTAACATATCTATGATATTTCGATATTTCACTGTGAAGGATATAATCAATCACATACCTAGTTATTCAAAAACAAGAAAAAATGTGTTAACGGCACGCGGGGTTCCCAAGCAGTCTCCCATCCAAGTACAAACTGCGCTCTACGTTGCTTGACTGCGGTGATCGGACGAGAACCGGTATATGACAACGTGATATGGCTGTTAACATATCTATGATATTTCGATATTTCACTGTGAAGGATATAATCAATCACATACCTAGTTATTCAAAAACAAGAAAAAATGTGTTAACGGCACGCGGGGTTCCCAAGCAGTCTCCTATCCAAGTACTAACCGCGCTCTACGTTGCTTGACTGCGGTGATCGGACGAGAACCGGTATATGACAACGTGATATGGCTGTTAACATAACTATAATATTTCGATATTTCACTGTGAAGGATATAATCAATCACATACCTAGTTATTCAAAAACAAGAAAAAATGTGTTAACGGCACGCAGGGTTCCCAAGCAGTCTCCCATCCAAGTACAAACTGCGCTCTACGTTGCTTGACTGCGGTGATCGGACGAGAACCGGTATATGACAACGTGATATGGCTGTTAACATATCTATAATATTTCGATATTTCACTGTGAAGGATATAATCAATCACATACCTAGTTATTCAAAAACAAGAAAAAATGTGTTAACGGCACGCGGGGTTCCCAAGCAGTCTCCCATCCAAGTACTAACCGCGCTCTACATTGCTTGACTGCGGTGATCGGACGAGAACCGGTATATGACAGCGTGATATGGCTGTTAACATATCTATGATATTTCGATATTTCACTGTGAAGGATATAATCAATCACATACCTAGTTATTCAAAAACAAGAAAAAATGTGTTAACGGCACGCGGAGTTCTCAAGCAGTCTCCTATCCAAGTACTAACCGCGCTCTATGTTGCTTGACTGCGGTGATCGGACGAGAACCGGTATATGACAACGTGATATGGCTGTTAACATAACTATAATATTTCGATATTTCACTGTGAAGGATATAATCAATCACATACCTAGTTATTCAAAAACAAGAAAAAATGTGTTAACGGCACGCGGGGTTCCCAAGCAGTCTCCCATCCAAGTACAAACTGCGCTCTACGTTGCTTGACTGCGGTGATCGGACGAGAACCGGTATATGACAACGTGATATGGCTGTTAACATATCTATAATATTTCGATATTTCACTGTGAAGGATATAATCAATCACATACCTAGTTATTCAAAAACAAGAAAAAATGTGTTAACGGCACGCGGGGTTCCCAAGCAGTCTCCCATCCAAGTACAAACTGCGTTCTACGTTGCTTGACTGCGGTGATCGGACGAGAACCGGTATATAACAACGTGATATGGCTGTTAACATATCTATAATATTTCGATATTTCACTGTGAAGGATATAATCAATCACATACCTAGTTATTCAAAAACAAGAAAAAATGTGTTAACGGCACGCGGGGTTCCCAAGCAGTCTCCTATCCAAGTACTAACCGCGCTCTACGTTGCTTGACTGCGGTGATCGGACGAGAACCGGTATATGACAACGTGATATGGCTGTTAACATATCTATGATATTTCGATATTTCACTGTGAAGGATATAATCAATCACATACCTAGTTATTCAAAAACAAGCAAAAATGTGTTAACGGCACGCGGGGTTCCCAAGCAGTCTCCTATCCAAGTACTAACCGCGCTCTACATTGCTTGACTGCGGTGATCGGACGAGAACCGGTATATGACAGCGTGATATGGTTGTTAACATATCTATAATATTTCGATATTTCACTGTGAAGGATATAATCAATCACATACCTAGTTATTCAAAAACAAGCAAAAATGTGTTAACGGCACGCGGGGTTCCCAAGCAGTCTCCTATCCAAGTACTAACCGCGCTCTACGTTGCTTGACTGCGGTGATCGGACGAGAACCGGTATATGACAACGTGATATGGCTGTTAACATAACTATAATATTTCGATATTTCACTGTGAAGGATATAATCAATCACATACCTAGTTATTCAAAAACAAGAAAAAATGTGTTAACGGCACGCGGGGTTCCCAAGCAGTCTCCCATCCAAGTACAAACTGCGCTCTACGTTGCTTGACTGCGGTGATCGGACGAGAACCGGTATATGACAACGTGATATGGCTGTTAACATATCTATAATATTTCGATATTTCACTGTGAAGGATATAATCAATCACATACCTAGTTATTCAAAAACAAGAAAAAATGTGTTAACGGCACGCGGGGTTCCCAAGCAGTCTCCTATCCAAGTACTAACCGCGCTCTACATTGCTTGACTGCGGTGATCGGACGAGAACCGGTATATGACAACGTGATATGGCTGTTAACATATCTATGATATTTCGATATTTCACTGTGAAGGATATAATCAATCACATACCTAGTTATTCAAAAACAAGAAAAAATGTGTTAACGGCACGCGGGGTTCCCAAGCAGTCTCCCATCCAAGTACAAACTGCGCTCTACGTTGCTTGACTGCGGTGATCGGACGAGAACCGGTATATGACAACGTGATATGGCTGTTAACATATCTATGATATTTCGATATTTCACTGTGAAGGATATAATCAATCACATACCTAGTTATTCAAAAACAAGAAAAAATGTGTTAACGGCACGCGGGGTTCCCAAGCAGTCTCCTATCCAAGTACTAACCGCGCTCTACGTTGCTTGACTGCGGTGATCGGACGAGAACCGGTATATGACAACGTGATATGGCTGTTAACATAACTATAATATTTCGATATTTCACTGTGAAGGATATAATCAATCACATACCTAGTTATTCAAAAACAAGAAAAAATGTGTTAACGGCACGCGGGGTTCCCAAGCAGTCTCCCATCCAAGTACAAACTGCGCTCTACGTTGCTTGACTGCGGTGATCGGACGAGAACCGGTATATGACAACGTGATATGGCTGTTAACATATCTATAATATTTCGATATTTCACTGTGAAGGATATAATCAATCACATACCTAGTTATTCAAAAACAAGAAAAAATGTGTTAACGGCACGCGGGGTTCCCAAGCAGTCTCCCATCCAAGTACTAACCGCGCTCTACATTGCTTGACTGCGGTGATCGGACGAGAACCGGTATATGACAGCGTGATATGGCTGTTAACATATCTATGATATTTCGATATTTCACTGTGAAGGATATAATCAATCACATACCTAGTTATTCAAAAACAAGAAAAAATGTGTTAACGGCACGCGGAGTTCTCAAGCAGTCTCCTATCCAAGTACTAACCGCGCTCTATGTTGCTTGACTGCGGTGATCGGACGAGAACCGGTATATGACAACGTGATATGGCTGTTAACATATCTATAATATTTCGATATTTCACTGTGAAGGATATAATCAATCACATACCTAGTTATTCAAAAACTAGAAAAAATGTGTTAACGGCACGCGGGGTTCCCAAGCAGTCTCCTATCCAAGTACTAACCGCGCTCTACGTTGCTTGACTGCGGTGATCGGACGAGAACCGGTATATGACAACGTGATATGGCTGTTAACATATCTATGATATTTCGATATTTCACTGTGAAGGATATAATCAATCACATACCTAGTTATTCAAAAACAAGAAAAAATGTGTTAACGGCACGCGGGGTTCCCAAGCAGTCTCCCATCCAAGTACAAACTGCGCTCTACGTTGCTTGACTGCGGTGATCGGACGAGAACCGGTATATGACAACGTGATATGGCTGTTAACATATCTATGATATTTCGATATTTCACTGTGAAGGATATAATCAATCACATACCTAGTTATTCAAAAACAAGAAAAAATGTGTTAACGGCACGCGGGGTTCCCAAGCAGTCTCCTATCCAAGTACTAACCGCGCTCTACGTTGCTTGACTGCGGTGATCGGACGAGAACCGGTATATGACAGCGTGATATGGCTGTTAACATATCTATGATATTTCGATATTTCACTGTGAAGGATATAATCAATCACATACCTAGTTATTCAAAAACAAGAAAAAATGTGTTAACGGCACGCGGGGTTCTCAAGCAGTCTCCTATCCAAGTACTAACCGCGCTCTATGTTGCTTGACTGCGGTGATCGGACGAGAACCGGTATATGACAACGTGATATGGCTGTTAACATATCTATAATATTTCGATATTTCACTGTGAAGGATATAATCAATCACATACCTAGTTATTCAAAAACAAGAAAAAATGTGTTAACGGCACGCGGGGTTCCCAAGCAGTCTCCCATCCAAGTACTAACCGCGCTCTACATTGCTTGACTGCGGTGATCGGACGAGAACCGGTATATGACAACGTGATATGGCTGTTAACATATCTATGATATTTCGATATTTCACTGTGAAGGATATAATCAATCACATACCTAGTTATTCAAAAACAAGAAAAAATGTGTTAACGGCACGCGGGGTTCCCAAGCAGTCTCCTATCCAAGTACTAACCGCGCTCTATGTTGCTTGACTGCGGTGATCGGACGAGAACCGGTATATGACAACGTGATATGGCTGTTAACATATCTATAATATTTCGATATTTCACTGTGAAGGATATAATCAATCACATACCTAGTTATTCAAAAACAAGAAAAAATGTGTTAACGGCACGCGGGGTTCCCAAGCAGTCTCCCATCCAAGAACAAACTGCGCTCTACGTTGCTTGACTGCGGTGATCGGACGAGAACCGGTATATGACAACGTGATATGGCTGTTAACATATCTATAATATTTCGATATTTCACTGTGAAGGATATAATCAATCACATACCTAGTTATTCAAAAACAAGAAAAAATGTGTTAACGGCACGCGGGGTTCCCAAGCAGTCTCCCATCCAAGTTCAAACTGCGCTCTACGTTGCTTGACTGCGGTGATCGGACCAGAACCGGTATATGACAACGTGATATGGCTGTTAACATATCTATAATATTTCGATATTTCACTGTGAAGGATATAATCAATCACATACCTAGTTATTCAAAAACAAGAAAAAATGTGTTAACGGCACGCGGGGTTCTCAAGCAGTCTCCTATCCAAGTACTAACCGCGCTCTACGTTGCTTGACTGCGGTGATCGGACGAGAACCGGTATATGACAACGTGATATGGCTGTTAACATATCTATAATATGTCGATATTTCACTGTGAAGGATATAATCAATCACATACCTAGTTATTCAAAAACAAGAAAAAATGTGTTAACGGCACGCGGGGTTCCCAAGCAGTCTCCCATCCAAGTACTAACCGCGCTCTACGTTGCTTGACTGCGGTGATCGGACGAGAACCGGTATATGACAACGTGATATGGCTGTTAACATATCTATGATATTTCGATATTTCACTGTGAAGGATATAATCAATCACATACCTAGTTATTCAAAAACAAGCAAAAATGTGTTAACGGCACGCGGGGTTCCCAAGCAGTCTCCTATCCAAGTACTAACCGCGCTCTACGTTGCTTGACTGCGGTGATCGGACGAGAACCGGTATATGACAACGTGATATGGCTGTTAACATATCTATGATATTTCGATATTTCACTGTGAAGGATATAATCAATCACATACCTAGTTATTCAGAAACAAGAAAAATGTGTTAACGGCACGCGGGGTTCTCAAGCAGTCTCCTATCCAAGTACTAACCGCGCTCTATGTTGCTTGACTGCGGTGATCGGACGAGAACCGGTATATGACAACGTGATATGGCTGTTAACATATCTATAATATTTCGATATTTCACTGTGAAGGATATAATCAATCACATACCTAGTTATTCAAAAACAAGCAAAAATGTGTTAACGGCACGCGGGGTTCCCAAGCAGTCTCCTATCCAAGTACTAACCGCGCTCTATGTTGCTTGAGTGCGGTGATCGGACGAGAACCGGTATATGACAACGTGATATGGCTGTTAACATATCTATAATATTTCGATATTCCACTGTGAAGGATATAATCAATCACATACCTAGTTATTCAAAAACAAGAAAAAATGTGTAAACGGCACGCGGGGTTCCCAAGCAGTCTCCCATCCAAGTACTAACCGCGCTCTACGTTGCCTGACTGCGGTGATCGGACGAGAACCGGTATATGACAACGTGATATGGCTGTTAACATATCTATGATATTTCGATATTTCACTGTGAAGGATATAATCAATCACATACCTAGTTATTCAAAAACAAGAAAGAATGTGTTAACAGCACGCGGGGTTCCCAAGCAGTCTCCCATCCAAGAACAAACTGCGTTCTACGTTGCTTGACTGCGGTGATCGGACGAGAACCGGTATATGACAACGTGATATGGCTGTTAACATATCTATAATATTTCGATATTTCACTGTGAAGGATATAATCAATCACATACCTAGTTATTCAAAAACAAGAAAAAATGTGTAAACGGCACGCGGGGTTCCCAAGCAGTCTCCTATCCAAGTACTAACCGCGCTCTATGTTGCTTGACTGCGGTGATCGGACGAGAACCGGTATATGACAACGTGATATGGCTGTTAACATATCTATAATATTTCGATATTTCACTGTGAAGGATATAATCAATCACATACCTAGTTATTCAAAAACAAGCAAAAATGTGTTAACGGCACGCGGGGTTCCCAAGCAGTCTCCTATCCAAGTACTAACCGCGCTCTATGTTGCTTGAGTGCGGTGATCGGACGAGAACCGGTATATGACAACGTGATATGGCTGTTAACATATCTATAATATTTCGATATTCCACTGTGAAGGATATAATCAATCACATACCTAGTTATTCAAAAACAAGAAAAAATGTGTAAACGGCACGCGGGGTTCCCAAGCAGTCTCCCATCCAAGTACTAACCGCGCTCTACGTTGCTTGACTGCGGTGATCGGACGAGAACCGGTATATGACAACGTGATATGGCTGTTAACATATCTATAATATTTCGATATTTCACTGTGAAGGATATAATCAATCACATACCTAGTTATTCAAAAACAAGCAAAAATGTGTTAACGGCACGCGGGGTTCCCAAGCAGTCTCCTATCCAAGTACTAACCGCGCTCTATGTTGCTTGACTGCGGTGATCGGACGAGAACCGGTATATGACAACGTGATATGGCTGTTAACATATCTATAATATTTCGATATTTCACTGTGAAGGATATAATCAATCACATACCTAGTTATTCAAAAACAAGAAAAAATGTGTAAGCGGCACGCGGGGTTCCCAAGCAGTCTCCCATCCAAGTACTAACCGCGCTCTACATTGCTTGACTGCGGTGATCGGACGAGAACCGGTATATGACAACGTGATATGGCTGTTAACATATCTATGATATTTCGATATTTCACTGTGAAGGATATAATCAATCACATACCTAGTTATTCAAAAACAAGAAAAAATGTGTTAACGGCACGCGGGGTTCTCAAGCAGTCTCCTATTCAAGTACTAACCGCGCTCTATGTTGCTTGACTGCGGTGATCGGACGAGAACCGGTATAGGACAACGTGATATGGCTGTTAACATATCTATGATATTTCGATATTTCACTGTGAAGGATATAATCAATCACATACCTAGTTATTCAAAAACAAGAAAAAATGTGTTAACGGCACGCGGGGTTCCCAAGCAGTCTCCTATCCAAGTACTAACCGCGCTCTATGTTGCTTGACTGCGGTGATCGGACGAGAACCGGTATATGACAACGTGATATGGCTGTTAACATATCTATAATATTTCGATATTTCACTGTGAAGGATATAATCAATCACATACCTAGTTATTCAAAAACAAGAAAAAATGTGTTAACGGCACGCGGGGTTCCCAAGCAGTCTCCCATCCAAGAACAAACTGCGCTCTACGTTGCTTGACTGCGGTGATCGGACGAGAACCGGTATATGACAACGTGATATGGCTGTTAACATATCTATAATATTTCGATATTTCACTGTGAAGGATATAATCAATCACATACCTAGTTATTCAAAAACAAGAAAAAATGTGTTAACGGCACGCGGGGTTCCCAAGCAGTCTCCCATCCAAGTTCAAACTGCGCTCTACGTTGCTTGACTGCGGTGATCGGACGAGAACCGGTATATGACAACGTGATATGGCTGTTAACATATCTATAATATTTCGATATTTCACTGTGAAGGATATAATCAATCACATACCTAGTTATTCAAAAACAAGAAAAAATGTGTTAACGGCACGCGGGGTTCTCAAGCAGTCTCCTATCCAAGTACTAACCGCGCTCTACGTTGCTTGACTGCGGTGATCGGACGAGAACCGGTATATGACAACGTGATATGGCTGTTAACATATCTATAATATGTCGATATTTCACTGTGAAGGATATAATCAATCACATACCTAGTTATTCAAAAACAAGAAAAAATGTGTTAACGGCACGCGGGGTTCCCAAGCAGTCTCCCATCCAAGAACAAACTGCGCTCTACGTTGCTTGACTGCGGTGATCGGACGAGAACCGGTATATGACAACGTGATATGGCTGTGACCATATCTATAATATTTCGATATTTCACTGTGAAGGATATAATCAATCACATACCTAGTTATTCAAAAACAAGAAAAAATGTGTTAACGGCACGCGGGGTTCCCAAGCAGTCTCCCATCCAAGTTCAAACTGCGCTCTACGTTGCTTGACTGCGGTGATCGGACGAGAACCGGTATATGACAACGTGATATGGCTGTTAACATATCTATAATATTTCGATATTTCACTGTGAAGGATATAATCAATCACATACCTAGTTATTCAAAAACAAGAAAAAATGTGTTAACGGCACGCGGGGTTCTCAAGCAGTCTCCTATCCAAGTACTAACCGCGCTCTACGTTGCTTGACTGCGGTGATCGGACGAGAACCGGTATATGACAACGTGATATGGCTGTTAACATATCTATAATATGTCGATATTTCACTGTGAAGGATATAACCAATCACATACCTAGTTATTCAAAAACAAGAAAAAATGTGTTAACGGCACGCGGGGTTCCCAAGCAGTCTCCCATCCAAGTACTAACCGCGCTCTACGTTGCTTGACTGCGGTGATCGGACGAGAACCGGTATATGACAACGTGATATGGCTGTTAACATATCTATGATATTTCGATATTTCACTGTGAAGGATATAATCAATCACATACCTAGTTATTCAAAAACAAGAAAAAATGTGTTAACGGCACGCGGGGTTCCCAAGCAGTCTCCTATCCAAGTACTAACCGCGCTCTATGTTGCTTGACTGCGGTGATCGGACGAGAACCGGTATATGACAACGTGATATGGCTGTTAACATATCTATAATATTTCGATATTTCACTGTGAAGGATATAATCAATCACATACCTAGTTATTCAAAAACAAGAAAAAATGTGTTAACGGCACGCGGGGTTCTCAAGCAGTCTCCTATCCAAGTACTAACCGCGCTCTACGTTGCTTGACTGCGGTGATCGGACGAGAACCGGTATATGACAACGTGATATGGCTGTTAACATATCTATAATATGTCGATATTTCACTGTGAAGGATATAACCAATCACATACCTAGTTATTCAAAAACAAGAAAAAATGTGTTAACGGCACGCGGGGTTCCCAAGCAGTCTCCCATCCAAGTACTAACCGCGCTCTACGTTGCTTGACTGCGGTGATCGGACGAGAACCGGTATATGACAACGTGATATGGCTGTTAACATATCTATGATATTTCGATATTTCACTGTGAAGGATATAATCAATCACATACCTAGTTATTCAAAAACAAGAAAAAATGTGTTAACGGCACGCGGGGTTCCCAAGCAGTCTCCTATCCAAGTACTAACCGCGCTCTATGTTGCTTGACTGCGGTGATCGGACGAGAACCGGTATATGACAACGTGATATGGCTGTTAACATATCTATAATATTTCGATATTTCACTGTGAAGGATATAATCAATCACATACCTAGTTATTCAAAAACAAGAAAAAATGTGTTAACGGCACGCGGGGTTCCCAAGCAGTCTCCTATCCAAGTACTAACCGCGCTCTACGTTGCTTGACTGCGGTGATCGGACGAGAACCGGTATATGACAACGTGATATGGCTCTTAACATATCTATGATATTTCGATATTTCACTGTGAAGGATATAATCAATCACATACCTAGTTATTCAAAAACAAGAAAAAATGTGTTAACGGCACGCGGGGTTCTCAAGCAGTCTCCTATCCAAGTACTAACCGCGCTCTACGTTGCTTGACTGCGGTGATCGGACGAGAACCGGTATATGACAACGTGATATGGCTGTTAACATATCTATGATATTTCGATATTTCACTGTGAAGGATATAATCAATCACATACCTAGTTATTCAAAAACAAGAAAAAATGTGTTAACGGCACGCGGGGTTCTCAAGCAGTCTCCTATCCAAGTACTAACCGCGTTCTACGTTGCTTGACTGCGGTGATCGGACGAGAACCGGTATATGACAACGTGATATGGCTGTTAACATATCTATAATATTTCGAAATTTCACTGTGAAGGATATAATCAATCACATACCTAGTTATTCAAAAACAAGCAAAAATGTGTTAACGGCACGCGGGGTTCCCAAGCAGTCTCCTATCCAAGTACTAACCGCGCTCTACATTGCTTGACTGCGGTGATCGGACGAGAACCAGTATATGACAACGTGATATGGCTGTTAACATATCCATGATATTTCGATATTTCACTGTGAAGGATATAATCAATCACATACCTAGTTATTCAAAAACAAGAAAAAATGTGTTAACGGCACGCGGGGTTCCCAAGCAGTCTCCTATCCAAGTACTAACCGCGCTCTACGTTGCTTGACTGCGGTGATCGGACGAGAACCGGTATATGACAACGTGATATGGCTGTTAACATATCTATAATATTTCGATATTTCACTGTGAAGGATATAATCAATCACATACCTAGTTATTCAAAAACAAGCAAAAATGTGTTAACGGCACGCGGGGTTCCCAAGCAGTCTCCCATCCAAATACTAACCGCGCTCTACGTTGCTTGACTGCGGTGATCGGACGAGAACCGGTATATGACAACGTGATATGGCTGTTAACATATCTATAATATTTCGATATTTCACTGTGAAGGATATAATCAATCACATACCTAGTTATTCAAAAACAAGCAAAAATGTGTTAACGGCACGCGGGGTTCCCAAGCAGTCTCCTATCCAAGTACTAACCGCGCTCTATGTTGCTTGAGTGCGGTGATCGGACGAGAACCGGTATATGACAACGTGATATGGCTGTTAACATATCTATGATATTTCGATATTTCACTGTGAAGGATATAATCAATCACATACCTAGTTATTCAAAAACAAGAAAAATGTGTTAACGGCACGCGGGGTTCTCAAGCAGTCTCCTATCCAAGTACTAACCGCGCTCTATGTTGCCTGACTGCGGTGATCGGACGAGAACCGGTATATGACAACGTGATATGGCTGTTAACATATCTATGATATTTCGATATTTCACTGTGAAGGATATAATCAATCACATACCTAGTTATTCAAAAACAAGAAAGAATGTGTTAACAGCACGCGGGGTTCCCAAGCAGTCTCCCATCCAAGAACAAACTGCGTTCTACGTTGCTTGACTGCGGTGATCGGACGAGAACCGGTATATGACAACGTGATATGGCTGTTAACATATCTATAATATTTCGATATTTCACTGTGAAGGATATAATCAATCACATACCTAGTTATTCAAAAACAAGCAAAAATGTGTTAACGGCACGCGGGGTTCCCAAGCAGTCTCCTATCCAAGTACTAACCGCGCTCTATGTTGCTTGACTGCGGTGATCGGACGAGAACCGGTATATGACAACGTGATATGGCTGTTAACATATCTATAATATTTCGATATTCCACTGTGAAGGATATAATCAATCACATACCTAGTTATTCAAAAACAAGAAAAAATGTGTAAACGGCACGCGGGGTTCCCAAGCAGTCTCCCATCCAAGTACTAACCGCGCTCTACATTGCTTGACTGCGGTGATCGGACGAGAACCGGTATATGACAACGTGATATGGCTGTTAACATATCTATAATATTTCGATATTTCACTGTGAAGGATATAATCAATCACATACCTAGTTATTCAAAAACAAGCAAAAATGTGTTAACGGCACGCGGGGTTCCCAAGCAGTCTCCCGTCCAAGTACTAACCGCGCTCTACGTTGCTTGACTGCGGTGATCGGACGAGAACCGGTATATGACAACGTGATATGGCTGTTAACATATCTATAATATTTCGATATTTCACTGTGAAGGATATAATCAATCACATACCTAGTTATTCAAAAACAAGCAAAAATGTGTTAACGGCACGCGGGGTTCCCAAGCAGTCTCCTATCCAAGTACTAACCGCGCTCTATGTTGCTTGACTGCGGTGATCGGACGAGAACCGGTATATGACAACGTGATATGGCTGTTAACATATCTATAATATTTCGATATTTCACTGTGAAGGATATAATCAATCACATACCTAGTTATTCAAAAACAAGAAAAAATGTGTAAACGGCACGCGGGGTTCCCAAGCAGTCTCCCATCCAAGTACTAACCGCGCTCTACATTGCTTGACTGCGGTGATCGGACGAGAACCAGTATATGACAACGTGATATGGCTGTTAACATATCCATGATATTTCGATATTTCACTGTGAAGGATATAATCAATCACATACCTAGTTATTCAAAAACAAGAAAAAATGTGTAAACGGCACGCGAGGTTCCCAAGCAGTCTCCCATCCAAGTACTAACCGCGCTCTGCATTGCTTGACTGCGGTGATCGGACGAGAACCGGTATATGACAACGTGATATGGCTGTTAACATATCTATGATATTTCGATATTTCACTGTGAAGGATATAATCAATCACATACCTAGTTATTCAAAAACAAGAAAAAATGTGTTAACGGCACGCGGGGTTCTCAAGCAGTCTCCTATCCAAGTACTAACCGCGCTCTATGTTGCCTGACTGCGGTGATCGGACGAGAACCGGTATATGACAACGTGATATGGCTGTTAACATATCTATGATATTTCGATATTTCACTGTGAAGGATATAATCAATCACATACCTAGTTATTCAAAAACAAGAAAAAATGTGTTAACGGCACGCGGGGTTCTCAAGCAGTCTCCTATCCAAGTACTAACCGCGCTCTACGTTGCTTGACTGCGGTGATCGGACGAGAACCGGTATATGACAACGTGATATGGCTGTTAACATATCTATAATATTGCGATATTTCACTGTGAAGGATATAATCAATCACATACCTAGTTATTCAAAAACAAGCAAAAATGTGTTAACGGCACGCGGGGTTCCCAAGCAGTCTCCCATCCAAGTACTAACCGCGCTCTACGTTGCTTGACTGCGGTGATCGGACGAGAACCGGTATATGACAACGTGATATGGCTGTTAACATATCTATAATATTTCGATATTTCACTGTGAAGGATATAATCAATCACATACCTAGTTATTCAAAAACAAGCAAAAATGTGTTAACGGCACGCGGGGTTCCCAAGCAGTCTCCTGTCCAAGTACTAACCGCGCTCTATGTTGCTTGACTGCGGCGATCGGACGAGAAACGGGGAATGACAACGTGATATGGCTGTTAACATATCTATAATATTTCGATATTTCACTGTGAAGGATATAATCAATCACATACCTAGTTATTCAAAAACAAGAAAAAATGTGTAAACGGCACGCGAGGTTCCCAAGCAGTCTCCCATCCAAGTACTAACCGCGCTCTACATTGCTTGACTGCGGTGATCGGACGAGAACCGGTATATGACAACGTGATATGGCTGTTAACATATCTATGATATTTCGATATTTCACTGTGAAGGATATAATCAATCACATACCTAGTTATTCAAAAACAAGAAAAAATGTGTTAACGGCACGCGGGGTTCTCAAGCAGTCTCCTATCCAAGTACTAACCGCGCTCTATGTTGCCTGACTGCGGTGATCGGACGAGAACCGGTATATGACAACGTGATATGGCTGTTAACATATCTATGATATTTCGATATTTCACTGTGAAGGATATAATCAATCACATACCTAGTTATTCAAAAACAAGAAAAAATGTGTTAACGGCACGCGGGGTTCTCAAGCAGTCTCCTATCCAAGTACTAACCGCGCTCTACGTTGCTTGACTGCGGTGATCGGACGAGAACCGGTATATGACAACGTGATATGGCTGTTAACATATCTATAATATTGCGATATTTCACTGTGAAGGATATAATCAATCACATACCTAGTTATTCAAAAACAAGCAAAAATGTGTTAACGGCACGCGGGGTTCCCAAGCAGTCTCCCATCCAAGTACTAACCGCGCTCTACGTTGCTTGACTGCGGTGATCGGACGAGAACCGGTATATGACAACGTGATATGGCTGTTAACATATCTATAATATTTCGAAATTTCACTGTGAAGGATATAATCAATCACATACCTAGTTATTCAAAATCAAGAAAAAATGTGTAAACGGCACGCGGGGTTCCCAAGCAGTCTCCTATCCAAGTACTTACCGCGCTCTACGTTGCTTGATTGCGGTGATCGGACGAGAACCGGTATATGACAACGTGATATGGCTGTTAACATATCTATGATATTTCGATATTTCACTGTGAAGGATATAATCAATCACATACCTAGTTATTCAAAAACAAGAAAAAATGTGTTAACGGCACGCGGGGTTCTCAAGCAGTCTCCTATCCAAGTACTAACCGCGCTCTACGTTGCTTGACTGCGGTGATCGGACGAGAACCGGTATATGACAACGTGATATGGCTGTTAACATATCTATAATATTGCGATATTTCACTGTGAAGGATATAATCAATCACATACCTAGTTATTCAAAAACAAGCAAAAATGTGTTAACGGCACGCGGGGTTCCCAAGCAGTCTCCCATCCAAGTACTAACCGCGCTCTACGTTGCTTGACTGCGGTGATCGGACGAGAACCGGTATATGACAACGTGATATGGCTGTTAACATATCTATAATATTTCGATATTTCACTGTGAAGGATATAATCAATCACATACCTAGTTATTCAAAAACAAGCAAAAATGTGTTAACGGCACGCGGGGTTCCCAAGCAGTCTCCTGTCCAAGTACTAACCGCGCTCTATGTTGCTTGACTGCGGCGATCGGACGAGAAACGGGGAATGACAACGTGATATGGCTGTTAACATATCTATAATATTTCGATATTTCACTGTGAAGGATATAATCAATCACATACCTAGTTATTCAAAAACAAGAAAAAATGTGTAAACGGCACGCGAGGTTCCCAAGCAGTCTCCCATCCAAGTACTAACCGCGCTCTACATTGCTTGACTGCGGTGATCGGACGAGAACCGGTATATGACAACGTGATATGGCTGTTAACATATCTATGATATTTCGATATTTCACTGTGAAGGATATAATCAATCACATACCTAGTTATTCAAAAACAAGAAAAAATGTGTTAACGGCACGCGGGGTTCTCAAGCAGTCTCCTATCCAAGTACTAACCGCGCTCTATGTTGCCTGACTGCGGTGATCGGACGAGAACCGGTATATGACAACGTGATATGGCTGTTAACATATCTATGATATTTCGATATTTCACTGTGAAGGATATAATCAATCACATACCTAGTTATTCAAAAACAAGAAAAAATGTGTTAACGGCACGCGGGGTTCTCAAGCAGTCTCCTATCCAAGTACTAACCGCGCTCTACGTTGCTTGACTGCGGTGATCGGACGAGAACCGGTATATGACAACGTGATATGGCTGTTAACATATCTATAATATTGCGATATTTCACTGTGAAGGATATAATCAATCACATACCTAGTTATTCAAAAACAAGCAAAAATGTGTTAACGGCACGCGGGGTTCCCAAGCAGTCTCCCATCCAAGTACTAACCGCGCTCTACGTTGCTTGACTGCGGTGATCGGACGAGAACCGGTATATGACAACGTGATATGGCTGTTAACATATCTATAATATTTCGAAATTTCACTGTGAAGGATATAATCAATCACATACCTAGTTATTCAAAATCAAGAAAAAATGTGTAAACGGCACGCGGGGTTCCCAAGCAGTCTCCTATCCAAGTACTTACCGCGCTCTACGTTGCTTGATTGCGGTGATCGGACGAGAACCGGTATATGACAACGTGATATGGCTGTTAACATATCTATGATATTTCGATATTTCACTGTGAAGGATATAATCAATCACATACCTAGTTATTCAAAAACAAGAAAAAATGTGTTAACGGCACGCGGGGTTCTCAAGCAGTCTCCTATCCAAGTACTAACCGCGCTCTACGTTGCTTGACTGCGGTGATCGGACGAGAACCGGTATATGACAACGTGATATGGCTGTTAACATATCTATAATATTTCGATATTTCACTGTGAAGGATATAATCAATCACATACCTAGTTATTCAAAAACAAGAAAAAATGTGTTAACGGCACGCGGGGTTCCCAAGCAGTCTCCCATCCAAGTACAAACTGCGCTCTACGTTGCTTGACTGCGGTGATCGGACGAGAACCGGTATATGACAACGTGATATGGCTGTTAACATATCTATAATATTTCGATATTTCACTGTGAAGGATATAATCAATCACATACCTAGTTATTCAAAAACAAGAAAAAATGTGTTAACGGCACGCGGGGTTCTCAAGCAGTCTCCTATCCAAGTACTAACCGCGCTCTACGTTGCTTGACTGCGGTGATCGGACGAGAACCGGTATATGACAACGTTATATGGCTGTTAACATATCTATGATATTTCGATATTTCACTGTGAAGGATATAATCAATCACATACCTAGTTATTCAAAAACAAGAAAAAATGTGTTAACGGCACGCGGGGTTCCCAAGCAGTCTCCCATCCAAGTACTAACCGCGCTCTACGTTGCTTGACTGCGGTGATCGGACAAGAACCGGTATATGACAACGTTATATGGCTGTTAACATATCTATGATATTTCGATATTTCACTGTGAAGGATATAATCAATCACATACCTAGTTATTCAAAAACAAGAAAAAATGTGTTAACGGCACGCGGGGTTCCCAAGCAGTCTCCCATCCAAGTACAAACTGCGCTCTACGTTGCTTGACTGCGGTGATCGGACGAGAACCGGTATATGACAACGTGATATGGCTGTTAACATATCTATAATATTTCGATATTTCACTGTGAAGGATATAATCAATCACATACCTAGTTATTCAAAAACAAGAAAAAATGTGTTAACGGCACGCGGGGTTCCCAAGCAGTCTCCCATCCAAGTACTAACCGCGCTCTACGTTGCTTGACTGCGGTGATCGGACGAGAACCGGTATATGACAACGTTATATGGCTGTTAACATATCTATGATATTTCGATATTTCACTGTGAAGGATATAATCAATCACATACCTAGTTATTCAAAAACAAGAAGAAATGTGTTAATTGCACGCGGGGTTCCCAAGCAGTCTCCCATCCAAGTACAAACTGCGCTCTACGTTGCTTGACTGCGGTGATCGGACGAGAACCGGTATATGACAACGTGATATGGCTGTTAACATATCTATAATATTTCGATATTTCACTGTGAAGGATATAATCAATCACATACCTAGTTATTCAAAAACAAGAAAAAATGTGTTAACGGCACGCGGGGTTCTCAAGCAGTCTCCTATCCAAGTACTAACCGCGCTCTACGTTGCTTGACTGCGGTGATCGGACGAGAACCGGTATATGACAACGTGATATGGCTGTTAACATATCTATGATATTTCGATATTTCACTGTGAAGGATATAATCAATCACATACCTAGTTATTCAAAAACAAGAAAAAATGTGTTAACGGCACGCGGGGTTCCCAAGCAGTCTCCCATCCAAGTACAAACTGCGCTCTACGTTGCTTGACTGCGGTGATCGGACGAGAACCGGTATATGACAACGTGATATGGTTGTTAACATATCTATAATATTTCGATATTTCACTGTGAAGGATATAATCAATCACATACCTAGTTATTCAAAAACAAGAAAAAATGTGTTAACGGCACGCGGGGTTCCCAAGCAGTCTCCCATCCAAGTACAAACTGCGCTCTACGTTGCTTGACTGCGGTGATCGGACGAGAACCGGTATATGACAACGTGATATGGCTCTTAGCATATCTATGATATTTCGATATTTCACTGTGAAGGATATAATCAATCACATACCTAGTTATTCAAAAACAAGAAAAAATGTGTTAACGGCACGCGGGGTTCCCAAGCAGTCTCCCATCCAAGTACTAACCGCGCTCCACGTTGCTTGACTGCGGTGATCGGACGAGAACCGGTATATGACAACGTTATATGGCTGTTAACATATCTATGATATTTCGATATTTCACTGTGAAGGATATAATCAATCACATACCTAGTTATTCAAAAACAAGAAAAAATGTGTTAACGGCACGCGGGGTTCCCAAGCAGTCTCCTATCCAAGTACTAACCGCGCTCTATGTTGCTTGACTGCGGTGATCGGACGAGAACCGGTATATGACAACGTGATATGGCTGTTAACATATCTATAATATTCCGATATTTCACTGTGAAGGATATAATCAATCACATACCTAGTTATTCAAAAACAAGAAAAAATGTGTTAACGGCACGCGGGGTTCCCAAGCAGTCTCCCATCCAAGTACAAACTGCGCTCTACGTTGCTTGACTGCGGTGATCGGACGAGAACCGGTATATGACAACGTGATATGGCTGTTAACATATCTATAATATTTCGATATTTCACTGTGAAGGATATAATCAATCACATACCTAGTTATTCAAAAACAAGAAAAAATGTGTTAACGGCACGCAGGGTTCCCAAGCAGTCCCCTATCCAAGTACTAACCGCGCTCTATGTTGCTTGACTGCGGTGATCGGACGAGAACCGGTATATGACAACGTGATATGGCCGTTAACATATCTATGATATTTCGATATTTCACTGTGAAGGATATAATCAATCACATACCTAGTTATTCAAAAACAAGAAAAAATGTGTTAACGGCACGCGGGGTTCCCAAGCAGTCTCCTATCCAAGTACTAACCGCGCTCTACGTTGCTTGACTGCGGTGATCGGACGAGAACCGGTATATGACAACGTGATATGGCTGTTAACATATCTATGATATTTCGATATTTCACTGTGAAGGATATAATCAATCACATACCTAGTTATTCAAAAACAAGAAAAAATGTGTTAACGGCACGCGGGGTTCCCAAGCAGTCTCCTATCCAAGTACTAACCGCGCTCTATGTTGCTTGACTGCGGTGATCGGACGAGAACCGGTATATGACAACGTGATATGGCCGTTAACATATCTATGATATTTCGATATTTCACTGTGAAGGATATAATCAATCACATACCTAGTTATTCAAAAACAAGAAAAAATGTGTTAACGGCACGCGGGGCTCCCAAGCAGTCACCTATCCAAGTACTAACCGCGCTCTACGTTGCTTGACTGCGGTGATCGGACGAGAACCGGTATATGACAACGTTATATGGCTGTTAACATATCTATGATATTTCGATATTTCACTGTGAAGGATATAATCAATCACATACCTAGTTATTCAAAAACAAGAAAAAATGTGTTAACGGCACGCGGGGTTCCCAAGCAGTCTCCCATCCAAGTACTAACCGCGCTCTACGTTGCTTGACTGCGGTGATCGGACAAGAACCGGTATATGACAACGTTATATGGCTGTTAACATATCTATGATATTTCGATATTTCACTGTGAAGGATATAATCAATCACATACCTAGTTATTCAAAAACAAGAAAAAATGTGTTAACGGCACGCGGGGTTCCCAAGCAGTCTCCTATCCAAGTACTAACCGCGCTCTATGTTGCTTGACTGCGGTGATCGGACGAGAACCGGTATATGACAACGTGATATGGCTGTTAACATATCTATAATATTCCGATATTTCACTGTGAAGGATATAATCAATCACATACCTAGTTATTCAAAAACAAGAAAAAATGTGTTAACGGCACGCGGGGTTCCCAAGCAGTCTCCCATCCAAGTACAAACTGCGCTCTACGTTGCTTGACTGCGGTGATCGGACGAGAACCGGTATATGACAACGTGATATGGCTGTTAACATATCTATAATATTTCGATATTTCACTGTGAAGGATATAATCAATCACATACCTAGTTATTCAAAAACAAGAAAAAATGTGTTAACGGCACGCGGGGTTCCCAAGCAGTCTCCCATCCAAGTACTAACCGCGCTCTACGTTGCTTGACTGCGGTGATCGGACGAGAACCGGTATATGACAACGTTATATGGCTGTTAACATATCTATGATATTTCGATATTTCACTGTGAAGGATATAATCAATCACATACCTAGTTATTCAAAAACAAGAAGAAATGTGTTAATTGCACGCGGGGTTCCCAAGCAGTCTCCCATCCAAGTACAAACTGCGCTCTACGTTGCTTGACTGCGGTGATCGGACGAGAACCGGTATATGACAACGTGATATGGCTGTTAACATATCTATAATATTTCGATATTTCACTGTGAAGGATATAATCAATCACATACCTAGTTATTCAAAAACAAGAAAAAATGTGTTAACGGCACGCGGGGTTCTCAAGCAGTCTCCTATCCAAGTACTAACCGCGCTCTACGTTGCTTGACTGCGGTGATCGGACGAGAACCGGTATATGACAACGTGATATGGCTGTTAACATATCTATGATATTTCGATATTTCACTGTGAAGGATATAATCAATCACATACCTAGTTATTCAAAAACAAGAAAAAATGTGTTAACGGCACGCGGGGTTCCCAAGCAGTCTCCCATCCAAGTACAAACTGCGCTCTACGTTGCTTGACTGCGGTGATCGGACGAGAACCGGTATATGACAACGTGATATGGTTGTTAACATATCTATAATATTTCGATATTTCACTGTGAAGGATATAATCAATCACATACCTAGTTATTCAAAAACAAGAAAAAATGTGTTAACGGCACGCGGGGTTCCCAAGCAGTCTCCCATCCAAGTACAAACTGCGCTCTACGTTGCTTGACTGCGGTGATCGGACGAGAACCGGTATATGACAACGTGATATGGCTCTTAGCATATCTATGATATTTCGATATTTCACTGTGAAGGATATAATCAATCACATACCTAGTTATTCAAAAACAAGAAAAAATGTGTTAACGGCACGCGGGGTTCCCAAGCAGTCTCCCATCCAAGTACTAACCGCGCTCCACGTTGCTTGACTGCGGTGATCGGACGAGAACCGGTATATGACAACGTTATATGGCTGTTAACATATCTATGATATTTCGATATTTCACTGTGAAGGATATAATCAATCACATACCTAGTTATTCAAAAACAAGAAAAAATGTGTTAACGGCACGCGGGGTTCCCAAGCAGTCTCCTATCCAAGTACTAACCGCGCTCTATGTTGCTTGACTGCGGTGATCGGACGAGAACCGGTATATGACAACGTGATATGGCTGTTAACATATCTATAATATTCCGATATTTCACTGTGAAGGATATAATCAATCACATACCTAGTTATTCAAAAACAAGAAAAAATGTGTTAACGGCACGCGGGGTTCCCAAGCAGTCTCCCATCCAAGTACAAACTGCGCTCTACGTTGCTTGACTGCGGTGATCGGACGAGAACCGGTATATGACAACGTGATATGGCTGTTAACATATCTATAATATTTCGATATTTCACTGTGAAGGATATAATCAATCACATACCTAGTTATTCAAAAACAAGAAAAAATGTGTTAACGGCACGCGGGGTTCTCAAGCAGTCTCCTATCCAAGTACTAACCGCGCTCTACGTTGCTTGACTGCGGTGATCGGACGAGAACCGGTATATGACAACGTGATATGGCTGTTAACATATCTATGATATTTCGATATTTCACTTTGAAGGATATAATCAATCACATACCTAGTTATTCAAAAACAAGAAAAAATGTGTTAACGGCACGCGAGGCTCCCAAGCAGTCTCCTATCCAAGTACTAACCGCGCTCTACGTTGCTTGACTGCGGTGATCGGACGAGAACCGGTATATGACAACGTGTTATGGCTGTTAACATATCTATGATATTTCGATATTTCACTGTGAAGGATATAATCAATCACATACCTAGTTATTCAAAAACAAGAAAAAATGTGTTAACGGCACGCAGGGTTCCCAAGCAGTCCCCTATCCAAGTACTAACCGCGCTCTATGTTGCTTGACTGCGGTGATCGGACGAGAACCGGTATATGACAACGTGATATGGCCGTTAACATATCTATGATATTTCGATATTTCACTGTGAAGGATATAATCAATCACATACCTAGTTATTCAAAAACAAGAAAAAATGTGTTAACGGCACGCGGGGTTCCCAAGCAGTCTCCTATCCAAGTACTAACCGCGCTCTACGTTGCTTGACTGCGGTGATCGGACGAGAACCGGTATATGACAACGTGATATGGCTGTTAACATATCTATGATATTTCGATATTTCACTGTGAAGGATATAATCAATCACATACCTAGTTATTCAAAAACAAGAAAAAATGTGTTAACGGCACGCGGGGTTCTCAAGCAGTCTCCTATCCAAGTACTAACCGCGCTCTACGTTGCTTGACTGCGGTGATCGGACGAGAACCGGTATATGACAACGTGATATGGCTGTTAACATATCTATAATATTCCGATATTTCACTGTGAAGGATATAATCAATCACATACCTAGTTATTCAAAAACAAGAAAAAATGTGTTAATTGCACGCGGGGTTCCCAAGCAGTCTCTCATCCAAGTACAAACTGCGCTCTACGTTGCTTGACTGCGGTGATCGGACGAGAACCGGTATATGACAACGTGATATGGCTGTTAACATATCTATAATATTTCGATATTTCACTGTGAAGGATATAATCAATCACATACCTAGTTATTCAAAAACAAGAAAAAATGTGTTAACGGCACGCGGGGTTCTCAAGCAGTCTCCTATCCAAGTACTAACCGCGCTCTACGTTGCTTGACTGCGGTGATCGGACGAGAACCGGTATATGACAACGTGATATGGCTGTTAACATATCTATGATATTTCGATATTTCACTGTGAAGGATATAATCAATCACAAACCTAGTTATTCAAAAACAAGAAAAAATGTGTTAACGGCACGCGGGGTTCCCAAGCAGTCTCCCATCCAAGTACAAACTGCGCTCTACGTTGCTTGACTGCGGTGATCGGACGAGAACCGGTATATGACAACGTGATATGGTTGTTAACATATCTATAATATTTCGATATTTCACTGTGAAGGATATAATCAATCACATACCTAGTTATTCAAAGACAAGAAAAAATGTGTTAACGGCACGCGGGGTTCCCAAGCAGTCTCCCATCCAAGTACAAACTGCGCTCTACGTTGCTTGACTGCGGTGATCGGACGAGAACCGGTATATGACAACGTGATATGGCTGTTAACATATCTATGATATTTTGATATTTCACTGTGAAGGATATAATCAATCACTTACCTAGTTATTCAAAAACAAGAAAAAATGTGTTAACGGCACGCGGGGTTCCCAAGCAGTCTCCCATCCAAGTACTAACCGCGCTCCACGTTGCTTGACTGCGGTGATCGGACGAGAACCGGTATATGACAACGTTATATGGCTGTTAACATATCTATGATATTTCGATATTTCACTGTGAAGGATATAATCAATCACATACCTAGTTATTCAAAAACAAGAAAAAATGTGTTAACGGCACGCGGGGTTCCCAAGCAGTCTCCTATCCAAGTACTAACCGCGCTCTATGTTGCTTGACTGCGGTGATCGGACGAGAACCGGTATATGACAACGTGATATGGCTGTTAACATATCTATAATATTCCGATATTTCACTGTGAAGGATATAATCAATCACATACCTAGTTATTCAAAAACAAGAAAAAATGTGTTAACGGCACGCGGGGTTCCCAAGCAGTCTCCCATCCAAGTACAAACTGCGCTCTACGTTGCTTGACTGCGGTGATCGGACGAGAACCGGTATATGACAACGTGATATGGCTGTTAACATATCTATAATATTTCGATATTTCACTGTGAAGGATATAATCAATCACATACCTAGTTATTCAAAAACAAGAAAAAATGTGTTAACGGCACGCGGGGTTCTCAAGCAGTCTCCTATCCAAGTACTAACCGCGCTCTACGTTGCTTGACTGCGGTGATCGGACGAGAACCGGTATATGACAACGTGATATGGCTGTTAACATATCTATGATATTTCGATATTTCACTGTGAAGGATATAATCAATCACATACCTAGTTATTCAAAAACAAGAAAAAATGTGTTAACGGCACGCGAGGCTCCCAAGCAGTCTCCTATCCAAGTACTAACCGCGCTCTACGTTGCTTGACTGCGGTGATCGGACGAGAACCGGTATATGACAACGTGTTATGGCTGTTAACATATCTATGATATTTCGATATTTCACTGTGAAGGATATAATCAATCACATACCTAGTTATTCAAAAACAAGAAAAAATGTGTTAACGGCACGCAGGGTTCCCAAGCAGTCCCCTATCCAAGTACTAACCGCGCTCTATGTTGCTTGACTGCGGTGATCGGACGAGAACCGGTATATGACAACGTGATATGGCTGTTAACATATCTATGATATTTCGATATTTCACTGTGAAGGATATAATCAATCACATACCTAGTTATTCAAAAACAAGAAAAAATGTGTTAACGGCACGCGGGGTTCCCAAGCAGTCTCCTATCCAAGTACTAACCGCGCTCTACGTTGCTTGACTGCGGTGATCGGACGAGAACCGGTATATGACAACGTGATATGGCTGTTAACATATCTATAATATTTCGATATTTCACTGTGAAGGATATAATCAATCACATACCTAGTTATTCAAAAACAAGCAAAAATGTGTTAACGGCACGCGGGGTTCCCAAGCAGTCTCCCATCCAAGTACTAACCGCGCTCTACGTTGCTTGACTGCGGTGATCGGACGAGAACCGGTATATGACAACGTGATATGGCTGTTAACATATCTATGATATTTCGATATTTCACTGTGAAGCATATAATCAATCACATACCTAGTTATTCAAAAACAAGAAAAAATGTGTTAACGGCACGCGGGGTTCTCAAGCAGTCTCCTATCCAAGTACTAACCGCGCTCTACGTTGCTTGACTGCGGTGATCGGACGAGAACCGGTATATGACAACGTGATATGGCTGTTAACATATCTATAATATTTCGATATTTCACTGTGAAGGATATAATCAATCACATACCTAGTTATTCAAAAACAAGAAAAAATGTGTTAACGGCACGCGGGGTTCTCAAGCAGTCTCCTATCCAAGTACTAACCGCGCTCTACGTTGCTTGACTGCGGTGATCGGACGAGAACCGGTATATGACAACGTGATATGGCTGTTAACATATCTATAATATTTCGATATTTCACTGTGAAGGATATAATCAATCACATACCTAGTTATTCAAAAACAAGAAAAAATGTGTTAACGGCACGCGGGGTTCTCAAGCAGTCTCCTATCCAAGTACTAACCGCGCTCTACGTTGCTTGACTGCGGTGATCGGACGAGAACCGGTATATGACAACGTGATATGGCTGTTAACATATCTATAATATTTCGATATTTCACTGTGAAGGATATAATCAATCACATACCTAGTTATTCAAAAACAAGAAAAAATGTGTTAACGGCACGCGGGGTTCCCAAGCAGTCTCCTATCCAAGTACTAACCGCGCTCTACGTTGCTTGACTGCGGTGATCGGACGAGAACCGGTATATGACAACGTGATATGGCTGTTAACATATCTATAATATTTCGATATTTCACTGTGAAGGATATAATCAATCACATACCTAGTTATTCAAAAACAAGAAAAAATGTGTTAACGGCACGCGGGGTTCTCAAGCAGTCTCCTATCCAAGTACTAAACGCGCTCTACGTTGCTTGACTGTGGTGATCGGACGAGAACCGGTATATGACAACGTGATATGGCTGTTAACATATCTATGATATTTCGATATTTCACTGTGAAGGATATAATCAATCACATACCTAGTTATTCAAAAACAAGAAAAAATGTGTTAACGGCACGCGGGGCTCCCAAGCAGTCTCCTATCCAAGTACTAACCGCGCTCTACGTTGCTTGACTGCGGTGATCGGACGAGAACCGGTATAGGACAACGTGATATGGCTGTTAACATATCTATGATATTTCGATATTTCACTGTGAAGGATATAATCAATCACATACCTAGTTATTCAAAAACAAGAAAAAATGTGTTAACGGCACGCGGGGTTCTCAAGCAGTCTCCTATCCAAGTACTAACCGCGCTCTACGTTGCTTGACTGCGGTGATCGGACGAGAACCGGTATATGACAACGTGATATGGCTGTTAACATATCTATGATATTTCGATATTTCACTGTGAAGGATATAATCAATCACATACCTAGTTATTCAAAAACAAGAAAAAATGTGTCAACGGCACGCGGGGCTCCCAAGCAGTCTCCTATCCAAGTACTAACCGCGCTCTACGTTGCTTGACTGCGGTGATCGGACGAGAACCGGTATAGGACAACGTGATATGGCTGTTAACATATCTATGATATTTCGATATTTCACTGTGAAGGATATAATCAATCACATACCTAGTTATTCAAAAACAAGAAAAAATGTGTTAACGGCACGCGGGGTTCCCAAGCAGTCTCCTATCCAAGTACTAACCGCGCTCTATGTTGCTTGACTGCGGTGATCGGACGAGAACCGGTATATGACAACGTGATATGGCTGTTAACATATCTATAATATTTCGATATTTCACTGTGAAGGATATAATCAATCACATACCTAGTTATTCAAAAACAAGAAAAAATGTGTTAACGGCACGCGGGGTTCCCAAGCAGTCTCCCATCCAAGTTCAAACTGCGCTCTACGTTGCTTGACTGCGGTGATCGGACGAGAACCGGTATATGACAACGTGATATGGCTGTTAACATATCTATAATATTTCGATATTTCACTGTGAAGGATATAATCAATCACATACCTAGTTATTCAAAAACAAGAAAAAATGTGTTAACGGCACGCGGGGTTCTCAAGCAGTCTCCTATCCAAGTACTAACCGCGCTCTACGTTGCTTGACTGCGGTGATCGGACGAGAACCGGTATATGACAACGTGATATGGCTGTTAACATATCTATGATATTTCGATATTTCACTGTGAAGGATATAATCAATCACATACCTAGTTATTCAAAAACAAGAAAAAATGTGTTAACGGCACGCGGGGCTCCCAAGCAGTCTCCTATCCAAGTACTAACCGCGCTCTACGTTGCTTGACTGCGGTGATCGGACGAGAACCGGTATAGGACAACGTGATATGGCTGTTAACATATCTATGATATTTCGATATTTCACTGTGAAGGATATAATCAATCACATACCTAGTTATTCAAAAACAAGAAAAAATGTGTTAACGGCACGCGGGGTTCCCAAGCAGTCTCCTATCCAAGTACTCACCGCGCTCTATGTTGCTTGACTGCGGTGATCGGACGAGAACCGGTATATGACAACGTGATATGGCTGTTAACATATCTATAATATTTCGATATTTCACTGTGAAGGATATAATCAATCACATACCTAGTTATTCAAAAACAAGAAAAAATGTGTTAACGGCACGCGGGGTTCCCAAGCAGTCTCCCATCCAAGTTCAAACTGCGCTCTACGTTGCTTGACTGCGGTGATCGGACGAGAACCGGTATATGACAACGTGATATGGCTGTTAACATATCTATAATATTTCGATATTTCACTGTGAAGGATATAATCAATCACATACCTAGTTATTCAAAAACAAGAAAAAATGTGTTAACGGCACGCGGGGTTCTCAAGCAGTCTCCTATCCAAGTACTAACCGCGCTCTACGTTGCTTGACTGCGGTGATCGGACGAGAACCGGTATATGACAACGTGATATGGCTGTTAACATATCTATAATATTTCGATATTTCACTGTGAAGGATATAATCAATCACATACCTAGTTATTCAAAAACAAGAAAAAATGTGTTAACGGCACGCGGGGTTCCCAAGCAGTCTCCCATCCAAGTACTAACCGCGCTCTACGTTGCTTGACTGCGGTGATCGGACGAGAACCGGTATATGACAACGTGATATGGCTGTTAACATATCTATGATATTTCGATATTTCACTGTGAAGGATATAATCAATCACATACCTAGTTATTCAAAAACAAGAAAAAATGTGTTAACGGCACGCGGGGTTCTCAAGCAGTCTCCTATCCAAGTACTTACCGCGCTCTATGTTGCTTGACTGCGGTGATCGGACGAGAACCGGTATATGACAACGTGATATGGCTGTTAACATATCTATAATATTTCGATATTTCACTGTGAAGGATATAATCAATCACATACCTAGTTATTCAAAAACAAGAAAAAATGTGTTAACGGCACGCGGGGTTCCCAAGCAGTCTCCTATCCAAGTACTAACCGCGCTCTACGTTGCTTGACTGCGGTGATCGGACGAGAACCGGTATATGACAACGTGATATGGCTCTTAACATATCTATGATATTTCGATATTTCACTGTGAAGGATATAATCAATCACATACCTAGTTATTCAAAAACAAGAAAAAATGTGTTAACGGCACGCGGGGTTCCCAAGCAGTCTCCCATCCAAAGACTAACCGCGCTCTACGTTGCTTGACTGCGGTGATCGGACGAGAACCGGTATATGACAACGTGATATGGCTGTTAACATATCTATGATATTTCGATATTTCACTGTGAAGGATATAATCAATCACATACCTAGTTATTCAAAAACAAGAAAAAATGTGTAAACGGCACGCGGGGTTCTCAAGCAGTCTCCTATCCAAGTACTAACCGCGCTCTATGTTGCTTGACTGCGGTGATCGGACGAGAACCGGTATATGACAACGTGATATGGCTGTTAACATATCTATAATATTTCGATATTTCACTGTGAAGGATATAATCAATCACATACCTAGTTTTTCAAAAACAAGAAAAAATGTGTAAACGGCACGCGGGGTTCTCAAGCAGTCTCCTATCCAAGTACTAACCGCGCTCTATGTTGCTTGACTGCGGTGATCGGACGAGAACCGGTATATGACAACGTGATATGGCTGTTAACATATCTATAATATTTCGATATTTCACTGTGAAGGATATAATCAATCACATACCTAGTTATTCAAAAACAAGAAAAAATGTGTTAACGGCACGCGGGGTTCTCAAGCAGTCTCCTATCCAAGTACTAACCGCGCTCTACGTTGCTTGACTGCGGTGATCGGACGAGAACCGGTATATGACAACGTGATATGGCTGTTAACATATCTATGATATTTCGATATTTCACTGTGAAGGATATAATCAATCACATACCTAGTTATTCAAAAACAAGAAAAAATGTGTTAACGGCACGCGGGGTTCCCAAGCAGTCTCCCATCCAAGTACTAACCGCGCTCTACGTTGCTTGACTGCGGTGATCGGACGAGAACCGGTATATGACAACGTGATATGGCTGTTAACATATCTATGATATTTCGATATTTCACTGTGAAGGATATAATCAATCACATACCTAGTTATTCAAAAACAAGAAAAAATGTGTTAACGGCACGCGGGGTTCTCAAGCAGTCTCCTATCCAAGTACTAACCGCGCTCTATGTTGCCTGACTGCGGTGATCGGACGAGAACCGGTATATGACAACGTGATATGGCTGTTAACATTTCTATAATATTTCGAAATTTCACTGTGAAGGATATAATCAATCACATACCTAGTTATTCAAAAACAAGCAAAAATGTGTTAACGGCACGCGGGGTTCCCAAGCAGTCTCCTATCCAAGTACTAACCGCGCTCTACATTGCTTGACTGCGGTGATCGGACGAGAACCGGTATATGACAACGTGATATGGCTGTTAACATATCTATGATATTTCGATATTTCACTGTGAAGGATATAATCAATCACATACCTAGTTATTCAAAAACAAGAAAAAATGTGTAAACGGCACGCGGGGTTCCCAAGCAGTCTCCTATCCAAGTACTTACCGCGCTCTACGTTGCTTGATTGCGGTGATCGGACGAGAACCGGTATATGACAACGTGATATGGCTGTTAACATATCTATGATATTTCGATATTTCACTGTGAAGGATATAATCAATCACATACCTAGTTATTCAAAAACAAGAAAAAATGTGTTAACGGCACGCGGGGCTCCCAAGCAGTCTCCTATCCAAGTACTAACCGCGCTCTACGTTGCTTGACTGCGGTGATCGGACGAGAACCGGTATATGACAACGTGATATGGCTGTTAACATATCTATGATATTTCGATATTTCACTGTGAAGGATATAATCAATCACATACCTAGTTATTCAAAAACAAGAAAAAATGTGTAAACGGCACGCGGGGTTCCCAAGCAGTCTCCTATCCAAGTACTTACCGCGCTCCACGTTGCTTGATTGCGGTGATCGGACGAGAACCGGTATATGACAACGTGATATGGCTGTTAACATATCTATAATATTTCGATATTTCACTGTGAAGGATATAATCAATCACATACCTAGTTATTCAAAAACAAGAAAAAATGTGTTAACGGCACTCGGGGTTCCCAAGCAGTCTCCCATCCAAGTACTAACCGCGCTCTACGTTGCTTGACTGCGGTGATCGGACGAGAACCGGTATATGACAACGTGATATGGCTGTTAACATATCTATGATATTTCGATATTTCACTGTGAAGGATATAATCAATCACATACCTAGTTATTCAAAAACAAGAAAAAATGTGTTAACGGCACGCGGGGTTCTCAAGCAGTCTCCTATCCAAGTACTAACCGCGCTCCATGTTGCTTGACTGCGGTGATCGGACGAGAACCGGTATATGACAACGTGATATGGCTGTTAACATATCTATAATATTTCGATATTTCACTGTGAAGGATATAATCAATCACATACCTAGTTATTCAAAAACAAGAAAAAATGTGTTAACGGCACGCGGGGTTCTCAAGCAGTCTCCTATCCAAGTACTAACCGCGCTCTACGTTGCTTGACTGCGGTGATCGGACGAGAACCGGTATGTGACAACGTGATATGGCTGTTAACATATCTATGATATTTCGATATTTCACTGTGAAGGATATAATCAATCACATACCTAGTTATTCAAAAACAAGAAAAAATGTGTTAACGGCACGCGGGGTTCCCAAGCAGTCTCCTATCCAAGTACTAACCGCGCTCTACGTTGCTTGACTGCGGTGATCGGACGAGAACCGGTATATGACAACGTGATATGGCTGTTAACATATCTATAATATTTCGATATTTCACTGTGAAGGATATAATCAATCACATACCTAGTTATTCAAAAACAAGCAAAAATGTGTTAACGGCACGCGGGGTTCCCAAGCAGTCTCCCATCCAAGTACTAACCGCGCTCTACGTTGCTTGACTGCGGTGATCGGACGAGAACCGGTATATGACAACGTGATATGGCTGTTAACATATCTATAATATTTCGATATTTCACTGTGAAGGATATAATCAATCACATACCTAGTTATTCAAAAACAAGCAAAAATGTGTTAACGGCACGCGGGGTTCCCAAGCAGTCTCCTATCCAAGTACTAACCGCGCTCTATGTTGCTTGACTGCGGTGATCGGACGAGAACCGGTATATGACAACGTGATATGGCTGTTAACATATCTATAATATTTCGATATTTCACTGTGAAGGATATAATCAATCACATACCTAGTTATTCAAAAACAAGAAAAAATGTGTAAACGGCACGCGGGGTTCCCAAGCAGTCTCCCATCCAAGTACTAACCGCGCTCTACATTGCTTGACTGCGGTGATCGGACGAGAACCGGCATATGACAACGTGATATGGCTGTTAACATATCTATAATATTTCGATATTTCACTGTGAAGGATATAATCAATCACATACCTAGTTATTCAAAAACAAGAAAAAATGTGTAAACGGCACGCGGGGTTCCCAAGCAGTCTCCTATCCAAGTACTTACCGCGCTCTACGTTGCTTGATTGCGGTGATCGGACGAGAACCGGTATATGACAACGTGATATGGCTGTTAACATATCTATAATATTTCGATATTTCACTGTGAAGGATATAATCAATCACATACCTAGTTATTCAAAAACAAGAAAAAATGTGTAAACGGCACGCGGGGTTCCCAAGCAGTCTCCCATCCAAGTACTAACCGCGCTCTACATTGCTTGACTGCGGTGATCGGACGAGAACCGGCATATGACAACGTGATATGGCTGTTAACATATCTATAATATTTCGATATTTCACTGTGAAGGATATAATCAATCACATACCTAGTTATTCAAAAACAAGAAAAAATGTGTAAACGGCACGCGGGGTTCCCAAGCAGTCTCCTATCCAAGTACTTACCGCGCTCTACGTTGCTTGATTGCGGTGATCGGACGAGAACCGGTATATGACAACGTGATATGGCTGTTAACATATCTATAATATTTCGATATTTCACTGTGAAGGATATAATCAATCACATACCTAGTTATTCAAAAACAAGAAAAAATGTGTAAACGGCACGCGGGGTTCCCAAGCAGTCTCCCATCCAAGTACTAACCGCGCTCTACATTGCTTGACTGCGGTGATCGGACGAGAACCGGTATATGACAACGTGATATGGCTGTTAACATATCTATAATATTTCGATATTTCACTGTGAAGGATATAATCAATCACATACCTAGTTATTCAAAAACAAGAAAAAATGTGTAAACGGCACGCGGGGTTCCCAAGCAGTCTCCCATCCAAGTACTAACCGCGCTCTACATTGCTTGACTGCGGTGATCGGACGAGAACCGGTATATGACAACGTGATATGGCTGTTAACATATCTATAATATTTCGATATTTCACTGTGAAGGATATAATCAATCACATACCTAGTTATTCAAAAACAAGAAAAAATGTGTAAACGGCACGCGGGGTTCCCAAGCAGTCTCCCATCCAAGTACTAACTGCGCTCTACATTGCTTGACTGCGGTGATCGGACGAGAACCGGTATATGACAACGTGATATGGCTGTTAACATATCTATGATATTTCGATATTTCACTGTGAAGGATATAATCAATCACATACCTAGTTATTCAAAAACAAGAAAAAATGTGTTAACGGCACGCGGGGTTCTCAAGCAGTCTCCTATCCAAGTACTAACCGCGCTCTATGTTGCCTGACTGCGGTGATCGGACGAGAACCGGTATATGACAACGTGATATGGCTGTTAACATATCTATGATATTTCGATATTTCACTGTGAAGGATATAATCAATCACATACCTAGTTATTCAAAAACAAGAAAAAATGTGTTAACGGCACGCGGGGTTCCCAAGCAGTCTCCCATCCAAGTACTAACCGCGCTCTACGTTGCTTGACTGCGGTGATCGGACGAGAACCGGTATATGACAACGTGATATGGCTGTTAACATATCCATGCTATTTCGATATTTCACTGTGAATGATATAATCAATCACATACCTAGTTATTAAAAAAACAATAAAAAATGTGTTAACGGCACGCGGGGTTCCCAAGCAGTCTCCCATCCAAAGTCTAACCGCGCTATACGTTGCTTGACTGCGGTGATCGGACGAGAACCGTAGTAGTAGTAGTAAAAGACGTTTATTTCCAATATTCACATAATACATCAAATTCACACATATATTTGCACATGTGTGACTTGCCACAGGGTTTTCGATCACTCCGTATGTTAAAGTCATCGTGATTCTGAGAATGCACTGATGCTTTAGCATATCGGTGTTACGAGAAACTCAAGTGGTTTCACACATGGCGGAACATAAAATTGTTTGTTATTTACATTTCGCTCTAAGCCCCTGGCTTTGGGCCTTATCTTAGACGTTGGATAGTTCTATTAAAATTAAAATAATGGACATGAGTATGGAGATGAAACTGATGCCTAAACTATGAATTTGATAATATATATACAGGACAAAAATTTACAAAAAACCCGTTACAAATAATTGTGTTACTTAACCTATCTTAATCTAATGAGTGACAGTATGATGATTATATACAGTGCAGCTATGATTTTTACAATTTATGTACATAGTTTATGAGTGTATTAGTATGGCTGTGCTACGGCTCATGGAACGCGACGGAGGAATAAAGGGAGTGTTTGATAGGGTAGCTGATGTTTAATGGGGAAAGGAGCATTGTGCTCTCTGATATGTGTCATTTTTTGTGTGAGTTTATTGTGTTTTATTTGAGTTGTGTAGAATTTTTGTATATCGTTGTGTGTAATTTTGTTTCTTGGTTTATTGTAAATTGATATTACATGTGTGTTATCAGAGAGCTTTATGCAAATGGATTCTAGTGATGTGTATGGTAGGTGAATTTCTGAGTGAAGTGTTGTGTCTTTAATTATAATCGCCACACCTCCTACCGGCACATGTGTCTGTATTTGTCTGTCTTGTCTGTATACTGTATAGCCTTTGATTTTAAATATGTCGTTCTGCGTTACGTGTGTCTCGCTAATCAGCATGATGTGTATATTATGTTTATGTAAAAAGTGAATTAATTCACCTACCTTGGATTTGATACCATTCGCATTCCATGAGCATATGTTAGTATGTGACTTAGACATTATATGATTCAATATTTGAAATAAAATTTATGGCGGTGACAGCTCTAGTAGATGAATCTGAAATGAGGGCGAGTGTATGATTCATGTCTGTAATGAATTTGAGTAAATTGGTTAGATTTATCAATGAGTTCAGAGTCTTAATTTCTTTTGTTAAATTATTAATTATACTTAAATTGTCGTTGATTGTTTGGCCAGGGGCTGTGCAGGGGTTTGGGGGCTGGTCGTAGTCCTTATGTGTTGGCAGTCCTTGACATGGCTGAACTGTTAGCTGTCTGTTGGCTCTCTGCGCCTGCGTCTGTGGTAGAGAGGGAAAATGTAGTTGGTTGGCTGTTTCCGGCACTGACTGTTGTCGATTCGATGTTGTATGTGGTGTAGGTGTGGCTTGGGCATGTGTTCTCTGATCCCATGCATTTCTTATTGGTGGTGGGGCCGGTATGTATGTTTTTGTCTGTAAGTAAGTATTTTGTCCTGTGTTGTTGTAATGGTGATATTTTTGTAATATTTGAGGATTTCTCTTCCCTGCTTCCTCCACCTTTCTCATGTAAACACTGCATTTGGTTGAGTTGGCTGGATGGTCTTTGTGGCAATTAGCGCATATTGCAGGTGTGTCTTTTGTCTTTTGACATATGTTTGTGAAGTGGTTCTCAGCGCACTTCACGCATCTCGGTGGTAGGTTGCAGTGTGAGGTGGCGTGTCCCCATCCCTGGCAGCGATGGCATTGTGTGATTACTTTTTTATTATTATGTCTTTCCCACGAGACTCTGGTATAATTAATACTTTTTATTTTGTTTTGGATTTTTGTCAATGTCATGTCTGCATTTGTAACTACTAGATAGAGTGGCCGGTGCTGAGTTGTCATTCTGTATATCTTTTTGATTGTGATTTCATGGTTTTGTTCTATGTCCTCTTTCAGCTCTTCGGGATCCGGTCCACTGTCCATTCCGCGTAATACAAATGCGTGTGTTTTGTCAGTAGCGTCAGAGTAAGTATAATAGTTGATGTCAGGCTTTATGAATTCTATTAATTTGTTTTTGTCCTCTTGGTCTTGTAAAAAGATATTAACGTTATTTCTAGTGTATTTTATGTCGAATCCTTGCTTTGCTGTTAACTTTATAGTGTCAATCAGAGTCTTGTGGTCTGCGCATCTGCCAGGGATTATGATCGGTGCTGGAGCACGCTTCTTCGGTTCTTTCGCCTTCGTGAATTTGCAAGTGTCGTTTTCTGTCGCTTCATAGTCATCTAAGTCACTGTCTTGGTCATGTCTTAACGGCTCAAATCTGTTCGAGATAGTCAGTGCCGGAGTGGATTGTTGTTTTGCAAGGGGCATTTTCGATGTGCTGGGCTGTGGATGCCTTTGTGGTATGGGGGGAGGGGGTTTCATCTTCTTTTCTTCAGGGCTTTTACTGGCTTTGCGTTTTTTGTCCGCACTGACACTAGCACAAGCACTAGCACTAGGAACACTATAACTGGTATTTTTTAAAAATAGCTTCTTGAATACACTTCGCGCACTTTCTAAACTTTGTTCATTCTCCATCTCGCTATCACCGAGACTATCACTTTCATTGCCGTCCGTGGAATTCGGGGGCGCGGTAAGACTTGTGACACTAGAACTCGATTTGCAGCTGGATCTTTTTTGAGTGTCGTTTTTAGTATCTTGTACTTCTTTGAATACTGCCGCGAGTTTGGCCTCAAAGTTTGGAGGGCTCGGATTAAGTTTGAGTCTATAAATTTTGTCACTTTTCACTTTATTTGTAGTCAATATTTTGTGACGTTTTTTATTTTTAGGTTTCACTTCTGGGTGACCATCGCCCATGTGGGGCGAAGCCCTGGGTCTGATTGGCACTTTAATATGTATTTGAGTGCGTGAAAAATATACTTTTTTGTATTTTTTTGACTCTCATGCACTAAAAGTTAATAAATTCACACTGAAACTTTTGAATTTTAAATATACAAGCACGAACAAATTGATTTAAACAGACTTATACACTTAAGTCGCTAGAAACACACGTCTGACTTATACCAAGGCAGGCGTGCAACTGGACGAGAACCGGTATATGACAACGTGATATGGCTGTTAACATATCTATAATATTTCGATATTTCACTGTGAAGGATATAATCAATCACATACCTAGTTATTCAAAAACAAGAAAAAATGTGTTAACGGCACGCGGGGTTCCCAAGCAGTCTCCCATCCAAGTACTAACCGCGCTCTACGTTGCTTGTCTGCGGTGATCGGACGAGAACTGGTATATGACAACGTGATATGGCTGTTAACATATCTATGATATTTCGATATTTCACTGTGAAGGATATAATCAATCACATACCTAGTTATTCAAAAACAAGAAAAAATGTGTTAACGGCACGCGGGGTTCCCAAGCAGTCTCCCATCCAAGTACTAACCGCGCTCTACGTTGCTTGACTGCGGTGATCGGACGAGAACCGTTATATGACAACGTGATATGGCTGTTAACATATCTATAATATTTCGATATTTCACTGTGAAGGATATGATCAATCACATACCTAGTTATTCAAAAACAAGAAAAAATGTGTTAACGGCACGCGGGGTTCCCAAGCAGTCTCCCATCCAAGTACTAACCGCGCTCTACGTTGCTTGACTGCGGTGATCGGACGAGAACCGGTATATGACAACGTGATATGGCTGTTAACATATCTATAATATTTCGATATTTCACTGTGAAGGATATAATCAATCACATACCTAGTTATTCAAAAACAAGGAAAAATGTGTTAACGGCACGCGGGGTTCCCAAGCAGTCTCCTATCCAAGTACTAACCGCGCTCTACGTTGCTTGACTGCGGTGATCGGACGAGAACCGGTATATGACAACGTGATATGGCTGTTAAAATATCTATAATATTTTGATATTTCACTGTGAAGGATATAATCAATCACATACCTAGTTATTCAAAAACAAGAAAAAATGTGTTAACGGCACGCGGGGTTCCCAAGCAGTCTCCCATCCAAGTACTAACCGCGCTCTACGTTGCTTGACTGCGGTGATTGGACGAGAACCGGTATATGACAACGTGATATGGCTGTTAACATATCTATAATATTTCGATATTTCACTGTGAAGGATATAATCAATCACATACCTAGTTATTCAAAAACAAGAAAAAATGTGTTAACGGCACGCGGGGTTCCCAAGCAGTCTCCCATCCAAGTACTAACCGCGCTCTACGTTGCTTGACTGCGGTGATCGGACGAGAACCGGTATATGACAACGTGATATGGCTGTTAACATATCTATGATATTTCGATATTTCACAGTGAAGGATATAATCAATCACATACCTAGCTATTCAAAAACAATAAAAAATGTGTTAACGGCACGCGGGGTTCCCAAGCAGTCTCCCATCCAAGTACTAACCGCGCTCTACATTGCTTGACTGCGGTGATCGGACGAGGACCGGTATATGACAACGTGATATGGCTGTTAACATATCTATAATATTTCGATATTTTACTGTGAAGGATATAATCAATCACATACCTAGTTATTCAAAAACAAGAAAAAATGTGTTAACGGCACGCGGGGTTCCCAAGCAGTCTCCCATCCAAATACTAACCGCGCTCTACGTTGCTTGACTGCGGTGATCGGACGAGAACCGTTATATGACAACGTGATATGGCTGTTAACATATCTATAATATTTCGATATTTCGCTGTGAAGGATATGATCAATCACATACCTAGTTATTCAAAAACAAGAAAAAATGTGTTAACGGCACGCGGGGTTCCCAAGCAGTCTCCCATCCAAGTACTAACCGCGCTCTACGTTGCTTGACTGCGGTGATCGGACGAGAACCGGTATATGACAACGTGATATGGCTGTTAACATATCTATAATATTTCGATATTTCACTGTGAAGGATATAATCAATCACATACCTAGTTATTCAAAAACAAGAAAAAATGTGTTAACGGCACGCGGGGTTCCCAAGCAGTCTCCCATCCAAGTACTAACCGCGCTCTACGTTGCTTGACTGCGGTGATCGGACGAGAACCGGTATATGACAACGTGATATGGCTGTTAACATATCTATAATATTTCGATATTTCACAGTGAAGGATATAATCAATCACATACCTAGCTATTCAAAAACAATAAAAAATGTGTTAACGGCACGCGGGGTTCCCAAGCAGTCTCCCATCCAAGTACTAACCGCGCTCTACATTGCTTGACTGCGGTGATCGGACGAGAACCGGTATATGACAACGTGATATGGCTGTTAACATATCTATAATATTTCGATATTTCACTGTGAAGGATATAATCAATCACATACCTAGTTATTCAAAAACAAGAAAAAATGTGTTAACGGCACGCGGGGTTCCCAAGCAGTCTCCCATCCAAATACTAACCGCGCTCTACGTTGCTTGACTGCGGTGATCGGACGAGAACCGTTATATGACAACGTGATATGGCTGTTAACATATCTATAATATTTCGATATTTCACTGTGAAGGATATGATCAATCACATACCTAGTTATTCAAAAACAAGAAAAAATGTGTTAACGGCACGCGGGGTTCCCAAGCAGTCTCCCATCCAAGTACTAACCGCGCTCTACGTTGCTTGACTGCGGTGATCGGACGAGAACCGGTATATGACAACGTGATATGGCTGTTAACATATCTATAATATTTCGATATTTCACTGTGAATGGTATAATCAATCACATACCTAGTTATTCAAAAAACAAGAAAAAATGTGTTAACGGCACGCGGGGTTCCCAAGCAGTCTCCCATCCAAGTACTAACCGCGCTCTACGTTGCTTGACTGCGGTGATCGGACGAGAACCGGTATATGACAACGTGATATGGCTGTTAACATATCTATAATATTTCGATATTTCACTGTGAAGGGTATAATCAATCACATACCTAGTTATTCAAAAACAAGAAAAAATGTGTTAACGGCACGCGGGGTTCCCAAGCAGTCTCCCATCCAAGTACTAACCGCGCTCTACGTTGCTTGACTGCGGTGATCGGACGAGAACCGGTATATGACAACGTGATATGGCTGTTAACATATCTATAATATTTCGATATTTCACTGTGAATGGTATAATCAATCACATACCTAGTTATTCAAAAAACAAGAAAAAATGTGTTAACGGCACGCGGGGTTCCCAAGCAGTCTCCCATCCAAGTACTAACCGCGCTCTACGTTGCTTGACTGCGGTGATCGGACGAGAACCGGTATATGACAACGTGATATGGCTGTTAACATATCTATAATATTTCGATATTTCACTGTGAAGGATATAATCAATCACATACCTAGTTATTCAAAAACAAGAAAAAATGTGTTAACGGCACGCGGGGTTCCCAAGCAGTCTCCCATCCAAGTACTAACCGCGCTCCACGTTGCTTGACTGCGGTGATCGGACGAGAACCGGTATATGACAACGTGATATGGCTGTTAACATATCTATAATATTTCGATATTTCACTGTGAAGGGTATAATCAATCACATACCTAGTTATTCAAAAACAAGAAAAAATGTGTTAACGGCACGCGGGGTTCCCAAGCAGTCTCCCATCCAAGTACTAACCGCGCTCTACGTTGCTTGACTGCGGTGATCGGACGAGAACCGGTATATGACAACGTGATATGGCTGTTAACATATCTATGATATTTCGATATTTCACTGTGAATGGTATAATCAATCACATACCTAGTTATTCAAAAAACAATAAAAAATGTGTTAACGGCACGCGGGGTTCCCAAGCAATCTCCCAACCAAGTACTAACCGCGCTCTACGTTGCTTGACTGCGGTGATCGGACGAGAACCGGTATATGACAACGTGATATGGCTGTGACATATCTATGATATTTCGATATTTCACAGTGAAGGATATAATCAATCACATACCTAGTTATTCAAAAACAATAAAAAATGTGTTAACGGCACGCGGAGTTCCCAAGCAGTCTCCCATCCAAGTACTAACCGCGCTCTACGTTGCTTGACTGCGGTGATCGGACGAGAACCGGTATATGACAACGTGATATGGCTGTTAACATATCTATAATATTTCGATATTTCACTGTGAAGGATATAATCAATCACATACCTAGTTATTCAAAAACAAGAAAAAATGTGTTAACGGCACGCGGGGTTCCCAAGCAGTCTCCCATCCAAGTACTAACCGCGCTCCACGTTGCTTGACTGCGGTGATCGGACGAGAACCGGTATATGACAACGTGATATGGCTGTTAACATATCTATAATATTTCGATATTTCACTGTGAAGGGTATAATCAATCACATACCTAGTTATTCAAAAACAAGAAAAAATGTGTTAACGGCACGCGGGGTTCCCAAGCAGTCTCCCATCCAAGTACTAACCGCGCTCTACGTTGCTTGACTGCGGTGATCGGACGAGAACCGTAGTAGTAGTAGTAAAAGACGTTTATTTCCAATATTCACATAATACATCAAATTCACATATATATTTGCACATGTGTGACTTGCCACAGGGTTTTCGATCACTCCGTATGTTAAAGTCATCGTGATTCTGAGAATGCACTGATGCTTTAGCATATCGGTGTTACGAGAAACTCAAGTGGTTTCACACATGGCGGAACATAAAATTGTTTGTTATTTACATTTCATTCTAAGCCCCTGGCTTTGGGCCTTATCTTAGACGTTGGATAGTTCTATTAAAATTAAAATAATGGACATGAGTATGGAGATGAAACTGATGCCTAAACTATGAATTTGATAATATATATACAGGACAAAAATTTACAAAAAACCCGTTACAAATAATTGTGTTACTTAACCTATCTTAATCTAATGAGTGACAGTATGATGATTATATACAGTGCAGCTATGATTTTTACAATTTATGTACATAGTTTATGAGTGTATTAGTATGGCTGTGCTACGGCTCATGGAACGCGACGGAGGAATAAAGGGAGTGTTTGATAGGGTAGCTGATGTTTAATGGGGAAAGGAGCATTGTGCTCTCTGATATGTGTCATTTTTTGTGTGAGTTTATTGTGTTTTATTTGAGTTGTGTAGAATTTTTGTATATCGTTGTGTGTAATTTTGTTTCTTGGTTTATTGTAAATTGATATTACATGTGTGTTATCAGAGAGCTTTATGCAAATGGATTCTAGTGATGTGTATGGTAGGTGAATTTCTGAGTGAAGTGTTGTGTCTTTAATTATAATCGCCACACCTCCTGCCGGCACATGTGTCTGTATTTGTCTGTCTTGTCTGTATACTGTATAGCCTTTGATTTTAAATATGTCGTTCTGTGTTACGTGTGTCTCGCTAATCAGCATGATGTGTATATTATGTTTATGTAAAAAGTGAATTAATTCACCTACCTTGGATTTGATACCATTCGCATTCCATGAGCATATGTTAGTATGTGACTTAGACATTATATGATTCAATATTTGAAATAAAATTTATGGCGGTGACAGCTCTAGTAGATGAATCTGAAATGAGGGCGAGTGTATGATTCATGTCTGTAATGAATTTGAGTAAATTGGTTAGATTTATCAATGAGTTCAGAGTTTTAATTTCTTTTGTTAAATTATTAATTATACTTAAATTGTCGTTGATTGTTTGGCCAGGGGCTGTGCAGGGGTTTGGGGGCTGGTCGTAGTCCTTATGTGTTGGCAGTCCTTGACATGGCTGAACTGTTAGCTGTCTGTTGGCTCTCTGCGCCTGCGTCTGTGGTAGAGAGGGAAAATGTAGTTGGTTGGCTGTTTCCGGCACTGACTGTTGTCGATTCGATGTTGTATGTGGTGTAGGTGTGGCTTGGGCATGTGTTCTCTGATCCCATGCATTTCTTATTGGTGGTGGGGCCGGTATGTATGTTTTTGTCTGTAAGTAAGTATTTTGTCCTGTGTTGTTGTAATGGTGATATTTTTGTAATATTTGAGGATTTCTCTTCCCTGCTTCCTCCACCTTTCTCATGTAAACACTGCATTTGGTTGAGTTGGCTGGATGGTCTTTGTGGCAATTAGCGCATATTGCAGGTGTGTCTTTTGTCTTTTGACATATGTTTGTGAAGTGGTTCTCAGCGCACTTCACGCATCTCGGTGGTAGGTTGCAGTGTGAGGTGGCGTGTCCCCATCCCTGGCAGCGATGGCATTGTGTGATTACTTTTTTATTATTATGTCTTTCCCACGAGACTCTGGTATAATTAATACTTTTTATTTTGTTTTGGATTTTTGTCAATGTCATGTCTGCATTTGTAACTACTAGATAGAGTGGCCGGTGCTGAGTTGTCATTCTGTATATCTTTTTGATTGTGATTTCATGGTTTTGTTCTATGTCCTCTTTCAGCTCTTCGGGATCCGGTCCACTGTCCATTCCGCGTAATACAAATGCGTGTGTTTTGTCAGTAGCGTCAGAGTAAGTATAATAGTTGATGTCAGGCTTTATGAATTCTATTAATTTGTTTTTGTCCTCTTGGTCTTGTAAAAAGATATTAACGTTATTTCTAGTGTATTTTATGTCGAATCCTTTCTTTGCTGTTAACTTTATAGTGTCAATCAGAGTCTTGTGGTCTGCGCATCTGCCAGGGATTATGATCGGTGCTGGAGCACGCTTCTTCGGTTCTTTCGCCTTCGTGAATTTGCAAGTGTCGTTTTCTGTCGCTTCATAGTCATCTAAGTCACTGTCTTGGTCATGTCTTAACGGCTCAAATCTGTTCGAGATAGTCAGTGCCGGAGTGGATTGTTGTTTTGCAAGGGGCATTTTCGATGTGCTGGGCTGTGGATGCCTTTGTGGTTTGGGGGGAGGGGGTTTCATCTTCTTTTCTTCAGGGCTTTTACTGGCTTTGCGTTTTTTGTCCGCACTGACACTAGCACAAGCACTAGCACTAGGAACACTATAACTGGTATTTTTTAAAAATAGCTTCTTGAATACACTTCGCGCACTTTCTAAACTTTGTTCATTCTCCATCTCGCTATCACCGAGACTATCACTTTCATTGCCGTCCGTGGAATTCGGGGGCGCGGTAAGACTTGTGACACTAGAACTCGATTTGCAGCTAGATCTTTTTTGAGTGTCGTTTTTAGTATCTTGTACTTCTTTGAATACTGCCGCGAGTTTGGCCTCAAAGTTTGGAGGGCTCGGATTAAGTTTGAGTCTATAAATTTTGTCACTTTTCACTTTATTTGTAGTCAATATTTTGTGACGTTTTTTATTTTTAGGTTTCACTTCTGGGTGACCATCGCCCATGTGGGGCGAAGCCCTGGGTCTGATTGGCACTTTAATATGTATTTGAGTGCGTAAAAAATATACTTTTTTGTATTTTTTTTTGACTCTCATGCACTAAAAGTTAATAAATTCACACTGAAACTTTTGAATTTTAAATATACAAGCACGAACAAATTGATTTAAACAGACTTATACACTTAAGTCGCTAGAAACACACGTCTGACTTATACCAAGGCAGGCGTGCAACTGGGGGACGAGAACCGGTATATGACAACGTGATATGGCTGTTAACATATCCATGCTATTTCGATATTTCACTGTGAATGATATAATCAATCACATACCTAGTTATTAAAAAAACAATAAAAAATGTGTTAACGGCACGCGGGGTTCCCAAGCAGTCTCCCATCCAAAGTCTAACCGCGCTCTACGTTGCTTGACTGCGGTGATCGGACGAGAACCGGTATATGACAACGTGATATGGCTGTTAACATATCTATGATATTTCGATATTTCACTGTGAATGATATAATCAATCACATACCTAGTTATTAAAAAAACAATAAAAAATGTGTTAACGGCACGCGGGGTTCCCAAGCAGTCTCCCATCCAAGTTCTAACCGCGCTCATCGTTGCTTGACTGCGGTGATCGGACGAGAACCGGTATATCACAACGTGATATGGCTGTTAACATATCTATGATATTTCGATATTTCACTGGGAATGATATAATCAATCACATACCTAGTTATTCAAAAACAATAAAAAATGTGTTAACGGCACGCGGGGTTCCCAAGCAGTCTCCCATCCAAGTACTAACCGCGCTCTACGTTGCTTGACTGCGGTGATCGGACGAGAACCGGTATATGACAACGTGATATGGCTGTTAACGTATCTATGATATTTCTATATTTCACAGTGAAGGATATAATCAATCACATACCTAGTTATTCAAAAACAATAAAAAATGTGTTAACGGCACGCGGGGTTCCCAAGCAGTCTCCCATCCAAGTACTAACCGCGCTCTACGTTGCTTGACTGCGGTGATCGGACGAGAACCGGTATATGACAACGTGATATGGCTGTTAACATATCCATGCTATTTCGATATTTCACTGTGAATGATATAATCAATCACATACCTAGTTATTAAAAAAACAATAAAAAATGTGTTAACGGCACGCGGGGTTCCCAAGCAGTCTCCCATCCAAGTTCTAACCGCGCTCTTCGTTGCTTGACTGCGGTGATCGGACGAGAACCGGTATATCACAACGTGATATGGCTGTTAACATATCTATGATATTTCGATATTTCACTGGGAATGATATAATCAATCACATACCTAGTTATTCAAAAACAATAAAAAATGTGTTAACGGCACGCGGGGTTCCCAAGCAGTCTCCCATCCAAGTACTAACCGCGCTCTACGTTGCTTGACTGCGGTGATCGGACGAGAACCGTAGTAGTAGTAGTAGTAAAAGAGTTTTATTTCCAAAATTCACATATACAGAAAATTTACACATATATTTGCACATGTGTGACTTGCCACAGGGTTTTCGATCACTCCGTATGTTAAAGTCATCGTGATTCTGAGAATGCACTGATGCTTTAACATATCGGTGTTACGAAAAACCCGAGTGGTTTCACACATGGCGGAACATAACTTTGTTTTATATTACATTTAATATTTTAAGCCCCTGGCCTTGGGCCTTATCTTAAACGTTGAATATAGTATTAATAAAATTATAACAATGGACATGAGTATGGAGATGAAACTGATGCTTAAACTATGAATTTGATAATATATACAGGACAAAAATTTACAAAAAACCCGTTTCCAATAATTGTTTTACTTAACCTATCTTAATCTAATGAGTGACAGTATGATAATTATTCACAGTGCAGCTATGATTTTTTACAATTTATGTACATAAGTTATGAGTGTATTAGTATGGTTGTGCTACGGCTCATGGCACGTGACGGAGGAATAAAGGGAGTGTTTGATAGGGTAGCTGATGTTTAATGGGGAAAGGAGCATTGTGCTCTCTGATTTGTGTCATTTTTTGTGTGAGTTTATTGTGTTTTATTTGAGTTGTGTAGAATTTTTCTGATGTGTGTTCTATATAATCTTCAATGTATGGTAATTTTGACATATTGTGTAAATCTACGATTCTTGTAAAACGGTCTACGTTATGAATAAGACGTATACACTTGTTTTGTAATCGTTGCAATGGCTGTAATGTTGAATGTGAGGCCGAACACCAAATTGGAGCACCATATGTTAATATTGGACGTATGATTGATGTGTAAAGTAAGCGTTTGTTTTGTGTGTTCATGTAGCTGTTTCGATTGAGTAGTGGATATAATGATTTTATAGCAATTTGTGCTTTTTTGATTGCAGTGTTTATGTGATGTTTGTGATAGAGGCGAGGGTTCAAAGTTATGCCTAGATATTTGATTTTTTGGGAAGGATATACGCTGTGTGACTGTAGTTTGAGGGGAGTGTAAACTTTGTTGTCCGTGAATTTTCGTGTGAAAATTAAAGATTCGGTTTTCGAGTGGTTAATGGATATTTTCCAGAGGCGCCAGTAGGGTTCTAGGATATTTAGATGGATCTGCAACTGCTTATAAGCAACCGCTGCGCTGAATGAGTGTGCATAGATAGCAGTATCATCCGCGTAGAGGGCAGTTTTGGTTTGAGAAAATATTGGAATGTCGTGTGTGTAAATGTTGTACAGTTCAGGCCCAAGATTGCTTCCCTGTGGCACTCCTGCCCTAATAGGGTGAGGAGTGGACACTGCATCGCAAATCCTGACACTGAACTGACGATTGTGTAGGTAAGAGTGTAAGAGTTTGACTAATAGGCAGAGCCGGAACTAAAGTATTGGCCGCCCGTGGCGAATCATAAAATTGTGCCCCTATTTTTTTTTAGAGAATTATTATGAATATAAAGCACAAAGGATATAACACAAAAAAGTATGTATATTCTTCAATCCAAGTGGTGACATAGTAAAAACAGAATTAAAATCAAATAAAAATGTTTTATTGGGTATATAAGTTCTGTATAAATTAATTAGAAACACAACGTTTCGACAGCAAAGTGCTGCCATTTTCAAGTGTAAAGAAATATTTCTTTATACTTGAAAGAGGCAGCACTTTTCTGTCGAAGCGTTGTGTTTCTAATTAATTTATATAGAACTTATATACCCAATAAGACATTTTTATTTAAAAAATGAGTTCTGAAAAGTTTTTTCCTTCATTAAAACTATAATCAATCAGGTACATTGAATATTAATTAATCTATTAATTGCATATCTCAAAGTGGCAGCTGTCATTGTCAAAGGAACATCTGTCATTGTCAAAGTGACAGCTGTCATTGTGAAAGTGACAGCTGTCATTGTCAAAATGACATCTATCATTGTCAAAATGACATCTGTCATTGTCAAAGTGGCAGCTGTCATTATCAAAGTGACAACTGTCAAGTGATGACTGTCTATGTCAAAGTGACAGATGGCAGTTATATTTTATTCCTACAAAAAAAATGAGTATTTTTGAAAATAAAGAATCCTTTTCTAGATTTTCGGGATCTTCGGTAAATTGGCACATACATTCTTGACATTTGATCGCCGGAAGTGTAATTTGAAGATGGTAACTGGAATTCCACTAATTATTCATTCTTGATGTCTACTGACTTTATCTTCCCGAGGGCTTTAAATTGAAACCAAACTAAGCATCAATCAAATAATTAGTAAAAGAAACAATTGACAATCGCTTGAATATTCTCTTTGACACTTTTACTAGCATTATCTCCGCAAGAGCTTCAATTTGATACCATACACGATAGAGCCAAATTACTTACCAAAAAAACAAAACAGTTGACGAACGTTTGCATGTGATGTCCAAATATGAGTGATATTAATCCTAATTTCACATCATGATTCTCGTTATTTCCTTGCTTCAAAAAAATATAACGAATTTTACAATGATTGAAATTTTAGTAATGACGAATGAACCGCTGATAATTTCTAAAAATGTTTCAGGCAAATGTTGTGCCAACTTATTCGAGGATCAATCTTATTTCATATTTATTGATAAATACTACCATCTCTGAAATAAACGCAAAAAACTAAAAAGTTCCTGCAATAAAGTTTTGGTACCATTGGTTGAAAAAATCTCATCTATGAACTTGAACCTAGCTTTTTGATGAAAAACTTAATAATGAAATATAATTCGAAAATTCGTATGCGTCCTCAAGTTATCGTGTTTCCATACAGACGAGCCGCCGACAGACCGACAGACCGACAGACAGACTGACAGTTTTCTAAACTATCTCTTCCGAGTTTAAGGGTCTAAAATGTGAAGATTCATCAAAATTTCAATCTGTAAGAAAATCACGATTACAATACTCCCCCTATTATCCTCTTCGGTCCATTTGGTCAGCCCGCTGGACAATTTTCTCTTTTGTTTCCAGAAATTGAGCACCTGACGGTTTTTTGGGTAACATACTGTTATCTGGTTGAATAAAAACACTCTATTTTGAAAATAAAATGATGCCACGATATGAAAATATTCTTACTTGCAGACAATAACAGAATAAATTAATTTTGAAAAATAGATGAAATGTTAAAAGTCAAAAATATATTCTTCTTCAACAAATTAAGCGAAGCGAGTGGCTCGACATTCTTAACACAGTGCGCGAAATGCAGAAGCTAGACTATTTGTTGATAGAGCAATGTACATCTCCAATTACCAATATAAAACCAAATAAAATTATATAGTTGACAGATGAGTTGGGTAGCAGGTAGTATAACGGTAGAAGCTTTCCCACCCAAATCCCGTCATAAAACATTTCTCAAATTTGAATTCAAATAATTTTTTTAATGCGGCTAATAATTTTGCGCCCCCTAGGAGTTTGCGCCCGTGGCAGGGGCCACCTTCGCCACGCCCTAGTTCCGGCTCTGCTAATAGGGGAGGGAATTTCGCTCGCAGCAATTTGTAAATCAACCCTTCTAGCCATACCTTGTCGAAAGCTTTTTCGACGTCTAGAAGGGCCATTGCAGTGACTTTTTGTTTATTAAATTCCGTTGATATGTCTGTCACAATACGAGCTACTTGTTGGATTGTGTTATGGGCTGGACGGAAGCCAAATTGTTGGTCAGGGATAAGTTTAATTTTGGCTGTGTGTTTTCGGATTCTGTAAAGTATGATTTTTTCAAGGACTTTGGACATAGTGGAGAGTAGGCTGATAGGTCGATAACTGGCAGGTTCGGTATGGTTTTTATTAGGTTTATGAATGGGAACTACTAGTGCAGTCTTCCACACATTCGGATAATGCTGTAGTTTGAATACAGCATTAAGAATGTATGTAAACTGCACCAGAGCTTTTTGGGATATGTTTTGAGTATTTTGGATGGAGTCCGGTCCTGGCGCTTTCTGGTTAGGAAGTTTTCTGATAACACTAGCTATTTCGGAAGGACTTGTGAGTATTTTAGCTAGTGCTGTTCGTGTAGTGTGCTGTTCTGTGTTCATAAATTCTGTGACTTCGTTAATTATTTGTATCTGTTATGGTGTGTGATTTGTGTCTATACTGTGTACACTTTCAAAGTTATCGGCCAACGCTTCAACTTTGTCTGTGTTTGTTATTAGTGTTCTGTTGTTTTGTGTAAGGGAAGGGATAGGTTTGTGTGGCTTTTTTAAATGTTTTGTCAATCTCCATAAAGTGTTATCTTGTGGGTTTAATGCTAATAGCTTATCTTTCCATTTGTTATTCCTAAACGTTCTGATTTCATTCTTTATTTTTGTATTAAGTGTGTATATTTGTTCTCTGTGGATAGGATCTCGAGACCGTTGCCATAATTTTCGTGTTTGATTTCTGTGTGTAATTAATGTAATAATGTGTTTTGGTAATTTATCTTTATATGCATCTAGTTTGTGTACATGTGTATGTTTTTCGATGCATGTGTTTATAATATTTGTAAAGTTTTCTATTTCTTTTTCCAATTCATCTATATTACTTATTTTTGAATTAATTTGTATGTTCTCATTTAGTTCAGTTCGAAAATCCTACCAATTAGTATTTTTGTATGCTCGTAGTTTTGGTGTAGTGTCTTTTTGTGATATGTTTGTGCGTATTTTTGTGAGGATAGGAAGATGGTCTGAGTTGAGCTCATTAAGGACTGTAGGATCTGGGATGTTTATATTTTTGCTGAGTGCTGAGTCTATTGTAGAGGGCGTTTGATTATTGCAGGGATAGTGTGTTGGTGTATTTGGATATTGTAGTATACAATTGTTGTTTTGTGTGTATGTGAGAAGTGTAAATCCGTTCGTGTTCTGTAATGCGTGTGGGCTCCAAGTTGCGTGTCTGGCGTTCCAATCACCCATTACTAATACTTTGTGGCTAATATTTAATAGTGTATGTATATCGTTATGTGTAATTTTGTTTCTTGGTTTATTATAAATTGATATTACGTGTGTATTATCAGAGAGCTTTATGCAGATGGATTCTATTGATGTGTATGGTAGGTGAATCTCTGAGTGTAGTGTTGTGTCTTTAATTGAAATTGCCACACCTCCAGCCGGTACGTGTGTCTGTATTTGTCTGTCTTGTCTGTATACTGTATAGCCTTTGATTTTAAATGTGTCGTTTTGTGTTAAGTGTGTCTCGCTAATCAGCATGATATGTTTTTTGTGTTTATGTAAGAAGTGAATTAATTCACCTACCTTGGATTGGATGCCATTCGCATTCCATGAGCATATGTTAGTACCTATGGATGAACTATACATTATATGATTCAATATTTGAAATAAAATTTATGGCGGTGACAGCTCTAGTTGATGGATCTGAAATGAGTGCGAGTGTGTGATTCATATCTGTGATAAATTTGAGTAGGTTGTCTAAATTTATTAAGGAGTTCAAAACTTTAATTTCTTTTGTGAGATTTGTTATTGTGCTTAAGTTGTCATTAATAGTTTGGCCAGGGGCTGTTTGAGGGTTAGGGGGTTGGTCGAAGTCCGTACGAGATGCTAGTCCTTCGTATGGGTGAGCTGTTGGTTGTAGGCTGGATCTCTGTATTTGTCGTTGGGGTAATGAGGGGAAATGCTGCTGATTGGCTGCGTCCGGCACTGACTGTTGGTGAGTCGATACAGTACGTGGAATGAGTGAATTTTGAACTTGTGAACGCTGAGTCCATGCGTTTCTTATTGGTAGAGGGGCGGGGATGTATGTTCTTTGCATGTTTGTGTTTTGTTCTGAGTTGTAAAAGTTGTATTTCTGTAATATTTGTGGATTTCTTTTCCCTGCTTCCTCCACCTTTCTTATATAGACAGGACATTTGGTCGAATTAGCTGGATGGTCTTTCTGACAGTTCACACATTTGGCAGGTGTGTCCCGAGTCTTTTCGCATGTGTTTGTTAGGTGATTCTCAGCACACTTCACGCATCTCGGTGGCAAGTTACAGTGCGAGGTGGCATGTCCCCATCCCTGACAGCGATGGCATTGTGTGAGGACTTTTTTATTGTTGTGCCTCTCCCACGTGACTCTAGTATAATTGATGCTTTTTATTTTGTTTTGTATTTTTGTCAGGGTCATGTCGGCATTTGTGACTACAAGATAAAGTGGCCGGTGCTGTGTTGTCATCCTGTATATCTTTTTAATTGTTATTTCATGATGTTGCTCTAATTCTATTTTTAGCTCGTCAGGATCCGGTCCACTGTCTAACCCGCGTAGCACAAATGCGTGCGTCTTGTCATTTCCGTCAGAGTAAGTATAGTAGTCAATATCGGTCTTTATAAATTCCAGTAATTTATTTTTGTCGTCTTGGTCATGTAACGAGAACCGGTATATGACAACGTGATATGGCTGCTAACATATGTATAATATTTCGATATTTCACTGTGAAGGGTATAATCAATCACATACCTAGTTATTCAAAAACAAGAAAAAATGTGTTAACGGCACGCGGGGTTCCCAAGCAGTCTCCCATCCAAGTACTAACCGCGCTCTACGTTGCTTGACTGCGGTGATCGGACGAGAACCGTAGTAGTAGTAAAAGACGTTTATTTCCAATATTCACATAATACATCAAATTCACACATATATTTGCACATGTGTGACTTGCCACAGGGTTTTCGATCACTCCGTATGTTAAAGTCATCGTGATTCTGAGAATGCACTGATGCTTTAGCATATCGGTGTTACGAGAAACTCGAGTGGTTTCACACATGGCAGAACATAAAATTGTTTGTTATTTACATTTCATTCTAAGCCCCTGGCTTTGGGCCTTATCTTAGACGTTGGATAGTTCTATTAAAATTAAAATAATGGACATGAGTATGGAGATGAAACTGATGCCTAAACTATGAATTTGATAATATATATACAGGACAAAAATTTACAAAAAACCCGTTTCAAATAATTGTGTTACTTAACCTATCTTAATCTAATGAGTGACAGTATGATGATTATATACAGTGCAGCTATGATTTTTACAATTTATGTACATAAGTTATGAGTGTATTAGTATGGCTGTGCTACGGCTCATGGAACGCGACGGAGGAATAAAGGGAGTGTTTGACAGGGTAGCTGATGTTTAATGGGGAAAGGAGCATTGTGCTCTCTGATATGTGTCATTTTTTGTGTGAGTTTATTGTGTTTTATTTGAGTTGTGTAGAATTTTTGTATATCGTTGTGTGTAATTTTGTTTCTTGGTTTATTGTAAATTGATATTACATGTGTGTTATCAGAGAGCTTTATGCAAATGGATTCTAGTGGTGTGTATGGTAGGTGAATTTCTGAGTGAAGTGTTGTGTCTTTAATTATAATCGCCACACCTCCTGCCGGCACATGTGTCTGTATTTGTCTGTCTTGTCTGTATACTGTATAGCCTTTGATTTTAAATATGTCGTTCTGTGTTAAGTGTGTCTCGCTAATCAGCATGATGTGTATATTATGTTTATGTAAAAAGTGAATTAATTCACCTACCTTGGATTTGATACCATTCGCATTCCATGAGCATATGTTAGTATGTGACTTAGACATTATATGATTCAATATTTGAAATAAAATTTATGGCGGTGACAGCTCTAGTAGATGAATCTGAAATGAGGGCGAGTGTATGATTCATGTCTGTAATGAATTTGAGTAAATTGGTTAGATTTATCAATGAGTTCAGAGTTTTAATTTCTTTTGTTAAATTATTAATTATACTTAAATTGTCGTTGATTGTTTGGCCAGGGGCTGTGCAGGGGTTTGGGAGCTGGTCGTAGTCCTTATGTGTTGGCGGTCCTTGACATGGCTGAACTGTTAGCTGTCTGTTGGCTCTCTGCGCCTGCGTCTGTGGTAGAGAGGGAAAATGTAGTTGGTTGGCTGTTTCCGGCACTGACTGTTGTCGATTCGATGTTGTATGTGGTGTAGGTGTGGCTTGGGCATGTGTTCTCTGATCCCATGCATTTCTTATTGGTGGTGGGGCCGGTATGTATGTTTTTGTCTGTAAGTAAGTATTTTGTCCTGTGTTGTTGTAATGGTGATATTTTTGTAATATTTGAGGATTTCTCTTCCCTGCTTCCTCCACCTTTCTCATGTAAACACTGCATTTGGTTGAGTTGGCTGGATGGTCTTTGTGGCAATTAGCGCATATTGCAGGTGTGTCTTTTGTCTTTTGACATATGTTTGTGAAGTGGTTCTCAGCGCACTTCACGCATCTCGGTGGTAGGTTGCAGTGTGAGGTGGCGTGTCCCCATCCCTGGCAGCGATGGCATTGTGTGATTACTTTTTTATTATTATGTCTTTCCCACGAGACTCTGGTATAATTAATACTTTTTATTTTGTTTTGGATTTTTGTCAATGTCATGTCTGCATTTGTAACTACTAGATAGAGTGGCCGGTGCTGAGTTGTCATTCTGTATATCTTTTTGATTGTGATTTCATGGTTTTGTTCTATGTCCTCTTTCAGCTCTTCGGGATCCGGTCCACTGTCCATTCCGCGTAATACAAATGCGTGTGTTTTGTCAGTAGCGTCAGAGTAAGTATAATAGTTGATGTCAGGCTTTATGAATTCTATTAATTTGTTTTTGTCCTCTTGGTCTTGTAAAAAGATATTAACGTTATTTCTAGTGTATTTTATGTCGAATCCTTTCTTTGCTGTTAACTTTATAGTGTCAATCAGAGTCTTGTGGTCTGCGCATCTGCCAGGGATTATGATCGGTGCTGGAGCACGCTTCTTCGGTTCTTTCGCCTTCGTGAATTTGCAAGTGTCGTTTTCTGTCGCTTCATAGTCATCTAAGTCACTGTCTTGGTCATGTCTTAACGGCTCAAATCTGTTCGAGATAGTCAGTGCCGGAGTGGATTGTTGTTTTGCAAGGGGCATTTTCGATGTGCTGGGCTGTGGATGCCTTTGTGGTTTGGAGGGAGGGGGTTTCATCTTCTTTTCTTCAGGGCTTTTACTGGCTTTGCGTTTTTTGTCCGCACTGACACTAGCACAAGCACTAGCACTAGGAACACTATAACTGGTATTTTTTAAAAATAGCTTCTTGAATACACTTCGCGCACTTTCTAAACTTTGTTCATTCTCCATCTCGCTATCACCGAGACTATCACTTTCATTGCCGTCCGTGGAATTCGGGGGCGCGGTAAGACTTGTGACACTAGAACTCGATTTGCAGCTAGATCTTTTTTGAGTGTCGTTTTTAGTATCTTGTACTTCTTTGAATACTGCCGCGAGTTTGGCCTCAAAGTTTGGAGGGCTCGGATTAAGTTTGAGTCTATAAATTTTGTCACTTTTCACTTTATTTGTAGTCAATATTTTGTGACGTTTTTTATTTTTAGGTTTCACTTCTGGGTGACCATCGCCCATGTGGGGCGAAGCCCTGGGTCTGATTGGCACTTTAATATGTATTTGAGTGCGTAAAAAATATACTTTTTTGTATTTTTTTTCGACTCTCATGCACTAAAAGTTAATAAATTCACACTGAAACTTTTGAATTTTAACTATACAAGCACGAACAAATTGATTGAAACAGACTTATACACTTAAGTCGCTAGAAACACACGTCTGACTTATACCAAGGCAGGCGTGCAACTGGACGAGAACCGGTATATGACAACGTGATATGGCTGTTAACATATCTATAATATTTCGATATTTCACTGTGAAGGATATAATCAATCACATACCTAGTTATTCAAAAACAAGAAAAAATGTGTTAACGGCACGCGGGGTTCCCAAGCAGTCTCCCATCCAAGTACTAACCGCGCTCTACGTTGCTTGTCTGCGGTGATCGGACGAGAACTATATATTATATATTATAGACCCTTTATTTCAATTAAAATTTGTATACATAGATTTTACTCGCAGCACATGTACGACTTTACCGAGCGACTATCGCAACGCCCCGTATGTTAAACTCATCCAGATCCTGAGAATCTCGAATGGTTTAACATATCGGAGCAACGAACAATCACTCGGCTTTCGCACATGGCAAGGGAGTATATAAATCCTTAAAGTTTTTATTCACAAAATCATTCCTGGCCAGCGGCCTTACTAATTAGTACAATTTGTAATTTAATTAAATTTTAAAAAATTGATGAGTTTTAATGGGGTGAGTGATCTTAATTAAAGTTTTACTAGCTATCTACGTGAAAAATACATAAAAAACACATTTCGACAAAATTGGCCCTTTTCCCCTCTTAACCTAACTTATTCTAATGAGTGACGATGGGATGGTATGTACAATGCAGTTATGAGTTTTTATAAATATTTACAGTGATATATATGTTTTATTTTAGTGTGACTTGTGCTTCTATCGGATCATGGTCCGTGACGGAGGAATAATGGAAGATTTTGATAGGGTAGTTTATGTTTTAATGGAAAGGGTAAGTTGTGCTCTCTGATTTGTGTTATGTTTCGTGTAAATGGGTTATGTTTTAATTGTGTTGTGTAGAATTTTTCTGAAATTAGTTCTATGTATTCTCTTATATATTGTATGTTTGACATTTCGTGTAAATCTACGATTTTCGTGAATCTGTCAGCGTTATTGACTAAACGAAGACATTTATTCTGCAATCGTTGAAGTGGAAGCATTGCTGTCGGTGACGCATTACACCACACTGGGGCTGCGTAAGTGATGATGGGGCGAATGATTTGTTTATAAATTAAGAGCTTGTTTTTTGATGACATGTGACTATTATGACTGAGGAGAGGGTAAAGGGATTTTATGACTAGGTTAGCTTTTTTGATGGATGCATTTATTTGATTATTATGGAGTAGACGGGGGGTAAGGGTGATTCCTAAGTACTTAACAGAGTTTGAGGGAACTACTTGGTGTGTTTGTAATTTGAGTGGAGTGTATATTTTGTTGTTAGTGTATTTTCGTGTGAAAACTATGGCTTCCGTCTTCGTGTGGTTTAGGGATATTTTCCAGAAACGCCAGTAGGGTTCTAGGATGTTCAGATGGATTTGAATTTGCTTATTTGCCACTTCTGCACTGTGCGAGTGGGCATAAATGGCCGTATCGTCTGCGTACAGTGCTGTGTGAGTTTGAGGAAAGGTTGGAAGGTCATGGGTGTAGAGTGTGAACAGCTTAGGGCCAAGACAACTACCCTGTGGTACTCCTGCCCTAATAGGGCGAGGAGTAGACACAGTACCGTTGATCCTGACTCTAAGCTGTCTGTTAGTTAGGTACGAGTGCATCAGTTTGATTAATACTGGATGGAATTTCGCTTGGATTAACTTGTAAATGAGCCCTTCAAGCCATACTTTGTCGAAAGCCTTTTCGACGTCTAAAAGGGCCATTACTGTGACTTTTTGCTTGTTGTATTGTGTCGTTATGTCTGTCACAATCCTCGCTACTTGTTGGGTTGTATTGTGTTTAGGACGGAAACCAAATTGAATATCTGGAGTAATGTGATATTTAGAGTCGTGTTTATGTACACGAGATAGGATTATCTTCTCTGTCACCTTTGAAAGGGTCGAGAGAAGACTTATAGGTCGGTAGCTTGTAGGATTTTTAGGGTCTTTATTAGGTTTGGGTATAGGACACACTAGTGCAGTTTTCCAACATTCTGGAAAATGCTGTAATCTAATTACAGCATTTATAATGTACGTAAACTGCACTAGTGCTTTCTGTGATAGGTTCTTAAGGACGATATTTTGTATTTGGTCGGTACCTGGCGCTTTCTGGTTAGAGAAGGATTTTATAACACTGGCAACTTCGGTAGGTTTTGTAAGGAGTTTTGCCAGTGTTTTTTGGTTTACGGGATGTTCTTTGTTAAGGAATTCTCGGGTTATTTGGATTACTGTTTCTTGCTCGGGACTGAGGGACTCATCAATAGTATGGAATGACTCGAAAGCGTCTGCCAACGCTTCAGCTTTCGAGTCATCGGTAAAAAGGATTACATTATTTTGATTTAGGGCAGGAATGGGTTTAAAGGGCTTTCTCAGGTTTTTGGTAAGTTTCCATAGGTTAGGGTCAGTAGGATTTAGGGATTCGAGCTTTTGTTTCCAGGTTTGGTTTTTGTATTTGTATATTTCGGTTTTAATGTCTTGTGTTAATTTGTTTATTTGTGTGCGCAGATTAGGATCACGACTACGTTGCCATAGTTTTCTTGTATTATTTCTTTGTGTTATGAGTTGTGTGATATGTTCTGGCAATTTATCTTTATGTGATTTGAGTTTATGTGTTTTTGTGTGAAGATTTATTGCCTTATTCAATGTATCAGTGAAGTGTTGTATGATTTCATCTAATTGTTCCGTCGTTTCAATTTTATTATTAATAGTTATTTGTTTATTCAGTGTCTTTCTGAATAACATCCAGTTTGTGTCTTTGTATGTTCTTGTTCTATGTGTATCATCTGATGTTTGTGCGATATGTGTGCGTAGTTTGGTGAGGATAGGAAAGTGATCGGAATTTAATTCGTGATGTACAATAGGATCTGTAAGGTTATTTATATTTTTGAGGATTATCCCGTCTATAATGGATGGGGTCATGCCATTGGCGGGGAAGTGGGTTGGCTCTGTTGGAAAGGAGATGATACAGTTATGATTCAATGAAAATGAGTGCAGCGTTCTGCCATTTTTGTTTGTCTGATTATTGCAATCCCAGCTAGTGTGTCTTGCATTGAAGTCACCAATTACCAATACTTTCCCACTTAGTTGAAGCGTTGCGTTTAAATCATTATATGTGAAATTGTTTCTTGGTCCATTGTATACTGTGACTATGTGTGTGTTATCAGAGAGCTGGATAGCGATGGATTCAAATGAAGTGTGCGGTAAGTGAGCTTGTGTATGTGGTATTTTGTTTTTGACCAGCACTGCCACCCCTCCTGCTGGTACGTGTGTTTGTATTACTCTGTCCATCCTGTGTATTGTGTATCCCTTTATACTTAGGGTGTCTGTAGGTTTGAGTCGTGTTTCTGTCAGTGTCATGATATCAATGTTGTATTTGTGTAGGTAATGTATAAGCTCACCCACCTTGTTTTTGATGCCGTTTGCATTCCATGATCCTATATTAGTAGTGAATGCTTATATATTATATGAGTGAATTGATTGTATATGCTCTATGGTTATGAAAGTGCGTGAATGTGAATCTGTACAGTTTCTTAATTTAACATTTAAATCTTTAACAAATTGTATTAAATTTTTAATATTTACCATAGTATTTAGTGCGTCTATTTCACTTTTCAGTTCGCTAAACATTTTGAATGTTTCGTTAGACTGGGTCTCTGGTTGCATGGGGGGAGGGGCTATAGATGTTGTGGGGCGTGGAGTTGGCTGGTTGAGCGTTGACCGCAATGGCGGCGGGAGATTTGGGAAGGCTGCAGTGTTGATGGCCGCCGCTGTGCCCACTATGGTTGGCTTCCGAATCCAAGCGTTTGTGGTGGGGGCTGGCGCTGGCATGTAGTTGCGCTGCGTTGCTCTAGCAGCCATCATCTGACCATGGCGTTGTTTGACTACTTCATTACGCTGGCTTGCCTCTTGCACTTTACGAATATATTCCGGGCAACTTGTAGCGTTTGCCGGATGTGCTCCATCGCAGTTCGCGCATTTCGCTGGAGTGTCTCTAGTCTTTTTACACGCCATGGTCAGATGTTCCATTGCGCATTTAAGGCATCTTGGTGTACGGTTGCAATTTGCCGTTGCATGTCCCCATTTTTGGCACCGACGGCATTGGGTGAGGATTTTCTTATTAATATGCCTCTCCCAGGCAATTTTGGTATAAAACAGTGATCGCACGGTTTGCTGAAGCTCCTGCAATTTATGTGATGCATCAGTGACGACGAGATAGAGAGGTCTGTGCTGGGTAGTCATTCGGAATACTTCTTTTATTTTTATATTTTTATTAGTGAGTTCTTCTTTGACTTCTTCTACCGTCGGTTCACTGTCGAGACCTCTCAGCACAAATGCATGGGTTTTCTCATTGTCATCACTGTATGTGTGGTATTGCATCGTGGGTTTAATAGCTTGCAGGAACTTCTGTTTGTCTGCTTTATTGTCCATGTAGACATTCACATTATTTCTAGTGTATTTTACACTAAAACCGTGCGTCACTGTTCTTTTCAGCATGCTGACAAGTCCTGCGTGATCTGTGACTTTGCCTGGGATTACTATCGGTGCTGGGGCACGCTTGCGCACTGGCTGCTTTGGCTGCTGTGGCCTTGCCTCATCATCTTCGTCCGTTGACCCGTTGTCGTCCGACAGTGGTCCATACCTGTTGAACGTGGGCACAGGCGGCGGTTGTGGGGTGGGTTTGGGGCGCTGGGGCTTTGGGGGCATTTTCAGGGGGTCAGGGTTTCTTTTAATATGAGCACTGCACTCGGGGCTTTCGCTGGCCTTTCTCTTTGCACTTTCGGTCACTTTTTCACTCACTTTCTCACAGTTTTGCTTAATAACTAAGTTAAAATTAACACATTCATCTTCAACATGTTCACTTCCACTTTGAACTACACTACCTACTTCACTGTCACTTTCACACTTACTTTTTTCACTTCCACTTGAGTCCACTTCACTTATGAATTGGAGCACTTTTTCTTCAAAATTTTTATCACTCATGAGCTTTTCTGTAATGTCTATTTTATTTTGAATTGATTTTTCTTCATTTGGAGACTTTGACTTTTTTCTAGAGCCCGAGGGCATCAGGGCCAGAGCCCTTCGCCTTGCGTCGTAGATATTTCTTGGCTTTGTATTGCAAGTCTCCTTTTTTCTAACTTTTTCCACTCTCATAAAAGATTTAAGGAAAAAATATAAAACGTGGTTTCGCAAACACTAACTTAGGATAAGAACACTTTATGATACGTCTACACTCTCCAACTATCAGACACGGAATGGACGAGAACTGGTATATGACAACGTGATATGGCTGTTAACATATCTATAATATTTCGATATTTCACTGTGAAGGATATAATCAATCACATACCTAGTTATTCAAAAACAAGAAAAAATGTGTTAACGGCACGCGGGGTTCCCAAGCAGTCTCCCATCCAAGTACTAACCGCGCTCTACGTTGCTTGTCTGCGGTGATCGGACGAGAACTGGTATATGACAACGTGATATGGCTGTTAACATATCTATAATATTTCGATATTTCACTGTGAAGGATATAATCAATCACATACCTAGTTATTCAAAAACAAGGAAAAATGTGTTAACGGCACGCGGGGTTCCCAAGCAGTCTCCCATCCAAGTACTAACCGCGCTCTACGTTGCTTGACTGCGGTGATCGGACGAGAACCGGTATATGACAACGTGATATGGCTGTTAACATATCTATAATATTTCGATATTTCACTGTGAAGGATATAATCAATCACATACCTAGTTATTCAAAAACAAGAAAAAATGTGTTAACGGCACGCGGGGTTCCCAAGCAGTCTCCCATCCAAGTACTAACCGCGCTCTACGTTGCTTGACTGCGGTGATCGGACGAGAACCGTTATATGACAACGTGATATGGCTGTTAACATATCTATAATATTTCGATATTTCACTGTGAAGGATATGATCAATCACATACCTAGTTATTCAAAAACAAGAAAAAATGTGTTAACGGCACGCGGGGTTCCCAAGCAGTCTCTCATCCAAGTACTAACCGCGCTCTACGTTGCTTGACTGCGGTGATCGGACGAGAACCGGTATATGACAACGTGATATGGCTGTTAACATATCTATAATATTTCGATATTTCACTGTGAAGGATATAATCAATCACATACCTAGTTATTCAAAAACAAGAAAAAATGTGTTAACGGCACGCGGGGTTCCCAAGCAGTCTCCCATCCAAGTACTAACCGCGCTCTACGTTGCTTGACTGCGGTGATCGGACGAGAACCGTTATATGACAACGTGATATGGCTGTTAACATATCTATAATATTTCGATATTTCACTGTGAAGGATATGATCAATCACATACCTAGTTATTCAAAAACAAGAAAAAATGTGTTAACGGCACGCGGGGTTCCCAAGCAGTCTCTCATCCAAGTACTAACCGCGCTCTACGTTGCTTGACTGCGGTGATCGGACGAGAACCGGTATATGACAACGTGATATGGCTGTTAACATATCTATAATATTTCGATATTTCACTGTGAAGGATATAATCAATCACATACCTAGTTATTCAAAAACAAGGAAAAATGTGTTAACGGCACGCGGGGTTCCCAAGCAGTCTCCCATCCAAGTACTAACCGCGCTCTACGTTGCTTGACTGCGGTGATCGGACGAGAACCGGTATATGACAACGTGATATGGCTGTTAACATATCTATGATATTTCGATATTTCACAGTGAAGGATATAATCAATCACATACCTAGCTATTCAAAAACAATAAAAAATGTGTTAACGGCACGCGGGGTTCCCAAGCAGTCTCCCATCCAAGTACTAACCGCGCTCTACATTGCTTGACTGCGGTGATCGGACGAGAACCGGTATATGACAACGTGATATGGCTGGTAACATATCTATAATATTTCGATATTTCACTGTGAAGGATATATTCAATCACATACCTAGTTATTCAAAAACAAGAAAAAATGTGTTAACGGCACGCGGGGTTCCCAAGCAGTCTCCCATCCAAGTACTAACCGCGCTCTACGTTGCTTGACTGCGGTGATCGGACGAGAACCGTTATATGACAACGTGATATGGCTGTTAACATATCTATAATATTTCGATATTTCACTGTGAAGGATATGATCAATCACATACCTAGTTATTCAAAAACAAGAAAAAATGTGTTAACGGCACGCGGGGTTCCCAAGCAGTCTCCCATCCAAGTACTAACCGCGCTCTACGTTGCTTGACTGCGGTGATCGGACGAGAACCGGTATATGACAACGTGATATGGCTGTTAACATATCTATAATATTTCGATATTTCACTGTGAAGGATATAATCAATCACATACCTAGTTATTCAAAAACAAGAAAAAATGTGTTAACGGCACGCGGGGTTCCCAAGCAGTCTCCCATCCAAGTACTAACCGCGCTCTACGTTGCTTGACTGCGGTGATCGGACGAGAACCGGTATATGACAACGTGATATGGCTGTTAACTTATCTATAATATTTCGATATTTCACTGTGAATGGTATAATCAATCACATACCTAGTTATTCAAAAAACAAGAAAAAATGTGTTAACGGCACGCGGGGTTCCCAAGCAGTCTCCCATCCAAGTACTAACCGCGCTCTACGTTGCTTGACTGCGGTGATCGGACGTTATATATATATAAAATAGCTTTATTATCACATTCACATTACATATATGTACACATAACTCTGCTCATGCACGACTTGCTCGTACTGTTACTGAACGCCCAGTATAAAAATTTCATCCCATAATCCTGAGGATTTAGAATGAATTTTTATATCAAGGCTACGGTTAGCAGTACGAGTTCGCGCATGGCATGAGTTAATAACGTTTAATGTTTTTACAAAAAAATACAACCCCTGGTACAGACCTTATTTATATATTAATATTTACAACTTATAAAGAATTAGAAAAATTGAAGCTAGCTACTGATTGAAAATGAGGTGAATGACGTGAGATGATTAGCACTATTTACATGTTGGAAAAAGAAATTAAAAAACCAACTTTTGATAATTTTATCCTATACTAACTTAAAATTAATGAGTGACGATGTGATTATTTACAATGCGGCTATGATATTTACTTACACTGTGTAACGAAAAAAATGTGTGTGTTAGTGTGACTTGGTGCTACTGCTCATGAACTCCGACGGCGGAATACCGGAAGTGTTTGGTAAGGTAAGAAATGTTTAATCGGGAAGGGAGCGTTATGCTCTCTGATTTTTGTGATGTTTCGTGTTAGTGGATTATGTTTTATTTGTGTAGTGTAGAACTTTTCTGCCTGTGAATTTATGTAATCTTGTATGTATGGCAGTTGCGCTGTGTTGTGTAAATCTACGATTTTTGAATAGCGATCTGCGTTATTAATTAAGCGCAAACATTTATTCTGAAGTCGCTGTAGTGGTTTAAAGGCGGTATTCGATGCTGTGCACCACACTGGAGCCGCATATGTCATAATTGGTCTAATTACTGAAGTGTATAAAAGTTTCTTGTTTTTTGTGTTCATGTGGCTATTTTTGTTTAATAATGGATAAAGTGAGTGTATGACTGTGTTCGTTTTTTTAATTGTGTTATTTATGTGTTCAATGTGGTAAAGTCGTGGTCCAAGTGTGACGCCGAGGTATTTTACAGTTTTGGAAGGGGATACGCTATGTGTGCTGATTTTAAGTGGTGTATATACTTTAATGTTGGTGTGTTTTCTTGTGAAAACTATGGACTCAGTTTTCGCGTGGTTTATGGATATTTTCCATAAGCGTCAGTAGGGTTGTAGGATGTTGAGGTGTATCTGTATTTGTTTATTCGCTACCTCTGCACTGTGCGAGCACGCATAGATGGCTGTGTCGTCAGCATAGAGGGCGGTTTGTGTTTGTGGAAAAGTAGGTAGGTCATAGGTATAAAGGGTATACAGTGTAGGGCCAAGACAACTTCCCTGTGGTACGCCAGCCCTGATAGGGCGTGACGTAGACACAGTACTGTTTATCTTGACTCTAAACTGTCTGTTAGTGAGGTATGAGTTTGTAAGTTTGATTAGTATTGAAGGGAATTTCACTTGAATCATTTTGTAAATAAGCCCATCTAGCCATACTTTATCGAAAGCTTTTTCAACGTCTAGAAGGGCCATTACTGTGACTTTTTTCTTGTTGTAGTTTGTGGAGATGTCAGTCACGATTCTTGCTACTTGCTGGACAGTATTGTGGCGAGGTCGGAATCCAAATTGGATGTTAGGGATGATTTTGTGTTTGTGATCATGCTTTTGTAAGCGTGTAAGTATGATTTTCTCAGTGACTTTGGAGAGTGTATTTAGTAAGCTTATGGGGCGGTAGCTGGATGCATCTGTAGGATTTTTGTTAGGCTTGTGTATGGGAACCACTAGTGCAGTTTTCCAGCACTCCGGGAAGTGCTGGAGCTTTATAACAGAGTTTATTATATAGGTAAACTGCACTAGGGCTTTTCGGGATAGGTTCTTAAGGACGATGTTATGTATGGTATCAGGACCTGGCGCTTTCTGGTTAGGGAATGTTTTTATGACACTAGCAACTTCGGAGGGTGATGTGAGGAGTTTTGCTAGTGTTGTAGTGTTTGTATGATGTTCTATATTCAAATATTGTGTAACGTAGTCAATTATTTCTTGTTGTTGTTGCGTGTGATTAGTGTCAATTATGTGTACTCTTTCGAAGGTCTCAGCCAACGCTTCGACCTTCTCTTTGTCTGTCAAAAGTGTCGTGTTGTTTTGTGTGAGTGAAGGGATGGGTTTGAAGGGTTTTTTAAGGGATTTGGACAATTTCCATAAGGAATTGTCCATAGGGTTAAGGGATTCAAGTGTTTGTTTCCATTTTGTGTTTTTGTATTCTCTTAATTCTGACTTGATTTGTGTACTTAGTGTGTTAATTTGTGTTCTGAGGATAGGATCGCGAGAACTTTGCCATAGTTTTCGTGTGCTATTTCTGTTACTTATAAGTGTTGTGATGTGTTCTGGGAGTTTGTCTTTAGTTTGATCCAGTTTTATCATTTTTGCATGTTTATTTAGAGCTGTCTGTAGAATTTTTGTAAACTGGTCACTTCACTTTCGAGATCTTGAGGAGTCTCAATGTTTCTGTTAATTGTTACTAGTTTGTCCAGTGTTTGTCGGAAGCTTTTCCAGTTTGTGTGTATGTATGTCCGTGTTGTCTGTGTATTTGTGTTTGGGTTAATGTTTGAGCGTGATTTGGAGAGGATAGGGAGGTGGTCAGAACTAAGTTCATTGAGTGTGACGGGATTTGAAAGGTTATTTATATTTTTATTTATTAGGAGGTCTATGGTAGTCGGCGTCATGTTATTGCGTGGAAAATGTGTTGGTGTAGATGGATACTGTAGTAAGCAATTGTGGTTCTGTGCATATGTGTAAAGTGTATGTCCATTTCTGTTTGATTGTGTGTTTGGGTTCCAGAGTGGATGCCTAGCATTAAAATCACCAATAACCACTACTTTGTTTCCAATATTAAGAAGTGTGTGTATATCATTGTGTATAAATTTATTCGCTGGTGTGTTATATATTGCAATAATATGAGTGTTATCAGAGAGACGAACGCAGGTAGATTCGAAATTGGTATTAGGCAGGTGAACTTGTGTATGAGGTATGTTGTTTTTAATGAGAATAGCTACACCACCGTGTGCTCTTTGTGTATTTGTTACTCTGTCCTTCCTGTATGTGGTATAGCCTCTAATTCTCATTTTATCTGTGTGAGTGAGATGTGTTTCGCTGATGGCCATTATGTGTATGTCGTATTTGTGTAAAAAGTGTATAAGTTCCCCTACCTTGGATAGGAGACCTTCTGCATTCCATGAGCATATTTTAGTGGTGAATTATATGCTGTATGAATTGATGTTCGACATGAACTGTATGGCTATGAGCGCGCGTGATTGCTGATCCGGTGCTGATGATAATGAAGTATTGAGGTCCCTAACAAACCCTAACAAATTATTCAAATTAATTAAACTATTTAGATTCTTAAATTCTTGACATAAATCAGACATTACATTTACATTCACATTAATATTGTCTTGTTGTAGTGGGGCATTTGTCGGTGCAGTCTTAAAAGGGGCGTTAGTGTTTTGCTGAAGGCGGGGCGTGGGTAATAATGGCTGTCTCTTTGGCAGGGAGGGGTAATGGCTGCTGCTGTTGTGATCCGGCACTCTGTGTTGCTGCTGAGTTGGTGGGGCTGCGATGCTCCTCCTTCTGTCCGTCCACGCATTAGCTGTCGGCAGTGGGGCAGGTACATATTGCGTCTGAGGTGCCGATGGGTTTCTACGCTCTGCCTCTTGGATTTTCCTTACGTATGTAGGACATATAGAGCTGTTTGCCGGGTGATCTCCAGAGCAGTTAGCACATTTTGCTGGGGTGTCACGCGACTTCTTGCAGGTGTTTGTCAAATGTTGCTCTGCACATTTAAGGCATTTTGGAGTCAAGTTGCAATTTGAAGTCGCGTGACCCCATTGCTGGCACCTATGGCACTGAGTCAGACGCTTCTTGTTTACGTGTCGCTCCCACGTGACCTTTGTGTAGAATAGTGAGCGCACGGTGTGTTGTATTGTTTTTAGTGTGATGATTGCGTTCGTGACTACTAAGTATAGCGGGCGATACTGCGTTGACATTTTAAATATGTTAGTAACGTCGATGTCGTACTTTGATTTAATTTCATTCTTTATTTCTTCTATTGATGGTGCGCTATCTAACCCCCGTAGCACGAACGCGTGTGTTTTGTCTATTTTGTCAGTGTAAGTGTGATATTGTATGTGTGGTTTAATTTTTTCTAAGTATTTATTTTTGTCGTTTATGTCTTCTAAAAATATATTTGTGTTGTTACGAGTGTATTTTATGGTGAATCCGTGCTTCACTGTTTCTTTCAATTTGTCGATTAAGGCCACGTGGTTGCTACACTTACCCTTTATTACTATGGGAGCTGGCGGCTTTGCGCGAGTGGATCGGTTTGGCGGCTCAGCGGCGGAGGTGCTATCATCATCATCGTCCTCGGTCACGTTCTGAAGCGGAGCGAACCTGTTCATGAGTGCCGGACCGGGGTTTGATAAGGGGGCAGGGGCGGGTATTTTACGTTTTTGAACCATTTCTGGGCTTTCACTGGCTTTTCGTTTTTGTTTTTCACTGTCACTAACACTGACACCGTCACTAATTTGAAATAAATTTTTATAAAAAGCACTTTCACTCGCATCACTTTCTAAGTCTGTTTTTTGGGGTTCCGGCTGGGACATCGGGCCCGAGCCCTTTGTAGCAGTGAACCAGAAGCAAAAGAATTACTTTTGATTCAACTTTTGTACAAAAAAATAATAAATTTATGACTTGTATGAGTTAAAACTTGCAAATCTAACACTGCGCGATACTAAACGTCTAGTCTTCACGGCTGCTAGAATCGCACTGGGGGTGATCGGACGAGAACCGGTATATGACAACGTGATATGGCTGTTAACATATCTATAATATTTCGATATTTCACTGTGAAGGGTATAATCAATCACATACCTAGTTATTCAAAAACAAGAAAAAATGTGTTAACGGCACGCGGGGTTCCCAAGCAGTCTCCCATCCAAGTTCTAACCGCGCTCTACGTTGCTTGACTGCGGTGATCGGACGAGAACCGGTATATGACAACGTGATATGGCTGTTAACATATCTATAATATTTCGATATTTCACTGTGAAGGATATAATCAATCACATACCTAGTTATTCAAAAACAAGAAAAAATGTGTTAACGGCACGCGGGGTTCCCAAGCAGTCTCCCATCCAAGTACTAACCGCGCTCTACGTTGCTTGACTGCGGTGATCGGACGAGAACCGGTATATGACAACGTGATATGGCTGTTAACATATCTATAATATTTCGATATTTCACTGTGAAGGGTATAATCAATCACATACCTAGTTATTCAAAAACAAGAAAAAATGTGTTAACGGCACGCGGGGTTCCCAAGCAGTCTCCCATCCAAGTACTAACCGCGCTCTACGTTGCTTGACTGCGGTGATCGGACGAGAACCATATAACATAACATAAATTTATTTTCCATTCCGATATACATAATATTTACAAATCTTTATTTCCTGCACATGAACGACTGTACCGAGAGACTGTCGAACACCCCGTATGCTAAGGTCATCGCAATCCTGAGGATGTGCTGATGCCTTAGCATAGTGGAGCTACAAGCAGTCTCTCGGGTTCGCTCATGGCTAGGAAATTAATTTATTCTATATTGTGACGAATTGTGTGTCGCCCCTGGTCTTTGGACCTTATCGACTACAGTACATAATCTTAATAAAATTAGAATAATGAATGGAGATGAGATGATAAGTTGTTATTATTAGAGCTATGATATGACTATGTACATGGGAAAAAATACCAAAAAACCCATTTTAATTAATTACATTTACTTAACCTATGCCCTTAATCCTAATGAGTGACAGATGGTTATTTACAATGATGCAGTTATGATTTATATACAATGTAGGATGATAAATGATTTTGTTATTATGGCTCAGATGCTACTGCTCATGGTATGTTTTGGTGGAACAACGGGAGTGTTTGGTATGGTAAAAGATGTTTTATTTGGAAGGGAGCGTTGTGCTCTCTGATTTGTGTGATATTACGTGTGAGTGGATTATACTTCAACTGTGTTGTATAAAATTTTTGTGCTAAAGTATTAATGTAATCGTGTATGTATGGTATTTGTGTCTGATTATGTAAATCTACGATTTTTGTATAACGATCTGCGTTATTTATTAAGCGCAGACATTTATTTTGTAATCGCTGTAGGGGTTTAAGTGCAGATAGTGAAGCTGAGCACCATACTGGAGCAGCGTAGGTAAGTGTGGGTCGTATTATTGAGGTGTATATTAATTTTTTGTTTTGTTTTGATAAATAGCTGTTTCTGTTTAAAAGTGGATACAGTGTTCTTATGACGAATGAGCCTCTTTTTATTGTATTGTTGATGTGTTCAGTGTGAAATAGACGGGGGCCGAGTGTCATACCTAGGTATTTGACGGAATTTGAAGGATATACGCTGTGTGTCTGCAATTTTAGTGGTGTGTAAACTTTGTTGTTTGTGAATTTCCGTGTGAAAACTATGGACTCTGTTTTCGAGTGGTTAATGGAAATTTTCCATAGGCGCCAGTACGGTTGGAGGGTATTTAAGTGAATTTGGATTTGTTTGTTTGCAACTTCTGCGCTAAACGAGTGGGCATAGGTGGCCGTATCGTCTGCGTAGAGTGCGGTTTTGGTTTTAGGGAAAGTTGGTATGTCATGGGTGAATATATTGAACAATTCAGGGCCAAGACAACTGCCCTGCGGCACTCCTGCCCTAACAGGGCGAGGAGTGGATGCATTATTGTTGATCTTGACACTGAATTGCCTGTTAGTAAGGTAAGAATGTATCAGTTTGATTAGTACGATAGGATAATTCGCTCGTATCATTTTATAGAGAAGCCCTTCTAGCCATACTTTGTCGAAAGCTTTTTCGACGTCTAGAAGTGCCATGACTGTGACATTTTTCTTGTTATAGTTTGTTGTTATGTCTGTCACAATTCGAGTTACTTGTTGGACGGTATTGTGGTGGGGACGAAATCCAAACTGGATATCCGGAATAATTTTGGATTTTCTGGTGTGTTTACGGACTCTATGGAGTAGGATTTTTTCAAGGACTTTGGACATTGTTGACAGTAGGCTGATAGGACGGTAGCTGGTAGGTAATTCAGGTTTTTTGTTGGGCTTTGCGATGGGAACTACTAGTGCAGTTTTCCATACTACGGGAAAGTATTGCAGTTTGATAATGGAATTAATGATATAGGCAAACTGCACTAGAGCATTTCGGGATAGGTTTTTGAGAATTATGTTTTGGATAGAGTCCGGTCCTGGCGCTTTCTGGTTGGGAAATGTTTTGATGACACTAGATAGTTCGGCAGGGGTAGTAAGGAGTTTAGCTAGTGCTGTTCGTGTTGTGTGGTGTTATGCATTCAAAAATTGCGTTACGCATTCTATTATTTGGATTTGTTCTGGTGTGTGGTTAGTGTCTATGTGGTGTACGCTTTCGAAAGTGTCTGCTATCGCTTCTACTTTGTCAGCGTCTGTAATTAGTGTTGTGTTATTTACGGTGAGGGCGGGAATAGGTTTGCAGGGTTTCTTAAATTGTTTAGTTGCTTTCCAAAGTGTATTGTCTTGTGGATTTAGTGATTCTAATTTTTGTTTCCATTTTTCGTTTTTATATTTTTTGATTTCAGTTTTTATATTTGTATTTAAAGTGTTGATTTTTGTTCTTAGGATAGGATCTCTTGAACGTTGCCATAGTTTTCTTGTATGATTCCTTTCTGTAATTAGTGTGATAATCTGTGGAGGGAGTTTGTCTTTATTTTCATTAAATTTATGTGTTTGTGTATGTTTTTCGATGCATTTTGTGATTATTTCTGTGAATTTATTTATTTCTATATCAATGTCTGTTATTGTATGTATTTCTGGATTTATTTCTATGTGAGTGTCTAGCATTTGTCGGAACTTAGTCCAATCTGTTTGTGTGTATATGCGTGTGGTTCTTGATGTGTCATTTTGTATAGTGTTTGCGCGCAATTTTGTAAGGATAGGTAAATGGTCGGAGTTTAATTCTTGCAAGGTTCTAGGATCGGAAAGGTTATTTACATTTTTATTTATAAGGACGTCTATTGTTGTGGATGTCATATTGTTGCGTGGATAGTGTGTGGGAGTGTCTGGGAATTGCAAAATGCAATTATTATTTTGTGTGTATGTGTATAGTGCATGTCCGTTTGTATTTGATGGTGTTTGTGGGTTCCAGTATGGATGCTTCGCGTTGAAATCTCCCATAATTATAACTTTGCTACCTATGTGCAATAATGTGTGTATGTCATTGTGAGTAAAATTATTCTGTGGTCTATTATAAATTGAAATTATGTGTGTATTATCAGAGAGCTTAACGCAGACGGATTCGAATGTGGAATATGGTAGGTGAACTTGTGTGTGTGGGATGTTATTTTTGACCAGTATAAGTACTCCACCAGCTGGCATGTGTGTTTGATTTTGTCTGTCCATTCTGTGTACTGTGTATCCTTTTATTTTGAATGAATTTGTTTGTGTTAGTTTTGATTCGTTGATAAGCATTATGTGTATATTATGTTTATGTATGAAGTGTATAAGCTCACCTACTTTGGATAGGATACCGTCTGCATTCCATGAACATATGTTAGTAATGAATTATATATTATATGAGTTGATGTTTGACATGTATTGAATGGCGATGAGAGCGCGTGATTGTTGTGTTGGTGCAGATGATAATGAATTATTCATGTCTTTAACAAATGATAGGAGATTATTTAAATTGATTAGGTTATTCAAATTTCCTAGTTCTACGGAGAGTTCATTCATAATATTCATATTGTTCATTATTGAAATAGGGGAAATCTGACCAGGGGCATTGTGAGGGGCATTATTAATAGGGGCATTTCCGTTAGGGAGAGTGGCGATGGTGGGCGGTGGATGAGTTGGGTTATTGATGGCTGCTCTCTGCTGGCGAATGGGATACTTCATTGGTAATGATGGGAACTGCCGACTGCTCATAGCATCAGGAACTGGGCGGTGCTGCGACTGCGATGGCGTGCCGACAAAGTCGCTGTTTGTTCTCTGCGTCCATGCGTTTGTGGTAGGCAGGGGCGCTGGTATGTAAGTTTGGGTCTCCGTTTGTCCATTTTTCATGTTATTATATCTTTGTAAGATTGTAGGATTCCTTCTGCCAGCCTGCTCTACCTTTTTTATGTATTCTTTACATATTATGGCGTTTGCGGGATGGTCGCCGCCGCAGTTCACACACTTTGCAGGTGTTTCCCGGGACTTCGAACACGTTGTTGTGAGATGGTTTTCCGCGCACTTCACACAGCGTGGCTGCATGTTGCAATTGGATGTTGCGTGGCCCCATCCTTGGCATCTATGGCACTGTGTTATGACTTTTTTGTTAGTGTGTCTTTCCCAGCTTATTTTTGTATACATCATGTTTTTCACTGTTTCCTGCATTTTCTTTAAAGTGAATTGGGCGTCCGTCACTACGAGGTATAGAGGTCTGTATTTTGTATATGTTTTGAATTTTTATGCTATATTTGCTAGTCAGTTCTTGTTTTAAATCTTCTGGGTCTGGACCACTATCTAATCCTCGTAGGACGAACGCATGTGTTCTTTCATTAATATCTGAGTATGTGTGATACTCTATTTTAGGCCTAATGAGGGTTAAAAACCGATTTTCATCTTCTTTATTATCTAGGAAGATGTTGACGTTATTTCTCGTGTATTTTATATTGAAACCATGTCTTACACATTGTTTTAGTTTAGTTATTAGTGCCGGATGGTCCACGCATTTTCCTGGTATAATAATTGGTGCAGGCGCACGCATTCGTATTGCCGACTGTGGCTGCAGCTGATCTTCAATGTCATTGTCCTCTTCTTGAAGATTGGTGAGTAGTTCATACCTGTTGCTGGTCGGCAGTTCCATCGTGGCCGAGGGGACAGGGGCTAGTATTCTTGAAGATCCGGGCTTAGGGGGTGGAAGCTTTATGGTAGGTTTCCCTTCTGGGCTTTTGGAAGCTTTCCTTTTCACTCCAGATTTTTCACTGCACTTATCACTGCACTTTTGATTAAATATGTTAACGAAACTTATCTCACTCACATTCATCACGTTTTCATCATTTCTTTCGGGCCCTGATGATTTTTCACTATTACACGGTACTTTGGCACTACCACTCGCGACACTTTCCACGTCACTTCCGTTTTCACTGTTTTCCCCGTCACTACCCGTTACACTACTTATGATACTTTCTAGCCTTGTTTCAAAGTAAGGTGATTTTATATCTAAAGCTGTACCACTATCACTTCTGGATGTCTTTCTCCGTTTTCTCTGGACTTTCGGTTTCGCTTCAAGTTTTGTCTCCATCGACGTCGGGACGGAGGTCCCTTGTCTGGATTTGAACTTCAGCGGTGTTTTTGTCAAGCACTTTTCCTTATTTCTAAATTTTTTAAATCTCATCCACTGAAAAATTGTCTTATTAACAACGTGGCTTAGCACACAAGCAAAAACTATATAACTTAACTTGAGTCGCTTAATGCACGTCTTCACTCACCAGCTATCAGACTAAGAACCGGTATATAACAACGTGATATGGCTGTTAACATATCTATGATATTTCAATAATTCATTGTAAAGGATAGAATCAATCACATACCTAGTTATTCAAAAACAAGAAAAAATGTGTTAACGGCACGCGGGGTTCCCAAGCAGTCTCCCATCCAAGTACTAACCGCGCTCTACGTTGCTTGACTGCGGTGATCGGACGAGAACCGGTATATGACAACGTGATATGGCTGTTAACATATGTATAATATTTCGATATTTCACTGTGAAGGATATAATCAATCACATACCTAGTTATTCAAAAACAAGAAAAAATGTGTTAACGGCACGCGGGGTTCCCAAGCAGTCTCCCATCCAAGTACTAACCGCGCTCTACGTTGCTTGACTGCGATGATCGGACGAGAACCGGTATATGACAACGTGATATGGCTGTTAACATATGTATAATATTTCGATATTTCACTGTGAACGATATAATCAATCACATACCTAGTTATTCAAAAACAAGAAAAAATGTGTTAACGGCACGCGGGGTTCCCAAGCAGTCTCCCATCCAAGTACTAACCGCGCTCTACGTTGCTTGACCGCGGTGATCGGACGAGAATCGGTATATGACAACGTGATATGGCTGTTAACATATGTATAATATTTCAATAATTCATTGTGAAGGATATAATCGATCACATACCTAGCTATTCAAAAACAAGAAAAAATGTGTTAACAGCACGCGAGGTTCCCGAGCAGTCTCCCATCCAGATACTAACCGCGCTTTACGTTGCTTGACTGCGGTAATCGGACGAGAACCGGTATCTAACAACGTGATATGGCTGTTAACATATCTATGATATTTCAATAATTCATTGTGGAGGATATAATCAATTAAATTCCTAGTGATTCCAAAAGAGTTTCCCAAGCAGTCTCCTATCCAAGTACTAATCGCGCTCTACGTTGCTTGACTGCGGTGATCGGACGAGAACCGTAGTAGTAGTAAAAGAGTTTTATTTCCAAAATTCACATATACAGAAAATGTACACATATATTTGCACATGTGTGACTTGCCACAGGGTTTTCGATCACTCCGTATGTTAAAGTCATCGTGATTCTGAGAATGCACTGATGCTTTAACATATCGGTGTTACGAAAAACCCGAGTGGTTTCACACATGGCGGAACATAACTTTGTTTCATATTACATTTAATATTTTAAGCCCCTGGCCTTGAGCCTTATCTTAAACGTTGAATATAGTATTAATAAAATTATAACAATGGACATGAGTATGGAGATGAAACTGATGCTTAAACTATGAATTTGATAATATATACAGGACAAAAATTTACAAAAAACCCGTTTCCAATAATTGTTTTACTTAACCTATCTTAATCTAATGAGTGACAGTATGATAATTATTTACAGTGCAGCTATGATGTTTCACAATTTGTGTACATAAGTTATGAGTGTATTAGTATGGTTGTGCTACGGCTTATGGCACGCGACGGAGGAATAAAGGGAGTGTTTGATAGGGTAGCTGATGTTTAATGGGGAAAGGAGCATTGTGCTCTCTGATTTGTGTCATTTTTTGTGTGAGTTTATTGTGTTTTATTTGAGTTGTGTAGAATTTTTCTGATATGTGTTCTATATAATCTTCAATGTATGGTAGTTTTGACATATTGTGTAAATCTACGATTCTTGTAAAACGGTCTACGTTATGAATAAGATGTATACACTTGTTTTGTAATCGTTGCAATGGCTGTAATGTTGAATGTGAGGCCGAACACCAAATTGGAGCACCATATGTTAATATTGGACGTATGATTGATGTGTAGAGTAAGCGTTTGTTTTGTGTGTTCATGTAGCTGTTTCGATTGAGTAGTGGATATAATGATTTTATAGCAATTTGTGCTTTTCTGATTGCAGTGTTTATGTGATGTTTGTGATAGAGGCGAGGGTTCAAAGTTATGCCTAGATATTTGATTTTTTGGGAAGGATATACGCTGTGTGACTGTAATTTGAGTGGAGTGTAAACTTTGTTGTCAGTAAATTTTCGTGTGAAAATTATAGATTCGGTTTTCGAGTGGTTAATAGATATTTTCCAGAGGCACCAGTAGGGTTCTAGGATATTTAGATGGATCTGCAACTGCTTATAAGCAACCGCTGCGCTGAATGAGTGTGCATAGATAGCAGTATCATTCGCGTAGAGGGCAGTTTTGGTGGACGAGAACCGGTATATAACAACGTGATATGGCTGTTAACATATCTATAATATTTCGATATTTCATTGTGAAGGATATAATCAATCACATACCTAGTGATTCAAAAACAGAAAAAAATTTGTTAACGGCACGCGGGGTTCCCAAGCAGTCTCCCATCCAAGTATTAACCGCGCTCTACGTTGCTTGACTGCGGTGATCGGACGAGAACCGGTATATGACAACGTGATATGGCTGTTGACCTATCTATAATATTTCGATATTTCACTGTGAAGGATATAATCAATCACATACCTAGCTATTTTTGAACAAGAAACAATGTGTTAACGGCACGCGGGGTTCCCCAGCAATCTCCCATCTAAGTATTAATCCGCTCTACGTTACTTGACTGCACGATCAGTCGAGAACCGATATCTCAACGTTATATGGCTGTTAACATATCGTTAGTATTTCGATATTCTATTAGGAAGGTTTCAATCAATCCTATACCTATAGCAAGTGTGTATCAGAGAGCTTAACGCAGATGGATTCGAAGGTGGAATACGGTAGATGAACTTGTGTGTGTGGGATGTTATTTTTGACCATCAGTACTCCACCAGCTGATGGTACGTATATGCTTGGTTTTTTTGGACCATTGCGCTAGGAGAAGCTTGACTAGTGGCGTTATAGGGAGCGTTGTTTGTGGCTTGGGGAGAGAGTCTCACTGTGTTCGCTGAGTGGTGGGGCATGGTTGGGCGCGGCGCTATTGGAATGAATCATGGCCGCGGTCTACTGACGAACTGTCTTTGTACCCACGCATTTGTGAGTGAATGAGGGGCTTATACCTTGCACGTATCTGAGATTATCAGAATTTGATTGCTGACCTATTTTTTGGTAGTTGCATCGCTGTGCTAGGATAACTGGGTTTCTTTTTCCAGCTTGCTCCACCTTTTTGTGGTAAATTCGGGGCATATTGTCGTATTGGCAGGGTGATGACCGTCGCAGTTCACACACTTGGTTGGTCGATCACGGGGTTTTTACAAGCTATGGTAAGGTGGGGGTGGCTCTCTGCGCACTTGACACAATTTGGCTGCATATATTAAGCATACGATGTATCGTTTTTATTTTAATGCCGTGTTTGTCCAGTATCTCTTCTTATAGATCATCTGTATCTGGTGCGCTATTTATGCCTCGCAACACAAATGCATGAATTTTCTCGTTTCCATCTGAGTACCTTTATATAGATGCGTTATACTTATATGTGCTCTATACTTTCGGCTTTATCACATTAAGGCCCAGTTGTACAATCTGAGCTTATCTACAGTTTAGTTAAACCAAGCTTATTTACTATGGTTACAATTGCTGAAATAATTGTAACTATAGAAAATGAGCTTGGTTTAACTAAACTGTAGATGAACTTAGATTGTACAACCGAGCCTAAGGAAGTTTTTCTCATCTTTTTTAAGTATCATCTAAGAAATTGATGTTGCTCCTTATTGTGTTGAATTGAGCCCTTCTCTAATGGTTTGTTTTAGATTACTGATTAAAGCAGTATGATCTGCGCATTTGCCACGGGATTATTATTAGCGCTGGCGCATACGTGCTCGTACCGGCTACTTATGTGCGCTGGTAGATTATTCTCAGTGTCAACGTCTTCTTGAAGGTCATTGAATGGATCATACCTGTTGCATGATTTGCAATGGCGGAACAGTTGGGGCAGGAGCTGGCATCATCCTCTGAGTAGTTATGCTTGGCTTATAGGCGGTGCGGGGGCTTTCTATATGAGCTCAAAATCTTGGGTAGGTACCTATGATATTTTAGTTAATTATAGGATATTTTTAATCAGGATATTCCATCGATTTGGTAACTGCGCAGAATGTTTTTTATCGATACTTCCAATATTTCTAGTTCATACCTAAGCCGTAAATTTAGAAAAGATTAAAATCTGAGTGATACCATCACTGTCCCTGGAAATATAATTCACGTGCTTTATTGTGCTGGCACCGTAAATGTGCAGCGATATTCACCAATATTATTATTTTTTAATTGTATATCAATATCAATTTTCAAGTTTTTTGTTGTCTATTAGTCAATCAAACTGATCAAATGAATCAAAGCATAGTTTATTAACTCATTTTTGAATACCTCAACCCATTTCTCTACTATCAATAGCACTAGTTTCACTAGCGTTTTCAATGCGGTGGAATTATCAGAGAACATCCCAAAAATGTCAATGCGAAATGTACTAATATTGATAGATATTATTATATTAGAAGAGTGGAGTGATATTAATATAGCTTCATGCATTCCAGATCCACAAGTATATCTAATTTATGTGTACAACCGCAGTAAGCTTCGGCAAAAATAAAAATCATTGACAGATACATTAATCAGAAAATATTTCTTTGTGTCAAGTGCCACTTGAGTTACCAACTCTATTCTACCAATATCCTATCCAAATTTTCGAATTTTTAGAACTTCTAGTTTAAGAAATAAAAAACACATTTTCCTGTTACCAATTTTATCTACTAGTATCCAAAATTTCAGACTTCTAGAACCACTGGTTTAAGAGATAACAAACACTCTTTCCTCGAAAAACAAATAAATTTGAGTATTTCCGGAATTTATTGATCAATAAATCATTAACAGTGATAGTTGAAAAATACAATTTTAGGATTCGTATAAGATTTCTGTATAAGTGCTCCATCGCGTCGTACAGCAAACTGTCTTACTTACCCCAAAATCTAGCATTTTTTGTACTTGTTAAACAAATACCTAACTAATTTTGTCACTCAAACATCAAAAGCTAATAAATCATCAATAGAGATAGTTAGAGAATCCCTTTTTGTGTTACTCAAACTCAAGCTACCAATAACTCTATTTTACCAGTATTAATAATTTTAGATTTTTAGAACTACTGGTCTAAAAGATGATGAAATTTTTGTTTCGTCGTTTAAACATCTGGACTATATTCTATGAGTATGGTCACACTTTGAAATGCTGTAAGCCATTGGTTTTGTTCTCCAAGAACACAAAAATTCATTATCAAACAATTTTATTCATCCAATGAATTGCATTCAAGCTTGTTCTGTATATAAAACACGTAAGTATATTAGAATTTGGCTACTTGAAGTTCCCATATAAAATACATTGTTAAAATTCGTCCAGGACTAGTCAAATTGTACGTGCTACCTCATGCTAGCGTTGCGCTAGGGCAAGTACCCGAATTTCTTTGCAAAATCCCTGCACTTTCTGCTTGCCATCTTTGAACTTTTGAGTGAACTATTTACCATCCAGTACAGTTCACTGTTGCTAACCTTACCGACTCGGTTAGAAAGACATCGCTACTCAAATTACTTGGCACTTTGTCTCACAGATGGCTTCCGATTTACAGTACACAGTATTATCGACATTGTCGTTGTGGTTTGTACACGTAATGACGACGAATTCTTGTCACATAACGAAAGCAAGTTTGATGGTTGTAGTTAGTTATAAACATTGAAATATATTGCAATCAAGTTGAATATTAGATGAATATAAGTGAAGTGTTATTATATTTTCTCTGGATTATGTGTTTCATTGAATTTGAAGTGATAATGTGATGGTACAGAGTAATTAGATAGATTTCAGTTTTCAGTTTTCAGTTCAGTTTAGAACATTGAAACTTATCGTGATTATGTTGAATACAAGGTAAATTTAGATGAAATTTTATTCTATACGCTTTGAATTGTGTGTTCATTCAATTAGTACAAAATTTATTCTTATTCTGTAAATATTTCAATCCTTCACAACGTTGGAAAATTCAGTTTGTTCTCAAATCAGTAGGTAGAATACATTATACATGCAAAAAATTCAGATTATAATTTCAATTGGGAAATATTGTGCTTTTTAATATTGTAATTATTATGGAGTGAATCTTTACTAATTTCGGAATTAAAAATTCATTTCATTTAAATTATTATGTGATATTACGTCATAGCGTTCTTTCATTTCATTATTTGCTTTATCAATGTTTGTAATGCGTAATAGTTTTTGAACAACAAGAAATAGGATAAGAGGGTGTTTATTTTATTTAATAATATAAAATTAAGTATGAATATTCATATTTTAAGGTTATAAACAGTGTGTTCATGTAAGTAATAGACTGAATTTCTCTTACAGTATTCTTATGCTAATTTCTTCAAGAACACCTCCAGGAGAAGCCAACAAGAACGTCAATCATTTAGTTATTCAAAGTGGAACTACAAGCAGAGTTGCAGATTTTTCAACAAGTATTCAATCATCAGAATCTAATTAGCATCATAATGCAAACTCGCAGTATTCTTTCGAGTTGGAAACTTGATTGGAAGTACTAAGTCATTCACAGATGCCTGGAAACATTTTTTGGCTATGGATTTGACTCAATCTCCTATTGGATTAAAATAAATGGAGAGTGTAGCAGTCTTTCGAGAAGCCTTCCAACCTTCAAGCTTAAAAGTGAGTAATTTATTCTTCCATGAATTTTATTACAGACTAACCATTGCTTTTATTTTGAATATCTATTTGATTTGCAATCTTTGCAATCATTTCAATTAATATCAGGTCATAAATACATAAATGTTTGCGATTATATCAATAATAATGGTGTTGTATTGAGTACAAAAGCATACATAAGCCTGATTTTACAATGTTAGTAAACTATAAAATGAATACATCTCTTCAACAATTTCTACACATTTAAAGTTGGTCCAATTGACAGAAATATGATTTTTCAAAGGAATTTACTCTCTTTGGACGTATTTATTCGTATAAATAAATTACGATTGATTTTAAATTCTGTATCTTTTATTTGAAACTTTGACGTTTCGATACATAAATAAAACAAGGCCTTGTTACAAAATTGGAATTAGTGAAAAGTCTAGACGATTAGACATCAATTTGAAAGTAAAATATTTGCTTTACTTAGGCCTGGTTGCATGAACGTGCATTAACTAAAGAGTTCTTCAAAAATAAACAATATCGAATCGAATATATTCGTCAAATCAGTTGCTTAGCATTGCTGTCAAAAGTTTGATTTGATATCGTTCAGTTTTGAAGAGCTGTTTAGCTAATGAACGTTCATGCAACCGGACATAAATCTTTAATTTCTGAGCCATATTACAGACAGCACCAACTTTTTTTGAATTACATTCGATATTTTGAAAGGTTTTATCAGTATTTGTGACCTCCAAATCCTAACAGTGTGACCAACGCAAACTTCAAATTTAGCTTTTTCATTTAATAGTTTATATTACGTAATATATGTGACGGAATTCAAAAATAAATCTATTGAATTAACTACTTACTTCAAAACGATTGTTCTTTCCAGCCTCCTTGATTATTTGAGAATCCATCAATTAGCTAGAGAGGATATCAAATAAAAATTTGTGCATGATCTCATGATTACTGATAAATACAATAATATCCTTCTAAATCTAAAGCTACAAATTGAACAAATGCATCGGAATAATATCACTATAGTGGAATGCCCTAAAGTTTAAACTTCGGAACCCGGATCCACTGAACGGATTTTTATAGAATCTTCTGGAATGTGTTCTCAACACTCAAATCTCAATTAGTAATTTTTCGGAGTTTTATTCATTTTCTTTTGAAAACTAGATTTTTTTTGCGTTCAAATTTAGATTTCACATTGTACAAACAAGTATGAAGTTATCCTTGGAGCCTCAAGAGACTTCAGGTAAAAACGTTTTTTCTTGCTGTATTGAATGAAATCTGAAAATGCTAAAATAAATTGTAATCATCAGCTACTTCCAAACAAATAATAAATTTATTATTAAACCAGTAATCCTACGTGAACAAAACTTTAATTCAAGTCAAGTATCAATATTTGTACTAGTTCAAATTATGAGTCGCACTACCTTCTCCGAAACAAAAAAAATATTCTATTACAAAACCAGTGGTCCTACAAAATGAAATTTCGTGTGAATATCAAGGAAGAATAGTAGTGATTGTAAAATAATATCATTCGTCAATGAATCGTTCGTTCATAGATTATAGAAATAGAATTTTGAAATACAAATATATTTATCAGTCGCGTTTGCTCCTTCAAAACAAATAATCAGTTCCTCATGAAACCAGTGGTTCCAGACCAATGAAAATTTGACTCAATATTAAGGAAGCATACAAGCTATTGCGTAATTAAATTAATTTTTTGCTCAAAAGTTATTGGCATGGAATCAGTAACTGCCAATAGTTTGATAAGTTGTATACCTTTAAAGCAATCAATCAATTTGTTCTTCAACCATTGGTTCCAAATCAATAAAACTTTGTATGAATATCAACAAAGCATTGAAGTTATTGTCAAATTAAATTGCAGTCTGTATTTGCCAATAGTTCGATTTTTAACGCAATCAGCCAATTTTTTTTCTCAATCAGTTGTCATAAATCAATAAGACTTTGTATATAGTTATCAAAGAAGGATAGCAGAGCTTATAAAATAAAATCTAATCCTCCATAACTTTTTTTCTTGTTGTATTGACTGAAATCTGAAATTACTGAAATAAATTGAAACTCCTCAGTTACTTCCAAACAAATAATAAATTCATTATTGAACCAGTGGCCCTACAGAAACGAGACTTTGCATTGATATTACGGAAGAATGAGGTGACCACAAAATGAAAATGAAGTATATATTTATGTTTATTGATTATGTTTTATCAATTTGGAATCTGAAAATTCCAACTGCAAATATAAGTCGCACTGCCTCCTTCGGAACAAAACAAAATTTTATTACAAAACCAGTACATCTTTAATTATGAAACTTTGTATAAATATTAAGAAAGAATTGCAGTAAGTGTAAAATAATATTCAGTTGTCAATAAATTTTTCTTGATGAACTATGGATACAGAATCTGGCTCCTTCGGAACAAATAATCAGTTATTTTCTCGACCAATGGTCCTAAATCAATAAAACTTGGTACGAATATCAAGGAAGCATGGATGTTATTGTGGAACTGAATTTATCTGACCAACTAATTTGGTTCAAGAGTTATTTATATGGGATCAGTAACAGCTAATAAGTAACAAGTTGAGCAACTTGCCTTATTAACAATTTTTTTCAATTGTTATTTGGTAATTTCAGTTTAAAAATCATAAATGAATATTGAAGTCACTATATAAATATCATTTATTGAATATAAAATTGGAATCTTAAGTACAAAATTTTTTCTTCATATTTTTCGATTATTATTGTTAATAATTGTTGTAATTAAGATCGGAAAATTTTGAAGGATAAATATTTTTATTTAAAGTTTTAGCAATGCAATCGAAAAATTTTTATGAAAATCTATTCAGTGGAACCGGGTTCCTAAGTTTTTATATTTTCATGTCTAACGTTACTCCACTATTAATGTTTTTTTCAAAAAAGTTGCGATTAAAAATCGAAAGATTGAGTGTTCTAGAAAGATATCACATTTTTTAAATGGACCTCCAATAGTCCCACAAGAACCATTGCAAAGTTTTTGTTTGATGTATAAATTGCAAATATATTAATTCCACATTTTTTTGAGTACAGTTGAGTAGACAATTGATACAAATAATGATTATGATTCATAAATTGATTATTAATTGAATACACATTTATAGTTTCACAATTTATAAATGATGCAAATGGATTGATAATTTTCATTTTGTTTAGTTTCGGAACGAGTTCGAAATCCATCAGTCGGTGTACAGCAGTGGTGGAGAGCATTTGGACGAATCAGGATTCCTGCGGCAGCGATGGATAATAAATTCAACTACAACTGATTGCAGTGGCTGTACAAAATTCACAATTGGAGTGGCAGTTCCTTCAGCACATACCTCAACTATAATCTTCGTATCATAAACTGCCTCATAAATGTTTTCTGAATATATTCATAATTAGAAATGAATCATCCAAAAACTCAATTCCTTCCAATATTTTTAAAAGGAAATTATTTATAAAATGTAATGGAGTATGCTTACAATACATTTGCTAGTATGTTATAAGTATATTTAGGCCATAAGTAAATTGCTGTGTTATAGCTTATGCTTCTATCTCGCGTTTATTCAGTTTTTTGAGTAGTTTAGAAAGTGCTGTAAATATATTTGGGTTTTATAAAAAACCGCGTTGTAATGTAGAGATCAAAATTATTTTGGAATTAAATTGAGATTTAAATTCGCGCATCATAGTTTTTGGGCAGTCTGCTCTCGGGCGTATTTATCCGTTTTGAATTTCCGTTTTGCTTTTTCTTTTGGATATTAAATAATTGTTTTTTTTTTTTTTTGTAATTGTTGATGTCCTTGTATCGTAGCTTGGGCCAACGTTGAATTTTATTCGGTACACGACCATATAGCTCTGGGAACACCCCCTCCCTAAACGACGGGACAGACGGAATTTTCAGACTATATGCCGGTGTCGTTACGGGAAACGTACGGAACGCGCGCTTTGTCGGCGACGGTCCGGATCTTGGTGGGATCAGTGAACAAACAATATTCACACGTTATGTGTGAATATTGTTCTTCAGTGATGCCATGAAGATCCGACTTCTCGAGATGACGCTTAGTCGGCAACCGTACTCGTGTAATTAGGCGGAAACATCCGGGTCTCGGCTAGACAGACCACGAATTAATTAGAGTCAATTTTGTTTTTGCTAAAACGAGCACAATCGGCTGCTTGTGGGTTCAAGAATTAAAATCAGTAGCTTAATATTTTACAGCATTTCTCCAAACAACTTTGCAATATAAGTACTTGATAGTAGGTACTGAAATTAATGTATAACATAACACAGCAATCAAGAAAATAGCTAGTTTTAATAGTATATTAAGAAACAAGTTTCATAAAACTTTATTTTAGGACACGCAAAATAATTTAAAAATATTTGATGAACAAATGCCCTAAAATGTCTTGCTGTCTTAGTACGTACCCACAATTTAAATTTTCTAGAACCTCTGATTCACTCAGTTTGTTAGAATCTTTTGAAATATTCAATTCTCAAGTCTGTACTTTGTACATTAATAACAATCAGTAGCTTATATTATTTTTGCATAAGCTTATATCCCTCCTAAGTACGTACTCACAATTTGAATGATTCAACCAGAAATAATAATTTTATAACTAGTTATTTAAATATTTAATTCTCAAGCCTGCAGCTCGTACACCAATAACAATAAGTAGCTAGTATTATTTCTGCAGGAGCCCGTATCCCTTATAAATATGTGTCTATAAATGAATTGTTCTAAAAACTCTGATTTACTCAGAAATAATGAATTTGTAATTAAGTATCAAGGTATTCATATCTCGAGTCTGTAGGTCGTACAGCAATAACAATCAATAGTTGATATTATTCATGTATAAAACTACATCTCTCCTGAGTACATACTCACAATTTCAATGTTTTGGAACCTATGGTTCACTCAAAAATAATCAATTTGTGATTAGTCATTGAATTATACAGTTCTCAAGCCTGTAGCTCGTACACCAATTATAATTGGTAATTGATATTATTTCTGCATGAACCTACATACCCTCCTTAATACGTACTTATAATTTGAATGTTCTAGAACCTCTGGTTCACTTAAAAATAATTATTTTGTAATTAGTTGATGAAATATTTGATTCTTAGGCCTGTGGCTCGTACAGCAATAATAATTGGTAGCTAATATTATTTTTGCATAAACCTCCATCCTCCCTAAGTAATTACCTACAATTTGAGTGTTCTAGAACCTCTGGTTTATTCAGAAATAATAAGTTTCTAACTAGTTATTGAAATATTCAATTCCTAAGCATGTAGCTCGTACACCAAAACAATTGTTAGTTAATATTACTTCTGCATAATCCTACATTCCTCCTTAATGCGTACCTAATATTATTTCTGCATAAACCATCATCTCCCTCTACTATGTATCTACAATTTGAATGTTCTAGAGCCTCTGGCTTACTCAGAAATGATAAGTTTGTAATTTAGATAATGAAATATTCTCAGGCCTGTGGCTCGTATACCAATAATAATTATTAGTAGCTGATATTATTTTTGCATAAATCTACTTCCCCTCTTAGTACGTACCTACAATTTGAATGTTCTAGAACCTCTGGTTTGTTCAGAAATAATAAGTTTGTAACTAGTTATTAAAATATTCAATTCCCAAGCCTGTAGCTCGTACACCAATAACAATTGGTAGTAAATATTAATTCTGCATGAACCTATATTGCTTATGAGTACGTACTCACAGTTTGAATATTTTAGAATCTCTGGTCCATTCTAAAAACATAAATATGTAACTAGCTGTTCAAATATCCAATATTAAAGCCTGTAGCTCGTACACCAATAGCAATTGATAGTTGAAATTATTACTGTATAAGCCTCTATCCCTGTTAAGTATGTACCTACAATTTGAATGTTTTTTTAGCCCCTGGTTCCCTTAGAAATAATTATTTTATCTTGAATTGATGTAATATATTTGTAATAAGCTATTTATATAATTTAACTGTAAGCCTCACAAATTGTGCACGGATAACGATTGTATTTATTCACAAACTGTGTTAATTATATTGTAATCCAAAAATGTTTATTATTGTAATCCGATATTTTATTGTACCAATTTATGCACGAATAAGAGTGTAGCTACGCTTTTTATTTATTTGATTCAATTAAAAATATGAATAAAAACTACTTATGATTTTAAATTTTGTATATTTATTCAATAAAATTCTGAAAAATGTATAGATTATTGAAAATATGAATGTTATTGTATTTAACATTGATGAAAATAAATTTAATAGTTTAAATAATGTCTTTTTATTTATAACAGTTGTCTTCTTAATGATTCACACGTATGTAGTTCCAAAATTTGCCACCAGGGGGCAGCACCTGTCGATACGATCAATTAGCAATCACATCATGTGTGATGAAATTTGTGTTTCCGAAAAATCCGAATTTTGTATCAGGGTAATAGGATCTGTAGGAGTTCTTTCAAGTTTTTAAGGAACTAATTGGCAATTTTCTCGAAAACTAAGGGCTAAAGAGACAAATGTTTTAAATAAAAGTTACATAACTTTAAGCGTCCTACAAAATTTATTTGGAAATATTTTCTATAGGGCTGATAGTTATTGGGAAACAATATACTACTACCCTTAATTTAAGGGTTCCGGGAAAATTCCATTTATCTTTTTGATAGCCCTCTCAAAGCTGCGTATGAAAATGCTATTGAATTTTCCATGGGACCAATAGTTCACGAGTAAATCAAGAAAATCATTTTTCAAAAAATCCTGAGTTTACTCCTAAGATAGCTGCTCCCCGGATACAAAATTCAAGTTTTCGGAGCAGATCTCTGACAAAATTCGACTCAAAAATCGAAATTTGTTATTGAGATAGCAGAGTTCCTAGGAGCTTATTCAGTTTTTGGAAAGTGTTTTTCTTGATTTATTCGTGAACTATGAGCCCTACGGAAAATTTAATTATATCATTGTACGCAACTTTAAAAGGGCTATGAAAAAAGTGGATGAATTTTTTTCTTAACCCTCAATTTAAGGGTAGTAGCATATTTTTTCTCAAAAACTATAAGCCTTATAGAAATTTTTTTCAAATAAATCTTGTAGGGCGTCAAAAGTAATGTAACTTTTATTTGAAACATTTGTCCCTTCAGTCCTTGGTTTTCGAGAAAATCGCTAATTAATCCCTTAAAATCTTGAAAGAACTCCTACAGATCCTATTACCCTGATACAAAATTTGGATTTTTCGGAGACACAAATTTCATCACACATGAGGTGATTGCTAATTGGTCTTATTGACAGGTGCTGCCCCCCGTGGCGACTTTTGGAACTATATTCGTGTGATTGGATAATTTTTGATCTAGAACAGCATTTTTTATCGTGGAAGAGCTTATTGCTAATTGGTATTATTGACAGGTGCTGCCACCTGGTGGGAAATTTTGGGACTATATACGTATAATTCAAATAAATTATCCTGAAAGAAATAAGGGAAGGAATTACGATTAAAAACAAATTTTATATGTTACAAATATTTTATTTAAATGATTATATGATACAAAAAAGTCCTTAACATACATTATTAATTATTTAGACTGGTAAAAACATATATATATATATATATATATATATATATATATATATATATATATATATATATATATATATATATATATATATATATATATATATATATATATATATATATATTCATTTGGTAATTAGAAAAAGATACAAGGTGGAAAAAGGAAAATGGAGAATATTATTGAGCCGTGATTCGTCTCCATGCAATGACTTACGGTAAAGAGACGAATCCTTCTGCGAAAATTGTTCCTTTGACACCCAGGAAAACCCCAGCAAAATCTAGGCACAGAAGTGACTCAAACAGCTGTAAAACACACAGAAATAAAATCAAAACTAGAATGATAAAAATAGTATATTCCGATACAAGTGCAGAATGGAGATCATTCCATGCGGATGTGGATAATTCAGCCACGAGACGAAGTATGATCGATTCACACGAGTGAAGGATCTTATTTTTTCTATAGTCAAAGGTGTCCGCGTGAATATCCATAACCAAAATATATATATATATTCTGAGAAAGAATTTGCTCCATTGATTTTATTCCAATTCATCAAATGTTGATTAAATTACTCATATTGACTCCATTTTGAAGAGGAATGATAAGAAAATCAAAAAGAATTAAAATTATGACAGTAATGTAACAGTTTTCTCGCGACGCAACACGGCTTTCTTAGAAACCTCTGAGCGAGCGGAATGACCCCTATTTATTATTTTTAGTTTGAATAAAACAATTTTGAATTCCCTGAGTTCAAATATAATAAGGGAGTTATACTTACTCTAGTTTGGGAAATTGTGAGCTGAACTGCTGAACTGCAAGTCCTCTTTAGTCGCTTATTAGCTCATCCTTAGCAAATGATTTCAGTCCTCTTACATCCTTCAACGATAAACCGAGCAATTTATTTTGAATCTCCGAGCTACGTTCATGTCTTCATAGTGTGCAATGAGATAGAAAGCCTGCAGCAAACAAATTACGAAACAATTAAAATCTTATTAAATGAACTTTGGTATTGAAGTATATTACAAATTGATGAATAAACCTGCATTTGGTCAGTAAAATAGATAAAAATATTTAATAGATATGAAAATTTAAACTGAAAATACATTTTGAATGTTAATTACAATTTTGTAGAAATATTGCTTATGATTATCTAGTGATATAAAATTAGCCTGAGCTACAGTTGGAGTAATAAAATTTTTTTTGCGCGTTTATTTTTTAAAAGACAATAAAAAGCCAAAATAATTTTTAATATCTGCGCAACTTAAAATTTAAACAAATATTGTTAGAACCCTTGAATGAAGCTCTTTTATTTGATACCTCACTTGCCAGGGTGAAAAATATATACACACAGACATATACCGGGTGTTCCATCGATCTATACTTTTTTTCAAATCGAAACTTATTATAAGATAAATATTCAATTTTGAAGTGATATTTGTTATAACTTTTGGTCAATTGAAAACTGTTCCCGAAATGACGCTCATAAGATAACTGTTCAATTTTAAAGTGATAGGTGTTTATTTTGGTTAGGTTGTGAGTGTCATTCCGGGAACGCTTTTCAAACAAACGCAAAATAATACTCATCCCACATTCGTAATAAAAAATAGTATCTGCAACTCGTGCGGTGTTGTCAATTGCCCACTTGAGCGAATGAGCGCACTCACTTCGTTCGTGCGCTTAACTTCACTCTCGTGGGCAATGGACAACTTATCGCACTTGTCACACAATATACTATTTCAGAACTCATTTTTTTAAAATAAGTTTTATTTAGTAAGAAGTTCTGTATATACAGAACTTTTTGCCAAATAAAACATACTTATATAGTTATATCATGAGCGTCATTCCGGAAACAACTGTAAAATTTGTGGGAATGAGTTTATTTAGGAAACTAGGAAAGGGTACAAAGGTACGAAGATTTATTGTTGAATACTCAATGCTGCTGTGTTGATGAAAATTTTGTTCGCGATGCTGTTGCGTTGTTGTAAGCCTTGTTCGCCACCATGCAATGACTAAGGAGAAAGAGACGAACCCTTCTCCGGGAATTCTCCCTTTGGATCTAGGGAAACCCCAGCGAAACCTAGACCAAAGAAGCGGCTTCTTCGCGTGCTGCAACTGAAACAACAAAATAATTAGTACAGGTCGAAAGATTTAAAAAGAAATCAATTTACTTGAACTTTGCAAGCAGCGGGCCAGAATCAATTAGTTGACTTCTTTGAAAGTTGAATCTGGGGACAGGAACGGCTGCTACTGATGTACTGATTTTCTGCCGCTACTGGAGGACTTCTTGGACGGCTACTGGGCTCTGGTTTTGCTGCTGGGCTCTGATTCTGCTGCTGGGCTCTAGTTCCGCTGCTAACTTTGGTTCCGCTGCTGGATGGCCTAAAAACATAAAAAATTAATGAATTAATTGAAAATTAGTAAGTTTTTCATCATTATTTTGAATAAATCTTACGTGCTGATGTTGTGACAATGATTTTGAGCTGAAAGAGAAGGTTTCGATTAGCTCAGCCAAAGCGCTCCCAGGGTACTTGATTGTTAGCAGCTGGGCTTAAAGATGAAAACTGCTGGGCCACTTCCAACGACGGAAGACTGTTGCTTGAAGTTCTGCAATCATGAAATACACACAAAAATTTTAAAGTTGTAAAAAATAAAAACAAACATTTTAAGACAATAAAAACAGTAAGAAATTATCAATTTACTTACACTCTGATGCGGAGATGATGGTGCGGAGATGATGATGCAGGGCTGAAAGGGAAAGTTTTGATAAGTTCGGCGGGGTGCTCCCTCGGTGGTCTATTGCAAGCTGCTGGGCTTAAAGATGAAGCTGCTGGGCCACTTCCAACAACGGAAGACTGCATGCTACTTGAAGCTTGAAGTCCTGCAATCATAAAATACACACAAAAATTAATAAAACTATTAAACAAAAATATTACATTTCCAGCGACCTGTAAAACAATAAAAGAAGACAAAACAGATTAGTGACCTGCAAAAAATTTTTTATTAGTCAACTCACGTCTTCTCCGATCTGAAAATTGATAGAAAAACCAAAAATAGATTAGAAGCTTGAAACAAACATTTTTTTTAGTCAACTTACGTCCTGTTGATGATGGTGATGATGTATTGAAAGAGAATTTTGATTAAGCATTCATTCAAAATTCATCACACACTATTCGAATCCCCAATTCGCAATATGTAGCTCACGAGCTAATAAAAAAAAAAATTACACCGCCGCGTGTTTGTTCAGAGTTCACGTGGGATCCTGCCGAACTCCGGTATTTAACGCCTAATATGCGATCTATACCTGCCACGTAGCGGCTACCCCTCAGTTTCCCCCGGGCTGTAGATCTAACACATGATTGCATGCTTCAGGCACTTCCACACCCACCCTTCAGCCAGGAGCCACCAGAGGTACTACCTCTAGAGTGAATGCCTACGGATGGCAGCGACCAAGTATAAACTTAAGCGCATTTTATTATTATTGCAGAATTAATTACGGATTTAATTGAATATGTTGGCTCCGCGGAGCTGCGCTTTCAACGTCATACAAAATCACCAAACGTGAATTTAAATTTGAACTACAAATAAAAGCTGAACGGACAAAGGATCCTAACCATCCTAACCCACGAATGGGTCACGAACCACCCCAGTTACAACCCTAAGCCTTAATTGAAACACAAAAGCAAGCACCCGTCGACTGCACACCACAACGGCCGGGATGTCAGTCAGAGCAAAAACACATTCCAAGCGGCATAACGATTTATGATGAATCTCCAACCCACGTTCATTCGCCCATAGCGCGCAATGCGTTAGAAGGAAAACACAACATAAAGAAGTATTGTGTACCGTTCAAACAAATCAAAAAACATCTTACCGCACGGATCAATTGATAAAAATCTAATAGGATTATGTTTGGCATTGAAATATAATATAGAAAAATGAATAAAATAGTATTTTGCACAATATTTAAGAATTCAAAAATAAATATTATTTGACCCATTGAAATAAAATATAAATAAACAATTCTGAAGAATATAATTTGTATTTAGGAAATTCATATTGAATTTAATTCGAAATTGTTCATTATAAATCTGATAGAGGTGTTATATATCCCAATAAATAACGTAAAATCAATCAAAAAAATCTTTAAGGGATGAAACGTTACCTTGAATGTTTAAATAATTTATTTTTTGGAGACTGTTGACAAATCTGAACGCATTACTACATAAATTGATTGTATGAACCAGAATATATATATATATATATATATATATATATATATATATATATATATATATATATATATATATATATATATATATATATATATATATATATATATATATATATATATATATATATATATATATTTGTATATATATATATCTTGGACGGCTACTGGGCTCTGGTCTTGCTGCTGGGCTCTGATTCTGCTGCTGGGCTCTAGTTCCGCTGCTAACTTTGGTTCCGCTGCTGGATGGCCTAAAAACATAAAAAATAAATGAATTAATTGAAGATTAGTAAGTTTTTCATCATTATTTTGAATAAATCTTACGTGCTGATGTTGTGACAATGATTTTGAGCTGAAAGGAAAGAAAAGCGCTTCCAGGGTGCTTGATTGTTAGCAGCTGGGCTTAAAGATGAAAACTGCTGGGCCACTTCCAACGACGGAAGACTGTTGCTTGAAGCTTGAAGTTCTGCAATCATGAAATACACACAATAATTTTAAAGTTGTAAAAAATAAAAACAAACATTTTAAGACAATAAAAACAGTAAAAGATTATCAATTTACTCACACTCTGATGCGAAGATGATGATGCTGAGCTGAAAGGGAAAGTTTTGATAAGTTCGGCGGGGTGCTCCTTCGGTGGTCTATTGCAAGCTGCTGGGCTTAAAGATGAAGCTGCTGGGCTTAAAGATGAAGCTGCTGGGCCACTTCCAACAACGGAAGACTGCATGCTACTTGAAACTTGAAGTCCTGCAATCATAAAATACACACAAAAATTAATAAAACTGTCAGAATTACAAACTATTGAACAAAAATATTACATTTCCAGCGACCTGTAAAACAATAAAAGAAAACAAAACAGATTAGTGACCTGCAAAAAATTTTTTATTAGTCAACTCACGTCTTCTCCGATCTGAAAATTGATAGAAAAACCAAAAATAGATTAGAAGCTTGAAACAAACATTTTTTTTAGTCAACTTACGTCCTGTTGATGATGGTGATGATGTATTGAAAGAGAATTTTGACTAAATATTATTTGACCAATTGAAATAAAATATAAATAAACAATTCTGAAGAATATAATTTGTATTTAGGAAATTCATATTGAATTCAATTCGAAATTGTTCATTATAAATCTGATAGAGGTGTTATCTATCCCAATAAATAACGTAAAATCAATCAAAAAAATCTTTAAGGGATGAAACGTTACCTTGAATGTTTAAATAATTTATTTTTTGGAGACTGTTGACAAATCTGAACGCATTACTACATAAATTGATTGTATGAACCAGAATATAAATATATATATATATATATATATATATATATATATATATATATATATATATATATATATATATATATATATATATATATATATATATATATATATATATATATATATATATATATATATATATATATATATATACATGTAATATGATTACAATCCCTTGAAAATCTTAACTAGAGTATGATACAATATTTGTAATTTCTGGAACTGTTTTTTATACCAGATTTTCACGCTTCTTTGAGGTGGTTTCCTCTCAAGTTCGATCCCACAAGCGCGCAGCGCGATTGCGGTAATATTCAAGGATGTTTTCTAAAGTCGCGAGCATAGCGAGCTAACCTACAACTTATACGTTAACAATTATTGATAGATTTGGGGTGAATTGCAAGAAAGCGAGTCTTTTTCGGATAACACTTATTCCGACTCGAGTACCCGAAATCATATATTTCCTGTACCCCCAACATAAAATCCCCCCGGCTGTGTTTTTGCCTGATTTTGCATTTTTCCAATTAAAAAAAAAACCGTTTTAGTACCGCTGTCGATAGTATCGCCATCTCTTAAAAATTGTTTGAATCACAGGAGCACTCTATACACTGAACTATATATATAATTTATAGTTCAGTGACTCTATACTGCATGTGTACCTGTGAGATAGAAATCCGTCGCCATTCCGTAAATTACAACGACAATGAAGAAAACCTTAATACTAAGACTGATTTAAAAGCCATCTGTGGGACAAAGCGCCAAGTAATTTCAATAGCGATGCCTTTCTAAGCAAGTCGAAGAAGTTAGCAACAGTTGACTGTACCGAATGGTAAGTAGTTCACGCATGTGCCCGGAGATGGCGAGCAAGATGTGCAGTGATTTTGAAAGAAAATTCGTGCACATGCCCTAACGCAACGCTAGCATAAAGTTGTACGTACAGCTTGATTAGTCCCGGACGAATTTTAACAGCGTTTTACATGAAAAAATCAATTCCTTCAGTTGCCAGATTTAAATATGTCATGTTTTTGTATGGGAGAAACAGCACTCCCAATACCTATAATATTTATTCACGTATATTTTCAAACAACATGCATACATAATCCGGTCCTCTTGTACCGTGAGGTGTCGAGGTTAATCCTTTTCTTTGGGCTTACGGTCTTGTATGAAGGCTTTCCATTCTATTTTCGCTGAGTTCCATTGCCTTACCGCATTTTCTAAAATTTGTCCTGTGCTGTCATCCCACGTTTCTCTTGGTCTGCCCACTCTGTTTTTCCCATACGCTCTGGTTTCCCACACTCTTTTTACTTGTTTTTTTCAGTCATCCTTATGGTATGTCCGAGCCACATTAGCTGCCGATTTTCTAGGGTTGCTTCTGCTGAGCTAACTTCTAATTCTTCTCTTATTACTGCATTTCTCATTTCATCCATTCTTGAAACTCCGTGTATTCTTCTTAGAAATTTCATCTCAGCGGCTTGTATTCTATTTTTTTGCGCTTGTGTTAGTACCCAGCTCTCTCCTCCGTATTGGCAACTGAAATTACCGTTGGCGGCAGCACTGTGCTTACAAATGGTGGATCAAAAGTGGCTTACGGCAAGTTTATAATTTGTTTAGAATGTAAATACGTTGATATTCAGCAAAGACATTCATATTTCGTTGAATGATTCAATTCAATTTCAATTGTGTGAGAAAGTATTGGCTTTCTTCTTTTATAACATTTAGTTTCTTCTTTTAAAATCTTTTTATTTATATATGAATTTTAATTGTAACTGGAAGACTGAATGAGATTATGAAATTCATAGCTTCAAAGAAAATAATATTACAGGGGAGTATTTATGACATTTTTGTAGTGTACATTTCAGCTTTCAGCTGTCCCTGTACGAACTTTTCTGATCCGCATAGCTTGTTTATGAACTGGATCGTAGTCTCCAAATTTATTTACTACCGACACTTTCCTTTTCCCCTTTCAGGAAATTTATGGAAACTCAAATCAACAATTCAACTAATTTTGGAATGACATCTATAAACACAACAATTTTTAACACTTCTTCGTTTGGATTCCATATAGTATTTTTCACTGAATTAATTGCAACAAATTCAATATGAATTATTGTAGTATAAAATTTCATATAAGCAACCTCAAAAAAGCCATTGAATATTGCTAACAAAGCCATTAAAATAACATATGATCATATGGAAATTAAGGTTGAATCCACTTTACAATATTGTTTCGCTTATAACCGCTAGGTGGCTATGGGTTAATTTCAGTTATCAATAGTAGTACTGGTAGATACATTGTCATGTATACCGTTAGTTTAACATTTTTTGATATCTCTTTGTGATCTAGAAATTTCCGTTGAAGAGCGTTGTATAGTTTGTTTGCGGCCTGTATTCTTTTATTCAGCTCGTCCTCCACATTTCCTTTATTGTTAATTGTACTGCCCAAGTATGTTTTCACGTTCAGGTTTTTCTGTAGATTTTCCTCTGAATTGGCGAACAGTATTACGTCGTCTGCAAACGCGCATGCTTCTGTGGATACTGGCTGGAGATTTCTGTATCCAATGATAAATTTATCCATTCTTATGTGGCAAGTTTTAATAACATTATCCATCACACAATTTTCGGACATTCTGTTACACGTTCTGATATTATTATTTGATTGTTTGTAAATATTTTGTACAGCCTCCATTAATTTTTCTTGATTTGCAGCACTCTCAGGCTTTCCCATATTTTATTCCTGTCTACCATGTCAAAAGCTTTATTCATGTCTATGAAGCAAACATACACATCTTTATTTTTAATGAGCTTTTTTTCTATTATTTGCTGTACTGTGATGGAATGATCCTGTACACTATAGTTGGACCTGAATCCGCTTTGAACACTTGACAGGCGCTCTTCTACTTGGATAAAAAAGTAATACCTCGATAGTTCGAGCAATCTTTCGTGTCTCCACTTTTATATATTGGCACAATCGTTCCTATTCTCCACTCTTCAGGCATGCCCTTCTGTTTATGACATTCGATAAGTATTTTTAGCAGCTCTATTTTCCCTGTTTCTCTCATGTATTTTATTAGTTCGGGACTTATTTCGTCTGAACCAGGTGCTTTTGATTTTCATAATTGCATCTTCTAGTTCATTTATCGTTACGATATCCTCGTTAATAATATTTCTTGAACTAGTTGTTACTTGCGTATCATTATTATCGTCAATATTGTTCCTTTCACAGAGTAGTTCTTCGAAGTATTCTTTCCATCGTTTAATAATTTCCTCATCCTCCATTATTATGTTTCCCTGTTTTGTTTTAATTTGTTGTAATTCATATTCTGACTTCTTTTAGAAACTTCTTATTACTCTGTAGAACATTTTTTTATTCTCCGTGAATTTTCATACAAATCAAGCTCAAATATGAAATATAGGTGAATAAAGAGATTATCTTCAAAAATAGATACTGAATTTCTGTGTTCTTTGGAAACAAATCATAAAGATTATATGCGTTAAAATTATCTTGCAAGATAATAAGAAAGTTTAGTTTCAATTTTAGAAAAAAAAAAAAATATTGCTATTATTATTTACCCATCTAACCTGTACGAGTCAATTCACTGAATACATTATTTATAATATAATTTCTGAAACACTATCATGTTGAATAATGGCAATAATTTTATATGGATTTCACGTGTCATCTGAATAATCGTGGTTGCACCAATTCAATGCATTATTGAATGATTGATATCTAATATTTCAATTTTTGATCACATTCGAGATCTATCGGTAATTATTTTTGCGGTAATTGAGATCTGCTCATCAATCATACATTGTGAAGACTCTCTATCATCACCCCATTACTATCGCACTACACTGTCAGAATGTTGATGCGTTGCATAGAACTAATAATTTTTAAAAGTGCAGTGGTTTTGGATAAGATTGCACCTTATATCGGATGGAAAATGAGATATGATTCCATACATGATTGCTATGATTGGTTGCTACATATGATACAGAATATTTCGATTTGCCAATTCGATCGTGAAATCATCAACAACCGCGTTCATATCTCTGTGAGGAACAGAGACTGGAAACACAAATTAATATTTGCAGGTAAAATTACCCTCCCACTCAATAACATTTGAATGTAGCATTGATCTTGAAAAATTATGATATTTCGAGTGTTTCACGTAAATTTTAGTTTTGCTCTTGTTTATGCGTATTCTCTAGGTCTAGACTAAGTTTTAGATAGTTTATACCAAAAGTCGCCAACAATTTGTTGGAGAGAAAAATTGTCAACAAAGTTGGCGAAAATCGAAAGTTTGCATTTGTTGGCTAAAATTTGAGGGTAACATTTTCTCACTTTCGGCGCAATTGTCAGTAGATCATTCCATGTCAACACTGGAGAAACTCAAGCTGGAAGCAGCAGCTACAATTATTATTTGCAAGAGACGACCTAGGAGATTGGGCAGACCATCTCTTAGAGCCCTATCAGTGTACAATGGCAGTGATTTGTTAGCTGACTTGATTGAAGACGATACTGATCCTTTATCAGGAGAGCTTAGGTGTGACGGCAGTGTGAAAAACTTTTAGAGAAAGTCAAGCAGTGATTTTTAACATTTAATTAAAGTTAATCGACCTAAAATTACTAAACGTGATACAAATATATGAAGCCATATTGTTTGACACACGTAATTTGCAAAACTCGCTACGCTCGTTTTGGCAAATATTACGCTTCGTCAAGCAATATGTCACTTTTCATGACTAATTATGTGAATAACTATTAAATCACTAATAATTCATTTTAAATCACTAGTGAATAAAGATTTACTCATGACTGTTGCTATGGATTTGATAATGTAACTTTAAAACGTCAAAATTGAATACAAATATTTAATTACGCAGAATATGACTGGTCAGCAGCAGAATGTTTTAATTGTTCCATATGTAAAACTGCTGAATTGAATGGTAAAATAAAAAATCTGACGTGAACATCACGTGACTTACTTGTACATCATTTGATTCAATAAAGTTTTCTGATACTTCAGATTATAATTGATATAATTTTAATAATTATTTTGACATGTGCAATGTGAAACAAAGTCATAAAATTGACAACAGATTATCATTGCCTACCTCATCATTTCAATTAAACTGATTGTTTTATACGGCAAACTCTGAATTTCTGTTATACTTATAAACTGCACTTTCGGCTCAGCCGATTTATACAAAAATAGTAGATAACTATTTTGATGCTACAACAAGTTCAAACACTGAATTTCAGTATGATATGGCTGATCATTCTGGATTTATGCAAAAAATTTAAAAAAAAGTTTCAAGTAAAGTGCACTTCTGGCTCGGCTGATTCATACGAAAATAGCAGATGACTATTCTGATACAACATCAAGCTCAAATACTTAATTTCAACATCCTGCGGTTGATTATTCTGGATTTATTAGAAAAATTCGAAAAAAGTTTCAAGTAAAGTGCACTTCCGGTACCGACAATTGGAACCATAATGCGAGGTGTAAAGCTAGATCCTATACCAGTCTTAGCTACAGAATTTCAACATTATACGTTCAACCACTTAGTACAAGTAAGTAAAAATTGGATATTCTATTTGAAATAAGAATGTTGAGATCAATTTCCAGTCAAACTGGATGTGCTACTCGTTTTACTGATTTTAACTAAAATGGACAATCTGTAAAACCCGTGAATAATAAGATTTGTAGAATTATATGAAATTAGTACAGTCACAAAAAGCTAATAAAAAGGAGTCAACCTAGGATTGAGATTTGAGACAAAGAAAGTGAAATATTTCCAAAAAGCTGTTTTTTGCAACTTTTGACCTCGAATATCTGAAGACGCTTACACGTGACCTTATGAAACTTTTGAGACAGCATTTAAAATGCTAAAATGAAGATCCGTACAAATTTTCAGGTTAATCCGTTTCATTCCAAGATGAAACTCTTAATGAGGTGACTGCACTTATAGTATTTAAAATATAGATAGTGTCTGCTCGTCGTGGAACAGACATTGTAGCTGAATTTGATTTGTGACTTAATCTTGCTAAATTTTGAAAACTTCACAGAAAAAATTTAGTTCCATTAGTTTCCCCAAGTTACAAAAATTTGCTAATGTTGCAAACTCATGGTTTTCAAGATGAAATGATCCACAGAAAGACAAACCCAAATTTAGTGACTGGAATTATCCCATTGTTATTTATTTCAGGATTCAATCTTATTTTATTGATCAGAACGTATCTTATATTCGTAGAGACCTTCAAGATCAATATGACGTACTTAGATATAGCAATCTTTACGTTTCTTGAATGTATTCAACTATTCTCGTTTGTCTATGCTATTAATTTTTTGAGCGAAACAGATAATTTTGATCGTATTTTGAAGCTGCATGACCAAGCTGATGAAGCCATGGAAAAGTTAGGCTTATCAGTTGACTTTAGATATATCGTAGTTCCAATTATTTATACGTTCATATTTACTTACTTTGTAATTGTAATGACTATATTCTTACTCATTACTCATGCAAGCTCATTCATTTATCTGTTGATAACCCTGCCAAGCACATATGTATCTTTTATGTTGATTTGTATATTCCTATTCCAACTCGGTGGACATCCTTTTATTTGCGCCGTGAGACTTGCAACACTGAATAATTTCATTAAACACGAAATTGTAGTTGACGATATATTTGTCGATGATTACCTTAAGACATCTTCATTGGACATTCGGGCGATTGCTGACTTGCTTTTGGAGCAATATGAACTCATGAAATGTCATCACAGAATTATATCTTTCACAGCATTTTTTGCAATACACATATTCTCACTACTGATTGCAATGATATTATATGTTACTATTATCCAACGTAACATTGATTTTATCAATGTATTGTACATTATGATAATTCTCATTACCGGAGTCATAGCTTCCAGTTTCATGAGATTTTATTTGATACAGGTTTGTCAAAAAAATACAAATCTTGAAGACATTATCAGCTAATATTGTCTTGAATCTGTGCAGAATGATACAACTTTAGACTTGTTGAATGAATGGAACACCTGCTACTTCAACGCACAGTCTATGGAGATTGTAAGTTCTTACTTATTCTTAGAAATACAAAACTAAAAATATATTCTATCTATATCATCTGCCTTTATTAATTTTCCATTTGTCAATATCTTGAGATAATACTCGCTGATCCAGGAAAGTGGGTGGGTCACTCATTTGTAAATTGAAATTGCTGACTTATCATGTTTTTATCATATGATCTATAAATTTCACAGAAATAGATAATATGTTCCACTTTCAGCGGAATACCATAATTCTACAGGCAACCCACTACATCTATCCAACTATCGCAGGAATATTCCCCTTCGATACCAGCGTGCTTATTGTAGTAAGTTCTCGTAGATAACCAAATAATAATGTTTGACTATTAATAAAAATTCCAGATAATAGAGATATCAATTTCCATGGTGGTTTTTTTCATGCAGACTAGTAATGCCAATTAAAGAGAAAAAGTATTTAGAATTGAAGTTTGACTGTATCAAAGCTTTTCAAATAATTCATGACATGAATTAGAATTAGAGTATACAATATATATCTATTGTAATAGCATATTATGCCTATAAGGAACAAACGACCGTCGTTATTGTGAAGGACAGTTTCGTGCAACCAGCTTCACCGTGAACAATAATGACGGTCGTTCAGTATCCGTGTTACATACGATACTTTTTGTAATAAGTGCACCGAAGTAACCTATTACTGGACTATTTGAGATTTGAATGCATTATAACTATTTCATCGATTTTACTTTTACAGACAAACTTTTGCAATTGCGGTCACATTTTTAGCAAACTAATACTACGAAACTTGACTCACATGACTTATTTTGCAAATTGATATTTCATTCTGTTTTTCACATTCACAGAAAACCCTATAAAGAATACATTCCATAGTTTTTTTTTCTCTAAATGTCAACTTGACATATTATTCACTAAAATATCGGGGTATGATGATGCAATTAATTTGCAACAGAATATTGGTGTGGTGAAAATAAGCTGTCTCTAAATATAAATAAATGTTGTTATATCACTTCTACACGTAGCCTCAATAAATACCTATACATTTTCTTATAATAAACAAATTTTGATTGAAGATCTAGGTGTCATTTGTAAGTTCAATTTAGATTATACATTTGATTCACTTATCAAATTCAGTTTGATCATATTTGAGGATTATGACTTCCGTTCCATGATACTAGAAGCTTTTAGAATTGTAGCAATATTTTCAATTGAACTATTCACTAAATTAATTATTTTAGAATTAAATTCTATTTAATATTCCACCGTTTTCCTTATATAAATCGTTGAATGATTTTCTCTTTATGCTTGATGATAACAGTTAGTCCGTTCACCACTCATAGCTGGCAGCACAGATTTTCACTGTTTTCAGACTGTTTTCTCCAATTATTCTTTGCGACAACTTAATCTTCAAGAAATGTATCAACTATCTGAAAAAATACGTGAAATACCTAAATATAAATCAATTTGGATGTGTTGGATGAAGCTGGTAAGTTGAATGATGAAGAATTTAAACATGGGAATTCAGTCAAAAAAATTCAATTTCTCTTGCTCTACAGTTTCGGCTATCTGAGTCATTATCAGGAGTGCTAATATTAACATAATTTTGAATTAAACTACACACTGTTAACAAAAAATAATAATTGTACTAGTTTTTAAAGAAATTGAACACATGAATTTTTGAGGACAAAAATCTTCATAATATATTTACTGATAATAATAATTAGATAAACAAAATACTTAAACCGTTTTTCATTGACATTACGTGTATCCTGTTTTATAGCATCTCCAGTGTAAGTCTTTTGTTCAAGATAGTTTCATTATGCAGGATACAGGCATTTTCAAAATCAAAGGAATGACCAGTATTGATACAATGCCCCCTACTACAGCACATTTAGGAGTGTTTACTGTTGGTTTTTTACAGTTACGATTGTGCTCTTGCATTCGCGTTTTTAGATAACGTTTTTTTTTGTCCAGTATAATGTGCATCGCAATCTTTACACGGAATCTTGTATGTTAAATTTGATCTAAGATTTTTATCCGTTTTATCTTTTATCATGGAAAACAAATTACCTACAGTCTTAAGTTGTTTGGGACAAATTTTTATTTTCTCATTATTTTGAAACACTTTTCTGATGTTGTTACCAACACCATCTATATAGGGAATTGAGAAATATTTCTCTGTCAACGATTACTTTTTGTATTATCACTTTTTCAGTCAAGAAATTGTTGTCGATTTGATTCTTTATTCCATTACTGATACCAGAAGGGTATTTATTAGCCATCAGTAAGTCGGTTAAAGAATTGTTCACCTCAGCTCGATATTTTACGGATGTTAGGTTAAGGGCTCTAGTAAACAAACTCTTCGGTACATTAATCAATTGATTTTTAGGGTGGTTCGATCTAAAATTAAGGTACCTGGTGCTAGCAGAAGGCTTTTTATACCATTTAGTGGTAATGCTACCATCATTTTCCCTTATAACTGTCATATCAAGGCATGGTAAGCAGCCGTCAACCTCAGTTTCTACTGTAAACTGAATATATGTATTGAAATTGTTGAGTACTGACAGCGTTCCATTGATTTTCGATTTTGGGACATCAGTGATCAAATCATCAACATATTTCTTAATGAAAGCCCTAAAAGATAGTTCTGGTACAACTTCATTCAAAACAAAATCCATCATCAAGTTAGCAACCACCCATAGCAGCTCCGAAAGTTTGTCGAAAGAACTCTCCATTAAACTGGAAATAGCAACTTTGAAAACAGAATGTGATCAAATCTGAAAGCTCATTTGAAGAAATGTCAGTACGCCGTGATATTATATTGTACTTCTGTTCAACAACCTTAGTTACAAGATGTAGTGGTATATTAGTGAATAGTGATACAACGTCCAACGAAATCAGAACATAATCCGAGTCTAGAAATACTTGCGTGATGAACTCATGGAACTCAAACGAGTTTCTTATGTAGTACTCGTCATTGTATGAATCGCTAAGCGATTGGGCTAGATATTTCGATAATTTATCTGATGGGGAATTATTTCCAGAAACGATAAGGTGGAGTGGATGGTGATTTTCATGTACTTTGACCAGTCCGTAAATTCGATGAGGAATTGAATTATTACATGTTAAATTTTTCTTGATGTTGTCATCAATATATTTTTTATCAAATAAATAGTTGAATAGTTTATTATTGTCGTCATATCATTATTTATTTTAGTGTAGGTGTTGGTATCTTGTAATAAAGAGTTCATTTTACTAATGTAGTCATTTTTAGTTATAGCCACAGTTAAGTTTAATTTATCAGCTTTAATTATGTAAACATCATCATTTTGCTCCAAAAACTGCTTTGTTTCTTCATACGTTTTTATAATATTGTTGTTATTTTTGTTTTGGTGGATTTTATTTTTGTAGATGGTCACAATATTAGTGATTTGAGCCCATATTTAAATTCGTCATCAATAATTAATTTACTTGGCAGTGAGATAAATATGACTAATAGACAAAATTGTTGAACTCAGAGACAAATTCGTCCTATCTCACAAACAACATATGCAAAAATAGAAATATCGAGGTAAGCAAAGAAAGAAATGTATTGCCAAAATACAAATATTCTTTCAGTCTCAAATGAATGATTGACATGACATCTAAGACGGTTCAAAATCACAGAATACTTATTCCAATCGACAGCTGTCATACTTCCAACGAATGAACTTTGATAAATTTTTACTCGACATCTAGATGATTTACAGGAAAAAAGTTATAGAGAAAAATTGTTAGACTTGACGAGCTCTATTACTGGTTGAAATTAATGTAGTTATTTCTGTTACATCCTGTATATAGCTTGAAGTTGAAGTTTTTTATTAGCAACTGGTGCAAGATGCCAACCTAGTTTCGTACGACCTGCTCTTAGGAATTTGTATTCAGCGCTTGATTGGTCAATTTCCTATCGCTCCAATATTTGCGGCAGGGATTTGGACACTCCTTGGAAGCGATTTCCATTTTTCGTAGTCGAATACGTGAAATACGCCCAAGTAATATATTGCATTTTTTCTTTCACTGCTCGTACGGTTATCGCGCTTGCTTTAGGAAAGAAGGATTTGAAGATATGTGGAATGTGAATGATCGAATCTTGTTATACTTCCTTGTGACTGAGTAGTTGAGGGTGCTGTGGTATATATATACATAGAACAAATGTCGTGATGAGTTGGAAAATTGACTCGCATTTGTAAAATTCTATCGATTTACAACCAAGCGGAAATGATGTATTTATTCAACGACGTTATTATACTGTTTGTCCCAAGTATTCGTTGTCACTTTACTATGGGAAATCAATTTTCCGCGAATAGAAAGTCCCCGGGAGAATACCATGCTACATTATTGTACAGTATGATAATGTATTCCGCCCTCTACCTTATTTTGCATCACATTTCATCTTAAACCCAAAAATTTCCAGAAAAAGAGAAAATTGAATATAAAATAGTTTGTTTGATCCATGACGGTGTTATGTTCCTCTAATTACATTTGCTGTAGTTGCATGATGGCCAACGTACGCGCTTTACATTCAAGAGAAGGTAGGCGAGTCATGAATCCAATGCCCGACGAAATCAAAAGTGTTTTACTTTTTTATTTACTCAAATTTTGTGCAAAATGCTATTTTCATACATGTTCTATTATATCAAATGGAATGAATATTCTTTTTTGATTGGAAATAAAAGAATATTTCATTGAAAAAGGAAGAACAAAATAGGCTAATGAGCTAATTAAACAATAACTTAAGAAAGTTACGGTAAGTGTTCGAAATGTTGACCATTCTCTGCCAGGCAATATATTGTATATATATATATATATATATATATATATATATATATATATATATATATATATATACATATATATTTATATCATAAAATGTCCTTCAAACATCCAACGGGCTCAAGTCAGGAGACTTTGGTGGCCATCCAATTGGTCCACCCTACCAATCCATGGATTAGGAAATACCATGTTCAAATAGTCCTGAACAATTCGCGTCGAATGAGCTGGACAGCCGTCATATTGATAGATTATTCCAACATTTGCCGCCAATTCTGCAATTTTTGAACCTATGATATTTTCAAGTAAATCAAGATATTTCCGCTGGACAAATTACCATCAATAAAATGGGGTCCAATAATTTGCTGATCCAAAATTCCAGCCCATACATTCAATTTTTGATGAAATTGCGTACAAAGATCATTATAGTATGCTTCTCGTGAATTGAATAAGTTCCATTATTCACACCGTTTTATTTTTGTTGTCACATGTTCATTTAACGTTTTATGACACCTTGTGGAAATGTCTAGGAATAACATTTTTATGTTCAGTGTTTTTGCAAGCTTGATTTAGGTTGTTGGTTTGTTCGAAGCGCCAATAAAACCGTTCTCACATTGCTATTTTATTTGATATAATAAAATTTTTTGTTCTCGTATTATCGCGATGCTAGAGGAAGAAAGGAAATGAAAATTATGAGGGTGAACCACCTTTATTTGAACATTCAACTTCAATAGTAAATAAAATATACTTTACGAGTGACAAGTGAAGAGGCGTGGATTATTGACATTCATCTATCGCTTCAAAATTATTGCTTTACTCAAACTGTTACTGATAAAAAAATATTGAATGCCTGTTTCCTGATAATTTTTATAACGTCATTATATATACCAAATAAATGTAGTGGAATAAGAATGAATTATTACCATTCACTATATCTCTTTGTGTGTCAATAACCTTCAGTTAAAGCGGATGACATAGTGCATAGACGTGTGACCTAGTTTTGCTCATTTAATGTAAGTCGATGTGAAATATCTTGAATATCATATTCATTTTGAAAGAATTGGAATGAAACACCTTGTTTGTGCCAATTTTCAATATTTCGTGAGGAGATCTTCATGGTAGGAAAGGCAATCGCGCCAAGTTCCTCTTGAGAAAATATACGAATGATTGGTAACTTTTTGAGGACTTAAAAACTTGACCAAAATATTGAAAAATAGTCCACTTTAGGTATTGTTGACAGTCCCTTCAACTTTGACCGAAAACGTGGAGATAACCTTGATAATAATTCGCACTTTGAAACTGCTGCCACACTTTCGGTCAAGATAAGTTCTGATAGCAATATTCCAATTCATTTGCCAAACACTCTTTCCCAATTGACATAAATCTCAACTACCTTTTATTGTCAACAAATCCAGAAGTGATCTGTTTTCAAATTAGAAAAAACCATATTTGCTGCCTTTTTCTTCATCTTCTGAATTACAAATTTACACACAAACCAAACTGGCACAGACTACAAAGTCCAATCGTAGAATGTCAATGATTCCGAAGTCTGTGTGGCATCAGAATATTAGACCATTAAGTGATGATGGTGGTCTTGAAATGCAGCCAGGCCAGGGACATCATCAACCAGTGTGAATAATGGATCGACAGTCTGGATAGCATGCTGATTTCCATGCGACGAACTGCTCTTGCTGAGATAGAAATCGTAAAATGAAGATTAACAACTCGATGTGATAGTTAATTTCAGACCTTTATCAATAAAGTTCTCCGTAATAATTTATAATTTATGTTCAAGAATACTTAGGGCCAGTTGCATAAGAATAATTAACAGGCTGTCAGTTAACATGCTGTTAACTAGAATTTTTATTGACGTTCATCTAGAAAAAAAATAGATCGCGTGAATATTTAACTTGTTTCTAACGTTTAAATGACAATTTTGAATTTTATTTGTTGTAAAATTATACATGAGAATATCATAACTTCTATTAAGATGTCAAAAAATCAGGTTAGAAACACGTGATCAAATATTTGACTATGTAGTTAAAGTTAACAATGCTTTATGCAACTGGATCTTAATCAGTGATTTAATTTGGAATGATATTAAGATTTCTCACGTAATTAAGGACAGTTATTCTCTCATCGGATAGGGTCAAAAGCATAATGCAACCAATTGTACAAGGTTAGCTCGAAAAGTTCTTGTCTTGATAAAGAGTACGCAAGATTTTCGGGCAATACCTTCAGAATAATATGGTACGTCTCAGCTACGACCTCTTCATTTGAAGTGAATCCTCGTCTTTTCAGCCATTTCTTCAAGTTAAGAGAGAGAAAAAAACCACTGGGAGCCAAGTATAGTGGATGGGGAGCATATGGAAGTACTTGCAATCGAGATTCCTCGAGTGTTGCCGCAACAACGTTTGCATTATCATTGTGGAATAGAACTTTCTTTTCTGCCAGACGGGGAGGTTTAACTTTAATTCGAAGTGAATTTTCGTCTTTCTAGCCACTTCTTCAAGTTAAGAGAGAGACAAAAACCACTGGGAGCCAAATTTGGTGGATAGGGAGCATATGGAAGCACTTGCAATCAAGATTCCTCGTGTGTTGCCGCAACAACGTTTGCATGGAACTGTTTTGATTTCTTCAGACTATCTGTTCCTTGCTCCAATCCATTATTTCAATATCTACTCTGCCTCTGGCATGTAGTGATGAACCCTAGATGTATCCACATTGATGAAATGTCGAAGAACGTGGTTTCAAGCCCAGGTCTGAGTCTATCTTATATATAACCATGATGACGTTTAAAAATCGATTGGGTTATAACACTGTTTTGACACGTTGTCATGGTTATGCATAAGCCATACTTAAAACTGGGTTTAAAACTGCGTCCTGACTACAGGCCAATGTGATTGCGTTTGAATAGATCTAGAAATTCTTGTCACCCTGGACGTGCGGAATGCTTTTAACACGGTCCCATGGTTAAGAATAATACAAGAGCTGAAGAGGAGACAGATACCCAAATATACCTGTAATATGATATGTAGTTACCTCAGTGAGAGGTTCATCATGACTCAAACGGAGGCAAGTACGCGATAACTAGCAGTGTTCCACAAGGCTCTATCCTGGGACCATTGTGGATGGTAGTGTATGACGAAATACTTAGAGCTATGCTTCCGGGAGGGGTGACAGTATTAGCGTACGCGGATGACCTCGTCCTGGCTGTTATTTCAAAAGACGCTGGAGAACAGGTTGAAGATGAAAACGAAGCCATTGTAAGAATAGGAGAGTGGAGCAGGCTGGGTTGGGGATGGTTCCGAAAAAACCGAAGGTGGTAATACTTAATGGAAGAAGGAGGCTTTTGGCACTGAGACCAAGTCAAAGAGGGAGGTGAGATATCTAGGTGTCATCATCAACTCGGGTCGCAGTTTTGTACCTCACATAAAGAGAGTAGCAGATGGGGTTGAAGTGGTCAATGCCGCGTTAGCAAGGTTGATGCCCAGCGTAGGTGGGCCGGAGGGAGACAAGCAGTGTAAGGAGCTCCATAATGCTATATGCAGCCCCAGTTTGGTGCCATGTTCTCCAGACGGAACGGACGTGAAAAGTGGTCTCATCAGTGCAGCGCGAAGCTGCTTTGAGGATAGTGACCTAATACCGAACAGTCTCGAAAAGTGCTGTGCTGGTAAAAGATAGATTGGCGGAAGATAGAAAGAGAACCAGAACCAAGTTGGTTGGTAGATGTAAAGAGGGAAAGAGAAGAGATGTGGCAAGGTGGCAGGAGAGATGGGATAGTTGAACTGGAGCATGGAGTAGAAGACTAATACCCCAATTGGAATGCTGGTGTGATAAACAAGTCCTCAGTGGTCACGAGTGTTTCAAGAGTTATCTCCAAGGAATGGGTAAGAAGGAGGACAACTGCTGTGTGTCCTGCGGAGACGTTGACGACGAAGAGCACACAGTGTTGTCTGTCTCGGATAAGAGGAAGAGAGAAGGACCTTGATAGGAAAGGTAGGATACCAACAGCCGGAAAACCTGGTAGGAAAAATGGTGAGCGGCGGAACATCAAGGAGAGGGAAGAAAGATGAGAGAGGAAATATGGAATATATCAGTAAGCAGATCAGCAATCTGAACTAATGTCCAGTGGACTGTTTCGGATTATCTGGTCGTTGAAAAGAAAGAGAGGTTTAGCCGGTAGAAATCCGACACTATCACCAAAGCCGGGTGCTTGGTGGTACCTTAGCAAGATTTACACCCATCCTCGTAACAAAAAAATAAATGTTTGAACGAATAGGTTTTGGATCGAATATTAATTGACACGGCACCCAGCGAGCAGTCAGCTTCTACATACCCAAACAATCACCTGAAATGTGGTCGACACGGTCTATCAAGATGTTTACAGCCTCGGCAATTTCTCGAATTTTAAGTCGACTATCGTCTGTTATGGAATTATGATATTCCGCAATGATTTCCGCGGTAACGACGGTATTGACGTACGGTCATCCACTTATTATCAGATGAATAGTTGACAGTTGTGCACAGAACTACCAAATTTGATTCATACAAGAACTTAATTGAGATTTTGAAAATTTACCACCACAAGTTCATACAGCGGTCTCATTGAGGTATGTAGCAAACGCTTAGTCAACTTTCGTCCCTTCAATTTCTCACATTCCGTCATTTAATTTATTCGTGAATGTAATTACACACAAAATAATTTTTTATGTTTGGCAGAATCGTTGAATATTTATCAAATTGTGGTATGATAAAAAACCAATGACTATTTGGGAAAGGACTGAATACAACCCACTAGAGATTGACCTTTTAGTCTGCGGTCAGACCCCAGACGTATCCTCCGATCCTGCTAGAATTAATCTTCTTGCTCTGTGAACCTGTTCTTGTTTCCTTTCTTCCTACATCGTACAAGTACCCTTGACATAATAACCTTTGTACCTAGTCGACGGAACTTCTTGTAAATATTACAGAAAATGCATTTTATATTCCTGTGATGAAATTTCATACAATATTCATCAATCTTTTGGGTCATCTTTTCAATTTCAGTGAGTTTTTCTATCTCCGGAATATCTACTAGGCACACCAGGTACATGCTTGTAGGCATTTAACTTTAAGGACTTCGATTTTAAGGAGTACTCAAGAACTTCATACATCCTCACTAGCTCAAGGGCTCCATTTTAGAATTGGTGAAGTCATCAATAATATTGTAACATGCGAAAGTGTCATAATTCGTAAGAATGAAATAAGTCTTGAATCCGGCCCGTCTTTTTGTATCGCATCGCACCGCCCCGCATGGTCGAAAACTCTAGTAACGTGCTTTCAAATGACCTAGAACATTTCGAAAAACGGACATGTGTATATATATGAGCAAACGACCTGTCTGAGAAACAGTGAACGGTAAGACAGTGAAATAGTGAATATCTAGTGAGTGATCAGTGTAATAAATAAATAAGTTGTTAAAAATGAATATCTGAGGCTTTGTTGTTGAAGATTAATAGTTGTAAGTGAGAAATAGATTGTATAGTGTTTGTTTAGTAATACTTCGAAGGAAAAAACTTTTATTTTCTTTTCATTTATCAAATAGTGATTTTTATTTGAACAATAAACATTTCTTTAGGAGCAATAAGCATCACAATATCATGTAATAACAATTTTTACACATCGTTGCGTACGTTCCCAGAAGAACAGCAAAGTTTTTCAATTTTATCTCGGTTCATCATTACTGAACAACTTCTGGAACTTTATTTTGTTTGAATGAGAAATTATTCCAAAGTGAGATGTCTGGTATTAGTTTAGCAAGCACAAATATATCGCGCAAATTATAGAACCATATTCAACGCTCAAGTATTCATGACACCTTTGAAACTTGATGAAAGCTCTTTACTTCCTCTTTCTACTATTTCCTTTTTTATATACTTCACTAATGAGATGAACTACTGCATTTTCAAATAGATTTTCACCCCATTTCTCCGACGGATGAATTGACTTCTAAATCTAAATTTAAAATCATTCTATTTTCTTTTTCCTTGAATTTACCATATCAATTCGACAAAAAATAACAACTGGAGTACCTGAAATTCTTTAGCCGTGATTAAGCTGAATCACAGCGCAGCTCCATTTGATTTCAGTCAATTCAAACTCGTGTAATTAACAAGGGTCAGAGTTGAGCGGAAATGGAATCTAAATGCGTTAACATATTTTACGTCCAGGGTGACTAAATTGATGTTCCAAATTTGGCCTAGTTTTTGCAAGTTCTGCAATCTAAATTAATTTATACTCATCAGGAGTACTGTGAAATACAGATGCTGACTTTCCGGATGCTGTGAATTATGAAACATTGAAAGTTGCCATATTCTAGTGGATATTATGTGGAAGCATTAAAAAGTAGAAGATGGCATATGAACGATTTCACTTTTACGACCTCCTGCTCATCGTTAGGTTTTGCCGGTCACGTGACAGACAATCATTATTGACCACTCTGTAGGAGAACTACTTGTTTCCTGCTCATACAAATACTCTCTAGTAATACTTTATCAGTAGCAACAACTGTTTCACTCCAAACCATCAAGACTTTCATTCTTTATTTTGATAGATGTAGACTCGGGTTTCTTAGCTTTTTTGTGGAAGACCAATCTCCTTTATTTTGCGGCCACTAAGCTTTTCGCTTTACATAAGCACTGTAGTTTCATCATACTTTACATATTTTCCTTCTTTGTCTGTAATACCAACTTCTTGTTTCATTTTCCTGGAAGCTTTGTTACATTTTGAAGTCAATGAGTTTAAATTTAGCAAATGTAAGAAGTCTTACAAAGGAAGCCGCATAAAGATGTTAATTTGAGAAAAAATTCATTTCGAAGTTTGTACATCCTTGGAGAGGAAAATTTACCTGAATATTTTAATATGGACCTGCTTGATAACACGAAAATATAACAATTCTATCAAAATTTCATCAAATATATGAGATAATGTTGAGAGTTTCACTTTTTAATATTTCAAGCAAGCGAAGACCGAATGAAAATAGTGTTACAAATTTCCTCATTTAGAAATCTAGAATATTTTAGATATTTCTAGCACTCTATCGAGAGACTATAGAGATATTTTCTTCACGTTTTTGCTAAGATTTAATTTAATTCTTATTTGCAATCAGCCTTAAGTTCTTGTTTAGGATAGCCATTTTTTTTAAATCTACTCCTACAGCTACTTTAGTTTATTAACTGTGCCAGTCCAAGCTTTGGGATTTTTTTCTGGGATAAACCTTTGCTTCGGCCATGTTTTTTGTGACAACCCGGAGTTTCCTGACCATTTGGAATTTAGTCCAATTAGATTCGAAGCCGAGTTCTAGAAGCCAGGTGGACGAGTTTGAGTTTTTCAGCTTAGCCACGGCTCCCTGGTGCGCCGTTGAGAGTAACGAGTACTCTCCTCCGCAAATGAAAAGCAGATATTTTTAGATTCAAATCGCGTGCACTCTTCCTGCGCACTTGACCATCCCCGATCACCCATTGCCCAGTATCGTAGCCAATTCATTTAAAGGCGTGACGAAAGAAGATCGATTGATTTGTTTTGATTGTGACACTTAGTGTTTCCATCAAAAATCAGATGCAAAATGGACAGATTTCTATTAAATAAGAAAGTCGGTAGATCAAACGATAGTGATCAAGCATCTACAAGTGGCGTGGAAACCAAAAAGCGGAAATATCGTCGATACAATGATAGCTATTTAGACTTCGGCTTTACTTCAGTAGAAGTAAACAATAAAGAAAGACCGCAGTGTGTGCTCTGTTTGAAAATTCTAGCATCCGAGTGTATGGTCCCAAGTAAGCTAAAGCGACATTTGGAGACCATTCAACCCTTCTTATGGTGGAAGAATCGGCCGGAAAACTAATTTCCAAAATAACTTTATCTAACAACACTATCAGTCGGTGAATCCATGACATAGCTGAAGATCTCAATCGCCAGTTCATAGAAAAAATCTGACGTGAACATCACGTGACTTACTTGTACATCAATAGGTATATATATAATACGATGTGATTTTGTGTTTGATCGTATATATCATTGGATATGTATAATCAAACACAAAATCTCATCGTTCCACAGTTAATCGTTTTGGATTTACCCAAGAGATTCTAAAAATCTGTAAAATGCGCTTTCAGCCAAGTCGGTTGCTATGGAAGCAGTAGGCCATTACTGATTTCCAAAATTCTACGACTGCCAATAGATTGATTTTATGCGCAAAATTGGGGAATAAATTCCTACTGAAGTGCACTTCCGGTTCAGTCTATTGTTATGAAAATAGTAGGCAATCATTCAGATGCTATAGCATACTGAAATACCAAATTTCAATATTCTTCACCAGATCGTTTCGAATTTATACGAAAAATTCCAAAAGACTGTCAAGTAAAGTGCACTTCCGGCTTGGTGGATCTCAATATAAGTAGCATATGAGCATCTGGACGGTATAATCGTCCTAAATACTAGATTCTAACAATCTACGTTGAATCATTTTGGATTTATGCGGAAAATAAAAAAAAATGCTTCGAATAAAGTGTTCTTCCGGTTCAGTCGATAGCAATCATAATGCAAGGTGTACAACTAGATATTATAGAAGTGTCTGAAACAAAATCTAAGTATTCTACGACTGATCGCTTCGAATTTATGCGGAAAATTCAAAAAGTCTGTCATATAAAGTGCACTTTCGGCTCAGCCGATTGATACAAAAATAGAAGATGACCATTGAGATGCTACAGAAATTTTAAATGCTGAATTCCAGTATCCTATGGCTGATCATTCTGAATTCATGCGGAAAATTGAAAAAAAAGTTTCAAGTAATTGCACTTTCGACTTAGCCGATCGCATTCATAATGCAAAATGTACAATAAGATGTTATAGAAGTTCTTTGTACGAAATTTCAATATACTTTGACGGATCATTCTATATGCATGCAAAAAATTCAAAAAAAGTTTCAAGTAAAGTGCTCTTCTGGCCTGGCCGATTCTCACAAAAATAGCAGGTCACTATTCTGATACAACATAAAGTTCAAATACTGAGTTTAAACATCTTACGGTTGATCATTCTGGATTTATTAGAAAATTTCGGAAAACGTTTCAAGTAAAGTGCACCGCCTCTTAGAACCATAGTGCGAGGTGCACAACTACACCCTATACCAGTCTTAAATACAAAATTTCAACATTATACGTTCAACCCGTTTTGAATTTTTGGATTCAGGGATGCTCAAAACGGATATTTCCATCAAAATCTCGATAGGTGAATTTTGTCGGTTTCACAGTACTTACTTGTTACTTTGTACAAGTAAAAATTAAAGGAAAGGAATTTGGTCTGCAACTTGATGAGGCTACGGGCAGTAATGATGATGCACATTTAATTTGTTACGTGCGCTTTCAGGAGGATGATATTATCATTCAAGACCATTTTTTCTGTTAAAGCATTATCGAAAGTGCAAAGACTCAAGACTTGTTTAGAATTCTTGACGAATCTATTACCGAAAATAATTTGGATTGAAAACAGTGTATCGGTGGATGTACTAATGGTGCTCGATCAATGTCTGGCAGATATGGAGGAATTCAAGCTCTTACTCGTGAAAAAGCACCGCATGATATGTGGATTCAGACGAAGTAAACTACTTTAAAACTAGGTCACTGAAAGTCAGGCTTTTCAAAAAACTATGTATTGATATGGAAGCTGAACACACAGCCCTGCTATATTACTGCAGTTCACGATGGCTTTAACGTGGAAATGTCTTATTCCGTGCATTCGAATTACATAAAGAAATTCATACTTTTTTTACAAGAAGAAAGTCATGCAAACTCCAGATACTTTACCGAACCAGACTTTCTGCTAAAATTTGCATATTTGTGCGATATATTCGACAAATTGAATAATCTGAATCTGTTCCTATTGAGCAATAACATGCATATTTTAAAACTATTGAAGAAGATTTCGGCGTTTAGAAGAAAAAAGCAATTGTGGATAAAAAAAATTGATGAAGATGGCGGCCAAGACTGCTTCTCGCAATTTCGAAATTCATTTTTTCTTAATATTTTGCAGAAGATAATATTAAAAAATTTGCGTGGATCCAAGATCCTCCCTAAGCAATCGCTATAACAAAGAGCAAATATCGCTCTAAGACAATGTGGAGCAAGAAATGAGAGTAGCAGAATCAAATCTTATCCCACGCTTTGAAAAAAATGTGTGGAAATCAGCAAGCTCAACCCGTCGCCTTAACTAATTTATCATTATATTTTGTTTTATATTTTTCTAAAATGATAAATTTATTATTGTGTATCAATAATCAAAATAAAAATATTCTTATTAACTTCATGTCTCATGACATACGATAAATATATACGGGGGCCTTATATTGTGGATTTTTGAATTTTTGTGCCTTTTGTACCCCATATCGACTGGGCAAGGGCGACGGGACAGAATTTTAAATCTGTAAATGCGCCGCGGATTAGAAAAATTTGGGAGCCCCTGAGCTGAGTGTTTAAGTTCTGCTTTTTGTACTACTTAGACTGTTGTTGATGCTAATTTGCTCAATTGGGCATCTCGTGGCTCCAACATGTATTTCGTTTATTTCATTGTATAATTTGAAGGTGGCAATTCGTTGTCACTTTTTACTTACTTGTACAAGAGTGTATTGTGTGGCTAGGGACGAAACAAGACGATTTCAGCTGAGGGTGAGCGTTGCTTGCCCGAGCGAAGCGAGGGCCAGCATCACCCTCGGCTGAAATCGTGTTTTGTCCCGTGCCACACACTGTATTTTTCATAATACCTGCATTGAAACTTTCCACATTACAAATTTGTCATAACAGAGTGAATATTTTTCTTTTGATTGCAGGTAACAAGTCGAGAGTAGCTGCTTGTGCTTCATCAATAAGATGTTGTGGTATACTTAAAATTGTCGGATTAATACTTTTTTTCTTGAAACTAAGCGTCTTTTTAATTTAATTTACAGTTCAGAATACAACAACTGTCAAATTAACTAAGGTTATATGATTTTCATTTAGAGATTGACAATGAACAAATGCGACTCTGCCAGGAATAAAACGATGTAAAAAATTAATTCAGCGGGTAGAAACAAGCTTGTTTCTCCCCTCGGGCAGAAACAAGCCTGTTCCTGCCCGACTACACTCGCATTTGTCTGCAATTGTCTTGTTTCGACTGACAAAACAGGCATTGAAACGCGTTGTTTCAATGCAGGTATTATGAAAAGTAACAAATAAGTATTGTGAAACCGACAAAATTCTCCTTTCGAGAGTTTGATGGATATATCCGTTTTGAGCATCCCTGAATTCATTTTGACTATTTTTGGCTTGATGTCAGTACGTATGTTCGTGCGTTCGTGCGTGCGTGCGTGCGTAACTCGCAAATCTCAAAACTGATTGAACGTATAATGTTGAATGTTCATATTCAAGATTGGTATAGGGTGTTGATTTGCACCTCGCATCAAGGTTGCAATCGCCTGTACCGGAAGTGCACTTTACATGAAACTTTTTTTGAATTTATCGCATAAATTCAGAATGATCAACCGTAAGATACTGAAATTCAGTATTTGAGCTTGATCTGATATCAGAACAGTTACCTATTTTTGTATGAATCGGTCAAGCCGGAAGTGCACTTTACTTAAAACTTTTTTTGAATTTTTTGCATAAATATAGAATTATCCGCCATAGCATATTGAAATTTCGTATGGAAAACTTCTATAACATCTTATTATACATCTTGCATTATGATTGCGATCGGCTGAACTAGAAGTGCACTTTACTTGAAACTTTTTTTCAATTTTCCGCATAGATTCAGAATGATCAGCCATAGGATACTGAAATTTAGCATTAAAAATTGCTGTAGCGTCTGAATGGTAATTTTTTATTTTTGTAACAATCAGCTGAGCCGGAAGTGCACTTTATATGACAGACTTTTTGAATTTCCCGCATAAATTCTAAACAATCAGTCGTAGAATATTCAAGTTTTGTATTAGGCACTTTTATTATATCTTGAATTATGATCGCTATCGACTAAGCCGGAGGAGCACTTTATTCAAAACATTTTTTGAATTTTCCGCATACATCCAAAACGATTGAACGTAGATTGTTAGAATCCAGTATTTAGGACGATTATACCATCTAGATGCTCATATCCTATTTTTATTGAGATCCACTGGGCTGGCAGTGCACTTTACTTGACAGTCTTTTGGAATTTTTCGCATAAATCCGAAACGATCAGATGTAGAATATTGGAATTTGGTATTTCAGTCTGCTGTAGCATCTGAATGATCGCCTACTATTTTCATAACAATAGACTGAACCGGAAGTGCACTTCAGTAGGAATTTATTTTTTAATTTTGTGCATAAATTCAGATCTGTTAGCAGTCGTATAATTTCGGAAATCAATATTTAGGAATGTTGTAGTATAAGAATAATGGCCTACTGTTTCCATAGCAACCGACTTGAATTATATTCATATATATATATATATATATATATATATATATATATATATATATATATATATATATATATATATATATATATATATATATATATATATATATATATATATATATATATATAGTAAGATAAGGATTGATCGCGACTGCAATTAGTTAAGGTAACAGAAGTTTCGTGGGCGTTTGCAGTCAATGGAAATTGGCCAAATAAAAGATCACTCTTTTAAAATATTCGTCAAGCTTTCGCCTAATTTTTAGGCTTCTTCAGGACTTCTTCAAGCGCGCGAAAACAAAATGTACATGGTTTAGTTTACTGTTCATTTCTGTACATTTTGTTTACGCGCGCTTTTGTTTGATGAACATCAAACGTCAAACTAGTTCTAAAATTGGCCGCATGAAAGATCTTTTAAAATTTAATTCTGTTCAAACTTGTTCAAAAAAATACTCCATTTTTCTTTTGTGATGAAAATACTTTAGTCATGATTTTACTGCGTTAAGATCAAAAAGTAAAATCTTTAAAAAAATTCATAATGTACATTCTAATAAAAAAAGTGTAACTTTGTACCCATAATCTACAATAGTAACTAGAAGAAAATTTTCTCCAAAATTAAAAGTATACAAAGCCTGATATGGTTTTTCGAATATTTACTCAAATGTTAATCTACAAATACAGTGTGTTTAGAACACTAAATGTAAACTATCTGAAAAGAAAATTCATTCGACTGTCAAACTGATGGAATTTTATTTATTTAACTCGTACAAAATGTAAGTCGTTATTGTATTATTCACAATTAGCTTTCATGCTTATTATTTTTTATGTAAATTAATCTGATGAATAAAATACTTTTTAGTGTCCTGAAGAAGCCTAAAAATTAGGCGAAAGCTTGACGAATATTTTAAAAGAGTGATCTTTTATTTGGCCAATTTCCATTGACTGCAAACGCCCACGAAACTTCTGTTATATATATATATATATATATATATATATATATATATATATATATATATATATATATATATATATATATATATATATATTGAAAATTTATTGGGTATTTCGGTTAAGTTTTTTCGGGCAATGTAATAATTAGACTCTTTGAAGTTGTCTAGCTTTCGGTATATTTTATACCTTCATTTGGACACTACAATATTAATGATAATGTAAGATACAAAAAGATTTCTAACATTATTTACTTACATTTCGTGAGGCTTCAAAAATCAGCCAGATTAATAATAATAATTATAACTATCAACAACATGAATACAATCAATTAATTCAAAAGAAGAAGAACCAGATTAAAAATCATAAAAATTAAAGTAGAAACTGTGAAAAAATAGTATAAAAAAAGTATAAAGTTCGTACATTCGGCAAAATTCCCAAACTTCTCCAATATTTGTCATATTATTTTTCCACATCCAAGCCTGGAAGTTTTTTGGAGTTTTTTAAACTTTCTCTGTATGAATTCTGGGCAGAATTTTCTAGCAGCTTATACTTATGTTTCACTTTTTAATTACTCCGAGAATTGTATCATATTCACAGTTTATTCACGTTCTACTACTTGACCAGTCAAACATACTTTTATTTAACTTATTATCACACACAAATGTCAACATATACACACTTTAATTTTATTCACTATTGAAGATGGTCCAGATGGGACCGAAACTGTAGAGTAGATTGGAATAAAACTCTTGACTGAACTCCCACATTTCGTTTTCTTCAAACATAATGATGATGTCAACTTCTAGATTCTTAAACTTCATGATTTGTTCGATCATTTCTTATTCTACCTCAAGCTTGCATCTCAGTGATTTCTTGGATATCGTTGGTGACTTTATTTTATCTATTATATTTTCATGTTGTATTTCTTTGCTTCCGTTACAAGCATGTTGCTAATCAATTCTCACGATAAGAAGACAAAAATATTTTCTGCACAAGATTGCGAAGCAATAAAGTACAACCACATTGCTTCAGCAACTCTTTCAAGTACGAAGTTATTCTGCTGAAACGTCATGGCAATACAATATTTCTTGTATATTGTGGAAATGTTCGTAATACTAACCCGAGAAGTGAATAACACTGTACAACTTAAGCTCCGTTCCTTTGCTCTTATTGAGAAATATAGTGCATTTGGCGTATCGGATTTGACATGAGAACTTTCTGTTGATGGAAATTGCACACTGTATTTCATTATCCCCTAGTTGGCAGTAGTAGTACGCTGCAGGATATATCATGAACAATATAGTAGATATCTGAAGCTGAATATCAATCAGAAATTTGTGATTATTTTGTTAGTTGTGTTGTTTTGTCATGGTTGTTTGTGAGAAACATCCTTCCTGATGATTCACCAATATATGAAAATGTATATATTACATTCTCAACTATTGTTTGTTGGCTTTTACTTGTAAACTCAATGGATTCGTAATGGATCTTCATTCAAAAAATTCGATACTTGCTCGTGGCAATAATAGAAAATCCATTTGGAAGTTGAAAACTTTGAAGCTTCACATAAACTTTCATAGCTCAAACTCCAACATACAAACTCCTTTAGAGGTTAATGCCCTGTAAGTGTCTTCATATCTGCAACACTATCTCCCTTAGTTAATGTCTATCTCTCACGACATCCTTTGACGTCTTGCTGTACTATTATGCGTATGTAGGTGGTGGAATATATGAAGGAAACTGTCGTTCTCAGTCAACGTTAAGATTCCTGCTGTCTCCCACGTTATATTACTAAAGCAATGTACTCTGGCATTTGTTAATTACATAAAATTATTTATGCTAGACGCATTAGAAGCAGGAGGAATAGGAAATTGTGGTAATTTTAGGTGTTAGTGACCTGCTGATGTGAGTATGTAGTTCACTGAAATAGTCTAATATGCTTCAGTTGTATTGCTTTGATAGATCAGAATCTGATATAAGAAGCTTCCGTGAACTGAGTGCTAAAATAATTCAAAGGTTGATGAAGCAATACAGCAGGAAATTACTACTTTATACAGTGTACCTAATAATTGAATTACTATCAGCCAAACTTCAAAGAGCTTCTCATCATTAACTTCAACGTTAAAGGATAATTTGTTGTTAGTATGTTACTCAAATACTTAGGGGAAGTTCAACTCCAGATACTATTTCATCAATTACTTATCAGTTTCTTATTAAAACTCTATGAATATTTGGATACACAAAGGTCCAATTAATAACTGACGAGAGTCTGAATATTCTCTGATGAGGTAGCCGTCGTCAATAGCGCAAATTTTCTTGATCATCTCTTCAAGATTCCTACAATATTATTCGTAGAGACTCCTTGATATATTTTTGGAGCTATTGTTTGCGCATACAACCCCAGCAATCGTGTGCTGGCGACTCATCCACATTAAAGAATGGATATGGTAAAAATAGCAGGCGAAGATGGAATGAACACAAAACTAATAAAATATGGAAGAAATAAACTACACGAATATATATAGCTTATAATGAAGGTACGGAGAACAGACAGAATGAGAGAATCATCTAGATGATGAAAGCGTATTTTTGACAGCTCATGAATGCTTGTTACTTCAGAGATTTCGCAAATTACCATCTCTCACAATCACTGAGCTTGAAATCAAGCAGTTTGGGCAAACTTACGGAACAGCAGCTTCCATTTAGTACTAGTTTCAAGTTGAATATTTGATAGGTACATAATTTATGCATGTACAAACTCAAAAATACCTTTTAATCTCCATTGTTTAGTTATTGACTGATGGGAGATCGAGTGCTGTACTTTAAAATGATAATTTGATCTTTATCAAAGCTATATAAAAAAATACACCAAAAGTAAACAAGTTTTCATCCAATAATGGATAATTCATTCTAATAAGCTTCAAATTTGTGTCAAACAAGTCATTGAATGAATCCCAGACAGATTTGACAACTGTACATAATAATAGTGACACCCACGGCTAAAGTTGTAACTACATTTTTATCTACTTTAATAAATTTTAGTTGCCATATCCCTAATGTCATATATATTTAAGGGCATTGTTCCACTTGAAACAAGTAATTGAATAATTTATTCTTCCACAATCACTGAGCTTGAATTGAAGCAATTTGTGCAAACCCACGAAACAGCAGCTTTTATTTGTTACCAGTTTCAAGTCTGTAAATAGTATAGTTGCTGAGAACTCAGCGTCACGCCAGCCAGCCAGCCGGACACCAAAGTGAATATAATAGCGCTTTTTTCCAAAAAATGCGCTAAAAAGTGTCCAGAAAGAGACAGCAAACATAATAGGGCAGCACCAGTGCGGATTCACGCAACAACAGACGCAATACAAACAGTTCAGCAGATAATAGAAAAAGCACATGAATATAAAATGATTCGATCAAGAAAGAAAAACTAATGACAGTCCTAGAAGAATTTGGAATAACAGCTAAACTGAGAAGATTGATCCTGATGACATTAAGTGGAGCAACAACCACAATTAGAACACAAAAAAGAGAGACCCAGGAATTCGAAATAAAAAGAGGAGTACGACAAGAAGATACATTATCAGCAACTTTGTTTAACATAGCGTTAGAATATGTGATAAGAAATTTGAACAAAGGAACACTCAGAAATGAAGGCGGACAAATAATGGCATACGCAGACGATATAATATTGGCAACAAAAAATAGATAAATATTGGAAGAATTGGTCTAAGAAATAGTAACAGATGAAAACAAAATGGACTTGATAATCAATGAGAACAAAACAAAAATAATGATAGGAAAAAAATTAGGAAATAGAAGTATAAAAATCTGTAATCTACAGTTTGAGAAGGTGGTTAGATTCAAATACCTAGGCATTATGGTATTCAATAAAGGAAGCAGGAGAACAGAAATTCAAGAGAAGATATTAGCAGCGAACAGAGCCTTCCACGCAAATAGAAATTTACTAAAGGATAAAAACCTAACAAAGGGAACAAAAATAAAAGTATATAAATTAATGACCAGACTGATAATAATGTGCGCTGCAGAAACAATAGCAATGACAAAAAAGATGAAGAAGATTTGCGGATAGTAAGAAAAAAAATAATGAAAACTATTTTAGGACTAGTAAAAACGACAGAAAACGAATATAGAATACTGATGAACCATGAAATAGAACAAGAACTGCAAGGAGAAGATATAGTAAGGAAGATGAAACAACGGAAAGGCACTGTAAGGGCAATTCTACAATGGGAACAAAGCAGAAAAAGAAAATATAGCAGACCCAGGTCTAAATGGCTACAAGAAGTAAAAGCAGACCTGAGTAAAGCAGGAATAGAGAGAAGGAAGGAAAAACAGGAGATAAGAAGACATGGGAGAGAAATATGTTAGAAAATTTAGAACAAGGCTATAAGGACTGATCCCCCTCAAATAGAGGATCTAGAGAGAGTGTAATAGTCAGCAAATTCAGAGTTTGCTGAATTCTGACGAAATTGAGGAATGTGCTTTTCTTGCAAGCAAGCAATAGAGGTATATGAACTATTTGTAAATACGATTGACGTCAATAACGAATATTGTTATATTGGCATTTTGGATTTTATATATAGAAGTCAATAGTCAAGTTATGAGAGAGAGAAGTTAGTTAGTTATGAGTTAGTCAAGGAGGATGTGGTTAGTTAGTGATAATGTAGTTAGTGATAAGTTAGTTAGTGCGTGTGTTAAGAAGTTAGAAGTTTGTAAATATTCATCGATGTAGTTTGAAAGCCGGTGAGCAATCGGAGTTTGGTAACTTGATCTTTATATTCTTTATCCTTTTAAATACATTTTATTATTTGTTAAACGTGCAAATTATTCCAAGTTCCTATGCAAGTCATTCTCCCCTTTCAGAAGTATTCCAAGAGTGAATAAGTACAAATATAATATCCTCACAGTTCAGCAAAGAACCCAATCTACCAAAATATAAATTTATTGTAAGTGGGAAACCCTTACAATTGGTGGCAGCGGTTGCGGGTATTTTGCTGAATACAGATAGTCAAAAATTTTTTTTTGATTTTCTTGTGAGGATATATTTTTCTTTTCTCTTTTCTTAATTTTGTTGCACATGTCCCTACGCATATCATCAGACATGCCTAGAATTGCTGAAGAAAGTAGTTAATTTGAATACTCATATGAATCAAAATTCCAAAGATATTGTTTCAAAATTGATATTTGCCGTATTACTCTGGAGCCATTCACAATAAAATAATAAATATTCCATAGTTGTTATATCAAATGTTCAGTTCGAGAATTATCAAAATGAAAGACCGATCGCGAGAATTCGAGTATATTTTAATTAATAGTCCGCATAATAGTGGTGCTGTGGAATTTCTCAGGAATCTTGTGATAGAGGATCCAGCCTTCTTTGAATTAAGTACTCATTTTCAAAATGTGAATGAAACCGTTGATGAGTTCAAAACACGACTCTGGTTGAGTGACCCAGTATATAATGATCCATTCAATTACAATTTGGAAGACGTGGAGTGGAAAGAATTTCTCATGAACACTCAATTTGTAACAGGTCTTAGACCACAGATAAGAAGTAAAGTATTGACAGAAATAAAAATGGAAGATTTATGTTTGATAGAAGACCAGTACGAGATATGTGAATTCGAAAGTAATGAATGTAACCAGATTCAGACAAATAGAAATAATCCAAATATAATTAATAAGACTAGTTGTAATAATGATGAAAATATCGAGGATGAAGATAGATATAGCGAAGAAAATTACGTATTAACGAATGAAGGAGATTATTTAGAGTTAAACTTAGAAGTAGGAGAAAAGTCAGAAGATACGAGTAAAGAAGACATGGATATGGAAGAAAGTGAAATGATAGAATCAGAATTAGTAGATAGTGACCAAGAGGAAATAGGTCGGTTTAAGGTAGATTTCTGGAAAAAGATATTTTCAAAGGTGGATATAAAAGGTAGTAAAATGGATGATTTAGAATTAGAAGATAGTGACCAAGAGGAAATAGGTCGGTTTACGGAAGATATTGAGAGAAATATATTTTTGAAGATGGAGACAAATGAAGAAGAAATGATAGATTCAGAGTTAGAAGAGAGCGATCAAGTGAAAATAGAGCAGTTTACGACAGATATAGAGAGGAAGATATTTGTGAATGAAACAGAAACAAGAAGTCTAGAGCAGGAAGAAAACAAGAAGGAAGCTGCGGCAGAAATGAAGAAGTTGATGATAGATTCAATTACTTTTGGAGATTTTGAAGACGGGGAAATTGAAGAATTGATTTTGATGGCACAGGATGATGCTAGAGACACAGCAACAAAGTTCAGAGACACAAGTTCCACTGAAAGTAATGTTCTCGAAGTGGCTGCTGAATTCTTTGAGAATATCTTATGGGATTCCTTGATTTTTGTAGAACAAGAGAAAATGATTTCAGAGTTTTCACCGATGCAGTTGACGGAAGCATCAGATCCGGTAAGCATAAGTGTACATAACCCAATTGTATTTTATAGCAAGTGCATAGCGGAGGATGAAGGTTTCGCAACAGGATTCGTTCAAAACGAGGTGTTCAGTCAGACATGGAAATCTCATAGGATCAGGTACAGAGCCTACGACAAGAGGACCTTTCACAGTGGAATTTTCAGAAAACTCGACCATTGGCAAGGATACAAGCTATACATAACAGTTAGAGGTAATTCATTGTTACAAAAGTTGATCAGATTTGTAATAGGTTTTATTCTATTCGGTTTTGGAAATAGTAATATCTGTTATCCTAAAGTCAATTTTGTCATCCGATTAAATTTGAATGGTTTTATAAAATGCAGAAAACGAAGATAACTCAAATTTACGTCATGATTTTGGATAGAATCAACTTAGAAATTATTATTCTTGTCTTTTCGAATATATTTTCCATTTATTCTTGTTTTAAATAATTTTTATTGCAGTTACAATGAAATTTGATTCATTTTTATGTCAACGTAATCATTTTGAAGCTAAAAGATATAGTGTGTGGTCATCAGAATTTTCTTCATTGTTTTTAAAATTATTTTATTCACGACTAACAGCTATAGAACAAAAATATGAATTTTTTCAACAGTAGATTCAAATAAGTAATTTTGCTACGTTTGGTATTATGAGATAGTTAAGGATACAAGTAAAGTTTAATCTAGATTTGTTTACACGGATGCCAGGTAGTAATTTTGTCACATACTCAGGAATTTGGCTCTCCTGTCCGTTGGTAGCCAACTTGTGCTTTAGAATTGCGGTCATTTTTAGCTGCAAATCCAAATCCCAAGTGTTTTGTGAATATTAAATTTAAATAGTTTTGGTGCACCGGATGCCAGGGCATATGTAATTGATATGATCCCCAGGAAGTTGCTTCTCCTGTCCGCGAGGTAGGCAACCAGAGCTTCAGTTTGGAGATTTTATTTTGTAAATCATAAGGATTAAGATTAGAAAGAATCTGAGAATAGAGTGTATTTAGCGAACATAATTTCAATAAGTTGTAGGATTTCAGGCAAATAAGGGATTTATGAGATTTTTATTTTTCCAAGACTTTGTGATAAATTGTCTGTCGGTAATTTTATATCAGTTATTGATAGAGTTGAGACTAAGAGTTTCAATTAGAAAAACCGATTATGTTAGATGATTTGTGAAGTGTTGAAAGAGCTTCTGGATTTTCTTTAAGAAGGGTATGAAAATACAAACAAATTGAAATTATGGTAGTTTAAGTCCGAACTAAATCTCTGGTGGGTAATTAAGAAATGAAATTTTGAATAAATGATCAAGGTTTAGTGACGTTAATAGCAATTATATGAGATTTATGGCCAAAATCTCATTTAATGAAAAAAGATGTCAAGATTATGTTATGTAGTATGATGTAGCGAATTTCGGAACAATTATTTTTAAGATTGTACTGCAGAATATGTCCACTTGTTTCAGTGTATCAAGGCTACTCTCCTGCTGTTGAGACAAAAGTTGAGTAAGAATGGCCATGACGGAGGTAAGAAGAAAGATGATTTGAAGAGATCAATGAAGGAGGAAAGAACAAATTTACAAGAAGTTCGGCAACTGAAGGTTCAATCATGACGATTCCAACAAAATGGGTTAAATCAAGACAATCTGATGGCGACTACAAAACTGCTGCTTACATGAACAAAAATTCATGTGACAAAGGTCAAAATCCAATTCTACGCCAAGCAGCAGTGGGTCATCGGAAACATCGCATTCAAAACAACAATCATCAGCAAAAAAATCACACGACAAAAACTGATACCCGAGAAAGCAGTGCCAGTAATTATTCATGAAACCCAGTGCCCAACATCGAACACTTCTGAATGTGCAGTGAATCCCCCCCCTACAAAACTATTACACAGACCCCCCGAAAACATCACCATTGAAATGAGTGGCCTTGTAGAGACATTAAGTGTAATAATTAGGTCAAGGTTGAAGAAATGTCCATATAACAATAGTAATTTCCAAATTTTTTCTAAATTGTGCTTTAGAGAAAGCAAATTTCTAAGAAGGGGAGGATTGTAATAGTCAGCAAATTCAGAGTTTGCTGAATTCTGACGAAATTGAGGAATGTGCTTTTCTTGCAAGCAAGCAATAGAGGTATATGAACTATTTGTAAATACGATTGACGTCAATAACGAATATTGTTATATTGGCATTTTGGATTTTATATATAGAAGTCAATAGTCAAGTTATGAGAGAGAGAAGTTAGTTAGTTATGAGTTAGTCAAGGAGGATGTGGTTAGTTAGTGATAATGTAGTTAGTGATAAGTTAGTTAGTGCGTGTGTTAAGAAGTTAGAAGTTTGTAAATATTCATCGATGTAGTTTGAAAGCCGGTGAGCAATCGGAGTTTGGTAACTTGATCTTTATATTCTTTATCCTTTTAAATACATTTTATTATTTGTTAAACGTGCAAATTATTCCAAGTTCCTATGCAAGTCATTCTCCCCTTTCAGAAGTATTCCAAGAGTGAATAAGTACAAATATAATATCCTCACAGTTCAGCAAAGAACCCAATCTACCAAAATATAAAATTGTAAGTGGGAAACCCTTACAAGAGATATATGGTAAAAATGTGTCACCTGTAATGATACTTCGTGGCTGGCGGAGTCGTTGACCTTAGCGTCGCTCTTGAAACTGCTGACAATATGATAATAACTCACAGAAAAGGGTTTGGGTTGTCAAAAGAGATTTATGCCCAAACAAAAATGTAGGTGGTAAACATTCAGCAAATATTTTGTAGGAATTAGTACAAGCTGACGGTGACGTGATGACTGTACAAAACACTCGACGCTGGCGATTTGCAGTACGAACACGGAGAGGAACCTTGATGCAAACGATCCTCGACGTTTGTGAAATCGTGAAGCAATCTTCAAAACGGTGACTTGACTTTAAATCGACTTCAAGGGTCGCTAAGCCAGACTTGATTCTCAGGTGGTGAATTGATTTTGATCTACTTCAACGCTGTGAAAATAGAATGATTTCCAAGCGGTGACTCGAGTTTAATATATTTCAATACTTTGTAATCAAAATGATTTTTAAGCGGCGATTCGACTTTAATTTATTCCAATACTGCGAAATTAAAATGATTGCCAAGTGGTGACTTGACTTGAATTTATTTCAATACTATGAAATCAAAATGATTCCCAAGCGGTGATTCGACTTGAGTTAATTCAACGTTCGTAGAGCTAGACTTGGCTCCCAGACAGTCAAGCAGAGCCAAAATTCTAAGTTGAAAAACAAACGAAACAAATGATTCTGAGTTGAAAAAAAAATCTGACGTGGACATCACGTAACTTACTTGTACATCATTGGATATATATAATGAAACAGAAAATATCATCATTCCACGTCTAATTGCTTTTGATTTATCCAGAAAATTCTGAAAAATCTGTCAAGTAAAATGCGCTTTTAGCCTAGTCGGTTGCTATGGGAACAGTAGGTCGTCATTCTCATGCTACAACATTCCTAAATACTGATTTCCAGGATTCTACGGCTCACAGCTCTGAATTTATACGCAAAATTGAAAGATAAATTCCAACTGAAGTGCACTTCCGGTTATTATTATTGTTATGAAAATAGTAGGCAATCATTCAGATGCTACAGCAGACTAAAATACTAAATTTCAATATTCTACAGATGATCGTTCTGGATTTATGCGAAAAATTCCAAATGATTGTCAAGTACAGTGCACTGCTGGCTCAGTCGATCTCTTTGAAAATAGGATATGAGCATCTAAACAGTACTATCATCTTGAAGACTGTATTCCAATATTCTACGTTCAATCGTTTTGGATCTATGCGAAAATTCAAGAAATGTTTCGAATAAACTGCACTTCCGGTTCAGCTGATCGCAATCATAATGCAAGACGTACAACTAGATGCTTAATACAAAATTTCAATATTCTATGACTGTTTTGAATTTATGAAGAAAATTCGAAAATCCTGTCATATAAAGTGCATTTCCGGCTGAGCCGATTGGTACGAAAAGAAGAGATGATCATTTGAATGCTACAGAAATTTCAAATGCTGAATTTCAACATCCTATGGTTGATCATTCTGGATTTATCAGAAAAATTCGAAAAAAGTTTCAAGTAAAGTGCACTTCCGGTACAAAAGATTGGAGCCATAATGCGAGGTGCACAACTAGACTCTATACCAATCTTAAAATAGTCAAAATGGATTCAGGGATGCTCAAAACGGATATTTCCATCAAAATCTCGATAGGTGAATTTTGTCGGTTTCACAATACTTTCTTGTGCTTAGTACAAGTGAGTAATTACAGTCGAAAATTCATGCGCATTTTCAAGTTATCGTGCTTCTAGATTGACTGACAGACCGACAGACCGGCAGACCGACTTTTTTAAAGCATGTTTTCGATTGCTTCAATCTTTTATTTTTCAGTTCCTCTAATCAAGAAATGAAAATATCTTCTGTAAGATGAACTAATTAAAATTATCATGATGTGAAAACTGTTGTTTTGAATAATAATACTTCCTCATTCATCCTCGTAGCTATATTTTCGTACTGTTCCATTTAAACATTTTATTTGTCTCTTCCAATGTTCCAATTAGCATAACTTTTCCTACTCCCTGGGTGTGACGTTGTAAAGTGATCATAGTCACCGTGGGAATTGTCACATCCTCTTCTTTTACTGTGTCGACGTCAGCGTTATCCGTGTCTTTTTTATTTGCTTTTTGCTATTTTTCTACTTGCACAGCGCTGTTGGCAGCTCTGCAATCTACTTCCGTATCTAGAATCCTAGTTGATAACTTCATCCTGGATGTTTGTTCACTGCAGAGCGTGTCATTTCAAATGAATAAATATTGAAATGGCAGAAACATCATCATTTGTTCAGCAAATATTTTTACAGTTAAGATTTTTGCATTTTGGACGAGAATCTCTAGAGTGGTGGTTATTTTGAAATAAAAGAAACGGATCGGTTGGGGTAACATCAATAATCGTAGTACGCACATGAAAAGTGGAAAATAAATAAAATGAATGTGCTCTATAGTCCAGTTGTCAGAGATTTTGACCTCTTATAAACTGTGATATAGCTGAAATTTGGCTCGTTGGTTGTTTTTTGGGTGTAGAAGAAGATAGAGAAATCTTTGCAGCTCTAAAGTGTATGCTAAGTTCATAATCTCGAAAAAAAAATCGAAAATTTAGTTTTTGCCCTGTACCTCGAAAAATAAAATATATATATACAGGCTGGAATGCGAAATTGGAAACACCTTTTTTCTCGGAAGTTATTATAGATACCAAAAAATTGTTCAAACAAAGTTTCTAGATCTTCTAATAAGCTAACATAATCTGTGTGAGTTCAGTAAAAAAAAATCAATTCTCGTATATATTGCCATATTTTTACTTTCTTTAAATAGAATACCCTGTATATTATTGCATTAATAAATAGAAAATATTTTTTGCTGTAAGAAAGTTTCAGGGTTCATACCTGCTAAACTTGATAGTTTTTGAGATATTATCGAAAATATCTAAATGCTGTTCTCAAAATCAAGTGTACATTGAGAACAAAATTTGTTGACAGTTGAGTTATTTTGTATTGTATTTGCGCTACAAAAAATTGTGTTGCATACATACTATTATTATTTGGTGTCAATAATGGCAGATTATTCAATCAATGAGAAGTTAGATATGATAAGATGTTTTTATCTATCAAATAATAATTCGAGACAATCTCTGCAATTATACAGACAACAGTATCCGGAACGCTTTTATCCAAACTACTCGTATTTATTCAAATTAAAGAGGAAGCTGCGTAGGACTGGGTCAGTTTGAAGAAATTATAAAACACGTGAGATAGTAGATGAAAATTTAGAAGTTGATGTATTGGCATATTTCAATGTATACCCTAAAAATTCAATAAGAGAAGCTGCATTGAAAATAAATACCACACATACAAAGGCTCTCAAGATTCTGAAAAAGCATAAGTACAAAGCCTATAAAATCTACAAAATTCATAATCTTCATCCTGGCGATGATGTGAGAAGATTACAATTTCATAATTACTTAAAACTGGAAAATATTGCAGAGCCTAATTTTTTAGATACAATTTTATGGTCAGATGAAACAAATTTCTCTAACAATGGAATACTAAATAGACATAATTCACATTATTGGCAATCAGTAGAAACGAATCCACGTCCACCATTTATTCCAAATTTTCAAATACGCTTTTCAATTAACGTATGGTGCGGTATGATAAACAACACTATTTTGGGTCCATATTTTTATGAGGGCATTTTGACATCACAGAGATGCTTAAATTTTCTGCAAAATGAATTTCAAGATTATCTGGATGATATACCATTGGCAGATAGACGCAGAATGATATTCCAGCAAGATGGTGCACCTCCGCATAATTCATTGGATGTAAATGCGTATTTGAATCAACAATTTCCAAATTCCTGGATTGGCAGCAGAGGCCCTACATCGTGGCCCGCAAGATCTCCGGATCTATCGCCTTTAGATTTTTTTCTATGGGGAGCTATAAAAAACAAAATTTATGTAACATCCGTTGCTACACTTGATGAACTGAAAAACCAAATAAGACAAGCTGTTGTTGAATTGAATACAGTTAATATAAAACAAAATTTATTGAAAAGACTTTATTTATGTGTCCGAGAGAAAACGGTGGAAATTTTGAGCATTTTGTGTAGTTCGATAACATTTATTCCGTTCTTCTTTATGTTCTACTATGATAACAAAATCGTTTATTTTGTACATTGTTTTTAATAGTAATTGAACTATGCATTCCATTCATGATGATGTGCAAATGTCTGAGCGGGCAAAAATATTCAAATTTAAAAAATATAAACGTTGTGTAATTCCCCGCGTACTTAACAGTAATATTATTGACGAAAAAATATCAATGATGTGAATACAACACAATTTCTCTTAACGCAAATACAACACAAAATAACTTAACTGTCAAAAAATTTTGTTCTAAACGCACACTTGATTTTGTGAAGCAACACTTAGATATTTTCGTTAATATCTCAAAAACTATGAAGTTCAGCAGGTAAGAACCCTTGAACTTTTTCAAAGCAAAAATTATATTCTATTCATTAGTGCAATAATATACAGGAGATTCCATTTGAAGAAAGTACAAATATGGCAATATCTACGAGAATTATTTTTCTTCCACGAAATTCACACAGATTTAGTTGGCTTATTGAAAGTACAAAAAATTTTATTTGAACAATTTTTTGGTATCTATAGTAACTTTCGAGAAAAAAGGTGTTTCCAATTTCGCATTCCACCCTGTATATAAATAAATTTTACTCAAAGTTATATTATAAGTTATATGAAAAAAAATTCTGCATTAATATAAAAAATTATTAAAAAAACGAAAGCGAACTCGAAAACTCCACGCGCGCCAAGCCGGTGAAGAGAAAAAACTAAAGTTTCTTTATCTAAAATAAATTCAGAATAAAAAAACCAGAAAGTATCTTAAAGTGGAGACTCTAAGCTCTCTGAGAAAGATATTCGTTTTCAACAATTTTTTTTTTCTCTCATAGAAAATTCGACCGGAAGTTAAAATTTCTAAAATTCTCACTAACTTTTATGAAATTGGAGATATATATTAATAGAGGCATAAAAAAATTCAATGCTTGTGTATTTATCATCACTATACTTTCACTTTTAATGTAAAAATAATTAAAATGATGAACATTGTCTCTGTTTACTAAAACTCATGTTTTAAAATAATCATTTTCTTTCGTAGCATTCACTCGACAACATTTCCATTTTCAAAACGGTTTTAAATAATTTATATGAATCAGAGATTATTACATCTGCTTTTTTAAATAAAGTTGAAATTACACTTCATAATGTGTGATAATTCAGAAGTCGATACAACTTGATATGTTTGAGTAATCTTCAATATAAGAAATATATAAGAAAATGCATTTTCTTTGCTTATTCTTATTCCTGCAAGTTGAAGTTGAGCCTCAAAAAATTATCAGAAAAGAAAAAATTGAAGCTTAAATCCTGAGCTTCAACAACATATTATTTATTTTTTGATTACGCATTCAGGTTATAAGCAAACATTGATTGGAAAATGGACGAATCCAAATCAAAGATATCCAGTCCTGTCAAAATGACAAAACTGCCAAATTCGAAATTTCTTTTGGATTTGATTTTTTGCAATTATTGCAAAAAATGATGTGGGAGAGCTTGTAATTGTAAACAAATAAACTCACTGAGTTCTGAAATATGTGGTTCTTGTTTAACAGGTGATGTTTGTAGAAATTCACCTAAAATTTCAGTGCTAGAGCAAAACAACGATGTTGAAGATGTTTGTAATGCCAAAGAATAGGAAGACAGTAAGTACAAGTTTGAAACAGAATTTCTATCAATTTTTTAATTGTTTTTTGAAATATGTCTTATTTTTCTGTTCATTTATTGACAAATTCTCACTCATTTTGAAAACCTCCATATTGAACACACCATTTTAATTTTTACTCCATCAATATATAAGAGTCCGGCCCTGTGGAATAGTAAAACAGTGAACAAAAGTGCTCCGAAACTAAAATCATAAATTGGGAAGTATCGAGTGATTTTTGTGGTTGGACTTTGACAACATAGGATATTAAGGACGAGATTAACCACCTAAAAGAAGAATTAAGAAGGTCAGAATATATTTAATCGTAGAAATAGAACTCCAACTAAACCGAGCTAACCTTCAAACGGCAAGTTAAAACGACCGGCTTGCCCGCGTGTTTTAGTTGAGAGCACTGAGTAAAGTCAGGACCGTATTCAGCCAGCGGACACCATTTTTATTCAAAAGTAGTAATCGTAATAATAATGTCATCGGAAAAGATCGTTATGATAGTGAATCCTCAGCAACAGGAGACCAAAAAAGAAAGATGGAAGAGGAGCTTGACAATAATTTCAGAAAATCTAGGAAAATATCTAGAACACCTATAAAGAACAAAGAAGAAAAGAAATCTCAAGATATGGAGGAAATTAAAGAAATGTTTAGGACCATGATGGGAGAAATAAGTGAAATAAGAAACGAACAGAAAATATATAAAAAAGAAATGAAAGCAATTGAGGAAGAGAACAAAGAATTGAAAGAAAAATTAAACAGCATGCAAAGGAACATCGAGAAAATTGTAAAACAGGATAAGAAAAACAACATAATAGTAAAAGGCGTAGAATTTCAAAGCATCGACAAGGTAACAGAAGTGGAACAATTTATAGAAAGCAAAATGAAGATAAAAGTAAAAGTAGAAAATGTTAAGAGAATAGAAACCATCAGAAAGAAGCAAATAGCAGTTATGAAACTTTCATCCTGGGAAAACAAAAAGAGCATAATGTCACATAAGAGCGCACTTAAAGGAACAGATATATTTATTGAAGATGACTACACGAAAGAAGAAAGAGAAATCCAAATGAAGATCAGGCTGATAGCTCGCGGAGAAAGGAATAAAGGAAAAAACGTTAAGATTGGATATAAGAAACTAGTTGTAGATAAAGAAGTTTGGGAATGGAATGACATGGAAAATAAACTGAACAAGAGAAAGAACGAGCCAAAAAACTCAACAGCGTAGTTACTAATGTAACACACCGACCACCAAACGATACGAATCAGGCAATGTCAAAGGAAACGAGAAGAAATAACAGTACACAAAACCAAGGAAAAACAATTAGATTAGGCACATGGAACGTAAGAGGAAAAACAGCGAAGGAGCAATAAAACAGGTGGTACATGAGATAAGAAGATACAGAATAGATATTATAGCACTTCAAGAAACAAAACAAAGAGAGACTAGTATTACAGAAATCGAAGACTATATTTTCTTCAATAGCGGCGGAGTAGATAGAATGTTGGGAACAGGATTTCTCATGAATAAAACTCTAAAATGTTCAGTAATAGAGTTTGAAGCTATATCAGACAGAATGTCTTACATACGAATCAGAACAAGGTACAGAAAACTTAGTATTATTAACATCCATGCTCCATCAGAAGATAAGGATCTAGAAGAAAAAGCGGAATACTACGACAAGTTGGAAAGAGTGTATCAGGGACTACCAAAGTATGACATTAAAATAGTATTAGGCGATGCAAATGCGAAGATAGGTAAAGAAGACTGATACAAACCTACAATAGGGAATGAGAGTAAGCACGAAGAGACAAATCAAAATGGTGAAAAACTTATAGAATTCGCAACACAAAACGAACTTCTAATTAAAGTACTTATTTCAAACATAAGGAGATCCACAAAGGCACTTGGGAACATCCAAATGGAAGAACTATAAATCAAGTAGACCACGTTCTGATAGAGAAAAAACACTCAGAGCTGATCACAAATGTAAGAAGTTATAGAGGAGCAGAAGTAAACTCAGACCACATTCTAGTGAGAGCTGAAATGAAAGTGAAAAAACCGAATGTCAAAAAGTCCAAAAATCTTCAAAAAGGATTCAACATGGAGAGCCTAAAAGTAGAAGAAGTAGCGAATAAGTACACAGCAAAACTAGAAGACTTAATACAGACAAGTACATATGTATTAGAGCAAGGGAAATCAATAGAAGAAAGATGGGGAATTCTACAAAACAACATAAAGTTAGCAGCAGAAGAAATATTGAGATTGAAGGAAACAAATAGAACAAGAAACAACTGGTTTGACAAAGATTGTAGACAAGTCTTAAAGAAAGGGAGAGAAACTAGGATAATGTTCATCACAAGGAGAACTCAAAATGATAAAATTGTATACCAAGAACAGAGAAGAAAATATAAGAAAATATGTAGGACAAAAAAGAGAGCCATGTTGAGGGGACAAGTTCAACATCTGCAAGAAACGTACAATAGAAAAGAGTTAAGAAATTTCTATCAGAAGATTAAGGAAGAAAAGAGAGGCTTCGCACCAAAAGTATTATTTTGCCGAGACAAGGAAGGGAATCTCATAGAAGAGGATGAAGCAAGAACAACTAGATGGGCAGAATACTTTGAAGAGCTATCGAACACTAATGAACTAACCCAATATATAGAAACTTATGAAGACCGCAAAACAGAAACGGAACAAGTAACAGAACCAAAGCTAGAAGACATAGAAGCTATAGTAATAAACATGAAGAATAATAAAAGCCCGGGGGATAATGAAATTGTCATCGAATTAATCAAATACGGAGGAGGAGAAATTATGCGAGAAATATACAAACTAATAGTAGCCATCTGGAGAGAAGAATGTGTGCCAGAAACCTGGAAAGAAGCAGTACTCTGTCCGATCTACAAAAAAGGTGAAAAAACTAAATGCGAAAATTACAGAGGAATAGCTCTACTAGATGTAGTATACAAAATAATGGCGACGTGGATAAATAATAAAATAAGAGATGAAATGGAGGCTACAGTTGGAGAATATCAGGCAGGGTTTAGGAGAAACAGGTCAACAATAGATCAGATTTTTGTCCTGAAAGAACTTCAAGCAGAACACCATGAGAAAGGCCTAGATATGCATATGTTGTTTATCGATTTTAAGCAAGCATATGACAGAGTGGATAGGGAAGAATTATTTAAAGCTATGGATGAGCTTCAAATTTCTAGGAAACTAATACGAATGACAAGAGCTACCTTAGAAGGCACAAAAAGCAAAGTGAAGGTCAACGGGAACAAATCTGAATTATTCAGTGTAAGAACAGGACTTAGACAAGGAGATCCACTATCAACTACTTTATTCAACCTGGTCTTAGAGGTTGTTATAAGAAGAAGCGAAATAAACAGAGGACTAATATACTACAGAAGACACCAATGTATGGCTTTTGATAACCAGGACGGAAGGAGAACTGAAACGAATCACGAAAAGGCTGATGGAAGAAGCTGCACAGATGGGGTTAAATATAAGTACTGAAAAATCCAAATATATGAGAATGGGAAAAATGCCTAACAGTAAAAAAGAAATAGTGGTAAACACCGAACAAGGAGAAGAATTCAGAATCGAACGAGTCCGAACTTTTACATATTTAGGTGTAAAAATTATTGAAAAACATGAAATGGACGAGGAAATTGAAGAAAGGATGGCAAAAGCGAATAAGTCTTCAGGTGCGTTGTACAAATTATTAACAAAAAAAGAACTATCAGTGAACCTAAAAACAAATCTACAATACAGTTTTGAAGCCAATCGTAACATATGGATGTGAAACTTGGGTTTTAACGAAACAAGAAGAAAAAACACTAGAAATATGGGAACGAAAGTTACTAAGACGAGTATATGGAGATGTGAAAGAAGAGAACCTGTGGAGAAGGAGGACAAACAAAGAAATAGAAGAGATATATGGGGAACCAAATATTACAACACGAATAAAAATGCAAAGGCCAAGATGGCTGGGACACGTTGAAAGGTTAACGGAAGAAAGGATACCAAGAAGAATTATAAATCGGAAACAAGATGGGAAAAAGAAGAGAGGCAGACCGAAAAAAGAGATGGCTGGACGAAGTCGACAAGGATCTGGAAAAATTAGGAATCAAGTAATGGAAAACTAAGGCAAAAGACAGAAAGCAGTGGACAGATGTTGTGCAAAAAGCCCAGGGCCTTTAAGGCCTGTCGAGCTAATATATATAATATATAATGATCTTAGTCAGCAGGAAAATCATGCTCGTATCACCTATTCACACTTTCAAAATAATTATATAAATTGAATTTTAAAATATAGAGACAGAAAATTTTTGGTACGTTCCAAATTGCCGACATATAGTATCCGCCATTCTTAGTATTGAAAATCTTCTATCAAATTATTAATCAGCATCCCAAAAAAACCCTGGGTACTCATTCACAAAGAATATTCAAATTATTTTTATCAAATTTGATTATTTTTTTCGATATAAAAATTTTCGATTCTGTTTTCGAGATTATGAACTTAGCATGCACTTTAGAGCACCAAAGATTTTTTTATCGTTTTCTACATCCAAGAAAGTACCTAGAAACCTAGTTTAAGTGATATCACATTTTATGAGAGATTTTGGTTTGAATTTGTCTCTGACAACTGGGCTACTAGGAACTACAGCGCCGCACGGTTTAACGTTACATGCGTATGCCACCCGTTGATGGCAGCAACATAAAGTAGAAAGTAAATGAACTATTGAATTAAATATATGTTGGATTGATATTACAAAAAGTATTATATTGGACCAATAAAGTGATAAATCTCAGCTTTACGCCGACTCGGCCCACTCGAGGATCGTAGTGGTGGATCATCAAAATGGCGTTGGGGGCTGGGCACACAGCAGCGAGAAGATGATGGTGACGTTCGGTCAATGAATGTCCCAATATGACTCCTGACAGTTGTCATGCATCTTTCTATATGCTGAGTTAGTGATTCAGATAACGTTTTTCCAGGTTATTTTCTATTCAGATATTCTTAGTGGAGTCAGTTTTGTTCAATATAAACTTCATAACCACTCAGGAATATTATATACCATTATATTAACTTTTAGTGCATACAAGTTCACAGAGAGAAGCTTTATTATGTCAGAATGAAAAAATGTGATGTGTGAATATTCCCACGTTCATTCACCTCGATGAA